>JAQPPZ010002150.1:9757310-11155388 GCA_028583015.1 Wollemia nobilis | reverse complement strand
CTTGTAAGGTGAAATATTTTTCACATATTTATATGCCTTCATAGTGCTTCAATTTTTCAATGACGTCAACTCACTTTTTTGCTTTCAAATTTTATAACCCTTCAATAATATTTGGTGCCTTTTATTTTAAAATATTTAAATACTATTTAACTTTATCCCTCTCTTTGTGATATATAAACCTTTGTCTTTCTTGTAATATTTAAAAACCTTTGTCTCTCATTTAAACTTCTTCTTTATAATATTTAAATATGATATTTAAATTTTTTTAATCCTTTGCTTTTGTATTTTATTTGCTTTGCTTCATCTTAAAAATGTGCTTACCTTGAATAAATGTCCTTTTTCCAACCTTGTAAATTCATCACTCTTGAAGAATATTTTTATCTTGAATACCATGCACCTTTTGACATCAATGACAACTTAATATTTCCAACAATTTTCTAAGGAATGGTCTATTGCCACTAGCAATAAGGGCCAAGAGGTATTAGGAGGAACAAGGATAAGAGGAGATAAAATATAGTATTTGAGATCATCAAAATCCGAGGGTAAATTTTTAGGGGGTCTCATATCGGCATCTAGTAGATACCTTTTTAGGGTCAACTTTGATACCAAAAAAAGATACTATGGATCCCAATAGTTTTTCTAATGTGATCCCAAAGATGTATTTTTGAGACTTTAGGCATTCCCTGTACACTTTTATCTACTCAAATATGTAATTTAGGTCTTGAACATGATATTATTAATTTAAATACAAACCAAGAAGATCATCGATCTTCCATGATGTCATACATCATGTCATGAAATATATAATTAATAACTCTTTGGTAGTTAGCTCTTGCATTCTTCAAGTCGAAATTTGACAGAAAAAAAAATCATGAGGGGGTGAAAGTTATTTTGGATTGATCCTTAGGAGTGATTTTGATTTTATTATAGCCTGAAAAAACATCCATCAAAGACAACATTCCACATCCTAAAGTGAGATCAACAATCATGTCAATTTTGGACAAAGGGAAGTTATCCATGAGACATGCTTTATTGATGTACTACAAGTATATGCATACTCTAGTACTATATATTTTCTTAGCAAAAAGAATGATTTTAGAAATAAAATTATAATATTTAATGGATTTGATAAATCTAGCATTGAAGAGTTTCTCAAGCTCCTCTTTGACTAGCAAATCAAATATTAGATGTATTTTTTATAGTTTTTTATTTACCAGTTTTACACTAGGAGTAGTAACTAGGTGTTGGACAAGTAAGGAAGGTTAAAGGATTGGCATATTTATGTAGGAAAAAGCAAATATGTCTTTTAAATCTATCAAAATCTTGGTGTATTTCTCATTATTAGTCTGGATCAAGACATTTTCTAGCTTAAATATTTTGGTATCTTTTGGAGTCTCAATATTGATGCCCATGGTTTTCTTAATTGAAAAATAAGATTATTAATCCAATTGAGTGGGATTTGGTATGACTCCTAAGATATATAGATCTATAGGACCTAAGATTAGTTGATTTCTATTTATTGGGTATGAGATACTGACATTCATGATTTAGGAAAAATATCCACGTAAATTATTTTTATATCTTAGATAGTCTGAGGAATCATCTTGGGGAGGATCATTCAAAATTTTCTCATTCTCATAGTTATCTTGACCAACAATTAGTTCAATATAGGCTATGGTTAAAATTTTCACACTAATAGGTTGTGTAAATTAAAAAAGTCTAGGATCTATGAGGAGCAATAACCTATCATCCTCCTACTCATCCCAAAACATTCCATTTAGAAAAGTGTTTTCATCATGGGATGCCCTATTAAGGTGGGATTCATATTTATTATTAAAATAGGAAGAAAAGGTCTAAATTTAACTATGGATGGAGATATAATGTATCCCACAACATGTTGACTAGGATTTATTCTATAAGGTATCTTTTAATGACCTGCTCATACAAGCCTAGTCTTTTACCTTGATATCCCATATTAGAAAGCATCTACTTAGGTATGGAATAAAAATTAAACAAGAATTATGTACACTATGTTTTAATTTATAAAGGATTACTGTCATGGATTTTTTATTTTTGGTGGTACCAACACAAACGAATGAGAAGCTCCTATTTTTACTATTTCACCTTTATTTCTAGAAGGTTATACTAAGGTTCAAGGAGATAAGGAAATATTGGCTAGGTATGGGAAATTTTGATTATTATCTATATTATATTTATTAATGTAAATTGGATTAGAGATTTGACCCTTAGGTTAATTTTTAGGTGAATTATTTATGGTGAGAGACCTTAATGCATCAATGATAGAAAAATAAAAAGAAGAAAAATAAGATTTAAGAGATTAATTAAGAGGAAAAATACATGCTTTAGGATTCTTGATGTTGATCACTTGATAGTAGGTGAAGGGTTAGGTTTTAGATACAATATGGTAATTCATACCCATGTATTCATATTTAAGGCATTGGTGAAGAGTATAAGGTATTTCCCACATCTCATAGATCCATGGTCTTTCAAGGAAAATGTTGTAGGTTGTCATAAGGCAAGACATATAATATAGTGTTGAGAATGTGGGGTTCAACTTTTAAGGTTAATACTATATTTACACTAGCATCATGTTCCATATTGTTAAAATCCTTCATGACAAGATCAAACTCTCCAAATCTTGTTTGGTTAGCCTAAAATGACTTATGAGTCTTAGGCTACAAAAATTTAGAATAGAGCCATTATCAAATAAGACTCAGTGGATGACATTGTCATCGATATAGCTTATGATGTATAATTATAGATCTTCGACCATAGAGGATTGATGGATATCATCCTCATGGAACGATATAGTGGCATGGTTTTTTTTGGTCAATTAACAAAATTGTATTGATGAGGGTATTTGAAAGGTACCCTAACACATTAGTACAGAAGCAAGATTAAAGGATGCAACATCCACAAAAACCTAATGACATCCACACAAAGCCTAAGACTTTTAGATAAACCAAAAATAGTCCAAAAGGATGAAATAGGAAACAAAACATCCCAACTAGACAAAACCCAAAGACAAAAGACAATCTGTAGATAATTATGTTGGAAATTTGAGCAAGTTTTGTTGCCATTGATGTCAATAGGTTTGATGTCTAGTTTTTTTGTCATTGATGTCACAAGGTTGATTTTCCAAAAGGTAAGGAAGTGGTTAAAAGAAAAAGGGTATAATATTTATTTTAAATATTATATACCTAAAGAGGCCTAAAAGGTAGAAGACCCAAGGGAAGAGAAGCAGGTTTAAAAAGAAATAATAATATTATAATATTTTGGGCAAAAGGAAGAGGTGAAGAAAAATGAGGTCCAAGGAATCATTAAAATAATATATCCTTGAAAAGACCCATTGAGCAGATTATAAAGGTTTTTATTTAATTTATTTAAATTAAAATATTTTAACCTATGGTTAAAATTTTAATTTAAATAATCAAAAGGTGCCAAAGTTTAAAATTTAAATTTGAATTCAAAAATCAAACTTCGAATGAGCCGATGTGTTAAGAACAAAGGACAAAGTATAAAAAGGGGAAATGATTTTCATTTCCAAACACCTATGTTATTCGAATGCTAATGCTAAGTGGATATAATATTTTGTGTGCTGCATTTGTTGAAGGGAGAAGAGGATATTCGTGCTTTTAATTAAAAGAGGTATACAGTGGTTGAAATCCAAGTTAAACACCAAATCCAATCCATAGCACTGAGTAGTACAGATGGTGGTCATATTTTGGTTAAGGCGCTCATGAAGGACAAGTCGAGGGTTTGATTCACATCCCCTTCATTTTGGCACACAACAAAGGTTTTGGTTGATTTTCATAATTTGCAAAAGGTAAGGCTTTAATAGTGGCTCATGCACCTTGATTTTTGTGTGGGCGTGTAGCCCAGGACGTAACTTAGACTTGGGCTAAGGCATTATGGCCGTATATCATCGTGAGTTTTAGTTTGGGTGCAGTCGAAGACATGCACTTTAATTTTTTGAGACATGGGCCAAATTTTATAAGGTATGCATATTTTTATTTAAATATACCAAGGTTTGGAAGGCACAAATAACATAGAGGCCACGTGATAATTATAAAGTGCATAGGTGGAATGAATAGGGAGTCATAAGGATAAATTGAAAAATATGTTTTTTTGTTACTTAGAAAAATAAATAAAAGGATTGGAGTTATAAGATGTTAACAAAGGAATTTGATTTTTATGTTAAATGTTATTTTGAAAAGTTTGGAGTTTATAAGGTGTTAATAAAGGAACTTGATTTTTATGTATTGAATATTAGTTTGAGAAGTTTGGAGTTTATAAGGTGTTAAAAAAGGAACTTCATTGTTGTGTACTGAATATTATTTTGAGAATTTTGGAGATTATAAGGTGTTAGCAAAGGTATTTGATTTTTATGTGTTGAATGTTATGTTGAGAGGATTGGATATTATAAGGTGTATTTGAGACTTGAGATTTTATTGTAAATCTTGAATTGTGAAATAATTATTGCGGAGAATATTTGTGTGGATATTTTGAGATAGACTGTTGCTATATAACCTTGAAATTAGCAAAGAGGATTTGATTGTGATTAAGATAGGTTTTGAAGATATATCTCCATCAAAGAAAAAAGGTATGGGCACACTATATTTTGTTTAGAGTGATTGAAATAAATGCATATAAGGTGGAGTGAAAAGGATTGATAAGCATTGTTGGAAATATTGAGTGAATTATTATATGCTTCATTGGTGAATGTTTAGAGAACATTTGAGATAGATATTGATAAAGTTTTGAGTTAGGGTTTGAGACCCACGTTATGAAAATTATTTGAAGAAGTATGAAAGTACTTGTTTAGATTTTGTGAGCAAGTTATTTTTTATTGATTGAATGAATGAGTGAAATTATTGAGCATTGGTTTTGAGTAATATTGAAAGTGATTGTGCAAACTTTAGAAATAAGATTTGTGAAAGTGACAAACTTAATGATTGAGTAGAACATATTGAGTTTTTGATAGAGTACATCATTATCTATATGTTCCAGAGGTTAAACAAATTATGAGTAGAATATGTCTAAACTACTTCAAGTTAAAGGAATTACTTTGAATATTAGATAAAACAATTGATAACATTGTGTGCAAGATTTGAGATTGATTGAGCATATATTGTGAGATGTTTTGAGTATGTGTTTGAGTATATTTGAGTAAAATTTTGTGAAAGCTTAAGGATATATTTGATTAATATTTTGTAAAATCTTGTAGGTATATTTGGGCAAGTCTTGGTGAAGACTTGTAGGCAGATTTGAGATAAATATTGGTGAAGACTTGAGAGCAGATTGAGCAAGTCCTTGAGAGGACTTGTAGACAGATTTGATACAAGTCTTGGTGAAGGATTGAGAGAAGGTTAAGTAAGTTCTTGAGAGGACTTGAGGGTATATTTGAGGTAAGTCTTAGTGAAGACTTGAGAGCAGGGTTGATTGATTGATTTGTTCAAGCTTTATGTTAAGGCTTGGGGAAAATCTAAGCAGAGTTGATTTGTGATTGGATTAAGATTTGTGTTAAGGCTTGAATACAAATTTGAGGATAGATTTTGGTGTAGATTTAAGAGCAAATTTGTGCTAGACCTAATATAGAGTTAGATCAGATTTGTACTAGATCGAGGATAGTGTTTGGTGTATATTTGAGATAGAATTAAGAGCAAGATTTGGAGGTGACAGAGCAGAGTATAATATTATCCAGTGGATAGAGTTCCATTAGCTAGTACAATGAGGATAGAGGTCTTCTAAGTGAGGACAATGGTATTCTATGGAGAGAGATCCATAAGCCAATGCAATGGGGGTAGTAGTCTTCTAGAAGATCACCAACCAGAGCAGAGGAGAAAGAGTTCTTATATGGATAGAGATCCATAAACTAGAGCAAGGAGAAAGAGTTCTCTTGTGGAATGTGATCCATGAAGTAGCTAGGAAGATAGAGTTCTTATATGGAGAGAGATCCATGAAACAGTTTAGGAGAAAGAGTTCTTTTGGGTCAGGTTCCATGAACCAAAGAAAAGGAGAAAGAGTTCTCCTGTGGACAGAGATCCACAAATTAGAGCAATAGGTGATTGGTTTCTACTTTAGATAGAGGTCCATAAACATTATAACAGGGAAGTTGATTCCCAAGAGGATTTTTTGAGAAAATTTAGTAGAAATATTTCTTCGTGGAGTAGCCCACATTGGGTGAACCACGTTAAATTACTGTCTCTATTATGTGTGTTGATTTGTGCATTTATTTGATTATTGCTATTGATATTGCCATTGATAATATTGGATAATATTGTTTGGGAAAGAAAAGTAAAAGTTGATGTTATACTATTCACCCCCCTCTTAGTATAAGCTTGTGTTCTTCAATTGGTATCAGAGCGGGTTCCTTCAAAAGAGTTTAATAGCTTGAAGGAAAAGTATATAGAAACATAGATGGCATCTCAGAGTGGATCTTCAGCAAATAAGGCACCATTTTTTATGGGAATAATTATGCATTCTAGAGTGTAAGAATGAATATTTACCTAATGGCACAAGTAAATGAGACATGGTAAGAAGTTGAGGATGGGTACACACCACTAGCTACTCCTTCTACAGATAAATATGGTAAGATTTTACATCTGAATAATTCAAAGGCAATGAATACAATATTAAGTGGTTTATGTGAAGAATATTTTATAAAATTTATGCATTGCACATCAACAAAAGATATTTGGAAAAAGTTGAAGAAAACATATGAGGGAGACAAAAAGGTCAAGATGGTAAAATTGCAAAATCACAAGAAAATATTTGAAGACTTGAAGATGAAGGATGAGGAAGAAATTGCTACATACTTACTTTGTGTGGATGAAGTTATTAACTCCATGCAAGGACTTGGGTTTAAAGTTGAAGAATCATATGTTTATCAAAAGGTTTTAAGGTCACTCCCTAAGAGGTATAGTGAAAAGGTTTTAACCATAGAAGATACAAGATATATTAAAACTTTTACTAGGGATGAGTTACATGGAACTCTCATAGTTTCTGAGATGATAATAGGAAAGGATCATATCCCCAATATAGAGGTAGCCTTCAAAGTAGAAAATAAGACAAAGGATAAAAAGTCAGATTCAAGTGATGAGCCATCCAATGATGAAGAAGCAAATTATGGCAGAAATAACAAGGAATCAAGAAAGCACAAAGGTATAAAAATAGTTAAGTGTTTCAATTGTGGTAAATATGGTCACTATGCATCTAACTGTCCAAAATCTGGAAGTTTTAGTGGTGAATAAAAACAAGATCATAGGAACAGGAAAGCAGGAAAATCTAGATATCAAAAGAAAAATAGGTATGGACAAAACAAGCATGAAAATAAGTTTTTCTAAAGGTACAAGAAGAGTTTCTATGCAGATAAGATAGGAAAGAGTTCAAATGATAGTGATGAAATATATTTAGGTAATTATGAAGAAGAAATTCTCTTCTTGGCAATAGAGGAAGAAGGAAGCGCTTCTATTGGAGATAAATTTGAAAAGTATAAGGATGCTCTTGAAGACAAATAAGTAGAGGCAGAATCAAAAAATGAAGAAGGATTAGTTGATCTAGAATGTGAGATTATTTCTACTCTTAACGAATTAAGAAAAATTAGAAAGCAAAATTCAAAACTTAAGGTTCAATTTCAAGAATGTGATGAAGAGAAAGAAAATATTATACAAGATCTGACAAACTCAATATCTAAGACAAGGAAATTTAAAGAAAGGTGAAGAACACAAGCTTATACTGAGAGGGGGTGAACAAGTATAAGACCACTTTTTACTTTTCTTTCCCAACCAATATTATGCAATGTATAGATAGCAATATCAATAGCAATAATCAAAGCAATGCATAAATCACCACACACAATAGAGACACCAAATTTACGTGGTTCACCCAATGTGGGCTACTCCAAGGAGAAAATATTTTACTAAAACTTTCTCAATCAATATCTTGGGAATCCTTTCCCTATTACAATGTTTATGGACCTCTGTCCAAAGGAGACACCAATCCCCTAAATAAAGTTTGTGGATATCTATCCACAAGAGACACCAATCTCCTAACTCTTCTTTGGTTGGTGATCCTCTAGAAGACCTCTGCCTCCACTACCCTTAGCAAATGGAACTCTATCCATAGAAGACACCTATCCTCCCTACTCTGGATGGATATCTCTATCCTCAACTCTATCACCTCCAAAGATCTATCTCAAATCTGTACTAAACATAGTCCTTCGATATAGCACAAATCTATCCTCAATATCTATCTCTGGTCTGGCACAAACCTGTCCTCAAATCTACACCAAAATCTATCCTCAAATCTATACTAAACATAGTCCTTCGGTCTAGCACAAATTTGTCCTCAATCTCTATCCTCAAGCCTTAACTCAAAGCTTGACTAAATCTCAAATCAACTCTACTAGATCTGCCCCAAACCTTAACTCAAGGTTTGAACAAATCAATCAATCAACTCTGCTCTCAAGTCTTCTCAAAGACTTATCTCAAATATGCCTTGTAAGCTTCCACAAAAGCTCACACCAATATATCCTTAAGTCCTCTCTAGAACTTGTCCAATCTTCTCAATAAGTTCTCACAAGAACTTATCCAAATCTGCTCTCAATATGTATTGTAAGCTTCCACAAAAGCTTACCCAAATCTATCCACAAGTCTTCTCAAAGACTTGCCTCAAATATGCTCAACAAGTCCACACTAGAACTTGTCCAATATCATAGAAACATAAAGAGAATTGTTAGAGACTCAATATGCTCTATACTCATCACAATGCTTAATCACTTTCAATCACTCTTTCAAAAACATACAGAGAATTTTTAGAGACTCAATATGCTTCACATTCACCTCAATGCTCAATCACTTTCACTCATTCTTTTAGAAACATATAGAGAATTGTTAGAGACTCAATATGCTTCAAATTCAACTCAATACTCAATCACTTTCAAATCAATTTAGAATATAGAATAGTTTGTTTTATGGAACTTGAACAATTACTTCACACATCCACTTGACTAGGCTCAACCAACTCTACTCAACCAATCACTCAATGAAACAATCCTTGCTTGCAAACCCTAGTCCAAGCATATAAACCTTCACTAAAAATGTTTCAACAATGCTTATCAACCAATCTCACATAACAATGATACTCATGTTCTTTTCAAACCCTAGTTCAAGTTCTTCACTCAACCAATTGCTTCAACAACAATGCTTATAAAACAATCTCACATAACAATGATACTCATGTTCTTTTCAAACCCTAGTTCAGATTATTCACTTAATCAATGGCTTCAACAACAATGCTTATAAAACAAGGTTTTAACAACTCTTTATTCCAAAAAACCTTGAAGCATTAACTCAACACACTCAATAAGGAAATCAAATTAAATCCTTTTCACTCCAAACTTGTTTTCCAGAAAACCAACCAATCAACTCAACTATGGAAGAATGTGCTCATACCTTTTTCTTGATGATGAAGGAACCTCAAACATCTGCCACAACCACAAACACTTCTTTGCCAAGCTCAAAGAAGTTAGATAACAATACAAAGCATATAATAACTCACAAATACACCTTATTACTCCATTCTTAAAATAATATCCAACACCACAATAGTTTAAATATTCACTTCTCAAAACCCTAACTCATCACAATTTCATCTCAACCATTCAAATTTGACATAAGCTACTTCAGAAAAATATCCTCAAAAATTAACCCAATTTCTACTTATAACTCCCTACTTTAATATTGCATTTAAAAATAATTCTTTTGAAAAATAATGCAATAAATAATTTTCCTTTCCTCTAAGGTAAAAATATTTTTACCCACAAATTAATCTCAGCAAACACCTTTCATAAAACTCATAAAAATTCTCTTTAACTTAGGCTAAACTCCAAAAAAAATATTCCCCTTATTTCTCCTAAGACAAACTTTAGCCTAAGCAAAAATTAAATTTAATAATTAAAAAGCTTTACCACTTTGGCATGCATGTGAGTCGAACCGAGCACATCTCTCCCACTAGCACCTTGACCGCGGCTTCCACGCCATGGAGCCACATGCTCCTCTTGGAGCCTCCAAGCGCCTTCAGCGCTTTGACCTTCTAAAACACACAAGCCAAAATATGGCTCCTTCACCCACGCTCTGCAAAATGTGTTGCATGAAGTTACTGCCATGAGGAATGCGCACGAAATAGCATGTGATAGTCTTTAGCGAATTGGGTGGATAATTTTACCTTTGGAAAGGCTATGGTATATATATACCATATGCCTTGCAATGTGCTCCCATGTTAGTGGAGGAAGACGTCGACAATGCACGTGATGAAGTCGACGAAGGGAGACATCGAAAATGTACACGAAAGAACCGATGCCCAACATTAGACTTTGGCCATTATTTATTAAATATAATAAATTAAATTCTTTTAAGAATTTAATTATTATAATTTAATAATTAAATGGACTTTGGCCTTTTAAACCAAACTTTAGGGCCTCCTTGGTTTTTAGAAAAACCTTACAACTTGCCCACATGGTTTTAATGAAAAAACCTTTTATTTTTGCCATCATTGGTTTTAAGGAAAACCTTTTATTTTTCCAAAACATGGTTTTAATAAAAACCTTTAAACTTATGCTTCCACATAATATTAAAAATATTATGAAGCTCTTTTGCCATTAACCTTTGCATTGTTCCTTTTGACCTTTTTACATCAACGGTAGCTTATTCCTTGACATCAATGACAACTTCGTTTCTTGACATCAATGACAAATTTGACTCAAAATGTCCAACAATCTCCCCCTTTGTCATTGATGGCAACCCAAATTCTTTTTACCAAAAACTTAACCTTTTCTTTGTTTTGCTCCCCCTGGGACATTGCTCCCCCTGGCTCAATGCTCTTTTTGAATCTCTCCTCTTTACTCAAATACCAAATCTCTCCCCCTTACTCAAATCTCTCCCCCTTTGACATCAATGGCAAAGGGTCACCTTTGGGGCTCAGGGCTAAGAATGATTCTCTTAGCTTAGCCCCTCCCCCACCTCTTCTTGAGGTGGTTAATTTTGGGGTGGGAGTATTTCTACTCCTAGCAAGCACTGGTCTTTACCTTTATCCTATTTTCTTCTTATCTGATCCTTCTGATTCCTCTGACTGTTCCTTTCCATGTCCATGCTCCTATCCATGTCCATATTCTTGTTCCTGTTCATGTTCCTATTCTTGTTCTTGTTCATGTTCGTATTCTTTTCTTGTTCTTGTTCATGTTCATATCCATGTTCCTATTCCTATTCTTGTTCATATCCATATCCCTTTTCTTGTTCCTGTTCTTGTTCCTATTCATACTTGATTTTGGAATGTCTACTCTACACCATTTTGTTGTGTGTCCATCATTATTGCACTTATAACACTTAATGTTATTATTCCTTGGAGGTGCAAATATCTTAGGATTTCTCCTAGTGAAGCCATATCCTTTTCTATTGAACCCTACAATTCATTGCCTTGTGACCAAACTGATTACATGAGTAGCAATACCCATGGAAAAGTTGTATGTTCCCATATTCCTGTCTTTCATGTGTCCTGCATTGTGAAGCCATGTGCCCAAACCTGTGACATGAAAAACATCTTCCATTGAAGTTTCCTTGTCTTGACCTCATTGGTCTCTTAGTCTCTCTTGACCTATTCTGATTGTTGTTCCATCTATTTCTTCTTTGTGCATTGTTCTTGTCCTTTTTGAACTTTCTGTTGTCCAACTCATCCTCAGATGTCTCACTTTCTCTTATACTGTCTTCTTCTAAAGTTTCTTCTCCTTCAGAACTTGAGGTTGACCTTTCTTCTTGTTTCTTTTGAGCTTATTCAAAACCAAGACCTATTTTGTTTGTTGACCTTCTTTGTACCTTGATCATCTTATCCACAATATTTGAACTCTTTCCAAACTTGTGTAGCTTACTCTTGGAGTTTTCTAAATCTTCCTTTAGTAGAACCACTTCTTGTTCTAACTTTTCACATTCTAAGACCTTTGCTTCTAACTTATCTTTGAACTTATTTGTCTTAGCCTTTGATTTGTCTAGATCCTCTATAAGCATTCTTCTCTCTTCATCACATTCTTGAAATTGAAACTCAAGTTTAGAGTTTTGCTTTCTTACCTTCTTTACTATTTCAAGAGCATAAATGAGTTCTCCCTTAAGATCATATCCTTCTTTATCTGATTCTTCCTCTATTTGTTTGCCTTTGTCTATATCTTCATTTTATTTTGACTTGTCTTCTATAGGATCACTTTCTCCTTCCTCTAGTGCCATTAGAATATTCTCTTCTGGTCCTTCAAGTGTATCTTCATATTCATCATCACTGAAACTATAACCATTCCTTGTACAACTATCTTCAAGATGTCCAAAGTTACCACATCTAAAACACTTGAGAATTATTGGTGACCTTTTCTTGACTTCTTTTTCTTCAATCATAAATAGGACTTCATCTCTATCATTGTCTAAAAAACTATTATCACTATCACTTGAGTACTTACTTGCCTTGTCTGCATAGTAGCTCCTCTTTTGCCTTTGAAAGAACTTCTTTCCTTGTCTGCTTTGTCCATCCTTGCTTTTCTTTTGATGCCTGTATCTTTTTGATTCCCTGTTTCTATGATCCTGTTTATCTTCATCATTGTTATTCTTAGCTTCTTGACAATCAGTTGCATAATGACCATATTTTCCACAATTGAAACATCTAATAGATTTTGCATCTCTAGATCTTCTTGAATCCTTGTTCCTTTTTCCATAATTAGCTTCTTCATCACTAGATGACTCATTGCTTGATTCTAACTTCTTACCCTTTGTCTTCTTGATTGCTTTGAAGGTTGCTTCCTTCTGGGGATTAGGTTCTTTTGTTCTCAACTCAAAAGTTGTAAGAATACCAAGCAACATATCTCTTGTCAAAGAATCACCATCCTTTGATTCTTCTATAGCAGAAATATTTTCACTAAATATTTTTGGAAGAGATCTTAAGACCTTATCACAAACATCTGATTCTTCAACCTTAAGTCCAAGTCCTTGCATAGCATTAACAACCTCATCGATTCGAAGTAGATAAGTACTAATGTTTTCCTCATCCTTCATTCTTAACTCTTCAAATTGTCCTTTGAGATTTCGTATCTTTGCTTTCTTGACACCTTTATCTCCTTCATATATATTTTGCAACTTATCCCACATTCCTTTTGCATCTTGACAATGCATAACTTTTATGGACTCTATTCTATGCAAACCTCTCAAAATTGCATTCATTGCTTTTGAATTGTAATGTTGTAGAAGCTTACCTTCCTTATCTATAGGTGGATCAACTGGTGGTATGTATCCATTTTCAACTTCTTCCCAAATATCATTGCCAAGTGCCATTAGGTAAATCTTCATTCTCATACTCCAATATATGTAATCACTTCCATCAAATACTGGTGCTAAATTATCTAATGATCCATTCTTAGAATCCATTGTGTTCTTGTTAGATTTTCCTTCAAGTTGTTAAACTCTTTCGAAGGAACCCGCTCTGATACCAATTGAAGAACACAAGCTTATACTGAGAGGGGGGTGAACAGTATAAGACCACTTTTTACTTTTCTTTCCCAACCAATATTATGCAATGTATAGATAGCAATATCAATAGCAGTAATCAAAGCAATGCATAAATCACCACACACAATAGAGACACCAAATTTACATGGTTCACCCAATGTGGGCTACTCCACGGAGAAAATATTTTACTAAAACTTTCTCAATCAATCTCTTGGGAATCCTTTCCCTATTACAATGTTTATGGACCTCTGTCCAAAGGAGACACCAATCCCCTAAATCAAGTTCATGGATCTCTATCCACAGGAGACACCAATATCCTAACTCTGCTCTGGATGGTGATCCTCTAGAAGACCTCTGCCTCCACTACCCTTAGCAAATGGAACTCTATCCATAGAAGACATCTATCCTCCTTGCTCTAGCTGGAGATCTCTATCCTCAACTCTGTCACCTCCAAAGCTCTATCTCAAATATATACTAAACATAGTCCTTCGGTCTAGCACAAATCTATCCTCAATCTCTATCTCTGGTCTAGCACAAACCTATCCTCAAATATGCACCAAACTCTATCCTTGAATATGTACTAAACATAGTCCTTTGGTCTAGCACAAATATATCCTCAATATCTGTCCTCAAGCCTTAACTCAAAGCTTGACTAAATCTCAAATAAACTCTACTGTATCTTCCCCAAACCTTAACTCAAGGTTTGAAAAAATCAATCAATCAACTCTTCTCTCAAGTCTTCTCAAAGACTTGTCTCAAATATGCCTTGTAAGCTTCCACAAAAGCTCACACCAATCTGTCCTTAAGTCCTCTCTAGAACTTGTCCAATCTGCTCAATAATTTCTCACAAGAACTTATCCAAATATGCTCTCAATCTATATTGTAATCTTCCACAAAAGCTTACCCAAATCTATCCACAAGTCTTCTCAAATACTTGCCTCAAATCTGCTCAACAAGTCCACACTAGAACTTGTCCAATCTCATAGAAACATAAAGAGAATTGTTAGAGACTCAATATGCTCTATACTCATCACAATGCTTAATCACTTTCAATCACTCTTTCAGAAACATACAGATAATTGTTAGAGACTCAATATGCTTCACATTCACCTCAATGCTCAATCACTTTCACTCATTCTTTTAGAAACATATAGAGAATTGTTAGAGACTCAATATGCTTCAAATTCAACTCAATACTCAATCACTTTCTCAAATCAATTTAGAATATAGAATAGTTTGTTTTATGGAACTTGAACAATTACTTCACACATCCACTTGACTAGGCTCAACCAACTCTACTCAACCAATCACTCAATGAAACAATCCTTGCTTGCAAACCCTAGTCCAAGCATATAAACCTTCACTCAAAATGTTTCAACAATGCTTATCAACCAATCTCACATAACAATGATACTCATGTTCTTTTCAAACCCTAGTTCAAGTTCTTCACTCAACCAATTGCTTCAACAACAATGCTTATAAAAAAATCTCACATAACAATGATACTCATGTTCTTTTCAAACCCTAGTTCATATTCTTCACTTAATCAATGGCTTCAAAAACAATGCTTATAAAATAAGGTTTTAACAACAACTCTTTATTCCAGAAAACCTTGAAGCATTAACTCAACACACTCAATAAGGAAATCAAATTAAATCCTTTTCACTCCAAACTTGTTTTCCAGAAAACCAACCAATCAACTCAACTATGGAAGAATGTGCTCATACCTTTTTCTTGATGATGAAGGAACCTCAAACATCTGCCACAACCACAAACACTTCTTTGCCAAGCTCAAATAAGTTAGATAACAATACAAAGCATATAATAACTCACAAATACACCTTATTACTCCATTCTTAAAATAATATCCAACACCACAATAGTTTAAATATTCACTTCTCAAAACCCTAACTCATCACAATTTCATCTCAACCATTCAAATTTGACATAAGCTACTTGAGAAAAATATCCTCAAAAATTAACCCAATTTCTACTTATAACTCCCTACTTTAATATTGCATTTAAAAATAATTCTTTTGAAAAATAATGCAATAAATAATTTTCCTTTCCTCTAAGGTAAAAATATTTTTACCCACAAATTAATCTCAGCAAACACCTTTCATAAAACTCATAAAAATTCTCTTTAACTTAGGCTAAACTCCAAAAAAAAATATTCCCCTTATTTCTCCTAAGACAAACTTTAGCCTAAGCAAAAATCAAATTTAATAATTAAAAAGCTTTACCACTTTGGCATGCGTGTGAGTCGAACCGAGCGCATCTCTCCCACTAGCACCTTGACCATGGCTTCCATGCCATGGAGCCACGTGCTCCTCTTGGAGCCTCCAAGCACCTTCAATGCTTTGACCTTCTAAAACACATGAGCCAAAATATGGCTCCTTCACCAACACTCTATGAAATGCGTTGCACGAAGTTACTACCGTGAGGAATGCACACAAAATAGCATGTGATAGTCTTTAGCAAATCGGGTGGATAATTTTACCTTTGGAAAGGCTATGGTATATATATACCATATGCCTTCCAATGTGCTCCCACGTCGGTGGAGGAAGACGTCGACAATGCACGCGATGAAGTCGAAGGAGGGAGACATCGAAAAAGTACGCAAAAGAACTAATGCCCAACATTAGACTTTGGCCATTATTTATTAAATATAATAAATTAAATTCTTTTAAGAATTTAATTATTATAATTTAATAATTAAATGGACTTTGGCCTTTTAAACCAAACTTTAGGGCCTCCTTGGTTTTTAGAAAAACCTTACAACTTGCCCACATGGTTTTAATGAAAAAAACTTTATTTTTGCCATCATTGGTTTTAAGGAAAACCTTTTATTTTTCCAAAACATGGTTTTAATAAAAACCTTTAAACTTATGCTTCCACATAATATTAAAAATATTATGAAGCTAAAGGGAGAGTGAGAGATATGGCAACAATAGCAAGGAGTGAAGGTGGGAATGCGGGTTTAGCAGGGAAGGAGGACAGAAAGACATGAATCAAGGATGAAACTAGAAGTAAGGATGGCAGGAAGTCAAGGACCAAGGACTCTAACGAGAACAAAAGCCCTGAGGATAAAGTAGATTCAGATGATACATTGCCCAATATAGACAAATCTTAGGCTAAGGCAATTTTTTTCTAAGGAGATGAACCTCCCGACACTGGGGCCCTTCCTGCAACTATTAAGGATCCCACTGGTGATACTACCAAGATAATATTCTATGCAAATATCCTATCCAACAAGGGACAGGGTCCCTTTAAACCTCCTACCACCACAATTATTCCTGACGGCCAAAATATTAACATCCCTAACAATATTACCGACAACTACCTTATCATGGAACGCTATGCTTTGGTTGGTAAGTTTGTTGTAGGAATACCTGATATTGAAACCATTTGTAGGTGGGTTGTTACCAAATGGAAAACCCTATGAGACATGGAATTGGTTGTCTTTTCTAGAGGGTTATTTTCCATTAGATTGAGCAATGACGAAGACACCAAACACATCCTCACCGGAGGCCCCTATTTTTTAGGATGCAAGAGCCTGTTCTTAAGGAAATGGGACTTAGGATTTTATCCTGATACTCAGGACATAAACTTCACCCCTATTTGGGTTCGTATTCCTAACCTTCCTTTCCATTGTTGGCATGATGATATCCTCCTATCAATTGCAAATTTCATAGGAGAGCTCCTAGCAATTGATCCGATTACCAGAGCCCGCAAGCATATGAATGTAGCTAGGATTTGCATAAATGCTAATATAGCATAAGAATTACAAACTTATGTCAATCGTATCCATAAGTATTGCATGGAATGCCATACCCAAGGACACCTGAGGTCCTAGTTCCCAGTCATCAAAGCCTAGTTTAACCTGGAGAAAGATCAAATTCAAGCTGGAGGAGCATCTAATGGGGCCAACTTAGACCAATACAGAGGCAGCAAAAACCCTTCCAACAAGGGTTATCTCAAAATCCAAAAGAAGTGGTAGCAAAAAATCCAGTCAACAAAACATCATCAACAACAACAAAGGCTTCCTAAATCTCTAAAAAATCCTCAATCTCTCAAGGGCAAAGAAATGACAAACTCATAATAGCTTCAAGTAAGTTCCCCTCTCACAACTTCCAATAGATTTAATGTCTTAAATGAATCTGATAAGTTTCTTCAAGGAAATGCCCTACTTTCCTCCAATACTAAACATCCCTCTGAGGATTATCAAAAAGAAGTTATTGCCCCTACTCAAATCCCATTTCCTATCAAGTACAAAAAATAGGAGGAAATTATTCCTCCCATGAAACCCCAAGCTAAACCCCAACCAAATCCATAAATCCCTCATGATCTAAACATAGACCTCAGTTTTGTTAATACCCTGTCCAAGTCAGGACCTTCTTGTAGTCCTCAAGATGGAAATGTAGATATCTCAAGCAAACATCTCATGGAGGAAATAATATCTCCAAGCCTAAGTCAGTCCATTAGACCTCATAGCCTTGTTCTGGAACAAATTATTCCTTATAAATTTAGTCCTAAGAAAACCAAAAGTACTACCAAATCCTCCATTGATTTTGGTAGAAAAAAGAAAATAGGGAGACCTTCCATAGAGGAAATATGGAATTCCCAGAAAATAGATGACATTGTCAATGGATTCTAGAAAATCCTTTTCCTGAATATTATGTCTCAACTTAAGGATGAGAGTAAAAGCTCCAAATCACCTTACCAAAATGGACGAGGAGGCAGAAAAGCCCCCAAATACTCGAAATGAAGATCCTCTCATGGAATATGAGAGGCCTCATTGGGGAAACCAAACAGAGACTCATAAAGTCCATGAGGAAAGATATCAAACCTTCCATCATCATCTTGCAAGAAACAAAAATTAACATCAATAGTTTTGCTTCAATAGCCAAAGAAATATGGAATAATGCAGGAGTAGTTTTCAGTGATGCTAGAGGAACTTTTGGAGGTCTTATGTGCCTATGGGATAAATAGAAAGTTGAACGGTGTCTTCTTCATTCCAATGAAATACTCTTAAGCATTTTATTTCATGATGTCAACAATAATTCTTCTTGTATCCTTACCAATATTTATGCTCCTGACACAATTTTAGGGAGAGCTCAGTTGTGGGAAACCCTGACTAGCATGAAATATTCCTTCCTTAACATTCCCTGGATAGTGGCATGAGATTTCAACATCATTCTTTTCCCATTAGATAAGAAAGGTGGATCAGAGACCCCAACCAAAAGCATGGAGGATTTTAATGACTTTGTCAATGCAAATAATTTAATGGACTTAAATCTCAAAAAAATTAAATATACTTGGAGCAACAGAAGAGCTAGAGCACAACATATCCAAGTCAAATTAGATAGGGTATTCTTTTCTCAAGAAGTGGTTTAGATTTTTGGTGATGTTGTCCTTTATCCTCTTCCCAAAATTAGATCAAATCATAATCCTCTTATCCTGGACATTGACAAATCTAACCCATTCAGAAGGTCATTCATATTTGAGGTTATGTGGATACACCACCCAAACCTAAGATAAAGAGTCTATCAATCTTGGAAATAAGACTTTCAAGGGCACCCATCCTTTAGATTGACCCAGAAGCTTAAAAATATTAAAGAAGACCTAAAAATCTAGAATAAAGAAGTTTTTGGTAATCTTTTTGCTAATAAATAGTATCTCAAGGAAATACTGGAATAGATTGAGTTCAAAATTCAAAATGGAATGGTAGATGTCCATATCAGGAATGAAGAAAAATAGATCCTTGCTGAGTACCACAATGTCCTTGCCTACGAAGAGACTTATTGGCACCAAAAATCTAGAGCTTTGTGTCTCAAATAAGTAGACTCTAATACCAAATTTTTCCATGCATCTACCATGAGAAACAGAAGTAACAACCGCATCAAGAAACTAACTAAAAGTGATGGCACCCTCACAGTTGATATCGAGGAAATCAGAAACGAAGCTTGCTATTACTTCAAAAATATGCTTGAGGATGATAATTCTTGCTCTACCTTAGCCCAAGATGCTTTAATATACCACATTTCTCCTAATTCCATCCCTAATTTGGTCAATTCCTCTCTCATTGCTCCTTTTCAGGATGAAGAAATTAAATTTTCCCTTTTCTCTATGAATCCTGACAAAGCCCTAGGTCCTGATGGTTTTCCTCCTCACTTATTTCAAAAATTTTGGGATATAGTTGGATCTAGCGTTTGCATAGCCATCAAAGAGCTCAGTATTCCAAAAGGTTTTTAAGAGGATACAATTCCACCTTTATTGCCCTCATTCCAAAAATTCAGCTTCCAAGTCCTTAGCTGACTTCAGGCCCATTAGTCTTTGCATTGTCATTTACAAAGTTCTCACCAAAATCATGGCCACTAGAATGAAAACCATATTGCCCACCATCATCGACCCCTACCAAGGAAGCTCTTTCCAAGGTAGATCCATCCTTGATGGAGTCATTTCCATACATGAAGCCCTCCATACTGCTTCCAAAACTAAAAAGCAAAATTGCGTCCTTAAGCTTGATATGAACAAAGCTTACAACAGAGTTAACTGGAAATTCCTCTTGGCCATCCTACACAAGTTTATATTTCATTCTGAATGGGTCGACCTCATCAAAAATTGCATATCTTCCCTTTGGTTCTCTATCCTCATAAATGGATTCCCAACAGGGTATTTCAAGAGCATAAGAGGTCTTAGGCAAGGAGATCCTATTTCTCCTCTTTTATTTATCATCATAGTAGAAGCTCTAGGCAGAACCATTAAGGCTGTGCACACAACCAACTTGTTGTTAGGGATCAAGGTATCCTCCTAGATGACTCCAGTATCCCATAAATAATTTGTGGATGATACCATCTTGTCGACAAGCACTTTTATCTTTGAAGCCAAAGTTATCAAATACATCCTTCAAATTTATGAAGCAGCAACTAGTCAGAAAGTCAACTTCAATAAAAGAAAATTGTATTTCCTCAATACTCCAATGCAAAGATAGATAAATATTTCTCGGATCCTTGAATGTTCTATAGCAGATCTCCTAGCCATGTACCTTTCCCTACCTATTTTCTATGGTCAACCTACTGTTTCTATGTGGAGCAACATTATTGAGCGCATCCAAAAAAGGCTTGCAGGATGGAAAGGAAATGTTTTGTCCCAAGTAGCTAAATGTACTCTTACAACTATAGTTCTCCAAAGTATCCCTATATATTTCTTATCTATCTTTAGGGATCCAGCTATAGTTTCACAAAAGATAGAGTAAATTTAGAAAAAATTCCTATGGACTAGAGCTAAAAACAAACAAAGAATTCACCTTGTGGTCTGGGACAAGGTTTGTAAACCCAAAGGCAAAGGAGGAATAGGACTAAGTAGAATTCAGGCCCTCAATACTACTCTGATTACCAAGCAAGCTTGGAGATTGGTTTTAGGATATAGAAAGGAGTGGATTCCCATTGCCAAAATGAAGCATCTACAAGATGGTAATTTTCTTAGTGAAGACATTCCTAACAGGGGGTCTACCTTTTGGAATTCCATCATCAGCACCAAAGAACTCATTAAGAAAGTATTAATACAAAAAATGGGAAATGGAGGAAACATTGATTTCTAAAGCAACAAATGGATCTCTCATGAACTTCTCCTCAATGACCCTATCCTGTACAAACTCAAACCCTTTACTGATGATAGGATAGGACACAAGGTTTCTGATTTCCTCAACACTCAAAATAGGTTCACCAATTGGATTTCTATTTCTAGCCCTACCTTTCCTATTGAATCCAACATTCTAAATTCCCTCCTTTCTTCTACAATCATTCCCTCAACTAATTTTGTTGATCAGCTCATTTGGGAGCACACTGAAAGTCGAGAATTCTCTGTCAAAATGATCTATCTTATCCTCCTTGATTATGAGGAATTGCTATTATCCCCAATCATGTTTGGATAAAAAATCTCATCCCCAAGATTTCTTTCTTTTCATGGCTTGCTATCCAAGAGAAAATCCTTACCATTGATAATATCATTAAAAAGGGCATTCCCATCCCCAATAGATGTTATCTCTACCATAATAATTGGGAATCCATGTCCTATCTCTTCCTCCATTTCCCCTTTTCTTCTTCCATCCTTAACTCCATTTTTCACTCCTTCCATATTCAGTTGGCTAAACCCTACTCCATAGGAGATATTTTCATCCATTGGCCTTCCCCATTTCGTGACCCTCGCCTCAATTTATTTTGGAAATTTTCCGTCCATAACTTCCTTTGGAAAGTCTAGCTTGAAATGAATAATAGAGTGTTTTCCCTCAATCCTAAGGCTTCCAAGTTCATTTCTTCCAAATTCCTTACCTTTGCTTTGGAAAATGCCCTCCTCATTCCCCCATATTCCAAGCTTCCTTCCAAATCCAAATTTAATCTTGGGAAAGAGCTGGGTTTGTCCTTAGAGGATGTCTACCCCCCTTCTAATATCTGCCTTGAATATTTTTGGAATCCTCCTTCGTTGGGATGGCACAAACTTAATTTTGATGGAGCTGCAAAAGGTAATCCAGACAAGGCTGTGGATGGAGGTGTCCTAAGAAATCACAAAGGAGAAATCGTCCTCACCTTTATGGAAGGGCTTGGTGAAAAAACTAACCATGGTGTTGAAGCCAAAAACATGTGGAGAGTTTTGTGTCTTTCTAATAATGTTTCCACTAAATTGAGTTTTTTCAATTTTCTTTCTCCAAAATTTTGAAGTCATACCTCTTTGAACATTTTGAGCATCTTTTTTCTTGCTTGTCTTTGGAATTTTTATAAACTCTGTTCTACACCATTTATCTTTATGCCCAAAATTATTGCAATTGAAATACATGATGTTGTAGTCCTTGAAAGGTACAAATGAGTTAAAATTTCTCTTAGTGCAGCCATAATCATTCATACAATGAACCATGCAATGCATAGATTTATGACCAAAAATATTATAAGAGTAGCAATAACCTTGGAAGATATATTCATCTTGCCTTGGAGGATATGATCGCATGGTTCTTTTTTTTTTTCCTGTGATAGTCCCTATTCATTGATGGTCCATTGTTTTCTTCCTCTTTGATGCTTTCACTTCTCAATTTATCAGTATAGATCTTAGGATCTTCTTAAAATACATTCTTTGATGCTTCTATTTCTTTTGATATTGTCTCCTCTTCTTGTACCTCTTGATCTTCCTCATAACCAAGTCCAGTATTCATAAATGGAGATCTCTGTGTTTTGATTATATCATCCAAATATTTTGAGCTTTTCCTAAATTGATATATCTTATTATTGATTTTTTCAAGTTCCTTCCTTAGAATCTCAGCTTCATGTTCTAGTCTGTCACATTCTAGTTCTTTTACCTTTAATTTTTCAGCCATACCTTCTTCAACTTTATTTGTCTCTTCAATATTTACTTTTAAATCAATGAGATCTTGTAGAAGTTTTTCCTTTGTTTTCTCATCCTCTTGTACTTGATTCTTCAATCTTAAATTCTCTCTTTTCAACTGTTCAAGATCAAAATCAAGTTCCTTTTCCATATCAACTGTGGCTTCCTCTTACTTTTATGAATATTTCTCCTTTTTTAGGTCTTTAATCATAAGAGCATCTTCTTTTTCTTCTTCTTGGTTTTTGACAATAGGAACATCTTCATTCTCTTCTATGGCCAAAAATAGAATTTTTTCCTTTTTACTATTGGAGAGGCTTTCATCACTTTCACTTGAAGTACTACTTGCCTCTTCAGCATAAAAACTCTTCTTGTGCCTTTGAAAGATATTTTTCTAATGCTTGTCTTGACCATGCTTGTTTTTATTTTTATAATAAAACTTCCTTTCCTTATTTTTCTTGTAATCCTTTTCTTCTTCACTGCTACTACCTCCATTTTATGGACAATTAGCTACATAGTGACCAATGTTACCATAGCTAAAACATTTCATAGTCTACATATTTTTGTATTTTCTTGGACCCTTCTTATTTATTCTCACAAAGTTAGCCTCTTCTTCACTACTTGATTCATCACTTGATTCTTGTTATTTATTATTTTCCTTCTTTGAAGATTTGAATGTTGTCTCTCTTTTTGATGTTTGTTCTTTTTCTATCCTCATCTCATAGGTTGTGAGAATTTGATATAGATCATCCATACTTAAAGTTTTGAGATCCTTCATCTCTTCTATTGTTGAAACCTTTGCATCGTACCTCATAGGGAGTGACCTAAATATTTTTTGAACAATAGTAGATTCCTCAATATTTTCTCCAAGTCCACGAAGAGTTTTGACAACCTCATCAACATGAAGTAGATACATAGCAATATCTTCATCATATTTCATATTTAAGTCTTCAAACTTTCTTCTATGTGTTTGAAGTTTTGCCATTTTGACCTTGTCATCCCCTTCATATGTTATCTATAACTTATCCCACATTTCTTTTTCTAAAGTGCATTGCATGACTTTCACAAACTCTGATTCACATAACCCACTTAAAATTGCATTCATTGCCTTGTAATTATCTTCATATGGTTTCTTACCACTTGCATTTGTAGGAGGAGTTTTAGATGGTGTGAATCCATTCTCAATGGGTTTCCATGTATCATATCCATGTGCCATAAAATAAGTCTTCATCCTCACACTCTAGAAATCATAGTTAGTCCCATAAAACAATGGAGCCTTATTTGATGAAGACATTTCCTTATGAGCCATGTGTGTTCCTGTAATATCTTCCTTCAAGTTTTTAGGTATTCATGAAGGAACCCACACTGATACCAATTGGAGAACATAAGATTATATCGATAGGGGGGAGTGAACAATATAAGATCAAACTTTTACTTTTATTTCTAAAGCAATATCATCCAATATTATCAATTTCAATAATGAAGCAATGCATAAATCTTCACAAACATGAGAGACACATATTTAACCTGGTTCACCCAATATGGGATACATCCACAAATATATATTTCTTAAAAAAAATCTTGGAAACTCATTCCCTATTATAATTTTTTTGGAACTCTATCCACATGAGACACCTATCCCCTTTTACAATTTTGTGAATCTCAATCTACAGGATACACAAATCCTCTGTACTCTGGTTCATGGACTTATATCCATAGGAGAACTCAATCCTCTCTACTCTAGTTCATGGACCTCTATCCACAAGATACCTCAATCCCCTCTACTATAATCTATTCCAAGCCTTTACATAAGGCTTGCTCAAATCTTCTCCAAAACCTACTATCAACTCTATTTAAATATACTCCAAGCCTACACACAAGTCTTTATCAAATATTCTCCATGCCTATACACAAGGTTTGCTCAAATATAATCCAAGCATACAAATAAGTCTTGCTCAAGTCTACTCTAATCCTACACACAAGGCTTGCTCAAATATTCTCACCAAAACTTGCTCATATCTACTCACATCTACTCACATCTACTCATAAAAACCTGCTCAAATATACTCAAAAAACCTACTCACAAAACCTAATCAAATATGCTCATATATTTTGCTCAAACCTGCTCATATAAACCTATTCAAATCTACTCACAAAAACCTGCTCAAATCTACTCACAAAACATTCTTATAAAACATGCTCAAATCTGCTCATAGATCTTGCTCAAACCTGCTCATAAAAACCTATTCAAATATGCTCATAGATATTGCTCAAACCTTCTCATAGATCCTGCTCATATCTTCTCCAAACCTTGTATACAAATAGTGTTTATCTATTCTCAAATCTTATAAAATGATGTCATCAAGTGCTTTATCTATTCTTCAATGTACTTTTCTCAACTAGAGCAATTTAGACATATTCTACCCAAAATTCTTTTATCTTCATGAACATATAGAAAATGATATGTACTAAACAAATGCTCAATATGTTCACATTTACATGTCTCACATTTATTACATTTTAAAGGTATCTCTAGTCTAGTACTTGATTACTGACCTGGTAATTGCTAATTTCCACGTTCACTTCAAAAACAATCACCATGACAAATCTACTCTCAAAATCAATCATTAATAATACACAAATTTGCTTCACAAAACTAATCCATAACTCTTGCACTTTTGTTCCCAATATCAATCAAAACCAATGCACATATTTTTTTCACAAAATTGATCTATAAATATTGCACTTTCATTTATAATTTCAATCAGCCCTAATGCCCATTAAATTAGTTCTTATATCTCCAACCATATGACATCAAAAGATTTTATTCATTCAAAAACAAACCTTGAGTAAGGGATTAAATCACCATACCTCTAAAACTACCTCAATGATTATGATCCTCTATGAGCTCCCCAAACCTGTCTTGACAAATAATTTTCCTTTCTTTTGCCACTTTATAAACAGGTTAGCAAAATCCTTTTTTCTCTTCTTGACTAGATATCAAAATATTCACATTAAAACCCTTTATCAAAATTTGCTCAATTAGGGCTTAAAAAATAACATATTATACCTCCTTTTATAAAATTCTAAATAAAATAATTTATTTATATCTCAATCCCTTATAACCCCATTTATTAATTTTCAACAAAAATACATAAAAACATTATAACTCCCTTTATAATTTTCAACAATGCAATCCCCTACTAACATAAAAACCTTATAACTCCTTTTATATTCATGTGCAAAAATTACAACTTGAAACAAGCACCTTGACCCTTATTTCTCCTATCCCCTATATCAAATTTAATAAAATAAAAAATTAAGTACCTTGCATAGCAGCGATGGTATTCGATCCCCTGCCCTCAGGGAGTGTAGCGATTTCCCAAGCACTCATTACTTGTTGCACTATAGCATCTGGTGGAACTAAAAAGGGGTATCCAATTATTTGTTTGTGTCCTTGCTCTCCAACCAGTAAAACCTCACTCAAAATGTTGTTAGTAGGAATCAACCCCCTGACCTTCTATTCAACAACGTTTGCACACTTAGCCAACAACCGACTGGGCTACCTCAATCGATGAGAAAAAATACGTACAATGTACCCTTTACATTTGTCTATCATGCCTTTGAAATATTCATTGTCTTCCTCATTTGTTCCACCATTCGCATCTCACACAAGAATAACTCGATTTCACATTTTCCATAGTAAGATGAAATATTTTTCACATATTTATATGCCTTCATAGTGCTTCAATTTTTCAATGACGTCAACTCACTTTTTTGCTTTCAAATTTTATAACCCTTCAATAATATTTGGTGCCTTTTATTTTTCAAACCCTTTTATTTTAAAATATTTAAATATTATTTAACTTTATCCCTCTCTTTGTGATATATAAACCTTTGTCTTTCTTGTAATATTTAAAAACCTTTGTCTCTCTTTTAAAATTCTTCTTTATAATATTTAAATATGATATTTAAATATTATAATCCTTTGCTTGAGTATTTTATTTGCTTTGCTTCATCTTAAAAATATGCTTACCTTGAATAAATGTCCTTTGTCCAACCTTGTAAATTCATCACTCTTGAAGAATATTTTTATCTTGAATACCATGCACCTTTTGACATCAATGACAACTTAATATTTCCAACAATTTTCTAAGGAATGGTCTATTGCCACTAGCAATAAGGGCCAAGAGGTATTAGGAGGAACAAGGATAAGAGGAGATAAAATATAGTATTTGAGATCATCAAAATCCGTAGGGTAAATTTTTAGGGGGTCTCATATCGGCATCTAGTAGATACCTTTTTAGGGTCAACTTTGATACCAAAAAAAGATACTGTGGATCCCAATAGTTTTTCTAATGTGATCCCAAATATGTATTTTTGAGACTTTAGGCATTCCCTGTACACTTTTATCTACTCAAATATGTAATTTAGGTCTTGAACATGATCTTATTAATTTAAATACAAACCAAGAAGATCATCGATCTTCCATGATGTCATACATCATGTCATGAAATATATAATTAATAACTCTTTGGTAGTTAGCTCTTGCATTCTTCAAGTCGAAATTTGACAGAAAATAAAATCATGAGGGGGTGAAAGTTATTTTGGATTGATCCTTAGGAGTGATTTTGATTTTATTATAGCCTGAAAAAACATCCATCAAAGACAACATTCCACATCCTAAAGTGAGATCAACAATCATGTCAATTTTGGACAAAGGGAAGTTATCCATGAGACATGCTTTATTGATGTACTACAAGTATATGCATACTCTAGTACTATATATTTTCTTAGCAAAAAGAATGATTTTAGAAATAAAATTATAATATTTAATGGATTTGATAAATCTAGCATTGAAGAGTTTCTCAAGCTCCTCTTTGACTAGCAAATCAAATATTAGATGTATTTTTTATAGTTTTTTATTTACCAGTTTTACACTAGGAGTAGTAACTAGGTGTTGGACAAGTAAGGAAGGTTAAAGGATTGGCATATTTATGTAGGAAAAAGCAAATATGCCTTTTAAATCTATCAAAATCTTGGTGTATTTCTCATTATTAGTCTGGATCAAGACCTTTTCTAGCTTAAATATTTTGGTATCTTTTGGAGTCTCAATATTGATGCCCATGGTTTTCTTAATTGAAAAATAAGATTATTAATCCAATTGAGTGGGATTTGGTATGACTCCTAAGATATATAGATCTATAGGACCTAAGATTAGTTGATTGATATTTATTGGGTATGAGATACTGACATTCATGATTTAGGAAAAATATCCACGTAAATTATTTTTATATCTTAGATAGTCTGAGGAATCATCTTGGGGAGGATCATTCAAAATTTTCTCATTCTCATAGTTATCTTGACCAACAATTAGTTCAATATAGGCTATGGTTAAAATTTTCACACTAATAGGTTGTGTAAATTAAAAAAGTCTAGGATCTATGAGGAGCAATAACCTATCATCCTCCTACTCATCCCAATACATTCCATTTAGAAAAGTGTTTTCATCATGGGATGCCCTATTAAGGTGGGATTCATATTTATTATTAAAATAGGAAGAAAAGGTCTAAATTTAACTATGGATGGAGATATAATGTATCCCACAACATGTTGACTAGGATTTATTCTATAAGGTATCTTTTAATGACCTGCTCATACAAGCCTAGTCCTTTACCTTGATATCCCATATTAGAAAGCATCTACTTAGGGATGGAATAAAAATTAAACAAGAATTATGTACACTATGTTTTAATTTATAGAGGATTACTGTCATGGATTTTTTATTTTTGGTGGTACCAACACAAACGAATGAGAAGCTCCTATTTTTACTATTTCACCTTTATTTCTAGAAGGTTATACTAAGGTTCAAGGAGATAAGGAAATATTGGCTAGGTATGGGAAATTTTGATTATTATCTATATTATATTTATTAATGTAAATTGGATTAGATATTTGACCCTTAGGTTAATTTTTAGGTGAATTATTTATGGTGAGAGACATTAATGCATCAATGATAGAAAAATAAAAAGAAGAAAAATAAGATTTAAGAGATTAATTAAGAGGAAAAATACATGCTTTAGGATTCTTGATGTTGATCACTTGATAGTAGGTGAAGGGTTAGGTTTTAGATACAATATGGTAATTCATACCCATGTATTCATATTTAAGGCATTGGTGAAGAGTATAAGGTATTTCCCACATCTCATAGATCCATGGTCTTCCAAGGAAAATGTTGTAGGTTGTCATAAGGCAAGACATATAATATAGTGTTGAGAATGTGGGGTTCAAATTTTAAGGTTAATACTATATTTACACTAGCATCATGTTCCATATTGTTAAAATCCTTCATGACAAGATCAAACTCTCCAAATCTTGTTTGGTTAGCCTAAAATGACTTATGAGTCTTAGGCTACAAAAATTTAGAATAGAGCCATTATCAAATAAGACTCAGTGGATGACATTGTCATCGATATAGCTTATGATGTATAATTATAGATCTTCGACCATAGAGGATTTATGGATATCATCCTCATGGAACGATATAGTGGCATGGTTTTTTTTGGTCAATTAACAAAATTGTATTGATGAGGGTATTTGAAAGGTACCCTAACACATTAGTACAGAAGCAAGATTAAAGGATGCAACATCCACAAAAACCTAATGACATCCACACAAATCCTAATACTTTTATATAAACAAAAAATAGTCCAAAAGGATGAAAAAGGAAACAAAACATCCCAAATAGACAAAACCCAGAGACAAAAGACAATCTGTAGATAATTATGTTGGAAATTTGAGCAAGTTTTGTTGCCATTGATGTCAATAGGTTTGATGTCTAGTTTTTTTGTCATTGATGTCACAAGGTTGATTTTCCAAAAGGTAAGGAAGTGGTTAAAAGAAAAAGGGTATAATATTTATTTTAAATATTATATACCTAAAGAGGCCTAAAAGGTAGAAGACCCAAGGGAAGAGAAGCAGGTTTAAAAAGAAATAATAATATTATAATATTTTGGGCAAAAGGAAGAGGTGAAGAAAAACGAGGTCCAAGGAATCATTAAAATAATATATCCTTGAAAAGACCCATTGAGCAGATTATAAAGGTTTTTATTTAATTTATTTAAAATAAAATATTTTAATCTATGATTAAAATTTTAATTTAAATAATCGAAATGTGCCAAAGTTTAGAATTTAAATTTGAATTCAAAAATCAAACTTCGAATGAGCCGATGTGTTAAGAACAAAGGACAAAGTATAAAAAGGGGAAATGATTTACATTTCCAAACACCTATGTTATTCGAATGCTAATGCTAAGTGGATATAATATTTTGTGTGCTGCATTTGTTGAAGGGAGAAGAGGATATTCATGCTTTTAATTAAAGGAGGTATACAGTGGTTGAAATCCAAGTTAAACACCAAATCCAATCCATAGCACTGAGTAGTATAGATGGTGGTCGTATTTTGGTTAAGGCGCTCATGAAGGACAAGTCGAGGGTTTGATTCACATCCCCTTCATTTTGGCACACAACAAAGGTTTTGGTTGATTTTCATAATTTGCAAAAGGTAAGGCTTTAATAGTGGCTCATGCACCTTGATTTTTGTGTGGGCGTGTAGCCCAGGATGTAACTTAGACTTGGGCTAAGGCATTATGGCCATATATCATCGTGAGTTTTAGTTTGGGTGCAGTCGAAGACATGCACTTTAATTTTATGAGACGTGGGCCAAATTTTATTAGGTATGCATAGTTTTATTTAAATATACCAAGGTTTGGAAGGCACAAATAACATAGAGGCCACGTGATAATTATAAAGTGCGTAGGTGGAATGAATAGGGAGTCATAAGGATAAATTGAAAAAATATGTTTTTTTGTTACTTAGAAAAATAAATAAAAGGGTTGGAGTTATAAGATGTTAACAAAGGAATTTGATTTTTATGTTAAATGTTATTTTGAAAAGTTTGGAGTTTATAAGGTGTTAATAAAGGAACTTGATTTTTATGTATTGAATATTAGTTTGAGAAGTTTGGAGTTTATAAGGTGTTAACAAAGGAACTTCATTGTTGTGTACTGAATATTATTTTGAGAATTTTGGAGATTATAAGGTGTTAGAAAAGGTATTTGATTTTTATGTGTTGAATGTTATGTTGAGACGATTGGATATTATAAGGTGTATTTGAGACTTGAGATTTTATTGTAAATCTTGAATTGTGAAATAATTATTGCGGAGAATATTTGTGTGGATATTTTGAGATAGACTGTTGCTATATAACCTTGAAATTAGCAAAGAGGATTTGATTGTGATTAAGATAGGTTTTGAAGATATATCTCCATAAAAGAAAAAAGGTATAAGCACACTATATTTTGTTTAGAGTGTTTGAAATAAATGCATATAAGGTGGAGTAAAAAGGATTGATAAGCATTGTTGGAAATATTGAGTGAATTATTATATGCTTCATTGGTGAATGTTTAGAGAACATTTGAGATAGATATTGATAAAGTTTTGAGTTAGGGTTTGAGACCCACGTTATGAAAATTATTTGAAGAAGTATGAAAGTACTTGTTTAGATTTTGTGAGCAAGTTATTTTTTATTGATTGAATGAATGAGTGAAATTATTGAGCATTGGTTTTGAGTAATATTGAAAGTGATTGTGCAAACTTTAGAAATAAGATTTGTGAAAGTGACAAACTTAATGATTGAGTAGAACATATTGAGTTTTTGATAGAGTACATCATTATCTATATGTTCCAGAGGTTAAACAAATTATGAGTAGAATATGTCTAAACTACTTCAAGTTAAAGGAATTACTTTGAAGATTAGATAAAACAATTGATAACATTGTGTGCAAGATTTGAGATTGATTGAGCATATATTGTGAGATGTTTTGAGTATGTGTTTGAGTATATTTGAGTAAAATTTTGTGAAAGCTTAAGGATATATTTGATTAATATTTTGTAAAATCTTGTAGGTATATTTGGGCAAGTCTTGGTGAAGACTTGTAGGCAGATTTGAGATAAAGCTTGGTGAAGACTTGAGAGCAGATTGAGCAAGTCCTTGAGATGACTTGTAGACAGATTTAAGACAAGTCTTGGTGAAGGATTGAGAGAAGGTTAAGTAAGTTCTTGAGAGGACTTGAGGGTATATTTGAGGTAAGTCTTAGTGAAGACTTGAGAGCAGGGTTGATTGATTGATTTGTTCAAGATTTATGTTAAGGCTTGGGGAAAATCTAAGCAGAGTTGATTTGTGATTGGATTAAGCTTTGTGTTAAGGCTTGAGTACAAATTTGAGGATAGATTTTGGTGTAGATTTAAGAGCAGATTTGTGCTAGACCTAATATAGAGTTAGAGCAGATTTGTACTAGATCGAGGATAGTGTTTGGTGTATATTTGAGATAGAATTAAGAGCAAGATTTGGAGGTGACAGAGCAGAGTATAATATTATCCAGTGGATAGAGTTCCATTAGCTAGTATAATGAGGATAGAGGTCTTCTAAGTGAGGACAATGGTCTTCTATGGAGAGAGATCCATAAGCCAATGCAATGGGGGTAGTAGTATTCTAGAAGATCACCAACCAGAGCAGAGGAGAAAGAGTTCTTATATGGATAGAGATCCATAAAATAGAGCAAGGAGAAAGAGTTCTCTTGTGGAATGTGATCCACGAAGAAGCTAGGAAGATAGAGTTCTTATATGGAGAGAGATCCATGAAACAGTTTAGGAGAAAGAGTTCTTTTGGGTCAGGTTCCATGAACCAAAGAAAAGGAGAAAGAGTTCTCCTGTGGACAGAGATCCACAAATTAGAGCAATAGGTGATTGGTTTCTACTTTAGATAGAGGTCCATAAACATTATAACAGGGAAGTTGATTCCCAAGAGGATTTGTTGAGAAAATTTAGTAGAAATATTTCTTCGTGGAGTAGCCCACATTGGGTGAACCACGTTAAATTACTTGTCTCTATTGTGTGTGATGATTTGTGCATTTATTTGATTATTGCTATTGATATTGCCATTGATAATATTGGATAATATTGTTTGGGAAAGAAAAGTAAAAGTTGATGTTATACTATTCACCCCCCTCTTAGTATAAGCTTGTGTTCTTCAATTGGTATCAGAGCGGGTTCCTTCAAAAGAGTTTAATAGCTTGAAGGAAAAGTATATAGAAACATAGATGGCATCTCAGAGTGGATCTTCAGCAAATAAGGCACCATTTTTTATGGGAATAATTATGCATTCTAGAGTGTAAGAATGAATATTTACCTAATGGCACAAGTAAATGAGACATGGTAAGAAGTTGAGGATGGGTACACACCACTAGCTACTCCTACAGATAAATATGGTAAGATTTTACATCTGAATAATTCAAAGGCAATGAATACAATATTAAGTGGTTTATGTGAAGCAGATTTTATAAAATTTATGCATTGCACATCAACAAAATATATTTGGAAAAAGTTGAAGAAAACATATGAGGGAGACAAAAAGGTCAAGATGGTAAAATTGCAAAATGACAAGAAAATATTTGAAGACTTGAAGATGAAGGATGAGGAAGAAATTGCTACATACTTACTTTGTGTGGATGAAGTTATTAACTCCATGCAAGGACTTGGGTTTAAATTTGAAGAATCATATGTTTATCAAAATGTTTTAAGGTCACTCCCTAAGAGGTATAGTGAAAAGGTTTTAACCATAGAAGATACAAGATATATTAAAACTTTTACTAGGGATGAGTTACATGGAACTCTCACAGTTTTTGAGATGATAATAGGAAAGGATCCTATTCCCAATATATAGGTAGCCTTCAAAGTAGAAAATAAGACAAAGGATAAAAATTCAGATTCAAGTGATGAGCCATACAATGATGAAGAAGCAAATTATGGCAGAAATAACAAGGAATCAAGAAATCACAAAGGTATAAAAATAGTTAAGTGTTTCAATTGTGGTAAATATGGTCACTATGCATCTAAATGTCCAAAATCTGGAAGTTTTAGTGGTGAATAAAAACAAGATCATAGGAACAGGCAAGCAGGAAAATCTAGATATCAAAAGAAAAATAGGTATGGACAAAACAAGCATGAAAATAAGTTTTTCTAAAGGTACAAGAAGAGTTTCTATGCAGATAAGATAGGAAAGAGTTCAAATGATAGTGATGAAATATATTTAGGTAATTATGAAGAAGAAATTTTCTTCTTGGAAATAGAGGAAGAAGGAAGCGCTTCTATTGGAGATAAATCTAAAAAGTATAAGGATGCTCTTGAATACAAAGAAGTAGAGGCAAAATCAAAAAATGAAGAAGGATTAGTTGATCTAGAATGTGAGATTATTTCTACTCTTAACGAATTAAGAAAAATTAGAAAGCAGAATTCAAAACTTAAGGTTCAATTTCAAGAATGTGATGAAGAGAAAGAAAATATTATACAAGATCTGACAAACTCAATATCTAAGACAAGGAAATTTAAAGAAAGGTGAAGAACACAAGCTTATACTGAGAGGGGGTGAACAGTATAAGACCACTTTTTACTTTTCTTTCCCAACAAATATTATGTAATGTATAGATAGCAATATCAATAGCAATAATCAAATCAATGCCTAAATCACCACATACAATAGAGACACCAAATTTACATGGTTTACCCAATGTGGGCTACTCCAAGAAGAAACTCTTTTACTAAAACTTTCTCAATCAATATCTTGGGAATAATTTCCCTATTAAAATGTTTATGGACCTCTGTCCAAAGGAGATACCAATCCCCTAAATAAATTTTGTGGATATCTATACACAAGAGATACCAATCTCCTAAATCTGCTTTGGTTGGTGATCCTCTAGAAGACCAATGCCTCCACTGCCCTTAGTAAATGGAACTCTATCCATAGAAGACACCTATCTTCCCTAATTTGGATGGATATCTCTATCCTCAACTCTATCACCTCCAAAGCTCTATCTCAAATCTGTACTAAACACAATCCTTTGATTTAGTACAAATATATCCTCAATATCTATCTTTGGTCTTGCAAAAACCTATCCTCAAATCTACACCAAAATCTGTGCTCAAATCTATAATAAACACAGTCCTTCGGTCTAGCACAAATCTGTCTTCAATCTCTATCCTCAAGCCTTAACTCAAAGTTTGATTAAATCTCAAATCAACTCTACTAGATCTGCCCCAAACCTTAACTCAAGGTTTGAACAAATCAATCAATCAAATCTGCTCTCAAGTCTTCTCAAAGACCTATCTCAAATATGCCTTGTAAGCTTCCACAAAAGCTCACACCAATATATCTTTAAGTCCTCTCTAGAACTTGTCCAATCTTCTCAATAAGTTCTCACAAGAACTTATGCAAATCTGCTCTCAATTTGTATTGTAAGCTTCCACAAAAGCTTACCCAAATCTGTCCACAAGTCTTCTCAAATACTTGCCTCAAATATGCTCAAAAATTCCACACTAGAACTTGTCCAATATCATAAAAACATAAAGAGAATTGTTAGAGACTCAATATGCTCTATACTCATCATAATGCTTAATTACTTTCAATCACTCTTTCAAAAACATACAGATAATTGTTAGAGACTCAATATGATTCATATTCACCTCAATGATCAGTTACTTTCACTCATTATTTTAGAAACATATAGAGAATTATTATAGACTCAATATGCTTAAAATTCAACTCAATTACTCAAAAATTAGTTTAGAATATAGAATATTTTGTTTTATGGAACTTGAACAATTACTTCACACATCCACTTAACTAGGCTTAACCAAATCTACTCAACCAATCACTCAATGAAACAATCCTTTCTTGTAAACCCTAGTACAAGCATAGAAACCTTTACTAAAAATGTTTCAACAATGATTATCAACCAATCTCACATAAAAATGATACTCATGTTATTTTCAAACCCTAGTTCAAGTTCTTCACTCAACCAATTGCTTCAACAACAATGCTTGTAAAACAATCTCACATAACAATGATACTCATGTTTTTTTCAAACCCTAGTTCAGATTATTCACTTAATCAATAGCTTCAACAATAATGCTTATAAAACAAGGTTTTAACAACTCTTTATTCCAAAAAACCTTGAAGAATTAACTCAACACACTCAATAAGGAAATCAAATTAAATCCTTTTCATTCCAAACTTGTTTTCCAGAAAACCAACCAATCAACTCAACTGTGGAATAATGTGCTCATACCTTTTTCTTTACGATGAAGGAACCTCAAGCATCTGCCACAACCACAAACACTTCTTTGCCAAGCTCAAAGAAGTTAGATAACAATACAAAGCATATAATAACTCACAAATACACCTTATTACTCCATTCTTAAAATAATATTCAACACCACAATAGTTTAAATATTCACTTATCAAAACCCTAACTCATCACAATTTCATCTCAACCATTCAAATTTGACATAAGCTACTTCATAAAAATATCCTCAAAAATTAACCCAATTTCTACTTATAACTCCCTACTTTAATATTGCATTTTAAAATAATTCTTTTGAAAAATAATGCAATAAATAATTTTCCTTTCCTCTAAGGTAAAAATATTTTTACCCACAAATTAATCTCAGCAAACACCTTTCATAAAACTCATAAAAATTCTCTTTAAATTAGGCTAAACTCCAAAAAAAATATTCCCTTTATTTCTCCTAAGACAAACTTTAGCCTAAGCAAAAATTAAATTTAATAATTAAAAAGCTTTACCACTTTGGCATGCATGTGAGTTGCATCGAGCACATCTCTCCCACTAGAACCTTGACCGCAACTTCCATTCCATGGAGACACATGCTCCTCTTGGAGCCTCCAAGAGCCTTCAGCACTTTGACCTTCTAAAACACACAAGCGAAAATATGACTCCTTCACCCATGCTCTGCAAAATGTATTGCATGAAATTACTGCCATGAGGAATACACACGAAATAGCATGTGATAGTCTTTAGCAAATTGGGTGGATAATTTTACCTTTGGAAAGGCTATGGTATATATATACCATATGCCTTGCAATGTGCTCCCATGTTAGTGGAGGAAGACGTCGACAATGCACATGATGAAGTCGACGAAGGGAGACATCGAAAATCTACACGAAAGAACCGGTGCCCAACATTAAACTTTGGCCATTATTTATTAAATATAATAAATTAAATTCTTTTAAGAATTTAATTATTATAATTTAATAATTAAATGGACTTTGGCATTTTAAACCAAACTTTAGGGCCTCCTTGGTTTTTAGATAAACTTTAAAACTTGCCCACATGGTTTTAATGAAAAAACCTTTTATTTTTGCAATCATTGGTTTTAAGGAAAACCTTTTATTTTTCCAAAACATGGTATTAATAAAAATCCTTAAACTTATGCTTTGACATAATATTAAAAATATGAAGCTCTTTTGCCATTAACCTTTGCATTGTTCCTTTTGACCTTTTTACATCATCGGTAGCTTATTCCTTGACATCAATGACAACTTCATTTCTTGACATCAATGACAAATTTGACGCAAAATGTCCAACAATCTCCCCTTTTGTCATTGATGGCAAACCAAATTCTTTTTACCAAAAACTTAACCTTTTCTTTGTTCTGCTCCCCCTGGGACATTGCTCCCCCTGGCTCAATGTTATTTTTGAATCTCTCCTCTTTACTCAAATACCAAATCTCTCCCCCTTACTCAAATCTCTCCCCTTTTGACATCAATGGCAAAGGGTCACCTTTGGGACTCAAGGCTAAGAATAATTATCTTAGCTTAGCCCCTCACCCACCTCTTCTTGAGGTGGTTAATTTTGGAGTGGGAGTATTTCTACTCCTAGCAAGCACTGGTCTTTACCTTTATTATATTTTCTTCTTATATTATCCTTTTGATTCCTCTGACTGTTCCTTTCCATGTCCATGCTCCTATCCATTTCCATATTCTTGTTCTTGTTCATGTTCGTATTCTTGTTCTTGTTCATGTTCGTATTCTTGTTCTTGTTCTTGCTCATGTTCATATCCATGCTCCTATTCCTATTCTTGTTCATATCCATATCCCTTTTCTCGTTCCTGTTCTTGTTCCTATTCATACTTGATTTTGGAATGTCTACTCTATACCATTTTGTTGTGTGTCCATAATTATTGCACTTATAACACTTAATATTATTATTCCTTGGAGGTGCAAATATATTAGGATTTCTCCTAGTGAAGCCATATCCTTTTCTTTCATTGCATTGTGACCAAACTGATTACATGAGTAGCAATACCCATGGAAAAGTTGTATGTTCCCATATTCCTGTCTTTCATGTTTCCTGCATTGTGAAGCCATGTACCCAAACCTGTGACATGAAAAACACCTTCCATTGAAATTTCCTTGTCTTGACCTCATTGGTCTTTTAGTCTCTCTTGACCTATTCTGATTGTTATTCCATCTATTTCTTCTTTATGCATTGTTCTTGTCCTTGTTGAACTTTCTGTTGTCCAACTCATCCTCATATGTCTTACTTTATTTTATACTGTCTTCTTCTGAAGTTTCTTCTCCATCAGAACTTTAGGTTGACCTTTCTTCTTATTTCTTTTGAGCTTATTCAAAACCAAGACCTATTTTGTTTGTTGACCTTCTTTATACCTTGATAATATTATGCACAATCTTTGAACTCTTTCCAAACTTGTGTAGCTTACTCTTGGAGTTTTCTAAATATTCCTTTAGTAGAACCACTTCTTGTTCTAACTTTTCACATTCTAAGACCTTTGCTTCTAACTTATCTTTGAACTTATTTGTCTTAGCATTTGATTTGTCTAGATCCTCTATAAGCATTCTTCTCTCTTCATCACATTATTGAAATTGAAACTCAAGTTTAGAGTTTTGCTTTCTTACCTTCTTTACTATTTCAAGAGAATAAATGAGTTCTCCCTTAAGATCATATCCTTCTTTATCTGATTCTTCCTCTATTTGTTTACCTTTATCTATATCTTAATTTTATTTTGAATTATCTTCTATAGGATCACTTTCTACTTTCTCTAGTGCCATTAGAATATTCTCTTATGGTCCTTCAAGTGTATCTTCATATTCATCATCACTGAAACTATAACCATTCCTTGTACAACTATCTTCAAGATGTCCAAAGTTACCACATCTAAAACACTTGAGAATTATTGGTGACCTTTTCTTGACATCATTTTATTCAATCATAAATAGGATTTCATATCTATCATTGTATAAAAAACTATTATTACTATCACTTGAGTACTTACTTGCCTTGTTTGCATAGTAGCTCCTCTTTTGTATTAGAAGGAACTTCTTTCCTTGTCTAATTTGTCCATCCTTGATTTTCTTTTGATGCCTATATCTTTTTGATTCCATGTTTCTATGATCCTGTTTATATTGATCATTGTTATTATTAGCTTCTTGAAAATCAGTTGCATAATGAACATATTTTCCACAATTGAAACATTTAATATATTTTGCATCTCTATATATTATTGAATCCTTGTTCCTTTTTCCATAATTAGCTTCTTCATCACTATATGACTCATTTCTTGATTATAACTTCTTACCCTTTATCTTCTTGATTGCTTTGAAGGTTGCTTCCTTCTGGGGATTAGGTTCTTTTCTTCTCAAATCAAAAGTTGTAAGAATACCAAGCAACATCTCTCTTGTCAAAGAATCACCATCCTTTGATTCTTCTAAAGCAGAAATATTTTCACTAAATATTTTTGGAAGAGATATTAAGACCTTATCACAAACATCTGATTATTCAACCTTAAGTTCAAGTTCTTGCATAGCATTAACAACCTCATAGATTCTAATTAGATAAGTACTAATGTTTTCCTCATCCTTCATTATTAACTCTTCAAATTGTCCTTTGAGATTTCGTATCTTTACTTTCTTGACACCTTTATCTCCTTCATATATAATTTACAACTTATCCCACATTCCTTTACATCTTGACAATGCATAACTTTTATGGACTCTATTCTATGCAAACCTCTCAAAATTGCATTCATTGATTTTGAATTGTAATGTTGTAGAAGCTTACCTTCTTTATCTATAGGTGGATCAGCTGGTGGTATGTATCCATTTTAAACTTCTTCCCAAATATCATTGCCAAGTGCCATTAGGTAAATCTTCATTCTCATACTCAAATATATGTAATCACTTCCATAAAATACTGGTGCTAAATTATCTAATGATCCATTCTTAGAATCCATTGTGTTCTTGTTAGCTTTTCCTTCAAGCTATTAAACTCTTTCGAAGGAATCCACTCTGATACCAATTGAAGAACACAAACTTATACTGAGAGGGCAGGGTGAACAGTATAAGACCACTTTTTACTTTTCTTTCCCAACCAATATTATGCAATGTATAGATAACAATATCAATAACAGTAATCAAAGCAATGCATAAATCACCACACACAATAGAGACACCAAATTTACACGGTTCACCCAATGTGGGCTACTCCACGGAGAAAATATTTTACTAAAACTTTCTAAATCAATCTCTTGGGAGTCATTTTCCTATTACAATATTTATGGACCTCTATCCAAAGGAGACACCAATCCTCTAAATCAATTTCATGGATATCTATCCACAAGAGACACCAATATCCTAACTCTGCTCTGGATGGTGATCCTCTAGAATACCTCTGCCTCAACTACCCTTAGCAAATGGAAATCTATCCATAGAAGACATCTGTACTCCTTGCTCTAGCTAGAGATATTTGTCCTCAACTCGGTCACCTCCAAAGCTTTATCTAAAATATGTAATAAAAATAGTCCTTTGGTCTAGCACAAATCTATCCTCAAGCATTGTTGGAAATATTGAGTGAATTATTATATGCTTCATTGGTGAATGTTTAGAGAACATTTGAGATAGATATTGATAAAGTTTTGAGTTAGGGTTTGAGACCCACGTTATGAAAATTATTTGAAGAAGTATGAAAGTACTTGTTTAGATTTTGTGAGCAAGTTATTTTTTATTGATTGAATGAATGAGTGAAATTATTGAGCATTGGTTTTGAGTAATATTGAAAGTGATTGTGAAAACTTTAGAAATAAGATTTGTGAAAGTGACAAACTTAATGATTGAGTAGAACATATTGAGTTTTTTATAGAGTACATCATTATCTATATGTTCCAGAGGTTAAACAAATTATGAGTAGAATATGTCAAAACTACTTCAAGTTAAAGGAATTACTTTGAAGATTAGATAAAACAATTGATAACATTGTGTGCAAGATTTGAGATTGATTGAGCATATATTGTGAGATGTTTTGAGTATGTGTTTGAGTATATTTGAGTAAAATTTTTTGAAAGCTTAAGGATATATTTGATTAATATTTTGTAAAATCTTGTAGGTATATTTGGGCAAGTCTTGGTGAAGACTTGTAGGCAGATTTGAGATAAATCTTGGTGAAGACTTGAGAGCAGATTGAGCAAGTCCTTGAGAGGACTTGTAGACAGATTTGAGACAAGTCTTGGTGAAGGGTTGAGAGAAGGTTAAGCAAGTTCTTGAGAGGACTTGAGGGTATATTTGAGGTAAGTCTTAGTGAATACTTGAGAGCAGGATTGATTGATTGATTTGTTCAAGCTTTATGTTAAGGCTTGGGGAAAATCTAAGCAGAGTTGATTTGTAAATGGATTAAGCTTTGTGTTAAGGCTTGAGTAAAAATCTGAGGATAGATTTTGGTGTAGATTTAAGAGCATATTTGTGCTAGACATAATATAGAGTTAGAGCAGATTTGTACTAGATCGAGGATAGTGTTTTGTGTATATTTGAGATAGAATTAAGAGCAATATTTGGAGGTGACAGAGCAGAGTATAATATTATCCAATGGATAGAGTTACATTAGCTAGTACAATGAGGATAGAGGTCTTCTAAGTGAGGACAATGGTCTTCTATGGAGAGAGATCCATAAGCCAATGCAATGGGGGTAGTAGTCTTCTAGAAGATCACCAACCAGAGCAGAGGAGAAAGAGTTCTTATATGGATAGAGATCCATAAACTAGAGCAAGGAGAAAGAGTTCTCTTGTGGAATGTGATCCACGAAGCAGCTAGGAAGATAGAGTTCTTATATGGAGAGAGATCCATGAAACAGTTTAGGAGAAAGAGTTCTTTTGGGTTAGGTTCCATGAACCAAAGAAAAGGAGAAAGAGTTCTCCTGTGGACAGAGATCCACAAATTAGAGCAATAGGTGATTGGTTTCTACTTTAGATAGAGGTCCATAAAAATTATAATAGGGAATTTGATTCCCAAGAGGATTTTTTGAGAAAATTTAGTAGAAATATTTCTTTGTGGAGTAGCCCACATTGGGTGAACCACGTTAAATTACTGTCTCTATTATGTGTGTTGATTTGTGCATTTATTTGATTATTGCTATTGATATTGCCATTGATAATATTGGATAATATTGTTTGGGAAAGAAAAGTAAAAGTTGATGTTATACTATTCACCCCCCTCTTAGTATAAGCTTGTGTTCTTCAATTGGTATCAGAGCGGGTTCCTTCAAAAGAGTTTAATAGCTTGAAGGAAAAGTATATAGAAACATAGATGGCATCTCAGAGTGGATCTTCAGCAAATAAGGCACCATTTTTTATGGGAATAATTATGCATTCTAGAGTGTAAGAATGAATATTTACCTAATGGCACAAGTAAATGAGACATGGTAAGAAGTTGAGGATGGGTACACACCACTAGCTACTCCTACAGATAAATATGGTAAGATTTTACATCTGAATAATTCAAAGGCAATGAATACAATATTAAGTGGTTTATGTGAAGCAGATTTTATAAAATTTATGCATTGCACATCAACAAAAGATATTTGGAAAAAGTTGAAGAAAACATATGAGGGAGACAAAAAGGTCAAGATGGTAAAATTGCAAAATGACAAGAAAATATTTGAAGACTTGAAGATGAAGGATGAGGAAGAAATTGCTACATACTTACTTTGTGTGGATGAAGTTATTAACTCCATGCAAGGACTTGGGTTTAAAGTTGAAGAATCATATGTTTATCAAAAGGTTTTAAGGTCACTCCCTAAGAGGTATAGTGAAAAGGTTTTAACCATAGAAGATACAAGATATATTAAAACTTTTACTAGGGATGAGTTACATGGAACTCTCATAGTTTCTGAGATGATAATAGGAAAGGATCATATCCCCAATATAGAGGTAGCCTTCAAAGTAGAAAATAAGACAAAGGATAAAAAGTCAGATTCAAGTGATGAGCCATCCAATGATGAAGAAGCAAATTATGGCAGAAATAACAAGGAATCAAGAAAGCACAAAGGTATAAAAATAGTTAAGTGTTTCAATTGTGGTAAATATGGTCACTATGCATCTAACTGTCCAAAATCTAGAAGTTTTAGTGGTGAATAAAAACAAGATCATAGGAACAGGAAAGCAGGAAAATCTAGATATCAAAAGAAAAATAGGTATGGACAAAACAAGCATGAAAATAAGTTTTTCTAAAGGTACAAGAAGAGTTTCTATGCAGATAAGATAGGAAAGAGTTCAAATGATAGTGATGAAATATATTTAGGTAATTATGAAGAAGAAATTCTCTTCTTGGCAATAGAGGAAGAAGGAAGCGCTTCTATTGGAGATAAATCTGAAAAGTATAAGGATGCTCTTGAAGACAAATAAGTAGAGGCAGAATCAAAAAATGAAGAAGGATTAGTTGATCTAGAATGTGAGATTATTTCTACTCTTAACGAATTAAGAAAAATTAGAAAGCAAAATTCAAAACTTAAGGTTCAATTTCAAGAATGTGATGAAGAGAAAGAAAATATTATACAAGATCTGACAAACTCAATATCTAAGACAAGGAAATTTAAAGAAAGGTGAAGAACACAAGCTTATACTGAGAGGTGGTGAACAGTATAAGACCACTTTTTACTTTTCTTTCCCAACAAATATTATGTAATGTATAGATAGCAATATCAATAGCAATAATCAAATCAATGCCTAAATCACCACATACAATAGAGACACCAAATTTACATAGTTTACCCAATGTGGGCTACTCCAAGAAGAAACTCTTTTACTAAAACTTTCTCAATCAATATCTTGGGAATCCTTTCCCAATTAAAATGTTTATGGACCTCTGTCCAAAGGAGATACCAATCCCCTAAATAAATTTTGTGGATATCTATACACAAGAGATACCAATCTTCTAAATCTTCTTTGGTTGGTGATCCTCTAGAAGACCAATGCCTCCACTGCCCTTAGCAAATGGAACTCTATCCATAGAATACACCTATCTTCCCTACTTTGGATGGATATCTCTATCCTCAACTCTATCACCTCCAAAGCTCTATCTCAAATCTGTACTAAACACAATCCTTTGATATAGTACAAATATATCCTCAATATCTATCTTTGGTCTTGCAAAAACCTATCCTCAAATCTACACCAAAATCTGTTCTCAAATCTATAATAAACACAGTCCTTCGGTCTAGCACAAATCTGTCTTCAATCTCTATCCTCAAGCCTTAACTCAAAGTTTGATTAAATCTCAAATCAACTCTACTAGATCTGCCCCAAACCTTAACTCAAGGTTTGAACAAATCAATCAATCAAATTTGCTCTCAAGTCTTCTTAAAGACTTATCTCAAATATGCCTTGTAAGCTTCCACAAAAGCTCACACCAATATATCCTTAAGTCCTCTCTAGAACTTGTCCAATCTTCTCAATAAGTTCTCACAAGAACTTATACAAATCTGCTCTCAATTTGTATTGTAAGCTTCCAAAAAATCTTACCCAAATCTATCCACAAGTCTTCTCAAATACATGCCCCAAATATGCTCAAAAAGTCCACACTAGAACTTTTCCAATATCATAAAAACATAAAGAGAATTGTTAGAGACTCAATATGCTCTATACTCATCATAATGCTTAATTACTTTCAATCACTCTTTCAAAAACATACAGATAATTGTTAGAGACTCAATATGATTCATATTCATCTCAATGATCAGTTACTTTCACTCATTATTTTAGAAACATATAGAGAATTATTATAGACTCAATATGCTTAAAATTCAACTCAATACTCAAAAATTAGTTTAGAATATAGAATATTTTGTTTTATGGAACTTGAAAAATTACTTCACACATCCACTTGACTAGGCTTAACCAACTCTACTCAACCAATCACTCAATGAAACAATCCTTGCTTGTAAACCCTAGTACAAGCATATAAACCTTTACTCAAAATGTTTCAACAATGATTATCAACCAATCTCACATAACAATGATACTCATGTTATTTTCAAACCCTATTTCAAGTTCTTCACTCAACCAATTGCTTCAACAACAATGCTTATAAAACAATCTCACATAACAATGATACTCATGTTTTTTTCAAACCCTAGTTCAGATTATTCACTTAATCAATAGCTTCAACAACAATGCTTATAAAACAAGGTTTTAACAACTCTTTACTCCGAAAAACCTTGAAGAATTAACTCAACACACTCAATAAGGAAATCAAATTAAATCCTTTTCATTCCAAACTTTTTTTCCAAAAAACCAACCAATCAACTCAACTATGGAATAATGTGCTCATACCTTTTTCTTTATTATGAAGGAACCTCAAGCATCTGCCACAACCACAAACACTTCTTTGCCAAGCTCAAAGAAGTTAGATAACAATACAAAGCATATAATAACTCACAAATACACCTTATTACTCCATTCTTAAAATAATATTCAACACCACAATAGTTTAAATATTCACTTATCAAAACCCTAACTCATCACAATTTCATCTCAACCATTCAAATTTGACATAAGCTACTTCATAAAAATATCCTCAAAAATTAACCCAATTTCTACTTATAACTCCCTACTTTAATATTGCATTTTAAAATAATTCTTTTGAAAAATAATGCAATAAATAATTTTCCTTTCCTCTAAGGTAAAAATATTTTTACCCACAAATTAATCTCAGCAAACACCTTTCATAAAACTCATAAAAATTCTCTTTAAATTAGGCTAAACTCCAAAAAAAATATTCCGTTTATTTCTCCTAAGACAAACTTTAGCCTAAGCAAAAATTAAATTTAATAATTAAAAAGCTTTACCACTTTGGCATGCATGTGAGTTGCATCGAGCACATCTCTCCCACTAGAACCTTGACCGCAACTTCCATTCCATGGAGACACATGCTCCTCTTGGATCCTCCAAGAGCCTTCAGCACTTTGACCTTCTAAAACACACAAGCCAAAATATGACTCCACCCATTCTCTGCAAAATGTATTGCATGAAATTACTGCCACGAGGAATACGCACGAAATAGCATGTGATAGTCTTTAGCAAATTGGGTGGATAATTTTACCTTTGGAAAGGCTATGGTATATATATACCATATGCCTTGCAATGTGCTCCCATGTTAGTGGAGGAAGACATCGACAATGCACACGATGAAGTCGACGAAGGGAGACATCGAAAATCTACACAAAAGAACCGGTGCCCAACATTAAACTTTGGCCATTATTTATTAAATATAATAAATTAAATTCTTTTAAGAATTTAATTATTATAATTTAATAATTAAATGGACTTTGGCATTTTAAACCAAACTTTAGGGCCTCCTTGGTTTTTAGATAAACTTTAAAACTTGCCCACATGGTTTTAATGAAAAAACCTTTTATTTTTGCCATCATTGGTTTTAAGGAAAACCTTTTATTTTTCCAAAACATGGTATTAATAAAAATCCTTAAACTTATGCTTCGACATAATATTAAAAATATGAAGCTCTTTTGCCATTAACCTTTGCATTGTTCCTTTTGACCTTTTTACATCATCGGTAGCTTATTCCTTGACATCAATGACAACTTCATTTCTTGACATCAATGACAAATTTGACGCAAAATATCCAACAATCTCCCCTTTTGTCATTGATGGCAACCCAAATTCTTTTTACCAGAAACTTAACATTTTCTTTGTTCTGCTCCCCCTGGGACATTGCTCCCCCTGGCTCATTGTTATTTTTGAATCTCTCCTCTTTACTCAATTACCAAATCTCTCCCCCTTACTCAAATCTCTCCCCTTTTGACATCAATGGCAAAGTGTCACCTTTGGGACTTAAGGCTAAGAATAATTCTCTTAGCTTAGCCCCTCCCCCACCTCTTCTTGAGGTGGTTAATTCTGGAGTGGGAGTATTTCTACTCCTAGCAAGCACTGTTCTTTTACCTTTATTATATTTTCTTCTTATCTTATCCTTTTGATTCCTCTGACTATTCATTTCCATGTCCATGTTCCTATCCATTTCCATATTCTTTTTCTTGTTCATGTTCTTATTATTGTTCTTGTTCTTGCTCATGTTCATATCCATGCTCCTATTCCTGTTCCTGTTCATATCCATATCCCTTTTCCTGTTCCTGTTCTTGTTCCTATTCATACTTGATTTTGGAATGTCTACTCTATACCATTTTGTTGTGTGTCCATCATTATTGCACTTATAACACTTAATATTATTATTCCTTGGAGGTGCAAATATATTAGGATTTCTCCTAGTGAAGCCATATCCTTTTCTTTCATTGCATTGTGACCAAACTGATTACATGAGTAGCAATACCCATGGAAAAGTTGTATGTTCCCATATTCCTGTATTTCATGTTTCTTGCATTGTGAAGCCATGTACCCAAACCCGTGACATGAAAAACACCTTCCATTGAAATTTCCTTGTCTTGACCTCATTGGTCTTTTAGTCTCTCTTGACCTATTCTGATTGTTATTCCATCTATTTATTCTTTATGCATTGTTCTTGTCCTTGTTGAACTTTCTGTTGTCCAACTCATCCTCATATGTCTTACTTTATTTTATACTGTCTTCTTCTGAAGTTTCTTCTCCTTCAGAACTTTAGGTTGACCTTTCTTCTTATTTCTTTTGAGCTTATTCAAAACCAAGACCTATTTTGTTTGTTGACCTTCTTTATACCTTGATAATCTTATGCACAATCTTTGAAATCTTTCCAAACTTGTGTAGCTTACTCTTGGAGTTTTCTAAATATTCCTTTAGTAGAACCACTTCTTGTTCTAACTTTTCACATTCTAAGACATTTGCTTCTAACTTATCTTTGAACTTATTTGTCTTAGCCTTTGATTTGTCTAGATCCTCTATAAGCATTCTTCTCTCTACATCACATTATTGAAATTGAAACTCAAGTTTAGAGTTTTTTTTTCTTACCTTATTTACTATTTCAAGAGCATAAATGAGTTCTCCCTTAAGATCATATCCTTCTTTATCTGATTCTTCCTCTATTTGTTTACCTTTATCTATATCTTAATTTTATTTTGAATTATATTCTATAGGATCACTTTCTACTTTCTCTAGTGCCATTAGAATATTCTCTTATGGTACTTCAAGTGTATCTTCATATTCATCATCACTGAAACTATAACCATTCCTTGTACAACTATCTTCAACATGTCCAAAGTTACCACATCTAAAACACTTGAGAATTATTGGTGACCTTTTCTTGACATCATTTTATTCAATCATAAATAGGATTTCATATCTATCATTGTCTAAAAAACTATTATTACTATCACTTGAGTACTTACTTGCCTTTTTTGCATAGTAGCTCCTCTTTTGTCTTAGAAAGAACTTCTTTCCTTGTCTAATTTGTCCATCCTTGATTTTCTTTTGATGCCTATATCTTTTTGATTCCATGTTTCTATGATCCTGTTTATAATGATCATTGTTATTATTAGCTTCTTGAAAATCAGTTGCATAATGAACATATTTTCCACAATTGAAACATTTAATATATTTTGCATCTCTATATATTATTGAATCCTTGTTCAGCTTCTTCATCACTGTATGACTCATTGCTTGATTATAACTTCTTACCCTTTATCTTCTTGATTTCTTTGAAGGTTGCTTCCTTCTGGAGATTAGGTTATTTTCTTCTCAAATCAAAAGTTGTAAGAATACTAAGCAACATATCTCTTGTCAAAGAATCACCATCCTTTGATTCTTCTATAGCAAAAATATTTTCACTAAATATTTTTGGAAGAGATATTAAGACCTTATCACAAACATCTGATTATTCAACCTTAAGTTCAAGTTCTTGCATAGCATTAACAACCTCATAGATTCTAATTAGATAAGTACTAATGTTTTCCTCATCCTTCATTATTAACTCTTCAAATTGTCCTTTGAGATTTTGTATCTTTACTTTCTTGAAACCTTTATCTCCTTCATATATAATTTACAACTTATCCCACATTCCTTTACATCTTGACAATGCATAACTTTTATGGACTCTATTCTATGCAAACCTCTCAAAATTGCATTCATTGATTTTGAATTGTAATGTTGTAGAAGCTTACCTTCTTTATCTATAGGTGGATCAATTGGTGGTATGTATCCATTTTAAACTGCTTCCCAAATATCATTGCCAAGTGCCATTAGGTAAATCTTCATTCTCATACTCAAATATATGTAATCACTTCCATAAAATACTGGTGCTAAATTATTTAATTATCCATTCTTAGAATCCATTGTGTTCTTGTTAGCTTTTCCTTCAAGCTGTTAAACTCTTTCGAAGGAACCCACTCTGATACCAATTGAAGAACACAAGCTTATACTGAGAGGGCAGGGTGAACAGTATAAGACCACTTTTTACTTTTCTTTCCCAACCAATATTATGCAATGTATAGATAAAAATATCAATAACAGTAATCAAAGCAATGCATAAATCACCACACACAATAGAGACACCAAATTTACATGGTTCACCCAATGTGGGCTACTCCACGGAGAAAATATTTTACTAAAACTTTCTAAATCAATCTCTTGGGAATCCTTTTCCTATTACAATATTTATGGACCTCTATCCAAAGGAGACACCAATCCTCTAAATCAATTTCATGGATATCTATCCACAAGAGACACCAATATCCTAACTCTGCTCTAGATGGTGATCCTCTAGAATACCTCTGCCTCAACTACCCTTAGAAAATGGAACTCTATCCACAGAAGACATCTATACTCCTTGATCTTGCTAGATATATTTGTCCTCAACTCGGTCACCTCCAAAGATTTATCTAAAATATGTAATAAAAATAGTCCTTTGGTCTAGCACAAATATATCCTCAATCTCTTTCTCTGGTCTAGCGCAAACCTATCTTAAAATATGCACCAAACTCTATCCTTGAATATTTATGAAACATAGTTCTTCGATCTAGAAAAAATGTGTCCTCAATATCTGTCCTCAAGTATTAACTCAAAACTTGATTAAATCTCAAATCAACTCTACTATATATTCCCCAAACCATAACTCAAGGTTTGAACAAATCAATCAATCAAATATTCTCTCAAGTCTTCTCAAAGACTTGTCTCAAATATGCCTTGTAAGCTTCCACAAAAGCTCACACCAATCTGTCCTTAAGTCCTCTCTAGAACTTGTCCAATCTGCTCAATAATTTCTCACAAGAACTTATCCAAATATGCTCTCAATATATATTGTAATCTTCCACAAAAGCTTACCCAAATCTATCCACAAGTCTTCTCAAATACTTGCCTCAAATCTGCTCAACAAGTCTACACTAGAACTTGTCCAATCTCACAAAAACATAAATAGAATTGTTAGAGACTCAATATGCTCATACTCATCACATGCTTAATTACTTTCAATAACTCTTTCATAAATATATAGAAAATTGTTAGAGACTCAATATGCTTCACATTCACCTCAATGCCCAATCACTTTCACTCATTCTTTTAGAAACATATAGAGAATTGTTAAAGACTCAATATGCTTCAAATTCAACTTAATACTCAATCACTTTCTCAAATCAATTTAGAATATAACAGAGTTTATTTTATGAAACTTGAACAATTACTTCACACATCTACTTGACTAGGCTCAACCAACTCTACTCAACCAATCACTCAATGAAACAATCCTTGCTTGCAAACCCTAGTCCAAACATATAAACCTTCACTCAAAATGTTTCAACAATGCTTATCAACCAATCTCACTTAACAATGATACTCATGTTCTTTTCAAACCCTAGTTCAAGTTCTTCACTCAATAAATTGCTTCAACAACAATGCTTATAAAAAAATCTCACATAACAATGATACTCCTGTTCTTTTCAAACCCTAGTTTATATTCTTCACTTAATCAATGTCTTCAAAAACAATGCTTATAAAATAAGGTTTTAACAACAACTCTTTATTCCAGAAAACCTTGAAGCATTGACTCAACACACTAAATAAGGAAATCAAATTAAATTCTTTTCACTCCAAACTTGTTTTCCAAAAAACCAACCAATCAACTCAACTATGGAAGAATGTGCTCATACCTTTTTCTTGATGATGAAGGAACCTCAAACATATGCCACAACCACAAACACTTATTTTCCAAGCTCAAAGAAGTTAGATAACAATACAAAGCATATAATAACTCACAAATACACCTTATTACTCCATTCTTAAAATAATATCCAACACCACAATAGTTTAAATATTCACTTCTCAAAACCCTGACTCGTCACAATTTCATCTCAACCATTCAAATTTGACATAAGCTACTTGAGAAAAATATCCTCAAAAACTAACCCAATTTCTACTTATAACTCCCTACTTTAATATTGCATTTAAAAATAATTATTTTGAAAAATAATGCAATAAATAATTTTCCTTTCCTCTAAGGTAAAAATATTTTTACCCACAAATTAATCTCAACAAACACCTTTCATAAAACTCATAAAAATTCTCTTTAACTTAGGCTAAACTCCAAAAAAAAATATTCCCCTTATTTATCCTAAAACAAACTTTAGCCTGAGCGAAAATCAAATTTAATAATTAAAAATCTTTACCACTTTGGCATGCGTGTGAGTCGCACCAAGCGCATATCTCCCACTAGCACCTTGACCGTGGCTTCCATGCCATGGAGCCACGTGCTCCTTTTGGAGCCTCCAAGCACCTTCAATGCTTTGACCTTCTAAAACACATGAACCAAAAGATGGCTCCTTCACCCACACTCTACGAAATGCGTTGCACAAAGTTACTACTATGAGGAATGCACACAAAATAGCATGTGATAGTCTTTAGCAAATAGAGTAGATAATTTTACCTTTGGAAAGGCTATGGTATATATATACCATATGCCTTCCAATGTGCTCCCATGTCGATGGAGGAAGACGTCGACAATGCACGCGATGAAGTCGGAGGAGGGAGACATAAAAAATGTATGCAAAAGAACTTACGCCCAACATTAGACTTTGGCCATTATTTATTAAATATAATAAATTAATTTCTTTTAAGAATTTAATTATTATAATTTAATAATTAAATGGACTTTGGTATTTTAAACCAAACTTTAGGGCCTCCTTGGTTTTTATAAAAACCTTACAACTTGCCCACATGGTTTTAATGAAATTTTTTTTTATTTTTGCCATCATTGGTTTTAAGGAAAACCTTTTATTTTTCCAAAACGTGGTTTTAATAAAAACCTTTAAAATTATGCTTCCAAATAATATTAAAAATATTATGAAGCTAAATGGAGAGTGAGAGATATGGCAACAATAGCAGGGAGTGAAGGTGGGAATGCGGGTTTAGCAGGGAAGGAGGACAGAAAGACATGAATCAAGGATGACACTAGAAGTAAGGATGGCAACACCAGAAGTAAGGATGGCAGGAAGTCAGGGACCAAGGACTCTAATGAGGACAAAAGCTCTGAGGATAAAGTAGATTCAGATGATACATTGCCCAATACAGACAAATCTCAGGCTGAGGCAGTCTTTTTCTAGGGAGATGAACCTCCCGACACTGGGGCCCCTCTTGCAACTATTAAGGGTCCCACTGGTGATACTACCAAGATAATATCCTATGCCAATGTCCTATCCAACAAGGGACGGGGTCCCTTTAAACCTCCTACCACCACAATCATTCCTGATGGCCAAAATATTAACATCCCTGACAATATTACCGATAGCTACCTTGCCATGGAACGCTATGCTTTGGTTGGTAAGTTTGTTGGAGGAAGACCTGATATTGAAACCATTCGTAGGTGGGTTGTTACCAAATGGAAAACCCTAGGAGACATGGAATTGGTTGTCTTGTCTAGAGGGTTCTTTTCCATCAGATTGAGCAATGACGAAGACACCAAATGCATCCTCATCGGAGGCCCCTAGTTTTTAGGATGCAAGAGCCTATTCTTAAGGAAATGGGACTTAGATTTTGATCCTGATACTCAGGACATAAACTTCACCCCTATTTGGGTTCGCATTCCTAACCTCCATTTCCACTGTTGGCATGATGATATCCTCCTATCAATTGCAAATGTCATAGGAGAGCTCCTAGCAATTGATCCGATTACCAGAGCCCGCAAGCATATGAATGTAGCTAGGATTTGCATCAATGCTAATCTAGCATCAGAATTACCAACCTATGTCAATCTTATCCATAAGTATTTATGAATAGCATGGAATGCCATACCCAAGGACACCTGAGGTCCTAGTGCCCAGTCCTCAAAGCCCAGTTTAACCTGGAGAAAGATCATATTCAAGATGGAGGAGCATCTAGCGGGGCCAACTTAGACCAATACAGAGGCAGCAAAAACCCTTCCAACAAGGGTTTTCCCAAAACCCAAAATAAGTGGCAGCAACAAATCCAGACAACAAAACATCATCAACAACAACAAAGGCTTACTAAATCTCTAGAAAAGCCTTAATATCTCAAGGGAAAATAAATGGTAAACTCAAAATAGCTTCAAGTAAGTTCCCCTCTCACAACTTCCAACATATTTAATGTCTTAAATGAATCTGATAAGTTTCTTCAAGGAAACGCCCTGCTTTCCTCCAATCCTAAACATCCCTCTGAGGATTCTCAAAAAGAAGTTACTGCCCCTACTCAAATCCCATTGCCTATCAAGTCCAAACAATAGGAGGAAATTATTCCTCCCATGAAACCCCAAGCTAAACCCCAGCCAAATCCACAAATCCCTCCTGATCTGAACATCGACCTCAGTTTTGTTAATACCCCGTCCAAGTCGGGACCTTCTCGTAGTCCTCAAGATGGAAATGCAACAATCTCAAGCAAACATCTCATGGAGGAAATAATATCTCCAAGCCTAAGTCAGTCCATTAGGCCTCAAAGCCCTGTTCTGGAACAGATTATTCCCTATAAATTTAGTCCTAAGAAAACCAAAAGTACTACCAAATCCCCCATTGATTTTGGTAGCAAAAAGAAAATAGGGAGACCTTCCAAAGAGGAAATCTGGAATTCCCAGACAATAGATGACATTGCCAATGGAGTCTAGAAAACCCTTTTCCTGAATATTACGTCTCAACTTAAGGATGAGAGTAAAAGCTCCAAACCCCCTCACCACAATGGGCGAGGAGGCAAAAAAGCCCCCAAATCCTCCAAATGAAGATCCTCTCATGGAATGTGAGAGGCCTCATTGGGGAAACCAAACAGAGACTCATAAAGTCCATGAGGAAAGATATCAAACCTTCCATCATCATCTTGCAGGAAACAAAAATTAACACCAATAGTTTTGCTTCAATAGCCAAAGAAATATGGAAGAATGCAGGAGTAGTTGTCAGTGATGCTAGAGGAACTTCTGGAGGTCTTATGTGCCTATGGGATAAACAAAAAGTTGAAGGGCGTCTTCTTCATTCTAGTGATAGACTCTTAAGCATTCTCTTTCATGATGTCAACAATAATTCTTCTTGGATCCTTACCAATGTTTATGCTCCTAACACCATTTTAGGGAGAGCTCAGTTGTGGGAAATCCTAACTAGCATGAAATATTCCTTCCTTAACATTCCCTGGATAGTGGCAGGAGATTTCAACATCATTCTTTTCCCCTTAGATAAGAAAGGTGGATCAGAGACCCCAACCAAAAGCATGGAGGATTTTAATGACTTTGTCAATGCAAATAATTTAATGGACTTAAATCTCAAAAAAGTTAAATATACTTGGAGCAACAAAAGAGCTAGAGCACAACATATCCAAGTCAAATTAGATAGGGTATTCTTTTCTCAAGAAGTGGTTCAGGTTTTTGGTGATGTTGTCCTTTATCCTCTTCCCAAAATTGGATCAGATCATAATCCTCTCATCCTGGACATTGACAAATCCAACCCCTTCAGAAGGCCATTTATATTTGAGGCTATGTGGCTACACCACCCAGACCTAAGACAGAGAGTCTCTCAATCTTGGCAACAAGACTTTCAAGGGCACCCATCCTTCAGATTGGCCCAGAAGCTTAAAAATATTAAAGAAGACCTAAAAATCTAGAATAAAGAAGTTTTCGGTAATATTTTTGCCAATAAATAGTATCTCAAGGAAATACTGGAATAGATTGAGTCCAAAATTCAAAATGGGATGGTAGATGTCCATATCAGGAATGAAGAAAAATAGATCCTTGCTGAGTACCACAATGTCCTTGCCTACGAAGAGACTTATTGGCACCAGAAATATAGAGCTCTGTGGCTCAAATAAGGAGACTCTAATACCAAATTTTTCCATGTGGCTACCATGAGAAACAGAAGTAACAACCGCATCAAGGAACTAACTAAAAGTGATGGCACCCTCACAGCTGATATCGAGGAAATCAGAAATGAAGCTTGCTCTTACTTCAAAAATATTCTTGAGGATGATAATTCTTGCTCTACCTCAGTCCAAGATGCTTTACTATCCCACATTCCTCCTAATTCCATCCCTTATTTGGTCAATTCCTCTCTCATTGCTCCTTTTTAGGATGAAGAAATTAAATCCACCCTTTTCTCTATGAATCCTGACAAAGCCCCAGGTCTTGATGGTTTTCCTCCTCACTTCTTTCAAAAATTTTGGGATATAGTTGGCTCTGACATTTGCCTAGCCATCAAAGAGCTTTAGTATTCCAAAAGGATTTTGAGAGGATACAATTCCACCTTTATTTCCCTCATTCCTAAAAATCCAGTTGCCAAGTCCTTAGCTGACTTCAGGCCCATTAGTCTTTGCAATGTCATTTACAAAGTTCTCACAAAAATCATGGCCACTAGAATGAAAACCATCTTGCCCACCATCATTGACCCCTACCAAGGAAGCTCTGTCCAAGGTAGATCCATCCTTGATGGAGTCATTTCCATCCATGAAGCCCTCCATACTGCTTCCAAAACTAAAAATCCCACTTGCGTCCTTAAGCTTGATATGAACAAAGCTTACGACAGAGTTAACTGGAAATTCCTCTTGGCCATCCTACACAAGTTTGGATTTCATCCTGAATGGGTCGACCTCATCAAAAATTGCATATCTTCCCCTTGGTTCTCTATCCTCATAAATGGATCCCCAACAGGTTATTTCAAGAGCAACAGAGGTCTCAGGTAGGGAGATCCTATTTCTCCTCTTTTATTTATCATCATAGTAGAAGCTCTAGGCAGAACCATTAAGGCTGTGCACACAACCAACTTGTTGTTAGGGATCAAGGTATCCTCCTAGATGACTCCAGTATCCCATAAATAATTTGTGGATGATACCATCTTGTCGACAAGCACTTCTATCTTTGAAGCCAAAGTTATCAAATACATCCTTCAAATTTATGAAGCAGCAGCTAGTCAGAAAGTCAACTTCAATAAAAGCAAATTGTATTTCCTCAATACTCCAATGCAAAGATAGATAAATATTGCTCGGATCCTTGAATGTTCTATAGCAGATCTCCTAGCCATGTACCTTTCCCTACCTATTTTCTATGGTCAACCTACTGTTTCTATGTGGAGCAACATTATTGAGCGCATCCAAAAAAGGCTTGCAGGATGGAAAGGAAACCTTTTGTCCCAAGTAGCTAAATGTACTCTTACAGCTATGGTTCTCCAAAGTATCCCTGTTTATTTCTTATCTATCTTCAGGGCTCCAGCCATAGTTTCACAAAAGATAGAGCAAATTCAAAAAAATTTCCTATGGACTGGAGCTAAAAACAAACAAAGAATTCACCTTGTGGCCTGGGACAAGGTTTGTAAACCCAAAGACAAAGGAGGAATAGGACTAAGAAGAATTCAGGCCCTCAATACTGCTCTGATTGCCAAGCAAGCTTGGAGATTGGTTTCAGGAGATAGCAAGGAGTGGATTTCCATTGCCAAAAGGAAGTATCTACAAGATGGTAATTTTCTTAGTGAGGACATTCCCAACAGGGGGTCTGCTTTCTAGAATTCCATCATCAGCACCAAAGCCCTCATCAAGAAAGGATTAAGATGGAAAATGGGAAATGGAGGAAACATTGATTTCTGGAGTGACAAATGGATCTCTCATGAACCTCTCCTCAATGACCCTATCCTGTCCAAACTCAAACCCTTTACTGATGATAGGATAGGACACAAGGTTTCTGATTTCCTCAACACTCAAAATAGGGTCACCAATTGGATTTCTATTTCCAGCCCTACCTTTCCTATTGAATCCAACATGTTGAATTCCCTCCTTTGTTCTACGATCATTCCCTCAACTAATTCTGTTGATCAGCTCATTTGGGAGCACACTGAAAGTGGAGAATTCTCTATCAAAATGAGCCTATCTTATCCTCCTTGATGATGAGGAATTGCTATTCTCCCCCAATCATGTTTGGATAAAACATCTCATCCCCAAGATTTCTTTCTTTTCGTGGCTTGCTATCCAAGAGAAAATCCTTACCATTGATAATCTCATTAAAAAGGGCATTCCCATCCCCAATAGATGCTATCTCTACCATAATTCTTGGGAATCCATGTCCCACCTCTTCCTCCATTGCCCCTTTTCTTCTTCCATCCTTGATTCCATTTTTCACTCCTTCCATATTCAGTGGGCTAAACCCTGCTCCATAGGAGACATTTTCATCCATTGGCCTTCCCCCTTCTGCGACCCCCGCCTCAAGTTCTTTTGGAAAATTTCCCTCCATCACTTCCTTTGGCAAGTCTAGCTCGAAAGGAATAATAGAGTGTTTTCCCTCAAGCCTAAGGCCCCCAAGCTCATTTCTTCCAAAATCCTTGCCTTTGCTTTGGAAAATGCCTTCCTCATTCCCCCCTCTTCCAAGCTTCCTTCCAAATCCAAATCTGATCTTGGCAAAGAGTTGGGTTTGTCCTTAGAGGATGTCCACCCCCCTTCTAATATCCGCCTTGAATATTTTTGGAATCCTCCTCCGATGGGATGGCACAAACTTAATTTTGATGGAGCTACAAAAGGTAATCCAAGAAAGGCTGGGGCTGGAGGTGTCCTAAGAAATCACAAAGGAGAAATCATCCTCGCCTTTGTGGAAGGGCTTGGTGAACAAACTAACCATGGTGTTGAAGCCAAAAGCATGTGGAGAGGTTTGTGTCTTTCTAAGAATGTTTCCACTAAATTGATAGTCGAAGGTGACTCCCTCAACATTATCAATTATCTCAAAAATAAAAAATGCAAACCATCCTAGAGAGTTAGAGACTACATTGAAGAAGCCAGGATCTTAGTCCTCGAAATACAAGAAGTCATATTTTAGCACACCTTCAAATAATCCAATAAGATCACTAACAAGTTAGCTAACATTGGGGTTAACATGGATAATTCCTAGATCTGGTACAATGATATTCCAGAGGAAGTTTAGGCCATCACGGATCAAGAGAGACATCAAATAAACCTTCCTCAGTAGGAGGTCCTTCCCCAGGATGACCAACCTTATCCTCATGCTTGATACTACCAATTTTTTAGGAACTTTCATGCTCCTCGTGATCTATCCTACTCATCATGGTTATTGTAAGGCTTCCCTTGTCCTTCGAAAAGCTGTTTGCCAGATCATTGTCCACGCATCCATCCACCTTTGTCCTATCCACGTAGCTTTGACCATCACCCCCATTCACTACTATTTCAAACCTCATCGGCCTTTCCACATCATCATCCACTACCATCTATCCCTCCACCACCTTAACCTTATCACCTGTTGCGGCTCCGCATTCCCCCATTGGGCCATTTTTATTTGGAATGCACGCTAACATCTCTGTCAATTATTGGTAATGATTTTTCAACTTGTGCATGCCCATTTTTGTGGACTCCAATGTAGAAAGAATGAAGACATCCAAAGAAGCTCAGTTTTTCAATTCTTCACACAAGATTCGAAGGCAGAACCCCATTTCCTATGGGATGAACATTACCAAGTACCATATCATTGCATATTTTCAAATTGAGGCTATTTACCATACCTCCAGTATTTTTATGTGGCACAACACCAAGGTTTCCACTGAAGCTAATGGTCATGATGAGCTGGATTTGCTATCCTTGATTTACATTACCCCTAGAATCTTGGGATGTGCACCCATTACTATCAGGTTTCCTAGACAATCCACCACTGATATTCTTGTCTATGGCTATTTTCCAAAGCCCACATTTTGCCTTAATTCATGTCCCTACTCATGCTAGCTACCTTGTTCTACGTGTGAGCCCCTCCTTTCACATGTTTCTTCTTCCTATTACCTCCATATCATATGCTTCCATCACCTTCCTTGGTTCCTCTCCCATCCCCTCATCCTTTTATTAGTTTCCACCTTAACCCTTTGCTTGACTACGTCCCCTCATCTCTAATTTTCTTCATGTCCCTATCTACATCCCTCCATCAACAAACCTCCCTCCCCAACCATTTTGAGCAACTACATCAAGCCCAACTTCATTTTCTATGATACCATAGCTGACAAGGTCCTCCAAGATAGGCATTTCTTCCCCTTTCTCCATATTTTCTTTGGTAACGAGCTTGACATAACCTTAGCCTTCCTTGAGACTTGGGATAATGGGTCTGTCACTATGCATGATAGAAAATTCATGGTTGATGTCCATATCTTAGCTTCCATCACTGGCCAAAACCCTGAGGGGCACTCCATTCATAGACACAAGCATAATTGGGAGGTTGAATTAGCCGAGTTCCAAGGGAATGAAAAAATCCTAAAAAATGCAAAGCACCCTGGTATCTTTAGGAGTGACTTCAACTCTCCTTGGGACTCTGTAATGAAGCCAATCATGGAATTCATTATAGTTGATAACCCTAACAAAGCCTTCAAGACCTATCACCTGGCTTTCATCAATCATTTCAGAGATATTCATCCCCTTAGCATCCCCCTGTTCTTCCTCAATTCCATGAATCATGCCATTACGTCCTACAGATATAAGAAGAGTAATGACCTTCCCCATCATTAGGGCATGTTCAAAGTCATCTACACTTACGTTTTGGCTAATAGTCCCAAACCCAACCCTGTCACAGTCAGCTCTGCAAAGCCTTGCTCCACTTCTACCAAATTTGCCTCCCCTCGGTCTGTCTCATTGAGAGGAAGAAAAAGGTAATGGAAGACATTGCCAAATTGAAAGCAAGGAAGAGCATAAGTTTTGATAGTGCAGAAGAGCTTGTGAGGAAGTCGGCTAGGCTTCAAAACCTGGCCACCAGGCACAATATCATTGAAATTAAAAATTATGAAGAGGAAACACAAGATGAGAACAAAAAACTTAAGGATTTCATCATTTCCTCCACCATAGCAATGATGAATACAATGGTCAATCACATCATAGACATTAGGGAAGGACTTTAGAAACTATTCTATGCTGGGCAGACTATGCAGGAAGTTGATGGAGGCTCTGAAGTGGATAAAATCACTGTGAAGATTGAACCCAATGAAGATGAGGCTACGGAGGATGCTGAGAAGAATGATCCTAAGGAAGAGGAGAAAACCTCGACTGAGGACTGATTTCCTTGTTTCTCGTCTAATTTTGGATAATATGAGTTTTTGTGCTTTTTCTCCTTCCCTGCATGGAAGCTTTTACATCCTTAGCTGTAGTTTTTTGTATCAAGTTTTGATCTATTTTGATAATGTCCTCAAGACTGAGGTTGCATCCTCACTCCTTAGTTACTATTATAATTTTTGGGTTTCCAAACCTGAGGTTGCATCCTCATATTTAGCTAATGTCAGTCAATATCCTACTAAGGACTTTTAGTTTAGCTTTTATCATGATATAGCCATAATGGCTGTTTTTGTAATCAGGTTAAGGGATCCTTAAAAACCCCTTCAACAATATAATTTGTCTTATTTATCAAAAAAAATATTATGAATCTCTTTTTCCATTAACCTTTGCATTGTTCCTTTTGAAATTTTTACATCAACGGTAGATTATTCCTTGACATCAATGACAACTTCATTTCTTGACATCAATGACAACTTTGACTCAAAATATCCAAAAAAAGGTTAGAGGCAAAAGTATTAGAATGTAAAAAATTAGAGCATGAGGTAGCTTCACTAAGTAAGTAAATGAAAGAGTCTAAATACAAGCTACACAGGTTTGGGAAAATCTCAAAGACCTTAAATAATATTATCGATGTACAAAGATCTTCTTCAAACAAGACAGGACTTGGTTTTGAAGAGGGACAAAGAGAACAAGGAGAGGAGTCAAGCTCAAGCTCCAAATAAGAAGAAGCTTTAGAAGAAGAAAGTAAAGGAGAAAGTGAGACTTATGAGGATAAGTTGAAAAATAGAAGGTTCACCAAGGAAGGAAACAATGCACAAATGAGGAACAAAGAACATCATAGGGAATAAAGAACTAAGAGACCAATGGGATCAAGACAAGATTTCTTCAAAGGAAGTTGCTTCTCATGTCAAAGGTTTGGTCACAAGGCTATGCAGTGCAGGATACATGAAAATAAGGAATATGGTTTTGGTATTGGTTTCACCAAGAGAAATTTCACAAATGGGCATCTCATTCAATGGTATTGTTACTATTGTGATCAGTTTGATCATAAAGTAGTTAATTGTAGGGTTCATGACAGGAATGGATATGGCTTCACTAGGAGGAAATTCAATATATTTGCACCTTCGAGGAACCACAACATTAAGTGTTATAAGTGAAAAAATGTTGGGCATATGGCTAAGTGGTGTAGAATAGAATTTCCAGAGACAAGCAGGAACACGAATACTCAAAGGAATCAGAAGGATCAGTTGAGGAAGAAGGTGGACAAAGAAAAATAACATTGTATGCTAGGAGTAGAAATACTCCCACCCCAAAATTAATCACTTCAAGGAAAGGAGGTGGGGAGGGGGCTGAGCTAAGAGTCTTATATTTAGTCCCAAATGTGGACCTTTGCCATTGATGTCAAAGGGGGAGATATTTGAGTTAAGGGGAGAGCATTCAGTTAGGGGAAGCAGTTTCTTAGGGGGGGTAATTTCTTAGGGGGAGCAAAACTAAAAAAGTAAAAGGAATGTTTTAAAAAAAAGGGGTTTCCATCAATGACAAAGGGGGATATTGTTGGAAATTTGAGAAAGTTTTGTTTTTATTGATGTCAAGAGGTTTGATGTCCAGTTTTGTTGTCATCGATGTCACAAGGTTGATTTTCCAAAAGGCAAGGAAGTGGTTAAAAGAAAAAAGGTATAATATTTATTTTAAATATTATATACCTAAAGATGCCTAAAAGGTAGAAGACCCAAGGGAAGAGAAGCAGGTTTAAAGAGAAATAATAATATTATAATATTTTGGGCAAAAGGAAGAGGTGAAGAAAAATGAGGTCCAAGGAATCATTAAAATAATATATTTTTGAAAAGACCCATTGACCAAATTATAAAGGTTTTTATTTAATTTATTTAAATTACAATATTTTAACCTATGGTTAAAATTTTAATTTAAATAATTAAAAGGCGCCAAATTTTAAAATTTAAATTTTAATTCAAAAATTGAATTTCGAATGAGCCGACATGTTAAGTGCAAAGTACAAAGTATAAAAAGGTGAAATGATTTTCATTTCCAAACACCTATGTTATTCGAATGCTAATGCTAAGTGGATATAATATTTTGTGCGCTACATTTGTTGAATGGAGAAGCAGATATTAGTTCTTTTAATTAAAGGAGTCAGATAGTGGTTGAAATTCAAGTGAAGCACCAAATACATTCCATAGCATCGAGTAGCATAGATGGTGGTCAAATTTTGGTTATGACACTCACGAAGGAAAATTTGAGGGTTTGATTCATGTCCCCTTTATTTTGACACACAATAAGGGTTTTGGTTGATTTTGGTAATTTGTAGAAGGTAAGGCTTTAATAGTGGCTCATGCACCTTGAGTGTTGTGTGGGCATGTAGCCCAGGTGATAGCTTAGCCTTGGTATAAGGTGTTGCAGTGGTGGGTAGTTGTGGGTTCGAGTTTGGGTGCAGTCGAAGACGTGCACATTAATTTTTTGAGACATAGGCCAAAGTTTATAAGGTATGCATAATTTTATTTAAATATACCAAGGTTTGGAAGGTGCAAATTACATAGAGGCCCCATGATAATTATAAAGTGCATAGGTGGAATGAATAAGGAGTCATAAGGAAAAATTGAAAAAATATTTTATTTTTGTTACTTAGAAAAATAAATAAAAGGATTGGAGTTATAAGGTGTTAACAAAGGAATTTGATTTTTATGTTAAATTTTATTTTGAGAAGTTTGGATTTTATAAGGTGTTAATAAAGGAACTTGAATTTTATGTATTGAATATTAGTTTGAGAAATTTAGAGTTTATAAGGTGTTAACAAAGGAACTTCATTGTTGTGTATTGAATATTATTTTGAGAAGTTTGGAGATTATAAGGTGTTAGCAAAGGTATTTTATTTTTATGTGTTGAATGTTATTTTGAGAGGATTGGAGATTATAAGGTGTATTTGAGACTTGAGATTTTATTGTAAATCTTGAATGGTGAAATAATTATTGAGGAGAATATTTGTGTGGAGATTTTGAGATAGATTGTTGCTATCTAACCTTAAAATTGGCAAAGAGGATTTGATTGTGATTAAGACAGGTTTTGAAGATATATCTCCATCAAAGCAAAAAGGTATGGGCACACTATATTTTGTTTAGAGTGATTGAAATAAATGCATATAAGGTGGAGTGAAAATGATTGATAAGCATTGTTGGAAATATTGAGTGAATTCTTATATGCTTCATTGGTGAATGTTTAGAGAACATCTGAGATAGAGATTGAGAAAGTTTTTAGTTAGGGTTAGAGACCCACATTATGAACATTGTTTGAAGAAGTATGAAAACACTTGTTTAGGGTTTGCGAGCAAGTTATGTTTCATTGATTGAATTAATGAGTGAAATTCTTGAGCATTGGTTTTGAGTAATATTGAAAGTGATTATGCAAAATTTAGAAATTAGATTTGTGAAAGCGACAGACTTAATGATTGAGTAGAACATATTGAGTTTTTTATAGAGTACATAATTCTCTGTATATTCCAGAGGTTAAATTAATTCTTTGTAGAATATGTCTAAACTACTCAAGTTAAAGGAATTACTTTGAATATTAGACAAAACAATTGATAACATTGTGTGCAAGATTTGAGATTGATTGAGCATATCTTGTGAGCTGTTTTGAGCATGCATTTGAGTAGATTTGAGCAAGATTTTGTGAAAGCTTAAGGACAGATTTGAGTAAGCTTTTGTGAAAGCTTGTAGGTATATTTGGGCAAGTCTTGGTGAAGACTTGTAGGTAGATTTGAGATAAGTCTTGGTGAAGACTTGAGAGCACATTGAGCAAGTTCTTGAGAGGACTTGTAGATAGATTTGAGACAAGTCTTGGTGAAGGCTTGATAGTAGGTTAAGCAAGTCCTTGAGAGGACTTGAGGGTAGATTTGAGGTAAGTCTTGGTGAAGACTTGAGAGCAGGGTTGATTGATTGATTTTTTCAAGCTTTGTGTTAAGGCTTGGGGAAAATATAAGCAAATTTGATTTGTGATTGGATCAAGCTTTGTGTTAAGGCTTGAGTACAAATTGAAGGACAAAGTTTGGTGCAGATTTGAGAGAATATTTGTGCTAGACCTAAGATAGAGTTAGAGTAGATTTGTACTAGATCGAGGATAGTGTTAGGTGCAGATTTAAGATAGAGTTGAGAGCAAGCTTTGTAGGTGACAGAGTAGAGGATAATAGTCTCTAGTGGATAGATATCCATTAGCTAGGGTGGTGAGGATAGAGGTCTTCTGAGTGAGTATAATGGTATTTTGTGGAGATAGATCCACAAGCTAATATAGTAAGGGAAATATTCTTATAGAAGATCACCAGCCAGAGTAGAGGAGAAAGATTTATTCTATGTATAGATATCTATGAACCAAAGCAAGGGGAAAGAATTATCCTATGGAGTGTTATCTACAAAGCATCTAGGAAGATAGATTTCTTTTGTGGAGATAGATCCATGAACCATTTGAGGAAAAAGAGTTCTCCTGCGTCAAGTTCCACAAACCAGAGAAAAGGGGAAAGAGTTCTCCTATGGAGAGATATCCACAAATCAGAGCAATAGGGGATTAGTGTCTCCTTTGGATATAGGTCCATAAAAATTGTAATAGGGAAGTGATTCACAAGAGTATTTGTTGAGAAAATTTAGTAGAAATATTTTCTCCATGGAGTAGCCCACATTGGGTGAACCATGTTAAATTGGTGTCTCTATTGTGTGTGATGATTTGTGCATTGCTTTGATTATTGATATTGATATTTTCATTGATAATATTGGATAATATTATTTGGGAAAGAAAAGTAAAAATTGGTCTTATACTGTTCACCCCCCTCTTAGTATAAGCTTGTGTTCTTCAAATTACACATTTGCAGAATCCTTGGTGTCATCCTTTTCAACATCCTTAGGAGTTTCCTTGAAAAATTCCTTGGCAATTTCCACCATGTCATCCTCCTTGGCACTAGTGTTGGCTCCTACGATATTGTTTTTTGGGTGATCCTTGAAGAAATTGTTGCAAAAAAATATCAAGTTCAAAGCATTTTTGTGCTCCTTCATTTGGACAATGGCCGCCATTATCGTAGTTACTACACTTTCTATTTGATCTATGGTAACAATAGTAGTATTTATGATGTACTCTTGAAGTAGATTGATCATAGGATCCTCGAGCTTATCCTCAGTCGAACCATGAATTTTTTGTTGATTCTGAATGAATTTGTCCTTTAAGGGTTTCTAGCTTCTCATCAGGCTGGGGAAATCCTCCACCTTGACCTTCTTTCTTATCGTTTACTTAGTTTCCAGATATTTGCCTTCCACTTTCCTCTTCTAGGACCCACGAGCACTTGAGGATGGGGTAAAATATGTATCCTCATTTATGTTCTATTTGGAATCCACTTGTTGCTCCTATGAAATAATGTTTCCTTTTGGAAACTTCTACAACAAATTATTGTAAGTTACCTTAAACAGACCCTGATGTGAAGGCCAAGCCTCATCCTTCTTCGAGTGAGTTAACCATAATGGATCCTAATATATAAGTAAGATAATTTAGCTTGAGGTCTTGAGGAATGATTTGTTCACTTAAAATATTAACTAATATGTATCTATGGATCAAAGAGATCCTAAGAAGTTCAAGAAGATTTTTTTTGGATGGAGTAAATTTGAGTTGATAAATCAAATCAAAATTTACCTTAGCCTTGGATCTTGATTGGATACTTAATTGAGGTCCTTTAGGGGGGAAATTATTTTTTCACAAAGAACTAAAGGATATCTTGAAGTTTTATTAGATGCAAAATTCATATGTTGTTATCTAGATACAAAAAAAATGTAAGATATATGACTAGAATAATGAAGCATCTCAATAATCCCTTGATCTAGAGGTAGGATATTCCTATAGTGAACATTATTCACTATGTTTGATTATGATTGGTAATTTTTATTAGAAATTCCAATATCTTGATTAGAAGAAGATCGAGAATAGATCTACTAAGAATAATTTGACCTTTCTTAATTAGATATCAGATCACATTTATGAGGATCAGCATTTATAAGTCACATGATATTTAATGCTATGGAAGGAACATTGCTCATTGGGATGAAATCAAGGAGTCATTTTATTCTAGATTCAAGAGGCTTTATAGGTGGGAGTGCTACCATTTTAGCTTTCAAGAATTTATCTAGGATGGATGAAAATGTTTGTCTAGTTGGGAGTACTTCCTCTTAGGCTTTTATTGTTATAGCTTCCTTAAGACAAGATTTTCAATATTTAATACTAACATTATTTTCTTGGCATGAGTCTATGACTCCAATTACTATAACATGTTCTTGTATTTCCATTTTAGGTTAGAGGAAGAATTATCATCCTCATTATATGAAAATTTTAACTTTTCATTTTTGACAAGGATAGTATCTGCTCTCTTGGACATGTCAAACACATCTTCAAAATAAGACATTGTGGCCACATGTAAATATAATGCCAATTACTCGTTAAGGTTTTCTATAAATATATATAAAAGTTCTCTAGGTATCTAGGGATTACTATGTTACTAATAAGTGGGAAATGTTTTGGTCTTTTGATTGCTTGAGTTGGTATAAGTCAAATGTGACATTTTTTTCAATGTAGGTAGATAATTGCCTAACAAACATTTCAACAAGATCTCTAAATATTTTCAAGTAATGCCTTGGTATTTGGTAGTACCGTTCAAAAGTGGGGTCACTAAATCTCCTTGAAAATATCTTGAGTAGCAAATTTTCATCATAAAAATATTGGTATAATAAGTTCTAAATAATCTAAGATGGTTGACATGATCCTCCTTCCATTTTTACATGTAGAACATAGGACATATAAGGAAAAGGGTGGATAGTTTTAAAAGAATCTAAGGCTTAATTACACAAGTCATAATAAGAGTACTTATGGATGGAAGAAGACCCTTCAATGATGGCCATTTATATTTTCAATAACTCTAGTTGAGAAGTTAGAGTTTGAAGTTATGTGATGGAACAAAAAGTATGTGCTAAGAGATAGAAGGAATTTGATCATTGATATAAGGAGGAGGTTGATACGTTTGGGCATACATTGTTGAAGTTGATAGCATATGATATATTCCCAAGGAATTTGAGATGAAAGGATTAGAGGATAGAGGATGAGATATTATAGGATTATAATTTTGTATGAAATCTATACTGATACTTATGAGATAAGAATAAAGGTTATTGACATAATGATTAGATATTGGAACACTTATCATTACACTCTAATTAGGGTTGTAGGTCAAGCCATTTTTGAGATACAAAACAATTTACATTGCCCTATAATAATTTCTCAAGAATAGGTAAAGATGAGTGATATTACATAGGTGGAAAGATGATTTTCCTCCTAGTATCTACAAAAATAGTGATGATAGGAGGATTCAAATCAATGAAATTATAATTTAATGAATTAGTAATTACACTTAGAGATCCAAATAATGGATCTAGTTGATTTGGAGGAAAAGGATTTTATATAGGTTGTTGAGGATAATCCATGAGTGAATATTTCCCTATAAATATTCCTAAGGTATCATGAAATTTCTCCACAACACCTATATGCCTCTACAAGAAGTAATCCATATTAATTGTAGATTCAAAAACAACTCTTCCTTAGTCATCATGCATAGGGATTAGATGACTTGGAGGTATATAAACCTCCTCTTATTACTTGAAGGTACATCATCATGACCTTTCATCAAAGGATTAGGGTTAATGACCAATTAATTAGCAATGTTACAAGTTAAGTAGTGTATCTTAGCAATGGGTTTAAAAGGAAAAATATAAAATTTAAATATTAAAGTTTATAGTGTTGATTAAATAAATAAAGAAGGTATTTTTGTAACCTTATACCCTTCCCTTAATATACCTCAAGGGCATCCCTATATATTGAATGTTCCATTATGCCTAACTCCTTTTTATGTACCTATCAATAAAATAGAAAGCCAATACATGTGTTGCCAATGATATCAGGGAGTGATTGCTTGGATATGTGGACAAGATGATACATGAGGGTTTATAGTATTTCTTCTTATGACTCCCACTAGCCCACTACAATATACTTATTACTATGCATAAGTATGCATGAGACCTTAAATGAGTGGCTAGCGGCTTAAGCTTACTATATACCCAATATAGCCTAGTACCTTGTACAATAGATAGTCAAAGGATCATGAAGATCCTTGGTAGGACTAGTAGTTGGTTACATTTTTTTGTTATCTAGATTTAATGTTATCTAATCTAAATAAATAAAATTAAATAATCTTGATAAAAATTTGGTAATTTAAGCTTGATTAAGGATTAGATTGGTCAAAGAAGATCTTAGGACCCATGGTAGTGTTCATGTTGTGTTGACCAAAATTGAGAAGAGGAAGAGGGAAATATATAATGAAGGAACTATTTGTGATGATTCTTGCTTCTCCTTTGTTACTTTGAGGATATGGGTTGTTAATTAGCTTAAAGTCTAGATTTTTATGAATTGTTTGTAGAACACTCATGTTTCTCCTAAGATACTTCTTTGACTAAGTATAACCCTAATCTAGCATACAAAAGCAACAACAAGGACTAAAACTAAATTATTTTGCTTTTTGATGACAAAGTAATGCTTATTTTTAATTTTTATTTTAATAGGTAAGGTACAAGAAGAATGCAAAAAAAGAGTCCTACATGTGGCTATAAGTAATTTTTATTCAATAATTAAAGCTTTAAGATTTAGTTGATACACTATTAATTAGAATGCTAAAATAGTTCTTTATTTATTTTTTTATTTTATCATATAAATAGAAAATAGAAACTAACTTGAAACACAACAAACAAAACTAATGTAGACACTCAAAAGTCTCACATTGCCACTTGCCCCATCTTCATAGATGATTAAATTGTGAATGCCACAAAAATTGCATAAATTAGCCTAAAAAAACTATGCGTTTATTAAAATTGCTATTCATGAGCTTCCTTGGGACACTTTATCCCTTTCCTATGCTTAACCTTGGTCCTCATGTGACCACCATCAAAATATTAACCTTGGTAAACCTTTACCTTGGTCAAAAGTTACTTTATGAGCAAAAGTCACTTTATGATTAAATTGCACTTAAGGGACTAAAAACATGTTTAATTACTTAAATAAGATTAAAATCTAGCCTTCCACATCACCTAGGCTATATTTTTTACTAGCCTATCCCTCACCTCGCCCACTTTGACCTTAGTCTAACCTATGGTCAACCTAATCAAGATTGACATTAACCCTTGCTCACACATGTGTGCACCCATGATCCAAATTGATATTTATTTCCTCATATATGTATGCACTTATCATCCTAATTGATATTTAAATATTATTTTTAATGCATGGGAAGGGGTGAGTCACCTTCCACATCACCCCAAGTTAGCCCTTAATGTAAGGTTAACCTCATCACAATTGGGATTTAACCCATGCTCCATTCCACCTCCCAATGTGTGAAGGATTCTCTCATCCAAAATATCTCATGAGCCATAAGGGACACCTCATGAAAGACACATCATAGGTAACACCTCATCCCCTCCTCCAACTTCTCCAAATTCTATAAATAGTGGCTCTTTTACTTTATTTTGCATGAACCTCATTTTACATAACAAAACTTTACCAAAATTCAGTCAAACCTAGACATTTTGCAATCAATTACCCTTACCATCAATATCCATCCATAAATCATCATGATAAACATATTTTTATACCTTTTTTCTATTGTGATAGGTTTCTTAGGTTCTATAAGTGACTTGATGTCAACCAAGAGCTTCAAAAGTTGCAAGACACCATCTACCTTCACCAGAATTAGAATAAGATAGTTACACACAGAGTCACAAGATACCCTATGATCCTTAAAATACAACCAATCACATCCTAGGGCGTGACTCTACTCAGAAGCTAGTTTTAGGCAATGATAGGCTAGGAAACCCTTCAAACAGGTAAGTTTCAATGTATTTGCTCATTTACAATCATTTTCTAGAAACTTTAATTATGCATTAGATTAAATTATTTTGTTTCTTTTATCTTCAACAATATGGGTTTTGATCAATGACAACACCCCAAATGTTCTAACCCATTTTTTTAGGTCATACATATCTTGAGGATAGGTTTTATTGATAGTGGCATGCAAGTAGTAATCCCTTTCAATTTGAGGATCCTTGGAAGATTGATGTGGTTTTTTTGACTCTCTTATTGAAGAAGGGGCTTCCATCTCATAAAACTTATTTTGTAGCCTTCTAAGGCAAATTTGTAAAAGGAGAATCTCTTGTAATTCTTTTTATCACACATATATAACAAACAATAATCAATTTTCCATTGTATTCATTCTAGCATACCCGATGGGACAAAACCTGTAATTTTTATTATTGTTAGTTAACTTGTTCAAGTAATTGACTAATTTTTACTAAATTTTTGTGCTACAGGTGACACAAAACCAACCAAAACCCTACAAAAATCTTTAAAATCAACTCAATTCAAGACAAGTGTCTTTATGGTCTGATATATAGAGTCACATGGTAGGGTGTGACCCTCAGTTCTACCTTAGTTGCATGCTTAGTTATCAAATTTAAGATCATGTTTGAGTTCGACACTCTTAAATTTTGAAATAAATTCGACATGTTCAAAAATTTGAAATAAAATTTGACATAAAATTTGATATAATATATATATATATATATATATATATATATATATATATATCCTACTTGGTTTTTTTGGTAGTTAGATGCAAAGCAATGTGCCAAGAGGCCATCGATGCAGTATCAATTTATAGACACACATGTAATTCTTGTCACAGCCATAACCAATGTCTAATTAATGTCATTCAATTAGTTACAACACCCAATTAATTTGGGTTGTTCCTCTATCAATCCAATTACTCGGAGTTATATTCATTTACTAATTTACTCAGACAAGAATCGGTATAAATCTGCAATTGATATGTTTCTTTACTAATTGTGACATTTATTGTGTGGGTTTGCACCAATCATAATATTTTCAAACCTAGGTGTCGTACAAGCTTGAATTTTGGTGTCACTAGATTTAACCTTATTTTAGTTTTAAAAGTAAATAATTTTTTAATTAATATTAATTATTATTTATATATAATGATTGAGGATATGGGATATTTTACGATCCTCAGGTAAAAAATATGTAAATGTATGGGGATTTGGGGTCTTGCATTCTATATCATTTGCAGTTAATAAAGTCTAAAATGACAAATGTGATCTGGTCAGGTTATTTTAAGGAACAATACACAAAATACATCGTTTGACCCACCATAATTGGTTTTACATACAAATTCTCATTCGTGCTAGACACGAACAAATTAAGATGCTCCACACCACACTTTGAGCAATGGTTCATGATTGTAAATTCATATGGCTCCTTTTTTCATCCTTGTAATGTCGATGTTGATCCTCTTGCACTTTTCTTCCATATCATACTTAAGTTTGACATTTTACACAACCTTGCAACTTCAAACATCCACCATTAAAATTTTTTTAAAAACTAACAGGTCGACATGTACATACCTACATTCAGAATAAATAAATAAAATGACTTACCCTGTGCCAATGCTAAACTGAAGATGGTCGCATGTAGAACCAAAAAAAGGAGAATTCATAAATATCAAACCTATTTTCTACCAATTTTTTTTCCATGTTGAATTTAAGGTTTGTTTGTCAAATGTGTTCACCAAGATTTTAAATTTGACGAATTTCAAAATTTATCTCAAAAAATTCGATGAATTTGATAACTAAGGTTGCATGGTACCCTGCAACCCAACCAAGCATTCCAAGAATTGGTTCAAAAACTAGCTCCTACACAACCAACAATAACTACGTATTCATAGGTAAGTCTGGGGGACTGGTTTACCCTCACATGGGATTGCTATCCCCCTTACCATAGATTACCTCCATAGGCCTAAATTTCTTGAGAACATTGTGTTAGATTTTGATGCAGTATGCAATGGGAGATAGCAATCACAAGATGCAAAATAATATGAAAGAAATTAAATCTATGAGATGACTGAAATATGCTATAAATAGAAATGATGAAAATGAATACAATGTAGCTATGGAGGAAATGGACACTCCATGAATAAAGCTACTGGACTACATTACACCCATCACCAATATATGGTGATCTACACAACACTATGCTACTACCTATGAATATGCTATGAGCTTGTTATAATCTTGTTACAATGAGGCCCTTTTTATATAGGAAGATAGGTTCCTTGGCCAACACTCTACCTAGCTGTACAAGGGACACCTTGCACATATACAACTTGCACATTGACACTTGTGCATTTATTACATTGCATGAAGTAACTAGATAACTTCCCCCTAAAGTAATCTAATGTCCTAAGTATGTACCTAGGAAGGTACATTTACATGACCCAAATGATGTAATATACTCTATCTCTAACACCCCCTATATTACATTATTTGGGTATTGAAGACTTTAGTCTTCAATGTGGATCTTCTTCCATTGGATGATCTTTGGCTTGTTCAGGTTCATCATCTTCTTCTTCTTGTGAGCAATCTTGATCTAGTTCTTTTTCTACTGCTTCAGTCTTCATGTCATGGCCTCTCATCTTTTTCAATTCTTTGTTCCTTGATGTCAAGCATATTTGATGGACCATTGCTCTCATGATGTTGCATGTCTTGAGTGGATCAGAATAGACCCATATTCTTTCTTTTGAACCTGTGTAAAACCTATTTCTTTGTCCTTCATATGTATCAAACTTGAGCTCATTGTTAGTAGATCCATCTGAAATAAGTTTTTGAAGGTAACAGTCTATTCTATGTAGTAATATTTCTTCATAGCTCTTATAGTACCTGTATTTGTAATAGCAAGAGAAAGATGAGTGATTTATCCCATTACAATATTTGCATGGATGGAAACTCCAACAATTAACCTTTTCATGACCATATTGATTGCAATAGGTGCACAATAGTGATGATCTGACAATTTTGTAGTCTATTTTGGGAACATCATGTTTGTCTATTTCTTTGATAAGACCTTCTAACCATATGTGCACAATTGAAGCTATTCCATATTTTCCTTTTTGTATGATATCTTGTTGATCAATATTTTCCTTTTTTGAGTTTTCTTTGTCATCAGTCTCACTAGAAGAGTCTTCCTTTTCATAACTATTAATTTCAGAACTTATTTCACATCTTATTGGTTCTTCCTTTTCTTTGGATTTTTCATCATTGTAATCCATTGAATTTTCAATCAGGATTTTAATCCATATTGGTATTTTCTTCATTCCACTTCTAAGAGTATTGCTTAGCGTGCTAGTGGTCATTTGTATTGCCCTTTTAGAGTGAAAAATACTTGTATTCTTAGGGATGGAGTCTTACTAGCAGTCTACCTTATGACTCCCTTCTTTAGAACATATGAACCCTAATTAAAGTATATAAGCTTGATTTGATAAAAACTTTATTAATCCTTAGGTTTGTAGACTTCCTTATGTCTCCCTAGTAATGAGAGTATATATACCTAATGGAATTTTAGGTTTTGTAGAAAGAGCTTATATCTTCCCAATGGATTTAGAACTTGATAATATTTGGTAGATGCTATTATTATCAAGTTTTGTAGAATGCCTTATGACTCCCTAGTGATTTTGGAATATGATATAGTGCTTTTGTAAAATGTAGTTCAATTTTGGGTTGATTTTGTAAAGTTTTGTAAATATCAAAATCAACTTTTCTAACACCTTATTACTCCTATTGAACTAAGCACTTTTCCAATTTTGAAGAGGTTTTAATGTTGGATTTCTTTTGTCCCTTTTTGTGAAATTTTGAGACAAGAATATTATAAATTTCCAACCTTAGCAAAAAACCTTAATAACCTCTTTTAATATCCCTTAGGATTTGATTCTAGTGTTTCTAATTTTCAAAAACCTAGTTTGGTGTTGTAACCCTTATAGCTCCCAAATGTAGAAAATTAGAACACAATAATATTTGCAAATATTATAAATTTGATTTTTCCAGTAGTAACCCTTATTACTCCAATATTTAATATTGCAAATATTTAATTAATTTGATATCTTAATTCCCTTTTAATTTTTTCTTTCAATGTGTTTGATTTCTCTAAGTTTCAACCTTAGTATATAATCCTTATATCTCCCAAGAATGAAATCAAACTATAATGGGAATTATTCCTTACCTTGCAATGTTGATATCCATAATTTTTGACGTAGTATTCGGGCATGAATGACAGTAATGCCAACGTATTTTGCCTTGGATGCTTCAACCAATGGATAGCCTTGGATTTCTCTTGGTTTTGGAGCTTGAAGAATGGCACCCAAATTCTATGACTTTTTGGCTCCTTTTGACTAGAGATTTAAATGCTCTTTCACTTTCCTCCATGTTAAAATTCAGCCCTGTGTGAAGTGCTTTGAATGGATATGCATGCTTCAAACTCCCTTGGTCATTGAACCCTTTAAATGGAGCAAGAATATTTGCAAATATGACAAGTGGCATGATAGTTACACTTCATAGGCACTTGAGGAGTATATGGGAGTTACTAAGCACTTGTCTTGCTCTTGTATGTAATACATTACAGTCTTCTTGGTGAGCACTTGACTTCCTCTCCAAGATGGGTGCTCCTAGAATCTTCCAACTTTGGACAAGTGGCACTCATATGAATGTAACCTCTTCTTTATTCTTTGTAACTTCCCTTGGTTGAGTGCTTGAAGTAATCCTTTATTTCTTGGATGTTATGAATGAATATGGTGCCTTAGGAGGTTTGTGCCAAGTGGCACTTTACATGTAACTCTTTGTTATAATGCTTCAAGATGAATGATATACCTCCTATTCCCTTTCGTATGCTTATTCTTTTGCTTGCTATATTTCTTGGAGAGCAAGCAACTTCTTTCTTTTGCAGGTGCTTCGATGAGGACATTGGATGGTGCTAGTTGTGATGTCCCTTGATTCTATGGAGCTTCCAATGGTGGTTTTGTAGCTGATATTGATGCTCCTATTGGTGGATGTTTTTCTCCAAGCTTGAAACCTTGGATTTTGCACCTATTCTTTATACCTTCAACGTGCTGATTTTGTCCTCCTTTCCACATTGGTTTTGATGCCTTCTTTTCTACTTTTTTGAACTTGTTATGTATTTCCTTCTTTGTAGATAATATTGCTCTCAAATATGATGTTGTTCTTTCCTTGTGTTGTCCCTTGAAGGCTTGTAGGTTTGACTGTCTAGAATGGAGAAGATGTGAGCCTTTTGAGAGGCTCCTTTGCTACGCTCGGAGTGTGCTAGTGTCCAGTTGTTTTAACCTTGTATAATGTGCCTTTGTGGCACCTCAAAATCTGCCTTATCACCTACATAAAACAACTTAGAATGGTGCAACAATATGTAATAATTTTAGGATATAAAAACACCCCTTTTGCATATTTTTGCACTCCTTTTGCTACTTCTAATTTTCTGATTTTATGGTATTTTTGGAGATGTTCTTATGAATATGCAACTCTCCTTTTTGTTGGTTTTATGAACCCAAATTATAACCACTTTTGTAGATGCAATATAACACTTATAGTGCTTTGAATCTGAGACTCACCAAGTCTCGATTTGAGGCAATCCTTGCTGATTTTTTGTGGCTATTTTCTTCTCCAAAAATTGGAGGATTGAGCTGATTTTGGTGGCTTCATTTGGCCACTAAAAGTTGAATATTTTGGTGCACTAATGGTGTCTTTAGACACTTGATGCTAATATGATTTTGTGCCCTTCTCAAGAACACAAACACTAAGCTTTTTTAGAGTAATATAGTAGTGCAAATGAACCCACTAATATTTCACTTTTAATGCACTAAAAATATCACCTTATCACTCCAATAAACTCTCAAAATAACTTATAAGTGCACTTAATCAATTTACTGCAACTAATCAAGAATAATCTAAAATGAATCTTCAAGAATTATTCTGCAATTTCACTACAAACAAAGTTGTAGGAACTAGTCTTCTTTTTATTTCCAAAGTAGATATTTGGTAGTTGATAGATAGTTGTAATTTTATAATCTAATCAAATCCAAAGATAATGTGCAAATGAACCTTAAAAGGAATGTTTTCCTTTTTGCACTTTTGAAGACTGTAATTCAATATTTCCTCTTTTGCAACTCTAATCCAATATAAGGTGCTTTAACAAATCTGATAAGTAATCCAATTAATGAATCTACTTGCACCAATAGTTGCTTACATTTTTTGAAAGCTTTTGTAGCTCTTTTAAATATTTTTTAGAGGATGTAGATCTTGGTGTCTAAGATCACCAAGTTGCTACTTTGAGTAGGATCTCGTTGCTTAGTTTCTTCTTCACCAAAAAGTGATCTCAAAATTTATTTTACGAGCCTAGGTTTTGGTGATTTGATCCTTCAAGAAATATTCTCCTTTTGCTATAGATTTGGAGAAGTCTTTATCTCTAAAATGGTGCCTTCTTGCTGTGAGAGGTAATCTTCAAATATCTCGTATTTGGTAGGCTTCTCTTGTCTTCAAGTCTTCTTTTCAAATTTTGACTTCAAGTAGGATCTTCTTCTCAAGATTCTAAATATCTTGAGGTCTTCTAATATTTGGCACTCCTTGCCAAATTCTTCTTCTTATTTTGGGCTTATTGTTGGATGGTGATAATTGTCCCAAATATTTCACTATATTCTGTAGTGAATTTCTCCAATGAGTTCTCCTCGAAACTCCTTTGATGATTTCTTTAGTAAGGCTCTCCAAGCCTTTTATTGGATGCTCGTTGAGACCTCTCCAAGGTCTTTTATCTTGCAGCTTCTTTTGGTCTTCCTTGAGACCTTTTCTTCAACCTTCTACTTTTGGAAGTGTTGGTGGTGAGATATTCTTATGGATCTCTGATTCTATTGCTTCTAGATTCGAGCAAGACTCTCCTAGTCCTTCTTCTTTCTTCCAAGAATGGAAGTTCTTCAATGAGATATTCTCCTAATATCTTTAGCTTCAATTTTGCTTCAGGTTTTGGATTGATTCTGAAGAAGATACTCTTCCTAACTTTCTTGTAGGAAGTTTCCCAACTCACTGAATCTCCTTTCCCTGCAACAAAGTATTAGTACTAAAATATGAATCTGCTTATGAATCAGATACTCTCTTCTAGAGTCTTCTTCAATATCAAGGCTTATATGGCCTTTTATTCAGTATCAAGGCTTTTGTGGCCTTTTCTTTAGTATCAAGGCTTCTATGGCCTTTTCTTTAGGATCAAGGCTTTTGTGGCCTTTTCTTCTGGAACAAGGCTTTTGTGGCCTTTTCTTCTGGATCAAGGCTTCTATGGCCTTTTCTTCTTATGTGAAGTTCTCAATCTAGCAATGGAGATCTCCAGTATCCTAACTTCACCATGAATCTTCTCCAAGAGTCTTCTTCCATAGTATTCTCTTCTTGCACAAGGAACTAATCTTTGCACTATGAAGGCATACCGACCTTCGGGAAATAAAGTTGAAATCTCCTAGATTTCTATTGTAGGAGGTGTCCCAATCATCTAAGAATTAATTTTCTACAATAAAATAAACTTTGGGCAATAGTTAACAAATTCCAGATATCTTGAATGATCTTCACTAGTTGATTTGTCAATCTAGTGGATTGAATGTTGAGTCCTAGTCTTCACGAGTTTTTACCTGCAACTCTGTGGAAATACTCTAGCCAAATGTAATCTCAGTATTTTTGGAACTAAGATTTCTTTCAGTCCTCACTTGTGGCTCTCCCTAATTCTACCACCTAGACTCTTCTGAGATTTTTTGACAGTGGTTGGTCCAAAGGCGCATCAGGTTGGCAAAAAAATTAGGCTTAATGATAATGGTGGTTTTCCTATCGATCTATTATGGCTAGATCTACCATGGCTCTAATACCACTATTAGCTTTTGATGCAGTATGCAATGGGAGATAACAATCACAAGATGCAGAATAATATGAAAGAAAGTAAATCTACAAGATGATTGAAATATGCTATAAATAAAAATGATGGAAATGAATACAATGTAGCTATGGAGGAAATGGACACTCCATGAACAAAGCTATTGGACTACATTACACCCATCACCAATATATGGTGATCTACACAACACTATGCTACTACCTACGAATATGCTACGAGCTTGTTATAAGCTTGTTACAATGAGGCCATTTTTATATAGGAAGATAGGTTCCTTGGCCAACACTCTACCTAGCTATACAAGGGACACCTTGCACATATATATCTTGCACATTGACACTTGTGCATTTATTACATTGCATGAAGTAACTAGATAAATTTCCCTTAAAGTAATCTAATGTCCTAAGTATGTACCTAGGAAGGTACATTTACATGACCCAAATGATGTAATATACTCTATATCTAATACAATGAAATCCACAAAGGTGTAATCAACCCCTCTTCTAAGTATTTTTTAGCTTTTGTAAAACTCGGTATCACTCCATCTTGCAAGGTTCATGTTGTTCATTTATATTTCTTAGACACTTGTTCTATTTACAAAACTAGTATCCTATTCTTTATTGTTGCAAGTACCTATACACAAACCAACTACTGTATCACAAATAATGTTATTAAACCCACATCTAGCAAATTTTTTAGCGTTTCACTGAGTCGCATGGTAGGGTGTGATCCTGAGTTTTACCCTAGTCATATGGTAGGGTGTGACCGAAGTTGAGATGCACTTCAACCTTTAAACTTCACTTACAAGCACTTATAGGAGCTAAAGACCATATGTAAGTCCGCAAAAGCTATCTTTCTAGTTCAAAAATAGCAAGTTTACATTAAGTTTTACCCTCTTGTATTTTCACAAAAGGCCTCAAAATTGCTTTAGGATTTCATAAAAAAATTTGGTAATTACTTAGAAAAGTATTACAAATCATTTTGATCACATTTATAATTACACTTGGCTTTCATTTTGTTCATATTAGAAATTTTTGTAGTTATATAGTTTATGGTAAAAAGCGTTACTCATCTTCTCTCTTGTATGCCATATAGCTTTCGGGTTTTATAATGACCAAATTTACATCATTTAATTTACATTTATCTTGATTTTCAAAAGGTATTTTACTTTCAAAAAAAGTCAATTTTTAAAAAATACAAAAGCTTACTTTTCTACGTTAGCTTACTTTTCAAGCATTTTTTGCTTTCATAAAGTAGGACACACACTTCATGTTTCTTTCACATTTTTAAGGTTGGATTTCAGCACCAACCTCCAATTGAGACTAGCAATGTTGGAATCCATCTCCTTCTTCTAGCTCACCCCTTACACACTATAGTAGCCCCCATGAGTGGCTTTCATGGATTTCATCACCAAAACATCCCCTAATCTTAAGAGATCCTTGGGTTAGGTTAGGAATATATGCCCCTAATCATAGGGCTTCATATAATTAGTGAGTTGGCAACTTTTTTTTGTGACTAAGCCCATTCGAGGGTGAAGCAAAAGCCTGAGTAGGCCAATAGCATGTCTTAGATAGTTTTACATATTTCTTAAGAGTATTTTGCATTTTGGTGCATTTTTCCATAGGTTTTTCAAGCCATGACCCTAGTTAGAAGCTATTGAACCATTTGTATACAGTTACCCCTCACAATACCTTGGGTATAATAGGAAATCATCCATAAAAATTCCTTCATAGGATACATCCACCACATCCCATTGTATTTTAGAGTTGTTTGAACATAAAAAACATAATTTTTGTAAAAATTTAGTTATTTGTTTCTTTTCTTGTTGCAAAAACTTTATTTGTGTTACAAATCACTCAAAACGGGTCCCAAAACCTACCAAAAACAAATTTTACACTTCTTTGGCCATAGTTCTAGCACTTCCTTTATTTCTATTATTAGTTTTAAAAAATTTGTTGGGTACCCTATGACCTAAACATAGTCACACCCTACCATGTGTCCCAACCTTCTATCTTACAAAAAGGTTTGGTGACTACAAAAACATCATTTTGATTATCCTCCCAATTTTGATTTGGCAAAAAACTTGGTTTTTTAGCCTATTACTCTTCAATCATTGTCCTTACCTAAGGCTAAATCTTGAGTACAAACACTCCTAGTTATGAAGGTTTCTCCCATGCTCCCTTCTTCACCAACCAATTCATCAAGGCATTTAGAGGAAATCAAAACTACCCATTCTTGAAATCCATATATTTCCTATCATTCCTCATGACCTCCTTGTATTTCAAGCAATAGGATTTCATCCTATGATCATTACCTTATCAATTAGTCTAGTCACTTTGTTCCTCCCCTAAGCTCTCACATGAGAACCACTCTCTTATCTTTGCATCAATATCCATCACATAATTGATACCATTTTTAAATACCACTTGCTCCACCTCTTATTCCCTCACCTCAATTTCCATTTTACATCACCCAACAAATTGGCATGTTGCAACCTCCTTGTCCTCCATTTTTGCATTCTACACCTTATCCATATGTACATTGTTACCCATATCAATCAAAACCCACCACAAATGGAATCCATGTCAATTCCATTCCCACACCATTGGTGCCTTCCTCTATTGACATACAACATATTTTAATGTACCTCAAAAAATCTTGAATTATAATTGAGTGACTGTAGGTGTCATACACCCACTCATGATACATCTATAAGAGGTCCTACCATGCCTCTATATCCACAACCCTTGCATAATCAATGATGGAAATATCCATAATATGGGCTAGAAATTGCCCTCTCACCACCTAATCAACCACTCACCCACCCGCAACATATTTCACCTCCATATCATAATTGGACTTCATTGTATGATCCCTTGTCCAATCTATTTTAAGAGTTGTATGATGTTGGATATATAGTCCTACCTAACATTAAATCAGATAATCTAAACCATCCAAAATTGAAGGGCTACAAGGAACATACATTCTATGATTATCATCAGAAACAGGGGCATCATATCAATACTTGTTGCATGTTTCAACATGTGGTTCAAGACCTCATTTATCAAGGAGTTATACATATTACTAATCATCCAGATTCCTCACATAAAAATTTGAACATCTCACCAAATGTTTTGCCACAACCAAAATCTGACACCTTCACATCTTATTTCATACCTCAACAAGTTCATCATGATGATGGCTACCTTTTTTACAAATATTCTAGTCATACCAATCTTGTGACTAACAATAAATAACAACTATTGGACTGTAGTACCAAAAAACAACTCTTGAGTCACAGTGTCCATAAAAATCAATCACAACATCCATAACATGCACAACACACTCAGAATCCTCTATCGAAGCCATTACTAAACATATTTTAGAAGTTATACGATGCAAGTTACATCACCTTGTCTAATGAAAGACTACAAGATCCACATATAGTGAAACCTAAATCACATAACTCACAACAAGTTTGCTCTTACCATCATCAGCAAGGGCATGACATCAACCATTATCACACCTTTAAGCATTAGGTTCAAGATCTGATCGATCAAGGAGTCATCAAAGTTGATAATCTCCTCATCATCTCCTAAACACAATATTCTTCCTCTCTCCACTCTATTTTATTCTACCTCTTCCTTTCTTCATCACCCCCTCCCACTCTTTCTTTCATAAATTTTCATGTCATTGTTGTACGATCATGCTTTGAGTAGCTATGTACCTATGACTTATCCTTTTTCTCCTCTCTCTTCTTATTTTCTCACCATTTCTCCTCTTCTATAATCTTCTTCCCCCCCTTCTCTTCCTTGTATTTCCATTCATAATCATTTCTACATATTCGCACCAATCGCATGACTAGGGGAGTTCCTCCTCTTCTAATAATTTTTTTACAATTAGGGGAGTTCCTCCCTTTCTAATCAATTTATAATTATTGGGAGTCTCTCCCCCATTAAATCCTTTTATGATTTAGGGACTTCACACTTTTTAAACCACACTTCTATCTAGGGCATCTCACACCCCTGCTAACTTATTTTGTGACTGGGGGGTGGCATTTATTTCCTATATTATCATTTATTTACCCTCATCAAATCAAATCTTTTTCTAGGTTTAAAAGGTTGTGTCCTTTTGCCAAAGTTTGCACCCTTTTCCTTGCATCTTGATCTTAAATTAAATCAATCACTAGGTTCAAAAGGTTGCATACTTTTACCAAAGGTTGTACCCTTTGTCTCACATCCTGATATTAAATAAAATCAATTGCTAGGTTCAAAAGGTTGTATCCTTTTTATCAAAGGTTGCATTCTTTGCCTTACCCTCATTCAATCAAAATATTTTGCCAGTTTCAAAATTTTATACCCTTTGCCTCACCTTTATCAAAAAAATTTCCCAGAAACCTCAAAATAAATTTAGAAAGGATTTTTCAAAAGCATCAAGCCATTTGGAACATTCTTTTTAAAATATCTTAGGAACATGGTTTCCCAAAAACCTCAAAAAAAAATTGAAAAATGTTTTTTTTCAAAATCCTCAAGCCATTTGGAATATTCTTTTTAAATCTCTTCAAAAAATAGTTTTCCAAAAACCTCAATAAAAATTTGGAAAGGTCTCTCCAAAAGCCTCAAGCCATTTGGAACATTCTTTTTAAATCTCTTAGAAAAATTATTTCCCAAAAACCTCAACAAAAATTTGGAAAGGTTTTTACAAAAGCCTCAATCCATTTGGAATATTATTTTTAAAATATCTTAGAAACATGGTTTCCCAAAAAACTCAACAAAAAATTGGAAAGGTATTTTCCAAAAGCCTCAAGCCATTTGAAACATTATTTTTAAATATCCTAGTAAAACAGTGTCCCAAAAACCTCAATAAAAATTTGGAAAGATTATTTCTAAAATCCTCAAGCCATTTGGAACATTCTTTTTAAAATCTCTTAAGAAAACTGTTTTCCAAAAACCTCAACAAAAATTTGGAAAGGTTTTTATAAAATCCTCAAGCTATTTGGAACATTCTTTTTAAATCTCCTAGGAAAATGGTTTCCTAAAAACTTCAACAAAAATTTGGAAAAGTTTTTCCAAAATCCTTAAGCCATTTGGAACATTCTTTTATAAAACTCTAGGAAAACAGTTTTCCAAAAACGTCAACAAAAATTTGTAAAGGTTTTTCCAAAAGCCTCAATCCATTTGGAACATTATTTTTAAAATCTCTTAGAAAAATGGTTTCCCAAAAACCTCAGCAAAAAATTGGAAAGGTTTTTCCAAAAGCCTCAACCCATTTGGAAAATTCTTTTTAAAATTTCCTAGGAAAATGATTTCCTAAAAACCTCAACAAAAATTTGGAAAGGTTTTTCCAAAATCCTCAAGCCATTTAGGACATTCTTTTTAAAATATCTAGGAAAACAATTTCCCAAAAACCTCAACAAAAATTTGGAAAGGTTTTTTCCAAAATCCTCAAGCCATTTGGAATATTAATTTTAAAATCTCTTAGGAAAATAGTTTCCTAAAAACCTCAACAAAAATTTGGAAATTTTTTTCCAAAGCCTCAAGCCATTTGGAACATTCTTTTTAAATATCCTAGGAAAACGGTTTCCCAAAAATCTCAACAAAAATTTGGAAAGGTTTTACCAAAAGCCTCAAGCCATTTGAAAGATTCTTTTTAAAATTTCTTCAAAATACAATTTTCCAAAAACCTCAACAAACATTTGGAAATGTTTTTCCAAAAGCCTCAAGCCATTTGGAACATTATTTTTAAAATATCTTTGGAAAACAATTTCCCAAAAACCTCAACAAAAATTTGGAAAGGTTTTTCCAAAAGCCTCAAGCCATTTGAAACATTCTTTTTAAATCTCTTAGGAAAATGGTTTCCCAAAAACCTCAACAAAAATTTGGAAAGGTTTTTCCAAAAGCCTCAAGCCATTTGGAATATTCTTTTAAATATCTCTTAGGAAAATAGTTTCCCAAAAACCTCACCAAAAATTTGGAAAGGATTTTCCAAAATCCTTGAGTCATTTGGAACATTCTTTTTGCATCCATTCCAAAGGCACCGAATCCCTTTGGCTTCATTTCAAATAATTTCTATTCTAAAGGTGCTAAATCATTTTGGATTCATCTCAAAATCATATTCATTCCAAAGGCACCAACTCCCTTTGGCTTCATCTCCAAATTTTCTTCATTCAACATTCAACAACAATGAAAAATACAAAAACAATAATAACAATAATAAAAATGCAAATTGGTCAAAGGCAGATTCATTGCTGATGGAGTGATAACAGTCCATGAGTTGGCTCATTCGGCTTATAAAAACAAAAAACCCAGTATGTTCCTTAAGCTTGACATGAACAAGGCCTTTGATCGGGTTTCATGGAAATTCCTGTTTGAGGTCCTTGAGAAGTTTGGATTTCACAAAGAATGGGTTAAGATGGTTCGAGAATGTATTTCTACTGCTTGGTTCTCTATTCTTATCAATGGTTCACTTGCTGACTTTTTTCCAAGTTTTAAAGGCATTCGTCAAGGGGACCCCCTGTCACCCTTCCTCTTCATCATTTTGGCTGAAACTCTCGGAAGAACCCTTACTACTGCCTACAACAGTGGACTTGTCTCTGGGATCAAACCTGCATCAACTACCAAGGCCATTTACCATCAGCAGTTTGTAGATGATACTATTCTTTCCTCTCTGGCTTCTGTCCCCGAAGCAAAAATCATTAAGAACATCCTTGACTCTTATGAAGAGGCGGCGGGCCAGAAAGTCAATTATCGCAAAAGCAAGCTATACTTCCTCAATACTCCCATCCATAGGAAAAATAGGATTTCTGAGATCCTTGGGTGTATCATTAGGAACCTTCCAACTACTTATCTTGGATTACCGCTTTTCCATGGCAAATCGGTCTCGGCTATGTGGAACCCTGTTCTAGATCGTCTCAACAAGAAACTTGCAGGCTGGAAAAGTTCAATGCTTAGTCATGCAACCAAAGCCACTCTGGTCTAGGATTGCCTGCAAAGTATTCCTATTTTTTTTCTATCTATCTTCAAAGCTCCAGATTCCATCTGCAAAAGAATTGAGCAAATTCAACGTAGATTCCTCTGGGCGGGAAACAAAAACAAGAACAAATTTTCCCTTGTTGCCTGGGACAAGGTTTGTTCCAAGAAAAAGGATGGAGGTCTTAGCTTTAGGGACATCAAGCGGATGAACATGGCTCTCATTGCCAAACAATCCTGGAGACTTACCATCAATGAAAAAGCCACCTAGATTGACATCATCAAAGCTAAGTACCTTCATCAGGTTCCCTTTCTTGGAGAGCACTACCTTCCTGGCGGATCTCATTTCTGGAATGGTGTCACTAAATCAAGGAAGATCATCATGGAAGGTTTAAGGTGGTGTCTTGGAAATGGAGCGGCCATTCATTTTTGGGATGATCCTTGGATCCGTGACAAACCTCTCAGTCAAGATCCTCATATTGCTATGCTCAAGACGGTGACCGAAGCTACCTTTGGAGATAAGGTGTGCCATTTCATCAACCCAGGTACTACAAGACCCGAATGGAAACAATTGGCTTTGAATGGGCCTAGACTTATCACCGAGGTGCTTAGACGGCTTCAAAACTTACTGAGGAGTTGCATAATCCCCAGCTCTCACAAAGAAGACTCCATGGTTTGGAACCTTGAAGATTCTGGGCAGCTTCTATTAAATCCGCCTACTACGTCCAAGAAGCTCCCAGTGATGGCCGTGACTCCACTAATCTGGTCTGGGTTCCCAAGATCATTCCCAAGGTTAAATTCTTCTACTGGTTGGCCATCCAAAATAGAATCCTCACCACTGAAAATTTGATAAACAGAGGGCTTCTCATCCCCAATTGGTGCATCCTATGTAAAAATGCCTATGAGTCTACTGTGCATGTTTTTCTGGAATGTCCCTTCTCCCTTGCAGTGCTCAACTAGGTTTTCAACACTTTCGCCATCTCCGTAGCCCTCCCTCATTCCATTCCCCTCCTTTTTCAATAGTGGCCCCGACCCTTCAAAAGCAGTCAACTCAAATTCATGTGGCAAGCGTGCCTTCACATTTTCCTGTGGCATATTTGGCTTGAGAGAAATGCTAGAATTTTTCAAAACCTTGCCAAGGATAAGAAGATTATTGTTGCCAAAATCTTGGACCTTGCTGCAGAGAATGCCTCTCTCGTCTCATCGTCCAAACCTCCCCCTCCTGGACTTGAATTGGATCTAGCAAATCATTTCAATCTTCTCAATTTTTCTGCAACACCCCGCACTTCTATTGACAGGTCTATTATCAAATGGGTCTTTCCTCCTTCTGGGTGGCACAAGCTCAATTTCGATGGCACAACCAAAGGCAACCCTGGAGTGGCGGGAAGAGGTGGAATTCTTAGAAATAACAGAGGAGAAATAATTTTGGCCTTTTCTCAGAACTTAGGAATTCAGTCCAACAATATGGCCGAGGCTCGGGCCTTGTTCCAAAGCTTGATTCTCTTGGAAGGCTTGTCTATCAATAAACTCATCATAGAAGGAGACTCATTGCATTGCATCAACTGGCTCAAAGGAACCTTTGTGCCTCCCTGGGCCCTTGTTTCCATATTCGACGAATGCAAGACACTAATTGGTGTCTATCCAGAATTAATCATTCAACATCAATATCGGGAAGGAAACAAAGTCGCGAATCGGCTTGCTAATAAGGGAGTTGACGCAACAGACATTCAGGTCTGGAGAGATTCCTTTCTAATCGGTCTAAGGGACGTTTCTTCAAGTTCCAATGTTTGCACAATGTTAGTGGGTTACTGGTCTTCAAATTTTTTGATGGTGTTTTGGCATCTTTGGGGCACTTTCGTGTCATTTTTCTAAGTTGGTTGCAAAATCTCAGCTTGCTACGTTATCCTTTTTTCTCAGGCTGCAAGGTTGCTTTTTGTCGTGATATCGTGACACTTTTCTCTCCCTCTGGCGCGGTCTTCCAACTTGTCATGATATCGCAACACCTTTTCTCTCCGGGTGCTTTTTTGCAAACTTGTCACGATATCGCGACACCTTTTCCCTTCGGGTTCTTTTTCACAAACTTGTCGTGATATCGCGACACCTTTTCCCTTCGAGTGATTTTTCACAAACTTGTCGTGATATCGCGACACTTTTGGCCTTCAGGCGCGGTCTTGATTTTTTTCACGATATCGCGACACCTTTTCTCTCTCCAACGGTGGTCTTCCATTCGGTCGCGATATCGCGATGGGTTTTCTCTCCAACGGCGGTCTTCCATTCTGTCGTGATATCATGACACTTTTTCTCTCCGGGTGCCTTTGCGCAAACTTGTCATGATATCGCGACACTTTTTCTCTTCGGGCGCCTTTGCGCAAACTTGTCGCGATATCGCGACATTTTTTTCTCTCCAAGGCGGTCTTCATTTTTGTCGCGATTTTGCTATGCGTTTTTCTCTCTCCAATGGTCCTTCAATCTATCCGCGTTATTCCGTAGATCGATCCGCGCTCGATTCACCCGTGTCATTCTTTAGGCTGGGCCAGGGGGAATTCAATAGCCGTTAATCCTAAAAGGTTAAAAATAGTTTGTTTATCTAAAAAGAAGAACAACAGATCCTTAGCTCTTTAAAACTTCAAGGAGAGCGTTGATATCTCTGTCGTTCTTCTCCTTCAACTTCTAGGTTGTCGCGATATCGCGACATTTTTTCTCTCCAACGGTAGGATTCCAGGTTGTTGTGATATCGTGACCTTTTTTCTCTCCAACGGCGGACTCTCATCCTTGTCACGATATCGCGACCATTTTTCTCTCCAACGGAGGTCTTCCTTTTTGTCACGATTTTGTGACACCTTTTATTCTTGGCAGCAGGCTTCCACTTTCATCACGATTTCGGGGCTCATTTTCTATTTTGGCTGTGGTCTGCATTCTTGTCGCGATTTCGCGACACCTTTTCTCTTTGAAAGCGTTTTCAATTCTTGTAGCGATTTCACGACTTCTTTTTCTTGTCGCGATTTCGCGACTCTTCTTCTCGATCGGCTCCAACCCTGCAACTTGTCGCGATATTGCAACACTTTGCAACATGTCACGATATTGTGACTTCTTTCCTTCTTCAGCTTTGATGGCGATTCTTGTCGTGTTTTCATGATTTCTTTTCTTCCTTTGGCTTCTACGGCTCTTCTTGTCACGATTTTGCGACATCACCATTTTGGTCGCGATTTCACGACACCTTCCCTAGGGTGGAGGTTTGCCAACTTTCTATTCCTCTCTTCTTGGACCACCTCGATCGATTTGGATTTATTGTAATCTCTCTTGTACAAGGTTTAGGGACCTTTCAAAACCCTTTCTACCAATCAAAAAAATAAAATAAAAATGCAAATCTTCAAAACCATCCATCAGTGATATATTTTACATTTTATTTTCTTCTTTTCCCCTTTGTCTTCTACTTCATTTTCCTCTACATATACCTTATTTGGATCTATATAAGTGTTGTATGGTCACGCTTCAAGTGGCTACATACCTTTGATTGGTTATAGTTCCTTGCTTACTTATTCCCTTTCTTCTATATTTTCCTTCTTTCTTCTCTCATCGCTTTTCATCCATTTAACAAGCCCAATTCCTAAGATCTTTCATCATCCTCCATATTCATCAATCATGTTGATGCTTACAAACTTTGGTATTCAATTCACCCACTACATGCATCCATATACATCTTTTGTATTTTGTCATATACATTGGAAACCACGTCTGAAATCACCAGCTTGCATTTGGGCTATCTCACTTGTTTTCTTTACTCCAAAATAAGTTGGTCATGCACTAATCCATGTTTTTAGATATTTTTTTTTGTCATGTCCTTTTGAACATCATAATATAAGCATTGTTTGTTGTCATTTCAATCATCTTGTTGTTAGAATTATTGAGTTGTCATTGATGTCAAAGGTATATTTGGTAGAAAACAAACAATGGATGAAATACTCAAGGCAAATATTTATCCTAGTGATTATTATCAAAGATTGAAATTTTTAAATTAAATATTTAATTATTTCCAAGTGAAGTAATGTGCTAAGATTGAAAATATATATCCTTAACTAAGGTTAAAATATTTAATAAGGAGGGCCGACCTTATGGAAGTGAAAAGAATTAAATATTTTTTGAGAAGGACCGACCTTATAAAAGTGAAAAGAATTAAATATTTTATGAGAAGGACCAACCTTATGGAAGTGAAAATAATTGCATATATATACAATACCAAAATTTATTTCAAAGGAGATTGTGTAGGCATCCTTGATGCATCCAAGCAACGACACAAAAAAACTTGTGAGCAATGGCAAAGTTAAATTCATGAAGAAACAATGCAGCAAAGATAGTGAGCAAAAATGCAACAAATTTAGTGAGCAATGGTGCAATGAAGTTCATGACCAATGATGTAGAGATGTTCTAAAACGAGATCATACGACTATGGAGAAAGATAGTTTTGGTTGAGCAATGAAGAAAGAGGTGAGAGGAGTTATACTTGGAACCAACGATTGAAAGTAACAATGAGCATCAATTAATAATGTGTAAGGAGTCATAAAAGATATAGAAGGTAGACTAGCTGTTGGAGAAGTCATACTAGCCATTGGGATCTAGCAACGTCTAAGGAAATATAGCACAGTCTAATTTTTATGGTGTATTCTACCATAGAGGAGACTTTGACCAATATTAGACACATAGCGGACTTCACGTGGGGTGAACGTACTCAGTCTATCAAACAAAAGAGAAGGAAGAGTGCATTCCTCCCACTCCCATATGTGAAGATAAATATTTGTCAAGAGTTTTTTTTAGTTCCTGTAAACACAATAAAATACATTTGGAGACTTATATTTGTGCATGGTGTGGATGCGATCCAAAAATCATCAATCTCTAAACTAGGTATCAATTAAGCTTTAATTTTTTAATATAAATAAAATATCAATATTGACACATATGAAAGCAAAGTGATAAAAATAAAGTTGTACGGAGGAGCTGCGGGTGATCCAAAGGCAAAATATTGAAAAAATTGAAGCATATCTATGAATGATACAACAAAGTGGCACTGGTTTGTGTGATGTGAACAAAATTGTGACTCTGGAGTCCACGTAAAATATAAATTAAAAGAGCTAGCTATTTCACAAGATTGCACTAAGCAATCAAACCATATTTGACCACTTTTGCATTCGAGTGACACTACAAACATGAGTGTGTGATGAGAGTGGAGATTGAAATGTCTTTGATATAGACAAATGCATCGAGTTCATCAAGTGATGAAGTAGAAGTCTAGTCATATCAAAAGAATTGATAACTCAATTTCCTACCGAAGATAAGTAGGAAGAGTACTAAAAGTCAAAGTCATTTTAGCCAAAGCAAGGATCAATCAAATTCATAGCTAAAGTGGTTTATTTTCCATTGGTAAGGGTGGAAGTTGAGAGACCAAGGTTTGAGTCTTGTGCAAATCAAAAATATTTTAGAAAAAAAGGAAAGGATAAATGTGCCTTCATTTATATTTGAAAATGAATTTTTTTATAAAGTATTGTTAAGAATTTTTGTATGAAAAAAACAAAATATAGGGAAGCAAGAAATTATTGAAGAACTAATGGAAATATAAGAAGTAATTATTATAAATTTTTATTTTGTAATTTTTGGATAAATAAGGATATAAAGTGTTTGATTTGATATTTAAATCAAGAAGGGAAAAAGAGAATTATTGACCAAATTTGGAAGGCACTTACAAAAAGAAAATCAGTTTTTCAAGGCCAATTTGTAAAGCATGTGCAAAATAAAAATCATCATTCTTGAGGTAGATTTAGAGGGCACAAATTTGAAACAATTCAAGGCTTCAAAGAATAAAATAAGCAGATTAAGTGCACATATTCTCCAAAGCATTCAATTAATAAGGAAGGAAATTTTAGCCATTTCAAGAAGAAGAAAAGGTGCACATGATAGTAGAAGAAGAGCAAGGTATTAGCATCTCCAAGTCAACACACAAGTAAGTTATCTAAGCTATACTTGAGCTACCTTTAAAATATAATAAATTTGAGATATGTGGAAGTGATAGACTTAATGAATGTGAAGAACATCTTGGCCATTTGAAGATTACTACATTAGTGCATATCATTCTCTATATGTTCATGAAGATAAAATAATTCTAGGTAGAATATGTTTGAATTGATTTTAGTTGAAGAAAGCAAACTCAAGAAAAGGTAAAAAACTTTACGCCATTATCAAGGAGGCTTTGGAGTAAACTTGAGCAGTGTTTATGAGCATATTTTGGACATATTTGAGCAATGTTTGTGAGCAGATTTTGGAGAAGATTTGATCAGTGTTTGTGAGCAGGTTTTAGAGTAGATTTAAACAGTATTTGTGAGTAATTTTTAGATCAAACTTGAGAAGAAGGGGATTGGTGTCTCCTATGGATTGGTGTCCATAAAATTGAGTAGAAGGGTATTGGTGTCTCTTATGGATTGGTGTCCACAAACCTGAGAAAGGGGATTGATGTATCTTGTGTATTGGTGTCCATAAAATTTAGTAAGAGGATTGGTATCTCTTGTGGATTGGTGTCTCTAGTGGATTGGTGTCCACGAACTTGAGCAAGGGTATTGGTGTCTCTTATGGATTAGTATACATGAGCTTGAGCAAGGGTATTGGTGTCTCCTATGGATTGGTGTTCATGAACTTGAGCAAGGGGATTGGTGTCTCTTATGGATTGGTGTCTAAAAACTTGATCAAGGGGATTGCCGTCTCCAATGGATTGGTATCCATGATTGTATAGGGGATTGGTGTCTCCTATGTATTGGTGTCAATGAACTTGTATAGGGGATTGATGTCTCCCGTGGGTTGGTGTCCATGAAATTTATTGAAGATATATATAAGCAATATTTACCGTGATTTTATCTTGAGAGGGTTTTTCCATGTAAAATATTTGTCTCTTATGTGTATGGTTATTTGTGCATTGTTTCATTACTGCATTGATATTATTTGAGGTTATTGATTTGAAAAGAAAATAGAAAAGTTTTATCTTATATTATTCATCATCCCTCTTAGTATAATCTTATGTTATTCAATTGATATCATAGTAGGTTCCTTTATGAAAGCCTAACAACTTGAAGAAAGATCTTACAAGAATACACATGGCTTGCCAAGAAGGTTTTTCATAAAATAGAGCTCCATTATTTGATTGGATTAACTATGCTTTCTGGAACATAAGGATGCAAATTTATTTGATGGTAAATGGCTATGATATATGACGATCCATTTAGGATGGGTTCACACCACCTACAACTCCTCCCATGGAAAGAGATGGCAAGAAACCATTTGAAAATAATGCCAAGGCAATGAATGCAATATTAATTAGGTTATGTAAATTAGAGTTTGTGAAAGTCATGCAATGCACCTTAGAAAAAGAAATATGGGACAAGTTACAAAGAACATATGAAGGAGACAACAAGGTTAAAATGGCAAAACTTCAAACCCATAGGAGGAAGTTTGAATAATTAAAGATGAAAGATGAGGAAAATATTGCCAAGTATCTACTCCAAGTCAATGAGGTTGTCAACACCATTCATGGACTTGGTAAAAATATTGAAAACTCTAAGATTGTTCAGAAAATCTTAAGGTCACTTCCCATAAGGTTTGATGCAAAGGTTTCAAAAATAGAAGAGATGAAGGATCTTAAAACCTTAAGAATGGGTGAGTTACATGGAATTCTCATAGGTTATGAGATGAGGACTAAAAAATATCAAACATGCAAACAGGAAGCAACATGTAAAGCTTCAAATAAGACAAATACTAAGAAACCAGAATCAAGTGAAGAATCAAGCAACAGAGAAGAAGCTAACTTTGTGCAAAGTAATAAGAAGGGTCTAAGAAAATACAAAGGTATGCATTTTTTGAAATTTTTTAATTGTGGTAACCTTGGTCACTATGCATCTAATTTCCCACAAGCTAGAAGTAGTAGCAGTGAAGAAGAAAATAATTATAAGAAAAAGGAAGAAAGAAAATTTTATCATGAAAAGAAAAATAGGCATGGTCAAAACAAGCATGAGAAGAAAATATTTCAAAGACACAAGAAAAGTTTTTATTTTGAAGAAGCAAGCAGTTATTCCAGCAACAGTGATGAAAGTATCTCAAATAGTGAAAGAGAAGAAATCCTATTTTTGGCCATAGAAGAGAAAGAATATGCTCCTATTGTCAAAGACCAAGAAGAAGAAAAAGATTCAGAAAATGAAGAAGAAGCCATGGTTGACATAGAAGAGGAAATTTTTGTTGCTCTTGAAGAGTTGAAGAGGATTAGAAAAAATAACTCAATATTGAAGGCTCAAGTACAAGAGGATGAGAAGACAAAGGTAAAGTTATCACAAGAACTCATTGACCTGAAAGTTAAAGTTGAAGAGGCAAAGCAAATTGAAGAAGGTATGGATGAGTAACTAAAGGCAAAAGAGTTGGAATGTGAAAAATTGGAACATGAGGTTGTCTCTCTAAAGAAGGAAGTGTAAGATTCTAATGATAAGCTACATAGGTTTGGGAAAAGCACAAAAATCATGGGTGATATTATCAAAACATAGATATATTTGATTATGAAGACTGGACTTGGTTTTGAAGAAGGTCAAAAAAACAAAAGGGGGAGTCAGATCAAAAGGAAAAGAGGCATAAAAAAAAATGATTAAAGAGGAACCTAAGACCTATGCTGATGTGTTGAGAAGTGGAAGCATCAAGAAAGAAGAAAACAAAGCATCATCATGGTCCAAGGACCATCACAGAAACAACAATGAGAGAACCATGCGATAATATCCTCCAAGGCAATCAGACAGGTTTCAATATTTCTTCCATGGTTATTGTTTCTCATGTAAAAAATTTGGTCATAAAGCTGTAAATTGCAAGATTTGTGCTAAGAATAAATTTGGCTTCACCAAGAGGAATTTCAATTCATTTACACCTCTCATGGACTACAACATCATATGTTACAAATGTAATAATTTTGGGCATACAACTAGATGGTGTCAAACAATGTTCCCTAAACTTTTGAAGTCAAGCAAGAAGGAGAATAGTCAATCTATTCAAAAGAATATGACCTCCAAATTTTGGAGAAAGAAAATAGAACAAGAAAATGAGCATAGTAATTTGGGATTTTCACTCCCATATCATAATTGAACATCTCAATAAAAGCAAGGAGTAAGGGGGCATTGTCAAGTATCTTATCTTTCATCCCTTAGGAGCCTTTTCCATTGATGTTAAAGGGGGATAATTTTAGTAAGGGTAGCAGATTATGATCCTATTGAAGAAGAAGACAATTTTCTTTACAGGGTTTCCATAAATGACAAAGGGGAATATTGTTAGAATTATTGAGTTGTCATTGATTTCAAAGGTCAATTTGGTAGAAAGAAAAAAATGGATAAAATACTTAAGGAAAATATTTATCCTAGTGATGTATTAACAAATATTGAAATATTTAAATATTTCCAAGCGAAGCAATGTGCTAAGGTTGAAAATATTTATCCTTACCTAAGGTTAAAATATTTCGTGAGGAGGGCCAACCTTATGGAAGTGAAAAGAATTAAATATTTTGTGAGGAGGGCTGACCTTATGGAAGTGAAAAGAATTAAATATTTTGTGAGAAGGGCCGACCTTATGGAAGTGAAAATAATTTCATATATATATACAATGCCAAAATTTATTTCAAATGATATTGTAAATGCATCATCAATACATCCGAGAAATGGCACAATGAAACTCATGAACAACGACAAAGTGAAATTCATGAAGCAACAATGCAAAAAATATAGTGAGAATTAGCATAGCAAAGTTAGTGACCAATAGTGCAATGAAGTTCATGAACAACAACACAGAGATATTTCGAAAAGATCTTGAACGACTATGGAGAAAGATAGTTTCAGTCGAGCAATGAAGAAATAGGTGAGAGGAGTTGTACTTGGAACTAGTGATCGAAAGTCACAACGAGAATCAATCAAAAATATGTAAGGAGTCATAAAATATGTAGAATTTAGACTAGTCACTGGAGAAGGCAGACTAGCCATTGGGATCCAACAACATCTGAGGAAATATAGCACAGTCCAATTTTTATGGTGCATTCTACCATAGGGGAGGCTTTGACCAAGCTTAGCCACATAGAAGACTTCACGTGGAGTGAATGTACTTAGTCTATAAAATAGAATATAAGGAAGAGCACATTCCTCCCACTCCCATATGTTAAGAGAAATCTTTGTCAAGATTTTTTATTTAGTTCCTGTAAAAACAATCAAAGATATTTGGAGAATTACATTTACACATGGTGTGGATTTGATACAAAAATAATTAGTCTCTAAACCAAGTATAAACTAAGATTTTATTTTTTAATACAAACCAAATATCAATCTTGACACATGATTTGAAAGCAAAGCAAAAAAAATAAAGTTGTACAGAGGAGTTGCGGATGATCCAAAGGGAAAACATTGAAAAAATTGAAGCATAGTAGTGAATGATACAATGAAGTGACATTTTTTTGTGTGATGTGAACAAAATTGTGACTCTGGAGCACACGTGAAAACTAAAATAAAAGAGCTAGCTATTTCACAAAATTGCAACAAGCAATCAAACATATTCAAGCACTTTTGCATTCAAGTGACACTACAAAGATGAGCGTGTGATGAGAGTGGAGATTGAAATGTCTTTGATATAGATAAACATAGTGAGTTCATTAAGTGATGCAGTAGAAGTCTGGTCATCTCAAAAGAATTGATAGCTCAATTTCATACCGAAGATAAGCAGGAAGAGTGCCATAATTCAAAGTCTTTTTAGCCAAAGCAAGAGCAATCGAATTTGTAGATGAAGTGGTTTATTTCCCATTGGTAAGGGCAGTAGTTGAGAGACCAAGTTCTATTCTTGTGCAAAACAAAAATATTTTGGAAAACAAAAGGAAAATATAAGTGTGCCTTCATTTGTATTTAAAAATGAATTTTTATTATAAAGTATTGTTAAGAATTTTTGTTGAAATTTTCTTCATAAAAAGAAGAATATAGGGAAGCAAATTATTGAAGAACTAAGGCAAAAATAAGAAGTAATTCTTATAAAGTTTTATTTTTTAATTTTTGGAGGATTAAGGATATAAAGTGTTTGATTTGATATTTAAATCAAGAATGGAAAAAGAGAATTACTGACCATATTTGGAAGGCACTTACAAAAATAAAATCAGTTTCTCAAGGCAGATTTGTAAAGCACATGCAAAAGGAAAATCATAATTCTTGAGGTAGATTTGGAGGGCACAGATTTGAAACAAGTCAAGGCTTCAAAGAATAGAGTAAGTGGATTAAGTGCACATATTCTCCCAAGCATTTAATTAACAAGGAAATAAATTTCATCCATTTCAAGAAGAAGAAAAGGTACACATTATAGTAGAAGAAGAGCAAGGTATTAGCATCTCCAAGTCAAAACACAAGTAAGTTATCTAAGCTATACTTGAGCTACCTTTAAAATTTAATAAATGTGAGATATGTGGAAGCGACAAACTTAATGAATGTGAAGAACATCTTGTCCATTTGAAGCTTACTACATTAGTACATATAATTCTCTATATGATCATGAAGATAAAGAAATTTTAGGTAGAATATGTCATAATTGCTTTTAGTTGAAGAAAGCAAACTCAAGAAAAGGTAAATAACTTGATGCCATTATCAAGGAGATTTTGGAGCAGATTTGAGCAGTGTTTGTGAGCATATTTTGGAGCAAAATTGAGCTATGTTTATGAGTAGGTTTTGGAGAAGATTTGAGCAGTATTTGTGAGCAAGTTTTGGAGTAGATTTGACCAGTGTTTATGAGTAGGTTTTGAAGCAGACTTGAGCATAAGGGGATTGGTGTCTCTTGTGGATTGGTGTCCATGAACTTGAGCAGAAGGGTATTGGTGTCTCTTATGGATTTTTGTCTAGTAACTTGAGCAAGGAGATTGGTGTATCCAGTGGATTGGTGTCCAAAAACTTGAGCAAGGGGATTGGTGTCTCTTATGGATTGGTGTCTACAAACTTGAGCAAGGGGATTGATGTCTCCTATGGATTGGTGTCCATGAACTTGAGCAAGGAGATTGGCATCTCCTATGGATTGGTTTCCATGAAATTGAGCAAGGGGATTGGTGTATCCTATGGATTAGTGTCCATGAACTTGAGCAAGGGGATTGGTGTCTCCTGTAAATTGGTATCCATGAACTTGAGCAAGGGGATTGGTGTCTCCTGTGGATTGGTGTCCATAAAATTGTATAGGGGATTGGTGTCTCCTATGGATTTATGTCCATGAACTTGTATAGGGGATTGGTGTCTCCTATGGGTTGGTGCCCATGAAATTTATTGAAGAAATATATAAGAAATATTTTGCTATGGTTTTCTCCCAAGAGGGTGTTTCCATTTTTCTCTTATGTGTATGGTTATTTGTGCATTATTTCATTATTGCATTAATATTATTTGAGGTTATTACTTTGGAAAAAAAAGAGAAAAGTTTTATCTTATATTTTTCACCCTCCCCTCTTAGTGTAAGATTGTGTTCTTCACTTGCTTGTACATATGCATCCCCCATTTTGCATACAACAAATTCATGAAGGGTTAAACATACATTTATTAGCATGATTTTTCTGGTGTCCAATCCTATCCTCAGTTGCATGGTAATGGGAAGCTTTTCTACTGCTCAACCATTCATAGTCAGTCTAATCAACTTCTATTAAATATCATCAAATTCTAAATTATTTCAAGACTTCCCCTATTTGACTTGAGTTGGTTCATGGACCAATCATGCATTTCACATCTTAAGCAAATTTTGAGTATAGGTAGGATAACACCTTACATAGGCCTTTCCATTAAGCAAATGGTTTCTCTTGCTCATCCTATAATTTGCATGATCCAAACATGAGGATAAAAAAAAGGACAAACTATTCAAAATAATAATAATAAAAAGGAAAATCAAAGAAAAAAGCTACAAAAATAAAAGGGGTAGAAAAAAAAAAGAAAAGCCTCAAGAGTCATAAAAAATCTTGAATCCCTCCTTAGGTATTGGGTGATATCCATCACCAACAATAGAATATAGATACATGATTTGTAGTGGAATATCCTTACAAGTGGTGACATATCTATCACATTAGAGACCTTTTGTACAAACCACTATGTGCTTGTGGATGAGCTAGCTCAATCGACTAAGTTTACAATGGGTTAGTTCAATCTTCCTCAAATTGGATAAATGAACATCATATGCACACACAAGTCCATGATAGACTTAATAGTAGTCAATATAGTTAATACTTCTATAGGATATTGATTGTCTACTAGACAAGTTTGATTATTCACACTATGGTACTTGAATTTCTAGAAATTATTTTAAACATCCGTCATGCTTGGGAATTAGGGGTGAACAACATCACCGCTAACTCCACCTATAATAAGTATTCTCTTCATCATGTTTGTACATTATCATTCATTGCATATTCCCCACCATCAACTACATTCTATCTATGGGTGTATTTTACATTACTATCAATTTGTACATTCCATGTTTTCTTACTACATGTTACGATCATCCATTCGTACGACTATTCATTTATTTTTTATTAATCATAATAATTGATATAGTTTAGATTCAATGTGTATTTCTATTCATTTTGCTGCATTTTTGCATTCCACATGTATACTATTTCATGTCTTACATATGTACATACTCATCTATGCATATTCACAATCAATCAGGTCTATGCTACATATCATCTATCATGTATCAAACCACATCATAAATACACAACCACATGTATTTAAATTCATATGCACATACATAATATACACCATACACATCATAAAAATCATACACAACACATCATTGTAGATAATAAAGCAAACTCAATATGTATATATCATATCAAAATAAATAATGCTCTACATAATCAAAACTACTCGTAGGCTAGATGGCATAAACACTATGCTATACTTTGCCTTATAGGTAACTACTATAATGTACAAAATTGATGGAACTATTGCCACACCAAATAAATAGATGTAAACTATCTCGGCTCTATGGCTCACTAGGAGTCTCACCACTCCTCTCCCATCGGTGAGGAGGCTCATCAACCCTCTACTACTACTCTGTCCTAAGGCAACCTCTCTCACCTATGGTGCCACAATCGACTATGTACTCCTCCTACTCTGGTAGGATTGTGATCCAGTATCTATAGATGTTAGGATATCAGTACCCTAATTCACTAGTCATAATTGCAACCTACATATATTTCTGCCCTCTTTCTTGAACAAGCACACTACATTCACCTTGGTATGATGAATCCCATAAAGCTATACCTGAAGGGCCACCATGGCCTCCTTATGCACTCTCTCTTGTGTAGCCTCCTCACATAGTCGAGCCATCTCAATCACCATGGCCTCCCTCTACACTCTTTCTTGTGTAGCCTCCTCCTGTAATTGAGTCATATCGACTGATATAGCCTTCCTTTGGGCTCTCTCCTATGTTGCTTCCTTACATAATTTGGCCATCTCAGACACCCTCACCTCACTTTGAGCCCTTTGTTGTTCTACCTCATTACATAATCTATCCATATCTACCACCATCACCTCACTCTAAGCCCTCTACTACTCTACCTCATCATGCAATTTGGCCATCTCTACCACCAATTCACCCTCATACATTGATCATCTAACCAACCAAACCCATTTTCTCTTTTAAAATCTTAAAATTAAGCATTTATCACCTTGAAAAGTTAGGTCAAATTTGACCTCACTTTTCCATCATCAAAAATTCTCTAAATTTCACAAAACCATTACCATTGGATTAGGATTGAAAATATATTTTTGTAGATATGTGGTTTGCCTATATTCTAACATCATTTGGTCTCCCAAAATACTAAAAAATTACACATGGGTCACATTATGTTAGGATCCCATCCTAACGTTATTTTGTAGTTCTCATTATTATGTAATGACCCACTTCTAACATGGGGAAATTCTATTATAATTTTATTTTGTAATACATTGTAAAGTATGTAGCAAGTAAGGAACCTAGCCAAGTGGTGCCATCACATGTAACCATTATCAATATTGTAACCGATGTTTGGTAGAAGATTCTAGCTTGAGTGGCATTTTGCATGTAAGCCAAATCTTGAGCCTTTAGGTAGGATTGCATGCATATTTATATTTAAAAGACATGAAGCCATGTACGAAGGTATCTTTTTATAATTTAATGAAATATTGAAGGAGGTTTCCCCCTCGAAGAGGCCTACGATTTTGAGTTATTTGTGAGATTGTTTCAATTATGCAATTACTTTCTACATAGTATTATTCTGTTATTGCATGTATTTAGTTATATTTCAGTATTTTGTGTGTGAGAGCTTTATTTCAATAGTATATTCCTTACAAGTGGTATCAGAGTGTTGAAAATATGAGCAAGATTTGTTGTCATTGATGTCAAAATTCAGTTTTAGTGAGCAGTGCAAGAGGAAGGATTTCAAGAGTCAGTTTAGAAATAAGAAGGTGATCATATAAGGTCTACAGGAGAAGTTAGAAGGCCCAAGAAAAATAATATTATAATATTTTATTATAATATTAAAGGTCTAATGGAAAGACCTAAAGTAATTAAATTAATTATAAATTAATTATAATAATTTCATTATAAATTAATTTGTAATTTAATTTAATTAACCCTATGGTTATTAAATTAATTATAAGTTAATTATAATAATTTTATTATTAATTAAATTATAATCTAATTTAATTAACCCTAAAGTTAGGGTTGCAAGGCAAAAAGAAATGTGCTGACATCATGAATAAATCCCTCCACCGATGTCTAATGTTGTGGTGGCATAATGGTATAAATACCATATGCCTTGGTGGCAAAGAACTTACCTTCATTCGAATTACTCTAAGCCTACGATTTATGTGATTTTCGTGCAAGGAAGAAGACAAAAGTTTTTTTGTCTTGTGTGTGTTAGTGAAGGAATAAGATTGGCAAGGCTCTAAGACTCATATCCATATGATGGGTTGGCCTGGTGGCAAGCGATTGTGACTTAAGGCATTGGCAAGTAGGAGGACCCACAATCGAATCTCAGGGGCAATTTTGGTGAGAGTTTTGTTTGGGCGCCAAAGGAATCAGTTCCCTCTTTTTGGTTTAGGCACCAAAATGGAAGGATATAAAGCATGTGGTTCTCTTTGCTTCCAAGGTGATTTCCTAGCTCATGCCGTGGTTGGATCCACAACTAGGGTGCTGGTGGAAGTGAAAAATGGATTCGATTCCCACCAAGGGCAAAATATTGGAAAAGTTCTAGTGAGAACTTGTTGAGCATATTTGAGGGAAGTCTTGGTGAAGACTTGTTGAGCATATTGGACAAGTTCTAGAGAGGACTTATGGATAGATTAGTGTGAGCTTTTATGGAATATTACAAGGCAGATTTGAGGTAAGTCTTTGGGAAGACTTGTGAGCAAAATTGATTGATTGATTTATTCAAACCTTGGGTTAGGGTTTGTGGCAGATCTAGTAGATTTGATTTATAATTAAGTCAAGATTTATGTTAATGCTTTAGGATAGATTTGTGCTAGACTGAAGGACTATGTTTAGTGCATATTTGAGGATAGATATTAGATAGATTTGTGCTAGAACTAAGGATTGTGTTTAGTGCAGATCAGAGATAGATATTGAGAAAATTTATGCTAGACCGAAGGACTGTGTTTAGTGCAGATCAAAGACAAATATTGAGAAAATTTGTGCTAGACCGAAGTACTATGTTTAGTGCATATTAGATATAGATACTGAGTAGATTTGTGCTAGACCGAAGGACTGTGTGTAGTGTAGATAAAAGATAGATATTCATCAGATTTGTGCTAGATTGAAGGACTATGTTTAGTAAAAATGAGGCTGATATTAGGGGATTGGTGTCTCCTTTGGATAGAGGTCCATAAAAATTGTAATAGGGAAAATATTACCAAGAGAATTTATTTGAGAAGAGTTATAAGGAATATTTTCTCTATGGAGTATCCCAAATTGGGTGAACCATGTTTAATCATGTCTCTCATGTGTGTGATGCTTTGTGTGATGTTTATTGTTTTATTATTGTTGATGTTATCATATGCATTGAAAAGCAAAAATTTTTGTCTTATACTGTTCACCCCCATCTCAGTATAAGCACATTTTCTTCAATTGGTATCAGAGTGGGTATCTTCGTGAAAATACTAACATCTTGGAGGAGGATCCATCAGAAACACACATGACTTCAAAAAATGAACAAGAAACCATATTTGATATAAAAGAGGAATTCTTCATTGCTCTTAATAATTTGGAAAGGATTAGAGAGAAGAACTCAGTCTTGAAGGAAAATATTCAATAGGATGAAGAAGCAAGGATAGAACTTCTACAAAATATCACAGAACTCAAGATAAAGGTAGAAGAGGGAAATAAAATCGAACATGATATGACAAATCTATTAAGAGCAAGAGAAATAGAATGTGAAATATTGGAAGTAGAAATTGTATCACTAAGACATGAAGTGGAAAATACCAAGCCACTAAAATATATAGAGTCAGGGAAACAAAAAGAGGAATCCAGCTTTCAAGAAGTAGAGACATCAAATAGAAATGAGCTTGTCACCCATACCCCGAAAGGAAAAGACATCAGGAAAGAAGAAAGCAAAGAAGAACCATGGATGAGAGTTAATCACAAAAGGAGAAGCACTCGACCACACTCTCAAAGGCATCCAAATAGGTTACATAATTTCTTCCATGGCTATTGTTTTTCTTGTAACAAATATGATCATAGAGTTGTACACTACACTGGTTATGTGAAAAATGATGTAAATAGAAATTTCAACTCTTTTGCACCTCTTATTAATAATGATATCATATGTTAAAAATAGAATTTTTTTTGGGCACAAGGCTAGATGGTGCAAAATGGTACTTCCTGAGTCTAGTAAAAAGAGTACAACCTCAACAACTAGGAAAAATAAAAAGGGAAATGAAAAGGCTAGATCAATGTTAGTTCAAACAACTCTTCATGCTCAGGATAAAGAAGAACAATGGTATATCGATAATGGTTTTTCTAGACATATTATGGGAGACAAAGAAAAATTTCTTGTACTTAAACAAACTAATAGAGGATCAGTAAGTTTTGGTGATAATGGATTAGCAAAAATTGGTGGAAGAGGAACTTTGAGTTTAGATAATGGGAAAATAAGAATAGAAAATGTAATATATGTCAAAGGATTAAGAAAATATCTACTAAGTGTAAGCTAAATTTGTTATCAAGGTCATATGGTTACATTTCATCCAGATATATATGATATAAGAAAGTTGGAAACTAGAAAAGTAATTGCAAATGCAAGTAGAACTCCAAACAACCTTTATATGCTTAGTGAGATTAAAGGGGAAAAGTGTTTTCTATCACAAGAATATGAGAGTTGGTTGTGGCATAGAAGAATGGGTCATTTGAATTTTGACAAAATAGTCAAAATAAGCAATAAATAGGCTATCAGAGATTTACCCAAGCTAAAAAGGCCACAAAACACAATTTGTGCACCTTGTCAACATGGAAAGCAAACTAGAACAAGTTTTAAATCAAAGGGATATATGTAATCAAAACCATTAAAACTAATACATACTGATCTATGTGGTCCTACCAGAAATCAAAGTATTCAAGATGAAAGCTACTTCATATTGTTCATATATGATTACTCCAAATGACTTGGGTAGCTTTCCTAAAAGATAAGTCAAAAGATTTTGATAAATTCAAGGTATTTAAAGAATGGGTCAAAAATGAAACTAGAAAAAGGATTAAGTGTTTGAGATCTGATAGAGGAGAGTTTACCTCAAATGAATTTGTATACTTCTGTGAACAACATGGAATCAAGAGAGAATAATAAACTGCAAGAACTCCTCAAAAAAATGGAGTAGTTGAAAGGAAAAATAGGACTGTTGAAAATATGGCTAGAGCTATGGTAAATCATTCCAGGCTTTCAGATGGATTTTGGAGGGAAGCAGTCAATATAGCCATATATATAATCACTAGGGCACAAATAAGGGTAAACCATCACAATACTCCATATGAACTTTGGAAAGGAAGACCAACCACTGTAAAGCACTTCAAGGTTTTTGGAAGAAATTGTTAGATAAGACGGGAAGAGCAAAACTTGGGCAAGTTTGACCCAAGATGTGATGAGGGTATTTTTATTGGTTATTATACTAAGAGTAAAGCCTACACATGTTACAACAAGAGGAAACATACTATTGTAGAAATTATAAATGTAACAATTGATGAAAAGATAGATTCAAGAGAACCGGTTTAGCAAATTGTGTATCAGGAAGATGGAAGTTGTCAAGAAGAGTTTCATGAGGAATCAGATGAAGAAGAGGAAGAAATACAAATACTTCTTCCTAAGACTCCATAAAGGTATGTACATAAACATCATCCAAAATAACTAATCATTAGGGATCCATATGAGAGATAGACAAGGAGAATGATAATAACACCATCTCAACAAGCAAATTTTTCTTTATTATCTAATATTGAGCCAAAATAATTCAATGAGGCAAGTGAAGACAAGTTCTGGATTAAGGCAATGGATGAGGAATTAGATCAGATAGAAAAAAGCAAGACTTGGGAACTTTTTCCATGACCAAAAGACAAAAATGTGATTGGTACTAAGTGGGTATTCATAAACAAGTTAAATGAAGATGGTCAGGTGGTCAAAAATAAAGCAATATTAGTGTGCAAATATTATGCATAGGTAGAGGGAATTGAATTTGATGAGACATTTGCTCCAGTTGCATGACTTGAAGCTATCAAAATGTTCTTAGCCTTTTCAAGTTTCAAAAACTTCAAAGTATATCAGATGGATGTTAAATCAACCTTTCTAAATGGTGTTTTATAAGAAGAGGTCTACATTGAGCAGCCAGAAGGTTTCAACTTGACTAATAAATCAGACTATGTATATAGATTGAAAAAGGTATTTTATGGATTAAAGCAAGCTCCTAGATCTTGGTATTCAATATTGGATAAGTACCTATAGAAATAGGGTTTCAAGAAAGGAATAGTGGGTAGTAACTTATACATCAAAAATTATGGGAATGACTTACTAATTGTGGTTGTTTATGTTGATAAGATGTGTCAAAAATTTGCAAAGAGAATGCAGAATAAATTTGATATGTCTATGCTTGGTGAGTTGTCCTTCTTTCTTGGACTCCAGATTTCACAATCAAAGAAAGGGGTGTTCCTTTCACAAACCAAGTATATAAAAGATATGCTGAAGAAATTTAAGTTAGAAGAGTGCAAACTAGTAAGCACTCCCATGGTTATAGGATGTAAGTTAAGTAAAGATGATAAATCTCTAGAGGCAAATCAGAAATTATACAGATATATGATTGGAAGTCTATTGTACATCATAGCTACTAGACCAAATATCATGTAGGAAGTGGGATTAGTGGCAAGGTTTTAGGCAACACCCAAGGAAACACATGTAGCAGTAGTAAAAAGGATTCTTAGGTATTTAAAAGGGACTATGGATTTTGGGCTCTGGTATCCCAAAAGTGACAGTTTCACTCTCACAGATTATACAGATGCAAATTGGGTTGGCAGTATTGATGACAAAAAAAGTACAAGTGGAGGAGAATTATTCCTTGGAGACTATTTGGTCTCTTGGTTAAGCAAGAAACAAGCATCAGTTTCCTTATCTACAACAGAGGTAGAGTATATTGCAGCGGTTTCCAGTTGTACATAGGTATTATGGATGAAGTGAACTCTAGAGGATTTTAAGATAAAACATGATCATCATATTCCCATACTATGTGATAATACAAGTGCTATAAATATCTCAAATAATCCAGTGATGCACTCCAAGACAAAGCACATTATGATTAAGTATCATTTTTTGAGAGAGCAGGTGATAGATAAATAGGTTAGGTTGAAATATGTTACTACAAAGGAGCAGATTGCAGATATTTTCACTAAGCCACTTCTAAAAGAGACTTTTGAGTACCTATGAGAAAAGTTGGGAGTAGTTATACTCCCCCCTATAATTAACCACCTCAAGAGGAGGTGGGGGAGGGGCTAAGCTAAGAGTCTCATTCTTAGCCCCGAGCCCCAAAGGTGACCCTTTGCAATTGATGACAAAGGGGGAGAGATTTGAGTTAGGGGGAGAGCATTCAGTCAGGGGGAGCAGTTTCCCAGGGGGAGAAAAATAGAAAAAGGTAAAAGGAATGGTAAAAGGAAAATGGATTGCCATCAATGACAAAGGGGGAGATTGTTGAAAATATGAGCAAGATTTGTTGTCATTGATGTCAAAAGTCAGTTTTAGTGAGTAGTGCAAGAGGAAGGATTTCAAGAGTTAGTTTTAGAAATAAGAAGGTGATTAGATAAGGTCTACATGAGAAGTTAGAAGGCCCAAGAAAAATAATATTATAATATTTTCTTATAATATTAAAGGTCTAATGGAAAGACCTAAAGTAATTAAATTAATTATAATAATTTCATTATAAATTAATTTGTAATTTATTTAATTAACCCTATGGTTATTAAATTAATTATAAGTTAATTATAATAATTTTATTATTAATTAAATTATAATCTAATTTAATTAACCCTAAATTTAGGGTTGCAAGGCAAAAAGAAATGCATTGACATCATGAATAAATCCCTCCATCGACGTCTAATATTATGGTGGCATAATGGTATAAATACCATATGCCTTGGTGGCAAAGAACTTACATTCATTTGAATTACTCTAAGCCTACAATTTATGTGATTTTGTGTGAGGAAGAAGATACAAGTTTTTTTTGTCTTGTGTGCACCAGCGTAGGAATAAGGTTGGTGAGGCTCTAAGCCTCATATCCATCCGATGGGTTGGCCTAGTGGCAAGCGATTGTGACTTAATGTATTGGTAAGCGGGAGGACCCATGATCGAATCTCGATGGTAGTTTTGGTGAGAGTTTTGTTTGGGCACCAAAGGAAGCAACACACTCTTTTTGGTTTAGGCACCAAAAGGGAAGGATATAGAGCATGTGGTGCTCTTTGCTTCCAAGGTGAGTGCCTAGCTCATGCGGTGGTTGGAGCCATGGCTAGGGAGCTGGTGGAAGCATAGCATGGGTTCGATTCCCATCAAGGAAAAAATATTGGACAAGTTCTAGTGAGGACTTGTTGAGTATATTTTGAGGTAAGTCTTGATGAAGACTTGTTGAGAAAATTGAACAAGTTCTAGAGAGGACTTGTGGATAGACTAGTGTGAGATTTTATGGAAGCTTACAAGGTAGATTTTAGGTAAGTCATTAGGAAGACTTATGAGTAGAGTTTATTGATTGATTTATTCAAACCTTGGATTAATTTTTGTGGAAGATATAGCAAAGTTGATTTGTGATTGAGTCAAGCTTTGTGTTAAGGCTTGAGGATAGATTTGTGCTAGATCAAAGGACTATGTTTAGTGCAGATTTGAGGACAGATATTGGATAGATTTGTGCTAGACTGAAGGATTGTGTTTAGTGCAAATCAAAGACAGAGATTGAGCAGATTTGTGCTAGACCAAAGGACTATATTTAGTGTAGATCAGAGATAGAGATTGAGTAGATTTGTTCTATATTGAAGTACTATGTTTAGTGAAGATCAGAGACATAGACTAAGAAAATTTGTGCTATATTGAAGGATTGTGTGTAGTGCAGATCAAAGATAGATATTGAGAAGATTTGTGCTAGACCGAAGGACTATATTTAGCACAAATTTGAGACTAATATTAGGGGATTGGTGTATCCTTTGGATAGAGGTCCATAAACATTGTAATAGGGAAAGGATTACCAAGATAATTTATTTGAGAAAAGTTTATAAGGAATTGAAATGACTAGAAGTTGACATTTTATCTAACAACATGTAAATAACACAAGTCATTCAGAAACATATGCTTTATTCATTATCAAATTTGTATCGGTTACAAATAGGGAGAGTTTTCCCCTTTTATTTTCATGAATAAACAATATAGGCATGATGCCTCCTTCTAATTTCCCTCAGTGTAGGTGGGCTTTGTTGTATATGGGCCACTGCTAGGTTGGTGTTTGTTGGTGTTGAGTGGTATTTTCACCCGATTGTGAAAACACACTCTCCGATAGGATTTGGGTTCTAAATCCTCTGCTTGCAAAGAAATTAAACAAGTAACTTCTCCAAGGTTCTGCTATATTAGCATTTTGCATCTGTGTATTAATAATCTCAAATAAAGATATTTAATTAAAATGCTTGGAACACCTTAGTGGTTGCAAGTAACTGAAAACAAGGGGCACTGTGGTTTATTTTACTGTGAAATTTAATGATTGTTCATTGAACCCTGATAAAGCAAATGTGATTTGGTCTCTATATGACCATGTTGTAACTTCAAAATAAAATTTAATGAAATGCCATAACATGAAGGAATTGTTTATGGATTTTGAAGTTTTTTAATTTTTTTATTTTATTTTAATGCTTGAAAAATTAAAATTTGAACTTCTAAAAATAAAGTGCAAAAGGAAAAAGAAATTAAAATTGCATTCAGTTTGATGCTATCCCGTCCTGGCAAAACCGAAGATAATGAGATTTCCATGCATGCAACCTAACTTATTGAACCTGCAACACGCACAATCCAGGTAAGTTAAGTGTTGGTCTCTAGGGTTTTGACTGTAATTCCAGATTTAGACATTCGCATGAAGCAACCAAGAGAACTTGCATTAAACTTCACCTATAAGCCTAGAAATCTGAAAGGGAAAAAATAAAACAATTAAATCTTGCATGCAGAAAATGACTCCTTCTTTCTTGCCAACAAGATGCAAATTTCTGAACACTCCTGCATTAAAAATAAATCATGTTACAATAGCAGACTCTCTGGTTTTCTCAAAACCAAAAAAAGGGCAGAAAAACACTCCCGAGCAGGCCCAGAATGGCTTCTCGCCTTAGGCACTGCAACTCTGCCCGTAGCGGTTTTCGACCCCTGTGCCAATCTATGCTTCTGTTTTTATACTTTTTGGCAATGCTCTCTGTTTCACCCTGTGACGCTTCGCTTCATCTCCCAGATCACTTCGTTTCACCTTCCTCGCCTTTTCATTGCTTTTGAATTTATGCTCGAGATCTTCTCTGTGACTCGTAATGCCTCTGCAGCCCTTACACATGTACGCCACGTGTTCCGCACTTTCCTGCATGTTCTGTAACGGCCCCATGAAAATCGTGACAACATTTTTTTGCATGCAACTCTATTCCTCTGCCTGGCCGTGAAAACGCGACATGTCGCGATATCGCGACGTTTTTCTATTTCGAGCTGTGAGGGCGCAACCTATCGCGAAATCGTGACATTTTTCATCTCCGTATGCCTTGGCTGCTTCTTGTCGTGAAATCGCGACACTTTTTCATTTGGAGCTATCTTGCGGCTTTCTGTCATGAAATCGCGACGCTTTTTCACTTTCGGGCTGCTCTTGCTGTATTTGGCCGCGAAAATGCGACATGTCGTGAAATCGTGACATATTTTCCATTTCGTACACTTTCGCTGCTTGGAGCCACGAAAACGTGACCTGTCACGATATCGCGACGTTTTTCGGCTTCGTACCCCTTTGCCAGCTTTTCGTCGCAAAATCGTGACGCTTTTCTATTTCAGGCCCCTTTGTTGTTTCCTGTCACGAAATCGCGACGTTTTCGCTTCATGCCCCTTTGTTGCTTTTTGTCGCGAAATCGCTACGCTTTTTTGCTTTGCCCTGTTTGACTGGTTTGACCCACGATTTTGTGACATGTCGCGATATCGCGACAATTTTACATTCTACCTTTCTCTCTCCTCTCTGGACCACGACGGAGCAACATGTCGCGATATCGCGACGCTTTTTCATTTTTGACCACGACAGGGCAACACGTCACGAAATCGCGACACTTTTCAGTTTCTAGCAGCGACCACGCAACACGTCGTGAAATCGCGACACTTTTCATTTTCTACAGCAATGGGGCGACATGTCGCGATATCGCGACACTTTTCATTTTTCGGCAGCGATAGCGCGACATGTCGCGATATCGCGACACTTTTTCATCCTTGTGCAATTTTGCCTTTTTCTTGATTTTTAGCATCTGGGTCACTGAGATCTTCTTTGAAAGTATGCAAAAAAGGTGGGTCCCCAATTTTGGGGTGTGTTGTGGATCAGCCACAACAAATGGCGACTCTGCTGTCAAATGCTCTTGAGCATTTTAGTGAGAACCCAACCTGGAAGTATACAAACTCGGAAACCAGCGTTAGCACATAATAAATATAAACGAATGCCCATAGATCAAAAATACATGAATCATCAGAATTGTTAAGTATCAGCTCGGTGTGTGCAATGTGTTTTCATTCCCTATCGTTTGAAATTGATCAACATTTCGTTGTCAAGTTTATATGAATGCATATGTGAGACTGTGAATGATTTGTGTAACCTAATAAATATGCTTAGAGATTTTGCTTTTATAAAAGGCATAGTCCTTCTGGTATCATACACAAACATTCAAGATTATCAAACCCTCTTAGGATCAACTATATGTATAATGAATTGCTTTATTAGATCCCAAAGTTGGTTATGAGTCCCTACTATCTTGAACCCATGTGTAAGTGAAAGTGAAATCGGAGCTTTGGGAAATCGGACTCCCAACCTAATCGAGATGGGAGTTTAACCCTATTCTTACTACTCCGATTTGGAATTCATTACCTCACTTTGAGCAAAATAATTTAACCAATTATGGAAGAAATGGTCATGCTAGTCTAACCCTTTGAACAATCAGTGGTCTTGTTTTTTGACAAGACATGTTGCCATGCATGGGCATACTTAACCCCATAATCCATGACTTAGCTTCATTTCTTTGGACCTTGGGGATGACTACCCATCCTTTGTAGAGGACAAGTAGTACGATCCTTCCAATCCAATATAAATATGAGATGGAAAAAATTAATTTTTTACTTCTTGAACCTTGGGGATGACTACCCATCCTTGCTAGGGACATGTAGTACGATCCTTCCAATCCAAGCTTTAGATGTAAATGGAGAATATTAATTTTATTGCTTGGACCTTGGGGATGACTACCCATCCTTGCTAGGGACAAGTAGTACGATCCTTCCAATCCAAGATTTATCATGAAATGAGACATAGGAGCTTTGGGGAATCAGATTCTCAACCTAAGCGAGATGAGAATTTATGCCCTATCCTTACTACTCCATGTAGGTCAAATCAAAGCTTTGGGGAGTTGGATCCTCAACCTAAGTTCGATGAGGATTTAGCCCTATCCTTACTACTCTGATTTTAGGCTTTAAGCTTTATGGAAGTGGTCAAAACCACTGTTTTAAGGATCATGTTGCATAAATAGGATAGACATGAAATACTTCTTTCGCCCAACCTTTTCTTCCAAGCAAGGTTTTGATCATTTTGCTCAAGATCCTTTTTAATGTGTATAAAATGTGCTTGGTTCTAGATATCTCAAGACTCGGTTCCCAACCTTAGGATTTTCTTCTTATTTATGTGATAGCATAACCTTAAGAGGATTTGACACACTTTAATGATTTGTATTTGAAATGCATTTGCAACTAAGATGGCATGTATGTGCAAAGTGAGATGTAATATGAATGCATTGTCTTTTGAAATGCAAATGAAATATTGCCATATAAAACTGACTACTTCATGCATCACAAGTTTCAAACGATATTACTTAAAATGTTTGTGTTACTTGTGGAGCTTTTACAAGACAATTCCAATGTTTCATATTCTCCCGATCTAGAACATAAGTTAGCATCTCAAGGCAACTCTTTCATCATTTTTTTTTTTTTTATAGACAAACAAAACATGTCAAATAAACACACAACTTTAAATTAAAACTTATTCAATCCAAAACCAAACTGCAATCCCAAAAATGAAAATTTGAAAACACAAACCAAAACCAAACCCAAAGTAACTTCAAAAAACGATCTTGAAAACACAAACCAAAACCCAAAAAACCAAAATCTATATACAAATGTACAATATAATACAAGATGATGCAAAGCTTGGATTATCACTTTCCTGGATCCCAAACATGATTAGAACATTTCAACAAAAATATAACGTGATATGCATGCCAAATGTTGTGGGAATCCCACAAAAACAAGACTAGACCAAACAATGCAACAAATTTCCACTTGCCATGCTCACCATACCAATTTGATTTAGTTCCAATAATACTCCCATAGGTGAGCATCAAATTACTAGAATGATTAGACAATAAATGATTTTCAATTTTATCATGTCTATTCTTTAAAATGTAAACTTCATAATTCCCTCCTTGATTTAGAATTAGGCTATCCTTTTCAAATATGCAATTTTGTAAGTAGGAGCCTATTTCTACAAATTTCAAAGCCAAATCATTTTCCAAATTTGTAGGCCAATCAAATTTGTGTAACAATTTACAAGCATCTAGGATATTTACTAAATTAGGATCATTAAAAGTTTTTATCCTAGATTCAATTAGTAATTGTTGATGAATTTGGTTTAACAATTCAAGTGCATCAACTTCTTTTCCATTCATTAAAACAATGTTATTAAAGGTGTGATTAAAAATTATACCTTGTTTTTCATTTACCTTTAATGACATTTCATCATTCAAATTCAAAACATGGTCATGCAAATCCTCAACCCTCAAATGTTTTTGGTCAAAGTGTAAGTCCCATGACTCATCTTGATGATCCTTCATTTGAGTTGCTTCCAATTGATCAATCTCTTTGTCATTTGGTTCTAATTCTTTGTTCACTATCCATGGTATCTCTTCATTTGAATCCTCAAAATCATCATGCAAACTTGCATCTACACTTTCAATGAATTTATATTCAACATGATCAAATTTTGTCACCTTTTCAAATCTTGTGAATATGAGATCTTCGTATGATGTAGAAGGTTCAACATCCTGCATATCAATTGAAATAAGAGTTTCGTCTATAGAGATATGAGAAAAGAATGCATCATCATATCTCCCCCAACCATTATGAAAATTGTCATCCAAATCCATGGCATGAAATTCCATGATATTTGTGACATGATCTCTTGATTCATTCGTCAATTCTTTTTCTTCTTTGTCCTTGGTAATAGGATCATCATGATCTTTCAAAATTTGATGAGATTTGAAACCCTCTTCCAAAACATCCTCAAATTGTACAGGAGTTGTAATATCTTCCTTTGAGTAGGCAATTATGTTGTCCTTGTATATCAATGGGCACACAAGTTTCATTAGTAGTTTTGGAATGAGTGAAGTCTTCCCACTTCTTCCAAGCATCATAATAATCATCTTTCAAAATCAAGTGGTGACGTTCAACTACTTCTTCAACATCTTCCAATTCATCAATATGTTTCTCATCAAACTCATCTTCACCTTCCTTAGATGGTTCAATTATTTCCAAAAGTGGGTTATTTCTTGAATTCAAATTTATAAGGCTATCATCGTCCAAATTAGTAACCCATGATTCAATTTTTTCATAATTTTGAGGGTGAAGAATTTCTTGATCATTAATTTTACACATCTCATCAATAGTATCTTCCAAGAACAAGTGGTGAAACTCTATCATATCTTCAAATTCATTTATTGATTTTCTTCCCATTTCACTTTCAACCACTTCATTCAATTCTATGGTGGGTTCCGTCCTATCACATATATCAAACATTGTTGAATTTAGAACCCCTTCATCCGGATAATCGTGTATCTCTATGAATGAGATCATTTCTGCATAATCCTCACTAGTGGATGTTGGCTTATCAATTTGCACCTCCTCTTGGACTACATCTAAGGTGGTTGTAAGATTTGGATATTCAAATTCATCCCCTTGATCATTCACCTTAGGTATCATTGGAGTGGAGGGTGCTATGTTTGATGGTTGGTGTAGGTTGGCATCAAATCTGAAGAACAATCTCTCATGTGAACATGTTGTGCCTTTTCTTCTTCAAGACCTTGTCGTTCTATCTCTTCTAAGACCTCATGGATTTTCTCTAGGGACAAACCACTCAGTTTTTCCTCAATGAGTGAAGCAAGTGTGGGGTGTATGGCTCCTAGGTATACTTCCATGGCTTCCTCTTCTAATGTGTTAAAATTTTCCCACATTTGGGAGTGCAACTCACGAAATCTTTCATTGAATTGACTCAAGGATTCATTAGGCTCCTTACATATGGAGGAAAACTGATTTTTCAGGATTTCTAAGTCAACCTGATTACCAAAATGGTAAAGATAGGCTGCTTCTAATTGTATCCAAGAAGTCCTAACCTCCATGGGTAGTTGGCTGTACCAAAAGAATGGTTTATCTTCCAAAATGTATGCAAATAACTTACAAGCTACCTCCTCATAGAACACCTGGAATTGACATAATGTATTCTTGTAGACATGCAGTTTTTGCAAGTATCCTAGTGGCACCTCTTGATTAAAACACCGTAAAAAATCCAATAACATTGTAGGAATTTGATAGGGTACCACAGGTATAGATAAACCCTTATAATGATCTTCTATCATTGATACCATTCTCTCTCTTAAAGATGTTATTTCAGCTCTTAGGGATACCATTTGCTCCTCAAGTGTTGCCATTAGTGAAACTTAAAATGTAATTTCAGAACCAAATCTATTGAATATTCAACCTGCAATGTAAAAAAAATCAAGTTAGCATCAACTAAGAGATGTACTTATTAAAATCAAATGTCAAGTAATTGCATGAGACCAAAATTTTCAAAATTAAATCAAATCACATATTTCTGTATGAACAATCAGAAAAATATTACAGCATACCTGAATTGCTTAAAATAGAATAAAATAAACCAATTCAGGCCGTCCTTTTAACAATCCGCTGAGTGTTAGAGGACTAAAGCATAAAAAATTTAAATTTAAATAATACTAAAATAAACCCGTTCGGCCCTCCTAGCACCAATCCGTTGAGTGGTGTTAGAGGCCGAAGATGCTAATCAAATGGACTTGAAATATTCAGCAATGTAAAGCTCTTAAACAATTATAAACCCGTAGCATCTAAAATCATGATAAAATAAACCTCATCAGGCCCTCCTTCTAGCGCCAATCTGTTGAGTGGTATTTTCACCCGATTGTGAAAACACACTCTCCGATAGGATTTGGGTTCTAAATCCTCTGCTTGCAAAGAAATTAAATATGTAACTTCTCCAAGGTTCCGCTATATTAGCATTTTGCATCTGTGTATTAATAATCTCAAATAAAGATATTTAATTAAAATGCTTGGAACACCTTAGTGGTTGCAAGTAACTGAAAACAAGGGGCACTGTGGTTTATTTTACTATGAAATTTAATGATTGTTCATTGAACCCTGATAAAGCAAATGTGATTTGGTCTCTATATGACCATGCTGTAACTTCAAAATAAAATTTAATGAAATGCCATAACATGAAGGAATTGTTTATGGATTTTGAAGTTTTTTAATTTTTTTATTTTATTTTAATGCTTGAAAAATTAAAATTGGAACTTCTGAAAATAAAGTGCAAAGGAAAAAGAAATTAAAATTGCATTCAGTTTGATGCTATCCCGTCCTGGCAAAACCGAAGATAATGAGATTTCCATGCATGCAACCTAACTTATTGAACCTGCAAACACGCACAATCCAGGTAAGTTAAGTGCTGGTCTCTGGGGTTTCGATTGTAATTCCAGATTTAGACATTCGCATGAAGCAACCAAGAGAACTTGCATTAAACTTCACCTATAAGCCTAGAAATCTGAAAGGGAAAAATAAAACAATTAAATCTTGCATGCAGAAAATGACTCCTTCTTTCTTGCCAACAAGATGCAAATTTCTGAACACTCTCGCATTAAAAATAAATCATGTTACAATAGTAGACTCTCTGGTTTTCTCAAAACCAGAAAAGGGCAGAAAAACACTCCCGAGCAGGCCTAGAATGGCTTCTCGCCTTAGGCACTGCAACTCTGCCCGCAGCATTTTTCGACCCTTGTACCAATCTGTGCTTCTGTTTTTATACTTTCTGGCAATGCTCTCTATTTTGCCTTGTGACGCTTCGCTTCATCTCCCAGATCGCTTTGTTTCACCTTCCCCACATTTTCGTTGTTTTTGATTTTATGTTCGACCTCGAAACCCTTGATCTTCTCTGTGACCTGTAACGCCTCTGCAACCTTTACACATGTACGCCACGTGTTTCACACTTTTCTGCATGTTCTGTAATGGCCCCATGAAAATCGTGACAAAAATAGCATGCAACTCTGTTCCTCTGCCTGCACAGTGAAAACACGACATGTCGCGATATCGCGACGTTTTTCTATTTCGAGCTGTGAGGGCGCAACCTATCATGAAATCATGACGTTTTTCATCTCCATACGCCTCGGCTGCTTCTTGTCACGAAATCATGATGCTTTTTCATTCGAGCTATCTTGTGGCTTTCTGTCATGAAATCGCGACGCTTTTTCACTTTCAGGCTGCTCTTGCTGTATTTGGCCGTGAAAACGTGACATGTCGCGAAATCGCGACATATTTTCCATTCCGTACACTTTCGCTGCTTGGAGCCACGAAAACATGACCTGTCGCGATATCGCGACGTTTTTCGGCTTCGTACCCCTTTGCCAGCTTTTCGTCGCAAAATCGCGACGCTTTTCTATTTCGGGCCCCTTTGCTGTTTCCTGTCACGAAATCGCGACGCTTTTTCACTTCATGCCCCTTTGCTGCTTTCTGTCACGAAATCGCGACGCTTTTCTGCTTTGCCCTGTTTGACTGGTTTGACCCGCGATTTTGTGACATGTCGCGATTTCGCGACAATTTTACATTCTACCTTTCTCTCTCCTCTCTGGACCGCGACGGAGCAACATGTCGCGATATCGCGACACTTTTTCATTTTCGGCCGCGACGGGGCAACACGTCGCGAAATCGCGACACTTTTCAGTTTCTGGCAGCGACGTGCAACACGTCGCGAAATCGCGACACTTTTCATTTTTTGGCAGTGATGGGGCGACATGTCGCGATATCGCGACAATTTTCATTTTTTAACAGCGATAGCGTGACATGTCGCGATATCGCGACACTTTTTATCCTTGTGCAATTTTGCCTTTTTCTTGATTTTTAGCATCTGGGTCACTGAGATCTTCTTTGAAAGTATGCAAAAAAGGTGGGTCCCCAATTTTGGGGTGTGTTGTGGATCAGCCACAACACATTGTAATAGGGAAAGGATTACCAAGATAATTTATTTGAGAAAAGTTTATAAGGAATTGAAATGACCAGAAGTTGACATTTGATCTAACAACATGTAAATAACACAAGTCATTCAGAAACATATGCTTTATTCATTATCAAATTTGTATCGGTTACAAATAGGGAGAGTTTTCCCCTTTTCTTTTCATGAATAAACAATATAGGCCTGATGCCTCCTTCTGATGTCCCTCAGTGTAGGTGGGCTTCGTTGTATGCGGGCCACCACTGGGTTGTTGTTTTTTGGTGTTCCTTTCTTTCAAATCTATTGCATAACCTGAAAGAAACTTGCAAGAAAGGGTCAATACGTTGGGGGGCTTGCCCTAGTCAGGCCCCATATTTAAGAAGATGAAATGACTATAAAACTGTAACATAAATCCAAATAAAATGTGCAAAAGGTAATTATAGGCTGAAACAAAGCTTACCTCCCAAATTTGGGGTGATTTGGGGCTTGCAGATGTGATTCATGACCCGGGTTGCGAATTGGGGCCGGATTCATAGGGCAGGCTACGATTTGAGCTGTGATGCTCTTCTGGTGAAATCTCTCTGGTAGATCGATCCTAAGGCAGCTGGAGTGCCTCTGTGTGCTATCAGAATCCAACTGTGTGCATCGGGAAGTAACTATTCAATGTTGGCTTTCCATTTCAGTAGAGTAACTATACTTTGTTGAATTAGGGAATCAAACTTAATTAGGGGTTTAGGACCCACTATTTATAGGCAAATGCAAGGTGCAGGGGGGTTAGATAGACTAAACCTAGGTTTGGTTCTGACTAGGGTTAGGTTAAGAAATGCTATGTGGCAGCATCTCATTCTAAGTAGGAAATATCCTATCCTCACACATGTGTGAGGAAGGATTAGTGCTAATCCTAATTAAGCCTTAAGCATGTTTAGGGGAGGATTAAAAGAAAACCCTAGGAAACCCTAAATTGGCACATGTGGGAGGATTTGATTAACACTAATTATGAATTAAGAGTTAATTAATCCAATTTTGCCCTAAAAAGGGGCTTAAGTGAAGTCAACATTAAATTAGAATTTGATAATTGACTTTTAATTGATTTTGCCAATTAATACCCCATGGGGGTGTCAATTGAGTGTAAATGGGCTATGCATCACCTCGGGTTGCCGTATGAAGGTATCTTGATGCATAAGATGTGGTTTTGTGGACTTATTAGGGTTTTGGACCTGAAAGCCACTTGTGGAAGTCTACACGTTACTATGGCAATCTATGGCGATCTATGCATGACTACACATGACTACAACCATCTATGCATGACTACGCATGTCTACGCATGTCTACGCATAACTACAATAGTCTACAATAGCCTAGGGATGCCTGGAATCACCTATAGATATGCAAAAATAGCAATGTGTGACTTTTGGGTGTCTACATTTTACCCCTTTTTGTACTATACTATGTGGAACACAGTTTAATACAAAAATATGAAGGGTTTGTGCAGAAGGAAAAGGGGTAGAAGGGGAATGGAATCCAATCAAAGGGTATGTAGCCGCTCGAAGCGTGACCATACAAATCAATCGGGTATCCAGGGAAAAGAAGAGAAAGAAATGGAATCTAATCGAAGGTATGTAGCCGCTCGAAGCGTGACCATACAACATCAATTGAATGTCCACAGGGGAAGAAGAGAGGAAGGAAAGAAGGAAAAGAGGAAAGAGATAAAAATAGTGCTAGTAAGGGAAAATGAATGGTTATGGATGCAATGATGTGATTTTTTTGAGTCCATATGACATTTACGATGCCATACTAGTTGCTTGAGAACAACAACTTTTGACTGCTTTGCTTTTGCGACCAGATCAACGTGGTCCAAAAGTATGATTAGGACAAAAGCCTAACTAAATATTTGTTGTTGATTGATTGATGAGAACATGGCGACAAGTGTCAAACCATTTGAGCTAGTTTAACATTTGGATCATCAACTCATGACCATATCAGCGTGGTCGCGAAGTCCATTTCCAAATGTTGCGCTAGGATTGATCAAACGTATCATCCATTGTGTACTCGACGTACATGAATGCTAGATTGACTTCTCCATAGTAACGTGTAACTCTCCTGATGTAACCCATGTCTGTTTGGGATTGAGATTATAATCGTATGATAATCTTCAGCAAAAAATTTGTAGACAAATGCGCTAACCACGCTTTTGGATTTTTGATGTTGTGGTTGCATGCAAAACTGACTTTGGATATGAATACCCCCTCAAACGAGGAATCAACAATGAGGTGAATGAAGTGTGATGAATGGATGATGCAACGATTGATAAAGATACCAATGCATGATGGATATGATTGCTAGTAAGAAAAGAACATAATGGGATCTAGTCAACGGTATGTAGCCGCTCAAAGCGTGACCATACAACATTGATTGGATAGCCAAGAGGGAGAAGAGAAAAAGAATGGGATCTAATCAAAGGTATGTAGTCGCTCGAAGCATGACCATACAACATTGATTGGATAGCCAAGAAGGAGAAAGAAAAATAATGGGATCTAATCAAAGGTATGTAGCCGCTCGAAGCGTGACCATACAACATTGATTGGATAGCCAAGAAGGAGAAAGAAAAAGGGAAGGGGAAGAAGAGGAAAGAAATAAAAAGGCAATGCTAATAAAATGAAATAGGTGATTGCAAATGTAATGTTGTGTTGTTGTTGCGTCTGTATGACATTTACGATGCCATACTAGTTGCTTGAGAATGACAACGGTTGTCGGTTGTGCTTTTGCGACCAGGTCTGCGTGGTCGCAGAGTATGACTGTGATGAGTTTGTCGGTAAAATGCAATGTGTGTGTGCAAGTGGTGTTAAAAGGTAAGTTTTTGAGGCTCCTAGGGTTTTAGAGGGCATTTCCCTACTTTCCTAGGGTTTTGGGGAGGTTTTGAGGTGTTCTGGCTGAATTCGTGACCCGGGTCACGATTTTGACCTGATTCGTGACCTGGGTCACGATTTTGACCTAACTCGTGACCTGGGTCATGAAACGACAAGTAGTATTTTAGCCCAAATATGCATGGTGGGAGCTCATTTGGATGATGCACGTGTGTTGAAAGTGACTTGGGAGAGCAGTTGATGGCACGCAAGGAGCACGATTAGCGATTGTGAGAGCCAGGATGATGAAGGGATGCAGACCAGCTGGCATCAGGCATGGGGATCCACCGGTAAGTGATTCTTGACTTTGTTTTGTTTGTGTTTCATTTTTTCAGGAAAATATGAATGAGGGGGGGAGGTTTTCGTCCCGATTTAAAAAAAATTTGTAACTTTTAATTAAAATTTTGAACACGTAGTGATAGACGGGCCAAATGGGTACCCAAAAGTGCGGTCGGTTTTTCAATTGGATTTGTTTTGTCACCAATTTGACCGGGTAATGGGTAGAGTAGGTGTGAAGTTTGACTATCAGTTTTTGAGGTAACGGTGTACTGACATCGATATGTTTTTGCATTTTGTCTGCTAAAGTAGGAAATGGGTATTTGGTTATGTGACTATTTTATTTTTATGACTTCGTTTGATGTGATTTTGAAATATGTCACTTTTTAGGTGTAATGTGTGAATACTAGGACGTTAGATCTGCCATGTTAGAGGTAGAATATTTAAAAACTAATGACACTTTCACAGCAGAAGGGCAAAATGGGTGTCCAAAAATGTTAACTATTTTGGTAGCTGACTTCATTTGACATGCCTTGGATTTGCGTGCCACGGTGTAGATAGTAGTAAACTAAAAATGAGCTATAGGGAGCCCGATGTAGACTGTACTTGATGTCATTTTGAACTTCCACCATTAAATGGGCAAATGGGTATCTAAAAATGTGACTGTTATTTTTAGATTGCGTGTCTGGATATGTTTTCGATATTGGTGTTTTTAGGACAGATTTGATTGTTAGATCTGTGTTGATTGGTGCTTTGTTTCTGAATTTTGTTGACACATTTACCATTAAGTGGGCAAATGGGTATCCAAAAATGTGATTTGTTTTTGTATGTCATATTAATTGATCATGTTTTAGATTGCGTGCCATAGTAGTTGTACAGTTTGAGTCTGTTATTGGTCGTTGGGCGACCGATGTGTACTGTTTGTTGTATGTACTTGGACTTTTGCTATGAAATGACAAAATGGGTATCCAAGTATGTGACTGTGTTGTTGATGTGTTTTGTCATTTTATTTATTTATTGTTTTGTCTCGAGATGCATGTCAAATTAAATGTTTTTAATTTGATTTGTAAATTTTGAGTGATGATATTAAGTTTGATTGATTTGTTATGTGGATTACTGATGTGTGTTTGTGTTATGTGTTGAACAGGTGAAGGCGCTTGAGCCTCGTCATCGGGTGCAGCAGTTTAAGGAGGGTTTTGAAAAGCTTATGAAGACTAAGGAGGAATTGTAGTGGTTGGATGAGATACACTTCCACGGTGTGTGGGAGTGTAAGCGCATTTTCACCAATAGAGCATATGTGTCTGCCTTATGTGAGCGGTGGGATGGAGATCGAAACACTTTTCATTTTCCTATGGGGGAGATGACCTTGATGTTGGAGGATGTGTATCGCATATATCGACTACCAATTGAGGGTGTTCCTATGAGGGCAGCCGAGGATGAGAGGAAAGAGGCAGTGTTGGAGAGATTCTTTGGAGCTAGGTGGCAAGAGATTGATATCTCTAAGATTGATTATGAGTGGTTGTGGGTACAAGGGAAGATCTCAGATAGGCAGTGTGTGGTGATGATGATGATCTCCACATATGCACTCCTTGATAGTTCTAGGGTACTGTTTACCTGGAACATGTTGGATATTGTTAGTGATTTGGTGGAGCATAAGGTGGTGTTTGCATGGGCACCTGCGCTTCTGGCCCAAGCATATCGAGAGTTATATGAGGTGGTTCATGGTAGATGAATGGGATTGAGTGTGATTCCCTTACTACAGGTATGGGCATGGGAACACATAGCCATTGAGAGACCCTCTTTGTTACCGCACCCTATTCATGAGGAGGATGAGGAGCTTCCTTACGCCTTGCGGTGGAGTACAGAGGCTGAGCAGGGTATGAAGAGGCCTCATGAGGGTGATCCAATTTTGTGGAGGATTAAGTTTAGGGAGTTGACAGTAGGTGACATTACATGGAGGCCATGGATGGGTGGAGTGAGGTGGAGGGAGGATGATGAGTAGTTGTGGGCCATGCGATAGGGTAGGTGGTTGGTGGGAAGGTATACTCGATAGACTAAGTATTTTTAGTTTGATCGAGTACACCGCTAGTTCGGTTTGTGGTAGGATGTTCCAGGGACTCCTGTCACATATTTTAGGTGATAGGGAGATAGGGGAGAGTGCCCTATTGTACCACCTTGGGTTGGGGAGAGAGACCCTCCTCTGGATATCCCAGATGTAGGGGATGTAGGGATGACATCATAGTTTGATGCCTGGTGGGTGCTATAGTCTTGGGAGCCTGGGAGAGGTGTGGTGGATGGGTGGGTAGCACATGTTATTGAGGCATCTCCACTAGGGAGGAGGATGAGTAGGAGGACTCAGGCTGGGGTGGTGAGTATGACTACTATTGAGGAGGAGGTTCCTCTATGATGGACATGATGTCATGCAGGTGCTGGAGTGAGCACCCAGGATGTGAGAGTGGAGGAGGTTGATGTGGGTGTAGAGGTTGGGATGGAGTAGGCTGTTGGAGCTGGGGGAGGGGGGGTGGCCGATGTGGGTGGTATCGATGATACCATTGATATTGGGGTATTTTTTGATATAGCACAGTAGATTCCTAGTGATATTTTGGAGAGGCTAGCTATGGAGGATGTACAAGGATTACATGATAGGATTCAGTAGTTGGAGGTAGACATGGTGGAGATGAGGGCTGCTATGTCTATGAAGGATCAGGTGATCGATACTCTGACTAGTCAGTTGGTGGTGGAGGCCACTAAGAAGATGATGTGCGAGACTACCTTGTTGGTGCACGAGATACCTCTACCTGATTATAGTAGGATTGTGGTGTAGTCTGGATCACATTCATAGGTGTGGGTGCCATCATGTTAGAGTTAGCATAGTGTGGCTACTATGGGATAGAGAGGTGCTAGGGTGGAGGTGTAGGATCAGCCTACTATGGATCCAGTTCTAGGGTTTAGGGTGGAGTCGAGCCAGGCTACAGGGATGCGAGTGAGCCATGAGGGTCATGGGGAGACTCCTAGTGGGAGCTAGGATAGCTATTACTAATTGTAGCCTGCGGGCATTTTGTATGGATGATATATATATATACTCTGTTGATTTTGGCTATTATATACATGTGTTATTTTGATGGTTTGAATTGTGATCTTGTTTATGTTTGCATGGATTAGCGTAACATAGTTTGTAGATATGTCTGATGAATAGATGTACATGTATGACATGGTTTAGATCTATTATCGTATTGTGGTATGAATGGATTGTAAAATAATGCTATGATTGTATTTCCAATATGACATGATGTGATATCAATTGTGATTTTGTAATGAATGTATGTATAGTAATTGCGATACTTATGACTCGATTTTGAAATGCATATGGGATGAATGCCATAAATGTAATTTGATATGAAATGCATGTAGGTTGGATGCAATACTATAATGTGTATCAAATGTATCTGACATAGATGCATGTATGCATGTATGGACTTACTGAAATGCGCCAAGGAAGCACTTGTATCATTGCATTTACCTGTATGGATGCTATCCATTCCATGATTTTAGGATCGGTGGATAATGTAAGGCATGTGTAATAGTTTTGACTAACATAGTTATGACAATCAAATCTCAAACCCTTAGCTATGCAAGTGTTGTGGCAACTTATAACATGATCGGGCTGGTTCAAAGTCTATCTTGGACCTATGTGTGTGAATGTGTAATGTTCATTTATCCATTTTGAGGGAGGTAGGATTAACCCATTGTAGATGCTACCGTACTAGCTAGCTCATCCATCCACAATAGTGATTTCTACAAAAGTGAGATGCTAATGTGAGAGATGTGTTGTCACCCGTAAGACTATTCCACTGGTAGGCAGGCTCTTGGAGCCTTTTTCTAGTGATGGAAATCATCCCGTGGTGTTATGTTGAACCTAAGGACCAAAGGTGATAAGCATAACATGTGTGATATCAAGAGGTGTTTCCTTTTGTTTTTTGCCCCTGTTCTAGTGTTGACCTATCTGATTGTGGTGGTGCTCTTTTCATTTCTTTTTCTTTTTTTTTGTGGTGCTCTTTTTGTATGGGCGATGCAGTTTGTTTTCTACCCAATAATTTATTTTTGCTTATGCTTGATCTCTTTGTTTATCCCTAGGTCGTATGTTGACCATGCAGGCGATAGGACGAGTAGGGGATACCGTTCGCTAGATGGTGATATCTACTCAAGATGTCCTCTTTCCTAGGCTCAAAATTGTTAATGTGTAACCTATTGTGAGCGATCCTTGAGAGAAGTTGAACCAGCCTAAAAGACCATAAGAAGAATGTACAAGACTCAGTAGCTATGGGTGACACTTGATTGCCTAAACTACAGAGTAGTCAAAATTAAACACAACACCTATGTATATCCTGATCCTAAAAAAGGGGGGATGGACATCCAGGTGGTGATGCTAACAAGTGCTTGTATTATTCCTACTGAGGCACATTTTGGGGGAGAATATACAAACATGAATTAAAATTTTAACTATAAAGCATATGAATATGTGCAATGAATATAATCGTAATGATGCCAATGGAGGAATGCAATATTTACAAGAGGAAAGTAACGTTGTGTAGAAAGAGAAGTTTAGAAGAACTTATTTACAAATGAGTAAAGTGCATAATGATGGCAAAAGGTGTGATGCTATGATCCTGGTTGCCCCAACGTGTGGGGTGCGTGTGTAGTAGATGTTTTACTATGCATTGTATATGTGTGTAATGGTTGTCAAAAAGAAGCAAGATGTAAAAGTGGAATGTATAAATGGAAGAAGTGGGAAGAAACTGGCTTTGGTGACCAATCGAGATAAGGGGATCACCAACAGCTGACCATGATATAAGAGAAGAAATGAAACAACGTATGTACAAAGTAGAAGAATAAGATAGAAGAAGATGAGTAACTAACACTACTATCGGGCAAACTGGCATAAATCTGGGTGGGAGTGGGATGGTGAGGTGGTGACATGGCTAGAGTTGCGGTTGGAGCCATAGTTGGAAATACTATGAATATAGTGGGTGGGCATTGTTAGGGTACTATGGGGTGGTAACGTCCTGGGAATGGTGTGGTGCGGAGGACTAACAAGTCGGCTAAATGGAAAGGAATGCTCCGGTGATGGGGTACGCTCATCGTGCAACATGTTGTGCACTAGGGTTTTAAATGATCTGCACTCTTCGATATCATGGCCTGGATGGCGATGAAAAATGCAAAATTGGTTCTCATTATAATTGCATGGTTTAGGACATGAGGGGTCAGTAGGTCGAATCTCAGGTAGGTCGATAAGACCCTGATGCATGAGATGGTGGAACATTTTGGAAAGGGGTGTGTGTGGAATAGGCATGGGGTAGATGTAAGGATCTATTGGAGGTGCATGTGGTCTAGGTGAAAGAAGTTCTGGTAATGGAGGCATGGGTCTGGGTTCTAGCATGGGTCGAGTTTGGGGTCGGGGAAGGGATCTGCATGGTGGCGAGGATGGATGGGTCATGGAAGACTATCGTGGGTGAACATGGCAATGGTAGTGGCTCATCTGCAACTCTAGAGCTTCGATACGGGAGATGAGATGTTGTATCTCATGGTGTGGCGGTGATGGTATTGGGGAAGGGGGTGATCGAGATTCCAAGGTGAATGGAATAGCTCGATGCATGGTAGAAAAAGGATAGGGTTGCGATGAGGAAGTAGCAAAATGAAATAATTGTGGTGATTGTAATATTTGCTAGGGGTGTAAGCTCATAGTGGTGAAGGTGGTGTTTTGAGGACCGATGGCATGGGTGATGGCCCTGGGTGATGGTATGAATGGGAGGAGGGCATGTTTTCATGACCAGCTTGAGTAGCTTGGACCGCACGGGTTTACAATGCCTGGGCGTAGGTAGACTCACCATTGGGAAGCGAAGCTGGTAGAAATGTAGGGTGAGGTTGATGAGGTGTGTACTCCCTATTAGGTGGGTGGTAGGATCCTATGGGATGATGGGGATGATTTGTGGGTGAGTAATGATGTTTGAGGTCATCAGACAGATGGGAGGATGATCCTTGTGCTTGCGGTTGGGTGGATTCCTCTTTGTCATCGAAAGAGGACATGGTGATCTGGCTATCGCCAGAGTGTGGTGAATAGGATGAGCCTCGTTGGTGAGGGGAATGGTGTTGAGGTGAAGTGTGGTGACCTGATCGGGATGAGTGCGAGGAGCGCCTGGCATGAAGGGTGGCTGGTGGTTGGGCGAGATCGGCCGGTGTAATGGGTTTTTGCTACGGCTGTAGATGGTCCTGCATGGTTGTAGGTGAGGCTATTGTAGTGCTTTCCTATTGATGATGTGAGTCCTGCAAAAGGAAAAATAAATACCCCGAGCATAAAAATGGTAGAAAGGTGAAATGTACATGTATAGAGAAATAATAAAGCAAAAATAATAGATTCACATGGTGATGTGCTTGGTGATTTACTTTTAACACTATGTGACACTTGTGATGGTGAATGTGATTATGCATCATGCATTAAATGCATGAAGGTGCAAGATGTTGATGGGTTTAGGATCATTAAAGCCTTCAAGATCAGCTAGATGATATGCTCTTGAACCATATTTGTGTATAACCATGAATGGGCCTAACTAGTTTGGAGCGAATTTATCATGTTTTTGGCGAGGTTGACTTGTGATTTGCTGGTTCTCTTTGAGAACCAAGTCATCGATCTTAAATTCATGTTGATGTACCTTACTATTGTAGGCATGGTGAAGGTGATCTTGATATACTCGTGTGTGCTCGATGGTATGGATGCGACGTTCATCGAGGAGTGTTAGCTGATCTAGACGAGCTTGGCGAGCAGTGTCATCATCAATGAAATCTTTCATGGATATTCGTAAAGAGGGTATCTCCAGCTCGAGGGGCATGATAGCCTCTACCCCGTAGACAAGTGAAAAAGGTGTTGCCCTAGTGGGAGTATGAATGCTCGTATGATAGGCCCACAAGGCTAGGGGCATTTGGTTATGCCAGTCCCGGTGAGATTCCGCTACAGTTTTACGGAGAATAGAGCAGATGGTTTTGTTAGTGGCTTCGGCCTGGCCATTTCCTTGAGGGTAATATGGGGTCAAAAAGCTATGATGTATGTGAAATCTATTGCATAGAGCTCGAATAGTTTTGTTTTTGAAATATTTCCCATTATCTAAAATAATTTGGGAGGGAATTTCGAAGCGGCATATGATGTGCTCCATGATGAATGTTGCAATTTTGGCTCTTGTAGTTTGGACCAGTGGGATGGCTTCGACCCACTTTGTAAAATATTCTATTGTTGTAATGATAAATTTATGATTGCTAGAGGATGCAGGTGTAATTTGTCCAATTAGATCCAAGCCCCATTGGGAGAAGGGCCACATGGACTGGATTGGTTGAAGTGCTTGGGATGGTAAATGTGTTAAGTTGGCATGTTGTTGGCATTTGATGCAACGTTTAACATACTCGCAGTAGTCTTGCTCCATTTTAGGCCAGTAGTAGCCCATACGGAGAATGCGTTTAGTAATCACCATGCCACTAAAATGGCCACCACAAGTGCCATCATGGGTTTCTTGTACAACCCATTGTGATTCTTGTGGTTCTAGGCAATGCAAGAGTATACCATCATAGCTGTGGTGGTAAAGGATGTCCCCCAACAAGGTGTAGCGTATCGCTCTTTGTTTAAAGGTTCGGCATTGGGCATGGGGTAGATCACATGGTAGGAAACCTAGTTTGATGTATTCTTTGATCTATGAGAACCATGGGTCGTGAGGTTCAGTGTTTACCACATATACACCACCATCATCTGTGGGGGGTGTGGGTGATATAGCAGATTGTGTAAGCGTATGAATGGTTATAGATGTCATGCTGGACATTGGATTTTGTGGGATAAGGGACCCTAGGGAGGCCATGGTGTCTACAAAATGGTTTGATGAGCATGGCATGGATTTGAGGTAATACCATTCAAACTGGGATAAGAGTTGTTGGGTGATCTTCTTGTATTGCTAGAGAATTGGACAATTGCATAGCCAAAGTTCCTGCACTTGATTGACAATCAAGAGTGAATCACCTATGATGTGAAGGTACTTGATGTGCATAGCGTGTGCTTGTTTCAGTCCTAAGATTAGGGCTTCATACTCTGCATTGTTATTGGTACAAGGAAAATCAAGTTTGAATGAAAATGGGAGTGGTTCTCCTTCAGGTGTAAAGAAAACAATACCTGCACCCCCAACATGGAGACACCTAGACCCATCAAAGAACATGGTGAGGTCAGCCATGAATTCTGGTTCAACGTATTGCTCATCTTCGGTTATGTGAAAGATAGAGTCATCGAGGAGTTGGATGAGTAAGGGTTGATTGTCAGTTATAGGGGCTTCAGCCAGTTGGTCAGCAATGACTTGCCCTTTGATAGACTTTTGAGATACGAATTCTAGGTCGAACTCGATTAGGAGCATGATCCATTTGGTTGTGCGTGAGTTGTGATAACTCTTGTTCATCATATACCGTAGGGGATTGTCTCGGGTGATGACAAAAGTTGTGTGGTTTAACATGTAGTGTCTTAGCTTCTGGGTGGTGAATACTACTGCTAGGCATAGCTTCTCCATGTATCCGTATCTCGTTTCGTAACTAACTAATGTATGACTGATATAGTAGATAGCCTGCTCTTTGTCGAGAGCATTTTTTTGGGCTAGGAGTGTACCTAGCATGAACTCTATGGCTGAGATGTATAGAGTCAGTGGTAAGTGTGGATGCGGTGGTGACATAACCGATGATGATGTGAGGTAAGTTTTGATAGCGTTGAATGCGGCTTGGTAGTTTTCATCCCATTTGAAGTGTACTCCTTTTTGTAGGAGATGATTGAATGGTTGGCATTTGTCTGATAATTGTGCTATAAATCTATGAATAGAGGTGATCTTGCCCTGTAAGCTACGTAATTGCTTTAAGGTAGTAGGAGGAGGCATCTCGATGATGGCTTTCACCTTGCTAGGATCAACCTCAATGCCTCATTGGGAGACAATGAATCCTAGTATCTTTCCAGATGTAACACCGAACACACACTTTTTTGGATTGAGGCACACATTGTGTTCTAGTAGTCGATCAAAAATCTGATGAAGATCTTCGAGATGATCAACACATTTCTTTGATTTGGCTATAAGGTCATCTACATAGTCTTCCACAATTTTGTGCATTAGGTCATGAAATATGTAGGTCATGGCTCATTGATAGGTTGCCCCAACATTTTTAAGGCCAAAGGGCATGACCTTGTAGCAAAAAGTCCCCCTAGGGTGTTGTGAAGGAAGTTTTGTGTTGATCTGTTGGGTTGATCCTAATTTGATTATATCCAAAAAATCCATCCATGAGGGAAATCATTTCATGACCTACGATGGAGTCGACCAGGGAATCAATGTTGGGTAATGGGAAGTTGTCTTTGGGACAAGCTTTGTTTAGGTCATGAAAGTCTATGTAGACGTGAACATCACCAGATGGTTTAGGGATAGGGACCATGCTGGATACCCACTCGAGATAGTCGATGGGTATTATAAAATCAACATCTAGGAGCTTTTGAAGCTCAGATTTTACTATCAATGCGATAGTCGGATGCATGCATCGTAGTTTCTATCTCACTGGTTTGGCATTGGGATCTAGTATAAGATTATGCACTACCACGGTAGGGTCAAGTCCCGACATGTCTTTGTAAGACCATGCGAACACTTTTATATACTTGCATAAGAAGTTCGTGAAGGTGATACGCTCCTCGGGTGAGAGGTTGGCGACTAGTTTGAGGATGTGTGGATTTTTTGGATCATCACCGACATCTACGTCGATCGTGTCCTCGATGAGCATGCGAGATCCATCATGCAACTATTCAGGGATAGGGATGAGATTGAAGTCATCGATGGCCTCGTTGAACTCAAATTCATTGTCTACATAAATGTCCATGTGATGGACTTGAGGGATTTGGGCAGATGTGGATGAGGAGGGTATATTTGCTACCCGTAAGACATGAGGAGAGAGAAGAAAGTCTCCAGGTGTTGGTATGTGTGAGATGTGTGCGAGATCGATAAATTTTGGGTTTAGGGTATCATCTCAAATCCGCTGGTGGCTGTAATAGAGGGGAGAATGTAAATCTACCTCCACCATGTTAATCGATGTTGTAGGTGAAGTAGGTAGTGTAGAATTGGGTGATGGAGGTTGAATAGGTTGTGCACATCCAAAAAGACTCAAGGGAGGTCATAGGATGATGGGTGGTGATCGAGGATGAGAGGCTACTCTTTGTAACTATCTATGTATAGGCAGGAATACAGGTAGGCGTATCGGTGGTGGATCAGGCAAAACTAGGTCTAGCTCTATTGGTAATGGATCAGGTGGAACCGGGTCTAGCTCTATTGGTGGTGTAACCAGGGATAAGGTAGCAAAGTGTTCTACCAATCTCTGAACATCATAGAATAATGAGGTATCCAATGTGGGAGATTCTTGGAAGAAATCATAGGGGATGGTGACAGTCGATGTGGGTGAAGGCGTGTCTTCTAGCATATCCATGTCAATGTACTCTTCCAAGGTGTGTGTTGGACATGGAGGAGGATGTAAAGAGAGATCTTGGATCTCATCTTCTAACGTGTAGACAACGAGGGTTAATGGGTGTACGTAGCCCTTGCTCATAATGGCCTAGTCTGAACCCATGCCAATGAAAGCATTGTAGGTAGTGCAAGGCAAATTGAGGGTTGGCTAGGTGTGTGATTGCATCACCCAAGCTAGATTATGGTGGTGGAGAAGTTGGTGAGGGGATTGAGGAATCTACTCCCACATACACAAATTTGGTGTGGTTTTTGGGACTTCCTAGCTGTATGACAGTTCCAATAGTCAATATCGAGGTTGAGGGATGACCAAAATCTTGGGTAGATTGGATAGGGGTGTCACATACATGGGCATCATGCATGTTATAGTCTCCTAAGCCATTGTTCATCATGAATATGGATATGCATGGCGTAGCATGCTCTAGCGATTGGGGTGGCATATCCAAATCAGATGATGAAGGAGAAAGTTGGGATTCTCTGATGGTGGTAGCCGAAGGGTGTGGAGGTTGTTTACCCAAGTTGGGTGTTGGCTATTCAGGTTCATGATGTTTGGTTGTTGTGGGTTGAACAGGTTGTTTGTTCTATGTAGGGGATGACATCGGTGCAGGTGCAGGGATGCATAGAGAGGTGAATGTCTTAGGTTTTGGTCAAAAGGGAAGGGGCGGTGTCTGTGGTGTAGGAAGGATAGGGGCTTCCATATGCAAGGGTGAGGGAGGTAATGTAGTTGGTTGTGTAATGGGTGGCGATGGTGGTTGCGACACCATGGGTGGAAATTGGAATGGTAGAGGTTGAGAAGGTTGTGGAGGCCATAAGGATGGTGATGGGGAAGGCATAGTATCAGCTTTAGGTCCTCTAGTAGATGATGTTAATGGTGCAGATATCGAGGCTTGTGTTGTCGATGAACATTGGGATGTTGAGGTGAAAATTGGTGAGGATGTCGATGCTCCTACTGACTGGTGGGAAGATACAGGGAATAGTTGGGAAGATGAGAATGAAGGTGCAGGGGGAAGGTCTACGACGTTACAAAACTTAAAGGGGTCTCCATCGGCTGGGACACAATGAATGAGTCCATTGTGGATGTACTTGAGGCAATGATGCAATGTGGATGGGACACACTGCATGTCTCTGATCCAAGGGTGACCAAGGAGAATATTGTATTGCATTTCTCCTTGAATGATGTGGAAGAGGATGGGGATCGTACGGATGCCTACGCGAATGGGCAGAACTACGGATCCTATGGTAGGTCTCATGGAACCATCAAAAGTGCATAGGTCTAGGGAAGGTGTGGTAAAATGTGCTGGAGGGAGGTGTAGGTGATGTAAGGCTACTGTTGATATGATACTGATGGATGAGCCCATGTCAACGAGTACCCACTTGTAGGTAATGTCATTGATATTAGCTTGTATGTGGAGGGGAGGGTCGGCTCCTTCACCAACGAGTTTCGTTATCTCATGGTCATGAAAGCTAATTGATGGTTGAAGGCATCGTGGGATGTTCCCTACAAAATTGACAAAAGCATTTGTGTCATGTGTCTCTAAGTCAATGGAACGTAGGATGTCATTCAATGCCTCACGATGGGGTTGAGATTGTTGTAAGAGGTCAAATATGGATAACCACATGGGGGCATTGCGTAGCTGATGGGTTAGACTACCATGGATGGTAATCACATTTTGAGGTGGTGGTGGTATGATGTTAGGCCTTTGTGGTGTTTACGGGGACATAAACTAGATAGGAGGAGAAACAATAGGTGTTGTCTGGGGTGATGGGTACCGTTGGTTTCTCGTAGTAAGGTTGATCATGCCTACTACTCCGCGTGATGGAGGATCATGCTGGACATTGTTGACTTGGTAAGGAGGTGCTGGAGGATTGTTTGGAGGTCTAGGGGGATTGGGTCCTCTGTGATCTGGTAGAGGGTTTTGGTTCTATGGGGCTAGCAGGTTTGCTACCTGAATAATGCCCCTATCGATTAGGTCTTGAACTTGTCCATGAAAGGAGTGACACGAATCGATATTATGGCCACGCTACCTATGAAAGGGATAAAAGAACTATTCATTGTAGTCATGATATTTGGGTGCATTTGGATCCAATGGGTGGATGTCGGGTAGAACGAGATGGTTACCCTCATACAATCTATGGAACAGGGCTGGTAATGGTTCAGATAAAGGTGTAAAGTTGCGTGGTGGACCCTATGGGTGCATACCATGGTACTATTGTGGTCGAGGTGGGGCAGGCGTAGTAGCTTGGAGTGGTTGTGGTTGCGGCGTATAGGGTGGAGGAGTCGGTACTAGTGCTAGGGTAGCAGCTACAACTTGGTTGGTTTGTTGTGGTCATGGGTAAGGTTGAGTGGGTGTGGGTCTATTGAAGCGAAATTTGGAGTTGTAGTTGGTTTTGGCTCTCAACTTAATCTTCCTAGATTGCACTTTAATATCTTCGATCACTTTCACTTGTGATATAGCATCTTCAAAAGTACGACTTTGATGAAGTTGGAGGGATGTGGAAATATGTTTGTGGTAGCTCTTGGAAAAGAGAGTCACAAGCTCCGAGGTGGGGAGGCTATGGGCAAGATCATGAATAATCACTCTCCATATAGCGACAAACTCAGTTATGGGTTCATCGTCTACCTATCGTAAGGCATAGACATCAAAAAATGTGGTCTTTTTCTTGATGTTGATGGAAAAGTGTTCTAAGAAGGAATTGGCCAGTTGTTCAAAGGTGTACAGGCTATGGCATGGTAGCATGTTGTACCAATCCAAGGCTGGCCTAGTGAGGGATAGGGAGAAGGTACGCAACATAAGAGGATTACTACTATGAAGTTGGTAATAGGATGAGCGGTAGTTGCTCACATGTTCTCTGGGATCTTCCTTGCCTCTATACTTGTCGAATTTTGGTATTTCAAAGTGATAGGGATAAGGAGGGATAGGAACGGATGGATGTACTGGCTCATTGCACAATTCATCATAGCAAGGCTTTTGTGGCCCGTAGCTAGAAGTGCATAGGTTCAACATTTTGACTTCATCCCGTAAGAGTTGAAGTTCAGGTGTCATGGGATTCGAAGGTTGGGCTATGATAGGTTGACCCTGTGGATGCGATGGATACTGGTATTGTTGTTCTTCATAGTATTGTGGGGAATACTATTGTGCTTGATCATGATAAGGTGGGTACTGGGTGACATGTGTTGTAGTGTCTACAGGCACACTAGGTTGTGGGGTAGGCGTCTATTGAGGATAATAGTACTATGACTGTGAGGCATATGGTTGCGGCACAGGTACTTGTTGGTTTGGGGCCTGCTATACCGGTTGGACCATAGGTGGTGATGACCAAACCGATGGAGGAGTAAAGAAGCTAGGTGTAGCTGGTGGTAATGTAGGTGTCGGTGCTACTGGTGCTAGAGGTGGTCGAGATGAGGTATCAAAATATGGGATCTATCTTTGCCCTGGAGGGTAGGAAGTAGGGAAGCTAAACTGTGTGGAATAGTTTGGTTGAGTAGGTGCATAAGCTGCTAGTGTCGGTCCATAGGTAGGATGGATATGGGTAGTTGGGGCCTAAAAAGGCATAGGTGGTGGTATCCTAAAGGTCATCACAGGCAAAGGTGGCTCCAAGGGTTGGGTGTCATGCACTTCGGATACCTGTGAGATAGGCGGGAATGCTACTAAAAATGTGGGATAAGCTACCGAGATAGGAGCTCGGGTTGAGGGGAAAGTGTAAGTGTATACTCCTTCTTGGGTTTGCATCTCTTGCTCCTGAAGAGGCTATTGGGAAGTACCCTCCGATATGGTGAAGAACGGCTCTTGGGAAGAGGATGGTTGGTACTCTTGTGAGGAGTATGGGCGTGAGGTTTGAGGGAATGCTTACGGTTCTTGCTGGGTAGGGATCTATTGTGCAGTTTGGAAGGATGGACTCTGGCTTCCTACAATGGATGAGGATGGGTCAGACACCATTCCTATGGTAGGGGTGAATGATGCGACCTCGGGATGGGTACGGTTTAGAAGGGAGGAATCATTCTCAAATAGGGATTGAGATAAATTCTAGAAAAAGGGGTGTGCAAAGGTGGGTGATGTAGGCATGACCTCCTCATCTATGGTGAAGGCTGGAGGAGACTATCCTGGTGCTGTGTAGATTACATGATCACAGAACGTGGTCGAGGGATTAGGTGAGGATGGGGCTGCAAAGAGCGGGTAATCCTCTACGAGTGAAGTAGCAAGAATTTCACTCAAAGTTGATGTCTCATCATGAGGTGTCATGTGTGTGAATGGTACATCAGATTCTATGCATGAATCAGATGTGTCTATGATCTTATCCTTCATGATCGAAGGTGTAAGAGTAGGCTGACTAGAGGAAGGGGGTGGCCATTCCTCCATCGAGCATGATTGCTCACGCGCTCTACTATGGGTAACCACAGGCATAGTGGCATGTGTGAATGGGATTTAGGAATAAATCTTGTGTGATGTGGACTTAACCGTGTCTAATGTAAGTGTGAATTAAGTGACATGTCATGTGTAGCAACACAATATGTGGTGTAATGTGTTGAGACCGGTCTGTGATCATGCAAACAATGGTAGACCGGAATCAAATCTAAATGCTGAGAAAATGAGAGTGTTTTGTTCATTTTGTGTGTTGTAATGTTGTTACTCCCTATGTAGAATCATGGGTAATGATGTGAATACTCTAGAAAATTAGGAATGTCATCAATAACAAACCTCTTGCAACACCCAAAGATGCACAAGATAGAATGGTACCACAACGTGCGAATGGTGACCTGTATGGAAGGCACAGTAAAATGGTATCCTAAAGGGGTGGAACTCACTATGCTGAAGTGAGTTCACTAATATCCTCTCACGAGAAGAGGTGGCACTATCTGAGACATGCTAGGCATGGTCAACAACCCCATGCTTTCGCTTCACCCTCGGGTGGGCTTAGTCAAGAATGATAGTTACCAATTCCACAAATTATACAAGCCTTGTGGATGAAGGCGCTAAATCCTATCCCACTCCATAGGTAACCACTGGTGATGAAATCCAGGGCCCAATCACAAAAGTGGGGGATTTTTGGTGATGAAATCTAGATAACCACTCCTGTGGGGCTACTAGGTGTCTAGGGGGGTGAGTTGGTGGAGGGTAAAATGCCTGCCACACCAATCTCGAGTGATGGATTGGGGATGAAATCCAATCTCACCACTTGTTTAAGTACCATGTGAGTGTGTGTGGGTTTGTGTTTCACTATCGATGTATGCAAGATAAGAAACTAGCTACTTGCCTTTTCAAAAGAAACTAACCCTAATGCCTTTTCAAAAGAAACTAATCTACTTTCGAAAGCATATAAACAAACAATCCAAGTGTATGGAGTGGAGGGGATTAGAACCCTAATTTGAACTTTTGAATACAAAAATTTCTCTCAAACAAAGGAATAAGGGATTAGGAACCTTAATTTGTTGTTAGAATGAAAAGATATTTCAGAAATGGAATAGGGGATTAGAAACCCTGATTTACTTGAACATGTATAGTTCTTTCTAACAATGAAAGCTATTAATGAAATGGAATCAACGTAGGCTTGTGCTACATGCAAGATACAAGGACATATGCAAACTTATTTGAGAAATAAATTTTATGAACTTGTTGGAAAGTTGCAGGTCCTAAAAATTTTAGAAACCCTAATGCTTTAACAACTTCGCAATGAAAGCAAGACTACCTTAAGCAATGATCATTACACTAATCTAGTACATTTTTGTATCCAAAACTCACAATAGAGGTAGAATAAGGGAAAATACCTACATTATGATGCTAGCAAGGGTTTATTTAGACCCTGAGGAGGTTACCCTAACTGATTTGGGGGTTTTGAAGGTGTTTATGCTCAAATCATGACCCGGGTCATGAATTTGACCTAAATCATAGGGTGGGTCATGAATCAGGTGCAGAGGCTTCAAATCAGAGAGTTGAGGGCCTAGGAGGGGTCCTAGGGCTTTGGGAGGTCTCTGTGAACAACATATTTGGTACCTGTAATACACAAAAATAGAGGATAATGTCAGATTTATAAGGAAACTGAACCTAGCACTATCCATTGTGGGGGTCCCACCGGGCGTGCTAGAATGAAATGACCAGAAGTTGACATTTGATCTAACAACATGTAAATAACACAAGTCATTCAGAAACATATGCTTTATTCATTATCAAATTTGTATCGGTTACAAATAGGGAGAGTTTTCCCCTTTTCTTTTCATGAATAAATAATATAGGCCTGATGCCTCCTTCTGATGTCCCTCAGTGTAGGTGGGCTTCGTTGTATGCGGGCCACCATTGGGTTGTTGTTTGTTGGTGTTCCTTTCTTTCAAATATGCTGCATAACCTAAAAGAAACTTGCAAGAAAGGGTCAATACATTGGGGGGCTTGCCCTAGTCAGGCCCCATATTTAAGAAGATGAAATGATTGTAAAATTGTAACATAAATCCAAATAAAATGTGTAGAAGGTAATTATAGGCTGAAACAAAGCTTACCTCCCAAATTTGGGGTGATTTGGGGCTTGCAGATGTGATTCATGACTCGGGTTGTGAATTGGGGCCGGATTCATAGGGTAGGCTACGATTTGAGCTGTGATGCTCTTCTGGTGAAATCTCTCCGGTAGATCGATCCTAAGGCAGCTGGAGTGCCTCTGTGTGCTATCAGAATCTGACTGTGTGCACCGGGAAGTAACTGTTCAATGTTGGCTTTCCATTTTAGCAGAGTAACTATACTTTGTTGAATTAGGGAATCAGACTTAATTAGGGGTTTAGGACCCACTATTTATAGGCAAATGCAAGGTGCAGGGGGGTTAGATAGACTAAACCTAGGTTTGGTTCTGACTAGGGTTAGGTTAAGAAATGCTATGTGGCAGCATCTCATTCTAAGTAGGAAATATCCTATCCTCACACATGTGTGAGGAAGGATTAGTGCTAATCCTAATTAAGCCTTAAGCATGTTTAGGGGAGGATTAAAAGAAAACCCTAGGAAACCCTAAATTGGCACATGTGGGAGGATTTGATTAACACTAATTATGAATTAAGAGTTAATTAATCCAATTTTGCCCTAAAAAGGGGCTTAAGTGAAGTCAACATTAAATTAGAATTTGATAATTGACTTTTAATTGATTTTGCCAATTAATACCCCATGGGGGTGTCAATTGAGTGTAAATGGGCTATGCATCACCTCGGGTTGCCGTCTGAAGGTATCTTGATGCATAAGATGTGGTTTTGTGGACTTATTAGGGTTTTGGACCTGAAAGCCACTTGTGGAAGTCTACACGTTACTATGGCAATCTATGGTGATCTATGCATGACTACACATGACTACAACCATCTATGCATGACTACGCATGTCTACGCATAACTACAATAGTCTACAATAGCCTAGGGATGCCTGGAATCACCTATAGATATGCAAAAATAGCAATGTGTGAACCATGGAGTAGCCCACATTGGGTGAACCATGTTAAATCATGTCTCTCATGTGTGTGATGCTTTGTGTGATGTTTACTACTTTATTACTGTTGATGTTATCATATGAATTTAAAATTAAAAATTTGTATCTTATATTATTCACCCCCCCTCTTAGTATAAGCACATTTTTTTCATTGAGCACTTTCCAATGTCGAGTTTTTCTATGATTACGATAATTATTGCTCAACCATTTCTACTTGTTAGGTATAATTTTCCTATGTTTTCATTCTATTTTTATTTATTCAAAAAACAAAAACAAAATTGCAAAAATATCACAAAGGAGTTGTCATTATTGGCTAAGCTAGATAGCCCATAAAGCATCTAGTGAAGTGAGGGGTGATTAGGCTCCAATACCTAGGCCTCAAACAACACTCATGCACAGAATCGATATCCCATGCATATTTGGGTGTATCGGGAGACCATTTTAGGTTGAAAAAAAATTATCTAGTAGGAAACTTTTTGGCCTTGTATCATCCATAGTCCATGGGACAAAACATCTCGAACGATTACCTTCCCATACTGTCAGAGAGGTAGATAGTGTGCTCAATGGTATGTGTGGAATCCTCTTTGGGTAGTGGCCTTAAATATTGATTCAAGCACTATTGCTCGTCACTGCGGTATAACAAAGGGCCTATGGGTGTTACATAATCCTCTACCTAGCATACCCTACTTCTATTAAAACTTCAACCTGTAAAAACTCACATCTTCCTATTCTACTAAACTTGCATTCATGATCCCAAAAAGTGAGCATATGAAGAAAGACTTCCTCATCATAGAATTGTAGACACCTAAATCGTGTCATGCTTAGGGGATCTACTTACATAGATACACTCATAAGATCATAATAAAATATTAGACTTCCCAAGAATCAACAGTGGTTATCACCACTCATTTGGGACCTTTTCAGGCCATTCAAGCTTGGCCACTCAAGCCAAGAGTGACCAGATCCTAGCCACTCAATCCTAGAGAGGCCAGACCTTAACCATTGTAGACAACAATGGCTAGATCTTAGCCACTGTAGATGACAATGTCTAAGCCATATGAAGCAATTTGCTGATAAATAGGCCCAATATCGGGTAGAAGTGGCAGTCTACATGCAATAAAGGTGAACAGGAGTAATTTTGCATTCCTTTTCATGACCAATTCACACAGGAGGTTTGAGTTTGCATTTAGACTTAAGTTAACTGACCTCCAAGCATAAACAAAGGACAAAAGCTTCTCATGCTAATGATCAGTTCACATAGAAGACTCAAGTGGGAAGTTATATTTCAGTTAACTGGCCTTCAAATATAGACAATGAACAAAATATTCTCATGCTAACTTGCACTACTCATGAGAAATTCATTTCTAGGGCTTGGACATAGACCTAGGGTTTCACACTATAAAATGTGCAAGCCTAAGAGCACCAAGGGAGATATACAAGAGATCATTTCAGAGGGATATACTTTTGAGGAGAGCTTTCGAGACTCAGAGAGTTCTCTTTGAGATCATGTGTATGACAAAACCTTGATGAATCAAAGAGCATAACACCTACTATTTCAACATCAGATTAAAGTCTTTGACCCATAGATTTGGGACAAAGAGGGTAAGGTTTACTTTAGTGGTCGCTATCTTGGATAGTGGCCTGTAGGCTTAGCTTAGATAGACATAGCATCTTTTATTCTGTTTCTTTATGTTCTTATATCATTAGCATAGATTTACATGATTTCATGGCATAGTTTTATCATATTTTTGTTACATTCTTTGATTACTAACAACCTCATCCGGGGAGGCAATATTGAACACTTAAATGTGTATTTTTGTTTCATTGCTTGTAGGGCCATAGGTACATCGGACAAAGATTACAACATATGAGAGCAAAAGGGATCACTCTAGGAAATAAACCTGGAGAAGGAAGCATACATTGAGGCCCAACATGCTATACATTGTATGTTGTTTGCTTGCTTTGAGGCCCTACTAGAGGCCATAGTTGCACAAGATAAAGTGTGCTCATACAAATCATAGTAGTTCATGCATATTTCTAAATATTGAAACGTATTTTTGCACTTAGGCATATAGGAAAGACTCATTGCTGCTATATGATGCACTTTATGTTATGCAAGCTTAAAATGAACACCACACATGCACATCTCATTTGAACATTGGAGAGTTGGATTTCATCACCAACCTTCAATTTAGTCCAGTGACGTTGGAATTCATCTCCTTCCACTAATTTTCCCCCTAGAGCTTCCTAGAAATGTATTGGGAAACTTAATTATAGTGACACTAAGTTAATTGTGTTCAAACTATCTCCCACTATTGGAACAATTATTGGTTCAGAGTGGAAGAGCTAGGCTAACCCTCCATTGGGTCTTTAGCGGTGTACCTAGCTTATTTTGAGAAAATCATGTTTGGCATGAGTGTACTTGACTGTCACTATGGATGAGTCTTCTCATTCTTAATCCAAGAACAAGAGCAAAGAAATCAAAAGAACAACACATCAAAATACACCAAACAGTTTAGGGCACACTCAAATTGGTAATCAAGATAAACACTTGTTTGGTATTGTGTGGTCATTCCTAAATTGCAACTCAAAAGATCAATTCATAAGACAACATGGTCAAAACAAGAAGTAAGCACCCTAGGTCTGATACCGGGGGAGAGATAGAAGCAATTCATACCCATAGGCGGAGCCATAGTAACATTAAATGACCTACCTGTAAGACCATGAGATGTAGCTCCATGAGCCTAAGAGGTGATAATTCAACCCTTAGGGATATCCTCTAGAAACACCAAGCAAGGAACCACATCATGGAAAAAAGTCACATAAAAAAAAAGAGGCTTCACAACCATCCTCATTAAGGAGACATGAAGAGACATCAAGGGCCTCCTCTAAACACAGAAACATCTCAAAGACATGAGGAAGCTTCAAGGGCTTCCTCCTCACATGGACATAAAGAAGGTTCTAAGACTCATTATTCACATATGGATGATGAGACTACCACATCTCTATCCACATGGAGGAAGCATGTTACCACCAAGCCCTCTTCATCAAGAAGGCAAAAAATAATTGCAACACCTCAAGACTCACAATAAACATATGAAATAGATCTGCCCACTAAAGGACACGAAACTAGAGTGCATCTAGTCATGGGAATCATATAGAAGAAACCCTTCACACAAAAGGAAATATTCTCATATACTATGACCTCATAGGATTAAATGGCACCCCACATGACCAGCCATGGAAAAAAATACAACTAGATGGGTTGGATAAATTTCCTACTCAACTAACTCAAATAACCATAGCTACTGAGAACTCTATATCTAAAAGCTCACGAACTGTGACTTCTAAACATACCTCCCAGTCTGGGGGTAACTCAGAGCAACCCCATAGAAGACACATGGATTCTGGTCATAGGGATGCTCAATAGTACACTAAAAAAGTTGTATTAGCTAGCAAGAGTACAGATACATCAGAAACCTCCTCAAGGAATCTATGAGTCAAGACAACAAGAACAGAGTCAGATAAACATGAGTCTTCTATGACAACACAAACTGACTAAATGAGGTGGTTAGAAAATGCATTACTTAAAGAGTGAGAGCTATTATAAGCTCTTGAACAAGAGAAACAAATATAAATACTCTTGCGCCAACATGAGCACAATTTAAGAGAGCAAGCTGAGTGTCTAACTCTTAACAATTTACCAACAAATAGTGGTGACCACAAAAAAAAAAAGATGTGTTGACTCACCTAAGGAAAGGTGCCCTAGACAAGATAGCCCACAGTGAAACCCCCCACCAAATCATGAATGAAATCCAACTAATGGGGGAGGGCAAACATAACAAACCAAGATCACAATCTTGAGTCCCCTCGTAGGAGGGAGGAAAATGGAATAAATCAAATGGATAGAGAGTTACCTCCATTGCCAATGCAAATAGGCTTACAAGAGGAGGAAATTCGTGCATCAAAGGTATTTCAAGAGCTTGTTGAAAAATATGAAAACCTTTGAGAAACAAGATGCAGCTAGGAACTCACCAACATTGAGCAAGATACACAATAAACCATTGTGCCCATCAATCCCTAGCCCTCCATATCCTAAGCACTTTGAGAAGCCTAGGATATAAAAGTTTAAAGGTGAAGAGGATGCACAAGAGCATGTCACTAATTTTATCAATGCTTTTTTTCATCTTGAAGACAATGACGCTCTCATGCTAAGAACATTCATAATGACATTTTTTAGGTGTTGCCACTCAATAGTTCAACCAACTACCTACGCATAGCATAACCAACTTTGAACAACTAGTAAATGCATTCTTGAATTCTTTCTCCTTTGGTGCTAAGAAGAATGTGAACCTTTCAGACCTGGCTAACTTGAAACAGTATGATGATGAGCCAATAATGGATTATGGGAATAGATGAAGAAAAATCATGGCAAAATTATCATTCTTCGTTCCCATAGAAGATATAGGGAAGATCAATTCTGCCCCTATCACAGGATACCAGGGCATGACATTGAGGCTTACATTGGGTTTAAGCACCAAGTGTAAAACATGATTGAGGCAGGAGAACTCAAAGTTGACAATCCACTGGCTCCCGATAACAAAGACATGGGCATATATAGAAACCCATTGCCCAATCATGAGGCTCCTCGAGAGCAAGGGGCCCAAGTCAATCAGGTTTGAGCTAACATACCTACCCATGGATGCATTGGGATGGTTGATATTGTTAACATAGCAACAAGGACTAGGTGGTATGGTCAACCGCAACCACCTACAGCTCCCATGAACATCCCAACCACTCCTAGGCAAAGACAAGACAACCTTCCAGGTCCACCAATGCGACCTATGGTAACTATTCGGAGTAGATTGGAGCAAAATCTACAAACAATCCCAGCTAAGTTATCCATATATGATCTCATACAATAGTCCCCAAAGCATAGGGAGACTCTAATGGATATTTTAAGAACAATTGAGCTTCAACCGCAAGATGCAAATGCATTCACTCACTTTGTGGGACAAGTGAAAGAATTTCAGGAACCTGTAATCCAATTCTATGATCATGAGATTAAGACAATTTCTGCTACCTTATCATACCCTCTGCTAAACATTGTAGTAGCCATAAATGACTTACCTTTCAAGAGGGTTTTGGTCGATACAGGTTCATCGATAAACATCATTACAACAACTGCAATAGAGCACCTCAAGATACCCAAGACCAATATCATTCCAGGAACTTACACATTGAGATCTTTTAATGATGTTTTATGCAATACTATGGGAACAATAGTCCTACCCATCAAGGTGGGGCACAAGACCATACCTATGATGTGTCATGTATTGGAAGTAGCTATGCAATATAACATCCTATTAGGGTGCCCTTGGATAAGGTCCATGAAGTGTGTGCCTTCGATCCTGCACTAGTGTGTCAAATATGTGCACGAAAACAAAGTCTATGTGGTTCTGGCTGATGAAGAGCCTTTTAAATACATCAATTAGGTGGACATTCTGGGAGAATTCATGATCCCTTCTACTCACCTATACGTGGCACCTTCATCCCCAACCACACAAGTAGATAACAAATACAAAGGAGTAAGAAAAGACCCAGACACATCAACACCTCCTGGTGTACTCAAGATAGTCAACGCTTCTAAAGTACCATCAACATTAAATTAAAAAGATAATCAAAAGCTAAAGGCACCCTTAGTTAAGGAAGAAAGGCCCAAAGAAGTGCCAACTATAGCCATTGCTGAAATACCAAGTCCTATGGAAGAGAAAGATCCTTAAGATCAAGATGAAGATAGTGATTATCTCCCTGCTTCACCAGTATCATCCATGGGGTCATCCATGTTGCATGCATCAATACAATTGGCCAATACAAGCATAGGAGAGTACCTTGTATATAACATTACCTTTACACCTATCATTGAGTTTGCACAAGACATAGGGAGGCCTAAATACTTGAGGCCACCAGTAGGAACAATGGTTCCACTTGGAATCCCTCCCAACCAAACCAATTTTGTCTATGCTAGCCTAGACTATGCTCATAAGTCTTCAGATATAGAAGAGGATGGTGATGAATTATTCACAGTCAATGTTAGTTACCTATCTAATCCCAAGTTTTCTCTAAGCTATTTTGAGTGTTGCCATCGGTATGGCTATGGCCTTGGTGTATATGAGCAGGGGTGCAGGAGGCCTTACGAGCCACTATATCAACTTCCCTCTGATAGATTTAGCTTAGGCTATTATAGCAGAGGTTGATATGACTCACTTGCAATGACATTGGAAAGATTAAGCATAGGGTTGGGAGAAGACATTGATTTCATTCCTTATCACCCCTTAAGAATAGCAAATTTGAGCAACAAACAAGTGGCCATGGTAAACATACCACCTCCAAAAACTTATCATCCAAACACCTCAATTGATTCCACCCCAATAGGGTACAACTCGTGGGATGAGGAGAATGGATATGAAGCAAGTGATGATGAGGCACAACTTGGATTAGCCTATCAAGGGCCTCACTATTTGCAAAGGATCACATGGTCCATCCACTATAAAATTGGATATCCATCAGATGAAAGTGACTATGAATCATAAGACTCAATAGAAAGAGCTTACTTAGGCCTAAGCCATCAACCCTTGAATTTGGGGTGAGAGACAAATGCAAATGGATTCTTCATAAGTGACGAAGAATATGAAGATGAAACAGAGATGGCCTACTTGGGATCAAGACATGAGCCCCTTGTCTTAGGGCTACATACCAATGCTAAAAGTTTTTGGATAAGTGATGATGACTTTGAGGATGAGACCTAGATGGCTTATCTTGGACCTCACCACTTACGACAAGTCAATGAGCTAGTAGAGAGAGAGGTGGCACTTCATGCTATAGACCCTCATATCCAATTTTTGGGGAGACTTATTGACCTAGCTGCCATTCATTGGATGGTAAACCCCCCTCTGCATACATTCAGAGAGCAATTAGATCCCAATGATCCTATTGTCTGCCCTGCTCATGGGCCAGATCCAAAAATTCCCATTCCTATAGAACCTCATCGCAAGTATGGAACAAAAACCCTTGAGACAAGATCACACCCATGTGGTCCTAGATATTTCATCCCATCTATCAACATGATCTCCATCAATTTGACCACTCCACTTCATAATACAGCATATCCTACCAAATCATTGCATCTTTATGTAGAAGCTATTGATTGGGATCGCGCTAATTTTCCCATAGATCCTGAAGACCTCTTCCCCAATGAAGAGATGTTAGAACCATTCTAGTTCACATCAGGTTGTATGTATGACGTCTTCCATGTTGGTTTGGAACCTGAGTCAGTAGGTCCTGTAAATCTCGTCGATGACATTCATTTGATACCCATGCCTCATCAGCTAGAGGATGGGTCACATATGGCTATAGAAGCAAATTTTGAGGTGGACATCAGCGATGATCCTACCCAACCAAGGAAATTCAAGTTTAGAGAAAGTCTATCTCTAAAGGAACAAGCAATCATAATTCCTCTCCTCAAGGAGAGGCCAAATATTTTTGCTTTAAATTACAAAGACATTCCAGGGATAGATCCAAACTTAGTCATTCACAACCGTTCATTGGATCCCATGAAGAAGCCAGTCAATCAAAAATTGAAGAAAATGCATCCAACCATCGCTTTGATGGTGAAGAACAAATTACAAAAATTATTGGATGCAGTATTCATAGTTCCTATCGACTACCCTAAGTGGGTGTCAAACATGGTACCCGTAGGGAAACCTAACGAAAGAGTCTATATCTGCATGGATTTTAGGGATTTAAATAGGGCAACACCAAAGGATTCATTCCCATTGCCAAAAATTAATGCTCTTGTGGATGCAACCGCAGGTCATGAAATGCTCTCTCTAATGGATGTGTTTTTTGGATACAATCAAATCCGTATTAAGCCTGAAGATCAACATAAAAATACTTTCATTACTCCATGGAGAACATTTTGTTACAAAGTGATGTCATTCGGTCTCAAAAATTTTGGTGCCACATATCAGCGGGCCATAACATACATATTCCATGACTATAGGCATAAGATATTAGAAGATTACATGGATGACTTACTAGCCAAGTCCCTGTTACAGCAAGAGCATGCTGAAGTCCTTAGACAAGTCTTCGATCATCTCATAGAACACAGTGTTTGATTGAATCCTAAGAAGTGCATATTTAGTGTAACTTTTGGTAAGATTTTGGGATTCATCGTATCCAAGAGAGGCATCAAAGTAGATCCTGTAAAGGTAAAGGCTATACTGGAAATGACCGCCCCTACCAAAATTAGGGAGTTGAGAAGCCTACAAGGCATGATAGCATCCATCAAAATATTCATCGTGCAATTATCACACAAATGCAGACCTATGAATAGGTTGCTATGCAAGGAAGTCCCATTTCATTGGGATGAAGAATGCCATAAAGCCTTTGCAGATATCAAAAATTACCTAGCAATGCCACCAGTATTGGATCCACCAAGGCCAAACATACCATTTTTACTATATATATTGACTATTGATTTTGCATTGGGCACCATGTTAGCCCAAAAGAATGCACAAGACAAAGAACAAGCTATATATTACATTAGTCACACCTTGGTGAGCTATGAGCTAGGATATGTGTATGTCAAAAATTTGTGTTTAGCAGTGGTCTTTGGAACTCAAAAGTTGTGATACTACATGTTGAGCCATACAACCTATGTCATATCAAAAAAAAATCCTTTGCAGTACATGATGAGCAAGACATATCACAATAAATGTACCACAAAGTGGATCATGCTCTTGATAGAATTTGATCTAGATTTCGTAAGCCAAAATTCCATCAAGGGACAAGTCATAGCAGATCAATTAGCAGAGGTGCCTCTTTAGGATAATAAGCCTCTCACCATATAATTTCCTTATGATACAGTATTTGCATTATCAGATCTTCCAGAACTCGAAGAACCTAAGAAATAAAAATATATTTCATTATTCTTTGATGGTTCAAAGTGTGAATAAGGAGGTAGAGTAGGGATTGTCTTTATAACACCGCAGGATGCTCCATTGTCCTTATCATTCAAACTAGACTTCCCATGCACAAACAATAATATAGAATATGAAGCATTGATCCTAGTACTCCAAACAGCCGTAGCGATGGGTATTAAAATATTTAATATCTTTGGTGAATTCTTACTCATGGTAAACCAGGTCAAAGGACTATTCCAATGTAGGTGCCCACTCCTAAAGACTTACAAAGAACTTGTTGACAATTACTTAACCCGACTAGAATGGTATGACATTGAGGCAATCCCTCATATGTCAAATAGATTTTCAAACACCATGGCCTATTTGGGATACTTAATCCCTTAGAATCCATCCATTGATTTTACTACCGTTCATGTGAAAGTGCTTTCGCACTCAGAAATACACCGTGATTATTTTGACAATCAAGAATCAGTCAACATGATCAACATCAAACCAAATCAGGATTGGTCCTTCACAACCAAAGATTTCTTGCAAACAACACCTTGGAGGTCTTTGATCTCCCAAGGACATGTAGAGTGTGGTGAAACTATATACCATAGATTTTTTCCTCAATCCATATTCACTACCTCAAAAATGCAGGAAGAGCAAGCAGTCTATTCTATAGAAGTTGTGGCCTATCATGATTGGATTTCCTAAATGCGAGACTTCTTAAGGATTGGAATAAGACCTCAAGTTTTTTTGCATACTGAAAGGTGAACATTCAAAAAGAAAGCAACAAGATACATTTTTCTAGGAGAAATCCTCTACAAACGAGGATATGATGGAGTATTACTCCATTGTATTGAACCCCAAGAAACATCTTGGGTAGTTTCGCAAGATCACGACGGAACATGTGGAGGACATTTCAGTGGCATGGCCATCGTTAAGCGCATATTGAGGATGGGTTACTATTGGCCCATCATAGAAAAGTACTATTGTGAGTATGTCAAGAAATGCAATAAGTACCAGCATCATGCAAACCTAATGCACTTACCATCGCAAGCTTTGCAGCCCATCTAGGTAGCATGGTCATTCTCACAATGGGGACTAGACTTGATTGGGAATATCTCACCCTCATCCTCAAGATGACACACATTCATCATAACGACCATAGAATACTTCACTAAATGGGTAGAAGTGATCCCCTTAACATCAACAACTGGACCAAGGATTGCGAAGTTTATACTCCATAATATCATAAGCCATTTTGGGGTCCCTTCTAAAATAATATCAAATAATGGGCCATATTTCAAGAACAAACATATGCATTTTAATTAACAAATACTATATTCAGAATAGTTTTTCAAAACCTTATTATCCATAAGCAAACAGGCAAGCAGAAGCCTCAAACAAAATAATAGTCTCCATTTTAAAAAAGACAATGTAATAAAATCACAAGGATTGGTACATGCAATTACCTCTTGCACTATGGGCATACAGGACTAGTATACGAACGCCCACTAGGGCAACACCATTTTCACTAGTATATGGCATTGAGGCCATCATACCTCTAGAGTTGGAAATCCTAACTCTATGCATAGCATTAAAGGACTTCATAGATGATGAAGCTACGTGACAAGGCCGCCTTGATCAGTTGATGCTTCTTGATGAACGTCGAGTGAATGCTTTAGAGCATTGCCATGTTTACCAATATCGCCTTGTGCGAGCTTACAATTGTAAAGTCCACCTAAGGGAATTCAAGGTTGGATATCTAGTGCTCAAAGAAAACCAATAGAATTCAAATATGCCACCGCATCTACGAGATAAGTTCGTGGTAAACTGGATAGGTCCATATATGATTTCATAGAGAGTTGGGCCTAGAGCATATTGCCTTATATAATTAGATGGTGTTGAAGAGCCTAAACCTCTCAATATAATTCACTTAAAGGAATTTTATACATAAAAAACAAAAACATTCAAATATGTCATAAAACACAAAAACATTCAAATATGTCAAAATTCAAAAAAACATTCAAATATGTCAAAAATACAAACAAATCATAAAAACATAAAATTCAAAAATTTAAATCAAAGGCTCCAAGGGTAATTCATACCGCTTGGTCAAAATCAAATCAAAGGCTCCAAGAGTAATTCATACCGCTTGGTCAAACATCAATTCAAAAGGTTCCAAGGGTAATTCATACCGCTTGGTCAAAAATCAATTCAAAGGCTCCAAGGGTAATTCAAACCGCTTGGTCAAATCCAATCAATCAAAGGCTCCAAGGGTAATTCATACCGCTTGGTCAAACATCAATCAAAAAGGCTCCAAGGGTGATTCAAATTGCTTGGTAAAAATCAATAACAAAATCCCCAAAGGCATAATAAGCCCTTTGGTCAAATTAATCAAAAATACAAAAACAACATAAAATCAAAAATACAAAAACAATTGCATCTCACATCTTACATCCACATCATTGCATTACATTTTCATATCCACTACAATTGCATATGACATAAGAGACTTAAAAGTGATACCACATTTTGTTGCACAAGTCATTCATATCCATACCTCCATCCACATGTGTGTAATTGTATTTTTCAACACAACCATTATTTGTTGCTATACATAATAAAATAAAGATTTTTTGTTATTCAACCACACCTAGTAATCGTATCAAATTTTGAAGAAAACAACTCTTATTAGTAGAAGGTAAGGCCTAGTTGTTATAAAGCCTTGGATATTCAAGATCCCATCACTAATTGAAACACTAAAATCCTAGCTGGTACAAGGAAAATATGAAAGCTACAAAGTGGTCTAGGTTACCTTAAGCGAAAAGGATTATCCTTGCTTATCCCCCTGTGCAACTAGTTTAAAGGTGCTGAGAATTGACAAAAGGACAAGCTTTACCCTATCCAAATCCCTTGCTTACATAAAAACAAGCAAAAATTTCAAAGCAAAGTACATATTCAAAATGACAAGCATACAGTCCAGATTTCAAAGCAAAAATCCGATACACAAATCAAAATCCCCCAAAAAAAATCAAGCTCAAAAAAATCAATAAAAAATAAACAGTGATTTTCATCACTACAAATGAGCAAAATAAACAGTGATTATCATCACTAAAAAAAAAATCACCGCTCAAAGAAAAAAATCAAATCAAAATAAACAGTGATTTTCATCACTACATATGAGCAAAAATCCAAAGCCAAAAATAAGCCAAAAAAAAGGAATAAAGCTTGAATCCTTGGAATTCTCAGCATTGTACAAAAATGGAAGGAGAAATCCTTACGCATGACGATATGTCTATTACAATTGCTTCATGCATTTGTGTAGACCAATGTTTGAATTTTTATGAGCTAGCTTAGGTAACCAAATATTGTCTAGTGGTATAGTCCAACTAAGTCCAACATAAGTATGAGATGAACACTTGAGAATCCCTAATATTAGAAATGGGCTAAAAGAATCCTGCCTGACATCGAAGGAAATGCTTGAGTTCTATATCAAAATTACAATCACATACACACACAAAGATCATGAAAAACTAGGTCCATGGTAAAAGCCTTAATTTTCAAAAGTCTAAGTGGTAAGTAGACAGTTGTTGATAGGGGAACTAGAGTGTTTGAATCTTTGAAAAGCCCCAAAAATTCTTACATAGCAACAAATCATAACATCATTCACACCATCATATTCTTTATAAGATTCTATAAATTAGGGGGTATCAACATAGTAGGACAGATACCGCATATATATTAGAAATAGTATATAGACGACCATCGACTACTTTATATCTTTTAATTTACAGAAACTTATTAAGAAAATACATTGCACACCATTACATCTCACATATGAATACCTAATCAATTCTTATGATAAGAGTGATTATTTAAATTCATGATTATTTTTTTACTTTCTGTGATATCAGTCATTAAGATTGATAATATCATATGCATTCCATATGTTTTAAGTGATTAGAGCATACATGTTCATTTATACCATTCCATCACATATGTTAGATGCATATAATTAAGGGCAAAAATTAAACATGCATTTAACAATAACATTTGCATCCATAAACTACATCATAAAACATATAGGCAATATCAATTTGTATACCAAATCATAAATTCATCATTCATCATAAAAATACATCGCATCATAGCATCAAATCATATAAGCATCTACATATCCATTTAAGCATCTTCAAATATCATCTATCATCTAGCATATTCATCAAATCATCATAATACCATCATCACATCATATCATAAAATAATAACAAAAACATAAGCAATAAACGATACACATAATAAGTCATAATGAAAAGCTATTATAAAAGTATGTGTGTCAAGTCCAATGGATATACAAAAATGCCTATGGTCTATAGTCATGTAGGTCAGTCAACATCAAAAATAGATCAAGGACCAAGTAGAGCATCAATCAAATATCGAGCTTGAGCCCCCTGCATCACCTCATCAAGTGCCACCTCCCCCTATGGCAGTGTCATGAGTCGAGTGATGCAAGCCTATCGGTCTCTATTCCTGAGTCTGGGCCTCTGGCTAGGATAGGTGGAAGACTACCCCGAGGTAGAGTTCCCACTGACCTACGAACCACCTGCACTTACTAGATCCTTAGGGACAATCACGTGCCTCCTGAGATGCATTTAAAGGATGGTGACATGATTCATATGTCCCTGGATCTACTCCTCATGCTCATCCAACAAAGACTGAAGTCATACCACATCTGTCCCTGAACCTACCATCGGAGCCTCCTATGGTGTAGAATGAGGAACAAAAAACTGCATCTTGACATCACCACCCCCAATAGTAGCCTGTAGAGCCTATATATGTACTTTGAGCTGCTCAATCATAGCATCTCACCATTGTACCTAGATATTAGTGGACTGAAGCTCAGCCTTGACCTCATGCAACTATGCTATTAGAGGAGAGTCTCTCTCCTCAGGCTCTAACTCCTCCTCATCCTCATGAACGTCAGGATCCTTTGTTGCCACCTGCTCTGTCGACTAGCCCCATACCTCGGTCTTGGCTCAAACCTTGCGTCCTATCGAATCTATGCCATCACCCTCACCATCATCTTTCCACCCTAGGTTGTCGATGCCATGCCACATATGATCACCCCATCACTGATATTAGGCCTCTATAACTCCCCTAGCCACTGTAGGGTCTATAGCTAGGGTGTCCTCCTCATCTGAAAGTTTTGTGATCTATCAGGGAGGTAGGTCCTCTACTGTGAGGTGCCTGTACAAATGGTATCAAAGGCACATCCTGTTGCAATTTGTATTGATGAAGAACTTGAGAGTAGAAGAAATACTCCCAGATGGAAATCTTATGGCCAACGAGCCATCACTCGCATCGTGTCCTGGTAGTAAAACTAGTTGAATCATCCCAAGCAGGACACTCATAGTAAGGCCACCACATGACATCTTCGGCCAATAGTCTGGTGAAAGCATCAGTATAATTGGACAACTCCCCTAAAAAAGTGCAACTCTTATGCTCCTCGTGCTCCCGATACCATCTAGCAGCATAGCACTATGTCCGAGCCTCAATAGTTATAATCTTGACTGGGAGCCCCTTAGGGCGATCTACCTTAATGTGATCCTATCCCCAAACCTATAGGATCAAGTTGCAGGTAATGTTGACACGTCCCCGTCGATGGATGTGGTACAACTCATCGTATCACTGAGCCAATAGTGATCTATCCCATGCATAGATGATAGGATCCTCATTATCCAGTAGGTCCTGCACCATCGCCAAGAGGTTCCAAGGGAACCTCAAACCCGAGCAGTTTGGGATAAGAACATTGTTGATCACCATCAGCAACACGACATGCCTCATTGTGAAAACATGAGCATCATACCAAGATTTGATAGATACTCCCCCGGACCCAGTATCTCGGAGGGCCTGTGTAGAGCATGCTCCAAACACCCAAGCATAGACGACCACCTGATCATTAGTGTTTGATAAAACAATGAGCACCCCATTGAATGGGATTCAAAAGATCTTGTAAACTTCCTCTGGCGTGATTGTCATCTCGCCAGGTGGAAGGTGGAAGGTGTTGGTTGTAGGTCCCAATGGTGGGCTAAGGTCGTAATATAAGCCTGTTCAGCCATAATATGGGGTAACCTAATGAGGTACTGTAGCCCACAGCTCTTAAACCACTCTCAGTTAGTGTCATCAAATCTAGGAAGTAAGTCAAGCAAGATCTTCGGGTCCTGAGCCCGAGCAGTGAGGATCTAAGCAAAGCAAAAGAAAGACAAAACATAACTACAATGCATCTAAGGCATAATTCATAATAAACATGAAGATGGTGCAAAAGAGTATGATTTACTCTAAATCTAAGAAAAAGAAGAATAAATTGCACCTAATCAAGAAAAGAAAAAATTCAAAATTCAAAAAAATCATAAAAATACACAAAAAAAACAAAAAAACAAGGCTCAAGCTTTAGCCATTGTCACCTACAGTGGCCGAAACCTGGCCGCTGGAGGCAGTAGTGGCCAAGATCCAACGGTCAATTTTTTTATCGTTGGGATTCAAGCTTGGTCACTCTAAGCGATAGTGACTCAGATCCAACTGCTCTGAGCGACAGTGGGCAAGGGGCGGCATGGCAAACCCATGAACCCTTGGCCAAAAAATAAAAAAATTACAAAATTAACAAAATAATTAAAAAAAAACAACATAGGGAGGGAAAGCAAATAAATTGGAAAGCAAATTTTCCCACCCAAGCATCAAAACTATGCTAAGTTTGAGAACATCCAAATGGTGGCAGCAGGTGAATAAAAAGTTATTAAAAAAAATTGAAAAATCCTAGGCTAAAGCCTTTGACAAATAGTAAATTTAGGGACTAACCCACCATAGCAAAAGGGAACCTAAGTCTAATTACAGATTTTATTCGTTGCCAGTAGGTTTAATGAGGTTCTTTTTGCTCATTACTTAGTGAAGTTCAATTTTACTTAGACAAAGAAAAGAGAGCTAGTGTTTTTAAGAGAGAAATACCTGAGAAGCTCTGGCTCCTCCAATAGCTGATGTCTCGCCTCGCATAGCCATGTCCTTAGTACCAACAAGTTTCAAAGTTACAACTGTCATCGTCACACCAGAGCTTTGAAAATGAATCTTCAATAGTGAAAATGATAGGTCAAACTCTAGAAATGCAACTTTTTATATTTCCTTAGTTATGCCTTGGCCACTATTGACGTCAATAGCCCAAACTTCTTGGCCACTCAAGGTGACAATGGCCACAGGCTGGACCTGACAATGACCAGATCCACAGAGCAAAATAAGGGATTTTCTCCTTGAGGGATCCCACAAAAACAACAAATAAACACACTTTGGTGGTTTAAGGTCATCAAAATGTTCAAAATAACAAAAAAATCACATAAAATCATAATCTCAAGCAAGCCTTGTATCCAGTTACCTACTCTATCCACTCGATGATTGCAGTGATTTGCACTCCATGTCTTTCAGTGAGATGATTAGATAACCATAAGGCCACTTGGGGCAAAAACAACTCATTTTGGAATTACGATGTCACCCTTCAAACCTAAAGAAGATCAAGATGGTCGAATTGCTCCATGGGTACGAATGGATCATTCTAATTCCCCTATGACATCAAAAAAATTAAGTCAAAGTGATACAATCTAGGCATAAATATAATCACTCATCTTAACTCCCTAAGAAGGCTATTAATAGCTAGACCGCTCCTCGAGATAGGGATGGATGATTATCATAAGCAATTGGAATCACACTTGGATGTGGGATTACCCATTAAAAGTAGCAAATGCTAGAAAGGAACCAAATTAGTCATATTGGTCAAGTGACTTGTCGCTTCATTCATTGTCATTTCTTCACCAAATCATTGTGTGAAGAGATAGTTCAAAATTTTAACATAATCATAATCAAAATCAACAAAAGATCACTCAATCATAATAAAATCATGTTCATCCTACGAATCATTGCATACAACAATCACAAATTTCCCTTGTTTGTTTGAAACGTAAGCAGACATGACATCTTTAATTGTAGCTCTCCTACCAATCGAAATTGTTGTAGCAGCTAAAGCTACCCAATTGAGTTTGATAAATGAGTGCAATTTAACATGCAAAAGCCACTAAGCTAAGTCCTCCGAATTTTGAGGCAATGATTAAAGGTATGCACACCATCTTGCATGATTGGGCCATCCAGCATTGATCAGACAATTGATCACCATACACCCTACAAACAGATCAATCTATGTTTTTGCTCAGCGTTGTGTTTTCCACACAACACGTCGCAAAAAGAGGCATCTGTAGACACCTAAATTGTGTCATGCTTAGGGGAGCTACTTACATAGACACACTCATAATATCATAAGACATAATATTGGACTTTACAAGCATCAACAGTGGTTCTCACCACTCATTTGGGACCTTTTCAAGCCATTCAAGCTTGGTCGCTCAAGCCAAGAGTGACCAGATCCTAGCCGTTCAAGCCTAGAGTGACCAGAACTTAGTCGCTGTAGATGACAGTAGCCATAACTTAGCCATTACAGATGATAGCGGCTAAGCCATAAGAAGTAATTTGCTGACAAACAGGCTCAATCTCGAGCGAAAGTGGTAGTCTGCATGCAATAAAGGTGAGCGGGAGTAACTTTTCATTCCTTTTCACTACCAGTTCACATGGGAGGTTTGAGTTTGTATTTAGACTTAAGTTAACTGACCTCCAAGCATAAACAAAGGACAAAATATTCTCATGCTAATGACCAGTTCGCATAGAAGACTCAAGTGGGAAGTTATATTTCAGTTAATTGGCCTTCAAATATAGACAATGGACAAAAGCTTCTCATGCTAACTTGCACTATGCATGAGAAATTCATTTCTAGGGCTTGGACATAGACCTAGGGTTTCACACTATAAAAGGTGCAAGCCTAAGAGCACCAAGGGAGACATACAAGAGATCATTTCAGAGAGAGAGACATCTTTTTTAGGAGAGCTTTCGAGACTCAAAGAGTTCTCTTTGAGATCATGTGTATGGTAGAGCTTTGACGAATCGAAGAGCATAACACCTACTATTTCAACATCAAATTAAAGTCTTTGACCCATAGCTTTGGGGCAAAGAGGGTAAGGTTTACTTTAGCGACCGTTGTCTTGGATAGTGGCCCGTAGGCTTAGCTTAGATAGACATAGCATCTTTTATTCTATTTTTTTATGTTCTTATATCATTAGCATAGATTTACATGATTTCATGACATAGTTTTATCATATTTCCGTTACATTATTTGATTACTAACAACATCATCCGAGGAGGCAATCTCGAAAACCTAAATGTGTGTTGTTGTTTCATTGCTTGTAGGGCAAAAGGTACATCGAACAAATATTACAACATATGAGAGCAAAAGGGATCCCTCTAGGAAATAAAACTAGAGAAGGAGGCATTTGTAAGCCCTCACACATTTTTGTTTGTGGAACCGGGAAGTTTTTATAAGCGCACCACCTCTTCGCAGAAGGTGCACTCCTTGCCTATTTGTAATTTATAGTATCAAAATGGGTATCCCTAAGAGGGACCGACATGTAACTGAGCTTCATTATCAATAAAGAGATATATCTTTTGTTATTTCGTGTTATATGCTTTTGCCTATTGTCTTTCCATTTCATCTTGAGTATTTTAAATAGCATTGTAAGTAGGGTTTTAGAAAAGGGACCAGTGCATACATTCTGGGGGTTGCTACAAGAATAACACACTTTGCATGCACCATTAGTTAGGACAAAGTATGCAAGTGTCTATAATAGTCTAAAATATTCTAGTACCATCTGAATCAATGGTAGTAACAATAAGTTTAATGACAGTATGAGTTAGGTTAGTGATAGTAATAGTCAGGTCGGTGGTAGTAATAATCAGGTCAGTAATAGTCACAGTTAGGTTAGTGACAGTGATATCTGGTTTAGAAACAATAATAGTAATAGTCAATTGTAACAATTAAAAAATACAAGTGGTCAGGGCTAAAAATAGAACCCTTAGTGTCAGTAACTACAGTATAGGTGATAGGATAGTGACAAGGTGGTTAGTTGATAGAACACACAAATTAGATATAGTTGATCCAGTACCCAACTTATGAACTATATAGCTCCAAATAATAATAAAAAAAATAGTATTTTGCTACTTTTTGATTTTGCACCCAAAAAATAAAAAATTGTGCAAATCGGAGCTATAACAAATAAGTTGTAGTGGTTTTATCATTACTCTATTTTGAGTATTTTTTAAATCAAGAATAGGGAAAAATAGCACAAAAAATATCATAAAAGGCCCTAGATAACTCCAAAAATCCTCAAATTTATTTTGTTATCTTAGTTAGCCCCTTTTGCACATCTCACAAAAGTTTTGAGTCTTAACTCCCTTTTTTCTCGAAATTACTCAAATTTATCATTTTCCACTAGCCCTTCTTGGCCAAATATTCCACAAATACAAAATTCGAGTCTGGGGTACCCAAAAATACATGTGGTGGGATATAGCTCATTGTGACCATATTTTTGAACTGATCATATTGATATATAACATCCAAGCACTTTTTTGGACTCCTTACTAAAAATAGTAACTCCAACCACACTTCTATTTTTTAGTAATTCAGTAAAAAATGTTCAAGGCTATCCCAAATGGCAAGTGGAACTTGTGGACATCAAAAATAGGTAGAGAAAAATACTACTACAATGTTGGATACCCTAATGAGTGTTGTTACAAGCTTTAAAACCATAAGTGACACCTTTATGGTAGAATTTCAAACTTTTAGAACTGAACAAGATACCTCTAGAATTCACCTAGAAGACCAGCTTGTAAAAGTTGAGTCCAAATTGCAAGGTATTCCAAGCAAGTCTGAGTATTGTAATGAACACTCACATTTCGACCAAGTTCAAGGAAAGAGAACAGATGACTCTCGCCTTCACTTTGATCGTGATACTACCTTTAAGATACTGAAACTAGACTTTCCTAAGTTTAATGGGAAGGATGTGGATGGGTGGTTATGTTGTGTTGCTCAATTATTTAGACTCCACGATGTCCCCTTATCATCGAGTTCAAATGGCTTATTTCAATTTGGAATTTGAAGCCTTACAGTGGCACCAATGGTTGTATAAAACTCTCCCTGATCCTTCTTGGGCAGACTTTGAGTCTCAATTACTCACTCGCTTTAGCTCTAGTGAGTATGATGATTTTATAGGATAATTGATAAAGCTAAGAATAAATTTGATAGTTTGAGATTACCAAATACAATTTGAGATATTGGCCAACAAAAATATAGGATTGAATGAAGGTTTATTATGAGTTTTTTTGATAGTGGGTTGAGGGAAGATCTCTAAGCCGAGGTCACAATGTTTAAACCACAATCCATGTTACAGGCTATACAGTTGGCTCTTTTGATCGAGTCCAAATTTTCAACTCAGAGGTGGATATCCAAATTTCCATAGGCTAAACCCTATTTTCCTCCTAGATTCTAAAATCAAAATGAACAAAAACCTATTGCACCCACAGTTGCACCCAAATGTTTAACCACAAGTCTTAGAACCACCCAAATTGGAGGAAGAAAACCAGGATGAACCATAGGCTTAAATTTATGTTCATGCTCTTGCTGGTATTACTACTCCCAAAACCATAAAATTTGTAGGCTATTTCAAGGGCCTGCATCTTACCATCTTAATTGATTCTGGAAGTACACATAATTTATTGATCCTTGCATTACCAAGTAGACAAATTGTTATGTACATACATGTAATTCCTTTGAGGTTATGGTAGTAAATGGTGGGAACTTACCTTACAAAGGTAAATTTCATAATTTTAAGGTCAATATTGGATTATGAGCTCAAACAAGATATGTTTCTACTTCAACTAGGGGGATGTGATATCATGTTGGGAGCTCAATGGTTGGGTTCATTGGGAGTCATCTCATGGTACTTTGCTGAGATTTAGATGCGATTCTCAAAGAATGGATAGTCCCACACTCTCCATGGCTTAAAAGTAGGTCCTTCACAAATTATTAGTTCTAGATGGATGGAGAATTTTTTAAAAAAATCATCTCAGGGTATCATAGCTTAGATTTTTGCGATCCAACCTCCTCCTTCAAAGGAGAACTCTATTTCTGAAGATTTACAACTTATTTTGACCAAGCACACTTCTATTTTTGTTGAGCCATCATAATTACCACCTCGTCGCTCTCATGACCATGCTATTCCTTTGTTACCTTGTAATGCACCATCCAAAATTAGACCTTATCGGTACCCTCCTTATCTTAAGTAAGAAATTGAGAAGTTAGTACAGGAATTGTTAAAAGCTGGCATCATTTGGCCAAGCAATAGTCCTTACTCTTCTCCAATTTTATTGGTGCACAAGAAATATGGGTTATGGCGGTTGTGTATCAATTATCGAGAGCTCAATAAACTCACCATCAAGGATAAGTTTCCTATTCTAATGGTGGATGAATTACTAGATGAACTTCAAGGGACTGCATTTTTTTAAACTCAACCTTCACTCGGGGTACCATCAAATTAGGCTCAAGGATGAGGATATTCTGAAGGTTGATTTCCATACTCATGAAAGTCACTATGAATTTTTGGTAATGCCATTTGGCTTGACTAATGCCCCTTCCACTTTCCAAAGCCTCATGAACAACATTTTTTGCCCATTCCTTCAAAATTTCATCGTAGTCTTCTTTAATGACATTCTGGTGTATAGTCGCTCATGGGAAGAGCATCTTATTCACGTGAATCAGACTCTCTAGTTGTTGGTACAACATCAACTCTATGCTAAGTGTTCCAAATGTTCTTTTGGGTTGATAGAAGTGGAATATTTGGAACACATTATCACTAAGGAGGGCATCAAAGTTAACCCCAAGAAGATATAAGCGGTTCAACAATGGTCGAAACCTCACACTCTCAAAGGTCTTAGGGGATTTTTAGGGCTTACTGGTTATTATCATAAATTTATTCATAACTATGGTAAAATTATAGCTCCCCTCACTTTGTTAAATAAGGATTCCTTTACTTGGATGGGACCCACTAAATAGGTCTTCCTAGAATTGAAGTATCCTATGACCACTACACCTATTTTGGCCATGCAATATTTCTCCAAATCATTTTTCATTGAAAGCGATGCTTCAGGTTGTGGTCTTGGTGTAGTGTTGATGCAAGAATGGAGACCCTTGGCCTTCACTAGTAAATCTCTCTCTAGCCGTAATTTGGAAAAATCCACTTATTCCAAGGAGATGATGGTAATTATGCATGCAGTAACCCATTGGCGACCATATCTCATCGGGCATCATTTCTCCATTAAAAGAAACCATCAAGGTCTCAAATAGTTTTTGGAGCAATGGGTTGCCATACCTGAGCAAAAAAAATGGGTCTTTAAACTCATGGGCTATGATTATGATATCACCTATAAGAAGGATAAGGAGAATGTTGTGGCTGATGCTCTCTCTTGTCAATTTGAGGCTCTTAGTATGTTGTGTGCCATTCATTGTCGATTCCCCAATGGATCAATTCATTAAACCAGGAGGTACTTCAAGATTTTGAATTATAGACTTTGGTTGCTTCCCTACACATCGAGCCTACTTCATGTCTAGGCTACACTTGGGATGGCCAAGATTTGTGTTACCACAAATTCCTTGTTGTTCCCCATAAATCCCCATTGTGGGAACTTCTCATGATAGAACTACATGCTACCCCATCTACCAACCATTCAGGATTTCTCAAAATATATGAATGGATTAAGCAAAATTTTTTGGAAGGGTATGAAAAAGGAAATTCAAGATTTGTGGCAACTTGTGATACCTGTCAATGGATAAAAGGTGAAATGGTACGCTTTCTAGGCACTCTTCAACCCTTGACCATTCCTGACCAGGTTTGGATAGATATCTCTATGGATTATATTAAAGGATTACCTAAGTCTGAAGGCAAATATTTTATCTTCATGGTAGTGGATCATATTTCAAAATATTCTCAATTTTGTTCTCTATCCCATCCTTACACAACATCCACCATTGCCTAAATTTTCCTTGATTCTATATTTCACCTCCATGGTCTACCATCCTCCATATTGTCTGATCATGACCTCACCTTCACTAGTCACTTTTGTCAAGAATTATTTAATTTTTAGGGAACTCAACTGAAAATGAGTTTAGCTTTTCATCCACAAATGGATGGCCAAACAAATATTATCAACAAATGCTTGGAAATATACCTTCATTGCTTTACCTCTGATCATCCTATGCATTGGATGAAATGGCTTCCTTTGGTTGAGTGGTGGTACACCACTTCCTATCACTTAGCAACCAAGGTTACTCCTTTTGAGGTAGTTTATGGGTGTCCTCCACACACGCATTTCTCCTAGTCCTACCTTTCAGGTAGCTCCAAGGTCCAGGCAGTCGACACTACTCTTAGTCAGCATTCTAATGTCCTCCATCAACTAAATATGAATTTGAATGTGGCCCAGAACTGGATGTACCAATAGGTTGAGCAACACCATTTTAAGTGTATTTTTGATGTGGGTGATATGGTTTTCCTTTACTTGCAACCGTACAAACAGTTGTCCCTCTAGCTTCACCGATGTCAAAAACTTGTTGTAAAATACTATGGGCCCTACCAGGTGTTACAACGGATTGGTACCACAGCCTAAAAAATTGCCCTTCCATCTACATCCAAGCTCCATCCTATTTTTCATGTTTCCTCACTCAAAAATGTGGTGGGAAATCAGGTATAGGTTCAATCAACACTCCTCGAGTTACATGAAGAAGGTTCTATATTGCTTGAACCTAAATAGTTGTTGGACCATTGGACTCACACTCTCCACAACCACACCATTATTGAAGTCCTTGTTCAAAGGCATGGACTCTAGCCAAAAGATGCTACATGGGAGTCTCTTCATAAACACCAACACTAGTTTCCTCACCTTCATCTTTGAGGACAAAGCATTTTGAAGGGGAAGTACATGTTAGGATCCCATCCTAATTTTATTTTGTAGTTCTCATTATTATGTAATGGCACACTTCCAACATGGGGGGATTCTATTATAATGTAATTTCGTAATACTTTGTAATGTATGTGGCAAGTAAGGCACCTAGCCAAGTAGTTCCATCGCATGCAATTGTTATCAAGATTGTAATCGATGTTTGGTAGAAGATTCTAGCTCAAGTGGCATTTTGCATGTAAGCCAACTCTTGAGCCTTTAGGTAGGATTGCATGAAAATTTCTCTTTAAAATGCATGATGCCATGTACGAAGGTATATTTTTGCAAGTTAATTAAATATTGAAGGAGGTTGCCCCCTCTAAGAGGTCTATGATTCTAAGTTATTTGTGAGATTTTTTCAATTCTACAATTACTTTTTGCATAGTATTATTCTATTATTGCATGTATTTCAGTTATCTTTCAGTATTTTGTGTGTGTGAGATTTATTTCAATAGTAGGTTTCTTACACATTAGTCAAAAGTCACATGGTACTCCATGATCCTAGAAAAATTTGAGTCACATGATTCCATACGACCCAACCCAAACTCTTTCCAACTTTGAATATTGCTCCAAATGGTTATATTCAGATAAAATTCATGCAAATTATCCATTCTCATTCTATTTTAATGTGATTTAACACATTCTATCAACCCATCACCTACTTTGTTAAGCATTTTGTCACCATTTCATATTTTCTCCTCTCATCACCACATCACTTGAGGAGATAGACATACATAAATACTACCTTACACATGATAAATAATCAAACACTCAGTCTTAGAAATTGTATTATGTCCAATAACTTTGCCTAAGACCATATTGAAGCCCTCTTTTGCAGGGGTAAACACAAAGCAAAATATCAATTAAATGTGATATGCTCTCCTCCAATGACTATATGGTTACTCATGAATACCCTTCATTGAGGTGGTAAGTCAAGTCTGCTAAAAATTGATCGAAGCCTCATGAGGACACCTACCTTTGGTTGTTTAGTTTATCACATTCAATCAAGCTTAAAAATTTGTCAAAAGGTAAAGTTCCAAAAATATATGCCCATTCCATAATTGGGGTATTTTACATTGATTATGATAGAAATACAATCATGCATCTCCTATTTCAAATAAATTATCATGGCTCAACATAGATTCCATAACCAACCAAAATCACTCATTATTTTTATCATCCTTAAACCATTACACATTCATCCAATGATATTTCATTGTTAAGTGATTAATCATTATATTTTGCTTCTTCACCTCTCATCACCTCATCACTTGAGTGTGTAGACATCAAGTAATAAAACTACTTTATGCATGATCAATAATCAGACACTTAATACCAAAAAAATTGTTTGCTCAAGAACCTTTGCCAAATATTATCTCAAGTCATTCTTTACTAGGGTAACTTAAAGTAGAATTTCTCTTCTCAAAAAAACTTCAATTCAAATGAACATTTGATAAGGCCTAATACCTAATATAGTAATTTAATCATGGATTTCCTTCTTCAGAGTGGCAGTCATAATACCACTCATGAATGAAGCACCTGATAAAAATCTACCAAGGGTTGAACAACTTATCAAATCAAATCAAGCTCAATAATGCATCAAAGGTAAACTTTCAAAGAAATTCATTCCTTTCATAATTGGGGCATTTTACATTGATTAGGATAGTAAGGTAATCTTGCATCTACTCTTTCAACAATCATCATGACATGATAAAGGTCAACATCATCCACAATCATCCATCATCAATTCTTCTTCTTCAAAATCAGACCATCATCTGGTATCAGAAATTTTTGCACTACCCTGTGTCTTCACACAATGCAGTACAAAAATGGGATAAATGTAGACACCCAAAAGTCACATATTGCCACTTGCACCATATTCATATATTATTAAATAAAAAACATAAAAAAATGCATAAATTATCCTAAAAAAACTATGCATTTATTAAAAGTGTTATTCATGTTCCTATGCTTAACCTTGGTCCTCATGTGACCACCATAAAAATATTAACTTTACCTTGGTCAAAAGTTACTTTATGAGCAATAGTCACTTTATGATTAAAGTGCACTTAAGGGGCTAAAAACATGTTTAATTACTTTAATTATGATTAAAATCTAGCCTTCCACCTCATCTTGGCTACCTTTTTTACTATCCTAGCCTCCACCTCACCCCCTTTGACCTTAGTCTAACCTATGGTCAACCTAATAAAGGTTAACACTAACCCTTATCACACATGTGTGCACCCATGATCAATTTGGATATTTAGTGCCTCACACATGTGTGCACTTATCATCCAAATTTATATTTAAAATATTTTTTTTAAGGCATGGGAAGGGGTGAGTCACCTTCCACCTCACCCCAAGTTAGCTCTTCATGTAAGGTTAACCTCACCATAATTGGATTTAACCCATGCTCCATTCCACCTCCCCATGTGTGAAGGATTCTCTCACCCAAAATATCTCATGAGCCATAGTGCCCAAGGTACACCTCACAAGGTACACCCAATGAGGGACACCTCATACCCTCCCCCAACTTCTCAAAATTCTATAAATAGTTGCTTTTTTCCTCTATTTTGCATGATCCTCATTTTATATAACAAAAATCTTTCAAAATTCAGTCAAAACCAACCATTTAACAATCATTCATCCTTACCATCAATCTCCATCCATCAATCATCATGAAAAACATACTTTTGCACCCTTTTTATTTTCTATTGTGATAGGTTTCATAGGTTATGGAAGTGACTTGATGCCAACTAGGAGCTTCAACAGTCGCAGGACACCATCTACCTTCACCAGAATAAAAAAAATAGGTAGCTATAGGAAGAGTTGCAGGATACCCTGCAACCCTTAGTAGATATCCAACCACACCCTAGGGTGTGACTCTACTCAGAAGCTAGTTTCAAGTTATTATAGGCTATAAAACCCTTCAAACAAGTAAGTTTTATTTTATTTTTTTATTTACAATCATTTTATAGCAACTTTAATTATGCATTAGATTAGCTTATTTTGTGTCTTTTGTATTCATAAATATGGGGTATGATCAATGACAAGCTTCCAAATATTTTAACCCATTTTTTCAGGTCATACAGGTCTTGAGGATAGGTTTTATTGATAGTGGCACGCAAGTAATAATCCCATTCAATTTGAGGATCCTTGGAAGACTTATGTGGTGTTGTTGACACTCTTACTGGAGAAGGAGTTTCCACCTCATAAAACCTATTTTGTAGCTTCCTAAGGTAAATATGTAAAAGTATAATATCTTGTAATTATTTTGATCACACACACACACACACACACACACACACATACACACACACACACACGCACATATAACAAACAACGATCGATTTTCCATTGTGTTCAACTTAGTCCTAAATACTAAAATAAAAGAAAATATGGAGTAGAAAAACCTTTTTCTACCATAGAAGTAGAAGCACTATTAGTCCCATAGAAATACTATTGGTGATTTCATGTTTAGATGGTGCTTTATCCTTCCTAACAAATAGATAAAAATGGGACTAGTAGAAAAGGGGCTTGCCTAAGCTATAGGATAATATCAAACTCCCTTGGATATAATAAAACCCTTATCTAGATGAGAATTAGAAAATAATTGAATGATAAATGTATGTATTTTATGACCAATGGAGAAAGCACCATATGATCAAATATAGTTTTTTTAATATTTTTCATAATAGATAACACTTTTTCTCTCTATGTCTATGTAAAAACTAGAGTGATAATACCACCGCACATGCAATTGGGTAATGCTTTAATTTTAAAGATCATCAATACAATATTAAATATAAATTTAAATGATTTAATAAATGATATGATGCAGTCCTCTAACCAAGACGTATAGAGCCCTTCAAATGATAGAAAATAGAGAGATTAATTGTTTGAAATGAAGACCAATATTGATAAAATGAAATGCCAAAATAGATGTAAATAAAATATGCAAAGCTAACTAGTGTATAATAAGATTAAAAATTGAAGCTTAAAGATGTCTAAAGTGAGGGGAAAGAGAAAAATCCAAGATGCTAGGATTGTTTCGTCTTGTTTGTGGAAGCTTGATTGAAGTTTTCTTCTTTGCTTGTAGACACTTAAGATCTTGAGCTTGAATGTTTGAATTCTTGGTTGCTTTAGTGCTTGGAAACTTGGAGACTTGATTACTTGAATTCTTGAATACTTGAGTGCTTGAGTGCTTAATGGAGGGCTTCATAAGATTGTGGTATAACAATATCATGCATGAAGATAAATTCCTATGAATATTAGATTTATTTTGGTATAATTTTGTTGTAATACAATATGATATAATGCAAAATTTTGGCAAAGCTTTACCATCCTTAAAATTTCATGGATTGTGCTCTCCTAAGTTCTAGTTTTATAGGAATACATGGCTTCTTAGGGGAAGGATTAAATTGAAGCTGATTAGATTGGAGATGATAATATTTTTAAATTAAATCAAGATTCCATTGATGAAGGAATATTGTAAATGAAAAATCTTGGACTTGGAGATTTTTGTTGGGGCTATAAATCATATCTTGGAGATCATATCCATTAATAGTGAGCAACTTGAAAGGTACCAACAATAAAATTTCTTGGTTTTATCACATGATAGTCAAAAGCACTATGGGAAAAAGCACTAGTGGCACTGCTACTATGGTGATTTTGAAAAAATTACCATTGGAGAATAAATTTGGGTAGTAAAGGTCAAAAGTTAGTTTTTTATAAAAGCACTACCCACTACCCAAATTTATTCTCCAAGTCAATTGAAAGCACTACATCCAATAGGGATGTTATACACGAGAATTTGAAAGTCAATTTGACCTCCTAGTAAAGGTCAAAGGTGAATGGATGTTTTCTATATATGAGTGTCTTAAGTTTCAATGAGTTACATCTAAGAACATACATCCAATAGGGATGTTATACACATGATAGTCACAAATGAAGGTGGTAAACTATCAGTATAGACTTTGTGAAATGATTTATCTAAGAACTAAGATGATGTCATCCTATTTATTGTGGAAAATCTAATTAAGGTAGCTTATTTTGTAACAAGAAATATCAAATATGATGCTCCTATAATGGAACAAATATTTATGATACATTTAGGTAACATAGGGTACCAAAGATGATAATTTAAGATATAAACCATGATCACTTCTCGATTTTGGTAAACTATAATAGAAACACTTGATGCCAAAATTAGTATAGGTTCCTAAAATTACCCTAAAACTAATGGAAATTAGAACAAGTGATTCAAATTTTGAAATATTTACTCAAAATGTATTGCATAGATCAACAATACTAGTGGAAAGAATATTTGCCTTTGTATAATTTAATTACAATAAGTCCCACCACTCGAGCATAGGAATGGCTCCATTTGAAGCATTGTATGTGAAAAAAAATAGATACCCCTTAGTTGGAATCAAGTGGAAGGAAAAATAATTATGGAAAATTAAAAAGAAAGTGGAGAATATTTTCAAAAATATAAAGCAAAGCTTAAAAAAGGTAATTGATAGATAGGAATTTTATGTTGATAAGAGTAAAAATCTAAGGGAATTTGTTATGGGAATTTTTTTTTCTTAGAGTGAAACATATGAAAAGCTTCATCATATTTAGAGAATTAGCTAAATTGGCTTTGAGATTTGTAGGGCTAATTGAGATAATAAAAGTAGTAGACACAACGACATACCAACATGCTCCACCTCATGCTTCTTTTTTATATTCATGACATTTTTAATTTATATATTTATTGAAATCATATCATGTTAATATTTCACATAGATTAGATTGAAAATCCTTGTAGATTTAGGACCCTGGTGTACTTTTGGTTGAGCCAATCAGGGTATTGGATAGGCATACCTTGTAATTGAAAAATAGATAGATGTTATAGTGTAAGGTCATGTTGGAACAATATTCTAAAGATAGTGCTACTTGGGAGAACACTAAGGACACACAACGACTCTACTATAATTTGATTTATTGAATTAATTTACAAAGGATACTTATTTACATATTGATTATATAATCATTTGATGTAGATTTTGTAGATAAAACATAAATTTTTGATATAATCTTAACTATAATTTTATTTGAATCTATTCAAGCATAAAATACTAAAAGTTATTTTCTACCAAGTCATTAGGATAATAATTCTTTTAAGTGGGAAATTCTATCATTTCCCACGTAATTAATCAATTATATATTTTTAATTATTTTGGAAAAACTAATTAAGATTCTAAAATGCATTAAATTGCATGATTATTTGAACTTGAATTATTATTTTTAATTTTTATTATAAGATTAACTAGTTTGCAATTTTTTGCAAGTGGTGATAGGTCACCCTCCAAGATGTCAAAGAGAGAAGATGTGATCTAGTAGAAGCAACTCGAAAAGAGATATCTCATACATCAAATACAAATTATGCATATAGATGCATGTTTCATTGTATACACATTTTGAATAATATCTATAAGAAAAGGAACATGCATAACTTCATTTACAATGTTTTTGTATTTGATGAAGTGGGAATTATCCAATTGAAAAATATATCTACATTGTAGATTAAAAATTTTAATTTCAAAGGTGCATTTGCCTTATGATTGCCATGGCTCCATTTGATTGGTAATTCCAAGTTAAGTCATGTGCCTTGATAATTTGATTGGTAATTCCAAGTTACGTTATGTACCTTGAGAAAGGATTATGTTTCTCATGTTTTTTATATATCTAAATAAATAATACATAAATCCCAAATCCTTTTGAACTTGTTGGGGGGAAAGTGAGTTATGTACAAGAGAGAGAGAGACTTGGGGAAAAAACCTTCAATTGCCATTATTGAAAGAGAGCACATCTTGGAAATATAGTGGAAGGTTGAGCACATGTTGTCCTTTAGAGGTGAATCAAAACTCCATTCTTAGGAAACTATTTAGTTGTATAATTAGTAGGATGAGATTTTATAGTGGTAATTTTGATTAGAATAGGGGGAAGTAGGCAAAGGAGAGGAGAGAAGTTAGAATGAACACAAGAAAAGAGGGGGAAATGGAAATTATTCAAGTTTAGTCCTTTCTCTTAAATTTAATGTAAATGTTGTTGATTTATGATTGAAATTATTCATGCTTTCAAAGAATTCATCAATGCAATGGAATCAAATTATTTTTGTATAGAATGGTTTTAAAATTTATTAAAATTTCTTTTAAATTTTATTTTGTATCTCTAAAAAATGAAGGGCATCGCTACATTTTTTTTTATGTGAAGTATTTTATTTAGTGTTAAAAAATATGTGCCCTAATTATAGGGGCCTTCTCTATTCCTCTTTAATATATATGTTTGATTTCTTCTTGGTTGTTTTGAATTTTTTTCCAAGGGATTATATACCCTATACTACTAGTTAGATAATATAAATATTGTACTTCCATTGTAGGACTCCTATGTTTTTGGTTTAACATAATAAGTTTGCTTATAGATAAAAGTAGGTCCTGTATCATAGTTACCTAGTTCAATTTGATCTACAAGTTTAGTAGTCCAAAATTTTTTGGAGGTTTGGCTTTTCCAACATGTTTGAAAAATATAAATATAATTTAATGAAAATATATATTATAATATTTTTTTGTAAATATGATAGTATAATTCATATAATATAAGATATCATATTATATATTATAATATAACTTAATAACAAATGTGGAAAAGGAATTAAAGAATTAAAAAATCAATACAAATAATCTATAACTTTAAAAAAAAATTAGTATCTTGGGCTCTTGTGCATGTATCTAAAAACCTATGATGTTTTTCTTATTCTCAACAAATGTTTGAAGAGTTTGAGACATTTTTGTCCTCACAAGCATCTAAAAAGAAATATTACAAATATATTTATCACGTTCTTCATGATAGAATGTGTGCCAAAAACTATGCACTTTTCATGAAGAAATGCTTGCACAAAGATAAGGTTTGCAAGAAATTTTTAATTTACAAACATGATTTATAAATTTATTATACAAAATTGTTCCATAATGGAACAAATTAGTTCATTCCACTCCAAAAATTTAGGGTTTGACCAAATTTAGTAAATATGGTATATAATTAAGTGATGGATATTTCAAGTTATAGAAGTTATATCTTTTTTGACCAACATTATTATATTGTATCTATTGTTTTAAAACATTGAGAAAAGTGAACGAGTCTATTGTATGAGGAGTCACAATTGTCATATTCATTGGTGCCCCCTAAAACAAAATGTGTATTAATTTTTCTAAAACTAGCATTATGTTTGGCATGTGGGCAATGGTCAAACTGGTAGTATAAAGTTCTTATTGAATGAGACCCACTTGTTAAATTGATAAAATACCTTTCAATATGAGGGTTTCCTTATACTATAAGTATTTTTTTTGCATATGAGGTTACTAATTATATCTTGAATAAGAGCAAGTTTTGAAATTCTTAATCTATTGTATTTTCTTGGATAATAATAATAATAATAATAATAATAATAATAATAATAATAAATCAGTTATGTTGATAAGTTTTAGGTCAAACCTTTGCTTTATTCTTTTATGTTATTTTATTCTCTAATTATAGTAAAAGGACTTATAGTAGTAAACCTTGGTTGTAACTATGGTGGGTGAAATACTTATCCTTGCATAGTTGAATCAGTAAAAGAAATTAGAAATCAACTCTAATTATATATATATATATATATATATATATATATATATATATATATATATATATATATATATATAATCAAGTGATGCAAATATTAAAGATTAACTCTTTTGTAAGTATGATAGTATAATTCATATAATATAAGATATCATATTATATATTATAATATAACTTAATACCAAATGTGGACAAGGAGTTAAAGAATTAAAATATCAATACATAATACCTATAACTTTAATTTTTTTTTGGGTATGTTGGGCTCTTGTGCAAGTATTTAAACATCTATGATGTTTTTCTTATTCTCAACAAATGTTTGAAGAGTCTCAGTCATTCTTGTCCTCAAAAAGCATCTAAAAAAATATTACTAAGATATTTTTCATATTATTCATGATAGAATGTGTGCCAAAAACTATTCACTTTCCATGAATGAATGCTTGCACAAAGATAAGGGTTTGCAAGGAATTTTAAATTTACAAACATGATTTTTAAATTTATTATATAAAATTGTTCCATAATGGAACAAATTAGTTCTTTCCACTCCAAAATTTTGGGGTTTGACCAAATATTGTAACTTTGGTATATATAGTTAAGTGATGGATAAATTAAGTTATAGAAGTTATGTCTTTTTTGACAACCATTATTATATTGTATCTATTGTTTTAAAAAATTGATAAAAAATAAAAGAGTCTATTGTAGTTTATAAGGAGTCACACTTTTAATATTTGTTGATGTCCCCTATTAAAGAAATACTTGTATGAATTGTTCTATAACTAGCATTATGTTTGGCATGTGGGCAATGGTCAAATTGGTAGTATAATGTTCTTATTGAATGGGACCCACTTGTTAAATTGATAAAATACCTTTCAATATGAGGATTTCCTTATACTATAGGTTAATTTTTTTGCATATGATATTATTGATTATATCTTGAATAAGAACAAGTTATGAAATTCTTAGTCTATTGCTTTTTCTTGGCTAATAATAATAATAATAATTTGATAATTTTTAGGTTGAAACTTTACTTTATTATTTTATTGTTATTTTTTTTCTAATTATAATAAAAGGACTTATAGTAGTAAACCTTGGTTGTAACTATGGTGGGTGAAATACTTATCCTTGCATAGTTGAATCAATAAAAGAAATAAGAAAGCAACTCTCTCTACATATATATCAAGTGATGCAAATATTAAAGATTAACTCTTCTAAAGGCAACCAACTTAAAGGGAATGTGATTAACTGAATGATGGATAGAGCAAGGAATTGACAACCTCCTCCTAAGGATCTTGGAAAATTCAATACCGATGGAGCCTCTAGGGGGAACCCTAGAAAAGCTAGTGTGGGAGAAATTAGTAGACTTTCATATGGTTTCTTGGTTTTCATTTTTACTGAGAATTTGGGTATCCTTTCCAATAAACCTATTGAGGGATATGGTATCCTCAAAGGCCTTCAAGAGGCTACTAATGTTGGATGGAAAAATGTGTTAATTGAATATGACTCGCAAGTCATGATTAATTTGTTGAAGACCACTTCTAAGAATCATAACATTGATTAGAGAATAAAAATAATTATTTAGAAGATTCAATTAATATAAATGTGTTATTTAAAGTTGAATACAATCATGTGGTCAGAGAACAGAACAAGAGTATTGCTACTTTAGCTAATTAGGCATTGGACAAAGGTAATCTTAATTACTATGGCCACCCTCCTAGATGGTGGGATTCACAAATAAGGGAAGCTCTTCTTTATATTATTTCTTTGGATGACTCTAGAACTAGAGGTACCTAGTTCCTTTTTGCTTCTATTTGGTTTGATTAGGTTATTTTAGTTCCCTAGCCCAAGCAGATCTTTCCTATGTTTCCTCTATTGAATCTGGACTAAAAAGTCTTTTTCCCTAGAAAGGCTGAAGTTGTAATCTACTTTTCTTTTTAATTTTTTGTGTGTGTTTTTTTGTATTGTTTATGTTCTATTTTGTTTTTGTGTTTTTGTTGTTTTTTGTGATTTTGTTTTTTTTTGTTTTGTGTTTTTATTTTTGTGTTTGTGTGTTGTTTTGTTTTTTTGTGTGTGTTTTTTGTTTTGTTGTTTTTTACCTTTTTTGTTATTTTTGTGTTTGTTGTGTTTTTTTAATTGTTTTTTTGTTGTGTTTTTGTGTTTTTTTGTTCTTATTTTTGTTTTTTTAGGCATGCTCATTGATTGTGCCGAAGGGGGTAGACCAGGTGTGAGCCCTGGGAAATTTTGGTGGAATAAATACCCCTACCTCCTTGGGACTTACCCGAAAGTGGCATCCCAATTGGGGTGTTTTCCACAAAAAAAAGAAAAACTCTAAATATATAAATGACTTTAGCATGTATAGAGAGCAAATTTTGATAGTTAACTCCTATCATAAATGGTTGTAGCATATTAGGAGAATGAAACTTGAAATTTAACTATACCTATGTAAAATTATCTGTTATAAAAACTCATACCAAAATATTGGTAGTGACTAGATAAAATTATTGTTAAATGGTAAGAGTATTAATTGTTAGGCAAGCCTTGCCTTGTAATGTTGATTTCAGTTGAAATTGAAAATTTACCTATTACACTAAAATTTAGTCCTGGTTGTGAAGGCTTCTATGCTATACTTAGTGCAAATATGAAAATTACTTTCTAGAAAATAAAACCTATAATTGCTATATATACTATGATTTGGGATTCATCAATTTAGTTTGATCGTACAATTGCTTTTCCCAATATTCATTTACTCCTACAAAATTGAAATAATGATTGAAATTGTTCAAGCTATGATTTTATTATTTTTGTATTTACAATTCTATTTGCAAGGTTGAAAAACCAAGTTCAATTTATCTTGTATGAACATATGCTAGTTGCATTACTTGAATGGAATTCTTAAATGACTATCATAAAAGGGAATGTAGCACATATTAGAAGCATAGAATGCATATGCATTATGACTTACATTTTGATTTTTAAATAAATAAATTAACCCATGTAAAATGGAGAATAATGGTTGGAAAGCAACCTTGGTTTGGCAAACAAGTCAATGCACCATGAAATTAGGAAATAAGTGTAAAGTAGCTAAATTTATCAAAGTACAACTGATCATCGCACTAGAAATCTAGTAATAGCATGAGTATATACTTGTAAAATTATGGAAGAATATGCAAAGCATTTTGCACATGTTATCTCTCTAGCTAGGGGATTCACCATATTTGTCCCTTCATGAAAGGTAAAATATTCAAGCTTTAAAACTAAAATAAGAATATTCATAGAATGTCACTTGGATGGGTGGTACAATGCCTTGATGATGCTTTCTATCCTCTAAGAATTAACTCAATTCTACAAGAAGTGATGGCATGAATAAATTGTATTATAAAATTTAAATTAAACTCATGTACTTTTATGATGAAAGAATAAATTATGCATATTATATCAAGTTTGTGTGAATAATTTTAGTGAATGAAACAAATAATCCTTTTTGGATATTCATTATGCTAAGGAATATCATATTATTTGGTACATGCTAATGTACCCTCATGGTACCTTCATGGTACAATTGTAAATATGTAATAGATTAGGGTTGAGTATTTAGTTTAGATGAGTGATTTATATTTTCCCTTTCATGTAAGTGTCAATGTGCAAGAAATGCACAAGTGTCATGTAAGAGTGAAATGTGCATAAAATGCACAAGTGTCATATATGCTAGAATGAAAGTGTAGATTGAGATAATGTGCACAAGTGGTATTGTAAGGATGTGCACAATTGTATTATATTAGGAGTGTATGTAGAAGTGTAAGAGTCATGTATATGTGAGTGAGTATATTAGAGTCAAGTGTCCATGTAATAAGAACTTGAAGATTCTATTATGCAAGTGACAAGATGATAAGCCAAAGGTCATGGAACTTGTCTTATGGATAGCAATAGACAAGTACTTGAAAAGTCATATTACTATGGCTATATTATGGATATAATACTCCATGAGAATGTAATCCAAATATTATATTACAAAATTGTAACTTGAAGAAAAGGAATACAACCTATATACAAAATTTTGAACAATAAATATTGTAAGTGTTTCTTCTTGCATAGTTTATGTATGACTTAGGCCATTTACATTCATATTTCATTATATAAGTGAATGTTATTTTCTTTATTATATTGGCCTTGATATACATATTAATTTGCTCATATATTATTCTACTCTTATATTATTATTTTATCCTTTAATATTGTGGCTAATTTATATTGGGACCTATGATATTCTATGGTAGTAAGGCTTAAATGCTACCACCCGACTCTGTACATTTTTATAGAGTTCATTTTTAGCCACCATCATCAATATTTAAGTTTTTTAAATTTTGATAAAGTTAATTTAGATTTTGTCCACTTTGAAGGTAGTGAAGACTTGGACTTTATTTTTAAAGGTCTGATTGAGTAGATTTTAAGGGGACAAGGAATAGTCACCCTGATTTAGATGCTAGGGTCTTTCCACTTGGTTGAAGGAAAACAAGTAAAGACTAGGACTGGACTAGATTGATATAAAGGGCCAACTTAGGAGAAAAATTGGACATTTGATAGAGGAAACCTCAGAAGAAAAGTTGGATATTGAATATTGAGGAAGGACAAACTCATAAGAAAATTGGTTATTTAAGGACATTCAAAATTATTCTAAAATTAATATTGGGTTCTCTAGTAAGGAGGAGAATCATACTGGGTTCTTAGGTGTAGCCTAAGACATTGAAAAAAAAAATTAGACTTTGATAGAAGACTACAAGAAAGGATAGAGAAACATTCAAATAATCCTACAAAAAATGAGAGACATTCAATATTCCTATAGATATTAAGTAGCAAATTATGAAGCATTCAAAGCTTCCTCAGTATTAAAATTTGAAGTAGAAGAAAACAACATACAAAGATAAAGGAACAACATAATTATTAGAAAAAATATAGATTTTTATATAATAAAGGCCAAATAAGCCTGCATTTAAGAAAATGCCAAAGAGGTCTACATTGAAGAGAAGTTCCAAGAGACTTGCATTGAAGAAAAGACCCAAGAAAATTGCATTGAAGAAGAGGCCCAAGATGTCTACATTAGGAAAGAGTACCAAGAGATCTAAATTATTAAAGAGGCCAAGTAGACAATATCATAGAAAAGGTCCAAGAGGTCTTCATATAATAAGAATCACAAATAGCCTACATGAAACAATATGTAAGGTGTTAGTGAAATCTTCTATAAGGTGCTAGAGAAAGCACACATAATAAGAAGATAAATATAGCATACATAAGGTACTAGAGAAGGTCTATGGGCACTAACAAAGTGTTAAAAGAAACACTTATAAGTGAGCCAAATCTCCAAAAAATAAAGGTGCATTAATATTAGGGAGAATTTCATGACCCTCCCTGGTAGGCCTTATGGCATGAAAACTATGTATTTATTAATGATGTTTTGATGCTTAGTTTTATGCAAATGAATAATTGTGTGATGTTTAGTTTAATTTTTGGAAGAACATGGTACTACTGACATATTGTTAATATGTAGGATCAGGTACACTCGTGGGTGGAAGAAGTAGAATCATCCACCAAAAATAGGGTACTTGAGGTTGGGGAAATGATGATTATGATAGTATAGGGTAACATGAATGACTACCCTCATATAGGCATGCATTACTGATTTTAGGGATAATCATCAATTAATCAGCTATCTAGAGCCATAGTTGATAGCCTAGTAGCTATCATAAATTATCCAACTGAGATGGGTCATTGGGTTGATGGAAAGACTATCTCTTTATTTGTTGCATCTATTTCATTGTCTTTTACTTCATCACTACTACATATTGGTTTTCTAAATTATGAATGATTTTGGTTGCCCTTAAATTCATTAAGTTATTGTAAATATAGCATGTTGCTAGGACTTGTTCTATATAAAATTATATATAGAATAATATTTATTAAATAATAAGAGAAATTTATTTAAATAGATAATCTGAATCTATTTTAAATAATAATAGAGCTTTATTTAAATAGATAGTAGAGATCTATTTTAAATAATAATAAAGTTTTATTTGAATAGATAACAAAGAACCTTATTTAAATGATAATGGTTTTTTCATTTAAATAAAGTAAAAATCCATAATTAAAATAATAGAAGGATAATATTCTAATATCTAAAAATATCTCATTTTAAAAAAACTAAGAAATTTATTTTAATCAAAGGTAATAAGGTACCTTGATGAATGGAAGCTTCTTGCCATCATAAGGAAAGAGCTTCATTTATGGTAATATTTCGAAGCAATGAAAGAAGGATTTAAAATTAAAAAATATCCTGCTTGGTCATCGGATGGATGAAGAGAAAATAAATACATATAGGTAGGAAGTTATGGAGGGATTCAGAAGGTGTGGGCAAGGAAGAATTCATTTGGCTACGAATAAAAGAAAGGAAGTGGAATGACATCTAGTCTTTGGATCATAGCTCACAATGGAAAGGATTGGAGAGATGTAAAAAGAACCAAGAAACATGTTAAGGCTGTACCCTGAAGGAAAATGATATCATATCTAAGGATTGTAGGTTGGTTTAATGAGCCTGTTTTATCACTATTCCTTTAATAAAAAAAAAAAAACATTTTTTGATATTTTAAATGTCATTGGATGTTCTCTTTTGTTTTAGGAACTATAGATTGTTGTTTTGTATCTTCATTTTGAGTTCATAGCTTTTTTGGGATGCCCATACCTTGGCTTGAGATTGAAAACTTCCTTTAGACCACCCAACCAGTGGATGTCTTGCAACATTGTTGCTACCCATTGAAAGTAGTGCCTTTGAAGCTATTGTGGTTGTTTCAATGCTTCAAAGATGTTGGGGTCTTTTAGATAAAACCATTAATAGTGTTGTGATCGTAGAAGTACTTTGTTGTTAGATTTATGTGAGAGTATTTATTATTATTGATTTTTGTGCCTCATGTTCATTGTATGCATGTTTTTCTCCCATCCTACCAGGGTAGTTGGTTGATGTACCATTTTGGTAGAAAAACCATGTTGGTTAAAAGCACCTCTTCTTTAGGGTTGGATTGTTGGTTCCCTCCCCATTTTTTTGGAAGCATTGTAAGGGCGGTAGACACCTTGATATTGGTCTCCTATTTCTCATTGAGTGTTCCACATCATAGGAGCCACAGTTCATGGCTAGGTTCACATCTATTGCTACCATCTTGTTAACATTTGTCCCTTTTGTTGAAAGAGTGATAGTCAATTTGTGTGGCCATCTGACCCACTTCTAGCATGATTGTGCAAGTCATGTGTTTGTTAGTGGTCATCTATGAATTTTCTCTTGATCAACCAAGACCGGGATTGCTTTCCACAAACCCTTTGTTGTTTTGCTTGTTATAAGAATTTAATTTTCATTAAAGGAGTTGCACACATATTTATTTGAATTAAAGATAATTCTAAAAATATTTGAACGTAGGGTTGTTATAAATTGAATAAAAAACTTTTAGGTTTGTAAAGAGAAGAAATTAAATAAATGTTTTATTATATTAATTAAAGGTATGAGACTTTAGTTGATTTGATAATGGGTTATTTGATTATTGGATTAATTAAAGGTATGTGTCTTTAGTTAATTTGATAAATGGTCAATTTTATTATTGGATTAATTAAATGTATGAGACTTTAGTTAATTTGATAATGGGTTATTTGATTATTGGATTAATTAAAGGTAAAAGACTTTAATTAAATTGATAAATGGTTTATTTTATTATTGGATTAATTAAAGTTATGGTACTTTAGTTAATTTGATAAATGGTCTATTTGATTTTTGGATTAATTAAAGGTATGAGACTTTAGTTAATTTGATAAATGGTTTATTTGATTATTGGATTAATTAAAGGTATGATACTTTAGTTAATTTGATAAATGGTTTATTTGATTATTGGATTAATTAAATGTATGGGACTTTAGTTAATTTAATAAATGGTTTATTTTATTATTGGATTAATTAAAGGTATGGGCCTTTAGTTAATTTGATAAATGGTGTAAATTTACCAATCTCAAGTCATGGTGGTCCTTTATTATTCCCCACTTTATTTTCTAGGTGTGGTTGGAGAGGAACAACAGAGCCTTCCGAAATATTAGTAGGGATCTTGAATTAGTCTTCTATAGGACCATCTCCAAGGCTACTAAAAATGCCAATTTGATCCCTTTCAATGATAGTCTAAGATCTCAAACTGAGCTAAAGCTGGTTAACTACCTTAATATATCCCTTGACCCCCCTAGCCAACCTCGTCAAGGGGTGGATAGGTCATTGGTGGTTTGGAATCCTCTCCCTCTAGGATGGCTCAAGCTTAATTTTGATGGGGCAGCCAAAGATAATACTAGAAGGGCCAGTTGTGGGGGAATCATCAGGGATGAAATTTCCAAGCTCATCCTTTCTTTTGTTGAAAACTTAGGTGAGCATTCAAATAATTTTACAGAGGATAGAGCTGTCTTTCAAGGAATCCAGGATGCCAAGGAACTTAAAATCCACAATCTTATTATTGAAGGTGATTCCTTTAATACCATCAACTATATCAAAGGAACCTCAAACCCTCTATGGAATTTCACTTCCTTGATTCAAGAGTCTAAACTAAGCCTTCACAACTTCAAAAACATCTTAATACCACACGTGTATCGAGAAGGCAACAAAGAAGCTAATATTATGGCCAATCATGATCTAGTGCAGAATTCACTATGGTTTTTGGACTAGGGAGTTTCCTTAGTGTTTTTTGGATACATGTTCATCCAATGACTTGTCATATTTTATCTAATCCTTGTAATACCTGTGGTAGCACTCATAGTTACCTCTTATCCCATTCGTTTGGTGGTTTGACATCTTTCCATCTAAGCCATAGTAAGGTGTATGAGTATATTGGGAATATCGAGCAAGTGTATTCATCCAAATTTTCTTGGGTTCATGTTACCCATTATATTTTGTATCGATATGTTGGGAATATTAAGTATATGTATCTGTCCAAGGTCTAGCGGACTTGTATTTTCCACATTAGAATGAGAAGGTACCTCAGGAAACTTGTGCACATGTATCCACCCAAGGCTTGGAGGGCATGTGGTTGCCATGTAATCATAAGTACCTCCCCCCATATGCCACCCCTGTCAAATATGGTTTTTGGTGTCAGCTCCTTGTGAATAGTATGTTATGCTCTTTTAAAATCCATGGTCAAGTAAGTGTTTTTCTTTGGAGGATTTTTCATCCTAAGTTTTACTGCCATTGGTCCATGCTCCCTAGTTTCCTTTTGCAACTAGAAACTTACAGCTCAAGCTACTCTTGTAATCTTGAAAATTTTCTTCGATAGCTTTTAAACTCCACCATCATACCTCATTTTTATCCATTGCTTGGATTTTCAACTCAATTATTCTTGGGCATGGTAAAACTCATGTGGCGATGTGTTCCAGGATTGAGAATATTCATCAATAGACTATATTGATTTTTTATCCCAAAGGTGATAGAATGTCCATCATCGTCTCCATGGTGGCCATTCTTTTAAATGTCAACTATTCCAATTTTGTGATGGTGTTGTACATAATTATTCAAAATAAGTGGGTTGGGTGATTTCAATTTGGGGTCTATGGTAATCCTGTTCTCAAATTTTCCTTAAATAATAAGGTGTTTATGGTGCTTGTTGAGCATGATTCCTTGCATCTTGACCCGATGGTGGAGGAAATATTGGGGTCTCATGAAATCTTAATATTCTTGAAGAAATTCCAAGGACATGATCCTGATTTGTTGAGAGAGTTCATCCACACTTGGGATAGCAAAATTGTGTCCCTTAGGGATCTCACATTTTCTATTACAATTGATCTCCTAGCTAAAATTACTAGGCTTCCAAATTATGGTGAGATCATCCACTGTGACAAGCATTCCATGGTGGTTGAACTAATTTTTTTTAGAGACAAGATCAAGTTCCTCACTAAAAACTATAATGCCTTTGTTTGTGAGGACCTTCCACTTCCATGGAATAGAGTCCTAGTTCCTATAATGCAATATGTAACGATTGATGAACCATCCTCACTACTGCAGAGTTTTTTCATGGCATTTCTCAATTACTTTAAGGATGTCAAGCTAATAAATATATCAGAATACCTTCTACATTTTATGGATATTTTGATCAACAATATTCATAAAGGGAAGTCTACTTATCTGAAACACCAAGGTTTGCACCTTATCATCTTCAACTAGATAAACTAGAACCCAGAACAAAGTGTCACATCCCACCTTGGAAGAACTCTTTTAAGATGCTATTTGTGTAATGATAGCTGATTTTAATGCTTGATATATTTGCAATATGTTTTTTCTATCAAGAGAAAATGATGTTGCATTGCATTACTTGATTGTAGGAACATGTATTATCGTAGGTGGAAGATGACCACTAGAGATGAGAATGGAATGATGACAATGACAAGCCAATAGGTAAGTATCATGTTCACATCATAACTAGTCTCCTTCATGATGGGTGGTGATAACTAAGATTATTCTAAAATACCTGCCTACTTAAATTAAAAACAGTGATGGGGAATAATGAGCATGCATTGATTGCTTGTGTATGCCATTTGTGTGATATATATTTAATTACACAATTAGTTTGTATGAGATTGACATATTTGAATATTATTTTGAAAATGCACACTAAGTAATGGTTTACACCTTACAAATTATTTTAGAAATATTTCATGCATTTGAAAAATATCATACAATTTAATAATATTTAAGGTGATTTTGTAAAAATGTTAAATTTGGGAAATTTCTAAAAGAAAAATTTATTGTCTTGAACATGCTTATTAACCTAATTGCATCCATATTAAGAAAAATAATTACGTAGATTTTTATCCTACCAATTTTTCCAATTATGATTGGACTAAATAATAAAAATATTTTATTAACCTAAAAGGATTATTTCTTGTTCCACATGGCTACCTTAGAATGGTTAAATTGGTAGTTGAGATCACTCTTTTTTATCTAATTTTCTCATTCTTAAACCACCCATATACCAAATAGTAGTAGTTGACCTAAGGGATGGTAGACACAAGAAAAATGGGACACCCTTATAGAAACCTGCACATAGGGAAGAAAGAAAAATAATAAAAGATAACCAAATGGCATCTTCTTAGTCTGGAGGAAATAGAGCTATAAATTGCCATAGAGGTTTATAAAAGATAAGTTTAGGAGACTGGAGAGAAGGCTAGAGGAAGATAATACAAAAGTAGGATTTGGATTCATGGCTTTGTGGAAGACCCAAGTGTGGGGATTTTCTCTTTCACTACTTGCATTTGATTGAATGATCTCTTTTATATTCATAATAATTTTGTGTATTATAATTTTATCTATCGTCTAGAATTAGCCACATGATATGATTTCATAAATTTGGATTGAGACCCTTTATTTTTAATGATATTATGCCAGACATAGAAAAATGTCATAAATTGATATTTGGTTCATGTTTGCTCTGGATATATTTTAAAATAGAAAGGAGGTATACTGTCTTGCCAAACGTCCTCTCTCTGAGTATCTAATCGTATACCCTTTCTCAATAAAATTATATGGATCTTGTGTCTCAGCTTGGTATACTTTAGTTACAAATTTTTACTAAATCTACGCTAATGCTACATTATACTAAAAATTCTCTAGTACCAGTTGGAGGTATGTCATTGTGTAATTTTATGATAATCACATCAATATCACTTGACTTGCATTCCAGGATTATTGGCCTTTATTTACATCAATTACTACCCAACTGTTTGATTAAGATTAATAACCGATCGCTCATTGGATGATGACCGATGGTAATTTAGTCAAGCATTTGTTATGATTGTAATACCTTATTGGAATTGATATTTCTATATTTCTATCCAACTATGTGTACTAGGCTAGTATCTCTCATCTCGAATTCCTCCCTCAATCCGTACTGTGAATGTATATTGGACTACCACATTTCACTGTGCACCTATATTCAATATATTAAAACCCATGTTAACCTTTTTTACTATGTTTAAAGTATCATCTATCGATCCAGTTTAATCTAGTAGTGTGACTCAAAATTTGTCTCACCGCCATAAAATAGTCACTAAGTGATTCATGATGGTGTCAACATTTGTAATGGATTGACCTTCCCTTATTATACCTGATCGCTAACATCAGTTGAGAACTGGTGTAAATTTGACATGCATACACTATGAGGAATTTGTTGTACAAGATTGGAGTTGTGTTTTGGCATTCACATTGATTGCATAGACAAATAAATATTCAATAAATGGTGAGCCCCTATTTATATGGATAGGCCAGCCTTTGTTGGAATTGCATTCCACTGTAATACCTCTTCTTCCACTAGATGTGTCATGCTCTAATGATTCTACTACCCATGGGAAATTGGTGATTAAACTTGAGTTCGAGTCCTTGTTCAACACAGTTTATCACCTCTATTGAAGTTTTACTTGAAACCTGTCTTGATCTCTGACCAACCTTGGACCTTCACTTGGATTATCACTCAACCTCCACTGATGTTGTCACAACTCTTTGTATATATTTTCTTTCACATTCACATAAAATTTTAGATTAAAAAGTTTTTAAAAACAAAACTATAATGCTTTGCCTTTCCTCATAATAATTTTTGTAGTATAACCCTCGTGTTTAAATATTGGGTTTTTACTATATGCTTTCTCATATGGAATTTGGGTGTTGAGAAATTTTCCCTATGATTTGATGGATATGGTCATGGAATTTATTTTAAATGGATTTCCTTTATATATTATAAGTTGTATATTTTTAATCATATGGAATTAATTTTATTGCCTTATGAAATCTAGAAATAGATGATGATTTGATAATTAAGGTATATAATTTAATTTCTTTTGTAAATGATAATTTTTCTTTATATTATAGTAAAAATTGAATGCCTTTGTAAAGTCATAGAAATAAATTAATTTGGATAACTTTAACAAATGTTTGAAAAGATTAGATAGCCAAATTGAATGAACATTTTTGGACTTGCATTGAATTTCTACGACTAATGAATAAACTATTCTAGCTTTATGATGAATTTTGTAAATAAATGTAATAGAGGAATGGAATGTAGATCTTCTAGTTTTGGAAGGATGAATTGGTGTTCATCCTTGGAAGAGGTATGGGACTGTTCCATATATGTGATAATTGGATGAATTGGTGTTCATCCTTGGAAGAGGTATGGGACTCTTCCATATTTTTGTGATAATTAAGATGAATGAGACTTATGATGGATGGGACTAGGAAAATTATCCTTAAATTAATGAAGGATGAATTATAGAAAATCCTTGCCTATAAATGTATATAAAATGAAATGGAATTACATTATGACAAATGATTGATGCATGGTTGCATATAAAAAAAATAAGCATGGTTTATTTGAAATGCATTTGGTATATTTACATTCGAGTTGTCCTGATCCCTTCACCATCATCTCTCACACCATGAAGAATTCAAGACAAACCAAAGAAGAACCGGACAACAATATTGAAGACTATTGTATTGTTCATTATGTTTAAGCTTATATTGAGATAAATTGTAATATGATTGGCTGAAATAAATGTTGTATAATCACCCATAATTTTTTACTATTTGATGTATTTGATTGTAATATTATGTATATTAGAGATTAAATCTACTTAATGTAGTATTCATATAAAAAACAATTAGGCGATACATGCATTGGAATTTGATCAAGTAAATAGAAATTACTTTGATTATTATATCTTTTCAAATGTATGACATTGAAAATTGTAATGTTTTAGATGATTAATGGATGTATATATTTTCTATCTCTTATTGACTACATTAATGTAGAAGGAAACTTGTGGATGAATTTCATAACAATAAGAGACAAAATGATGTTTACGCCATTAGACTAAGGGAATTAAAAACAAACCAAATACTCAATACAATTGGGAAGATGATAAAAAATCCCAAGACCATTAACATTTTTTAAATGACTAAATAGTATAATTATTCTTAAGACAACTATCCCAAGACTTACATAAGTTATCATGAGAAAAATAGATTAATGACTTTCTCCTAATTACTAGTCTTCATGGATAGTATGGAGAGGAGGGGGTGATTCCCTTTGGTGAGGGATAGTTCTCCCAAAATAATGGTATAACCATTGAAATGTCCTCATGCCATTTGGTGATGACATGATGGACATAGCCATTGTATTATCCTCATACCATTTGGTGATGGCATGATGGAATTGTAGAATTTTGTGCTTCTACTCAAGAGTGGCTTTGAATTAATATTTTGTGGATTGGATTACTTACTATTCATTTGGGATATCCTCATATTAGATCATTATTATATTCTTTACTCAATTAAAGGTGGACAAAGATAAATTCAGGTTCAACAAAAATTATTGGATGAGTAGTAACAATTGGGGTTGTTATAGTTGGTATCAGAGCGCAGTTAGTAGAGATAATGTTGGAAATTTGAGCATATTAGGTTGTCATTGATGTCAAAATGGCATGGGCTATGAAAGCACGACAAGGAAAAGTTTGAAGGCCAAGTTTGAAGACTATGTGCAAAAAGAGAGCAAGTGAAAAAGACTAATATTATAATATTTTAATATTATAATATCCAACAGGGCCTTTCAAAAGGAAAAGAAAGCAAGTTTAAAAGAAATAATATTATAATGATTTGCATTATAATATATGGGACAAAGGTTAAAATATTCATTAAATGGTGGCAAAAGGTTATCCTTAAGAAAAGGCCCAAAAATAATTTTGATATTTAAATTATAATATTTAAATTCATTGAATTTAAATTATTATAATTAAAATATAATATAAATCAAAAGCCAAAGTTGGATTTTAAATGAGCCGATGTCACAATGTAACTCGAAGCACATATAAATATTCAAAGGTTTTGCATTGGTAAAGTCATATCATCTCACAAATTAAATCTCCTTCGCATGCGCTCGATTAACTTTCGAAAGGGAGAAGAAGACAAAGGTTTGCGCTAACTTTGAGGTAGACGTTGTGGTGTAAAAGGAAACAATGATAGACTTAGATTCATCCATGTTGGCTAGCACAGATGGTAGTTGAGGCTTGGCTAAGGCATTCATGGAGGTTGGTCTCGGTTTTGAATCCCACGTAGTTCGTTTTTGGTGAAGGAGGAAAGAGCTTTTCATTTTTGGTGAACTTTGTGAGAAGCAAATATTGTATAGGAGAGAGTGCACTTTGGTTCTCATGTGGGCGCATAGCATAGGTGGTAGCCTAGCTTTGGCTAGGGTGTTGTGGTGGCTAAGGTCATGGTTTCAATTTTAATGGTGGTTGTTGATGCACGTGCAAACATTTTTGTGAAGTGGGCAAATTATTAAGGTATGCAATTTTTGAGTTAAATTTGTCAAAGGCTTTGGAAAACAAAAATTGTTTTGAGGCTACGTGATATTGAAAGGGCCAAGTGTGGAATTTTTTAGGGAGTCATAAGGTGTGTTAATTAAATATTTTATTTTGGGTGCTTAGGAAATAAATCAAGTATTGGAGATTATAAGGTGTAAACAAGGAACTTTATTTTTGATGTGTGTTGAATATTATTTTGAAAGTAAAGGAGATTATAAGGTGTAAACAAGGAATTTTATTTTTATATGTGCATGATTAATTTGAAAGATGGGGATTATAAGTTTGATTATTATGTTTTAAAGGAAGGAGTGATAAGGTGTATTTGTGACTTGACATTTTATTGTATTTCTTGTATGGTGAAATATTTGTTGAGGTGAATATTCTTGTGGAGATTTTGAGATAGACTGTTGCTATCTAACCTAGAATTGGCAAAAGGATTTGGTTGTGAGTAAAATAGGTTTTGAAGACATATCTCCATCAAAGCAAAGAGGTATGGGCACATCATCCTTTGTTTGAAATGTTGGAATGAATGTTGTGAAATATAAGGTGGAGTGAAAAGGATTGTTTGATAAGCATTGTTGGAAATATTTGAGTGAATTTTTATATGCTTCATTGTTGAATGTTTAGAGAACATTTGAGATAGAGATTGAGAATTATTTGAGTTAGGGTTTGAGACCTACATTGTGCTTTTTTGAAGAAGTATGAAAACACTTGTTTAGGGTTTGTGAGCAAGTTGTGTTTCATTGGTTGAATGATTGAGTAAAAATTTTGAGTGTTGGTTTGAGTGTAGATTTGAGCAAGTCTTTGTGAAGACTTGAGAGATATTGAGCAAGTTCTTGAGAGGACTTGAAGGTAGATTTGAGAAAGTCTTGGGAAGACTTGAAAAAATTAAGAGTAGGATTGATTTATTCAAGCTTTGTGTTAAGGCTTGGGATAGATTTGAGATAGAGTTTGGTGTAGATTTGAGATAGAGTTGATAGCAAGATTTGGAGGTGATAGAGTAGAGGATAATAGTCTCTAGTGGATAGAGATCCATTAGCTAGGGTAGTGAGGATAGAGGTCTTCTGTGGAGAGAGATCCACAAGCTAGAGTAGTGGGGGTAGAAGTCTTCTAGAAGATCATCAACTAGAGTAGAGGGGATAGAGTTCTCCTATGGATAGAGATCCATAAATCAGAGCAAGGGGATTGGTGTCTCCTTTGGATAGAAGTCCATAAACATTGTAATAGGGAATTGATTCCCAAAATAATTCATTGAGAAAATTTATAAGGAATATTTTCTTCATGGAGTAGCCCACATTGGGTGAACCACGTTAAATCATGTCTCTCATGTGTGTGATGATTTGTGCAATGTTTACTACTTTGATATTGTTGATGTTATCATATGGATTGAAAAGTAAAAATTTTTATCTTATACTGTTCACCCCCCTCTCAGTATAAGCTTATGTTCTTCAATTGGTATCAGAGTGGGTTCCTTCATAAAAAGCCTAATAACTTGAAGGAAGATCCCACAAGAACATACATGACCTCAAAAAATGGAGAAGAGGCCATGCTCGACATAAAAGAGGAATTATTTGCTGCTCTTAGAAACTTGGAAAAGGTTAGAAAGAAGAACTCAAGTTTGAAGGATCAAATTCAAGAAGATGAGGAAGCAAGAATGGAACTTCTACAAAATCTCACAGAACTCAAGGTAAAATTTGAAGAGGGAAAGAAAATTGAACAAGATATGATAGAACTATTAAAGGTAAGAGAAGTAGAATGTGAAATATTGGAATAAAAAATTGTCTCTCTAAGGAAGGAAGTTGAAAAGGCTAAGGGTAAATTACAACAAGACATAAAGTCAGGGAAACAGAAAGAGGAGTCAAGCTTCCAAGAAACAAAGACATCAAACGAAGAAGAGCCTATGACTTATGCTAATGCACTAAAAGGAAAAAGCATCAAGAAAGAAGAGGGCAAAGAAGATCCATGGACAAAATTAAATTACAAGAACAACAAAAGAAGAAGCACACGACCATATTATTCAAGGGACTCCAACAGGTTACAAAATTTCTTCCATGGCTATTGTTTTTCATGTAACAAATATGGTCATAGAGTTGTACATTGCACTAGTTATGTGAAAGATAATGTTGATAGAAATTTCAATTCTTTTGCACCTCTTATGAATGACAATATCATATGTTATAAATGCAATAATTTTGGGCACAAGGCAAAATGGTGTAAAATAGTATTTCCTGAATCAAGCAAAAAGAATACAACTTCAACAATTAGGAGAGAGAGAAAAGAGCAAGAGAAAGTTAAGTCAATGTTAGTACAAACAACTCTTCATGTACAAGATAAAGGAAAATAGTGGTTCCTTGATAGTGGTTGTTCTAGTCATATGACAGGAGACAAAAGTAAATTTCTTGTACTTAAAGAAATCAATGGAGGATCAGTTAAATTTGGTGACAATGGTTCAACAAAAATCTATGGGAAAGGAACTTTAAGTTTAGATAATGGAAAAACAAGGATAGAGAATGTATTGTATGTCAAGGGATTGAGGCACAATTTACTAAGTGTAAGCCAACTCTGTGATCAGGGACACACGGTTACCTTTCATCCAAATAGATGTGAGATCAAAAAATCTAAAATTGGAAAGCTCATTGCAGATGCAAATAGAACTACAAACAATCTCTACATGCTAAGTGAGATTAAGGGAGAAAAGTGCTTCTTATCACAAGAAGATGAGAGTTGGTTGTGGCATAGAAGAATGGGTCATTTGAAATTTGACAACATAGTAAAAATAAGCAACAAGCAAGCAATCAGAGATTTACCCAAGATAAAAAGGCCACAAAACACAATTTGTGCACAATGTCAGCATGGGAAGCAAACTAGAACAAGTTTCAAGTCAAAAGGATTTATGTCATCTGAGCCATTGAAACTAGTGCACACTGACCTATGTGGTCCTACAAGGACAAAGAGTCTACAAGGTGAAAGTTACTTTATATTATTTATAGATGATTATTCCAGAATGATTTGGGTAGCCTTCCTAAAAGAAAAATCAGAAGCCCTTGAGAAGTTCAAAGCTTTTAAAGAATTAGTAGAAAATGAAATAGGTAGAAGGATTAAGGGTTTAAGATCATATAGAGGAGGAGAATTTACCTCAAATGAATTCATAGACTTTTGTGAACAACATGGGATCAAAAGAGAATATTCAATAGCAAGAACTCCTCAACAAAATGGGGTAGTTGAAAGGAAAAATAGGACTATTGAAAATATGGCCAGAGCCATGTTAAATGAGTCTAAGATTTTAGATGGTTTTTGGAAAGAGGTAGTACATACAACAGTGTATATCATCAATAGAGCTCAAATGAGAGTAAATCACCACAAAACCCCATATGAGCTCTGGAAAGGGAGACCAGCCATAGTAAAATATTTCAAAATCTTTGGAAGCAAATGTTACATAAGATGAGAAGAGAAAAATTTGGGTAAGTTTGATTCAAGATGTGATGAGGGTATTTTCCTTGGCTATTCCACTAAGAGCAAAGCCTATAGATGCTATAATAAGAGGACACATACTATTATAGAAAGTATAAATGTGATAGTTGATGAGCAGATAGGGTCAAAAGAACCAGCAAGAGAAATTGTGTATGAAGAAGAAAGTTGCCAAGAAGAGTTAGGTGAAGAATCAGAAGAAGAAGAAACACAAAGACTACTACCCAAAACTCCATCCAGGTATGTGCAGAAAAATCATCCAAAAGATCTAATCATTGGAAATCCAAATGAGAGACAGACAAGGAGGAAGATAATAGGAACAAGTGAGCATGCAAATTTTTCCTTGTTATCTAAAATTGAGCCCAAATATTTCAATGAGGCAAGAGAAGATAAGTTTTGGATCAAGGCAATGAATGAGGAACTAGATCAAATAGAAAAAAGTGAGACTTGGGAACTTGTCCCATGACCAAAAGGTAAGAATGTGATTGGCACTAAATGGGTTTTCAGAAACAAGTTAAATGAAGATGGTCAGGTAGTCAGAAATAAAGCAAGATTAGTATGCAAAGGTTATGCACAGGTTGAAGGGATTGAATTTGATGAGACATTTGCTCCGATTGCATGACTTGAGGCCATAAGGATATTTTTAGCTTTCTCAAGCTTCAAAAACTTCAAAGTATATCAAATGGATGTTAAATTAGCCTTTCTCAATGGTGTCTTGGAAGAAGAGGTTTACATTGAGCAACTTGAGGGATTCAGCCTAACTGATAAACCAGACTATGTATGCAGATTAAAGAAGGCACTTTATGGACTAAAGCAAGCTCCTAGAGCTTGGTATTCAAGATTGGATAAGTATCTTCAGGAATAGGGTTTCAGGAAAGGAATAGTGGATAGTAACTTATACATCAAAAATGAAGGAAATGACTTACTAATTGTGGTTGTTTATGTGGATGATATCATTTTTGGAGGCAACAATGATAAGATGTGTTAGAAATTTACAAAGAGCATGCAGAATGAATTTGAAATGTCAATGCTTGGTGAGTTGTCCTTCTTTCTTGGACTTCAGATTTCACAATCGGAGAAAGGTGTATTTCTCTCACAAACCAAGTATATAAAAGAGATGCTAAAGAAATTCAAGTTAGAATATTGCAAACCAGTAAGTACCCCCATGATTACAGGATGCAAGTTAAGTAAAGATGATGAATCTCCTGAGGCAAATCAAAAATTGTATAGATCTATGATTGGCAGCTTACTATATGTCACAGCTACAAGACCAGATATAATGCAGGTAGTGGGACTAGTGGCAAGGTTTCAAGCAGCACCAAAGGAAACACATGTAATGGCAGTAAAAAGGATTCTCAGGTATTTAAAAGGGACTATGGATTTTGGGCTCTAGTATCCCAAAAGTGATAATTTCACTCTCATAGCATATACAGATGCAGATTGGGCTGGCAACATTGATGACAGAAAAAGCACAAGTGGAGGAGCATTCTTTCTTGGAGATTGTTTAGTCTCTTGGCTAAGCAAGAAATATGCATCAATATCCTTATCCATAGTAGAGGCAGAGTATATTGTAGTAGTTGCTTGTTGTACACAGGTGTTATGGATGAAGTGAACTTTAAAGGACTTTAAGATAGAGCATGATCATCCTATCTCCATACTATGTGATAATACAAGTGCTATAAACATTTCAAATAATCCAGTGATGCACTCCAGGACCAAGCACATTCTGATTAAATATCATTTTCTGAGAGAGCAGGTGATAGATAAGCAAGTCAGATTGGAATATGTTACTACAAAGGAGCAGATTGTGGACATCTTCACTAAGCCACTTCCAAAAGAGACTTTTGAGTATCTTAGAGGAAAATTGGGAGTAATTCTACTCCCACCCCAAAATTAATCACCTCAAGGAGAGGAGGTGGGGAGGGGGCTAAGCTAAGAGTCTTATATTTAGCCCCAAAGGAGTCCCTTTGCCATTGATGACAAAGGGGGAGAGATTTGAGTTAGGGGGAGAGCATTCAATCAGGGGAGCAGTTTCTCAAGGGGAGCAAATTTGAAATCAAGTGTTTTGGAAAGTGGTTGCCATCAATGACAAAGGGGGAGATTGTTGGAAATTTGAGCATATTAGGTTGTCATTGATGTCAAAATGGCATGGGCTATGAAAGCACGACAAGAAAATTTTGAAGGCCAAGTTTGAAGACTATGTGCAAAAAGAGAGCAAGTGAAAAAGACTAATATTATAATATCTGGCCAACAGGGCCTTTCAAAAGGAAAAGAAAGCAAGTTTAAAAGAAATAATATTATAATGATTTGCATTATAATATATGGGACAAAGGTTAAAATATTCATTAAATGGTGGAAAAGGTTATCCTTAAGAAAAGACCCAAAAAGAATTTTGATATTTAAATTATAATATTTAAATTCATTGAATTTAAATTATTATAATTAAAATATAATATAAATAAAAAGCCAAAGTTGGATTTTAAATGAGCCGACGTCACAATGTAACTCAAAGCACATATAAATATTCAAAGGTTTTGCATTGGTAAAATAATATTCATGAATTAAATCTCCTTTGCATGCGCTCGATTGACTTTCGAAAGGGAGAAGAAGACAAAGGTTTGTGCTAACTTTGAGGTAGACGTTGTGGTGTAAAAGGAAATGATGACAGACTTAGATTCATCCATGTTGGCTAGCGCAGATGACAGTTGAGGCTTGGCTAAGGCATTCATGGAGGTTGGTCTCAGTTTTGAATCCCACGTAGTTCGTTTTTGTGAAGGAGGAAAGAGCTTTTCATTTTTGACGAACTTTGTGAGAAGCAGACATTGTATAGGAGAGAGTGCACTTTGGTTCTCATGTGGGCGCATAGCGTAGGTGGTAGCCTAGCTTTGGCTAGGGTGTTGTGGTGGCTAAGGTCATGGTTTCAATTTTGATGGTGGTTGTTGATGCACGTGCAAACATTTTTATGACGTGGGCCAATTATTAAGGTATGCAATTTTTGAGTTAAATTTGTCAAAGGCTTTGGAAAACAAAAATTGTTTTGAGGCTACGTGATATTGAAAGGGCCAAGTGTGGAATTGTTTAGGGAGTCATAAGGTGTGTTAATTAAATATTTTATTTTGGGTGCTTAGGAAATAAATCAAGTATTGGAGATTATAAGGTGTAAACAAGGAACTTTATTTTGATGTGTGTTGAATATTATTTTGAAAGCATTGGAGATTATAAGGTGTAAAAAGGAACTTTATTTTTGATATGTGCATTAATTTAAAAAGGGTATAATTTGATTTTATGATTTTAAAGGAGTGATAAGGTGTATTTGTGACTTGACATTTTATTGTATTTCTTGTATGGTGAAATATTTGTTGAGGTGAATATTCTTGTGGAGATTTTGAGATAGACTATTGCTATCTAACCTAGAATTGGCAAAAGGATTTGGTTGTGAGTAAAATAGGTTTTGAAGATATATCTCCATCAAAGAAAAGAGGTATGGGCACATCATCCTTTGTTTGAAATGTTGGAATGAATGTTGTGAAATATAAGGTGGAGTGAAAAGGATTGTTTGATAAGCATTGTTGGAAATATTTGAGTGAATTTTTATATGCTTCATTGGTGAATGTTTAGAGAAAATTTGAGATAGATATTGAGAATTATTTGAGTTAGGGTTTGAGACCTACATTGTGCTTTTGTTTGAAGAAGTATGAAAACACTTGTTTAGGGTTTGTGAACAAGTTGTGTTTCATTGGTTGAATGAGTGAGCATATTTTGTGAGCTATTTTGAGCATGTGTTAGAGTAGGTTTGAGCAGATTTGAGCAAGTCTTTGTGAAGACTTGAGAGTATATTGAGCAAGTTCTTGAGAGGATTTGAAGGTAGATTTGAGCAAGTCTTGGGAAGACTTGAAACAACATTAAGAGCATGATTGATTTATTCAAGCTTTGTGTTAAGGCTTGGGGATAGATTTGAGATAGAGTTTGGTGTAGATTTGAGATAGAGTTGAGAGTAAGATTTGGAGGTGATAGAGCAGAGGATAATAGTCTCCAGTGGATAGAGATCCATTAGCCAAGGCAGTGAGGACAGAGGTCTTCTATGGAGAGAGATCCACAAGCCAGAGTAGTGGGGGTAGAAGTCTTCTAGAAGATCATCAACCAGAGTAGAGGGGATAGAGTTCTCCTATGGATAGAGATCCATAAATAAAAGCAAGGGGATTGGTGTCTCCTTTGGATAGAGGTCCATAAACATTGTAATAGGGAATTGATTCCCAAAAGAATTCATTGAGAAAATTTATAAGGAATATTTTCTCCGTGGAGTAGCCCACATTGGGTGAACCACGTTAAATCATGTCTCTCATGTGTGTGATGATGTGTGCAATGTTTACTGCTTTGATATTGTTGATGTTATCATATGGATTGAAAAGTAAATTTTTTTATCTTATACTGTTCACCCCCCTCTCAGTATAAGCTTATGTTCTTCGGATAACTGCTTTCATGAGGAGAAACTCAAAATATAAATTCAATAGCTCTAAACGATGAACATTTGGTAAGGACAAGGTTAGTACTTGAGATTACTAATGTCCAAATTTCTTTCTCCCATGAATAGATCCATAATCATTCAAAAGTGGAAGAGCTAAGAAAACCCTCCATAATTCATGGGTTTTAAGCGGTGTACCTTAGACTCTTTTGGTAAATTACTCGACATCTATGTATTTTGACTTACTTAATCCTTATTTTCAAGTGTGTATGAACAACAACCATATTTAGTTGAATAAACTAGATATTGAACCTAATAATAATAGATTACTTGATAATTTATGATGAAATCTAGTTATCTAGAATTTTAACTATGAAAAGGAGTGAAAATTAATACAACTCTTTACTCCAGGATAACATGGCGATAAGCTTGAGAAGTAAGAAGAAAGGAACCTTGCTACAAGCTAGGCCATATAGTTTCAAACCCAGACAAGTAGGATAAAGTTTAGGGAACTACAACAAATATATGGAAAATATTACTACTACTATCTCCATAATGCAAGGATAGATAAATAAAATCCTACAAGCTATTATTTCTTAGAAAAACAACCCTGATATGGGAAGTCTAGAAGTTGGGAATCCTCTTAATGATGTGAATGAGGATCCTAAAATTAGGGAAGTTGAAGATATCGATGATCAAGAAGACAAGGCCCACATAGAGAGAGAAATGGGTAAAGATATAAAGTATATTAAGGTGACTAAATTCACTGGAAAAGGAGGAGAAGATGTAGCTGAATCATGGTTAGATGAACTAGAACTTCATTTTTCCATGAGAAATTACTCCTCTAAAACCAAAACCACATTTTCCATTGCTCATCTAGGAGATGCAGGGCGTACATGGTGGAATACCTACAAAAATGGACTTAATATCAAACCCAACAAGTTGAAATGGGAAGTTTTTATGGAATATTTCAAGGAAATATTCCTCATAAAGAAATTTTATTTGAATAAATATAAGGATTTTTTCTTGATTCAACAAGGATCAAAGTATGTCGAGGAATACTTTGAGCAGTTTGTAAGACTACTCAAATATGTGCCATAATACGACCAGGATAATGAGATGAAGATACACAAATTCATCCTAGGAATGAAGCCTCGGATAAGAGATGTGATAAGTGTGCACATTCACAAAACTATACAAGAAGCATATGATATGGCTCGACGGACAGAGTCTACTCAGACAACCACTGAAACCCACAATAGTTCCACAAAATGGTCAAACAAGGGACATAAGTTTTAGAAAAAGAGGAAGTGGGATTATGGATAGAATCAAAAGAACAAAGGAAATCCAATATTTGAAAAACAAAACAATGGTGGTAAAAATAATTTCAAGAAATGCAAAGGATGGATAGTGAAAGAAGGGAATTTCAACCACTACTAATATCAAAAATGCAATTGAAGAAAACCATCAGAAAAGGAGGATTAGTTTATGTGGTCAAACTCAAGGAAAAAGAGAAAGTCTCAAAGGAAGAAGTAATTAAAGAATTCCCAATATTACAAGAATTTAAGGATGTTTTCCTTGATGAACTACCAAGATTACCACCAAAGCGTAAATTTGATTTCACCATAGAATTAATGTTGGGTACTGAGCCTATCCATAGAGCTCCCTATAGAATGAACCCCATCGAAATGCAGGAATTGAAAGTGCAACTTCAAGAGTTTCTAGAGAAAGGGTTAATAAAACCAAGTGTATCACCTTAGGGAGCACCTATCTTATTTGTGAAGAAGAAAGATGGTTCATTAAGATTGTGCATAGATTATAGAATGTTAAACAAGGCAACTATCAAGAACAGATATCCGTTGCCAAGGATAGAAGATTTGTTTGATCAATTAAAATATGCCTCCATTTTCACAAAGATTGATCTAAAATCAAGATATCATCAACTGAGAATCCGAGAAGAAGACACTCATAAAACTGCATTCAAGACTAGGTATGGACACTATGAGTTCATAGTCCTACCATTTGGCCTGACTAATGCACCAAAAACTTTCATGAATTTGATGAATAGTGTGTTCAGAAAGCAATTGGATCGGTTTGTGCTGATATTCTTAGATGATATTCTAATCTATTCCCATAATAGAGAGGAACATGATAAGCACTTGAGGATAGTGCTAGAGATTTTAAGGAAGAATCAACTCTATGGGAATTTGTCCAAATGTGAATTCTATGTCCCACAAGTGCATTACTTGGGGCATATCATATCAGCAGATGGGATCGCAGTTGATCCAAAGAAGATCGAAGCCATTTTGAATTGGCCACCTCCAACAAATGTGATAGAAGTAAGAAGTTTCATGGGTTTGTCAGGTTATTATAGGTGATTTGTGAAATACTACTACAAATTTTCCTATCCAATAACCAATCTGTAAAAGAAAGGAAAAGAGTTTAAATGGATAGAAAAATGTGAAGCTACATTTAATTTGCTTAAACAGAAGCTTACCTCAGCTCCTATATTGAAGATCCTGGATCTTATAGGAAATTTTTTTGTTTGTACCGATGCTTCACTAGAGGGATTAGGAGGAGTCCTATCCCAAGATAAATTTATGGTAGCATATGAGTCTAGAAAACTCAAAAAGCATGAAGTTAACTATGCTACTCATGATTTAGAACTTGTTGCAGTTGTACATGCTTTGAAAATTTGGTGACACTATCTGGTGGGTAGACCATTTGAATTAAGAACCGACCACCAAAGTTTGAAGTATATCTTCACTCAACCATTACTAAATGCTAGAAAAAGAAGATGGATAGAATTCTTAGCAGAATATGATTTTGGTATTGAGTATATCAAAGGAAAGGAAAATAAATTCATTGATGCCTTAAGTAGAAGGAAGCACATAGTCACTTTGACTCGTAGTCATGTGGATTTAATGGGGCAAGTCAGAAAAATGCAATGCCAGGATCCAGAATGTAGTGAGATTTAGGATAAAGTAGAACAAAATCTTAATGAAAATCAAGATTATAGCATTAAGGATGGACTCTTATGCTTTAAGGATTGAGTAGTTATACCTAAAATGGGTAATTTAAGGAGAGTGATTATGCATGAGGCTCATAATTCTCCTTATTCCGCTCATCCTAGAGGAGCCAAGATGAGGGAAAATATGAAAAAGACCTTTTATTGGTCTGGCATGAAGAAAGACATCACCAATTTTGTGGCACGATGTTTGCAATGTCAGAAGGTGAAGGCTGAACATCAACATCCAGTAAGAAAATTGTATTCCCATGATATACCCACTCAAAAATGGCAGGTTATATCAATGGATTTTATAGTGGGTTTGCCTAAGACAAAATATCAACATGATGCAATTTTTGTTATAGTAGATAAACTAACTAAGGTTGCACATTTTATACCAGGAAGTACTACGGATGATGTTGTAGTCATTGCCAATAGATTTGCAAAGGAAATTTTTAGGTTGTATGGATTTCCTGAGATGATTATCTTTGATAGGGATTCTAGGTTTACTTCTGAGTTTTGGTAGGCTCTCCATCATGCAATTGGCACAACTCTGAATATTAGTTTTGCATATCATCCAGAAATGGATGGACAGATAGAAAGGGTTAACCAAGTCTTGGAAGATATGTTACACATGTATTGCATGGACCAGAAGTCTCGTTGGGAAGACTATTTGTATCTGGTTGAGTTTACTTATAATAATAGCTATCATTCTTCCTTGAAGATGGCCCCTTTTGAAGCCTTGTATGGTATAATGATGCAGGACTCCATTATCTTGGGACAATCCAGAGGATCGGGTTGTCATTGGACCAAAAATGGTTAGAGTAATGGAAGAGCAACTAAGACTAATCCGACAAAGGCTCAAGGAAGCCATGGATAGATATAAGAGTTATGCAGATTTGAAAAGAACACCTAGGGAATTCTCTGTGGGTGATAGAGTGTTTCTAAGGGTAAAACCTAAGAAGAGTGCCATTAAATCAATAAAACTGGATCCTAGATTTGTTGGACCATTTGAGATTGTGGAGAAAATAAGTCCAGTAGCCTATCGGCTTGACTTACCACCTAACCTATCAAAGATCCATAATACTTTTCATGTATCCCTACTTAGGAGATATATTGCTGATCCTGATCATGTGTTAGATGTTTCTAAATTGTAGATGGTAGATCCGACAACCTGTGAAGTGAAACCTGTGAAGATCTTGGAATTTCATTCCAAGACAATGAGGAAATGAAATATTGATCAGTGTAGGGTCCAGTGGGACCAGTATTCTGATAAGAATTCCACTTGGAAAAAAGTGGAAGACATGAAAAGACATTTTCCTTATTTATTTGATGATGTTATGTAATAATACAGGTTGAACTACATACCACTTATGAAAAGTGGAGACTATGCAAAAACTATGTTTTATTGACTTTTATGTAATATTGCAGGAAAACACAAGGGATTGTGTTTAATCTAAGGGGGGAGTATGTCACATCCCACCTTGGAAGAACTCTTTTAAGATGTTATTTGTGTATTGATAGCTGATTTTAATACTTGATATATTTGCAATATGTTTGTTTCTGTCAAGAGAAAATGATGTTGCGTTGCATTACTTGATTGCAGGAACAAGTATTCTCGTAGGTGGAAGATTGACCACCAGATATGAGAAGGGAAATGATGACAATGACAACTCAATAGGTAAGGCTCATGTTCACATCATCACTAGTCTCCTTCATGATGGGCGGTGATAACTAAGAATTATTCTAAAATACCTACCCACTTAAAGGAAAAATGATGATGGGGAATAATGAGCATGCATCGATTGCTTGTGTATGCCATTTGTGTGATATATATTTAATTGCACAATTAGTTTGTATGAGATTGGCATATTTGAATATTATCTTGAAAATGCACACTAAGTAATGGTTTGCACCTTACAAATTATTTTAGAAATATTTTATGCATTTGAAAAATGTCATACAATTTAATAATCTTTATGGTGATTTTGTGAAAATGTTAAATTGGGGAAATTTCTAAAAGAAGATATTTATTGTCTTGAACATGCTTATTAACCTAATTGCATCCATCTTAAGAAAAATAATTAGGTAGATTGTTCTCCTACCAATTTTTCCAATTATGATTGGACCAAAATAATAAAAATATTTTATTAACCTAAAAGGATTATTTCTTGCTCCACATGGTTGCCTTAGAATGGTTAAATTGGTAGTTGAGATCCCTCTTTTATCTCTAATTATCTCATTCTTAAACCACCCATATGTCAAATAGTAGTAGTTGACCTAAGGGATGGTAGACACAAGAAAAATGAGACACCCTTCTAGAAACTTGCTCATAGGGAAGAAAGAAAAATAATAAAAGACAATAAAATGGCATCTTCCTTGTCTGGAGGAAATAGAGCTATATATTACCATAGAGGTTGAGAAAGGTAAGTTTAGAAGGATATTGGAGATAAGGCTAGAGGAAGATAAGACAAAATTAGGATTTGGATTCGTGGCTTTGCGAAAGACCTAGGTGTGGGGGTTTTATATTTTACTACTTGCATTTGATTGAATGATCTCTTTTATCTTCGTAATTATTTTGTGTATTATAATTTTATCTATCATCTAGAATTAGCCATATGATAAGATTTCATAAATGTGGATTGAGAGCCTTTATTTTGATGATTATATGCTAGACATAGACAAATTTCATAAATTGATATTTGGTTCATGTTTACTCTGGACATATTTTAAAAATAGAAAGGAGGCATACCGTCTTTCCAAACATCCTCTCTCTGAGTATCCGATTGTATACCCTTTTTCAATAACGTTATATGGATCTTGTGTCTCAGCCTGGTATACTTTAGTTACAAATTTTTACTAAATATTTAGAAGCCACACTTCTCTCCCTAATGCTATGTTATACTAAAAATTCTCTAGTACCAGTTGGAGGTATGGCACTGTGTAATTTTATGATAATCACACCAATAACACTTGACTTGCATTCCAAAAGTATTGACCTTTATTTTGGTCAATTACTACCCAACTGCTTGATTAAGCTTAATAATTGATCACTCATCAAAGGACGATCGATGATCATTTAGTAAAGAATATGTTATGACTATAATACCTTATTGGAATTGAGCTTTATATGTTTCTATCCGACTATGTGTACTGAGATAGTATCTCACATCTCAGATTCCTCCCTCAATCTGTATAGTGAATGTAGATTGGATTGCCAAATTTTGTTGTGCACCTATATTCAGTATATTAAAACCTGTGTTAACCTTGTTTACTGCATTCAAAGTATCATCTGTCGGCCCAAATTAATCTAGTAGTGTGACTCATAATTTGTATCATCACCATAAAAAAATTTACTAAGTGATTCATGATGGTGCCAACATATGTAATGGCTTGACCTTCCCTTATTATACCCGATCGCTAACATCAATTGAGTACTGGCATGCATTTGACTTGCATATGCTGTGAGGACTTCAGTGTAGGAGATTGTAGCTATGTTTTTGTATTTGTGTTGATTGTATAGATGAAGAAATATTCCATAAATGGTAAACCCCCTATTTATATGGATAGGTCAATATTTGTTGGAATTTCATTACACTATAATACCTCTTATTCCACTAGATGTGTCGCACTCCAATTATTATACTACCCATGGGAAATTGGTGCTTAAACTCAAGTCCTAATCCTTTCTCACCACAGTGGATCACCTCTGTTAAATTTTAAATCAAAATCTGCCTCGATCTCCGACCAACCTTGGAACTTCACTTGGATTATCACTCAACTTGTTGTCATAACTCTTTTTCTATATTTTCTTTCACATTCACATAAAATTTCAGATTTTAAAGGTTTTAAAAATAGAATAATAATGCTTTGTATTTCCTCATAATAATTTTCATGGTATAATACTCGGGTTTAAATATTGGGTTTTGACTATATGTTTTCTCATATGGAATTTAGGTGTTGAGAAGTTTTCTCTATGCTTTGATGGATATGGTCATGGAATTTATTTTAAATGAATTTCCTTTATATCTTATAATTTGTATATGTTTAATCATATTGAATTAATTTGATTGCCTTATGAAATCTAGAAATAGATGATGAATTGAAAACTAAGGTATATAATTTAATTTCTTTTGTAAATGACAATTTCTCTTTATATTATAGTAAACATTGAATGTCTTTGTAAAGTCATAGAAATCAATTAATTTGGATAAATTGAACAAAGGTTTGAAAATATTAGATAGCCAAATTGAATGAAAATTTTTGGACTTGCATTGAATTTCTATGACTAATGAATAAACTATTCTAGCTTTATGATGAATTTTGTAAATAAATGTAATAGAGGAATGGAATGTAGATCTTCTAGTTTTGGAAGGATGAATTGGTGTTCATCCTTGGAAGAGGTATGGGACTCTTCCATATTTTTGTGATAATTAAGATGAATGAGACTTATGATGGATGGGATTAGAAAAATTATCCTTACATTAATGAAGGATGAATTATAGAAAATTCATGCCTAGAAATGTATATAAAATAAAATTTAATTACATTATGACAAATTATTGATGCATGGTTGCATATAAAAAAAATAAGCATGGTTTTTTTCTAATGCATTTGGCATATTTGCCATCGAGTTGTCCTGATCCCTTCACCATCATCTCTCACACCATGAAGAATTCAAGATAAACCAGAGAAGAACCGGACAACAATATGGAAGACTATTGTATTGTTCATTATGTTTAAGCTTGTCTTGAGATAAATTGTAATATGAATGGCTGAAATAAATGTTGTATAATCAACCATGATTTTGTAATATTTGATGTATTTGATTGTAAGCTTATGTATATTAGAGAGGAAATCTACTTAATGTAGTATTCATCTAAAAAACAAATAGGTGATATATGCATTGGAATTTGATCAAGTAAATAGAAATTACTTTGATTATTATATCTTGTCAAATGTATGGCATTGAGAATTGTAATGTTTTAGATGATTAATGGATGTATATAATTTATATCTCTTATTGAATACATTAGTGTAGAAGGAAACTTGTGGATGACTTTCATAACAATAAGAGACAAAATGATGTTTACACCATTAGTCTAAGGGAATTAAAAACAAACCAAATACTCAATACAATTGGGAACAAGGTTATGCACAATGGTGAATTTCATAATTTAGAGAAAATTTTATGTTTTTCACAATTTTTATTTTGCTAATTTTGGGACCCTAGAGGTCGACCCATTCACCCAAAAATTATGGGATCAATTTTTTTTAGGGGTAAATCCGCCCCGGTACCATAAGGTTTATCACCTAGTTTTCACCTTAAAATTATTAAAAAAAATTATCCTACCATATTCGCCTGTTGTACCCCATTATATATAGGTAACCCTGATAGCGACACATATAATTAAAACATTAATTTTATCAGATAGCGAACAATACAAAGCAAGCGACTGACACAACGTGACTGACAAAATGTGACTACCATAGATGACTGTGATAGTAACCATGTGACAGTTGCCATGTGATAGTTGCCTTGTGATAGTCGCATTGTGAAAATCACCATGTGACAATTGCCACATGACGACTGTCACATGGTGATTGTCATAAGGTGATTGTCACATGGTGACTAACAATAATTTCACAATTTTAGGCATCAATATATATCCAAACATAGACATATTTGTACTCATTGGAAAGATATTTTTGAGCCCGATCTAATGGCAATGATTTTATGAAGTTTCAATATGATTTAATATGTTGAAATATATCCCAAAATGACATTACTTCCTTACACCCATATTTGGAGCAACTTTTGACCTATTAAATCATCTTGAATGTTCATAAAAACACCACCATTAGATCAAACTCAAAAAGGGCTTTCCAATGAGTACAAATATACCTATTTTTGGATATATATTGATGTTTAAAACTATGAAATTATTGTTAGTCACCATGTGACAATCGCCTTGTGACAGTCGCCTTGTGACAGTCACCATGTGACATTTGCCTTGTGATAGTCACCTTGTGATAGTCACCATGTGATAGTTGCCATGTGGCAGTCACCATGTGGCGATTAACACAAGCGACTGTCACAAGGTGACTAACAATATTATCATCATTTTAGGAATCAATATATATCTAAACATGGCATATTTGTACTCATTAGAAAGCTCTTTTTGAGCTTGATCTAATGGTGGTATTTTTATGAAGTTTTAAGATAATTTAATAGGTCAAAAGTGGCCTCAAATATGGTGATAAGGAAGTAATATCATTTTGGGATATATTTTGACCTATTAAATCATCTTGAAACTTCATAAAAACATTGCCATTAGATCAGGCTCATAAAGAGCTTTCCAATGTGTACAAATATGCCTATGTTTGGATATATGTTGATGACTAAATCTATGAAATTATTGTTAGTCACCTTATGACAATCACCATGTGATAGTCACCATGTGACAGTCATCTTGTGACAGTCGCCATGTGACAGTTGCCATATGGCGACTAACACAAGTAATTGTCACAAGCTGACTGACAATAATGTCACCATTTAAGGCATCAATATATATATCCAAACATAGGCATATTTGTACTTGTTGGAAAGCTCTTTTTAAGACCGATCTAATGGTGGTATTTTTATGAAGTTTCAAGATGATTTAATAGGTCAAAAGTGGTCCCAAATATGGTGGTAAGGAATTAATATCATTTTGGGATAGATTTTGACCTATTAAATCATCTTAAAACTTCATAAAAATACCACCATTAGATCGGGCTTGAAAAGCTCTTTCCAACGAGTACAAATATACCTATGTTTGGATATATATTGATGTCTAAAACTATGACATTATTTTTAGTCACCATATGACAATTGCCATGTGACAATCGCCTTGTGATGGTCACCATGTGACAATCACCATGTGGCGACTGTCACAAGGCAACTCGATAATAATTTTATAGTTTTAGGCATCAATATATATCCAAACATAGGCATATTTGTACTTGTTGGAAAGCTCTTTTTGAGCCCAATCTAATGGTGGTGTTTTTATAAATTTTTAGGATGATTTAATAGGTCAAAAGTACCCCCAATTGTTTTTATAATTTACATGCAATTTTTTTGAAAATTCACCATATTTTGATAAGTTTTTTCAAAATTTAAAAAAAACACCTCAAAGTTTATACACGATTCACCTTGATTCACCCTGAATTTATAATTACTTTTTCGATACTACCCTTTATGCATAACCCTGATTGGGAAGATGACAAACAATCATCAAACCATTAACACCTTGTAAATGAGTTAATAGTATAATGATGCTTAAAAAAAATATCCCAAGGCTTAGAGAAGTTATCATGAGAAAAATAGATTAATGGCTTTCTCCTAATTACTAGTATTCATGGATAGTATGGAGAGGAAGGGGCGATTCCATTTGGTGAGGGATAGTTCTCTCAAAATAATGGTATAACAATTGAAATATCCTCATGCCATTTGGTGATGACATGATGGACATAACCATTGTATTATCCTCATACCATTTGGTGATGACATGATGGAATTGTATATGTTGGTGCTTCTAATCAAGAGTGGATTTGAATTAATCTTTTGTGGCTTGGATTACTTACTATGAATTTGGGATATCCTCATCTTAGATCATTATTATATTCTTAACTCAATGAAATATGGACAAAGATAAATGTAGGAACAAAAAAATTAATGGATGAGTAGTAACAATTGGGGTTATTACACAAAGGTTAATTTAATCAAGAGGTCTTGAGTTGAATCAGAATTTGGAGCCATCCCGAGCTCACCCAAGGCTACTCTGTACAAAAATCCTAATGGCCAACCTATTGATGTTGAGGTTGGCTCTTCTGTCAATCCGAGAAGATAGAAGTTGATATTGGGCTCTTTTGATGGCACATATACTCCTAGCAAGCACTCGACTTGCATGAAATATTTGATCAATAAAGGTAAAAAAATATTGGTTTCTCCTCCTACGAATGCCACTTCGTTAGAATTTTCCTCTTCAGCTCACAAAATATAAAATACAATCACTGCTCTATCCCTTGGTGCATTCCCTATTCAGCCAATTGATGATGTCAACCTGGTGACCAATTTGGATGATATTGTCTCCCTAGAAACTTTGATGCTAGTGAGAGTTGGAAAAATGATCAACCATATGAAGACTCAAAAGATGGTCAACCTGAGGAAGGAATCTCCCAAGGATTATGATGATGAGGATTATCTCCCAATACTTGAATAGCTGGTTTTTTCTATGGATGGTCTCCATGGCTTACAGTCGTTCCCCTTTGTTTTTGTTGGTGGTTTGGCCACTTCCAGTGGTAGTTTTATGGGGTTTTATCTTTCTCTGCTATGGTTTTCTACTATGAGGTTACCATTTTTTGTCCTACTTTTTTGTTTGTAGTGTTTTGGGATTTTTGGTTCCGATCGGGATCTCCCTTCTCCAACTTGTAACAAGGTTTTGGGACCCTTTCAAAACCCTTTATCAATAAAAATTTGATAAATGGTGTATTTGATTATTGGATTAATTAAAGGAATGAGACTTTGATTATTGGATATAAAAGGAAAATAGATTATTTGCTTGATTAAGGAATGAAACCTTAGTTATTTGAAATAATATGTTATTTGATTATTTTCTTAATTAAGGAATGAGACCTTAGTTATCAGGTATACTAGATTCTGAAATGATTTTATTAAAGGAAGACTTGTGATATCTATATTTTTTGAAAAGACTCTCTTTGATGTAAATAAGAGATAAGAATGGAAATTAATAAATTATTATGAGATCAACTAGATAATAGATGGTTGCATGCTTTAATTAACATTGTATAGTTACAATTTGGCAAAGTAAATAGTAAATGTATTGGTTTCATTTTAGTAGTAGATGCATTTAGATGCATGTCTTTCATAAGAACCATGAGCTATCCTGATCCCCTACTATCCTCAAAAGAACAATGGAAAGACAAGAACAACCAAATAAGATAGTTGGAACCAATGCACTGGCTTGATTTATAATTGCAATAATTTATTCATGTTCAAAATAGACTAGACTTGTAGGGAGAAATCCCTAGATGGATATGGATGTATTACTTTATTCTTTAAAATTATGGAGGTTTTACCATACTTGGATATATGTAATAGTTTACTGAATGAATGAGGAATGTATCTTTAATTTATTATTCTGAATTATCTATGCATCATTATTCAACTTCTCATTCTATTTAATTCTTATTCTCATTTAATGTTGTTTTCTTTTAAATTACTTCTTATATGATTTATAAATTATGTTCTTTGATTGATTAACTGATTGAGTTATTCATATATTCTTTCTAAACATAATAGGAACCTAAGAAAATGAGACCTCTTAGGGTGAACATATAAAGGACCTAAGAGATTGATATATCTTAGGGTGAACATAGAAAGGGCCTAAGATATTGAGACCTCTTAGGATAAACATAGAAAGGACCTAATATATCGAGACCTCTTAGGGTGAAAATAGAAATAACCTAAGGGATTGATACCCCTTAGGGTGATATTGACTAAGTAAAATAATTTCTTACATCATAGTTAAGATAGCTCATCATAACGATGATATGGATAGCTTAACTTGCAGTATGTGTAGCATACCTACACAGATAGAATTGTGTATGGTATGGTGATGAGTGTATACCTTTGACTGTACAAAAGGTGATAAGTTAGCTCATAAAGAAGGATGATATGGATAAATTATCTACGATACACATAGTATACCTACACATACAGACTTGTGTAGGGTATTGAATGCGATGTAACTCTTTTGGAAAAGTTGGGAAACTTAGTAAACTTAAAACAATAGGTTAGCCAAAAGTTGGGTAGGGGTTTATGAATCCCTCTCCATAGTAAAAAATATATTTTCTTGTATTTATTTTAGTTAGTTTTAGGGTCATTACATGTGGTATAAGAGCTCTAAGTACAAGTTTATAGAGCTTCTTAATGTGCTTAAGGGATTTAGATGTCTGCCTATTCATAATTTGGGACAAAGTTATAAATATTTAGGATTCTTATTTATTAGAATCAAAGGGGGATTTTTATTTTATTGATTGGAGGAATGGGTTGTGAAAGGGACCCAAAACCTTTCCCAAGTGTGATTACAATATGATCCAGGTAGTCATTCTTTGAAAGAAAATAAACTTTGCAAAGAGATAATTTGCACAAGAAGACAGTCCTGGAGGGACCATCTTTGAAACCATAAAAGAGAAGCATGGGATCATCCTATATGACAATTAAAAACCCACCCAAGAGGGGTATGAGAAGCAAAACAAATGAAAATATATTTAAATTAAAAATTCCACCCAAGAGGGGCCTGGGATAGCAAGTACAAGTGACAAAAATTAAACATGGAATACCACCCAAGAGGGGCCTAGAATAACAAGTATGATCAACAAATATTTAAAATGTGGAATCCCACCTAGGAGGGGCCCAGGAAACCAAAAAATGTACTGAATTCCACTAGTAGGAATAATAGGAATGCAGTTTTCCATTCAAGTCAAACAAATAGGTTGGAAACCTACACACATAGAGAAAATACTTCCAATAAAAACACGTATAAATTGGAACAGTAGCACAAAGAGATCACCACAAACAATGATATCTTGTTATGAAGGAGATGTAATGCACAACCAAAGCATAGGAAAGTCCACAAAAGTAATTAACAACCATGATACCTCAGGATTGAAGAGGAAAGTCACATACAAGGAAAACCATTAGGGATAAACTTCTACAGTAGATAGAAAAGCACATGTCCCCTCCAAAGACCAAAGGGACTATAGAATATGCCCATTAGAATCAAAGCGGGATTAATCCCAAAGGGTGTTTGGAACATTATGACACCTTTCTTATAGTAAGAATGGAATTATACATTAAAGATATATCATAACTTTGGCACTACCCTAATTGGATTTTGGTGTATTTTAGTAAGAAAAGTCTATATTATGGCTTGTATTAGTAGTTTGGTTCAAGGTGAAACTATAACCTAGCTTTCTCTTATTAGTTGAAATCTAGATAAATGACACCTAAGGCTAGAGAAGAGAGACATATACATTCAACTAGGTGAACTCAATAGAGTAATGTCAAAGAAGGAATCCAGGATGAGGTTTCGAGAAATTCCAATAGAGAGATAGAAAACCTCACTACTATGGTTATCACCATGCAAGATTAGATGAAGAAAATGTTGGAAACCATTGTAAATCAGAATTCACAAGTTAGAGGTTTAGATGTTATCCAAGCCAATGAACTAAATGCAATAAAATTGGAAGCTAGAGCTCTTTTGGAAATGGAATTGGCTAAGGATCTGAAAAATGATTGTATCTCCAAATTTGGTGGAGAAGGATAAGGCGATGCAACCAAAGCCTGGCTGAGAGAAATTGAAGTTTATTTCATAATGAAGGGTGACTCCCTAGGAACCTGAATAGTTTGAGAAACAATATACCTAGAAGGAGTTGCATTGGATTAGTGGGAAACCTACCAAGAAAATAATAACATCAAAGTTGTCGATCATAAATATAAATATTTTATTGTAATATTTAAAAATATGTTCCTCACAAAACATTCCTATGCATTAAAATTTAAAGAATTTTCCAACCTTCAACAAGGGACTAAAATAGTGGAGATATATTATAATAAGTTGGTTCAGTTTCTTAAGTATGTGTTTACTTATGAAAAAAATATGAGGACCCACAAGTTTATTCTTAGGTTAGAATCTAGAGTGAGACATGATGTAAACATGCATGAATCCAAGTCACTACAAAGGGCATATGACTCGGTAATGAAGGTAGAGTTTCACCTATAATTCAACTATGCCATCCTATCTGAGCAATATCGGTAAGCACTAAGTAAAAGGAATAGCGATGAATTTGTGAAATGGTAAGAACAAGGTTAGAAGGCCAAGAACTCCCTAAAATATGAGAAGAGAAATAACATAAATCATATGATATTCAAGAAGAACTTCCAAAATAAAAACAACAACAATCCCACCAATGTTAAACCCCATTCTTAGAAACCATAAACTTCAGCTCCAATAAGTAAAGCAGGGGAGCAAAAGCTAAAAAAGCATAAAAGACCCAAGGATGGGTTTTATAACTACAGAGGCCCTCATTATGCTAGCTAATATCCACATAAACCAAATCCAAGTACATCCAGTGCCAAGGGAAAGTAACCCACTCACCGGATTTATGCTGCAATCGAGAATCAGAAGTCAGAAGGGCAAGTTACAAAATTACTTATGAAAGGTAAGTTTTTTAATAAGAAATTAAATATTTTAATTGATAGTGGGGCCATAGATAGTTTTATTTATTCTAGTTTAGCAAGGGATATACCAAAAATACCAATATATTTGGCCCAAGTGTGGAAGGCTAAGTATGGTTTTGGGTAAACCTGCTCAGTAAACCAATATTTTCCAATGGTAGAGATTACTTTAACTAGTGGTACCTAAAATGCTAAAAAAGATCGTACACCAAGCAATAAAATACAAGATAGCAATCATGTAACTATAATGACAAAATAGAATATAAGAATAATGGTACCCTTTTTATTAATATTGAATCTATATTTCAAAAAATGGTTACAATATGATCCCCCTAAGGGATTTGCTACCCCTTCTAATACAATGAATACAATTATAAATGGAATATAGGTGTAGTTTATAGAATCTTCCTTGCACTCATGAAGTAATCTAGGGCAGGTTTTTGGGACTACCACAATCAATGATGTGGTATGAATTTGGTGCTCCTATTCTCGTGTATGAACCTATAATATACACACAAGAAAGACAAGTAATTCGTAACATGTTTAGATCCCTTTGAGATAGGGATAATATTAATGATGATTAAACCAAAATAAAAGCAAATGAAATGCATTAATAGAAAGTAAACTATTGTAACAAACAAGAAATAATATATACTAAAGCTTTATTGAAAGAAAATAGGAAAAATAGATCTCTACTATCGGGCTATCTTAGGGTGGGACAGTCGTGCTTGTAGGCTATCTTGGGTCGAGATAACCGCTACCTTGTAAGTGATTTTTTGAGGCGAATGCGGGATGACTCTTGGGTTCAATCTGGGGTTTGGTCAACAGATTGATGTGTTCATGAGAATGAATTTACTAGGTCTAGATTAGTATTCAAAGCAGGAGTATTATATCACACAGAGAATATGGACGTGGTCTTCAATATTTGGAGCTAACCATTGGCATACTTTCCATAGTGAGAAGAATGCAAAGGCTTGGAAGCTTGTGGTTGAATTCCAACAACACTTTGTTGCTTGAATATTTGAAAACTCTAGATGGATGTATATTTTTACTAAGGGGTGAGCACTATTATATAGATTCCTTGAAAAAATGAAGAGGTGGTTCACTTAAAGAAAAACGAATGCCTATTTTCAAAATCTCCATGCAGTTGATTGTGTCATGTGGTTGCTCTAATCTGGGCTCATGCACATGCTAAATTGTGACACAAATTTAGGTGCAATATTAAATGGTAGTTTTAGCTTCTAGTTATGCCCCACTCATTTTTTATTCTACTTATGGCATGACCATCCCAAGGTGAGATGGCCCTAACTAGAGGTCGTCTCATGGTGATATGACCACAGTTTGGAGGCCATATTAGGGTGATATTACCATGCTTGTAAAAGTTGCCTATGATCAATATTGAAAAGAGATTTCCAACAAGTACAAATATGCCTATGTTTGGATATATTGATGTCTAAAACTATGACATTATTGTCAGTCACCATATGACAATTGCCATGTGAAAATCACCTTGTGATAGTCACCATATGACAATCACCATGTGGCGACTGTCATAAGGCAACTGATAATAATTTCATATTTTTAGGCATCAATATATATCTAAACAAAGGCACATTTGTACTTGTTGGAAATCTCTTTTTGAACCCAATATAATGGTGGTGTTTCTATGAAGTTCTAGGATGATTTAATAGGTCAAAACTACCCCAAAAATGTTTTATAATTTAAATGCAATGTTTTTGAAAATTCACCATATTTTAATAAATTTTTTGCAAAATTTAAAAAAAAATTGTCCCAAAGATTATACATGATTCACCTTGATTCACCCTGAATTTATAATAATTTTTTTAGTACTATCCTTTATGCATAACCCTAATTGGGAATATGAAAAACAATCACCAAACCATTAACACCTTGTAAATGAGTAAATAGTATAATGATTCTTAAAACAAATATCCCAAGGCTTACATAAGTTATCATGAGAAAAATAGATTAATGGCTTTCTCCTAATTACTAGTCTTCATGGATAGTATGGAGAGGAAGGGGCGATTCCCTTTGGTGAGGGATAGTTCTCTCAAAATAATTATATAACAATTGAAATGTCCTCATGCCATTTGGTGATAACATTATGGACATAACCATTGTATTATCCTCATACCATTTGGTTATGGCATGATGGAATTGTATAAGTTGGTGCTTCTACTCAAGAGTGGGTTTGAATTAGTCTTTTGTGGCTTGGATTACTTACTATTCATTTTGGATATCCTCATATTAGATCATTATTATATTCTTCACTCAATGAAAGGTGGACAAAGATAAATGTAGGAACAAAAAAAATTAATGGATGAGTAGTAACAATTGGGGTTGTTACACAAAGGGTAATTTATCAGGGGGTATCAAGTTGAATCAGAATTTGGAGCCATCTTGAGCTCACCCAAGGCTATTCTAGACAACAATCCTAATGGCCAACCTATTGATGTTGAGTCTAGCTCTTCTATCAAGCCGAGAAGATAGAAGTTGTTACTAGGATCTTTTGATGGCAACTATACTCCTAGCCATCACTCGACTTGCATGAAATATTTGATTAAGAAAGGTAAAAACATATTGGTTTCTCCTACTATGAATACCACTTCATTAGAATTTTCCTCTTCAGCTCCCAAAATACAAAATACAATCACTACTTCGTCCCCTAGTGCACTTCCTATTCAGCCAATTGATGATATCAACCTGGTGACCGATTTGGATGATATTGTCTCCCTAGCAATGTTGATGCTGGTGAGAGTTGAAAAAATCATCAACCATATGAAGAATCAAAAGATGGTCAACCCGAGAGAGGAATCCCTAAGGATTATGATGATGAGGATTATCTCCCAATCCTTGAATAGTTAGATTTTTCTATGGATGGTCTCCATGGCTTATAGTTGTTCCCCTTTGTTTTTGTTGGTGGTTTGGCCACTTCCAGTGGTAGTTTTATGGGGTTTTCACTTTCTCTTCTATGGTTTTATGCTATGAGGTTACAATTTTTTGTCCTAATTTTTGTTTTGTAGTGTTTTGGGGTTTTTGGTTCCGATTGGGATCTCCCTTCTCCAACTTGTAACAAGGTTTTGGGACCCTTTCAAAACCCTTTATCAATAAAAATTTGATAAATGGTGTATTTTATTATTGGATTAATTAAAGGAATGAGACTTTTATTATTGGCTATAAAAGGAAAATAGATTATTTGCTTGATTAGGGAATGAAACCTTAGTTATTTGAAATAATATGTTATTTTGTTATTTGATTAATTAAGGAATGATACCTTAGTTATCAAATATACTAGATTCTGAAATGATTTGATTAAAGGAAAACTTATGATATCTGTATTTGTCGAAAAGACTCTCTTTGATGTAAATAAGAGATAAGAATGGAAATGAATAAATTCTTATGAGATCAACTAGATAATATATGGTTGAATGCTTTAATTAAATTTGTATAGTTGCAATTTGGCAAAGTAAATAGTAAATGCACTGGTTTCATGTTAGTAGTAGATGCATTTAGATGCATGTATTTCATAAGAACGATGAGCTATCTTGATCCCCTACTATCCTCAAAAGAACAATGGAAAGAAAAGGAGGACCAAAGAATATAGTTGGAACCAATGCATTGGTTTGATTTATAATTGCAATAATTTATTCATGTTCAAAATAGACTAGACTTGTAGGGAGAAATCCCTAGATGGATATGGATGTATTACTTTATTCTTTAAAAGTATGGAGGTTTTACCATACTTGGATATATGTAATAGTTTACTGAATGAATGAGGAATGTATCTTTAATTTTTTTTAAGCAAAAAATCCCTTGCGGGGCCGCCTTGGTTTGAGAGACCATGAAAAGGGGGTTCTACACCATCAAAGTCACCCAGGAGTCGCACCCGACCCTGCTCGTACCAACATTATCAATTGGATTTTGGATACCCAATTCAGCTTTTTGGTAGGGTCAATATTTGAACCTAGGACCTCTCTTGGAGAATTTCCCTCTCCTCTCCAACTCACCTACAACACCTGGGTTAAACTAATTTATAGTGGAAAACACCCATTTTAAAGTGCCACTTTCAACAGGTTGGGCATAGGAGGAATTGAGCTTGTCGGACTCTACCAGCACATAGAATATTCCTTACTATACCATATATATGTAGGATGGAGATAAGGGGAATGGAACCTGGGTCGGCCTCTACCATTACCCAAGGCATTTACCAATGCACCACAACAAGTAGATGTATCTTTAATTTATTATTATGAATTATCTATGCATCATTATTCAACTTCTCCTTCTATTTAATTCTTATTCTCATTTAATGTTTTTTTCTTTTAAAGTACTTCTTATATGCTTTATAAATTATGTTCTTTGATTGATTAAATAGATAGAGCTATTCATGTATTCTTTCTAAAAATAATAGAAACCTAAGAAAATGAGACCTCTTATGGTGAACATCAAAAGGACATAAGAGATTGATATATCTTAGGGTGAACATAGAAAGGGCCTAAGATATTGAGACCTCTTAGGATAAACATAGAAAGTACCTAATATATTGAGAACTCTTAGGGTGAAAATAGGAAGAACCTAAGGGATTGAGACCCCTTAGGGTGATATTGACTAATTAAATTGATTTCTTACTTCAGAGTTAAGATAGCTCATCATAACGATGATATGGATAGCTTAACTTGCAGTATGTGTAGCATACCTACACAGATAGACTTGTGTATGGTATGGTGATGGGTGTATACCTTTGACTGTACGAAAGGTGATAAGTTAGCTCATAAAGAAGGATGATATGGATAAATTATCTACGATACACATAGTATACCTACACATACATACTTGTGTAGGGTATTGAATGCGATGTAACTCTTTTTGGAAAGCTGGGAAACTTAGTAAACTTAAAACAATAGGTTAGCCAAAAGTCGGATAGGGGTTTATGAATCCCTCTCCATAGTAAAAAAAATATTTTTTTGTATTTATTTTAGTTAGTTTTAGGGTCATTACATATGGTATGAGAGCTCTAAGTACAATTTTATAGAGCTTCTTAATGTGCTTAAGGGATTTAGATGTCTTTCTATTTAGAATTTGGGACAAAGTTAGGAATATTTAGGATTATTGCTTACTAGAATAAAAGGGGGATTTTTTTTATTGATTGGAGGAATGGGTTGTGAAAGGGACCCAAAACCTTTCACAAAAATGATTACAATATGATCCAGGGAGTCATTTTTTGAAAGGAAATAAAATTTACAAAGAGATAATTTGTACAAGAAGACATTCTTGGAGGGACCATCTTTGAAACCATAAAAGAGAAGCATGAGATCATTTTGTACGACAATAAAAGACCCACCCAAGAGGGGTACAAGAAGAAAAATAAATGAAAATATATTTAAATGAAAAATCCCACCCAAGAGGGGCATGGGATAGCAAGTACAAGTGATAAAAATAAAACATGGAATACCACCCAAGATGGGCCTAGAATAACAAGTATGATAAAAAAATATTTAAAATGTGGAATCCCACCTAGGAGGGGCCCAAGAAACCAAAATCATGTATTGAATTCCACTAGTAGGAATAATAGGAATGCAGTTGCCCATTCAAGTCAAACAACTAGGTTGGAAAATTGTGCACATAGATAAAATACTTCCAATAAAAAAACCTGTAAAGTGGAATGGTAGAACGAAGATATCACCACAAACAATGATATATTATTATGAAGGAGATGTGATGCACAACCAAAGCATAGGAAAGTCCACAAAAGTAATTAACCACCACGACACCTCAGGATTGAAGAGGAAAATCACATACAAGGAAAACCATTAGGGATAAACTTCTACAGTAAATAGGAAAGCACATGTCTCCCTCCAAGGACCAAAGGGACTGATGAGCACCAGAAATGCTCATATTTTGTACATACTTCTTTGATTAATATGCGGTTGTATAATAAGGATTGCGTACTTTTATAAATGATTATATAGATATTTGATATAATTATGCGTGTTATCTAATTTGTGTGCTTTTAGTATGTTTTGTGGAATTGCAGTTGATTTAGTTAGATTTGGAACAGTCGAGGTCCTTTCGATGGACCTGGCACTTTATTTCATCGAGAGTCAATGAAGAGAACATAGGCGCCTCCCTGCAGTCGAAAGGCGCCAAGTGAACATAGGCGCCTCCCTGCAGTCGAAAGGCACCAAGTGAATACAAGCGCCTCCCTGCAGTCGAAAGGCATCAATTGAACATAAGTGCCTCCCTGTAGTCGAAAGGTGCCAAGTGAATACAAGCGCCTCCCTACAGTCGAAAGGCATCGATTGAACATAGGTGCCTCCCTGCAGTCAAAGGCACCAACCAAATACGAGTGCCTCCCTGCAGTCGAAAGGCACCAACTGAATGGGAGCGCCTCCCTGCAGTCGAAAGGCGCCACTGATTCTTTGCCCGTTGACCAGAGTTGAACGACATGGACGATAGCGGCTGGTGCAGTTCCAACTCTGCGTCATGCAGAGCTAAATTGGAGATAGCGCCTAACGTACCCAAATGTCTTATCGATGCCAGGCAAAGCATGAACCAAAATGAACATGCCACCTTCAGAATAGAATGCCAGACGTCGATTGCATTCGCCAGACTGTTCTAATTTAGTCTGGGAAGAATCGACTGTTGTAACCACTTCTATAATAGAAGTTCTACGGGTGTGTTATATAAACACACGCAGATCGTTCTAAGAGATATATAGCGATATAGAAAATATAGAGGGATATATAGAGGGAATTAATAAAGATCCATTTTAGAGTTACATTGTAATGCGTTGATAAATATATTACAGTTACAGAAGTTCTAAAGCGCGTGTTCGATCGGGAAGAAGCTGCTGGAGCCTGGGCCCACTCCAAGCCAGTATTTCTTCCCCATTTCCTTTTTGTTCAGTTATTTTAATTAGTTTATTGCTTTCATAGGAATGTTCATTGCTTTACTAGTGATTGTCGTAGGTTTATTTTCAAGAATATGTACATGATTTATTTTTGTAGATTTAAATTATGTTCTTCTTACGTAATTTATTGAGGAGTGCGGGAATGATTGACAACCATCTCAAGAACACCCCCCAATGTAGGATTAGTAGACCCACCTCCAGTGGTATTGTAGTAACCTAATTCCGACTCTTCGCAAGTTTACGAAGCTCCCTGGGTTGATAATTAAATGCACGGGCATGTGACAAAAATAGGAAACCATTCACCTTGTTTGGCCCGCAACATTTTGGCACCGTTGTCGGGGAAGCGTCTTAATTAGATTACTTGCAATACCCTGAAACCTTCTATCCGACCTTGTATGAGTTCTTCGAGAAGAAGAGGACCTGACGGTCACTTTATAAGAACTAATCCATCAGGACCTGAGTCAGCCGAGCATTTTGGATTTGAGCTAGACCCGTCCGACCTACCAGCAGTCCATTGGAGTGAGGAACCGCACTTTGTGCAAAGTGCCGCCTCATCCCATCAACAAGGGGATGAACGAATCATCACAAATCCCCTATTTAATAGGACTCCTCTAGAGGAAGCCCTATTGTGGAAGGCTATGGAGGATCAGACGATCTCGCCAGACAACCTTAGAGCATTGACTCAAAAAGTTTTAAATGACCGAAAGGCCATAAACGCTGCATTAGAAACCACATTTCCTAAAAAAATGGTAGATAATGATGAAGTCTCATCTGGCTTTAGTTTCCCAATAGAGGAGGGAGTAGGAGATACCAAAATGAAAAACATATCCCCTGCTCACCTCCCGTCCTTCAGAGGACACCCGACTGAGGACCCTGACCTATTTTTATTCAAATTTGATGTTTTGTGCAGGTCTGTGGATTACAAATCAAATGCGCAGAAGTTGAAATTATTTCCTTCTACATTAGATGATGCAGCTCTGCGATGGTTCATCGGTCTGGGAGACAAACACATCACCACCTGGGACCAGATGAAGACGCTCTTTTTAGAGCAATATCAAGATTTTGGGAGAGCAAGAGACTCCAGGGAGGAGGTCCTGAGCATGACACAAAGAGAAGATGAGTCTCTCGAGGAGTATTGGGAGAGATTCACCTTTAATCTTCAATGGTCCCCTCACTCGAAGCTATCTGATAAGTCCCTCAAAAGCATCTTCTTGAGGGGACTTACCAATGAGTCACTGGAGGCTCTCAACATGATCTCTGGAGGTGATGTCTATCAGCATGCTATGGACGACATCCAGAAATTATGCCGGAACTACTCGAGAAGGCGAGGCAAAGTCACCCCCAAGACCATGAAGGCGACTTCTTCAGTCACCAAAATAGAGATAGGCAACATGCTGGAGGATTTGAAGAGCGAAATGCTTTCATCTCTAGCACTGCAGATGGATACGCTACTGTTAGAAAAGAAGAAACAAGAAAATGACGCAGCATTAGCCTATTTCTGCCCAAAATGTAGAGGAAGGCATGCAAAGAATGCATGCCCAAAAAACAAGGTCAGAGAATGCGCAGTTTGCAGGCTGAATCATAAAACTCGATTGTGCCCACAACTGCCCAGTAAACAGGAAGCGGCTGAGAGCACGGAGGCCTATTTCATAGGCAATAGGAAGAGTTGGCCATAGCCCCCCATGGGGAATATACCAACCGAAATGCCAACATATGGGGGAGGGTCATACATGCACCAAGGACCCCCTCAACCACCTAATATGGGGTGGTGGGGACCGTCACCCTGGACGAACGCACCCCCAACAACATTCCCGAATCAGCAGCCATGGATGCCATATCCATATCCTGGGCAGTAGTGGAGAGGCCACAATGCATGGAATCAGACTCCACAGAATGCAGCTCCTGCTCACATCCAACAGAACTTACCAGACATTGCCAGTAGCGAGACCTGCGCAGCTACCAGCACAACCGACAGCAAACCCGAACAACAGAGTAAATCAGTCGGCATACAACGTAGAAGGTGAGATGTACCATATGTACAATATTCAGCTTAGATCAGGTAGGCAACTAGGAGTAGAGACTCCGCCTCTGGTAGAAGAGGAGGAAGAAATGGTAGAGATACCTCCACTGGTAGAAGAGGAGGCAGAAATAGAGGAGACACCTCTGGTAGAAGAAGGAAAAGCACTTGAGAGAGCGGAGGCTCCATTTCCTAGCCGGTTGCAGGAACAAAGAAAAACAACACAGCCAAAATTTGACATCTTGTCGAGCTTGAAGAATCTCACGGTGACAATCCCATTATTTCAAGCAATTCGAGATGTCCCCATTTACACCAAGGCAATTAGAGAAATGTGTCTATGGAGACCGGGATGGAAAGTTACCCAGACTATCAACGTCGTGGGTAAACTGGCAGATCTAATGATGGGTAGAACACACCATCCGAAGTATGCAGACCCAGGCAGCCCAGTGCTGACCATAAAAATTGGAGGACATTCCCTGTCCAACACACTGGTTGACCTCGGGGCAGCCATCAACGTGATGCCTCAAGAGACCATGCAGAAGCTGTGGCTCACGAACCTGAAGCCAACCATGACAGTGCTACAGTTAGCCGATCGATCAACCGTATCACCGAAAGGAATGCTGGAAGATGTGATCGTAACAGTCAGTGCATGGGAATATCCAGCCGATTTTCTAGTTTTGTAGACCAAGACCAGGCTGGGCGGTTACCCGCTCATTTTAGGGAGGCCATGGCTGGCAACAGCTGATGCTTACATCAGCTATCGGGATGGGCTAATGACCATCTCCAATGGGCAAAATGTCAAAAGGCTGACCATTTCTCCGCCAGCTCAGTCTATGGACTCGACAGAAGAATCCAGGATCACCGAGCATGGAACTACGGAGTTGTCCATAATCCAGCCGGTAATGACCTTGGAGGAGGTGGCAGAAGAGGATGAGGATGGTGCTATCATGGAGTTTCTCCATGGAGAATCATCCACCCCCGCACCTGGATCACCGTTGACTGGCGCCCAAGATCAGCACATCCAACAAATACACGTTGGGCCAGGGAGGACGTTAAACGTCAACAGCAGGTTGACGCCCATACAACTAGAAAAATTGGAAGAGCTTCTGGTAAAACACCAGCAAGCATTTGCATGGGACTACGTAGATATGCATGACATCAGCCCAAAAATATGTACCCATCGGATTTACTTAGATGACCAGGCAACTCCTAGTCGACAGCCACAGAGAAGGATGAACCCAGCAATGAAAGACATTGTCAGAGAAGAACTGCACAAACTTCTGGCTGCCGAATTCATATATCCAATTTTTGATAGTGAATGGGTGTCACCATTAGTGGTGGTCCCCAAAAAGAATGGGAAATGGCAGATCTACGTGGACTACCGGGCGTTGAACAAGGCGACTAAGAAAGACCACTTCCCACTCCCGTTCATCGATCAGGTCTTGGACACACTCTCAGGAAGAAAATACTTCTCCTTTCTGGATGGTTTCAGTGGTTACAACCAGATCCAGATAGGGGAAGAAGATCAAGATAAAACAACGTTCACCTGTCCATGGGGAACGTTTGCCTATAAGGTATTGCCTTTTGGACTGTGCAACGCACCGACCACCTTTCAAAGGGCGGTGCTTAGCATATTCTCTGATATGATAGGAGATGGGGTGGAAGTATACATGGACGACTTCACCGCCTATGGAGAAACCTTCGAGGAGGCAATGACAAATCTGGAAAGAGTGCTCGACAGGAGCAAGGAAAATCATTTGTCCCTAAGTAATGAAAAATGTTTTATGATGATGCAGGAAGGCATCGTGTTGGGACACCACCTCTCTGCAGAAGGGATAAAAGTAGACAAGAGGAAGATCGAGGTCATCAGAGACCTACCTAGCCCCAGAACGTAGAAAGAGGTAAGAAGTTTCCTTGGTTCAGCCGGGTACTACCGACGATTTATCGCCGAATTTAGTAAGATTGCCAAACCACTGCACACCCTACTTTCTAAGGACGTAGAGTTCAATTGGATGGGAGATTGCGAAGAAGCGTTCCAATTGCTGAAAGAAAAATTGATATCTGCACCAGTCTTAAGAGGACCGAATTGGGCCATACCGTTCCATATTTACTGCGATGCATCCAACGGTGCGATCGGAGCAGTCCTCGGGCAGAAATATGGCGAAGAATTCTATGCCATCTATTATGTCAGTAAAAACTTGGCGGGAGCAGAGCTCAACTATACAGTGACAGAAAAATAATTCCTCGTAGTTGTCCATGCAATAAACAAATTCCGTCACTATATAACGGGATACAAGGTCTTCATCCATACGGACCACGCGGCTATCAGGTATCTGATGAGCAAGCCGGCCATTGGTGGCAGAATTATCAGATGGCTGTTGCTATTGCAGGAATTCGACATCACTATAGTCGATAAACCAGGCAAGGACAACGTCGTGGCAGATTTTCTGTCCAGATTGATACCAATAGATCATCAAGCAGTGGAAGACCAGTTTTTGGATGAACATCTATTCGCTATTAGTGAACAAACTCCATGGTATGCAGACATAGCCAATTACTTGGCCACCGGAAGGACCTCACCTGCTCTCTCCTACCGAGAAAAGTAGGCGGTCATAGAGAAGAGCGCATCATTCCTTTGGATGGATGGTCTCCTATTTAAAATAGGATGGGACCAAATTATAAGAAGATGCATAGCAGAACAGGAGTTTTCAGAAGTGCTTAAGGCATGTCACGATGAGCCATGCGGAGGACACTTTGCAGGGAAACGAACTGCCTACAAAATCCTGCAGGCTGGGTATTTTTGGCCCACTCTGTTCAAGGACGCGACAACGTATACCAGCAAGTGTGACGAGTGTCAGAGGATGGGTAGACCGACCCATAGAGATGAAATGCCCCTGCAGCCCCAGGTACACCTGGAACCTTTTGATAAATGGGGCATGGACTTCGTGGGACCATTCAATCCACCTTCGATGGGAAGGAGGTTTATTCTGGTCTGCACGGATTATGTCACCAAATGGGTGGAAGTGCAGGCATTAAGGGACTCAAAGGAAAGAACGGTCACCGACTTCTTATTTGCTCATATTTTCACATGATTTGGGGTTCCTCGGGAGATAACAATAGATCAAGGGCCCCAATTCACCTCCAAATTGATTGAGGAGCTGATGGAGTAGTATAGAGTTTGGCACAACAAAACCATGCCCTACCATCCGCAGGCGAACGGGCAAGTAGAAGTGACAAACAGGGAGATAGAAAACATCCTGACCAAAACCGTGCAGCAACACAAGAAATATTGGGCCACACGGTTGTCGGAGGCAGTTTGGGCATACAACACCACGTGGAAATCCACCACAGGATGCACACCTTTCCAACTGGTCTATGGGAAAAATGCGATGATGCCCATCGAGTTCGAAATCAAAAATCTGAGGATGGCTTCAGAATTAAATTTGAGCCTGGACGAAGCTCAAAAATAGAGGATTCGCCAGCTAGATCAGCTGGACGAAATCCGACTGGATGCTTTGCAGAGGACAAAGATTATACAGAAGCAGAGAAAGAAGTGGCATGATAACCACATCAAGCTGAAGAAGTTCCAGGTAGGGGAATGGGTACTGTTATACGATTCTCGATTCCAGGAAAGGAAGGGCAAACTTATGCAGAGGTGGATGGGGCCGTATGAGGTGGCAAAGCTCATTAGGAATGGGGCGGTGCACGTTAAGACAATTGACGATAGCAACACCATGTTCACAGTCAATGGCCACCGACTACGCCCCTATAATACGTCCAAAATGTTACAGGTGGAATCCAGAGTAGGCATGGGGGAGACCCCATCTTGCTAGATCTGGACCGAACTCTCACAGGTGAAATGGTGGGCACGAAAGTGCTCACCCAATTTGTTTAGTTAGTTATAGTTTTTTTTAATGTGTGTTTTTTTGCAGGGACGACGCCCGCATGCAAGCTGCAGGCATCCTAATCTAGGGCCTAACAGGCATGGAACGCGTCTAACTACCTTTATTTTCTTTTCTTTTTGGTTGCTTTTTGTAGGTGGAGGACCTGATAGCACGAGGGATAGGTATCTGGGAAACCAGGCCTGATTCGGCTCAGCATTTCGACACCGGCTCGTAGATAGAATCTGGGCAGCATGAAAAATTGGGAAGGTTTGATCACCCTTTTTCCAGTCAAATCGCCAACCAGAAGAAGGTGCCTTACTATAGTCAGAAGGTGCCCAGACTAGAAGAAGGTGCCTTACTATGGTCAGAAGGCAGCCCAGCAAGAAGGCGCCTTACTGCAGTCAGAAGGTGCCCATCCAGAAGAAGGCGCCTTACTGCAGTCAGAAGGTGCCCATCCAGAAGAAGGTGCCTTACTGCAGTCAGAAGGTGCCCATCTATAAGAAAGGGTGCCTTACTACGAAGGCATAGAAGGCTTAAAAAAAGTTTCAAAAAATATATAAAAATATATATATATATATATATATATAATAGGCGCCTTCCGTGGCAGGAAGGCACCAAATTAAAAAAAAAAAAATCCGCCGAAGGCGCCTTCCAACATCAGGAAGGCGCATGCATCCAGCCGAATACGCCTTCCGACATCAGGAAGGCGCATTCATCAAGACGAACGCCTTCCAACATCGGGAAGGCATGAACCAGGAGGAGGCGCCTCCCACATTGGGAAGATGCATGCAGGCAAAAGCGCCTCCCAGCCAATACGAGCGCCTCCCTACAGCCGAAAGGCGCATTCGATGAAGAACACCGACAACGTTGGAAAGGCGCTACAAGGGCACCATCCACATGGGGAAGGTACCAAAGAATGCCTTCCACGTACAACATTTACATCTATCGGATGCCTCGGGCAGAATGAAGCATCGCACGAAGCAGCGACATCAAATGACCACATCCCTCCCTCGTGTCACAAATCAGCCAATCAGCGGCTACCACGACAACTGGAATGCCGAATCAGGTACGCGCATACTAAATCAAATCTTTTATATAATTATTTATAAATACGCAGTACCAAAAAAATACAGCTGTCATAAAGATCGTATCCCCCCATAGTCGGAATCACGTGCCAATGATAGGGCACCTTCCATAACTGCTAGGGTTAGGCATCTTTTCTATAAGAAGGCGCCTTCCTGCAGAAGGAAGGACAAAAAAATATACAGCACCGGAAGGCGCCATGGGAGGAAGGTCCAAGAACCACGCGATCAAGAAGAACGAACCCAGTGATACTGATGGAATCAGAGGGGCAGTGAGGACCCAATTCGAAGCCGAGGGGTGGCTCGAATACTGCACCCTGGTCAGTCAGGGCCAGGATGTGGAGACAGCTAGAGAATTCGCCACCTCTTTGAGGGGCGATGCGGCCCAAGTACGAGGGGTGGAAATTCTAGTCACCCCTGAGTTCATCTCACAGGCGACTGGATTGCCTCTCACGGGGGAATGTGCATACAAGGGCGGAGTGCTAAAGCTATACACCGAAATACTACTGCCAGGAGGGAACGTGCAGATAGAAAGGGAGGGGTTACTCAAAAGTAGTCTCCCCATGGATATACGAAAGATGTTCGAGCAGATTGCTCGATTCTTCACATGCACAGGGAAGTATACGCATCTGAACATTAATCATGTGCACTTCCTCAATCACCTAGTGCATGGGAGGAAAATAAATATACCCTTCTACTTGGTGACTGCTCTGAAGGATGAAGCGGCTCGATACCAGAAGGGGGCACCATCCGCCTTAGCCCACCATGGGCTGATATCGGCATTGGTCCGCCATGCAGAAGCACAGAGACATAGAACCGCGACGCAGGGGGAGAAGGCGACCAAATAGAGCAACACAATGCGGTTGCCAAACTAGGGCAAGGCGAAGCATCCCCTACAGAGGAGATAGCAAACATCGGGCAATTGGCATTGCCCTATTTTCTAGGAAGGGCAGAATAGTCACCGGTGCCCGCAGACATAGAGGATAGAGGGCATTCCCTAGTGCCCGAGTATGAGGAGGAAGGAGCGCCACCCGCTGGTGGTGAAGACGAACCAATTCCCAGGAGGAAACGTCTGCGGTGATTCCTCTCGATAGAGGAAGAACAGAGCGACACAGAGATAGACGTTGCCGCCCAAACCCTCCAAGAATTAATGAACCAGAGCCCACGGAATGAGGGGACTTCTGGGGGTAACGACCAGATCGATGCGGCCTTGGAGGAGGCGCTCGACTGGAAAACTGATTGCTGGATGGCACAACAGGTTCTGGAAGATTGCCAGAACCAGCATCAAAAGGAATTGGAGGAAAAGGATAGACGAATCGCTCAGCTTGAGCAGCTGGTCCGACAGTTGCAGGAGGAAAATCAAATACTTCAGGACAGAGGAACAACAAGACAGGAGGCGGCCACTCAGACTGATTGGGCAGAAGTAGTGCCGACGAACTCTCCCACATCCATCGAAAGAGTATTCTCTTCGGGGGAGATTCGATCAGATGCCCGACAGAGCAGCCCAGAGGCAGGGGAGGATTCCTCTATTTTTAGGGGTGAAGAGGAAAGAAGTCCTACGATGCCCCCTGTCATTGTCCTGAGTGACACAGAGCAGGACGAAGGTCTCTAGCACCAGATAAGACCAGAGGATAAGGAGGACCTCCCCAGGCCTGAAGAAGGAGAAGAGCCTGAGGGGTCGACACCAGGAAGACAGGAGGATGTAGGATCACCCCTGGAGAGAAGTCCCCAAAAGAGAAAGAAGAGACCCTAGACCGAGCCGCCACATTTTCTGTAGAGGCCAAGGCAAAGAGGCCCAGGACGGCTCGACAGAAGGTGAAAGTGACCTTCATCGAGTCAGAGGAGGATGAATGGGATATGCAGCCATTCATCGAAAGGCAAAAATATTTTGAGCAGCTATGCAACGAAATGAAAGCAGCCAAGGCGGCCAGGAAGGCATCCTCGAGGATAAAAGGAGATTCTGGCATCTGCGTCAATCCGACGGAAGACAACCAGTTTTGGGACATCTATGGTTCATCCCGAGGGTGGCCTTCCATGATGAGGAGGTATTTGGAATGGTGGGGAGTATATGGCCCACAATTGGAGGCCATTGCAATTGCAAAGGAAAATGTAGGGCTTACCCCTGAAGTGGCCGGATTATACAAGGCCCAAGTAGTGCCTTCCAGAGAGGATAACTCGGATATCCCTCTGGCAGTGGTCAAACCTCCAGACGCCGACCTCTGGCAAGCTATCGAAGCTGCATTTCAATCGACAGGAACAACGCTGGCTCAACCACCACCAGTAGCGGCCAGAACAAGAAGGGGACAATTAACAGCCATAGTTTCCCATAGGCACAGGCGAACCACACCTTCACATGCCGACACGAAAAGATAGACTCGGGCCGTAGGAGCAGCCGAATCCTCCAAGAGATGGCGACGATGAAAAGTCAGAGGGCTACCTACAGTTTGGATGCCACGAGGGCGTGGCATATGTTAGGCGTGGGGGGATGATGAGCACCAGAAATGCTCATATTTTGTACATACTTCTTTGATTAATATGCGGCTGTATAATAAGGATTGCGTACTTTTATAAATGATTATATAGATATTTGATATAATTATGCGTGTTATCTAATTTGTGTGCTTTTAGTATGTTTTGTGGAATTGCAGTTGATTTAGTTAGATTTGGAACAGTCGAGGTCCTTTCGATGGACCTGGCACTTTATTTCATCGGGAGTCAATGAAGAGAACATAGGCGCCTCCCTACAATCAGAAGGCGCCAATTGAACATAAGCGCCTCCCTGAAAGGCACCAAGTGAATACAAGCGCCTCCCTACAGTCGAAAGGCACCAAGTGAATACAAGTGCCTCCCTACAGTCGAAAGGCGCCAAGTGAATACAAGCGCCTCCCTGTAGTCGAAAGGCATCGATTGAACATAGGTGCCTCCCTGTAGTCGAAAGGCACCAAGTGAATACAAGCGCCTCCCTGTAGTTGGAAGGCGCCAATTGAACATAGGCGCCTCCCTACAGTCGAAAGGTGCCAACCGAATGGGAGCGCCTCCCTGCAGTTAGAAGGCGCCACTGATTCTTTGCCCGTTGACCAGAGTTGAACGACGTGGACGGTAGTGGCTGGTGCAGTTCCAACTCTGCGTCATGCAGAGCTAAATTGGAGATAGCGCCTAACGTACCCAAATGTCTTACCGATGCCAGGCAAAGCACGAACCGAAATGAACATGCCACCTTCAGAATAGAATGCCAGACGTCGATTGCATTCGCCAGATTGTTCTAATTTAGTCTGGGAAGAATCGACTGTTGTAACCACTTCTGTAATAGAAGTTCTACGGGTGTGTTATATAAACACACGCAAGATCGTTCTGAAGAGATATATAGCGATATATAGAAAATATAGAGGGAATTAATAAAGATCCATTTTAGAGTTACATTGTAATGCGTTGATAAATATATTACGGTTATGAGAAGTTCTAAAGCGCGTGTTCGATCGGGAAGAAGCTGCTGGAGCCTGGCCCACTCCAAGCCAGTATTTCTTCCCCATTTCTTTTTTGTTCAGTTATTTTAATTAGTTTATTGCTTTCATAGGAATGTTCATTGCTTTACTAGTGATTGTCGTAGGTTTATTTTCAAGAATATGTACATGATTTATTTCTGTAGATTTAAATTATGTTCTTCTTACGTAATTTATTGAGGAGTGCGGGAATGATTGACAACCATCTCAAGAACACCCCCCAATGTAGGATTAGCAGACCCACCTCCAGTGGTATTGTAGTAACCTAATTCCGACTCTTCGCAAGTTTACGAAGCTCCCTGGGTTGATAATTAAATGCACGGGCATGTGACAAAAATAGGAAACCATTCACCTTGTTTGGCTCGCAACAGGGACTATAGAAGATGCCCATTAGAATCAAAGGAGGATTAACCCCAAGGGTGGTTGTAACATTATGACACCTTGCTTATAGTAAGAATGGACTTATACATTAAATATATATCATAACTTTGGCACTACCCTAATTGAATTTTGGTGGATTTTAGTAAGAAATGTTTAAATTATGGCTTGTATTAGTAGTTTGGTTCAAGGTGAAACTATAACCTAAATTTCTCTTATTAGTTGTCATATAGATAAATGGAACCTAAGGCTAGAGAAGAGAGACATACGTTCAACTAGGTGAACTCAATAGAGTAATGTCAAAGAATGAATCCAGGATGAGGTTTCGAGAAATTCCAATAGACAGGTAGAATACCTCACTACTATGGTTATCACCATGCAAGATTAGATGAAGAAAATGTTGGAAACCATTGTAAATAAGAATTCACAAGTTAGAGGTTCAGAGGTTAGCCAAGATAATGAACTAAATACAAAAAAATTGGAAGCTAGATCTCTTTTGTAAAAGGAATTGGCTAGGGATCTGAAAAATGATTGCATCTCCAAATTTAGTGAAGGAGAAGGGGATGCAACCAAAGCCTAGATGAGAGAAATAGAAGTGTATTTCATAATGAAGGGTGACTCCCTAGGAACCTGAATAGTTTGAGAAACAATATACCTAGAAGGATTTGCATTGGATTGGTGGGGAACCTACCAAGAAAAGAATAACATCAAAGTTGTCGATCATAAATAGAAATATTTTATTGTAATATTTAAAAATAGGTTCCTCACAAAACACTCCTATGCATTAAAATTTGAAGAATTTTCCAACCTTCAACAAGGGACTAAAATAGTGGAGATATATTATAAGAAGTTGGTTCGGTTTCTTAAGTATGAGTTTGTTTATGAAAAAATATGATGACCCACAAGTTTATTCTTAGGTTAGAATCTAGAGTGAGACATGATGTAAACATGCATGAATCCAAGTCAATGCAAAGGGCATATGACCTACTAAATAAGGTAGAGTTTCACCTATAATTCAACTATGCCATACTATCTGAGCAATATCGGTAAGCACTGAGTAAAAGGAATAGTGATGAATTTTTGAAATGGGAAGAACAAGGTTAGAATGACAAGACCTCCCTAAAATATGAGAAGAGAAATAACATGGAAACTGTAAACTTCAGCTCCAATAAGTAAAGCAGGGGAGCAAAAGCAAAAAAAACATCAAAGACCCAAGGATGGGTTTTATAACTATAGAGGCCCTCATTATGCTAGCTAGTATCCATATCAACCAAAGCTAAGTACATCCAATGCCAAGGGAAAGTAACCCCCTCACCAGATTTATGCTGCAATCGAGAATCAGAAGTTAGAAGGGCATTTTACCCAATTAATTATGAAAGGTAATATTTTTAATAAGAAAGTAAATATTTTAATTGATAGTGGGGCCATAGATAGATTTATTTATTCTAGTTTAGCAAGGGATATACCAAAAAGTCCAATATATTTGGGCCAATTTTGGAAGGCTAAGTATGGTTTTGGGTAAACCTACTCAGTAAACCAATATTTTCCAATGGCATAGATTACTTTAACTAGTGGTACCTAAAATGCTAAAAAATATTGTACACCAAGCAATAAAATACAATATAGCAATCATGTAACTCTAATGACAAAATATAATATAAGAATAATGGTGCCCTTTTTATTAATATTGAATCTATATTTCAAAAAATGGTTACAATATGATCCGCCTAAGGGATTTTCTACCCATTCTAATACAATGAATACAATTATAAATGGAATATAGGTGCAGTTTGCAGGATCTTCCTCACACTCATGAACTAATCTACGACAGGTTTTTGGGACTACCACAATCAATGATATGGTATGAATCTGGTGCTCCTTTTCTTGTGTACAAACCTTTAATTTACACACAAGAAAGAGAAGTAATCAGTAACATGTTTAGATCCCTTTGAGATAGGGCTCATATTAATGATGATTAAACTAAAATAAAAGGAAATTAAATGCATTAATAGAAAGTAAACTATTGTAACATACATGAAATAATCTATACTAAAGATTTATTGAAAGAAAATAGGAAAATAGATCACTACTCTGGGATATCTTAGGGTGGGACAGTTGTGCTTGTAGGCTATCTTGGGTCGAGATAACCGCTACCTTGTAAGTGATTTTTTGAGGCTAATGCGGGATGCCTCTTGGGTTCAATCTGGGTTTTGGTCAATAGATTGGTGTGTTCATGAGAATGACTTTACTAGGTATAGATCAGTATTCAAAGCAAGAGTATTAGATCACATAGAGAATATGGATGTGGTCTTCAACATTTGGAGCTAACCATTGGCATGCTTTCCATTGTGAGAAGAATGCAAAGGCTTGGAAGCTTGTGGTTGAATTCCAACAACACTTTGTTGCTTGAAGATTTGAAAACTCTAGATGGATGTTTATATTTACTAAGGGGTGAGCACTATTATATAGATTCCTTGAAATAATTCTAATAATAGTAACACCCTATGCATAAAAAAATGAAGAGGCGGTTCACTTAAAGAAAAACAAATGCCTATCTTCAAAATTTCCATGCAGTTGATTGTGTTATGTGGTTGCTCTAATTTGGGCTCATGCACATGCTAAATTGTGACACAAATTTAGGTGTGAGATTAAATGGTAGTTTTAGCTTCCAGTTATGTCTCACTCTTTTTTTATTCTACTTATGGCATGACCATCCCAAGGTTATATGGCCATAACTGGAGGTTGTCTCATGGTGATATGGCCATAGTTTGGAGGCCATATTAGGGTGATATGACCATGCTTGTAAAATTTGCTTATTATCAGGCTTGAAAAGAGCTTTCCAACGAGTAAAAATATTCCTATGTTTGGATATATTGATGTCTAAAATTATGACATTATTTTCAGTCACTATATGACAATTGCCATGTGACAATCACCTTGTGATAGTCATCATGTGACAATCACCATGTGGTGACTGTCACAATGCAACTAATAATAATTTTATAGTTTTAGGCATCAATATATATCCAAAAAAAGGAATATTTGTACTTGTTGGAAAGCTCTTTTCGAGCCCAATCTAATGGTGGTGTTTTTATGAAGTTTTAGGATGATTTAATAGATCAAAATTACCCCAAATTTTTTTTATAATTTACATGTAAATTTTTTGAAATTCACCATATTTTGATAAATTTTCTGTAAAATTTAAAAAAACTGCCCCAAATTTTATACACGATTCACCTTAATTCACCTTGAATTTATAATAAATTTTTTAGTACTATCCTTTATGCATAACCCTGATTGGGAAGATGACAAACAATCACCAAACCATCAACACCTTGTAAATGAGTAAATAGTATAATGATGCTTAAGACAAATATCCCAAGGCCTACATAAGTTATCATGAGAAAAATAGATTAATGATTTTCTCCTAATTACTAGTCTTCATGGATAGTATGGAGAGGAAGGGACAATTACATTTGGTCAGGGATAGTTCTCTCAAAATAATGGTATAACAATTGAAATGTCCTCATGCCATTTGATGATGACATGACAGACATAACCATTGTATTATCCTCATACCATTTGGTGATGGCATGATGGAATTGTAGAAGTTGGTGCTTCTACTCAAGAGTGGCTTTGAATTAATCTTTTATGGCTTGGATTACTTACTATTCATTTGGGATATCCTCATATTAGATCATTATTATATTCTTCACTCAATGAAAGGTGGACAAAGATAAATGTAGGAACAAAAAAAATTAATGGATGAGTAGTAACAATTGGGGTTGTTACACAAAGGGTAATTTAATCAGGGGTCTCGAGTTGAATCAGAATTTGGAGCCATCCCGAGCTCACCCAATACTATTCTATACAAAAATCCTAATGGCCAACCTATTGATGTTGAGACTGGCTCTTCTGTCAAGTAGAGAAGATATAATTTGCTACTGGGCTCTTCTGATGGCACCTATACTACTAGCTAGCACTTGACTTGCATGAAATATTTGATCAAGAAAGGTAAAAATGTGTTGCTTTCTCCTCCTAAGAATACCACTTAATTAGAATTTTCCTCTTCAGCTCAAAAAATATAAAATACAATCACTGCTTCGTCCCCTGGTGCACTCCCTATTCAGCCAATTGATGATGTCAACCTGGTGACCTATTTTGATGATATTGTCTCCCTAGCAATGTCGATGCTGGTGAGAGTTGGAAAACTCATCAACCATATGAAGACTCAAAATATGGTCAGCCCGAGGGAGGAATCCCCCAAGTATTATGATGATGAGGATTATCTCCCAATCCTTGAATAGCTGGTTTTTTCTATGGATGGTCTCCATGGCTTACAGTTGTTCTCCTTTGTTTTTGTTGGTGGTTTGGCCACATCCAGTGGTAGTTTTATGGTGTTTTATCTTTCTATGCTATGGTTTTCTACTATGAGGTTACCATTTTTGGTCCTACTTTTTGGTTTGTAGTGTTTGGGGTTTTTGGTTCTGATTGGGATCTCCCTTGTCCAACTTGTAACAAGGTTTTGGAACCCTTTCAAAACCCTTTATCAATAAAAATTTGATAAATGGTGTATTTTATTATTGTATTAATTAAATGAATGATGCTTTTATTATTAGCTATAAAAGGAAAATAGATTATTTTCTTGATTACGGAATGGAACCTTAGTTATTTTAAATAATATGTTGTTTGGTTATTTACTTAATTAAGGAATGAGAACTTAGTTATCAGATATACTAGACTCTGAAATGATTTGATTAAATGAAGATTTGTGATATATATATTTGTTGAAAAGAATCTCTATGATGTAAATAAGATATAAGAATGGAAATTAGTAAATTATTATTAGATCAACTAGATAATAGATGGTCACATGCTTTAATTAAATTTGTATAGTTTCAATTTGGCAAAGTAAATAGTAAATGCACTGGATTCATGTTAGTAGTAGATGCATTTAGATGCATGTCATTCATAAGAACCATGAGCTATCCTGATCCCCTACTATCCTCAAAAAAATAATGGAAAGACAAGGAGGACCAAAGAAGAGATTTGGAACCAATGCATCGGTTTGATTTATAATTGCAATAATTTATTCATGTTCAAAATAGACTAGACTTGTAGGGAGAAATCCCTAGATGGATATGGATGTATTACTTTATTATTTAAAATTATGGAGGTTTTACCATACTTGGATATATGTAATAGTTTACTGAATGAATAAGGAATGTATATTTAATTTATTATTATGAATTATCTATGCACCATTATTCAAATTCTCCTTCTATTTAATTTTTATTCTCATTTAATGTTGTTTTCTTTTAAAGTACTTCTTATATGCTTTATAAATTGTGTTCTTTGATTGATTAAATAGATAGAGCTATTCATGTCTTCTTTCTAAACATAAGAGGAACCTAAGAAAATGAGACCTCTTAGGGTGATCATAGAAAGGACCTAAGATATTGATATATCCTAGGGTGAACGTAGAAAGGGCCTAAGATATTGAGACCTCTTAGGATAAACATAGAAATGACCTAATATATTGAGACCTCTTAGGGTGAAAATAGAAATAACCTAAGGGATTGAGACCCCTTAGGGTGATATTGACTAATATCTTACATCGAAGTTAAGATATCTCATCATAATGATGATATGGATAGGTTAACTTGTAGTATGTGTAGCATACCTACATAGATAGAATTGTGTATGGTGTGGTGATGGGTGTAAACCTTTAACTGTATGAAAGGTGATAAGTTAGCTCATCAAGAAGGATGATATGGATAGATTATCTACGATACACATAGTATGTCTACACATACAAAATTGTGTAGGGTATTGAATGTGATGTAACTCTTTTGGGAAATCTAGGAAACTTAGTAAACTTAAAACAATAGGTTAGCCAAAATTTTGATAGGGGTTTATGAATCGCTCTCCATAGTAAAAAAAATATTTTCTTGTATTTATTTTTGTTAGTTTTAGGGTCATTACATATGGTATGAGAGATCTAAGTACAAGTTTATAGAGCTTCTTAATGTGATTAAGGGATTTAGATGTCTTTCTATTCATAATTTGGGATAAATTTAGAAATATTTAGGATTCTTGCTTACTAGAATCAAAGGGTTTTTATTTATTTATTGGAGTAATGGGTTGTGAAAGGGACCCAAAAACTTTTACAAAAATGATTACAATATGATCCAGGGAGTCATTCTTTGAAAGGAAATAAACTTTGCAAAGAGATAATTTGCACAAGAAGACAGTCTTGGAGGGACCATATTTGAAACCATAAAAGAGAAGAACGGGATCATATTGTATGACAATAAAAAAACCCACCCAAGAGGGGTACGAGAAGCAAAACAAATGAAAATATATTTAAATGAAAAATCCCACCCAAGAGGGGCCTAGGATAGCAAGTACAAGTGATAAAAATAAAACATGGAATACCACCCAAGAGGGGCCTAGAACAACAAGTATGATCAAAAGATATTTAAAATGTGGAATCCCACCTAGGAGGGGCCCAGGAAACTAGAAACATGTATTGAATTCCACTAGTAGGAATAATAGGAATGCAATTGTCCTTTCAAGTCAAACAACTAGGTTGGAAACCTACACACATAGAGAAAATACTTCCAATAAAAAAACCTATAAAGTGGATTGGTAGCATGAAGAGATCACCACAAACAATGCTATCTTGTTATGAAGAAGACGTGATGCACAACCAAAGCATAGGAAAATCCACAAAAGTAATTAACCACCACGACACCTCAGGATTGAAGAGGAAAATCACACACAAGGAAAACCATCAGGGATAAACTTATATAGTAGATAGGAAAGCACATGTCCCCCTCCAAAGACCAAAGGGACTATAGAAAATGCCCATTAGAATCAAATAGGGATTAACCCCAAGGGTGGTTTTAACATTATGACACCTTGATTATAGTAAGAATGGACTTATACATTAAATATATATCATAACTTTGGCACTACCCTAATTGGATTTTGGTGGATTTTAGTAAGAAAAGTCTATATTATGGCTTGTATTAGTAGTTTTGTTCAAGGTGAAACTATAACCTAACTTTCTCTTATTAGTTGTCATCTAGATAAATCACACCTAAGGCTAGAGAAGAGAGACATACATTCAACTAGGTGAACTCAATAGAGTAATGTCAAAGAAGGTATACAGGACGAGGTTTCAAGAAATTCCAATAGAGAGGTAGAAAACCTCACTACTATGGTTATCCCCATGTAAGATTAGATGAAGAAAATGTTGGAAACCATTTTAAATCAGAATTCAAAAGTTAGAGGTTCAAAGGTTAGCCAAGCCAATGAACTAAATGCAAAAAAAATGGAAGCTAGAGATCTTTTGGAAAAGGAATTGCCAAGGGATTTGAAAAATGATTTTCATCTCCAAATTTTGTGGAGAGGGAGAAGGTGATGAAACAAAATCCTGGCTGAGAGAAATAGAAGTTTATTTCATAATGAAGGGTGACTCCCTAGGAACCTGAATAGTTTGAGAAACAATATACCTAGAAGGATTTGCATTGGATTGGTGGGGAACCTACCAAGAAAAGAATAACATCAAAGTTGTCGATCATAAATAGAAATATTTTATTGTAATATTTAAAAATAGGTTCCTCACAAAACACTCATGTGTTAAAATTTGAAGAATTTTCCAACCTTCAACAATGGACTAAAATAGTGGAGATATATTATAAGAAGTTGGTTCGGTTTCTTAAGTATGTGTTTTCTTATGAAAAAATATGAGGACCCATAAGTTTATTCTCATGTTAGAATCTAGAGTGAGACATGATGTAAACATGCATGAATCCAATTCACTGCAAAGGGCACATGACTTGGTAAATAATGTAGAGTTTCACCTATAATTCAACTATGCCATCCTATCTGAGCAAGATCGGTAAGCACTGAGTAAAAGGAATAGCGATGAATTTGTGAAATGGGAAGAACAAGGTTAGAAGGACAAGAAATCCCTAAAATCTATGAAGAAAAATAACATAAATCAGAGGATATTCAAGAAGAACTTCCAAAATAAAAACAACAACAATCCCAACAATGTTAAACCTCATTCTTAGAAACTGTAAACTTCAACTCCAATAAGTAAAGCAGGGGAGCAAAAATGAAAAAAGCATCAAAGACCCAAGGATGGATTTTATAACTACAGAGGCCCTCATTATGCTAGGTAGTATCCACATCAACCAAATCCAAGTACATCTAGTTCCAAGGGAAATTAACCCACTCACCGGATTTATGCTGCAAACGAGAATCAGAAGTTAGAAGGGCAAGTTACCCAATTACTTATGAAAGGTAATATTTTTAATAAGAAAGTTAATATTTTGATTGATAGTAGAGCCATAGATAGTTTTATTTATTCTAGTTTAGCAAGGGATATACCAAAAATACCAATATATCTGGCCCAAGTGTGGAAGGCTATGTATGGTTTTGGGTAAACCTACTCAGTAAACCAATATTTTCCAATGGCAGATATTACTTTAACTAGTGGTACCTAAAATGCTAAAAAATACCGTACACCAAGCAATAAAATACAAGATAGAAATCATGTAACTATAATGAAAAAATAGAATATAATAATAATGGTGCCCTTTTTATTAATATTGAATCTATATTTCAAAAAGTGGTTACAATATGATCCCCCTAAGGGATTTGCTACCCATTCTAATTCAATGAATACAATAATAAATGTAATATAGGTGTAGTTTGTAGGATCTTACTCACACTCATGAACTAATATAGGGTAGGTTTTTGGGACTACCATAATGAATGATATGGTATGAATCTGGTGCTCCTCTTCTCATGTACTAACCTGTAATTTACACACAAGAAAAACAAGTAATCAGTAACATGTTTAGAGCCCTTTGAGATAGGGCTCATATTAATGATGATTAAACTAAAATAAAAGGAAATTAAATGCATTAATAGAAAGTAAACTATTGTAACAGACATGAAATAATCTATTCTAAAGCTTTATTAAAAATATATCACTACTCTGGGGCTATCTTAGGGTGGGATAGTCGTGATTGCAGGCTATCTTGGGTCGAGATAACCGCTACCTTGTAAGTGATTTTTTGAGGCTAATACGGGATGACTCTTGGGTTCAATCTGGAGTTTGGTCAACATATTGGTGTGTTCATGAGAATGACTTTACTAGGTCTAGATCAATATTCAAAGCAAGATTATTAGATCACACAGAGAATATGGATGTGGTCTTCAACATTTGGATCTAACCATTGGTATGCTTTCCATAGTGATAAGAATGCAAAGGCTTGGAAGCTTGTGGTTGAATTCCAACAACACTTTGTTGATTGAAGATTTGAAAACTCTTGATGGATGTATATTTTTACTAAGGGGTGAGCACTATTATATAGATTCCTTGAAATAATTCTAATAATAGTACCACCCTATGCATAAAAAAATTAAGAGGCGGTTCACTTAAAGAAAAATGAATGCCTATCTTCAAAATTTTCATGCAGTTGATTGTGTCATGTGGTTGCTCTAATCTGGGCTCATGCACATGCTAAATTGTGACACAGATTTAGGTGCAATATTAAATTCTAGTTATGCCCCACTCATTTTTTATTCTACTTATGGCATGACCATCCCAGGGTGAGATGGCCCTAACTAGAGGTCGTCTCATGGTGATATGACCACAGTTTGGAGGCCATATTAGGGTGATATTACCATGCTTGTAAAAGTTGCCTATGATCAAGCTTAAAAAGAGCTTTCCAACAAGTACAAATATGCCTATGTTTGGATATATTAATTTCTAAAACTATGACATTATTGTCAGTCACCATATGACAATTGCCATGTGACAATCACCTTGTGATAGCCACCATGTGGTGACTGTCACAAGGCAACTGATAATAATTTCATAGTTTTAGGCATCAATATATATCTAAACAAAGGCATATTTGTACTTTTTGGAAAGCTATTTTTGAGCCCAATCTAATGGTGGTGTTTTTATGAAATTTTAGGATGATTTAATAGGTCAAAAGTACCCCCAATTTTTTTTATAATTTATATGCAATTTTTTTGAAAATTCACCATATTTTGATAATTTTTTCACAAAATTTTAAAAAAATTGTCCCAAAGATTATACACGATTCACCTTGATTCACCCTAAATTTATAATATTTTTTTTAGTACTATCCTTTATGCATAACCCTGATTGGGAATATGACAAACAATCACTAAAACATTAAAACCTTGTAAATGAGTAAATAGTATAATTATGCTTAAGACAAATATCCCAAGGCTTACATAAGTTATCATGAGAAAACTACATTAATGGATTTCTCCTAATTACTAGTCTTCATGGATAGTATGGAAAGGAAGGGGTGATTCCCTTTAGTGAGGGATAGTTCTCTCAAAATAATGGTATAACCATTGAAATGTCCTCATGCCATTTGGTGATGACATGATGGACATAGCCATTGTATTATCCTCATACCATTTGGTGATGGCATGATGGAATTGTAGAAGTTGGTGCTTCTACTCAAGAGTGGATTTGAATTAATCTTTTGTGTCTTGGATTACTTACTATTCATTTGGGATATCCTCATCTTAGATGATTATTATATTCTTCACTTAATGAAAGGTGGACAAAGATAAATGTAGGAACAAAAAAAAATTAATGGATGAGTAGTAACAATTGGGGTTGTTACACAAAGGGTAATTTAATCAGGGGTCTCGAGTTGAATTAGAATTTGGAGCCATCCCGAGCTCACCCAAGACTATTCTAGACAACAATACTAATGGCCAACCTATTGATGTTGAGGCTGGATCTTTTGTCAATTTGAGAAGATAGAAGCTGCTACTGGGCTCTTCTGATGGCACCTATACTCCTAGCCAACACTCGACTTGCATGAAATCTTTGATCAAGAAAGGTAAAAAGATATTGGTTTCTCCTCCTATGAATGCCACTTCGTTAGAATTTTCCTCTTCAGCTCACAAAATACAAAATACAATCACTGCTCCATCCCCTGGTGCACTCCCTATTCAACCAATTGATGATGTCAACCTGGTGACCAATTTGGATGATATTGTCTCCCTAGCAGTGTCGATGTTCGTGAGAGTTGGAAAAATCATCAACCATATGAAGACTCAAAATATGGTCAACTCGAGGGAGGAATCCCCCAAGGATTATGATGATAAGTATTATCTCCCAATCCTTGAATAGCTGGTTTTTTCTATGGATGGTCTCCATGGCTTACAGTTGTTCCCATTTATTTTTGTTGGTGGTTTAGCCACTTCTAGTGGTAGTTTTATGGGGTTTTATCTTTCTCTGCTATGGTTTTCTACTATGATATTACCATTTTTCATCCTAATTTTTGGTTTGTAGTATTTTGGGGTTTTTGATTCCGATCAGGATCTCCCTTGTCCAACTTGTAACAAGGTTTTGGGACCCTTTCAAAATCCTTTATCAATAAAAACTTGATAAATGGTTTATTTGATTATTGGATTAATTAAAGGAATGAGACTTTGATTATTGGCTATAAAAAGAAAATAGATTATTTGCTTGATTAAGGAATGAAACCTTAGTTATTTGAAATAATATGTTATTTGATTATTTGCTTAATTGAGGAATGAGACCTTAGTTATCAGATATACTAGATTCTGAAATGATTTGATTAAAGGAAGACTTGTGATATCTGTAGTTGTTGAAAAGACTCTCTTTGATGTAAATAAGATATAAGAATGGAAATTAATTAATTATTATGAGATCAACTAGATAGTAGATGGTTGAATGCTTTAATTAAATTTGTATAGTTGCAATTTGGCAAAGTAAATAGTAAATGCACTGGTTTCATGTTAGTATTAGATGCATTTAGATGCATGTCTTTCATAGAACCATGAGCTATCCTGATCCCCTACTATCCTCAAAAGAACAATGGAAAGACAAGGAGGACCAAAGAAGATAGTTGGAACCAATGCACTGGCTTGATTTATAATTGCAATAATTTATTCATGTTCAAAATAGACTAGAATTGTAGGGAGAAATCCCTAGATGGATATGGATGTATTACTTTATTCTTTAAAAGTATGGAGGTTTTACCATACTTGGATATATGTAATAGTTTATTGAATGAATGAGGAATGTATCTTTAATTTATTATTATGAATTATCTATGCATCATTATTCAACTTCTCCTTCTATTTAATTCTTATTCTCATTTAATTTTGTTTTCTTTTAAAGTACTTCTTATATGCTTTATAAATTGTATTATTTGATTGATTAAATAGATAGAGCTATTCATGTCTTCTTTCTAAACATAAGAGGAACCTAAGAAAATGAGACCTCTTAGGGTGAACATAGAAAGGACCTAAGAGATTGATATATCTTAGGGTGAACATAGAAAGGGCCTAAGCTATTGAGACCTCTTAGGATAAACATAGAAAGGACCTAATATATTGAGATCTCTTAGGGTGAAAATAGAAATAACCTAAGGGATTGAGACCCCTTAGAGTGATGTTGACTAAGTAAACTGATTGCTTACATCGAAGTTAAGATAGCTCATCATAATGATGATATGGATAGCTTAACTTGTAGTATGTGTAGCATACCTACATAAATAGACTTGTGTATGGTATGGTGATGGGTGTATACCTTCAATTTTACAGAAGGTGATAAGTTAGCTCATCAAGAAGGATGAGATAGATAACTTATCTATGGTACACATAGTATGCCTACACATATAGACTTGTGTAGGGTATTTAATACACTATAAATCTTTGGGAAATTTGGGAAACATAGTAAACTTAAAACAATAGATTAGCCAAAATTTGGATTAGGGGTTTATGAATCCCTCTTCATAGTAAAAAAAATATTTTCTTTTCTTGTATCTATTTTAATTAGTTTTTGGGTCATTACATTTGGTATCATAGCTCTAGGTACGAGGGTATAGAGCTTCTTAATCTGATTAAGGTATTTATATGTATTTATATTGAAACTTTGGGACAAATTTGGGAAGGTCTAGGATTCCTGCTTACTAGAATCAAAGGAGGATTTTTTAATTGATTGGAAGAATTGGTTTTGAAAGGGCCCCAAAATATTTTACAAAAGTGGTTCTTGTTGACAATATTGTCACATTCCACCAAGGGGCAGAAAAATTAAAACTTTGTATGATATTTGTTTTGTTTGAAAGTTTTCTTTGTGTACAAGTTATAGCAATTTTGAATTCCCTATCACCCCCTGGTGGACAAAATGAAAAGAAAAGAACTTCGGGCCCGAAGCGCTTCAAATCATCACTTCGGGCGAGAAGTTGCCGAGAAAGCAAAAGAAACGCTTCGCACCCGAAGCATGCCCAGCAGCTACTTCGGGTGAAAATTTTGCGAAGCGGCATCCAAGTAAGTTCGTCGAAGAAGAAAAGACAGCCCGAATCGGCTAAGGCAAGGAAAATACTTCGGGCCCGAGGTATTTCTAATATCCACTTCGGCCAGATTTCTCCCGAAGTAGTACAAGTCGAGAAAGTGTTTCGGTCGAAACTCCCCCGAGCCGCCTTTTCAAAAGAAGATCGGCCCGAAGCATTTTTTCCCGACCCGTCAACGAAGTAATTTTGCCGACGAAGCAGCGAAAGATGGAAGGAGATCGGCTTCGGCACGCCACGCCCCCGAAGTAATTCTGCGAAGCGAAAATCAGCGAGGCGCTTTCCAGGAACGCTTCCCAAGTTGGGCATTTTTCTCGAGGCAGTCAGAGAGCCTCATAAATGCGTATTTTCTTGCCCGATAAGCCCGCTGCTCATTTTTGGTAATTGGATGCGAAGTATCAGTCCGAGAAGGAGAGCCCGACAAGCATGGCCGCCACTCGAGCACCGCACCTGCAATCCGAGGACACCCAGGTGGCTCATTTAATGCATCTTTCCCCGGTTGACTCGGTCGCCATTGCCAGTTTTGGTAGCCGATTTGAAGGATCATTCGCAGCAGCAGCGAGGCACCGATTTCTCAGGGCCCGAGGGCGTACTCCGCCATTTTTGTAATAATGATTCAGAGGGTCGGGTCCTCTATAAAAACCTAGGCTCTGTAATGTAAAAGGGGGGGAACTTTCTGCTAGAAAGCTGCTGTAACTTGATGTCCTGCGTCTAATACTAAAGATCTTTTGTGCTCTATTTCTCTCTTTTATGCTGCCTTCTGTGCTTAATTCTTTTGTCTGTCTGCATTCGTATACTGAGACTCTGAATCCTGAATCCGGTGTGCGATTGGGGACTGTACCCTAAAATTTGCCCTGAAGGATACATAGGAGGGAAAAAATGTATTTGTTGCTTTCTTTTATGCTGCCTGGTGGATCGAGGTTTCTGTTATTCCCTCGTCTTAATCGTTGTTACTCTGAACCCTGAATTCCAGCGAGAGAGAGAGGAGAACCCTACGAACCCGTCCAGAGGATACATAGGAAGGTCGACACTGCGTTTCTTTCATCTATTCTTGGTGTTTTTTGTTGCTATTCGAGTTATTAGTGAGTGATCGTGCTTCCTGTTCTTCCCCACCTTGAATCATCAATCTCTAACCCTTACCCCTTTTTATTTCTTTCTCTAACCCGAACTCCTTTTATCTCTTTCCTGCACTCTTATCTCAAACCCCAAAAGTAGATTAGTATAGGAGCCGGCCTTCTCCGGAGATTGGCACGAGGGGCATCTCTTCCCTTCGGCCTTTCAATGTTGGTCGCAGGTCCAGGGTGCGCAAACCCACCGAAAGTCCTTTCCTGTGCGGATTTGATGACCAACAGTTTTTGGCATGCCCGGTGGGACTCAAGGTCCCATATTTGAGAAAATTCCTAGCCCGTCTTCACCGGAGCCAGTGGTTCTAACAAGTTCCTGGTGAGACCCGGTCAGTCTCATCCCCTGAGTAGTAGTGAGAATCGATGCTCTCATTACTAAAAGACTCCTAGCATCTGGCGACTCTGTCTTACCCGAGAATCTTCAAGTCGTAAAGACCGGTACTAAAGCCTGTGCCTTCATGCAAACAAGATGGAGAGTTAGGAATAGAGGAGAGGAAACCGATTTCTTTGAGCTTGATATTGACGCCTCTGGGGAACACTCTAGGTTAGTTACCCCCGAATATCTCTTACGTGGGACATCCTCGCAAGAGGCTGCTGTTGACGAGCAAGGCCTAACTTTCGATAGCACAGCAGCTAGTTTTCCTCCGAATCCTCCCAACTCACCGAAGCATCCTAGTGCCTCCGTTCCCATTGCCCTTCCGACGAGCAACCCAAGAAGGACTTCGGGGACTTCTGTTCCATAGAACCCAGGCACAAATATGGCACAACAACAACAACAACAACAGTAGCAACCACCACCCAGATTATTTCTAGCATGGAATTCTTCGTCACCGTTGAATCTCGTGGGCCAAGGGCAAGTTCCACCTACTGCAATCAAAAAGCTCCCGACGTTCGACGAAACTGGAAAGACTGCTCTGGAGCATATCCAGGACATCATTTCCCTGGCGGCAATCCATGATATCACAGAAGAGCGAGTGATGGTGAAGCTCCTGGTTCTCTCCCTTAGAGGAAAACTCCTCTATTGGTACAGATCTCTGCCACCCGACACTATTACGGGATGGGACCAGTTAGCCGAGCAGTTGATGCAAGGCTTCAACGAGTCCGTCGATCCAACTTCTCTTCTGCAGCAATTCACTTCAATCCAAAGACATCCACAAGAAGAGATTGCAGACTTCAATGTTAGGTTCACTCGAACCTGGCAAAGAGTCCCAGTTGGACTTCGCCCAACTGACGAAGCCACGACGTACTACTTCCTTCGGGCCTTCAACCCTGATATCGGCCTTATGATAAGGTATTCCAATGTCAATACTTTTCCAGAGTTATATGGGTTAGCCAAGAAAGCAGAAACGGACCTCATAGCCATGGGTAAACTCCCTCAAAGAATGCCAATGCCCATACTCCCCGAGTTCCTTCAAGCCCAGTATGCGAGCGCAGTCACTCCGTAGATTTTTGCAATCCCTGCATATCCGATCTCATCTTGGAACCCGAATCCTGTCGTGTCGCAGATCACCGCTCCACAGATACATTTCCCCACACTTTCAACTATGCCGCCCACTATTACTCCAACATTTCCAATGTTGCCAGCACCCCTCCAACATCCTGCCCTACCTCCGATACCGACTATGGCTTCTTTACCATCAGTTCCTAAGGCCGATGATATGCAAGCCAAGATATTGCAAGAAATGCAATCGTTAAATGCCACAGTGCAGACCTTGTCCAACGACATGACCGTTGTCAAGAAGAAGCAAGCGCAACAAGAGTTTCTACCAAGAAGGTCTTATCCCATGCCTGCACTTACCAAAGATCAAGCGGCCCATCAAGGAAAAGCTTCGGCAAGAAATGCTGCGATAGATGAAGTCCCAAGCACTTTCGATCATGTATACTGGTGTTCTACATGTAATGATCCTCACGAGGAGAATACATGCATGTTGCATCAACACTACGTGCAGACGCTAACAAGCAGCAGTCAAGGTGGCCAAGTCAATGTCATTCGACAATCGGATCAGAATTTGTCCATCGACGAGGAAGAGCCAGTCGCGGTCCTCACCAGGGGAGGTAAAAGGTCGATAGAGGTGGATGCTACTCAGATGGCCCCTTTGAAGGTACATGCTCGATTTGAAAAGGGACAACCATCCTCTTCGGCCCCGAGCGAAGCTCCTCCGCCAGCTCCAGTCAAGGAAAAGGCCCAAAAGGCCACTGCCGAACCACCTCAGGTGGAGACCAAAGAACAGGCTAAGGAAAAGCTCAAGTTTCCCTCGCTCACCAAGCGACAAAGGGTCAAAGCGACAGAGCAATATCGCACCAAGTACGAACCAAGAAAGGAACCCGAGGTGCATGGCTCCCCAGCCTACAACATTGTGGAAGAATTAAAGAGGATCCCAGCCAAAATCAGTTTGTATGATGCTCTCCAGCTTCCTGGACAAGTAGACCTGTTGCAAGAATCATTGAAGAAGATCAATACAAAGAAGGCAGAGCCGCTCGCCCTGGTGCAGACCTTGTCCGCGTCCATCACAGGAAAAAATAGACCTCCACCGTTCTACCTATCCTTACGAATGGAAGGATATATTGTGCATAACTGTATGATAGATTCTGGAGCTGCGACGACAGTAATGCCGAAGGCGGTATGCGAGGAGATAGGCATGGAATACACACGAAGTAGTCATGGAGTCCTCCAGTTGGACGGTACCCCAGTAAAAACTATAGGTGTCATTAAAGACATTCCTATTCGGCTACATAAGACACCTCAAATCGTAGTCATACAAGAGGTGGTAGTCGTGGACCTTGAGCCCTACTTCAGCATGTGCCTGTCAAGGGAATTCATGGCAAAGCTGGGCGGATATCTGTCCATGGACTACACTCATCTGGAGATCCCCTTCAAAGGGAAGAAGGTGAAGATCTATAATGAAAAACCTTCTACGTTCCTGGTTGAGAAGATGTCCGAAGAAGAAAGCAGTGGCCCTGTGCATACGATCGCGGAGGAGCTAGAGCAAGTGGATCTGGTCCAGGAATCCCTCGCACAGTTGTGTTGTGAAGATGAATTTTCATTGGCAGATTTCAATGCCATGATAGAGACTGAGGTGGGGTGCTACACCATCGCCAAGTCCGAGAAACCAGCCAAAATGAAAGGGAAGGTTTCTGCTCAAGAAGGACTATGGAAATTGTTCTTCGATGGTGCCCGATGTAAGAACGACGCTGGGGCAGGAATCCTTCTGATTTCCCCATCTGGTGAGCAAAAAGAATATTGCTACCGATTGACATGGAGCTGCACCAACAATGCAGCAGAGTATGAAGCCTTGTGCTTAGGACTCAAGAAAGCTGACAAGTTAGGCATAAGGCATCTTCAAATCTTCGAAGATTCCGAACTAGTTTGCAACCAGGTCACCAATAGATGCTCTTCAAAGAAACACTATCTTAAATCATACCGCAATAGGGTATGGGACCTGTTTGACCAGTTTGAATCTCTCAATCTACAGTCTGTTCCACGAGAAAAGAATCGACATGCAGATGTCTTAGCATCCATCGCAGCCCGATATTCTCCAGTGGATGATATGGTGCATAAGCCGAAGGCTGTAAGGATGATCTATAGACCCTCTGTCCCGGACAGAGATTTACACTGGCAAGTTTTTGACAATGACGAGCAGATTGTTAATTTCATGATCCAAGAAGCCGCTACAGTCGAAGACCGAAGCCCTGATGAGGAAGAATACGAAGGATTGGTCCAGTTGAAGAACAACCACGTTCCCAAGGGATTGATCATGCTTGAGAGCCTTTTCGATCAAAATGATCGATCGCTCTCCCGTAGGATCCAGATCAGCATGCAGCAATATCAAGACTTAGAACTGGAGCCTGGGAAAGTAATAAAGATCGGGACTGATTGTACTTCGAAAGAAAAAGAGCGAATCCGATGTCTGTGTAAGAGGTACCCAGATATTGTGGCTTGGTCTTATCACGACCTCAAAGGATATGATCGACAGCTGATCCAACATACAATTGAATTACAAGAAGGGGCCAAACCTTTTCGACAGAAGCAAAGGCCGGTTAATCCAAAGATCGAGGTCCTGATGAAGGCCGAACTGCTAAAAATGCTCGAAGCAAAGATCATTTATCCCATCAAGCATTCTTCCTGGGTAGCGAACTTGGTCCCTATCAGAAAAAAGAACGGAGACATCCGGTTATGCGTGGACTTTCGCAACCTGAATCATGCTTCCCTCAAGGACCACTATCCTCTCCCGTAGATCGATCAGATCTTGCATTCTGTGGCTGGAGCTCAACGATTCTCCCTGCTCGATGGTTTCTCCGGATACAATCAAATCTGGGTCAGGGACGAAGACCAACATAAGACCGCATTCACGACCAAGTGGGGCACATTCGCCTACCAGCGGATGCCTTTTGGTCTCTCGAATGCGGGAGCTACTTTTCAGAGGGCGATGGACCTTGCTTTTGGCGAGCTTCTGAACAAGGTTATTGTTATCTATTTAGATGACATGACCGTCTTCTCCCGAAGGAGAGAAAACCACCCAGAACATCTTCAACAAATTTTCGAAAAATGCCGAGAATTTGGCATTTCAATCAATCCAAAAAAGTCTATCTTCGCAGTCAGTGAAGGAAAACTGTTGGGACATGCAATTTCAGAAAAGGGTCTCGCCGTGGATCCCGACAGAGCCGAAGCTCTGATGAAGCTCCCAATCCCAGCAGATAAAAAGGGCCTTCAATATTTCTTCGATCAGATTAACTTCGTAAGGAAGTTTGTCCCAGACTTCGCCCAGGTCATTAAGCCGATGTCTGAGCTTTTAAAGAAGGGCGCAGAATTCGTCTGGACAGAAGAAAGGAGAAAAGCATTCAAAGAAATCAAGGCCCGAATTGTTCAGGCACCGGTTTTGATCAACCCCGACTACAGTCGAGATTTTATCCTGTATGCAATAGGAGAACCTGAAAGCTACGCCGCAGTCTTGACGCAAAAGGGAGAAGATGGAGAGGAACGTCCCATCGCGTTCCTCAGCCAGATAATCAATCCCCATGAAGAGAAGTACAATTTCATCGAGCGTCAAGTGCATGCAGTAATGAAGTCTCTCAGGAAATTCAAACAGTTCATTTCTCAGAGTCACACGACAGTCTTCGTCATTCACCCCGACGTGCGTAGTTTCATTATCCAAGGGGAACTGGGAAGCAAGAGAGCTGGTTGGGTGAGCAAAATCCAAGAGTTCGATATCGAGATCAAGCCTACCAAACTAGTTCGCGGTCGCGCACTATGTCAAGAGCTGGCGAAGAGCGCGACGATCAAAATAATGGACTGTCAGTCGGATGACTTGCCAACGGGAGAATGCCTCGCCAATCAGGAAGGGGCCGAGAAAGATTGGGTCAACGAAATAGTGGAATATTTCAACACCGGTAGATGCCCCTCACATCTGAATGCTTCGCAGCGAAGACATTTCAGGATGCGGTCCGCCCGATACACTATGCGCCCAGAAGGCCTATTTTTCAGGAACATTGACGGCGTCCTCCTCAGATGCATAAAAGATGATGATAAGAGGAGAATCCTGGGCGAATTTCATTCAGGACTATCTGGAGGACACTTTGTTGGAAGGGCGACGACGCTAAAAATAATCAAGGCGGGTTACTATTGGCCCACCCTCTTTGTCGATGCCTTCTCCGTTTGTCGAAGGTGCGAGCAATGCCAGAGATTCGTCGACCGAAGCAGAAATGCTTCGATGCCACTCCGACCAATACAAGTGGAAGCTCCCTTTCAGCAATGGGGACTGGATTTCATAGGAGCCATATCGTCGAACTCCTCCGCTGGGCACAAATTCATTCTGACTGCGACGGATTACTTCACCAGGTGGGCCGAGGCAGTCCCCACAAAACATGTCGATCAAGATACTATGGTCACCTTCCTGGAAGGATTGATTACCCGCTTCGGCATCCCCAAAGCAATTATTACAGATAACGGTCCTGGTTTCACAGGCGCAAAGATCAACGAATTCCTATACAAGTATGGGATATATCACAAGGTGTCTTCCAACTATTACCCCCAGGGCAATGGATTAGCAGAATCCACCAACAAAACCCTGTTGAGGATTCTAAGAAAGCTGATCGATCAAAACAAAAGAACTTGGCACCTCCTTCTGGATCGGGCCTTGTGGGCCGATCGGGTTTCTATCAAAAGGTCAATCAAGACTTCGCCTTATGCTCTGGTCTACGGCAAGGAGGCCATTCTGCCCACTCACATTGAGATACCTGCATTGCAGCTGCTAGAAGAAGATGAAGTTAACCCGATGGAGGAACGCCTGGTTCAACTATTACAACTAGAAGAAGAACGTGAAAAGGCCTACCAGAACTTCGCACGGCATGCTGAAGTCACCCGAGAATGGTTCAAAAGGAAGTCATCCGATCGCACATTCAAAGCAGGAGACCTGGTATGGAGGTGGGATTCATGGAAGGCCAAGCCTGGGAATCATGACAAAATGGACGCGTTCTGGGATGGACCGTTTGAAATAGTAAAAGCGAATTCGGCCAACTCCTTCATCCTCAAGGATGCGAATGGCCAAGTCTTACCAATCTCAGTCAATGGTCTTCACCTGAAGACCTTCAATCGCTGAAGTATGTACAGCTCCAAAAAAAAAAAAAAATCTTGCATATATTTTGTATATAGGATTTCGATGCTTTGTATATACTTTGTTCAAAATATGTTGACGAGCAAGCGCCTCTTCAACCGCAAAAGCTAGATTCCTGGCCTCGGCTTCACAAAGCATGGTCGGAATCGCCTTCGAGGGATTTTCGGCCCGAAGTACCCGATGAAGGGAAGTTCACCGCGAAGCAGTTCATCCTCGGAGAGCCAAACCACATGCAAGCCAAGGACGTGGAAAATGCTTCGCTAAAGGAATGTGCCGAAGGCATTGTCCGAAGTAATCCTTGGTGAAGCCCTCCTCGATGAAATGGGTTTCGGTCGACGGTATTCATAAACCCAAGCAACAGCATGGCAAAGAAGAACTTCGGGCCCGAAATGAAGAAAATCAGCCCGAAGAAGAGCTTCATGGCAAAGTATTTTCGTCGAACCCCGCTTCGGGGCGAACACATTTAAGATGTGCCTCGGGGACCGAATCAGACAAACTCAATACGAAAGAGGTGGCACTCATCCCGAGGCAGTTAGTTGATCGAAAAGCCACGCAAAAGTACCAGGTGGCAGCAATCCGTGCTCTCGATACAAAATCAAACTACCGAATTGCATGGCCCCGCGTACGACGCCGCCATATAGCCAATCAGATGCCGCAGCGATACTTTCGGGCCAGGCCAGCAAAGTAATTACGGTGGTTGCCATAAATGTCGGAGGTTGCCCTCCGAAGCTATAAAATGCAGGTGCCAGTTAAGAACAGACCATTTGCAAGTGTGAGAGTCGAGTCTGCATTTTGCCACCTCGGAGAACTCCTGCATCAAGGGTTCCGTTGTTCGCCGTGATTACCCCATCCTTTGTTTTGAGGCGCTGAACTCTTCTGCTGCAATCGCTCACAATGGGAAGGAAGAACCCCATGCGGAAGGGAAAAGAACCAGAGGCAATGACTCCAGAGAAGGCGAGAGCCACGGAAGAAAAGAAATAGACGCCCAAGAGGGTCAATCCTCCCCCACGCACAAGAAAACAAGTGGTGGAAGAAAGGGAAGAATCCGATGACGAGCCCAGCATAGAACCACCTGTCGACAAGTGGGCGAAAATCAGAGACCCAGAGCTCTCAAGAACGGTGGTCGAGCTTCGGTATACCATCGATTTTATGAAAAGTAGGCTCTCAGCTGAGAACAAGAGGGCCATGGCATATTATTCCCATATATACTGGTACCTGGTTCTTCCTACACATCACTGCCCCGAGCTCATATACGCCATTGCTCAGAACTATCAGCCAGAAACCAGGCAGGTGTTTGACGCCTCGGGTAAAAAATTGTTTTCCATTCTGAAGGAGGATGTGCAGGCAGCATTCGCACCGTAGCAAAGGCCACCAAAAGGCTATACCATTCGCAAGGTCAGCCTGAGCGAACAAATGGATAAGTTTGCCTCTAATCCCTTCATTCTGAGTTTTTTGCGTGAAAGTCTCAAGAGCGGACTTCCTTCCGGCAAGCGACCCCAGATGCCCCTGCCCCTGGAGGCATTTAAGAACATAGATATATTCTCTATCATTGCATGGGTAGGGGGCTTGTCAAGCGATACTTCGGTATGCCCATGGCAGGTGTCGCTAGCCGAAAGCATTTCCAGAGGAGAGTTCTACGCTCCCGACGCTTCGCGGCCGAACACCGACCCAGTTTTCTTCGATTGGGCAGAATGGGTGGCCCAAAATCTGCATATGCGGTTGTCATCCATAAAGGAAGCTAGCAAGGAGCCTCACTTCCAGCCTTGTTCTTTCTTGGTTTGGCTCTTCTTCTTTCATGTACATAAAGCCCTTCCCCATTGTGATGTTTCACCAGTCGACAAGGATGGGACCCCTTTGCCTGTATATCAATGGACCCGACTCTTGCTGAGGTCGGAGTCTTATTACCCTTTCAATCAGCAGTTTTTGGGACCTGCGATGCACATTCTGACAGGGTCTAGCCCTCGGGTGCCTCTCTGCCTTAGAGATAAAGTGGTACTGGAGAGAAAAGGGGATGTGTTTCAATTGACACAAGGGCTTGTGATCCACATTTTTGGCTTCACAGGGAAGCCCTTCTTACTGCCCTTTTTCCCTTCGGAGTACCAATTTGCCCTGGAAGTTGCTCGACAAAGTGACGCGACCGACGAAGCCTACGGCCATGGGCGAAAGTGGGCACACACCTGCGATTTCCCTTTCAAGATGGGAGTCATCGAAGTCTTTGCCCTGAAGCAGAACATATACCTGGAAGAGAAGCTCGCCGATTTTGGTCTGCTCCAAATACCACAGAGGTGGCTCTACGACCCGTTGGGGGTGATGAGAGATCATTTGAAAAGCAAAAATTTCCATGCCTGTCCTCGCCCCAAAATTTTGGAGCAGAGGAATAACCCTAATGGTACGGATCTCGAATGGCACTTAGAGGAGATGAGGACGTTGCCTCCTTGGCATGACTTCTATCCTATGGAGGTCGAATTCGACCTAGACCAGTACCCATTCCCAACTCCCGACTCCACTTTCTGGAGAAAGGCGAAGGACGATTTAAAAGCGGAGTTGAAGGATTGGGACGAGGAGCAGTTGAGAGAATGGTGGATTATGAGAGTCCATCGTCGAAAGATGAATTCTTACGGGCTTCTAACAATGGACAGGGAATTCGCAATTGTGTATCAGACCAATATTGGGTCTTGGAAACCCTTGTCCTTCGTCGATTTCATTCCACCGGCCACTCCAAGTTCAGACGAAGGTCCCGGGAGGACTGATAGTGTCCCCAAGGAAAAAGTAGCCAGGCCCGCGCCTAAGGCTTTACCACAGAGTCCATCCGAAGATCTCGAGACGATGATAGAAGAATCAGAGCAACCCCTCGAGAGGAGGAAAAGAAAGGAGCGGGAACCTACCCCGGCACCCCCGAACTTCCCAAAATGACCATGTATAGGCATGCCGAGCACCCCTATCGAAAGATCAATATCGACTTCGACCGAAGTAAATGATGAAGGAACTCCACCAAGTGCCGAAGCAATCCCAAACATAGATGTCATCGACGTGGAGGAACTCGTGGAGGTCATGGAAGCCGAGAGTACCGAGGCCCAGAAGGAACAAATGCCAATCACCCAGGAGATCGCCATGGCCGCTCTGCCAGGAGGGCACGCAGGTACATTTTCTTCATCCTATGCTCTGGTTGCTCGTAAGTCCACCCCAGCCCTGGTCGAAAGCTCTCACCCATCTGCCCTGCCTCCACAAATTCAGTCACCTCCTCACGCTGTGCCCCTAACTACTCCCCCTGAGTCTTTCGGCCAGGACAAACCCATCAAAACCACTTCACCCAGCCACACCGCCAATCCTCCAGTCATCAACCAGGGTGAAGCTAATAGTCCGACGTCGAACCCCGAAGCTCGTTCCTCCGTTATACATAACGTGCTCCCACTCGTCGAAGCCCCCGTCACCCCTGTTGCCGAACCTTCGGGTGAGGCTATCCCTTTCAGCTCCCTATATTTGTTCAATCCCTCGGCTTTAGACCCAGCCGCATTCGACTCCGAGTTGTCCTCAATACGGGAGTCCCCCTTGGCCAAAAAACTCCTCCAAGCCCGACAGAACACAGAGAGAATGTTGAAAGAGGCAAGAAAGAAGAGAGGGCGTTCGCTCGCTCAAGTTGAGAAATGTGCCGTCTTCGACTTCGAGGCGGGAAAGATGCATAAAGTAAAGAAAATACCCAAAGTCCAGAAGCCCCTGGATGAAATGACTCCAGCGGACTATGAATATCAAGATAAAGAAAAGGACCTGGAGCATCTGAACGTGGACGAGGAGTCCGCCTCTATGCACATTGGAATCGAGACCTTCAAGGCGCACGCCAACATTGCCAACAAGCGCAGGTTCGAAGCCGAGAGTGCTAACATCAAGCTAGAGGAGGAGCTAGCAAGGACTCGCTCCAAATTGGCAGAAGCCGAAGGACAATGCAAGCTGATGCGAAAAGAAGCACACGCCCTAAAGCTGCATATAGCACAGCTGGAGTGCACAGCTGAGAATCAGGCACAAAGGCAGATCAAAAATGATTTGAGGGTCAAGGAGCTTGAAAGTAGGATCTTGCAAGCTCAGATCCAGCTGCACGAGAAGGAAGGCCTAGGGCTATTTGACAGGAGCAAAATCAAAGAGATTCGCTCATGTCTGCTCAAAAATTTTAGGTCTCGGGCTGCCAGTGCTCTTTCAGTTTTAGTTTACACCGTAGAAGCCCAAGTTGCTATCGTCGAAGGAGGACCAATCGTCGAAGAAGTCATTCAGAATGTCAAAGCCCGACTCAAGCTGGCCCTAAAAGTCCAAGATGCAGGATATCAGGATTTGAAGCTCGCAGCAATGAGTCGGACAACAAGGGATTGGTCAACAGCCCAGGACACAGTTCGCGCCTTTTTCTCCATAGCCAAGAAGGCTCAAAAGGCAAAAATCCTACTGGATGCATTCGAAAGCGAGAGGCGCACGTCGATGGGCTACTTCGAAGACCTCTTCTCCTTAGGTTTCCCGAGCTTCACGGATGATGATGGAAAGCCCTTAGCCAAGGAAGAAATCATGCCGAAGTGGCAGCAGTTTGGAGACAACGTCTCAGAGATAGACGAGTGGGCCGAACCTATAACAGAGAAGCAGGTTGCTGATTACATACTGAAATACTGTAGAATCGCCGCTTCCCTAAACGATCTGTATACCAGGTCCCAGCATGCAAAAATCGGGCAGATCGATAGGTTTCGTGCCTTGGTCAAATCTCTGGGAGATCAGGAGCTGTTCACGAAAAAAGTCTGGTCTCAGGTTCGCCGAACCCTGAGAAATATCCGCGTCCACCTGGCCCCATTGCCAATGGCCGAAGAAGTAGCAGAAGCAATGGCGACAGAAGAGGAAGAAGCAGAAGCAGGAGAAGAGAAGGAAGAAGGACAAGCTGTGGAAGCATCCCCAGAAAAAGAACAAAGAGAAGGGTCTGGAGGTGACTTTGGCCCAATGGATGAAAGCTGAGGGTTCTACCACCGAGACGAGCTCGTTGCCCCGCGAGCCGCCAAGAATGTTGACAATATTGTCACATTCCACCAAGGGGCAGAAAAATTAAAACTTTGTATGATATTTGTTTTGTTTGAAAGTTTTCTTTGTGTACAAGTTATAGCAATTTTGAATTCCCTATCACCCCCTGGTGGACAAAATGAAAAGAAAAGAACTTCGGGCCCGAAGCGCTTCAAATCATCACTTCGGGCGAGAAGTTGCCGAGAAAGCAAAAGAAACGCTTCGCACCCGAAGCATGCCCAACAGCTACTTCGGGTGAAAATTTTGCGAAGCGGCATCCAAGTAAGTTCGTCGAAGAAGAAAAGACAGCCCGAATCGGCTAAGGCAAGGAAAATACTTCGGGCCCGAGGTATTTCTAATATCCACTTTGGCCAGATTTCTCCCGAAGTAGTACAAGTCGAGAAAGTGTTTCGGCCGAAACTCCCCCGAGCCGCCTTTTCAAAAGAAGATCGGCCCGAAGCATTTTTTCCCGACCCGTCAGCGAAGTAATTTTGTCGGCGAAGCAGCGAAAGATGGAAGGAGATCGGCTTCGGCATGCCATGCCCCCGAAGTAATTCTGCGAAGCGAAAATCAGTGAGGCGCTTTCCAGGAACGCTTCCCAAGTTGGGCATTTTTCCCGAGGCAGTCAGAGAGCCTCATAAATGCGTATTTTCTTGCCCGATAAGCCCGTTGCTCATTTTTGGTAATTGGATGCGAAGTATCAGTCCGAGAAGGAGAGCCCAGCAAGCATGGCCGCCACTCGAGCACCGCACCTGCAATCCGAGGACACCCAGGTGGCTCATTTAATGCATCTTTCCCCGGTTGACTCGGTCGCCATTGCCAGTTTTGGTAGCCGATTTGAAGGATCATTCGCAGCAGCAGCGAGGCACCGATTTCTCAGGGCCCGAGGGCGTACTCCGCCATTTTTGTAATAATGATTCAGAGGGCCGGGTCCTCTATAAAAACCCAGGCTCTATAATGTAAAAGGGGGGGAACTTTCTGCTAGAAAGCTGCTGTAACTTGATGTCCTGCGTCTAATACTAAAGATCTTTTGTGCTCTATTTCTCTCTTTTATGTTGCCTTCTATGCTTAATTCTTTTGTCTGTCTGCATTCGTATACTGAGACTCTGAATCCTGAATCCGGTGTGCGATTGGGGACTGTACCCTAAAATTCGCCCTGAAGGATACATAGGAGTAGATAAACGTATTTGTTGCTTTCTTTTATGCTGCCTGGTGGATCGAGGTTTCTGTTATTCCCTCGTCTTAATCGTTGTTACTCTGAACCCTGAATTCCAGCGAGAGAGAGAGGAGAACCCTGCGAACCCGTCTAGAGGATACATAGGAAGGTCGGCACTACGTTTCTTTCGTCTATTCTTGGTGTTTTTTGTTGCTATTCGAGTTATTAGTGAGTGATCGTGCTTCCTGTTCTTCCCCACCTTGAATCATCAATCTCTAACCCTTACCCCTTTTTATTTCTTTCTCTAACCCGAACTCCTTTTATCTCTTTCCTGCACTCTTATCTCAAACCCCAAAAGTAGATTAGTATAGGAGCCGGCCTTCTCCGGAGATTGGCACGAGGGGCATCTCTTCCCTTCGGCCTTTCAATGTTGGTCGCAGGTCCAGGGCATGCAAACCCACCGAAAGTCCTTTCCTATGCGGATTTGATGACCAACAGTTACAATATGATCCAGGGATTCAGTATCTGAAAGAAAATGAACTTCACAAAGAGATAATTCACACAATAATATAGTCTCAGAGGGACCTGTTGGATCCTCAAAATCCAACATGAGTTTACCCCAAATTTTTAAATTTTTGGTGTCTTGTAGTCTTTTCAAATTTGCAATACCCACTTGAGTCCTTTCCAATTATTATAAATTTTAGGTCCTTTTGAAGTCTTGTTTCACCTTCCAAGAGCAATGAAAGTTTTTATCTCACCAAGGTCAGGCCTTTTTTTTTATTTTCCTAAGATCTTTTTGTCAGTAAATGTTTGGCCTAACTAAGGTTGATGCAGGAGTCTATCTTTTGGAGGGCATAACGTTTGATACAACCATTGGGTCGACTTGAAATTTTATAAGGATATGGATAATGAGGAGGAAAATAACATGGATAGGCCACAAAAGGATCTAGATTACCAATTTTAGGCATTTTTTATATTTTTCAAGTCTTAATTCCTTCATCTAGTGCCCCAAAAATGGGTTTTAATGGTTGTTTTAGAAAACTCCAAAAAATAATTACTTCTATACATGGGTAGGTGTTGATATTTTATAGAAGGCTTAATATGGGTGATAGGTGATGGGTTTTAATTTTTAGGGTCATCCAATATTTTTTGGTGACTTACTAAAGATAGGATTGTTTTTGGCTAAAAATGGCAAATTTTCCAAAAATAGCAATTTTTTATATTTAGGGCTTTAAGATGTAGGGTTTTTTATCTAGGGTTTCTCGCATTGTAAAAAAGGAGAGAAAATCCTAAACCCTAAAATTGAAACCAATAAACCCTAAACCCTAAATCTAAAAAAACCTAAACCCTAAACTCAAAATCCTAAACCCTAAACTCAAAACTCTAAACCCTTAAAAAATAAAAAAATAAAAAAATAAAAACCTAAAGGCAATGGAGATAGTGGCTATTATGGATTATTTTCCATTATGGGCCATCATCAAGCTAGTTATAGTTTTTGAAATTATGGACCAAGTGATCAAGCTATTTAAGAGAGTTGTTGCAAAAGAAAACACGATCAAGTTTTTGCACAATAATTTTACGAGAGGTATACCAGAGTGCCCATCCTTATTAGTTGTATTTTCCTTTGTGTGTCTTGTCTAGTCACCCCTTTTTCCTTCCCCATTATTGTGCAAGTTTTTTTTGTGGTGACTGTCACAAAGCAACTAACAATAATTTCACATTTTTAGGCATCAATATATATCCAAACAAAGGCATATTTTTACTTGTTGGAAAGCCCTTTTCAAGACCAATATAATGGTGGTATTTTTATGAAGTTTTAGGATGATTTAATAGGTCAAAAGTACCCCAAAAATGATTTATAATTTACATGCAAATTTTTAAAATTCACCATATTTTCTACAAAAATTTGAAAAATTCACCTTGAATTTTATACACAATTCACCTTGATTCACCCCGAATTTATAATAACTTTTTTAGTACTACCCTTTATGTATAACCCTGATTGGAAATATGACAAACAATAACCAAACCATTAACACCTTGTAAATGAGTAAATAGTATGATGATGCTTAAAACAAATATCCCAAAGCTTACATAAGTTATCATGAGAAAAATAGATTAATGGCCTTCTCCTAATTACTAGTCTTCATGGATAGTATGGAGAGGAGGGGGTGATTCCCTTTGGTGAGGGATAGTTCTCCTAAAATAATGGTATAACCATTGAAATGTCCTCATGCCATTTGGTGATGACATGACAAACATAGCCATTGTATTATCCTCATACCATTTGGTGATGGCATGATGGAATTGTAGAAGTTGGTGCTTCTACTCAAGAGTGGCTTTGAATTATCCTTTTATGGCTTGGATTAATTACTATTCATTTGGGATATCCTCATATTAGATCATTATTATATTCTTCACTCAATGAAAGGTGGACAAAGATAAATGAAGGAACAAAAAAATTAATGGATGAGTAGTAACAATTGGGGTTGTTACACAAAGAGTAATTTAAGTAGGAGGTCTCACGTTGAATCAAAATTCAAAGCCATCCTGAGCTCACCCAAGGCTATTCTAGACAAAAATCCTAATGTCCAACCTATTTATGTTGAGGTTGGCTCTTTTGTCAAGCCGAGAAGATAGAAGTTGCTACTGGGCTCTTTTGATGGCACCTATACTCCTAGCGAGCACTCGACTTGCATGAAATATTTGATCAAGAAAGGTAAAAACATATTGGTTTCTCCTCCTATGAATGCCACTTTGTTGTTCTTTTCCTCTTCAAATCACAAAATACAAAATATGATCACTGCTCCATCCCCTAGTGCACTCCCTATTCAACCCATTGATGATGTCAACCTAATGACCGATTTGGATGATATTGTCTCCCTAGGAACGTCGATGCTGGTGAGAGTTGGAAAACTCATAAACCATATGAAGACTCAAAATATGGTCAACTCGAGGGAGGAATCCCCCAAGGATGATGATGATGAGGATTATCTCCCAATCCTTGAATATCTAGTTTTTTCTATGGATGATCCCCATGGCTTACAGTTGTTCCCCTTTGTTTTTTTGGTGGTTTGGCCACTTCCAGTGGTAGTTTTATGGGGTTTTCTCTTTCTCTGCTATGGTTTTCTACTATGAGGTTACCATTTTTTGTCCTACTTTTTTGTTTGTAGTGTTTTGGGGTTTTTGGTTCCAATCGGGATCTCCCTTGTCCAAATTGTAACAAGGTTTTAGGACCCTTTCAAAACCCTTTATCAATAAATTTTTTGATAAATGGTGTATTTGATTATTGGATTTTTAATAAGAAAGTAAATATTTCAATTGATATTGGGGCCATAGATAGTTTTATTTATTCTAGTTTAGCAATGGATATACCAAAAAGGCCTATATATTTGTCCCAAGTGTGGAAGGCTAAGTATGGTTTTGCGTAAAACTACTTAGTAAACTAATATTTTCCAATGGCATAGATTACTTTAACTAGTGGTACCTAAAATGCTAAAAAATATCGTACACCAAGCAATAAAATACAAGATAGCAATCATGTAACTATAATGACAAAATAGAATATAAGAATAATGGTGCCCTTTTTATTAATATTGAATCTATATTTAAAAAATGGTTACAATATGATCCCCCTAAGGGATTTGCTACCCATTCTGATACAATGAATACAATCATAAATGGAATATAGGTGCACTTTGTAGGATCTTCCTCACACTCACGAAATAATCTAGGGCAGGTTTTTGGGACTACCACAATCAATGATATGGTATGAATCTGGTGCTCCTCTTATCGTGTATGAACCTATAATTTACACACAAGAAAGACAAGTAATCAGTAACATGTTTAGAGCCCTTTGAGATAGGTCTCATATTAATGATGATTAAACTAAAATAAAAGGAAACGAAATGCTTTAATATAAAGTAAACTATTGTAGCAGACATGAAATAATCTATACTAAATCTTTATTGAAATAAAATGGGAAAAATAGATCACTACTCTGGGGCTATCTTAGGGTGGGACAGTCGTGCTTGCAGGCTATATTGGGTCGAGATAACCGCTACATTGTAAGTGATTTTTCAAGGCTAATGCGGGATGACTCTTGGGTTCAATATGGGGTTTGGTCAACAAATTGGTGTGTTCATGAGAATGACTTTACTAGGTCTAGATCAGTATTCAAAGCATGAGTATTAGATCTGATGGGGACTGAAAAAAATCGCATCTACAAAACTCAAAATTTTCATTCAATATTTTTACAAAGAACTAGCCCGCAGGCATAGTTTTTCAATCACTATGCAATCTCTGACTTCCATGCTCTCTCATTACATTCGCTAGGTTTTTATAGAGGCCCCGACCCTCTGCAATCTACAAATACAAATATAGAACAATGGCCGCAACCATTAACCTTGGCTTTCATAGCTTTCATAGCTTTCATAATCTATGGACCCTGGTGTAACTGCCTCATGTTCAAAGAATCTACTACATGCCTACGGATCCAATATTTCTCTATTCCTGGTGCAAACTGTCTGTCTACACTACCTAGGAACTCAAGATTTTTTGGAAGGAAGAACAATGTAGCAGGGCCAGAACGACCCTCTGGTTATCGCATCTTCAACCCTGCCTCACGTCGTTCTCCAACCCCTTGTGCATGCCTCAACTTGCCCTTTTATAATTTTTGTGTGATGATCTACCTTCCATTCATGGCCCTTCATTTCAGATTCTTGTGCCTCTTCATCTGTCATGACTCTTCGTCTTCACCTGCTTCCTCTATAACTTGATGCCATGTGTCGATCAACGACCTCATTCTGTAACGGTCCCCTGAAAATGCAGCATGTCACAAAATCATGACATCTTCTCCTTCTTCCCCTTCTTCTTCTCTTCTAGTCGTGATATCGTGACATTTCGGCTTCCCTGCGCTCCTTCTCCCTTTTGGTCGCGATATCGTGACATGTCACGATATCACGACATTTCCCTTCATCGCTGCATTCCTCGCCTTCGAGTCGTGATATCACGACATGTCATGATATCATGACATCTTCCCTTTCTACATTCTTGCTTCTGCTTTGGTCACGATATCACGACGTATTTCCCTCGCATCCTTCGTTTTTAGCTTTGGTTGTGATTTCGTGACACATCGTGAAATCGTGACGTTCCTCTGTCGCCCTTCCACTCTTTTGTTTCGATCACGATTTCATGACCCTCCGTCCATTGTAGCCTCTGCTTTTTTCTTTGGTCACGATTTCGTGAGATGTCATGAAATCATGACATGTCACAATTTCACGACACTCCATCCATCGTAGCCTCTGTTCTTTGTTTTGGTCACGATTTCGCGACCCTCTGTCTGTCGTAGCCTTCGCTCTTTGTTTTGGTCACGATTTTATGACCCTCCGTCCACCGTAGCCTCTACTCTTTGTTTTGGTCATGATTTCATGACATGTCACGAAATTGCGACATGTCGCTATTTTGTGACCCTCCGTCCGTCGTAGCCTTCGCTCTTTGTTTTGGTCACGATTTTGTGACATGTCATGAAATCGTGACATGTCACTATTTTGTGACCCTCCATCCACTGTAGCTTCTTTCCCTACTTTGTGTCGTGATATCATGAAACTTTTTCTATCGCGATATCGCAACAGTTTTCCTCCTTCTCATCTCTCTCTTCTTTTGGTCGTGATTTCGTGACATGTCGCGAAATCGCGACAGCTTCCTTCCTTAGCCAATTTTTTGAAAAGGCTCTACTTCCACTGGATGCTTCTGCATCAGATGTCCCTGGATGCTCCTACATCAGACACCTAGGGTTGGTGGAGAAGTGCCCTTCACTTTTGCACTGTTCTATCGCCTTATTCTGCATAGGGACTCGAACTCTCTCAAATCAACCCTTCTGTCTTCTCACCATTTTTCCATAGATCCTGGTGCAAGCTGCCTCATGTTCGGCGCTCTACTTACATGATCATAATATTCTTGCTTTGATACCACTTGATGGGGACTGAAAAAATTGTATCTACAAAGCTCAAAATTTTCATTCAATATTTTTACAAAGAACTAGCCCATAGGCGTAGTTTTTCAATCACTACATTCGCTGGGTTTTTTATAGAGGCCCCGACCCTCTGCAATCTACAAATACAAATATAGAACAATGTCCACAACCATTAAACTCATCTTTCATAGCTTTCATAGCTTTCACAATCTACGGACCCTGGTGTAACTGCCTCACGTTCGGTAAATCTGCTACACGCCTACGGATCCAAGCTTTCTCTATTCCTGGTGTAAACTGTCTATCTACACTACCCAGGAACTCAAGCTTTTCTAGAAGGAAGAACAACGCAGCAGGGCCAGAACGGCCCTCTGGTTATCGCATCTGCAACCCTGCCTCACGTCATTCTCCAACCCCTTGTGCATGCCTCGGCTTGCCCTTTTATAATTTCTATGCGACGATCTATCTTCCATTCGTGGCCCTTCGTTTCAGATTCACGTGCCTCTTCATCTGTCATGACTCTTCATCTTCACCTGCTTCCTCTGTAACTTGATGCCACATGTCGATCAACGACCTCATTCTGTAACGGTCCCCTAAAAATGTAGCATGTCACGAAATCATGACATATTCTCCTTCTTCCCCTTCTTCTTCTCTTATGATCACGATATCGTGACATGTCGTGATATCATGACATTTTGGCTTCCCTGCGCTCCTTCTCCCTTTTGGTCGTGATATCGCCACATGTCGCGATATCATGATGTTTCCATTCATCACTACCTTCCTTGCCTTCAAGTCGTGATATCATGACATGTCACGATATCACGACATCTTCCCTTTCTGCCTTCTTGCTTCTACTTTGGTCACGATATCGCGACGTATTTCCCTCGCGTCCTCCGTTTTCAGCTTCGGTCATGATTTCACGACACATCATGAAATCGCGATGTTCCTCCATCGCCCTTTCGATCTTCTATTTCGGTCATGATTTCATGACCCTCCATTTGTCGTAGCCTCTGCTTTTTGCTTTGGTTGTGATTTTGCGACCCTCCATCCACCGTAGCCTCTGTTCTTTGTTTTGGTCATGAAATTGTGACATGTCACGATTTCGCGACCCTCCGTCCGTCATAGCCTCTGCTCTTTGTTTTGGTCATGATTTTGTGAACCTCCATCCACCATAGCCTTTGCTCTTTGTTTTTGTTGCGATTTCGTGACATGTCACAAAATCACGACATGTCGCTATTTTGCGACCCTCCTTCTGTCGTAGCCTCCGCTCTTTGTTTTGTTCACAATTTCGTGACATGTCACGAAATCGTGACATGTCGCTATTTCGTGACCCTCCATCCATCGTAGCTTCTTTCCCTAATTTGTGTCGTGATATCATGACACTTTTTCTATCATGATATCGTGACAGTTTTCCTCCTCATCTCTCTCTTCTTTTGGTCATGATTTCGTGACATGTCACGAAATCGCGACAGCTTCCTTCCTTAGCCAATTTTTTGAAAAGGCTCTGCTTCCACTGGATGCTTCTGCATCAGATGTCCCTGGATGCTCCTGCATCAAGATCACATAGAGAATATGCATGTGGTATTAAACATTTGGAGCTAACCATTGGCATGCTTTCCATAGTGATAAGAATGCAAAGGCTTGGAAGCTTGTGGTTGAATTCCAACAAAACTTTGTTTCTTGAATATTTGAAAACTCTGGATGGATGTATATTTTCACTAAGGGGTGAGCACTATTATATATATTCCTTGAAATAATTCTAATAATAGTACCACCCTATGCATGAAAAAATGAAGAGGTGGTTCACTTAAAGAAAAACGAATGCCTATCTTCAAAATTTCCATGCAGTTGATTGTATCATGTGGTTGTTCTAATCTGGGATCATGCACATGCTAAATTGTGACATAGATTTAGGTGCAAGATTAAATGGTAGTTTTAGCTTCCAGTTATGTCCCACTATTTTTTTATTCTTCTTATGGCATGACCATCCCAGGGTGAGATGGCCCTAACTAGAGGTCATCTCATGGTGATATGGCCACAGTTTGGAGGCCATATTAGGGTGATATGACCATGCTTGTAAAGGGGAATATCTCTATTTGAGTGGTGAAAACCACAGTTTGAGCCCTAGGGATGCCCAAGGTGGGCCATATAGTCTAAAAAGAGTCCATATAAGTAGTCTCCTCAATATGACATGTTTTAGGTGTCTAAAAATACCCCTTTTTGGGATGCATTGTGTGAAAGCACAACGAGGAGAAAAAATAGATGACTTAGAGTCAATTTGAGGGTTGATTAAGTTCATTTATTTTATCAATGTTAGATGCCAAAATCATGGAAAGAGTATGCATTTTTGAATCATTGCTTTCAATACATTGAAGAACTTGATTTTGGTAATATTTTTAGATGTGAGTAGACAAGACCTAGTCTACAGATGATGGTTGTGAGTATACCAAATAAATAAACAATAGAATTTTAAATCAATTTTGTTTTTATTTAAATTTTTTCTTGTTATCTACCCTAAGCAAGAAGGGTGTGATTATCTTTGGCAATGATTCTTGAATGAATGCAATTTGCATGATTGAGTGTTTGATTATTGACTTGATTATGAATTTTGTAATTATATGACTACCCCCTCAAGAGATAAGTTAATGATGAAATGGAAAAATGATGAAAGTGACAAGTTGCTTAACCAATATAACTTTATTAGGGTTTTCTAGGACAATTTCAAAAGTAAAAGGGTGCACGACCCTATTACAACCTTGATTTTGACCCATTTTATTAATTAATTTATTAATTTTTTTTTTTGTGAGTGGCCTTATAGTAATTTACTCATCCTACCGAATTGCATGGAAAATCAATCACTAGAACCATCAGGTTAATAGAGTAAATCACTAGATATGAGGTCATATTGATTTGTTTGAATTGATGTGACCAAAGGGTTTAGGTGCCTTTGGAGCTTTTTGAATTGAATTTAACCAAAGAAAACTGGGTACCTTTGGAGCTTTTGTTTTGAAATCGACCAAAGCAGTTTGGGTATCTTTGGAGCATTATAAACTAATTTTACTAAATGTGTTAGGTGCATTTGGAGTCTTTTTAATTGGAATGTGACCAAATGGGCTAGGTTCCTTTGGATATTTTTACACTATTTTGACCAAAGGGGTAGGTGCTTATGGAACCTTTTAGATTAAAATGGAATATTTTCAAGTGTCCTTATGGTAATCTATCCATCATACTGGGTTACATGGATAACAAATCACTGCAACCACCAAGTGGATAGAGTAGATAACTAGATACGAGGTTAACTTGAGAACCATTGCTAGTGAATAAATGGATGAATAATTCATTGATTTATGGTTATGCAAGGCAAAGTATGCAACCTTTTGAACCTAGCAGTTGATGTGTTGATTGATATTTATGCAAGGCAAAGGGTGTAACCTTTGACAAAAGGATTCAACCTTTTGAACCTAGCAGTTGATGTATTGATTGATATTTATGTAAGGCAAAGGGTGTAACATTTTACAAAAGGATGCAACCTTTTGAACCTAGAAGTTGATGTGTTGATTGATTGAATGTAAGGAAAATGGTGTAACCTTTTAAACCTAGCAATTGATTTGATTATTGATGTGAATGCGAGGCAAAGGGTGTAACCTTTTGAATCTAGAAATTGATTTGATGATTGATGTGAATGTGAGGCAAAGGGTATAATTTTTTTAACCTAATGATTGATTTGTTGATGAATGTATGGTTTATTGATTAAGTAATTGAGTTATTTTCCAAATTGGTGGGGAAGGTGTGATACTTGAAACATCCCCATTGTGTGTTGATTATTAGCGTGATGTTATGTTGGTTTATGGGAAGGTATGATACCTTAAGCACCCCCAAGTTTATTTATTGCTTGTTGGTGGGAAGGTGTGATACATTAATTGCCCAAGTTGATTGATGATCATGTGATTAATTGATGATTAAAGTGATTGATATTTTTAGTGGGTCAGGTGTGTTACCTTGATTGTCCCAAGTTGGTTGAATAATTTGAACTAAATGATGGATAAGGTGTGATACCTTGAACATCCTCAAGTTGGCTGATTATCAGGTAAATCTATGTAGCCTTGTAAAGACAAGGTCGAGAGCAATTGTGAGAGCAGTGGCATAGGGTCATATTGATGGTTGGATTTTCTATGTACTTATATTTCTATATGTGACCAAAAGGGGTAGGTACCTTTGGAGATTTTTGGGCTAATTTGACCAAAGGGGTTAGGTGCCTTTGGAGCTTTTTGAATTTATTTGACCAAAGAGGTTAGGTGCCCTTTGGAGCCTTTTGAATTGGAATGTGACCAAAGGGGTTAGGTTCCTTTGGGGCCTTTTGAATTTATTTGATCAAATGGGTTAGGTTCCTTTGTATCCTTTTGAATGTATGTGACCAAAGAGGTTAAGTTTCTTTGGATATTTTTTGAATTGATTTGACCAAAGGGGTTAGGTGCTTTTGGGGATTTTTGAATTGATTTTACCAAAAGGGATTGATTCCCTTTAGAACCTTTTGAATTGAATTGTGACCAAAGGGGTTAGGTACCTTTGGAGATTTTTAAATTTATTTGACCAAATATGTAGGTGCCTTTGGAAATTTTTGAATTGATTTGACCAAAGGGTTTAGGTCCCTTTGGATCTTTTTGAATTTATGTGACCAAAGGAGTTAGGTGCCTTTGGGATATTTGAATTGGAATGTGACCAAAGGTTTTATGTGCCTTTTGAGCCTTTTGCATTGATTTGACCAAAGGGGTAGGTTTCCTTAGAGCATTTTAGATTGAATTAGAATTTGTTCAAGTGTCCTTATGGTGATATACCCATTATACTAAGTTACATGGATAGCCAATTGCTTCAACTGACAGGTGACTAGAGTAGATTACTTGATACAAGGTTCACTTGAGGATCGTTGGACCAAAGGAGGTTGGTACCTTTAGAGCATTTTGGATTGATTTGACCAAAGGGTTTAAGTTCACTTGGAACTTTTGAATTGAAAATTATCAAAGGATTTATGTGCCTTTGGAGCTTTTTTCATTCATTTGACCAAAGGGATAGGTGCCCTTGGAGCTAAATTGACTAAAGAAGTTTGGGTACCTTTGGAGTTTTTTGAAATTTACCAAAGGAGTTTGGGCACCTTTGGAGATTTTTGAAATTGAAGTTGACTAAAGGAGTTTGAGTATCTTTAGAGATTTTTGCATTGATTTGACCAAAGAGGTTAGATTCTTTTGGAGCCTTTTGATTGAAATTGTGACCAGAGAGTTAAGTTCCTTTGGAGCCTTTAGAATTGAAATTATGACCAAAGGGAGTTAGGTTCCTTTAGAGCATTTTGAATTGATTTGACCAAAGGGGTTAGGTGCCTTTGGAGCCTTTTGAACTAATTTGATGATGAGTGTCCTTATGGTGATCTACTCATCCTACCAGATTGCATGGATAACCAATTGCTGCAACCATCAAGTGAATAGATTAGATCACAAGATAATAGGTTTAGTAAAACCATACATCTATTGCAACCAAGACCATGATTTCCATAAAAATGCTAAAACATACCATACACCAAGCAACAAAATACAAGATATTAATCATGTAACCATAAAGAAAAAATAAAATATAAGAATAATGGTGCCCTTTTATAACATTGAATTTCTCTTTCAAAAAATGGTTACAATATGATCCCTAGGAGGGATTTGCTATCCATTATGATACAATGAATACAATCACAAATAGAATACAAGTGCACTTTGCAAGATCTTCCTTGCACTCATGAAATGATCTAGGGTAGGTTTTTGGGAATATCATAATGAATGATACGGTACGAATATAGTGCTCCTCTTCCTATGTATACACTTGTAATTTGCACAAAAAAAAGACAAGTAATTAAAAGCATGTGTAGATCCCTTCGAGATAGGGCTCATATTAATTATTATTAAACAAAAATAAAATCAAATGAAAAGCATTAATAGAAAGTAAACTATTGTAACATATAGAAAATAAGCTATACTAAAGCTCTACTAAAATAAAATACAAATAAAAGATAATTACCTTAATGTCATCTAAAATTAGGATGACCATGCCTATGGGTCATCTAGGTTCAAGATGGTTGCTACCTTGTAAGTGATTTTGATGATGTGGGGTGACTCTTGGGTTCGATCTAGGGTTTGATCGGTGGATTGGTGAGTTCGTAAGAATGGCTTTACTGGGTCTGGATTAATTTTTGAAGTAGGAGTATTAGATCACCCAAAGAATATGGATTTGGTTTTCAACCTTTGGAGCTAACCATCAACATGCTTTCCATAGTGAGAATAACGCAAAGGATTGGAAACTCATTATTTATTTCCAACAGAACTTTATTTCTTGAAGATTTAAAAACTCTGGATGGATGTATATTTTTACTAAGGGGTGAGCATTATTATATAGATTCCTCAAAAGAATTCTAATAATAGCACCACCCTATGCATGAAAAATAGAAGACATAGTTTACATTAAGAAAAGTGAATGTCTATATTCAAAATTTATATACAATTGATTATGTCATGTGGTTGCTCTAATTTGGGATCATGCATGTGCTAAATTGTGATGCAGGTTCATGTGTGATATTAACTGGTATTTTCGATTTCCAATTATGTCTCACTCTTTTTTTATTCTACTTTTGGTGTGACTATCCTGGGGTGAGATGGACTTGAATGGAGGCCATATTATGGTGATATGACCATGGTATGGAGGCCATCTCAGGGTGAGACAACCATACTTGTAAAGGATAATGTCTCTATTTGAGTGGTAAAAACCACTATTTGAGCTCTAGGGCTACCCAAGGTGGGTCATATGGTCTAAAAGAAGTCCATATAGGTAGTCTTCTCAATATGACATGTTTTAGGTATCTACAATACCACTAAAGGTTATTTTTATGTAGCTCCACTTCATGATTTTGATGTGATCTTAGGGATGGATTGGTTACAAGCTAATAAATCCTTGATCAATTTCCAAGATAGATCATTTAAATATTTAGAAAATGGTAAAGGAGAGACTAATAATTCATAGCAAACAAGGATCATTTAAACCCCAGGTGTTGTCCGTTATGTAGATAAAGAAATCCCTCAAGAAGGGAGGGATATTCTATATCATAAAACTCAATGAAGTTGGAGAATATCAAAAGAGAGAAGTGTTGGAGAAACACCCAATTTTGTAGGACTTTAAGGATGTGTTTCTTGAGGATTTACTTGGGCTTCCCCTTGTGCGAGAAATTTATTTTGATATTGAACTTATGCCAAGAGTGAAACCTATCCATAGAACTCAATATAGGATGAATCCTATTGAGATGCAAGAATTAAACATGCAACTATAAGGGCTATTGGAGAAGGTATTGATAAATCCAAGTGTGTTGCCATGGGGTGCACTAGTGATATTTGTTGAAAATAATGATGGTTTTTTGAGGTTATGTATTGACTACAGGATGCTTAACAAGGCTACAATCAAGAACTGATACCCTTTACAAAGAATCAAGGATTTATTTGACCAACTAAGAAATTCCATAATATTTAAAAATATTGATCTAAAATTAGGGTACCATAAATTAATTATACATGAGGATAATATTCACAAAACAACATTCAAAACTAGGTATGGGTATTATGAGTTTATAGTCCTACCCTTTAGATTAACTAATGTCCCAACTGCATTTTTGAATCTAATGAACAATGTGTTCAGGAGGTACCTAGACTAGTTTGTGCTTGTATTTTTAAATGATATCTTAATATACTCTTGATATAGGGAGGAATATGATAAACACCTCAAAATCATGTTAGAGTTGTTAAGGGAGAACCAACTCTATGGAAATATAGAAAAAAATGATTTCTATGTCTCAAAGGTATGATATCTTAGGCATATTATATCTAAAGAAGGTATTGTAGTAGACCTAGAGAAGATTTCAACCATTTTAGATTAATTACCCCCTACCAATGTGATATAAGTATCAAGATTCATGGGGATGACATGCTCCTATAGATGTTATATAAAGGATTACTCCAATATTGCAGTCATAATAAATAATATCTGGAAAAAGGAAAAGGAATTCAAGTGGACCGAGAAGTGTGAGATTGCCTTTGCATTATTAAAACAAAAACTCACTATGGCACCAATATTAAAAATTCTAGATCCTCAAGGGAGCTTTTTAGTATGCATGAATGCATCACTAGAAGAATTAGGAGTACTCTCACAAGATAAGTCAATAGTAGTACACACTTCAAGGAACCTTAAGAAGCATAAAATTTAATATACCATGCATGATTTAGAGCTAGCTACAATGGTCCATGCTCTAAAATTCTGACACCATTACTTGGTAGGAAGGCCCTTTGAGTTAAAAAATAACCATCAAAGTCTGAGATATATACTCACCCAACTTATACTTAATGTGAGACAAAGAAGATGAGTTGAGTTTCTCACTAGATATGACTTTGAGATTGAGTATATAAAGGGTAAAGAGAATAAGGTTGTCGATTTCTTAAGTAGAAGGAAGCATATAGTAGCCATAACCAAGAGTCACATAGATCTAATGGATCAAGTGAGTAAGGAGCAATCTCAAGATGAGTATTGCAAGGAAATTCATACTAATATGAGTAGGGAACCTGAAGGTAATTAGGAATTTAGCATAGAAGATGACCTTTTATGTTATCAAGGAAGGATCATCATACCAAAAATGGGTAATTAAGGAAAATTATGCAAGAAGCCCATAGATCCCCTTATTATTCTCACCTTGGAGGGACCAAAATGATAGAATATGAAGAATATATTCTTCTATATAGGGATGAAGAAAGATATCATCGATTTTGTTTCTCGATGTCTTGAATATCACAAGGTTAAGGATGAACGCAAGTATATTGTAGGACAATTTCACCCACATGATATACCTACCCAAAAATGAGAGGTCATATATATGGAATTCATAGTAGGTTTAACCAAGACCAGGTATCAACATGATGCAATCCTTGTAATAGTCGACAGGTTGACTAAGGTTGCACATTTCATACCAGGAAACATCAAGGATGATGCTCAGGTGGTGGCTAATAGATTTACCTTAGATTTATTCTGATTACGTGGGTTTCCTAAAATAATCATTTGAGATAGGGATTCCATATTTGCTTCTGAATTTTGGAAATCTCTACATCATGCAGTAGGCACAAAATTGAATATGAGCTTAGTATACCATCCTAAGATAAATGGTAAAATAGAAAGGGTAAATCAAGTACTAGAAGACATGCTCTACATGTTCTACATGGATCAAAAGTCCCATTGGGAATAATATCTACACCTTATGGAGTTTTCCTATAATAATGGACATCACTCCTCTTTGGAAATGGCTCCTTTTGATGCTTTGTATAGTCGAAAGTGTAGAACTCCATTAGCCTTGGATAATATGGAAGATCAAGTTGTGATTAATCTAGATATGGTCAAGGAAATAGAATATCAATTAAAATTGATCAATCAAAGAATCAAGAAAGCCACTAATAAATAGAAAAGTTATGTCGATCTGAAGAGAACCCTAAGAGAGCACTTTGTAGGAGATAGAGTGTTACTAAGGGTTACATTAGATAATAGTGTTATTAAATCCATAAATTTGGATCCTCGATTTGTAAGACCCTTTGATATCACTGAGAAGATCAGCCCGATTACATACCAACTTCCCTTACCACCTAACATGTCAAAGATCCATGACACTTTCCACATATCCTTACTTAGAAAATATGTTGCTAACCTTGAACATGTGTGGGATGTTTCTAAATTACATATGGAAAACTTTGAGGTTATTGTAGTGATGTCGGTAAATATTCTTGAGTTTCATTCTAAGACTGCATAACCAAACTCTAGAACAATGTAAGGTCCAATGGGATCATTTTTCTGAAAGAAATACCACTTGGAAAAAGTGTAGGACATACAAAAACATTTTCTCTTCTTGTTTGAGAATATAATGTAATAATTATTATTTTTGTAAAATAGGAAACACTCAAGATGGATTTTAGTCCTAGGGGTAGTATATCATGACCCTCCCTAATAGGCCTCATGGAATGAAAACTATGTAATGATTAATGATATTTTGATGCTTATTTTTGTGCAAATGAATAGTTTTATGATTTTTAGTTTGATTTTTGGGAGAACATGGTACTACTAACATATTATTAATATGCAGGATCAGGTTTACTCATGGGTGGAAGAAGTAGAATCATCCACCAGAAATGGGGTACCTGAGGTTGGCGAAATGATGATTATGACAGTATAGGGTAACATGAATGACTACCCTCATATAGGTATGCATTATCAATTTTAAGGATAATCATCAATTAATCAACCACCTAGAGTCGTAGTTGATAGCCTAGTAGCTATCATAAATTCTTTGACTGAGACAGGTGACTGGGTTGATGGAAATACCCCCTCTTTGTTTGTTGCATCTGTTTGGTTGTCTTTTACTTCATCACTATTGCATCTTGATTTTGGAAACTGTGCATGATTTTAGTTGCCCTCAAATTCATTGAATTGTTGTAAATATAGCATGTTGGTAGGACATATTATATATAAAATTATATATAGAATTAACTATTTTAAATAATAGGAGAAATTTATTTAAATAAATAATTTGAATCTATTCTAAATAATAATAGAGCTTTATTTAAATAGATAGTAGAGATCTATTTTAAATAATAATAAATTTTTATTTGAATAGATAACAAAGAACCTTACTTAAATTATAATGGATTTTTCGTTTAAATATAGTCAAAGTCCATAATTAAAATAATAGAAGGATAATATTTTAATATCTGAAAAGATTTCATTTTAAAATAAGATAAAAAAATTATTTTAATCAAAGTTAATAAGGTACCTTATTGAATGGAAGCTTCTTGTCATCATAAGGAAAGAGCTTCATTTATGGTGAGATTTCGAAGTAATGAAAGAATGATTTAAAATTCAAAAATTTCCTACTCAATCATCGAATGGATTAGGAGAAAATAAATACAAGTAGGTAGGAAGTTATGGAGGGATGCTAGAAGGTGTGGGAAAGTAAGACTTCATATGGCTATGAATAGACGAAAGTAAGGGGAATGACGTATGGCCTCTAGATCATCACTCATTGTGGAAAGGATTGGAGAGACGAAAAAAATTGAACATGCGAAGGTTGCACCCTGAAGGAAAACGAGACAATATCTAAGGATTGTAGGTTGGTTTAATGAACCTATTTTCTCCTTATTACTTTACTAAAATAAAAATAAAACATTTCAAATATTTTAAATGTCATTGGACATTCTATTTTATTTTAGGAACTATAGGTTATTGTTTCGTCTCTTTGTTTTGAGTTTGTAGCTTTGTTGGGATGCCCATAGCTTTGAATTATAGGTTGAAAACTTTCTTTAGACCACCCAACTAGTGTATGTCTTGCAACATTATTGATATCCACTAAAAGTAGTGCTTCCAAATTTGATGTGATTGTTTAAATGGTTCTAAGATGCTGGGGTCTTCTAGATAAAACTCTTAATAGCATTGTGACCATAGAATTATTATGTTGTTAGCTTTATGTGAGAGTCTTTATCCTTGTTGAATTTTATACCTTGCATTTGTTGTGCGCATGTTTTTCTCCCATAATACCAAGGCAATTGGTTGATGTACCATTTCGAAAGAAAAAACCATGCTAGTTAAGAGCACCTCTTCTTTAGGATTGGATTATTGGTTTCCTTCCCATTTTGTTGGAAGAATCGTAAGGGTGGTAGACCACCTGAGCTTGGTATCATATTTCTCATCGAGTGTTCTACATCATAGAAGCCATACTTCATGGCTAGGTTCACCTTCATTTCTACCATCTTGTTAATGTCTACCTCCTTTGTTGGAAGAGTGACAATCAATTTGTGTGGCCATCGTGACCCACTTCTAGCATGACCATGCATACCACGTATTCGTTAGTGGTCATTTGTGACTTTTACCTTGGTCAATCAGGATCGAGCTTGCTTTCCACAAACCATTTGTTGTTTTTCTTGGTATAAGACTCTTTAATTTCATTAAAGGAGCTAAACGCATATTTATTTAAATTAAAGATAATTCAAAAAATATTTGAATGTAGGGTTGTTATAAATTGAATAAACAACTTTTAGGTTTGTAAGAAAAAAATTAAATAAATATTTTATTATATTAATTAAAGGTATGGGACTTTAGTTAATTTGATAGTGGGTTATTTTATTATTGGACTAATTAAAGGTATGCGACTTTAGTTAATTTGATAAATGGTTTATTTCAATATTGGATTAATTGAAGGTGTGCAACTTTAGTTAATTTGATAATGGATTATTTGATTATTGGATTAATTAAAGGTATGAGACTTTAGTTAATTTGATAAATGGTATATTTGATTATTGTATTAATTAAAGGTATGGAACTTTAGTTAATTTGATAAATGGTTTATTTGATTATTGGATTAATTAAAGGTATGGGACTTTAGTTAATTTGATAAATGGTTTATTTGATTATTGGATTAATTAAATGTATGAGACTTTCATTAATTTGATAAATGGTCTATTTGATTATTGGATTAATTAAAGGTATGGTACTTTAGTTAATTTGATAAATGGTTTATTTGATTATTGAATTAATTAAAGGTATGTGACTTTATTTAATTTGATAAATGGTGTATTTGATTATTGGATTAATTAAAGGAATGGGACTTTGAGTACTATCTATAAAATAAAAATAGATTATTTTCTTGATTAAGGAATGAAACCTTAGTTATTTGAACAAATATATTATTTATTTATTTGCTTAATTAAGGAATGAGACCTTAGTTATCAGATATACTGGATTTCGAAATGATTCGATTAAAGGAAGACTTGTGATCTATCTGTATTTTTTGAAAAGACTCCCTTTTATGTAAATAAAAGATAAGAATGGAAATAAATAAATTCTTATGAGATCAACTAGACAGTAGTTGCTTGAATGCTTTAATTGAATTTGTATAGTTGCAATTTGGTAATGTAAACAATAAATGCACTGGTTTCATGTTACTAGTAGATGCATTTAGATGCATGTATTTCATAGAACCATGAGCTATCTTGATCCCCTACTATCCTCAAAAGAACAATGGGAAGACAAGGAGGACCAAAGAAGACAGTTGGAACCAATGCATTGGATTGATTTATAATTGCAATAATTTATTCATGTTCAAAATAAACTAAACTTGTAGGCAGAAATACCTAGATGCATATGGATGTATTACTTTATTCTTTAAAAGTATGGAGATTTTATAATACTTGGATATATGTAATAGTTTATTGAATGAATGAGGAATGTATATTTAATTTATTGTTATGAAGTATCTATGCATTGTTATTTAGCTTCTCCTTCTATTTAATGTTTATTCTCATTTAATGTTGTTTTCTTTTAAAGTACTTCTTATATGCTTTATAAATTTTGTTTCTTGATTGATTAAATAGATAGAGCTATTCTTGTCTTCTTGCTAAACATAAAAGGAACCTAAGAAAATGAGACCTCTTAGGGTGAACATAGAAAGGACCTAAGAGATTGAGACCTCTTAGGGTGAACATAGAAAGGACCTAAGATATTGAGACCTCTTAGGGTGAACATAGAAAAGACCTAAGATATTGAGACATATTAGGGTGAACAAAGATAGAACCTAAGGAATTGAGACCCCTTAGGGTGCTATTGACTAAGTAAACTAATTGCTTACATCGGAGTTAAGATAGATCATCTTAAATATGATATGTATAGCTTAACTTCCAATACGTGTAGCATACCTACATATATAGACTTGTGTATGGTATGGTGATGGGTGTATACCTTCAATTTTATAGAAGGTGATAAGTTAGCTCATCAAGAAGGATGAGATAGATAACTTATCTATGGTACACATAGTATTCCTACATAGATAGACTTGTGTAGGGTATTGAATACGATGTAACTCTTTGGGAAATTTGGGAAACTTAGTAAAATTAAAACAATAGATTAACCAAAAGTTGAATTAGAGGTTTATGAATCCCTCTCCATAGTAAAAAAATGTTTTCTTTTCTTGTATTTCTTTTAGTTAGTTTTTGGGTCATTACATCTGGTATCATAGCTCTAGGTACGAGGGTATAGAGCTTCTTAATGTTCTTAAGGAATTTATATGTATTTCTATTGCAAATTTAGGACAAATTTGGAAAGATCTAGGATTCCTGCTTACTAGAATCAAAGGAGGAGTTTTTTATTGATTGGAGGAATTGGTTTTGAAAGGGCCCCAAAACATTTTACAAAAGTGATTACAATATGATCCAGGGATTCAGTCTCTGAAAGAAAATGAAATTCGTATAGAGATAATTTACACAATAATATAGTCTCGGAGGTACCTATTGGATACTCAAAATCCAACTTGAGTTTACCCCAATTTTTGAATTTTTGGTGTCTTGTGGTCTTTTCAAATTTGCAATACCCACTTGAGTCCTTTCCAATTATTGCAAATATTTGGTCCTTTTGAAGTATTTTTTCACCTTCCATGAGCAATGAAATTTTTTATGTCACCAAGTTCAGGCCTTTGTTTTGGTTTTCCTAAGATCTTTTTGTCAGTAAATGTTTGGCCTAACTAAGGTTGATGTAGGAGCCTATATTTTGGACGGCATAACATTTGATACAACCATTGGATCGACTTGAAATTTTATAAGGATATGGATAATGAGGAGGAAAATAATGTGGCTAGGACACAAAAGGGCCTATATTACCACTTTCAAGTATTTTTGATATTTTTCAAGCCTTAATTCCTTCATCTAGTGCCCCAAAAATTAATTTTAATGGTTTTTTTAGAAAAGTCCAAAAAATAATTACTGATATACATGGGTAGGTGTTGATATTTTATAGAAGTCTTAATATGGTTGATACGGTGATGGGTTTTAATTTTTAGGTCCATCCGAGCTTTTTTGGTGACTTACTAAAAATAGGATTTTTTTGGCTGAAAATGGCAAATTTTCCAAAAATAGTAATTTCTTATCTTTATGGCTTTAGTATGTAGGGGTTTTGTTTTAGGGTTTCTCACATTGTAAAAAGGGAGGAAAAATCTAAACCCTAAACCCTAAACCTAAAAATACCTAAACCCTAAACTTAAAACCCTAAACCCTAAACTCAAAACTCTAAACCCTAAAAAAATAAAAAAATAAAAACCTAAAGGCAATGGAGATAGTGGCTATTATGGATCATTTTCCATTATGGGCCATAATCGATCCAGTTACAATTTTTGCAATTATGGACCAAGTGATCAAGCTATTTAAGAGAGTTGTTGCAACAAGAAACAAAATCAAGTTTTTGCACAGTAATTTTACGAGAGGTAGACCATAGTGCTCATCCTTGTCAATTGTATTTTCCTTTGTGCATCTTGTCTAGTTACCCATTTTTCCTTCCCCATTATTGTGTAATTTTTTGCTGAGGAGGTGTCTAGTTTACTGAGACTAGTTCCAGTGGTTGGGGCTAGAAACTAGGAGGTTCTTTGTTACATCATTTGAATAAAGAGTTGTAGTTCTCTATTGCATTGGATAACTCATTTGTATTTGCTTAGTGAGATATGTTTACACTGATCAAACTCCCATTGTAATGGTTTATTGGATAATACAATCTTGCTTCCTCCTATTTGTAGTTTTATGTGTAGTTTTGCTTATTGTCCTATTTACATGTTACATATTTTGAATGTGTAAATGATGTCTTATTTCACTAGCATGCTTAATCACCTTTGTTGAATTATTTGAATGAATGTGGTTGGCTCAATTTTATCTTCTCCCTCCTTCTCTCTTCACCATATTTTAATTTTGGCTACAATTTCCCAATGGATAAGGCACTGGTCTACTTTTTGAAGCACTAGCTAGGAGTTACTTTGAAGCTTGGTCAAATTTTATGTTGTAGTTTTATTTTATTTTTTGCAAATTTGGATGAGCATGAGCATATAAGAAATATTGTAGGCTCACCTCTGAGGTTTCCTTACCCTACTCAGTCTGTCTAAAGTCTTATAATAATATTTTATCAAGTTAAAGAGGTGGATCCACTAGAATCCATAGTGTTGATTGGATCAAGGAAGTCTTGCAACATGAAAAATCTATTAAGGGTGCAAGAATTTCCCCCAACAATTTTTGACTTTGTTTTTTTTGGTAAGTTAATAATTTTTCATTAAGGGGGCATTTGAAATGTGCCCTAATGCCTTGATACAAATGAAAGTAAAGGGATGCAGAAGAAGCAAAAGTTCATCCTAGTAAAGTAAAATAAAGGGAAGAGGATGCAAGGAAATCTCAAAATGCATCCTAAGAAAAAAGTAAAACACAAAAAAACAAACAGAGAAAAACCAAAAGGATAGGAAACCCCACAGGGTCAAAAATAGAAAATAAAGAGGAAATTACTCTAAGGGAGGATCGACAATGGTTTCCTATTTACTTTTATTGATTTTATCCTTGGGAATTTCCTTTAAGATCTCCTTAGCAATTTAAACAACATCATACTTCTTTAATTCAGAAATACCAGCGACAACAGAGTTAGCAGGGACCTCCTTATCAAAGGTGTCACATAAAAATAGCAGATTCAAGGCATTCCTTTGGTCCTTTAATTACAAAAAGACCTTCCCAAGAGAATCCTAAGAAGTTTCCATGTGATAAATGGTTGCAGAGGTGGATTGGATGACCAGTTTATGTAGGTATTTCTCTACAGTGTCGCTGGAGTCATCCTTATCATATTTTTTGGCCTTCTCAAGGTTTAGACATGTTTTTTCCTTAATCCTTTGGGAACTCCTAGTGGGAGTAAATTCCACCTTGGCCTTTTTCTTCACACTAAGAAATCCCTAGGATTATTCAACCTTATCTTTCCTTTTGGCCCCTCTCATCCTGGGCCTAGGTGTGGATGTCGTATCATCCTCTGTGTTTTCTTGAGCGATAATATTTCCTTTGCAAAAATTTTGCAGTAGATAAGCATACAAAATTTTGAACAGACCTTGATGGTAAGGCCAATCCTGCTCCTTCTTAGCATGGGTGGAAGTTATAGATTAATCCATAGAATAATAAATGAATTTTGATATATTAAAGGACTTTACATCTCTGAAGTGATTCAAAAAGGAAATATGGAAACTATAAATTTGGGGCTCAGGATCATCAACAGTTCTATATTGTATTATGGGTTCCATTACCTCTTTCTAAGGAGTAGGAAAGTCCTTGCAAAACAAATATTTCTTGTGGATCTTCCTCAGTGAGGATGTGGCTTCAAATTGACTAAGCTCCACCTCCCAATGGTGTTTGTTCCTCCTCACAGTTTGGCCTTCAGTACTCTACCCAGTCAACTCAGCAAGTAACTCAACAGAAAATTGAAAATTGACTCCATGGATTATGATGATTCCATTATCCCAGGTTGAGGTGAATGCCATAATGGCATCCCAATTAGTCCCAAAAAACATTTTGAAAAATGGGATAAATTTTCTATCTTGGAGGATAGCTTCAATGATGGGATCAATGGAAAAGGTCTCTGGTTTGACATACGTCATCTTAGTGACTTGCAAATCCAAGGAACAAGGGTTTTTGAAAAAGATGCAGAGGATCAAAGGAAGGACAAAATAAGACCCAAATAAATCTTTAACATGGTTTATAGAGTGCCAATGTGACTAAAAAGGACTCAGAAGACCTTTTGCCCAGCTTCCCACAGTAGACATTTATATAGGGAACATGAAATGCCATATAGAAGGGGCTAATTGGTTGCAAGGATAATAGAGAAGGATTATCCAACAAACATGATTGCTGGAGAAACTAGAAATGTATGTTGTGAATAGGGGATATTGACTAAAAGGGACACTTGGGAATCTGAGAATGGATGGAATAGGGAAATATTCAGAAATACAAAGAATAGAAAGGTGCAAAGGAACAAATCTTGGGATTATACGACTGGAACGACAAAAAATGAAAGCTCTCGAACCGAATATAGGGTTGCATACGTGGAAAAAAAGCCTAAAATGATGGGAGGTGATAGAATATAAGGCTTTTGGCACAAAAAAAATTAAATCCCCAATGACAGCCAATGGAAAAAATATGGCAGTATGATAAAAAATCATGGGAAATAAGTACCGCCTTGTGGAAATATGGTTTAGAAGTTGTATCGAAAAAAGGCTCCGAAAATGGGAAAGTCTGGGGAAGATGAAAATCTTAAAAAGGAATTTAGAAATTAAAATTATTATAGCAACCACCATCATCATAGAGATATCGGGCCCAATATAAATTCTTTCCCTCAGATTCGAGGACCAAATTTTCATAAAATCATGTGTGGAAAGAAGTTGATTCATTTGGCTGAGAAAAATTTAGATCCAACCTAGCAATTTCATTAACGCCATGGGGAAGAGAATCTGTCCAGGTGAAAATTCCTGAGGCAGAGGCACCAATATTCACTAGATTGTTAGCAACAACATTGGCTTCCCTAAAAGCATGTTGAATAATGACATCCTATTGGCTTTTGAGAATTTCCCTGGCTTCCTCAATTAGGTTCCTAATTTTCCAACCTAGAGATTTGGATTTTTTTAGATAATTGATGATATTTAAAGAATATCCTTCGATGATGAATTTTCCTGGAACTTTTTTGATGAATTGTAAGCCTCTCCAAAGAGCCCTAACTTCAATAGAATGGTTGGTAAGTTCTCTTAAAGGTTTAGTAAAAGCAAAAATGGAATTTCATTGATGACCTCTGAGGATACCTCCACCTCCAGATCTACCAGGATTTCCTTTGGAAACACCATAAAAATTGAATTTGAACCATCCCAGAGGAGGGGGATTCCATTTTATGTTGGATATGGAGCCATGAGGATTAACAAGACAAGGATTTTCCAAGGAAATGTTAAAGGAATTAAGTAATGAAGCTTCAAAAGGAGAAATGGGTAAAAAATAAAATGGGGTATTTAAAGCATTTTCCTTAGAAAAAAGGATAATTCTATTGGAAATAAGATCAACAATGAACATCCCTGACATCCTTAGATAAAAGGTGCCTATTGCACTCAAGCCAGATCTGCCGTAAAAAGTGGTGGAGGCAAAAACTCCAAAAGCGTTTTAGGAAAGGATTTTTGAATGGGTTTGGCCATTGAATGAAAAGGTCAACAAGAGGAGGAGCCCAACTGATGTTAAACTTGAGGAAAATATTACAAAGGATAGACTTGGAGTAGGGACAAAAAAGAAAAATATGGGAAGTGGATTCCAAATCAGCCAAGCAAAGGATGCACCTGTTAGGGAGGGAATACCTCGTTTAATAAGGTTCTTGATCGAGAGGATTTTATCATGAATGGCTAACCAAGAAAGAAGGCAACCTTGATGTTTAAGCCACAATAAATTGAAAGGAATGAGAACCTCAGAAGGAGATAAAGATAACACATAAGAATATTTAGCTGAGAAATCACTTGAATCAATGGGCTCCCAAATAGGATGATCACGGGAATCCATAGCAGGGATAGGAAAGGAATATAAAAAAGCCTCAAGATATGAAACTTCAGATGCCCTATTAGGAATATGAATCATTTTACAAGATCTAATTCCATTGTAATTAGTAATTAAGTTGCAACCTTGGAGCCAAAAAGAGTATCAGTGGAATCTTTAAGCATTATGATTCTGGAATTTGTATAAGTGGATAATTGCCTATCCATTTATCTTCCCAAAAACATATGGAATTCCCATCACAAATCTTCCACCTTAAACCTTTTCTTATGAGTTGTATTATGGAACAGATGGATTTCCAGAAGGTGGATATAGATGGAGAAATGTCTCCATATAAAAAAACAAAATTTTGGAGGTATTTCCTTCTTGTAATATTAACCCATTCAATAGGATCCCCTAAAATTAAATGCCAATATTGTTTGGCAAGCAAAGCAGAATTTAACATGTGGATTCTTCTAAGTCCTATTCCCCCTTAATCCTTGGGTTTGCAAACTTTTTCCTTGGAAACTAGGCAAAACATATTTTTATTTTTAGCTCATGTCCAGAGGAAATGTTTTTGAATTTGTTCAATTTTTTGGTAGAATTTAGTAGGAGCTTTAAATAAGGAAAGAAAATAGACAGGAATGATCTGTAAGCAGGCCATGGTTAAGATAACTTTGTCAGCCTGGGATAATAGATTACCTTTCCAAGTGGACAACTTTTTTTGAAATCTGTCAATGACATTATCCCATAAGTTATCATTGGTATTACCCACAAATAAAGGTAAACCTAGATAAGTGGTAGGAAAAGAGGATATAGCGCATCCTAGAATGTTGGAAATCTTAAGTTGTCTTCTCAAAGGGGTGTTAAGAAAATATAGTTTGATTTTTTGATAGTTGATCTTTTTTCCAGTAGCTTCTTCATAGAGAAGAAGGATTTGTTTAATCACTTTGGCTTCACAGTCTGAGGTAAAGGTGGAAATAAAATTATCATCAACATATTGTTGATGAGTAACAGGTAAGGATTGAGAAGTAAAATTTATGCCAGTAATAAGACCTGACTGTCTGGCTGCATGTATAGATCTACCAAGATCCTCTGCTACAATGATGAAGAGGAGGGGGGATAGGAGGTCTCCTTGCCTCAATCCTCTGCTGCTAGTAAATTATCCTACTAGAGAATCATTTATTAAAATAAAGAACCAAGCTAAAGAAATGCATCCTCTAATTAAGTTGATCCAATATTGGTGGAATCCAAATTTGGATAAAATTGCAAAACAAAAATTCTAGTTCAACCTGTCATAAGATTTATTCATGTCTAATTTCAAAAGGAAAGTAGCATTTTTTGTGAAGGAGGTTGAGTGGAGGGCTTCATGAATAGAAATGATGCCATTAAGGATTAATCTACCACAAACTAAACTTCCTTGACAATGATTAATAATGAGAGGTATGACTTCTCTCATCCTATTAGCTAAGGCTTTAGTCAAAATTTTATACACAACATTATAGAGACTAATTGGTCTAAAATCATTGAAACATTTGGCATTGGAGCTTTTTGGGATGAAGGCAATAAAAGTGGAATTAAAACTATGAGGAATAATTTTAGAATTCTACATTTCCTTGATGGCAACACACACATCTAGTCCAATGAAATCCCAGAAGGCCTGTAAGAATCTAGGAGAGAAAACATCATGATCCAAAGCTTTATTTGGTTTCATAGAAAAAAGAGCATGTTTAATTTCCTCATCAGAAAGGCCAGCAACCAACTTGAAATTAATATCCTCAAGAGTGGAATGAGGAATAAATTGGAGAAGGAAATCCTTGGCAACACTTGAGTTAGCAACTGGTAAATATTCAAGTAATTGCATGAAATGAGAAACACCTTCAACTCTAATTTCCTTAATATTAGAAGTAACTCTTCCATCTTGGAAAATAATTTCCTTTATTCTGTTATTGCTTCTATTTCTTAGCATGGAGACATGAAAAAAATTGGTATTGGAGTCACCTTCCTTAAGCCAAGTATTTTAGGATTTCTACCTCCAAAAGGTTTCATCACAATGAAGGATATTATTATATTGAGATAAGAGATCCCTTTATTCTTTTATTTGTTCAGCAATACAAAATTGGCCTTCCTGAATGTCTTTCTCGATGGTAGCAATATGATTTTTTATTTCATGCTTGTTTTGAAAAATATTTCCAAAGATGTCCCTATTCCAGATCTTGAGGTTTTCTTTAATCGATTTGAGCTTTTGACTCAGCCTAAAAGAGGGTGATCCTTGAAAATAAAGTTGCAACCACTGAATGATTCTATATCTAAAATCAGGATGTTGCATCCACATTGCTTTGAATCTGAATGGGATTTTGAATATTTTAGGATTGTTAGTATCTATAAGGATGGGACTATGGTCAGACCTAATTTTGAGAAGTGATTGAAGATTAGCATCCCATCAAATAGTTGTGGCTTTCTAAGAGAACAAAATTTTTTCAAGTTTCACTTGAATGAGATGAGAACCACTTCTTCTATTAGACCAAGTAAACTGATTTCCTTTGATATTTACATCCATCAAATTATTTTTATTTATGAAATCCTAAAAATCATCCATTATTTTAGTAAAGGACACTACCCCTCCTATTTTTTCATAAGGAAAAAAAAGAGTATTAAAGTCTCTAGCAAGGATCCAAGGAAGGTTTGAAAAGGTATTCCTAACTGATGAAATCATTTCCCATAGCTTGGATCTTCCTATAAAATAATTTGGGGTATATACATTGGTAAGGACCCAAGGGGAGTTGGAATCTTTGTCAAAAAAGAGAATACTAGTAGTTTCTTCATTGGAATGAATCAATATGCCCTCAAAGAGAGCAGGGTTCCAAAGACAAATAAGTCCTCCAAAACCCCCCCTTGCATTGCAAAAAATGGATTCATTGTTCTTCCATCTATTGTTACAAACAGACTTTGCAAAAGTGTCTCCAATTTTGGTTTCTTGTAATAGAAAAATAGAAGGATTAATTTATTTTCTTAATGACTTGGCTAACCTCTATTTAGCCATGCCATTAAGACCTCTCACATTCCAAGAGAGGATTTTCATTTGGAATATTTGATAATTCTTTTGCCTCCCTTTCCTTGAGGTTGGGGAGGTTTGGTGCATTTTGAATCATCTTTACTCAGATTTATACCTGTAGAAAATAGGATTTTTTGAACTCCACTAGCAATATCATCTTCAAGACCCTGCTTCCAGTGATCAAAATTAGAAGGTTTGCCCTTATTTTTCTCACCACCATAGTCAATCAGAGATTTTTTATGGATTCTTGTAAGATTTGGACTGAAATTGTGGGGATTAATTTTTTGAATCACAAGACTAGAGGATTCAAAAAAGGAGGAAGGAATGGTTACTTCATCAATGTGGTTCTGAGCACATATTTTAGCAGAGCTTTCAAAAAAAATCTCATTAGCTTTTACTGGGGAAATATGACTTGAAATCCCATTTTTAGGGAAAAAAATGGGCATCCTATTAAGCGGGGAATGAACAGGAAAAATTTCTTGTCAAAATTCAGGGACAAGGATGGAAGAAGGATTTGAAATAGGGCCAGGGCTCTTAGCAAAAAAAATAGTCTCATCATTTCCATATGGTAAGTTAGACAAGATTTGATATTTATTGGGAAGATCAAAGAAGGAACTTACCTCTTTTTCTTGGATAGGAGTTGAAACATTTTTGCCTTTGCCAATAGTAGCAAGGGAATTGCCTCCTTGATGCTTTTGATTTTTTACTAGACGAAATAAAACCTCTTTAGAAGGAGGGTATATTTTTTTCTCCACCTTGGAGAAAGGAGTATTATCCTTAAGTTTTTTAGCATCAACCTCTTCCTGAGCCTTTAGAGAAGGGTATTGGGCTTTGAGGTGTCCTTGATTTTGGCATTCTATGCAAAAATAAGACTTATTATCATACTCAATGACCTACTTTCTATAAAAAGAATCATATTCCAATTCTACAAAGATAGGAAGAGTTGAGTCCATATTAGCATTGACACAAATTTGAGAAGCAGTCATCCTAGATCTGGCAAGAGTAGCATAGTCAATGGTCACTAAATTCCCAATAGTAGTGAAAATAACTTTGAGAACATGTTCATGCTATAGATGCCAAGGAATTTTTGGGAGCCTGAACCAAATTGGAGCATAGTTAATGCTTTTATTATTAGGGTTGAAGTTAGGGGTCCATTTCATGATAAAAACATTTTTTCTACTTAGAAACTAGGGACCACCCGTAAGGATTTGATTCACATCCTCCTGATTGTTGATATAGATTCTGAAGAAACCAGTGGAAATCCCAATAATTTCTAAATAGACTTTGGATTTCCATTTGGAAAAATCCCATCTCCTTATAGATTCTAAATCAAGCCTCCTACCCATAATTTTTCTGACAAGGGAAAAAGATTCCTGAGACAAATAATTGGAAGTTAAGCTCAAAGGAATCTTAACTTTATTCCTGATTGTTTCCAAGGGGGGTAGAGAAGGATCAATAATAGAGGTATTTTTTCCAATGACACTTGTGAATGAGGGTTTCAGACCAGTGGGTCCCTCACCCAAGGGGGGCCCAAGAAGATATCCATTGTTGGGTAAAGCATTGCCCCAAAAAGCAATATATTTTTCAGCATGTGAAGAAGATAGAATTAACTTAGGAACCACCAAAGGAGGCACATACTGACCATCATTAGAAACATCCTTGCCACCATCCTCACGCCCTTTAGAATTTTGAAAAAACTCCTTCTCGCCCACCGAAATTTTGGCATTGTTGTTGGGGATGACTCGATACAATTTTGAGTTTGTTTTTCTCATAGTATTTATTGGAATGAAATTTGCAAGATTTGAGTGAATATAAGGCTAAGAAATATTGGTCCAAGTGTTTTTGAAGATCTTGTTCATTCTTTGCACATCCATTCTAGTGACTCTGAATGAACTCAAAAATTTTAAAATAAAAAAAAGAGGAGCTGGATCTGGTGTCTACAAGAAGAAGTGGTAAATAAGTGGTTGTTGGAGTGTCAAATCTTGAGGTATTCTTCAAGTATCATAGAAATTATAGTCATTTCATCAAATAATATAGTATCATATCATCCATTTTATTTCTCTACCTATGATGTACCACATAACCCTGTTGATTGTGGCATTTATCTAAGCATGCATTCTAATGTTGATTTAAATGCTGAATTTGAAGGTGAAGATATTAGAATTAATGTATGTTGGACTCAGGAGGATGAAATGAGAGAACATAAATTTAAAAGTAACATGGACATATGTGCCAATAATCTTGAGCAATAGGTTCGAGGTGTAGACCAATTGGTTCATCCAAACCCCATAAGGAGCGCAGAGGTCCAAGGTTCAAATCTTGGGCCTCCTCGGACTGAATGCTTGTCCCTTTCCTGGTGCTTTCAACTACGTAAAAGTTATAAAATTATTGTGGCATGGTAGTTATAGGGGTAGATTGTATGAAGATATATGTGGTGGCTTTTGGGGTGGACAACGCAGAATATTATGGTGGCCATAAAGCTAGACAGCCTACTCGAATTTGTGGCGGCTACCGATTCCACCATGTTAAAAAAAAAAAACTTGAGCAAATACCATTGGTCTTTGAAGAGGCATCAATCTCAAGTGAGCCTACTAATAATATATTTGATTTAATGAAGCAAGGAAAGCTTGTACCTACAATAGAAGAGGTTGAATATTTAGAAAGAATACATGCTATCAATCTCAGGAATAGAATAGTGGAGGACAAATTTGATTAAGGGCCTACATAAAAGGAGAAAGCTACATGAGTAATTTCATAAACAAGGTAAATTAGATGAGCTACAAATGATTCCTGAAGAGCCTGATGTAGAGGAGATTATCCAAAAGCAACAAAATGACTTGGCTAATCAAAAAACTAGAAAAGAAATTGATGATAAGAAAGATCAGTTTGATTTGGGTTTATAGGTTGATAAAAATAAGGTCAACATCACTTATGGATAATTAATGACTATTCCAAAGCACCGGTATCAGGTATGTAGAACCTTCAAATTAACTGATCAGTCAAGAGGACACCCTCAAAATCCCATAGGCCTTGTAAATAATGTAGTCAGAGCCCCATATTTAGCTAAGCTATTTTACATCTCACTAAGGTATACATTAGGCTGAGGGGACCAATATGTATTCATAACTACATGTTTGATAGTGGTGCTTCCATGAATGTAATGTCAAAATAATTAGTTGATTAGTTAGGCTTGATTTTCTAGAAAGAGCACCCTCCTATTTATATAATGGATAACAAGAGAGTACCTTGTGTAGGTATTATCATTGGAATTCTTATCCATATTGAAAAATATCCTAATAAAGGAGTGGTGATGGATGTTTTAGTTGTAAATGTGGACCCTTTATTTTCCATCTTACTCTCTAGGCATTGGGTAGAGCAACTAGGTGGTACTATTCAGTTGGATTGATCATATGCCACTATTCCAATGCAGGGTAAGGAAAAAGTGATATTGAAAATAGAACCCTTCAATAGGTATTTAGTTGAATTTAGAGATCCTAATGATAATATGGTTAATGTCATGAATTTTTTTGAGGAAAAATACATGGGGGTTTACTCTATCTGGAATTCTCCTTTCTTTTTGGAAGTACTGATGCTCAGAATATGGATCCAAAACTGAAGGTTGAAGTAGATGCAAAAACTAGTAGAATTTTGACTTCTGAGTTATAGACTATGACCTTTGATGGGGTAAAATCTAAAGTAGGAGTAGGAGATGGAGTTTTTTTGACATACATCAATGACAACTATCTTGGTATACCATACAAGTTAGAATTTTATTACAGAGTATGAAGCTTTATTGCTAGGGCTAAGGAAAGCCAAGGTACTAGGTATTAATTACCTCAAAGTTAGTGGGGATGATGAGCTAATAATTCAATAGATCAAAGGGAGATATCAAACAAAGTGCCCTAGATTAAAGCAATATAAGTAGGTAGTGTTGGATGAAATGGCTAGATTTTGGCTTTTGATTTGCAATTTATTCCTAAAGTACATAATCACAATGCTAATATATTGGCCATTTATGCTTCTGGAGCAAAAAACCTTGATAAAGACACTTGGTTTATGGAAATTTTCTCAACCATATCTATTTATAAGCCATGTTTTCCAGATAATATGGTATATTTACAATTTTTTCATGATGATATATGCATTAATGATTTTATGACTATGAAAAATGAGTTTTCTGATGTTATTTGTGATGAAAGTGATCAAGAAAAACTGAATGATGTTATTGGAGAGCCTACAAAAGTCATACAACTAAAGACCAATACGATCCCTAGGGGGTTGGTGTCTTTAGAGATCTTTTTTGATGAATTTTATAGAGCATATAAAAATTTAGTTTAGGAATCTAAGGTATTTGAAGTTAATATCAGAACAGAGGAAGAGCCTAAGATTGTTAGGATCAATAAAGCTCTATCAAGAAAAGAGAAGCAACAATATATCAGCTTTTTGAAAAATAGCATGGATATTTTTGCTTGGAGTTATGAAGATCTAAAGACCTTCAATACAAAGTTAATGAATCACATAATACCCCTTCAGAAAGATACCAAGCCTTTCAAGTAGAAACAAAGGAAGTTCAATCCCACTTTGCATCCAATTATGCAGAAAGAAGTGCATAATTTACTGGATACCAAGATATTCAGGAAGGTGATATTTTATACTTGGTTGGCAAACCTGGTTCCAATTAGAAAAAATAATGGTGAGATCGGGATTTGTGTATATTTTAGGAATCTAAATATGAGCTCTCTCAAAGATAAGTATCCACTTCCAAATATGGAGAAATTGCTTCAAGCGGTGGTTGGGTCATCAAGAATGTCTTTATTGGATGGCTTTTAAAGTTACAATTATATTATAGTGAATCCATAAGACAGACACAAAACAAATTTCAGTACACCATGAGCAACATTCAAATATCTTAGGATACCTTTTGGATTGATGAATGTAGGGGTAACATTTCAGAGAGCAATGGATGTTGAATTTAAGATATTGATGTTTAAGATAGTGGTAAAATATCTTGATGACATTACAATTTTTTCAAAAAATCCTGAAGATCATTTTGCACATCTAACTCAAGTGTTTGAGAGGTGCAAGGAGTTTGGCATATCTTTGAATCCTAAAAAATGTGTGTTTGGGTCCATACAAGGTAATTTTTCTTGGGCATTTTCTTTCAAAATATGGGATTAGCATTAATCCACAAAGAGTAGAAGCCATTGCTAAAATTCTCCTTTCTAATAATCTTAAGAGATTTAGATCATTCTTTGGAAAGACTAAATTTATTAGGAGGTTTGTTCCTAATTTTTCTTAGATTGCCAAGCCAATAAATGACATGATCAAGAAAAATGGAGAAATAATATGGATAGAGAAAAATATTGTAGCTTTTCAAAAGATCAAAGATACAATTACTCAGGCTCTGATATTGAATTACCCATATTATTCTATATATTTCAAGATCTACTCATATGACTCAGAACATACTATTGCTAAAATTCTAGCTCAGCAAGATGAAGAGAAAAATTAAAGACCTATAGCCTTTATGAGCATAGGATTGAAGGGTGCTCAATTAAAATTTTCTTTGCTGGAAAAACAAGTTGATGCATTAATCAAAGCTTTAGATAATTTCAAGTGCATTTTTGGATCCAACAAGGTAATAGCCAGTATATCTTACATTTTTTTTAAAATATGTTTTCACTTAGATTGAACCTTTAGGTAGTCCTACAAGGTGGCTGACTAGATTTTTGCATTATGATGTGGAATTCAAAGTAGTATAGATGGTTAGAGGACAAGGATTGGAAAAGTATTTGGATAACAAAGAAGGGGAGGCTATGAATAACATTATTTTAGTAGATGAGCAGTAAGAAGCAAGAGAAATTGATAATTTTGATTGCAGGTGGTATGATGGCATTATTTTTTACCTTAAGAACTTATCATTTCTAGGAGACATGCCCTAAAACAAAAGAAGATCTATCAAGCAATTGGCTCAAAGATATTACATTCAAGAAGGAAGACTGTATTGGAGGCATATATATGGTGTGTTGCTTCTATGTTTGTATGAGAAAGAGATCACTCAAGTGCTAAAATAATATCATTGTGCCTTTTGTGGGGGTCACTTTGCTCCAAATGCTACTGCTCACAAGATCATGAGAGTTGGTTATTATTGGACCTCCCTATTTAAGGATGTTTACCAGTTTGTTAGGAGTTGTCATAACTATCAAATTTTTGTAAATAAGAAGAATTTTCCAGCCATACCCCTGAAGCTAGTGATTGTGGAAGCTCCTTTTACTCATAGGTGATATTAACCCCAATTATTCTAGAGGTCATAGGTGGATCATTACAGCAAAAAACTATTTTACCAAGTGGTTAGAAGTAGCACCTCTCAATAAATCCACTACAAAAGTGGTCATTAGGTTTTAGAAGAGCACATATTAACAAGATTTGGGGTTCCAAGGAAGATAGTCATAGGCAATGGTAACTACTTCACTTCTCTTGAGATGATTCAATTTTGTGCTAGGAACAACATAGAGCTTTCTCATTCTGAAAATTACCATGCTTAAGGGAATGGTTTAGCAAAATTCTCAAATAAGAATTTGATCACAAGAATCATAAGAGAATTAGGCATAAATAAAAGAAGTTGGGACAGTGAGCTAAAGTTTTCTTTATGGGTTGATAGAATATCTATCAAAAGAAGCATAGGAAAATATCCTTATGAACTAGTATATGGTGAGAATGCTCTATTAACTCCTCAAGTGGAGATTCATGCTTTATATTTGCTTCTTCTAGATCATGATAATCCAAATGTATTGTATATAAGACTTTATCATATTGTGAATTTGTAGGAATATAGAAAGGATGCATTAGTGAAGATAGCTGAGTAGGCTCACAAAACAATGCAGTTATTCAATAAGAAAGCCAAGGGTAAACCTTTTCAGGGAGGAGATATAGTGCTATATTGGGACCCAAAAAATTAAAATCATGGTGAGAAGGGGAAGTGGGAACCCAAATTGCTTGGACCCTATCAAATCCTTCAGAATGTAGGCCAACATACTTAGCAAACTCTAGATGGTACAAAATTTTCAATTCCTATCAATGGCCAACATTTGAAATTGTATCATTCTGCACATAGAGGTCTTGAGAAGCCTAAAAATAGTGTGTTTCAGTCTTGTTCTTTATAGGTGATTAAGGTGTTATTTTTATGTGATTAAGGTGTTATTTCTAGGTGATTAAGGTATCCTTTTTAGGTGATTAAGGTGTTCTTTCTAGGTGATTAAGGTGTCCTTTTTAGGTGATTAAGGTGTTCAAGTTAGGTGATTAGTTTAGTTTTTGAGTCCTTGTGGTCTGCTGTAGATTCTAGAGTTCTCAGGTGATTCATTGTTAAAGAGTATTTTCATCACCTATTCTAGTCAGAACCTATGTTGGATCCTCAAAATCCAACTTAAGTTTACCCCAATTTTTTGAATTTTTGGTGTCCTGTGGTCTTTTCAAATTTGCAATACCCACTTGAGTCGTTTCCAATTATTGTAAATTTTTGGTCATTTTGAAGTCTTGTTTCACCCTCCAAGAGCAATGAAATTTTTTATGTCACCAATATCAGGCCTTTGTTTTGGTTTTACTAAGGTCTTTTTGTCAATAAATGTTTGGCCTAAGGTTGATGTAGAAGCCTATCTTCTGAAGAGCATAACTTTTGATCGGATTGAAATTTTATAGGGAGCTAGATAATGAGGAGGACAATGATGTGGCTAGGCCACAAAAGGGCCTAGATTACCATTTTTAGGTGTTTTTAATATTTTTTCAAGCCTTAATTCCTTCATCTAGTGATCCAAAAATGGATTTTAGTGGTTTTTTAGAAAATTCCAAAAAATAATTACTTCTAGACATGGGTAGGTGTTGAGATTTTATATAAGGATTAATATGGGTTATATGGTGATGGGTTTTAATTTTTAGGGCCATCCAATCTTTTTTTTGAATTACTAATAATAGGGTTGTTTTTGGTTGAAAATGGTAAATTTTCCAAAATAGTAGTTTCTTATCTTTAGGGCTTTAAGATGTAGGGTTTTTATTTTAGGATTTCTCACATTGTAAAAAGTGGGGAAAACCCTAAACCCTAAACCCTAAACCTGAAAAACCCTAAACCCTAAAACTCAAAACCCTAAACCCTAAAAATAAATAAAAACCTAAAGGTGATGGAGATAGTGGTTATTATAGATCATTTCCCATTATGGGCCATCATCGAGGTAGTTACATTTTTTGCAATTATGGACCAAGTGATCAAGTTATTTAAGAGAGTTACTGCAACATGAAACATGATCAAGTTTTTGCATAATAATTTTGTGAGAGGTATACCAGAGTGCCCATCCTTGTTGGTTGTATTTTCCTTTGTGTGTCTTGTCTAGTTACCCATTTTTTATTCCCCATTATTGTGTAGGTTTTTGCTAAGGAGGTGTCCAGTTTACTGAGATCAGTTCAAGTGGCTATGATCAAAAGCCAAGATGCTCTTTGTTACATCATTTGAATAAAGAGTTGCAGTTCTCTATTGCATCATTTGAATGGAGAACTCATTTGTATTTGATTAGTGATATATTATTACATTGATCAGACTCCCATTGTAATGATTTATTGGATAATATAATCTTATTCCTCCTATCAGTAGTTCTATGTGCAGTTTTTCTTGTCCTATTTACATGTTACATCATTTAAATGTGTAAATGGTATCTTCTTTCATTGGTATGCTTAATCACCCTTTTTGCATTATTTGAATGAATGTGGTTGGATATATTTTATCTTATCCCTCCTTATCTCTTCACCATATTTTAATTTTGGCTACAATTGCCCAATGGATAAGGCATCGATCTAATTTTTGAAGCACTATCTAGGAGTTACTTCGAAGTTGGGTCAAATTTTATGTTGCAGTTTTATTTTGTTTTTTGCAAATATAGATGAGCATGAGCATATAAGAAATATTGTAAGCTCACCTCCAGGGTTTCCTTATCCTACTCAATCTATTTAGAGTCTTAGGATAATATTTTTCTAAGTTAAAGAGGTGGATCCACTAGAATCCACAATGCTGGTTGGATTAGGAAAGTCTTGTAGCATGAAAAATATATTAAGGGTGTATGAATTTCCTCATATAGGACCATATTTAAAACCATCAAAGAGAAGCACGATATCATCTCGTACAATAATAAAAACCCACTCAGAAGGAGCACAAGAAGCAAAACAAATGAAAATATATTTAAATGAAACATCCCGTCTAAGAGGGGCCTGGGATAACAAGTACAAGGAAAACATAAATAAAACAAGGAATCCTATCCAAGAGGGGTCGAGGACAACAAGTACGATCAACAAAAATTCAAAATGTGGAATCCCACCCAAGAAGGGCCCAGGAAACCACAAATAGGTAGTAAATCCCACCAGCAGGAAGAACGGAAGCATAATTTCTCATTCAATACAAACAACTAGATTGGAAACCTATGCACATAGAGAAAATCCTTCCAATAAAAACACCTATAAAGTGGATCAACAACATGGAGATATCACCACATATAATGATATCTTGTTGCACGGGAGATGTGATGCACAAAAAAAGACTATCTCTTTGTTTGTTGCATTTGTTTGGTTATCTTTTACTTCATCACTACTGCATCTTGGTTTTGGAAACTATGCATTTTTTGTTGTCCTTAAATTCATTGAATTACTATAAATATAGCATTTTGCTAGGACTTGTTCTATATAAAATTATATATAGAATAATATATTTTAAATAATAAGATATTTATTTAAATAGATAATTTGAATCTATTTTAAATAATAATAGAGATTTATTTAAATAGATAGTAAAAATCCATTTTAAATAATAATAGATATTTATTTAAATAGATAATAGAGATCTATTTTAAATAATAATAAAGTTTTATTTGAATAGATAACAAAGAACCTTTTTTAAATGTGTAGACAGGAAAAATTGACCCACTTTAGTGGGCAATCTTCCCCGAGTCCTCATGGGATATCCCTTAGACTTGCCTAGGGCAAGGGCTAGGTCTCTCCCTCCTTCCTTTTTTTTTTTCCTCCCTTTATGCAAAATCGTGGTCACCCTTGATGGGGCATGATTTTGCATAAAGTGAAATCACGATCAGCCATTCTAGGGTTTTCTCCTAAGGAAACCCTAATTTTTCAAAGTTGGTGTGTTTGGCATTGGCTCTCCTTGGTTTTCCTACCCATTCCACTTTCAAATCCGCTATATAAGGAGGGTTTGAAATATTCTTTCCAATAAGTGACTTTGGAATACCAATCTCATGCAAGCTCTCTTCTTCAAGTGATTTCTAAGTGTTCTCTAAGTGATATACATTTTTCTTCTCTCGCAAGTGAGCTAACTCACAATTGTGAAGTGTGATTTTTTTTCTATTGCTTGTACTATCTATATCTATTACTCGCTTTGGTAGATTGGTGCTAGAGCCATAAGGAGAGATTGAATATTCAAGAGGTCTTAACCCTTCTATTTTCTTTTGCACTATCTATCAGGTTTTTTTGCATTCTTTTATGCATGTATTGGTTTTTTGGTTGATGTAATCAAGTTATTGTATTTGTATTTTATTTTTTGCATAACTTTAGCAAAATCATGCCTGGTCTCTACGAGGCATGATTTAGCCAATCTAAGAAATCTTGGTCACCTATTAGGAGGCACAATTTAACCTAGACCATGTTTGGGGGCAAGTTGTTGTCCCTAGACCCTAAATCTACAATATAGCCTGCATATAGGACATACTACTGCACTGTATTAAAATTTATCATTTTGTTTTGTTATATATTGTTATGCTTGTTCATATTCCAAAGGTCAACTTTCATTTCTATTTTCAAAGGTCAGTTAAAAGGACCTAGGGGAATTGATTGCTTCACCTCCAAGTATTATTGTATAGTGACCTAAATAGGCCCCCTAACGCTAATCATATTTTACAAGTGTTTGCCAAGTTATCTTGCAGGAACAAGAACTATTGGATATCGTTGGACAAAGGATGAAAGCAAGGATCGGTCACCAAATAAGATAAGTTATATAGTTAGTATTTAAGTTGTTTGTTGAGTGCCTTCTATTTCTATTATAAAAACCTATATTTAATTTAAAAGAAATATAGTTTCTAGGCATTTCAAAGATAAACAATATATAGTGTGCACTTAGGGTTTATATTGTTTGTGTATCTTCTCTTGAGCCCTTGCTTGAATGTTTTCTATATTGAAACCCTAGGGTTAAAAATCATTCAAATAAAGAATAATTCTAGGGTTAGCTCTCAACTTCTTGCTTACTATATTTTTGCATTGTTCTTTATATTTCATAGCATAGATCTAGAAAGACCAAACATAGGTGATTGTATTGAAACAAATACATCAAACATTATTGCAAACTAGAGGACCTGGATTGAGTCCTTAAACTGTTACTGATGAACCTTTCCCCTCTCTTTATACCAAGTGTAGAGAATAACACACCCTCACCATCATCTTAGTTTTCTCTTGTGTATCTAGCCAAGAATCATATGTGGTAGGGCAGTTTTACCCCTATTCATATTTGGTGAACCTGACGTGAACACATCATTTTTATTTTAAAAACCTTAAGAAAAGATCATTAATTTATTTATGTGGTTGAAAATCATTAATTATATATTTAATAGTATCTTTGCATGCTTGGTGTTAGTATTATCTTATATCCTTTCACCTCTCCTAATGGCTTCTTTCCTTAGAATTAAATGAAAGTGCCTTGAATCTGATTATGTTTAAAGAGTGTGAAAAATGATGCACCTAGAAGATTGAATTGAAGTGCATCTAATGTTCTATTAAAGCATGCAAAAGAGATGATAAAGTAAACAAGTAGATGACAAATAAGTTAAGAAAAAGGGGGGGTTCTCCTTGTATTTATTAATTTATCAAATCAAAGGTTACAATACATCCCCTTGAGGGCTTTTAATTTGATACATTTCAAGTTACAAATTTTGGAGGATCAAATCCTTTCATGAACCTATGGTGTGCTTTCAATGTTCCTCTCACACTCACAATATAGAGCTATCTTTGAGCTATGTTTCTTCAGCTCTTAGCTCCTCCATCATGCCTGGAAAATTTATACCTACACACAAGAGATTGAAATATATTAATAGCATATGTGTATGATGATAAAAAATCATGAAATACGTGCATTATTGAATATAAAAAGTTTATACAACCAATATAAACTACTCCAAATGACATGAAAATTTAGTATGGTTTCTACTGTATGATTTTGTAAAGATCTGAGTAGAAATAAAAGTGAGATTATGAGCAAAACCTGTGGTCATTCCTAGGAGGGACAACTAAGACTGTAATCACAGAAACATTAATTGACATATCAAAACTGCTCAAAACCTCATCAAAATTAAATATGATGCTAATATAATGCTATAGATTTTTTTTTTTTAAAAGTGAAAAACCCCTTGTGGGGCTTCCTTGGTCTGAGAGACCACGAAAAGGGGGTTCTACACCATCAAAGTCACCCGGAGTCGTACCCAGCCCTGCCCGCACCAACATTATCAATTGGATTTTGGGTACCCAATTCAGCTTTTTGTTAGGATGGAGATTCGAACCTGGGACCTCCCTTGGAGGATTGCCATCTCCTCTCCAACTCACCTACAACACCTGGATATAATGTTATAGAATTGAACTACACTAAAATTAGATCAAAATTGTGGTCCAATTTATGGCCATCCCTAAGAGTTTTAACTAGGCCTAATAATCGTCCCAGGGGGGACGACCACAAAATAGGTTTTTTTATACCACCAATTCCACTTGGATCTAGTCTAGAATCCTCCTAGGGATATTGTCATCGAATTTGGTAAATTAACTCTTTGAATTGATAGGGTTTATAACAAATTAATGTACCTTAGAATGTCTTGAAAATGCCTTCGATTGAAGAGGTTTTCAAGGTAAATACATGGGCAAAATGTGAGGGCAAATACTAGCAGCACTTCGTGGTCAGTAATTGCAAAAGTATCTTTTTTTAAATGAGTGCAAGCACTTCAATTTATAGCCCAAGAGGGAAAAGGGGGTAAAGGGGAAAAATTGGGTATACAAGGCAAGTGCCACCACTTGGCAATGCCTTTGCCATGCATAGGGTGGAAGAGGCTTCCAATTTGGGCCTCCAATTTGCAGACCCTAATGGCCATGACATCCTACCAATATATCATGATTTATTGGGTAAGATAAATGGTTGAAATTGATTGCTATTTATCCCACTGTTTGAATTTTGAGGGGTCTAGACCATGGTCATCCCACCTAGGGATGGTTGCTTTTGGTCATCCCTAGGTGGGACAATCATGAACTATGGCCATCCTTAGGTGGGATGGTCATGGCTACATGGCCAAAAACCTTATAAAAGTGGAGTAAACATTCCCAAAAGTGGTTGGGAGCCCTAGTTAACCCTTGAGGGTTGCCCAATGGGGCCATATGATGTCAATAAGAGTGGCATATTGACAATATTATCTGATTTACACATTTTTAGTGTCTATAGATGCCCTTTTTTGAGATGCATTGTGTGCAACAGAGCGCAGAGTAAAAATAGATGACTAAATCATTAAATTATTGAGGTTATTCAATAACCTAACCATATTTATATGCCTCAATTGTGAAAAGATCTTACATTCTTGGAATCCTTGCTTTTGACATAGTTGAAGGATTGATTTTGGTATACCTTTCGACCACTCTATAGTGGCAGTTGTAGGGGCTTAGGGTACACTTGGTCTTGGTTCCTTGTTTCACTTGTAAGAATTTTTTTGGGTAAATTCCCAAGGCTTCAAGGAGGCCAAGACTTTGTTTTATTGCATTTGCTAATTATTTTCCCCAGCATGGGCTTGAAAATTTGTCTTTGGCAATGATTCTTTTGAATGTATAAAAATTATACTTTTTAGTGTTAAAGTGTTGATTTTGATTATGAATTTGTTATTATGACTACCCCCTCAAGTGATGATTTGATGAGGGTATAACCAATGATAACACAATGAGTCACTTGACCCATATGTCTTTATTGGGATAACTATTAGTTTTACCCATTATAAGATTTATCAATTTTGTGAAGATTTTGATAGTTTTGTTGATATTTCGTGTAAGAAAAAGACCGAATACCTCATTCCCGTGGAGTATCCAGCCACAATGGCATTATTATGGATTTAATTAGAGACTTTTCAACTCATCCATGAGTAATTTAAATGCAATATTGATATTTTGTGAATTTTACTAATTTTGACCTATTTTGGTGGCTTTTAGAACCTTTTTTAATCCTTTTTAGCTGTTTTTGTGAGGTTTTTTTCCCGTCCCAGGGTGGAACGACTGCAAAATTTATGGCCATCCTAGGGTGGGATAGTCGGCCAGGTTTTTCTATACTACTTTATTAGATGTATGCAATGCTTATGTATGCTTTACTGATGCTTATCATGGATGCATGTATTGTAATATGATGTGATTTGATGATATGTATGAGCATATGCAAAATGAAATGGATGATTTGTTAATCTGTACTAATGAGATATGAATACTATTTGACACACTAGATTGCTAGCACCATAGACTGTACATGATTCATCTTATTCATTTTGACTTTATCATGACACTATGTAACAACTTGTGTAACACAATGTAACAAACATATGATAGAATGATATTGAATAAAATGAATAATATAATGTTATATGATGTGTTTAGTATTTTCAAGAGAATTAAACACTCTAGTTACCTAATCAAAATTTGTATAGTAACCATGCAAGACTTTTGGTAAGGTATAAATCTGCTAGGATGACCAAGATATTCAATATCCCTGTGTGTGCATGTGAGTTCATTGTTATGATAACACATGAAGTTACCCCAGTGCCAAAAAGTATTAATGTAGCCCATATGTACTGAAGATAACCCTACGAGTTTCATTATCCTAAGTTTTGTACATAGTTGCATTAGACTACCAGGCAATATAGACTACCAAAATCTAGCTTATCCACATGCAAATATTGGTATGTATAAAAGCAAGTTGCTTATGTGACAGACATATCATCATGTGTAAGGATACCGCCATTGCCAGGAAGGCTTGATACCACCCAACCTGTAATGAGGATCACCTTATGGTTTTAAAATGCTAATAATTCTATGGATTCAAGTTCAATACTCCATTATTTTCTTTTATCTTTGAATTTCTTAAGGGATTTCGGTAGTGGTGATAACCACTATTTATTTTTCTTTTTGCTAATGGTGAAAACCACTTTTTTTTTTATACTTGCCTCAATTTGGTATTAAGCAATGGATTTTTATTGTTTGGGGTAAGGAGGAGCTTGTCCTTTTATCAATTCTCAGTATTTTTGAACCATTCACACAAGGGGATGAGCGAGATAAAATTTTCTCTTAGGCCATGTAGCCATGTGGACCTAGATGTATGCGACCAATCTAAACTACTCCAAATGACATGAAAACTTAGTATGATGTATATTATATGATTTTGTAAATATCTGAGTAGAAATTAAAGTGAGATTATGAGCAGAACCTGTGGCCATCCCTGGGAGGGCCAACTAGGACTGTAATCACAAAAACATTAATTGACATATCAAAACCACTCCAAACTTCACCAAAATTGAATATGATGCTAATATAATGCTATTAAATTGATCTATACTAAAATTGGATCAAAATTATGGGCCAATTCATGGCCATCCCTGAGAGTTCCAATTGGGACTGCTAACCATCCCAGGGGGACGACCACAAAATAGGGTGGTTTTTGCCACCAATTCCACTTGGATCTGGTCTAGAATCCTCCTAGGGGTGTTGTCATCAAATTTGGTAAATTAAATCAATGGAATTGATAGGTTTTGGAAAGAATGAGCGTATTTTGGGATGCCTTGAAAATACCTTCGATTGATGAGGTTTCCAAGGGAAAATACGAGGGCAAAAGGTGAGGGTAAATATCGGCAGCACTTCATGGTCAATAATTGCAAAGTATCTCTCTTTAAATTGAGTGAAAACACTCCAATTTATAGCCCAAGAGGGAAAAGGGGGAAAAGGGGCAAGTTTGGGCATGCAAGGCAAGTGCCGCCACTTGTCAATACCTTTGCCATGCATAGGGTGGAAGAGGCTTCCCATTTGGGCCTCCAATTTGTAGTCCCTAATGGCCATGATAGCCTCCCAATCTATCATGAGTGATTGGGTGGGATAAATGGTAGAAATTGATTGCCATTTGTCCCACCCTTTGACTTTTTAGGGGTCTGGACCATGGCCATCCCACCCAGGGATGGTTGCTTGTGGTCATCCCTGGGTGGGATGACCATGAACTATGGTCATCCTGGGGTGGGATGACCATGGCTACATGGCCCAAAACCTCCCAAAAGTGGGGTAAACCTTCCCAAAAGTGGTTAGGACCCCTAATTAACCCCTGAGGGTTTCCCAATGGGGCCATATGATGTCGATAAGAGTGGCACCTTGGCAGTATTATCCGATTTACACGATTTTAGTGTCTACAGATGCCCCTTTTTGAGATGCATTGTGTGAAACAAAGCACGAAGCAAAAATAGATGACTAAATCATTAAATGATTAAGGTTATTCAGTAACCTAACCAAATTTAGATGCCTCCATTGTGGAAAGAGCATACATTCTTGGAATCCTTGCTTTTGACATAATTGAAGGATTGATTTTGGTATACCTTTCAGCCACCTTGCAATGGCAGTTTTGGGGCTTAGGGTATACTTGGTCTTGGTTCCTTGTTTCACTTATAAGCCTTTGTCTGGGTAAATTCCCAAGGCTTCAAGGAGACCAAGACTTTGTTTTGTTGAATTTGCTGATTATTTTCCCCAACATAGGCTTGAAAATTTATCTTTGGCAATGATTCTTTTGAATGTATGCAAGTTGCACTTTTGAGTGTTTAAGTGTTGATTTTGATTGTGAATTCATTATTATGACTACCCCCTCAAGCGATGAGTTGATGAGGGCATGACCAATGATGAAAGTGATGAGTCACTTGACCCATATGACTTGATTGGGATAACCATCAGTTTTACCCATTATAAGATTTATCAATTTTGTGAGGATTTTGATCATTTTGTTGATATTTCATGGAAGAAAAGAACTAAATACCTCATTCCCGTGGAGTGGTCCAGCCACAATGGCCTTCTTGGGGAGTGAAGTAGAGACTTTTCAATTCATCCATGAACAATTTGAATTCAATCTTGATCCTTTGTGAATTTTATCAATTTTGACTTGTTTTTGGTGGCTTTTAGGCCCTTTTTTTTCTTTTTTAGCTATTTTTGAATTTTTATTTTTTATGAGATTTCATAGAAGAAAGGAAATGAATACCTCATTCTCATGGAGTATTTGCAATGGACTTCTTGGGGATTGAAGTGAAGATATTTTAGTTTGAAAATGAATAATTTGGTTCAAGTAGCCTTATGGTAATTTACTCATTTTGGATTGCATGGAGTGCAAGTCATTGCAATCACCAAGTGTATAGGGTAAATAATGGGTATGAGGTACACTTGAGATTTTTATTTATTTGATTTTTTGATTTTATGATTTTTGAAGATTTTGGATGGTAGATATGCTTAATTGTTGTTTATGAAGCTCCTTGTGATGAGCATATATGTGATTTATGTTTCTTGGTTTATTGATGCTTTATGGATGCTGTGATGGATGCTTATCATGTATGCATGTATTGTAATATGATGTGATTTGATGATATGTATATGTGTGTATGCATAATGAAATGGATGATTTGTTAATTTATATGATGAATTATGAATACTATTTGACATACTAGATGCTAGCACCATAGACTATACAAAATTTATCTCATCATTTTAATGTTATCATGACACTATGTAATGGCTTGTGTAATGTAATGTAACAAACATGTGATAGCATGATATGAAATGAAATGAATAATATAATGTTATATGATGTGTTTGGGATTTTTAGGAGACTCAAACACTCTAGTTACCTAATCAAAAGTTGTATATTAACCATGCAAGACTTTTTGGCAAAGTATAAATCTGCTAGGATGACCAAGATATTCAATATCCCTGTGTGTGCATGTGAGTTCATTGCTATGATAATACATAAAGTTACCCTAGTGCCAAATAGGATTGATGCAGCCCATCTGTACTGAATATCACCCTATGAGTATCATTATCCTAAGTTTTGTACGTAGTTGGATTAGACCACTAGGCAATACAAGCTACCAAAAGCTAGCTCATCCACATGCAAACATTGGTCTGTACAAAAGCAAGTTGCTTATGTGATAGACATATCATCATGCGTAAGGATACCACCATTGCTAGGCAGGCTTGATGCCACCCAACTTGTAATGAGGATCACCTTATGGTTGTCAAATGTTAAGAATTCTAGGGATTCAAGTTCAATACTCCCTTCTTTTCTTTTATCTTTGAATTGCTTTAGGGATTTGCTCATTTTTGTTTTGGTGAGCAAGGGATTTTGGTAGTGGTGAGAACCACTTTTTATTTTACTTTTTGCTAATGGTGAAAACCACTTTTCTTTTGAATATTTTTAAGTGGTAACAACCACTATTTATTTTTCTTTTGGATACTTGCCCCAATTTGGCGTGAAGCAAGGGATTTTGATTATTTTGGGTAAGGAGGAACTTGTCCTTTTGTCAATTCTCAGCATTTTTGAACCATTCACATAGGGGGATGAGTGAGGTAAAATTTTCACTTAGGGTAACATAGACCACTTTGTAGGTTTCATATTTCCTTGTGCAATACTTGGATTTATTAATGTGAAAATGTGTTGGGATTTTGACATATACAAGGTATAATCTAAGCAAGATTCTACCTTCTAAAAATCATGATAGCTTTCTATAAAATCTGAAAAGAAAACTAGAGATGGTTGAGTGATCAAAAACCCTAAAGATGCCTTATGAACAATGGCTAAGTGAAGGGAAACAGACACACAGTATGGAATGTGGATGGAAATGATAAATATAATGTAAACATGTGGTAAAACTGACCTTTGACAACATTGATTTTGATAGATGCCTAGTGTACATACTTGGTGCTAGACATGTATGATCAACTCTAAAATACAAAATGCAATGATGGGTATGCCTAATGCAAGTGAGTGTTATAATGCAATGATATGAAATGTAATGCAATGCAATATTTTTGTGTTTTTGATATTTTAATGATGTTTTTAGATTTTTATATATATATATGTATATATAGTTTGACCAATGGGCTTAGTGAATGCCATTGGGGCTTTTGGGTGACCAAAGGGTTTATAGATACCTTTGGGGCTTTTTGGGGTGACCAAAGGGTTTATAGATACCTTTGGAGCATTTTAGGGTGACCAAAGGGCTTATAGATACCTTTGGAGTATTTTAGGGTGACCAAAGGGTTGTAGATACCTTTGGAGCATTTTAGGGTGACCAAAGGGTTAGTAGATCACCTTGGAGCATTTTAGGTTGACCAAAGGGTTTGTAGACCACCTTGGAGCATTTTAGGGTGACCAAAGGGGTTGTAGACCACCTTGGAGATTTTAGGTTGACCAAAGGGGTCATAGACCACCTTGGAGCATTTTAGGGTGACCAAAGGGTTGATAGACCACTTTGGAGCATTTTAGGGTGACCAAAGGGTTCATAGACTACCTTGGAGCATTTTAGGGTGACCAAAGGGTGTAGATCATTGGAGTATTTTAGGTTGACCAAAGGGTTGTAGACCACTTTAAAGCATTTTAGGGTGACCAAAGGGTTGTAGACCACCTTGGAGTATTTTAGGTTGACCAAAGGGTTCATAGACCACCTTGGAGTATTTTAGGTTGACCAAAGGGGTTGTAGACCACCTTGGAGCATTTTAGGTTGACCAAAGGGGTCATAGACCACCTTGGAGTATTTTAGGGAAAGGCGGAATAGGGACCATTTTAGTGACAAGGGTGTAGACCACTTGGAGTGTTTTAGGTTGACCAAAGGGGTCGTAGACCACCTTTGGAGCATTTTAGGGTTGACCAAAGGGTTAGACCTTGGAGATTTTAGGTTGACCAAAGGGTTGTAGACACCTTGGAGTATTTTAGGTTGACCAAAGGGGTCATAGACTACCTTGAGATTTTAGGGTGACCAAAGGATTGTAGACACCTTTGGAGTATTTTGGGGTGACCAAAGGGGTTGTAGACTACTTTGGAGCATTTTAGGGTGACCAAAGGGTTAGTAGACACCTTTGGATGGACCCCCTAACTTATGGATCCCCATATATAGACTCCCTATCTATGGGTTATCGCTAGACTTGCTAGGGTGGTTGTGGTGGTGGTGGAATGATGAGTGGTCTATGGGGTAGGCGATGAGCTTGCTCTTCAAGTGGTAAAAGCTATCACCAGATAGGATGTTGTACTAGGAACATATATAGATAGAACTCTTCTTCATCATCCAATGGGATGACCTACTCATATTCCTCATCTAAACTAGGGTAATTGATGGGTGCTATACCATAGTCTAATTCATCATCTATTGTCCATTCATGAGGAGGACCTTGATCCTCTTCCTCACTATCATATGGAAGGGTATGTGAACCTTCACCCACTTCCTGAGATTGGGTAAAATTGTGAGATAACCCTTGATCTATCATATTTATGGGAAAGTAATCTCCCAATGAGTAGACATGATTTGGATTAGCATAGGGATCACGTGCAAGCTCATCCCTATAGTTCAGACCTAGGCATTCTAAACTCTCTGTGAGGACATCTAAAGGTACTAACTTATTGTGTCCCAAACTAGATTTATCATATGGTAATTGATATTGTGGTTGGAAAGGAACATGAGTACCTTGTTCATATAACCCTAGACCATAGCCATGCCAATGGTAGTGATGTAGATATCACAAGGCATAGTCAAGATTTGACATGTAATTTATATCCTCAGAGAAAGGTTCCTCATCTTCTTCTTGTTGAGGAATTGGTAATGTTCCATATTCAATACCCCCATATATAAAATTTATTTTATTGGGTGGTATACCTAGAGGTACGATGCTACCTATGGGGAGATGAGGTCATCCCATATCTTGCACCATCTCAATGGCTAGAACTATTGTGATGTTTCTCACTAGGTACTCTCCTAAACCTATATTAGCTATATGGATTGTAACCTGGGATGATGAAGGTGGAGGAGATGGAAGTGAGGTTTGAGATGACTCAATGTGTACCTCATGAGATGGTTCCTCATCTACTAGACTAGGAATCTCTTCCGTAGAGATGGTGGAAATGATGGGAGGGATCTCATCAATTGGCCTCTTCGACATGTTCCTCTATGGAGGATTGGACGATGATGAAGGTGTTTCTGAAGTTGCCAATGATGATGATGGTATGGAGGAAGATGGTAATGGGGTAATGGAAGGTGATGGTGATGGAAGTGGACTCTGAATAGATGTGTTTAGTTGGAAGTCCACATGAGTCGATGGTAAGGTCGACTCGAGGATTTGCTGCACCAAGTTGTAGTACTTAAAGGGCTCAAGGTCTACAGAGACTACGTGTACCTACCCTTCATAAGTATACTTTAGACATTGGTGAGCGATGGAGGGGACACACTTCATGTCTCGGATCCAAGGTCTACCTAACAATATGTTGTAGGCCATTGCACCCTCCAAAACATGACATAATGTCGGTATAGTTTTGCATCCCACCTGAATGGGTAGGACTATAGTGTCGACTATGGAGCATATCATATCATTGAATGCTCGAAGGGTGTAGGTGGATGCAACAACATGAGATGCTAGAAGTCCTAGGTGTTTGAGAGCACTAGTGGTTATTATGTTACTTGATGAACCAGTGTCAATTAAAACTCTCTTATATGGTGTTCCATTCACACATGCAATGATGTGTAGAGGAGGATCAACCACATCACTTGCTATCGGTTTGAGTTCATGCTCATGGAATGTGATCACTGGTTCCTTACACTACTGCACATGCCCCACAAAATTGATAAAGGAGTTAGACTCTTAGGGCTGCAGCTCAATCGACTTAAGAATATCCATAAGAGCTTCTCTATGAGGTGGAGATTGTTGAATGAGCTCGTATATGGAAAGTCTAGCCGATGTTGTTCGTAAGCTTTGAGCCAGCTTACTTTTTATTATCACCACTGGATGAGGTGGAAGGCTTTGCACTGGAGGTGGTGGAGGCTATGACGTTGATGGAATATCACTTGAAGCTGTAGGTGGTGCAACTTGACTTGGGTAGCATCTATTCCTGGTCACAATACTAACCATCCCGATGAACCCTTGTAGAGGGGGTGCCACCTTGACCTCATTCATTTGCTTGGTAGGAGCTACCTGTACCTCATGAGTGGGTAATGGGTCTTTGAAAACACCCATCTATTGATTGCTTGTGGTGAGAGGATTATCCACTTGAAGGTCATTCCTCTCGATCATATCTTGCACTAGGTTTTTGAAACCATAGCATGTAGGCAAGTCATGCCCAATCTGCCTATGATATCTACAAAATAGCTCTTCTCGACATCCCATAGGCTTTTGTTTTCCTATACTCGGGTCTATAGGCTTGATTTATAGTAAAGTAATCACTTTGGCAGCCCATAGATGATCGAATAGGGAGTCCATTGATTCAGTGAAGGGCGTATACTATCACCTAGGGTGACATTGCTGATTTTACCCCTGATTCACTTGGGTATTATTATTGTAACTCGTAGGAGGAGGTTGGGCCTGATAATTTACCTTTTGAGGAGGCATTGTTTGTGTAGGCCCTAGGATATTGATGGCCACTTGATTGACCATTGTTGGCTTTGATGGTATTGGATTTCCCTTTGGATTCTTAGTCCACTCCTTCTTGCAAGGTTTTGAGATCTCCCCCTCTTGAATCTTAATCTCTTCTATGGTTCTAGCCTATGCTAGAGCATCTTCAAGAGTGGGATACTATTGGAGTTGTAACAATAATGATATTGGTTTTAGACAACTCTTTGAAAACATCTGAGTCAACTCGAACACTAGAAATAGGTAGGGTAGCTTAGCTAGAAGCATTCACCACCTATTACCATAGTCTGTGATAGACTCATCTTCATATTGTTTTAACCTCGTAAGGTCGGTTAAGGTCACCTTTCTCTTGGTATTGAAGGTGAAATATTCCAAGAATGCATCTGCAAATTGTTCAAAGGTATAGATGCTATGCCTTGGAAGTTGATTAAACCACTCAATGGTTGGGCTAGAGAGGGTAATTAAAAATATTCTCAAGAGTAATGCATCATTCTCCTAGATGTTGAAGCACTGGTTCATGAACCTAGTGACGTGCTCTTGTGCATCTTCCTCCCCTTTAAATCTATCTAATTTGGGCATTTTAAAATGCTTAGGGTATGGAGGGGAAGGTATATATGGATGTAGTGGTTGACTATGCAACTAGTGCAAGGTGGGATTTTGAAGCCTAGTCCTAGCTATCTTACTCTCTATAGTTTCCATGTACTCAAGCAATGCTCGATACACATCAGAGGATTTAATATCCTCTTCTTTATTTTGGACCCATAGAGGGGGGTGAGGAATGTTAAGCATATGTTGAGGTGGTTGATTGTCATCAACCATACCTCCAAATGGTGCTTCTAGGTATTCCTCATCTTGTTCCAAATCATCATAAGCCTCATAAGGTGTTTCTTGAATGGGCCTACAAGGAGGAACTAATGCCTACTGAAGGTGATCTATGTTAGGCCTAGTAGGTAAGTTTTGATCAGGCCTAGGAGGTCAAGGTGGCAACATTTGATTAGGCCTAGGAGACCTATTTTTATGGAAAGTGGGTTGCCTCTAATGAGCCTCCTATCTATGCATGCTTGGGGTAGGAACCCCATTGCGCAATGTTTCTTGAATCTATTGTTCAAGTCTTTGTCTTTCTAATTGCTATCGATGATCTAAGAGATCCAAGCATTGTTTATCTAATCAAAGTTGATTAAACTTAGCTTGATGATCAACATACCTTTTGACTAGTTGGTTTATTTGTTTAGTTGTGTGAGGCCTATGTGCCCTAGCACTATTGCCCTGATACCTATCCTATTCAGGAGGATTTGTGAGGTCTACTATGAGTTTCCCTCGATTGAGAGAAGTCACATTTACTTGAGGCTCACTCCTAAACATATGTTCTTGATATTCTACTGGCATAGAGGCACATCGTGCTTGCATGGAATGATGTGATTGAGGATAATCAAGATTCTCCTTGGGTCTTCCCTTCATAAATGAGGAAGGGTAGGATAGAATTGGCTCACCCAATGCGATGAGTATCATACTCATCTTGATATTTGTACTTTGGAGAAGGGTGATTTGAGAGCATAATATGATCATTTAGCCCCACCCTTGGTGTATAGTCTTGATCCTGCACACAAGTGTGTGAGGTAGACAAGCATAGAATGCAGTGGTATTGCTCTATGTGTAGGTACCTCATTGCATGGTTGCATTTCTTGAAAGAAGGTATTTGATGTGTCCATACTTGGGAAGTAATTTCCTAATTGGGACTATGACCTGTAGGGGTACCCCTTGTAGGGGTCCCTTGTAGGCTAGGTCCCTTATCTGACACTCTAGGACTTGGGAGAGTAGGTGGCCACCAAGGAGGTATAACCATGTCCTTGGGGTCAAATTGGAGATGATCTATGTCTCCTTGCCTACTCCCCATAGTGTCAGCCCTTAAGTGGGCTTGGCTACGGGTATATACCATGACTACTTTTTCTAAACCCCTACGTGATTATCTCCTTTACAAATTTTAATGATTCAAACACACAAAAATAGAAACACACAAGAATACAAATGTTTATCTCTTTTAAATATTAATATGTGTTCCTACACTGTTTAGTGTGTTTTTGATTTGTTGTTTTGTAAAGAATCTCTTTCATGTGTTTGAATGTTGTTGATGTAATTCTCAATTGTTTAAGGGATTTCACCTATATACTCATAGCTTGACAACCAATAATGAAATTCTGGTCATGTAAACCAACCAAAGTATGGATATGAAGCCCATACCCGATCAGGGAGCATAGGTCCTACCAGTCCTCACCCATATTGACCATGGTTAGTGATATACCTCTCTGAAGAGGAGTGCATGCTATTTTCCATAGCTAAGATGGTTCTTGGAGCTGGTTTTGGCCAAAAATAGGGTTCATAGGATTTGAGCCAATGGGTGGAGATGAAACCCACCATCGTTGAACTCTATTAGTGGTTGGGGATGAATTCCAACTCACTAATGTTTAAAAGTGATGTGGTGTGTGTGGTTCCTTTTATAATTAATGAAAGTAAACAAAGTAGCATTCAATGACTTTTCACTAAATGCATAAGAAGTGTTTTACTTTCAGAATTAGATGCATAAATAAATAAGGAACCTACAAAATATTTAGCCTATATGAAAACCTAACCCTTAGGTAGGTCACACATAGGCAAACCACTCAAATGCATATCTAAGATTGTTATTTTTCCTATTTTTCTTTTGTTTGTTATTTTGGAATTTAGAAATGGGAAATATAGCTTTCAATCACCTAATAAAATACATGAAAAACTCAAATTTACCCTTTTTTGAACAACCTAACTGCAAATTGAATGTTTAGGCACTTACCTTATCTGTTCTGGAAGTTGCTGTTTCTAGAAATTTGAGCAGAAAACCCCTGGTTTTGTGGCCATCCCTGGGTGGGATGACTACAAATTTGGGGGCCATCCCTGGGTGGGATGGTTGCTGTGGCCATCCCTGAGAGTTCCAATTAGGAATTCAGGGGTCGTTTCAGTCCAGAACGGCCAGAACCTACAACATCCAAAGTGCAAAATCAAGGTTAAAATTAACAAAATTGAAAAGGGACAAGGGTCCCACCATGATCACCACTGAAGAGCATGAAAAATGGCGCACCTAGCAAATGAAATTGAAATGCATCTAATGTTCTATTAAAGCATGCAAAAGAGATGATAAAGTAAGCAAATAAGTGACAAATAAGTTAAGAAAAAGGGGGGTTCTCCTTGTATTTATTAATTTGTCAAATAAGAGGTTACAATACATCCCCTTGAGGGCTTTCAATTTGATACATTTCAAGTTACAAAGTTTGAAGGATCCAATCCCTCCATGAACTTATGGCGCGCTTTCAATGTTCCTCTCGCACTCACGATTATAGAGCTATCTTTGAGCTATCTTTCTTCTACTCCTTAGCTCCTCCCTCATGCACTGGAATATCTGTACCTACACACAAGAAATTGAAATATGTTAATAGCATATGCGTATGATGATAAAAACCATGAAATGCATGCAGTATTGAATATAAAAAGTGTATGCGACCAATCTAAACTACTCCAAATGACATGAAAACTTAGTATGATGTCTACTATATGATTTTGTAAATATCTAAGTAGAAATCAAAGTGAGATTATGAGCAGAACCTGTGGCCATCCCTGGGAGGGCCAACTAGGACTGTAATCACAAAAACATTAATTGACATATCAAAACCACTCCAAACTTCACCAAAATTGAATATGAGGCTAATATAATGCTATAAAATTGATCTATACTAGAAATTAGATCAAAATTGTGGGCCAATTCATGGCCATCCCTGAGAGTTCCAACTAGGACTGTTAACCATCCCAGGTGGGGACGACCACAAAATAGGGTGGTTTTTACCACCAATTCCACTTGGATCTGGTCTAGAATCCTCCTAGGGGTGTTGTCATCAAATTTGGTAAATTAACTCATAAAGAATTGATAGGTTTTGGAATAGATGAGCGTATTTGGGGATGCCTTGAAAATACCTTCGATTGATGAGGTTTCCAAGGGCAAATACGAGGGCAAAAGGTGAGGGCAAATATCGGCAGCACTTCATGGTCAATAATTGCAAAAGTCTCTCTTTGAAATTGAGTGCAAGCACTCCAATTTATAGCCCAAGAGGGCAAAGGGGGCAAAGGGGCAAGTTTGGGCATGCAAGGCAAGTGCCGCCACTTGGCAATGCCTTTGCCATGCATAGGGTGGAAGAGGCTTCCCATTTGGACCTCCAATTTGTAGTCCCTAATGGCCATGACAGCCTCCCAATCTATCATGAGTGATTGGGTGGGATAAATGGTAGAAATTGATTGCCATTTGTCCCACCCTTTGACTTTTGAGGGGTCTGGACCATGGCCATCCCACCCAAGGATGGTTGCTTGTGGCCATCCCTGGGTGGGATGACCATGAACTGTGGTCGTCCTAGGGTGGGACGACCATGGCTACATGGCCCAAAACCTCCCAAAAGTGGGGTAAACCTTCCCAAAAGTGGTTGGGACCCCTAATTAACCCCTGAGGGTTGCCCAATGGGGCCATATGGTGTCGATAAGAGTGGCACCTTGGCAGTCTTATCCGATTTACATGATTTTAGTGTCTACAATGTTCCCCCATAATATTATCAGATTGATAGAGAGGATTCAAAAATAGATCCAGAAGAACAAGATAATATGGAAACTGAAATGAGTTTTGATCTTGATGAAGGACCTAATTGTGGGTTTGTCTTTTCATCATTTAAGAATATTTGGGATTTTATGAAATCTAATAGAGACAAACCATTGGAGGGTATGAAATGGGAGGCTCATATCAAAAGAGGTGAGACTCCCCCACATCCTCCCAAAATATTTTGCTTTATAAAAATAACCCCTTACCCAAATCAGTGCATCTTGATAATTTAAGAAACCAGGTAACTGATGCCACTACTATAACCACCAACATTGGCAAAAATCTACAAATTACTCCAATTAGTAGTGTCACTCAAAATTATTTTCAATTTCCTCAACCATATAATATCAACACTTTTTCTTCTGTCCCATGAAATTTTGGCTATCCCTTTTCACAAGGAAACACATATAACAATAGTATCCATGCATTCAATCTAATCCAAACAGTTATTCCCCAACACACATATATCCCTCATTTAGGACAACTAGGGACAATGCATAACAGTAATACAAAACTACAAAATTTAACAAATATGGTAAAGCAATTAGTTTCAAAATTTGAGATGATTCAACCTTCAAGTTTCACTTACAGTTACAAGAAAATATGTAATCAACCATTGGATCCTATTGTTGTTGCAAGGTCTTATCCTAAGCATTTTACTATGCTAGTTTTGCCTATATATAAGGGAACAAAATATTTTATTGAACATTTAAGAATATTTAGAACAATATACCATGATCTCATATATGATATGTTGTTGCTAAAAATATTTCCTAAGAGTCTTGGTGGCATGACATTAGAGTTATATTATCATTTACCTAATTAATCATTGAAGAGCTTTGAAGAAACAATGGAATTATTTGTTCACCATTTTGGTGTCTATATTGAAAAGGAAGTAACAATGAAAGATGTCTATAGTTTAAAACAAGGTAAAGAGGAATTTTTTTCTGAGTTCTTGGATTTTTGGAGGAATTTAGTTGGATGCTTGAGATATATATTGGCAATTTACAAGAATATGTATCTTATGCACTAGAAACTACTACTATTACATTCTTTGATCAAGAAATTGATTTAGAAAGGAAGGTGGAACAAGCTCTTATCAGAAGAGGTCAGCTTGAGGTTAAAGAGGATAAACCTACTAAGTCTCAATATAAGAATAAGCACACAAGAAGATATGGTACAATGGATAGTAGGCATATTAATAATGTTACTAATAACCTACAAAAGATAATAATTCAAAAACCTCCATAAAGGAATTTTACATGGCTTAATATGTCTATGAAAGAAATTTTGAAATAACTTTTAGAAGCCAATGCAATTGAATTACCTCCCATAAGGCAACTAGATAATACAACTTATTGGTACAAAGTAGGTTAGCATTGTGCATATCATAGAGTGGAAGGATATTGGAAAAACTCTTGCAAGAAGTTGAAACGTGTGGTTCAATATCTGATCAATGCAGGACGTATTGATATAGGGATATCTCAGTCATCAAATAATCATACTCCTACCTAGTAAGCTTCAAAAAAAAATTAAGACATAGGAATATTCAAGGATCCATTGCCAAAACATAATCAGCAAGTAGCTAATTAGGTGTCTCATCATAATGAGCCTCCTCCCTATGGTAATATGGTTGGCATGGTTAAGATAATTACAAGAAGGTAAGCTCAAAATCAACCTACTCAACATTCTTAGCAAGGACAAAATTCTACATTGCATCCCAATTTAGTTTTGAATAATAATCAGAGAAATATTTTGGAGATAGGGACTCCACATTTAGTGTGAAACCATAGTCTAGAGTTTCATTTGATATCCAAAATATATTGGCCAATACTCCAGTAAAAATATCCATTTTAGAACTTCTACAAACTTCTACCAACAATAGAGATGCTTTGATGGAATTTTTAAGATAGCAGTATGTTCCTCCAGATATTTCTCCTAGCACCATAGTTGATATTGTAGGTTCTTTTGGGATACATCACGTCTCATTCTAGGATGAGGATAAACCTTCCTCAAACTTACAAGAAGATTCTTCACTTTATATCACCACACTTATTGGGGTACCTTTATCAAGTGAAACTTGATTGATAATGGTTCTTCCCTCAATTTGTGTACATATCAATTCTTTCAAAAAATTGGATTAAAAGAGGAATATTTAACAAAATTCAATATCATCATAAAATATTTCAACAATGAGTCCCAAGATGCTTGCAATACCATATCTCTGCCTCTTAAGGTTGAGCCTAAAATATTGGATACTTTGTTTTATGTGGTGCATTGTCCTTCATATTTTAATCTTCTTCTTGTATGTCCTTCGATCCATGTAATGAAGGCCATCCCTTCTACTCTTCATCAATACTTGAAGTTTGAATTTAAAAATCAAGTTATCACCATTTCGGACAACCCTCAATAATTTAAGTTTTGCTCAAATGTAGAGTGAGTTAAATCTAAGTTCAACATTTTTCCTTATATTTATTCAATGTTTTCTCCACGTTCATCATCTTAGATATCAAAGAAATTTCAAAATTTAAATGAGTGAGGAATGTATCCTAAATTTCTCATCTTAGGATCATGATAATCAGTTTCTTCGAGAGCCTCTTTTGAATCTTTCTAATCTACCATCTTCACCTAGAGCCATGGGTTTACCCCATAGGAAAGGTGATGTTGTACACATTGGCACGTGTACCTTTATCTTCATGGGAACTACCTTCAAAGAAAATATACATGGTAGAAATCCCTCTCCCATTGAGTGTTATTTTGCTTATTGTTACTTTTCTAGTAACTACCCACTTCCTAAATAGATCCTATCTAGTATGGGATATGTAGGTAAAGGTTTGGGACCATAATAAAAGGACATTCAAGAGCTCTTAGATATCGAGATCTAGCCTAGGATATGTGGCATAGGTTTTATACCTATAAAAGACCAACCTTTACCATATGACAATGATGATCATCTTATGACTTATGCTAAATACATGGATTATCAAATTTCGGGAGTGGGTGATGAGGATAATGGTCCCCCTTATTCTTTTGAAATATTTTTTTATAATATGATTGATTCTGTATGCTCCAAAAATAAGATTTCCATTTTAGAGAAGGATCCTACTTCTATTTCCTATAGTTATCTTGCAAAGTTAGGAATTGCTCCTGCTTATGTTAAGAAGAATGGTTATGTTCAAGAATGCATTGATTATAGTGCTATGGCTACCAAATAAAATGCTATGAAGGAGTCTCTCTATAATTCTAATTATTAATATGGCTTAGAGATTTCTTTGATGAAGTAGTCCATGGTACACCTATTATTTTTGTCAAGAAAGAAGACACATCCAGACATTGTGTCGATTATCATCATGCTTGCTTAAACTAAAATAAATGAATAAAAATACATAAAATCAATCAATCATCATTTAGCTACGCATTTGCATTTCCATTGTATCCATATGCTTGTTCACATTGCATTGTTGCCTGTCATTTTCTACATTGATTACCTGACATTTAACACAACCTACATGTTTGAGTGTCATATTTTGCATGATTTCTTGTTCATGACTACTTGATCATATAGATTTTTGTGGATATTGTGACAATGGAATATGATGATATCTACTTAGGTCATAGCTCACATGCATTGCACTTTCACTAGGGTTCTGATGCCTATAAAAATACCCACCTAGGAGTTCTTACCTAGCTTCTTTCTTGCCTTTTATATTTGTTTCTTACTTTGATATATTCTTCCTTGATCTTAGAAACATTTATTTATCATTTTCTTAGATCAACGATGATAGTTTGTTAATATATCCTTGTCACATTTTTCTTCTTCTTGAGCTTTTCTTTATCTTTTGCTTAGACAAGGATATATATACCTTTTCTCCTTCTCCTTCTCAAAGGTTATCTTCTTACGAACTACATACACTCACAAAGAGTTTTTCATATTTAAAAACCCCTATTGGGGGTAGCACTCACCTATTAATTATTATCTACTTATATTGCATCCCACATGGGATAATGTACATCCTAGCAGGTATATTATCGAATATGATCCTCTATCGGTTTATACTCCTTTTGAATCAACGGGATCAACAACCACTTACAAGATAAGCTCCTTGGCCATTTCAACAGGCCCCAATATACATCCTAGTGAGTAATCACCCCATAGCAGTCAATTAGAGAGCAACCACACATAGTGGGTCAGAATCCAACACTTAATCACTCACGGTGAGTACTACACCCATAGTGGGTTTAGCTCCTTGTTTCTAATTTGATTTATCATTTTTGATCACATTGATCTACCACGATCGAGGCTACAAATACTATGTTTTGCTTGCCCTTCTCTATTTTCTATGGTTGAATTGTGCTTATTCTTTTCCTTCTTTCTTGTGTTTCTTCTTCTTCCATTTTCACATCCATCTCATCCATGCAATTCATATAGTTTTTCATTAAATAGTTTTATGCATAAAACATCATGAATATAAAATTTAAAGAATACTTAATCAAATCATATCACATGCATACACATTAACACATAAAATAAAAAATAAGAAACTTTGTATTACTCGATAAAAGAGAGATACATGAGTGTCTGGTTGGTGTACCACAATACAGTCCTAGTACAATCAACCAATCCCTAGGGATGCATACCACAATAAAAATTGGTATGTCATCCTAATCCCTAGACTTAGCTCTAAGAGCCCATCTCATTTGCTCCATCTGGAGGAGGTGGTCCAAGCAGTTGCATACCCACGGATGGTGAGACTGAGATTGTTTGTGATCAAGATTATGACTTGCTAATTGAATATAGGGATGGAGGTGTTAGAATATGTTGTTAGTGTATGTGTTAGATTTATTACATTATTAACATATTGTTAGTATTGTTGTAACTATTCCTATTCATGACTTGTTAGCTCCGCAATCAACGAGCTAATCTAAGTCAAATTTGTATTATTTATTCAACTATTATCAATGGCATTCTATTTAATTTTTTTCACATGGTACCAGAGCTATCACTGTGGGCTCATTTTTTGAGACCCTAAGTTCTTGGAGGTGGCTTGTTTTTTGAGAGACTCATTTCAATTTTTGAGGAGGATCATTTTTTTGACTAAAATCGACAACCAAGACGACCGAATGGACAAGACGAGAATTGATCAACTGGGACTAGATAGGCTGACTCAGGCCGATGTGATGACTAGATAGGCTGACTCATACTGACATGAATCTTGATGAAAAATTTGGGACCATATGATAGACAACAAAGAACGTATTGACAACGGAGGCACAACATAGCAGCCAAGGCACCCCCATAGTGTAGCAGCCAGGTGGTCCCAAGAAGGTGTAGCTCATCTTGGGCATAGTCTCCTCGAGAGGAGACACCCTCCAAGGTGAGGTTTTACCTATGTATTTTTAGAACATATTGCTAGAACATGATGCTGGCTCTTGCTCTTGCTCAGGCTCTATCATAGTGCTTTGGCTGCTCCTAAGAAAAAAGTGGATCATTCCTCACTTTGTATTCACATCAACGAATTTCCTTATTGTAATATTGTCATCCAACCAGATTGCATGGGTAACCAGTTGCTACAATCACTAGGTATAGTAGAGTAGATCACTTCATATGAGGTTCATTCGGTTACAATATTATTTTGAAACAAGTGTTGATAAGGTATCTAAGGTGTTGGTCACTGCCAAAAATTCACCCTTATAAGTTCCCCCCTTGTGTTTCAAAACATGTAATATTTGCAAGAAGTGTGACTAAGGTGTTGGTCACTGCCAAAAATGCACCCTTATAAGTCATCCTTCCTTTTTAGCAAAAATAGTGTGAAGGAAGAAATGTATATCCCCCTTAAGTGCAAAATATATGCAACTCATGAAGCTTGTTTACAAATATTGCCTCTTAGGCAAATCTACACCAAAAAAATCCCCTCCTTTTATTACAAGTACTTCAAACAAAAAGAGTTTGCTATTTATGAAGCCTAAAAAAGAGGTACAATCACCCCTTTACTTCAAACAAAAACTTATGCTATTTATGAAGCCTAAAAATAAGTTGTGGAATGGTGCTTGCCTAGGATGACAAATTTGTGTCCCTTACAAAGTGATATGAGCCATGAGCACTTTGTGTGCTCTTTCTGAACCAAAATCAGAATCAGAGTTAGACACTTCACTAGCAACATTCACCTTTGGTTGCTTGTTCTTGTGCCAACACCTATTTGTGTCATGATTATCCTTGTCACAAATCTTGCAATATCTCTTCTTAGGTTGTTTTCCCTTGGAATCATTGGAAGAATTTTCTCCCTTCTAAAAATTACCCTTCTTCTTATAACCCTTCTTTTTGGAATAGATGGTTGTATTAGAAGATTCATCTCTTTGAAGTTGGTGTGCCTCCTCTTCTTGAAGAAGATTGACCAATTCAAAAAAGGTAATTTTTCTCTATGACACCTGAAGTGAGGTGATCAACACAAGGTAAGAATAATGTAAAGCTCTCAATACTACTAAAGTAAGGAGCTTGTCATCTATAGGTTCTCCCAAAGAATTCAATTATGCTTTCAACTCAGACACTATAAATAAAGAGTTCAACTGTCTCTCCCAAATTCATGCTTAGAATATGTAGTTGATATTGAAGGTAAAGAATAGTGGAATCATTATTTTCCTCATAAATAGTTTTAAGAGCATCCCATGCCTCTTTACTATGTTCATAGTCAACTATGTGGGGTTGAAATTCATCTAAAAAAACAAGCAAGATGAGCACTAATGCTCTATTATATTTCTTGTTAAATGCTATCTGATCTGCAGTTGGAGTTGTGGCTACTGCTGATCCAACTGTTGGTGAAGGTCTTGTTGTTGTTCTAGAAACAACATCCCATAAGTTTTACATGACTAGGATAGCCTTCATCTTGTTTTTCCATGGTGTGTAATTAGGACCTTTCAATAACTGATGAGCATCAATCATTAACTTTTTAGCCATAGTGAGGGTTCCTTATATCACCAAATGGTCCCCATTTATATATACATTTTTCCATGCCTTTATACCAAATAAAATACCCACCCTTACGTGAAGGATACTATAGGTATTTTTAGAGATAAAAAAAATTACCCTCCCTTACATGAGGGAGACTATAGGTAATTTTTAGAGATTAGAACGATACATAGAACATAGGCAGTACTAAAATGGAATCATCTCATTGATGGAACCTACCATAGAAAGTCATCAATCCTAATGCATGGGGCGTAACTTCCCCTAAACACTTCAGATTTCAAAACATTCGTCAGGATTTACGCCTAAAAACAAGAACGATTAGGGTAGTGGAATGGAGTAAAAAAATAGCAAAATGACAAACTTATATCTCCCCGACGATTGATAGAGAACAATCTTAGATGATATTTTGGTAGCTATTTTATGTGGCAGATACAGTAGTCCGATCACGACAACATTACCTGTAAGTGCGGACCATAGGTATCACAAATATCGAATGCTACAGTGTAATAAATTGCACGAATGAGTTCAAATTTTTTGGGACTTATTAGTGCTTGATTTTACTTAATGAAGTATTGCAATGTGGAAATAAATACAACATACATGAAAAAGTTCCCACAAAAATAATGAACCTAAGGTATCGGTTTCCACCGAAAATGCACCTTTTACAATTTGCCAATTTTGAAGAAATGCTGAAAAATTCTTTCACTCCCCCCCCTAGATTTTGCAATTTTGAAAAATTGTGCTCCTTCCCCTCTTCACTTTTGCAGAAAAAAAATTTGGCCCCCCTTGTTAAGTTTGAAAAAATTTCCTCCTAAATGTTTTAAAACTTTTTCTAAAGTTTAATTAAATAATTTTTTTTCAAAAAAAGATTATTTCAAATATTTATTTTTATTGAAAATAACTTTTTTTTTTTAAATTATTATTTTTTTAATTAAACTAATGAAAAATTAAAAAAAACATATTGAAAGAAAAAAATTAAAAAACTTAACAAAAAAAGAATTGGTACCTTTAACAAGGTGTGGGGGGGTCGGAGGGATTCGATCCCTCAACCTTTTTCTTGAGCACCTTAGTGCCCGGGCCACCAGCCAACCAGCTAGGCTGCTCGACGTGAGTAATGGGGAGACTCCCCTTACTTAATATTCTCTGGGAGACGTGCTCGAAGGAAGCGCTGCTCATATGTGGCTCCTCTATGGGTGGTGTAGTGGTGGTATGACTCTACACACAAAGCAGAGTGCTCAAATGTGGAAAAATCCTCCACGATCCGTCCTCTATTGCCTATAAACACCCTCGACCTCTCCAAACAGACATCTGTAGCTCGAATCACTTTTTTCAGCCTACAACACAATCTTCTGCTACGCTTCTGTGATGGCTAGGGAGGAGGAGAAATGCATCAACTGTCCACTCTGAGGATAGAAAACAAATTCTAATTCGGTCAATTTTCTCGAAATCAGGTGCTGAATCCAGCCATGGTAACAAAAACCAATTTTAACGTTGTAGATATTAACAAAAAATATGGTTTCCAATCGTAGGTTGATGTCATTGCATGTTGACTGGTTTTAAATTTTGTAAAGCAAACAATCCCACATGCATGGGGTTGGGTGGCTGTGAGGGGTTAATAAGGGTGTATTTTCGACAGCGACCAAAACCTTAGCTACCTTATCAACACTTGTTGCAAAATAATATTGTAACCGAATGAACCTCGTATGAAGTGATCTACTCTACTACACCTAGCGGTTGCAGCAGACTGGTTACCCATGCAATTTGGTTGGATGACAAGATTACAATAAGGAAATTCATTGATGTGAAGACAAACTGAGGAATGATTCACTTTTTTCTTAGGAACATCCAAAGCACTGTGATAGATCCCGAGCAAGAGCAAGAGCCAGCATATCAACATCTTCTTCACTGTATTGAGGCAGTTATATACTTTACCCAAATATTGTTGTATGGGGGGATGATAGTGTAGCTAGTAGTTATATTATTACCCAAATAATGTAATAAGGGGGATGTTAGCATATGTTGTTAGCGTATGCGTTAGGTTTATTACATTATTCGCATCTTGTTGGTATTGTTATAACTATTCCTATTCATGACTTGTTAGCTCTGTAACTAACGGGCTAATATAAGCCAAAGTTGTATTATCTATTCAACTATTATCAATGGCATTCTTTTCGATATTGTTCAAAGGAGGGAATACCATCCTCTACCTCTTCAGTACCACCTGGTATTACATGGCCTTGTAGAAGGTATTTTGTTGAATGACCACCTCCAACCTCTCTCTTGTACTTTGTAGTTCCATCTGTAGGAGGTAGATCCTATTGCTAGCCTGGCTACTCCTAATGATAGCCATCCCCTTTTCTTGAGCCCTTTTTTTCTTAGTATCTAGATGGCTCACCTCTCCTTGAGGATGAGCAACATTGGCTTGAGCTGCATCCCTAGCCAACTCCTCCCTATCCTCATCCTATCTTGGGTGTAGATTCTAGGATCACCATATAATCTGGGCCTCCCTCAGCTCATCTATTACCCACCTCACTAGTGGTAGATTCCCAATGTATGTCCTCACAAATTTCTTTAGGGATCTAGACCATCTAGATACAACTGGCCACTCCAAAATGGGCAATGGTACTAGTAGTGCATCCAGTTTTCATACCACTATGTGCTCTCAACTCCATACTTGGAGCAATGTCGTACATACAATCCCTTTATACCGCTTTCACACAACATTGTACAACATCATGTATAAATGGGCCAACACATATGGACCCCATGTGAACTACACTATCTAGTCTCACATGGTATGGCACATCAGTAAGCCTACCACCACCCTGTAGAGCACAATTATCAATGGGTCTGCCCCATATTGCTCCACCAAGTCATCTACGACTATCATGCTCTCTTGCACCTGGTGGGTCCAACCTCTTGATAGTAGTTGTAAAGTTGTTGGCCACCCTCACACTCTATAAACTAATCTTCCCCTAATGGGGATGCACAATATGCACCACACATCCTCTAGTGTGATGGTCATCTCTTCCATAGGTAGTCAAAAGGTCAATAACTTTGAATACCACCTCTATGCTAGAGTCATAAGTAGTGACCTGTTCGCCTCCACCTAAGGAATCCTCGCTAGGTGGTCTAGCCCCACCGCTCCTAGTGTGTCTCTCTCTAGCTCCCTAATCTCACGCAGCTCCATATCCAATGAGCCTGCTTGCCACTCATGGCTCTTGAGTACCCGAAGATGCATTCACAAACATAACAAATTTTTTCATCTATTTCATTAATTAAAAATCAAAATTAAAATTCAAAATTAATTACTAAATAAACATTCACAATTCTGAGTTATAGCTTGCTTGCTTTCCCTATTCTTTTATTTCTTTTCTTTTTTCTCTCTTTTTATTCTTTGGTGAAATCGTGCCTGGTTTTTCTGGACCACGATTTTGCCTTGATGAAATACACCCCGTCCTCACAAGGTGCAATTTCACGAAATCGCATTTGGTTTTTTTCACCGGGCACAATTTCACCACTACATACTAGGGTAAAATCATGGTCAGGCTATGAAATCGCACCCAGGTTGTATGTGACAAACCCACTAGATTTGGCAGAAATTTGCCCAAAATTACAAAATAATTGACAAATTCAAGAAATTTTGGGAGGATTTTTTTATCTTACCTCTACCTGCTCTACTTTTGTGCCAACCTCTTCCCTCACAATCGTTGAATGGTGTGTTGGTAATTCCATCTCTAGTTTTTTTCTAGATCACCTATCTTCTCTTTTGTGTGGTAAAAATGAATTAGGGTTAACCCTTTTTCACTTTTATCCCTATTTTTTGTTGTTGCCTTTTTTTGTTCTCATTTCTTTTTATCCTCTGTTATTCTGTGTTTGCCATTTCAAGTTTTATTAGGGATAGGACCTCCCTCATGAAAGTTGAGGGGGAACCCTATCCTAAGAAGTATTAATATCCCTAATGCCTTGATTTACATGTAAAATAAGAAAGTGTTCAAAATAACATCATTTTTGGACCACTCCTTTTTTCTAAACTAGCCCCCCATTTCTGCTTGTATTTTATTTGTGAGTGTTTACATATTTATTTGACACATTTATTAGGCCATAAATGCATCCAAAAGGAGGTAAAATTTAGACACAAAAAAATGATCCACTTTAGTGGGCAATATTCCTTGAGTCCTCTTGGAAGACCCCTTAGACTTGCCTAGGGCAAGGGCTAGGTATCTTCCTTCTTCTTTTTGTTTTTCCTCATTTTATGAAAAATTGTGATCGCCTTTGACGAGGCACGATTTTTCATAAAGCAAAATCATGATTGGCCCTGACGAGACGCGATTTTGAATTCTAGGGTTTTCTCCCAAGGAAACCTTAATTTTTCAAAGTTGGCATATTTGGTATTAGATCTCCTTAGTTTTCCCACCAATTTCACTTTCAAAACTGCTATATAAGGAGGGTTTAAATTTTTCTTTCCAACAAGTGAATTTGGAATACCAATCTCACACAAGATCTCTTCTTCAAGTTATTTCTAAGTGTTCACTAAGTGATCTGCATTCTTCTTCTTCTCCTGCAAGAAAGCTAACTTGCAATTATGAAGTGTGATCTATTTTCTACTGCATTGGATTATCTATTTCTATTACCCACTTTGGTGTATTTGTGTTGAATCCCTAAGGAGAGATCAAATATTCGAGGGGTATTAACCCTTTTTTTTTTTGTGTGTGCTATCTATCAGGTGTTTTTGCTTTCTTTTATGCATGTACTAATTTTTTGGGTGACGTAATCAAGTTATCACATCTGTATTATATTTTTTACATAGCTTATACAAAATCACACCTGGTATTTACGGGACATGATTTAGTTGGTCTACAAAATTATGGTCACCTGTTGTGGGGCATGATTTTACCTAGACCATATTTCGGATTAAGTTGTTGTTCCCAGACCCCAGATCTACATTGTAGGATGCATATAGGACATATTGTTGCACTTTGTATAGAAATTTATCATTTTGTTCTATTATATTTTATTATGCTTGTTCATATTCCAAAGGTCAACTTCCACTTATATTTTAAAAGTTGAGCTAAAAGGACCTAGGGGGATTTACTATTGCACCTCCAATTATTATTGTATAGTGGCCTAAATAGCCCCCCTAATGCTGATCATATTTTCCAAGTGTTTGCCAAGCTATCTTGCAGGAACATGAACTATTGGATATCATTGGACAAATGATGAATTCAAGGATAAACCATCGGATAAGATAAGTGCTCTAGTTAGTCTTTAGAATATTTTTTGATTGTCTTCTATTCTATTATAAAACCATAGATTTGATTTAAAATAAATATAGTTTCTAGGTATTTCAAATATAAACAACATATAGCGTGCACTTAGGGTTAATAATGTTTATGCATCTTCTCTTGAGCCCTTGCTTGAAGTTTTTCTATCTTGAAACCCTAGGGTTAGAAAGCATTCAAAGAAAGAATAATTCTAGGGTTAGCTCTTATCTTCTTGCATACTATATTTTTACATTGTCCTTTATATTTCATAGCATAGATCTAGAAAAGCCAAACATAGGTGACTGTCTTAAATTGAATACATCAAACATTATTGAAAACCAAAGGACTTTGAACGAGTTATTAAACCATTCTTGGTGAACTCTTCCCCCTCTTTTACATCGAGTGTAGAGAACAACACACCCCCATGGTCACATTGGATTTATCTTACAGATATAGCCAATAATCGTACATGGTAGGGAAGTTTTCCCCCTCTACAAAATGACAATGGGTTTTTCATTTAAATAAAGTAAAAGTCCATACTTAAAATAATAGAAGGATATATTCTAATTTAAAAAAAATATATCATTTTAAAATATGATAAGAAATTTATTTTAATCAAAGGTAATAAGGTACCTTTACGAATGGAAACTTATTGCCATTATAAGGAAAGAGCTTCATTTATGGTGAGATTTCAAATAAATGAAAGAAGGATTTAAAATTAAAAAATATCCTACTTGGTCATTAGATGGATGAGAAAATAAAGGCGGTTAGGTAGGAATTTATGGAGGGATGTTAGAAGGCATAGGCAAGGAAGACTTCATATAGCTAAGAACAAAAGAAAGGAAGGAGAATGATGTCTGGTCTTTGGATCATTGCTCAATGTGGAAAGCATTGGAGAGACCTAAAAAAATAAAAAAATATGCGAAGGCTGCACCCTGAAAGAAAATGAGACCATATCTAAGGATTGCAAGTTGGTTTAATGAACTTGTTTTATCCCTATTCCTTTACTAAAATAAAAATAAAACATTTCAAATGTTTTAAATGGTGTTGGATTCTCTCTTTTGTTTTAGGAACTAGAGGTTATTGTTTCATCTCTTTGTGTTGAGTTTGTAGCTTTGTTGGGATACCCATACCTTGGCTTGAGGTTGAAAACTTTCTTTAGATTACCCAATGAGTGGATGTCTTGCAACATTGTTACTACCCATTGAAAGTAGAACCTCCAAAGTTGTTGTGGTTATTTAAACACTTTGAATATGTTGGGGTATTTTAGATAAAACTCTTAACAACATTGTGATCATAGAAGTACTACATTATTAGCTTTACGTGAGAGTCTATCCTTGTTGATTGTTGTACCTCATATTTGTTGTGTACATATTCTTCTTCCATCCTACCAGGGTAGTTGGTTGATGTACCATTTTGATAGAAAAGCCATGCTAGTTAAGAGTACCTCTTCTTTAGGGTTGGATTGTTGGTTCCCTCCCTATTTTTTGGAAGCATTGTAAGGGCAGTAGATACCCTGAACTTTATCTCATATTTCTCGTTGAGTATTCTACATCATAGAAGCCATACTTCATGGTTAGGTTTACCTCCATTGCTACCATCTTGTTAATGTTTACCCCCTTTATTAAAAGAGTGACAATTATTTTGTGTGGTCGTCATGACCCGCTTCTAGCACAACCGTGCATGCCACATGTTCATTAGAGGTCATTTGTGCTTTTTCCCTCGATCAACCAGGATCGAGCTTGATTTCCACAAAAAATATATTGTTTTGCTTGGTAGAAGACTCTTTAATTTCATTAAAGGAGTTGAACGCATATTTCTTTGAATTAAAGATAATTCTAAAAATATTTGAATATAGGGTTGTTATAAATTGAATAAACAACTTTTAGGTTTGTAAAGGAAAGAAATTAAATAAAAGTTTTATTATATTAATTAAAGGTATGGGACTTTAGTTAATTTGATAATGGATTATTTGATTATTGGATTAATTAAAGGTATGTGATTTTAGTTAATTTGATAAATGGTTTATTTGATTATTGGATTAATTAAAGGTATGTGACTTTAGTTAATTTCATAAATGGTTTATTTTATTATTGGATTAATTAAAGGTATGGGACTTTAGTTAATTTGATAAATGATTTATTTGGTTATTGGATTAATTAAAGGTATGGGACTTTAGTTAATTTGATAAATAGTTTATTTGATTATTGGATTAATTAAAGGTTGTGACTTTAGTTAATTTGATAAATGATTTATTTTATTATTGGATTAATTAAAGGTATGGGACTTTAGTTAATTTGATAAATGATTTATTTGGTTATTGGATTAATTAAAGCTATGAGAATTTAGTTAATTTGATAAATTATTTATTTGATTATTGGATTAATTAAAGGTATGGGACTTTAGTTAATTTGATAAATGGTTTATTTATTATTGGATTAATTAAAGGTATGGGACTTTAGTAAATTTGATAAATAGTTTATTTATTATTGGATTAATTAAAGGAATTTGACTTTGATTTTTGGCTATTAAAGGAAAATATATTATTTGCTTGATTAAGGAATAAACCTTAGTTGTTTGAAATAATATGTTATTTGATTATTTGCTTAATTAAGGAATGAGACCTTAGTTATCAGATATAATGGATTTTGAAATGATTTGATTAAAGGAAGACTTGTGATCTATCTATATTTGTTGAAAATACTCTCTTTGATGTAAATAAGAGATAAGAATGGAAATGAAAAGTCTTATGAGATGAACTAGACAGTAAATGGTTGAATGCTTTAATTGAATTTGTATAGTTGCAATTTGGTAAAGTAAACAATAAATGCACTGCTTTCATGTTACTAGTAGATGCATTTAGATGCATGTCTTTCATAAGAACCATGAGTTATCATGATCTTGTACTATCCTCAAAAGAATGATGGAAATACAAGGAGGACCAACAAAGACTATTGAAACCAATGCACTGGTTTGATTTATAATTGCAATAATTTATTCATGTTCAAAATAGACTAGACTTGTAGGGAGAAATCCCTAGATGGATATGGATGTATTACTTTATTCTTTAAAATTATAGAAATTTTACCATACTTGGATATACGTAATAGTTTAATGAATGAATGAGGAATGTATCTTTAATTTATTATTATGAAGTATCTATGCATTGTTATTTAGCTTCTCCTTCTATTTAATGTTTATTCTCATTTAATGTTGTTTTATTTTAAAGTACTTCTTATATGCTTTATAAATTTTGTTCCTTGATTGATTAAATAGATAGAGCTATTCTTGTCTTCTTGCTAAACATAAAAGGAACCTAAGAAAATGAGACCTCTTAGGGTGAACATAGAAAGGACCTAAGAGATTGAGACCTCTTAGGGTGAACATAGAAAGGACCTAAGATATTGAGACCTCTTAGGGTGAACATAGAAATAACCTAAGGGATTGATACCCCTTAGGGTGATGTTGACTAAGTAAACTGATTGCTTACATTGGAGTTAAGATAGCTCATCATAAAGATGAGATGGATAGTTTAACTCGTAGTATGCATAGCATACCTACACATATAGACTTGTGTATGGTATGGTGATGGGTGTATACCTTTAACTATATAGAAGGTGATAAGTTAGCTCATCAATAATGATGAGATGGATAGCTTATCTATGGTACATATAGTATGCCTACACATATGGACTTGTGTAGGGTATTGAATGTGATGTAACTCTTTGGGAAAGTTAGAAAACTTAGTAAACTTAAAACAATAGATTAACTAAAATTTGGATAGGGGTTTATGAATCCCTCTCCATAGTAAATAAAAATATATATATTTTCTTTTATTGTATTTATTTTAGCTAGTTTTTGGGTCGTTACAGAGAATCTGCCTAAGAACCAGACGTTGAACCATAAAGTTATTTGTTTGAGAAAAGAAGATGGAGGAACATTAGATCAATTCATTAGACATTACAACATCATTGAAAGTGGATTTATCTATCTTATCGTTGATGCATCCATAGGTAACATACATTATATTTAGTGCATAGTAGTTTTTGGAGGGACTAAATTTAATTTAAGTAATGTTTGAATGCTAAGGTTATATGATCAAGAGATATAAGGTTTAATTTAAAGTTTTTGATTTTTGAGTTTTTAACATTTGAAAAATTTGAAAATTTGAAAGTGAAGGAGTTATAAGGAGTTTAAAATATAAAGTTTTTCTTATTTGAAGTATTTTTGAAGTTTTAAAGATTTAAAGTTATTTGAAAGTTTTTAAAGTTCTTTAAAAATTTGAGTTTTTGGAAATTTTTGAAAATTGAAATTTAGCAAATTTAATATATTTGGTAGTTAAAAGGATTTCTACATCAAAGGTTAGAAAATTTTAAATTTCTAAATTTCATATTTAAGTTGATTTTTAATTTGGGAGATATAAGGTTTTCAACTTCAAAGGAATTAAATTGCAAACTTTGACCATTATGGAAGAAAATATAGAGTCCATAATTAGAAAAGAAATATTAGAAGTTATTAAATCTGGCATTGGAAAATTGATTGAAAAATCTAAGGGTAAGTTAGCTATGACAATATTATTCATCTATAGAGAATCTATAGATTAATGTTTTGAGAAATTTGAATACTATTTACACTCAAAACTTATTGAAGCAATTGATAATTCAAAAAATGATATTATGATACCTCTTGATATAGGTAGCATAATGTATATGGCATTTCTTTCACTTGAACTTTATAAAGATAAAAATATAAGACAAAAGGAATTAATTGAAACCCTATATAGGAAAGTAGAAATTGATACAATTGAATCATCTCTAAAAATAATATTTCATTCTTCATTCAATATTGATATGCCAATTTCATCTAATTTAGGAAATTATTATGATACTCCAAGTGAATGTTCAGAAGTTAAAAAACACCATCAATATTATAAGAAAAATAGATTAAATGAAGCACATGATTCAAAGGTCAAATACAAAGAAAAATTTCAAGCTATTCATGAACATGAATTAGAAGCACATGAACTATAGGCTAAAGAAGGAATTCAACCACTTCATGATTTAGATCATAAAAATACAAATATCGGGAATATAAAGAATGAAGAATGAGCAAAATTCAAGCAAAAGGATGAACCCAAGATTCAAGATGATGAAGAATATTCTAGAGAATAAGAGGTTCATGAACAATGCAAGGTCACTTGAATATTGAAGACAAATATATTCAATAACAAAATAATGTAATATAGGGGGCTGTTGAGGAATATTATATTATTTGGTACATGCTAATTTAGTCCCATGGTAGCTTCATGGTACAATTGTAAATATATAATAGATTAGGTTCGAGTATTTAGTTTAGATGAGTGTTTTATATTTTCTCTTTCATGTAAGTGTCAATTTGCAAGAAATGCACAAGTATCATGTAAGAATGCAATGTGTAGGAAATGCACAAGTGTCACGTATGTTAGAATGCAAGTGTAAATTGAGAGAATGTGCACAAGTGTTATGTATGTAAGGATATTCTCAAGTGTCTTATATTAGGAGTTCATGTAGAAGTGTAAGAGTCATGTAGATGTGTGCAAGTGTCTTAGATTCAAGTGACCATGTAAGAAGAACTTGAAGAGTTCAATATGCAAGTGGCAAGATGATAAGCCAAAGGTCATGGGACTTGCCATATGATGAGAAATAGTCAAGTATTTTAGAAGTCACATTACTAAGAATATATTATGGAGACAATACTTCATGAGAATGTAATCTGAATATCATATTACTGAGTTGTAATAGGAAGAAAAGGAATACAATATGTATACAAATTTTTGAGCAATTAATATTGTAAGTTTTTCTTCATGCATAGTTCATGAATGACTTAGGCCATTTATATTCATATTTCATTATATAAGTGAATGCTATTTTCTTTATTATATTGGTCTTGATATACATATTAATTTTCTCATATATTATTCTACTCTTATATTATTATTGTGACCTTTAATATTGTAGCTATTTTATATTGGGGCCTATGATATTCTATGGTAGTAAGGATTAAAAAGCCAACACATCATACTTTTTGTATTGTACAACTTATGATAAATTAGTAAATGTTTACATTATAGAATTTAATTTGATGTAAATACATTGTATGATAATGTGAATTGAATAATCATGTGCCATTAGCTTACTTTAAACATGATATTGGTAAACATGTAGTAAAAGCTATTTTTATGTATGAGGTAGTTAGCATTAAATGAGTAATTATTTCTATATTAGTTGAAACTAGATTTTTGAAAGGATATTCTATAGGTTTATCTCAAGGAATAAATGATATATTTGTTATGAAATCTGAAATATAGAATGTAGTTCTATTAGTAGATGGATTTTAAATGGTACATTTGTTATTGTTTTGCAATAAATCAAGGATACACATAGTGCTTATTATAGCCCAAATAGTTATACAATTTTTTCCTTATGAGATCATTAGACTAAAATAGAATTAAGGAGCTTTTTTTAGACCTAAACTAAACTAAACACCTATAATCCATAAATGGATATCTAAAATCAAACATAAACTATATTATTACTTAATTATCTTGAATCATATTTTGAAAAAAACATTGTAAATTTGAACATGAAGTTGATTAGAGCTACTTTCTAACATCTTAAGTCCTAAACACCTTAATGATGTGACAACTTGAATATATATTATGAATCAAGGGAAATCAAATAATCCAATGAATGCATGTACCATAAAAACATCTTGATGGATCTTCAAGGGCTATGATGGTCATTGAAAATAGAAAAACCTCATTAGGTCTAGATAGAGAGTGGATATCTAGGACTAATAGAGACTAGAAATCCTTAATTTACTAAAGTCACAATAATTTAATAAATTAGTAGATCATACTATAAAAACAAGAATAATAACCAATGTTATATATCATATTTATTAAGATAGATTACAATGTAGTTTTTATGAGTTGTAGCCTTCCATTTATGGTTATTATGTTAACTTTGAAAGCTACCAAACAATACTTCATTCTATCTCAAATTGATTCCTAAATATTATTCTTATTTCCTTTATAAAACAAAGGATTTATGTTGATGGTGAATTTTCAACTTTAAATCCCAAAACCTCCACAAAAATATGCTATAAATCTAGGACAATAAGGAAAAATATCATGGATACTATCTAGTACCCTTATCATAGCATGATGATATCAATTTAAACTCCATGGAATTTTTGAACAAGGGATGCCCCAAAATAAAAGTATCATAAAAAAACTAGAGATGATATTCAAAGAGATAATATGTTACAAATTAAATACCTTTCATTTTTCTTCTATATTTGCCTTTGAGAAATATATCCTCAATGCCTTATAAAATTTAAAAAACAAAAAAGGAGTGACAGAGTCCATGAGATGATTCAAAGTATCTAGTTGAGGATATATTAATAAAAATATAAAATGTTAGAGTGCTATAACAACATCTAATTAATTCTATCAAAATAAATTTTTATAACAATATCATATAGAAAACTCCAATATACCCTATCATATGCTTGATTCATATCTAATTTTACAAGCATATTTTATTTTTTAATGGAATTAGGAGAATTCAAAACCTCTTGTACAATGATTAATAAAATCTTCTTATTCCTTCAATATTACATCATCTAGAATTATTTTCACTCTATTTGCTATAATTTTTTAATTATATTATAAAAAACTAATGCAATAAATGGGACATTGATATCACTTATTATATATATTTTTATAACCTCTTCAACTATAGCCAAAATATGGCTCTTCAAAAATACCAAATATTTTAAAATGATATCATAGGAAATCCATCGAGGCTAGGTACCTTATCAAGGTAAAAAGATAAAACTACCTCCTATATCTCTTCCATAGAGATCTTCCTTATGAAGATTTCATTGTGTCTTTGTATGATAGTTGATGATATGCAAGATATTATCTTGATCCTCCTTATAATACCCCATATCTTGCAAATATAATTTTTTCCTTCCCAATGTCTTATTTTACCTCAATACTTCTTCTTTCTAGAGTTGAAACATTTTTTATTTGACACAAAGACAAATTGGTGTTGGCTATAACATGAAAACTTGGTATTTTTATCCCCTTCCATAAGCCATATATTTTGATATTTTAAAGCCTAATATGACTCTTCACTTTTCAATGCATTATGATAGTAAAAATGTAATAATTTTTCTTACATATAGGTATCTTGGTTCATTCATTGATTTCCACTATCTCTTGTGAGTTGTTGATCTTGGGCTTAATTTCTTGTTTTATTTTAAATATGTTACTAAAATATGACATTCCAAATCTTCATTTACTCGTCAAGATATATTCTTTTTGAACAAACCTTTATATACATGATTATTCAAACCTTGTTTCAACCACAATACAACCATTTGAAAAAAAAATAGGGTTTTGGACCCACAAAGATTAAAATAGAAATCGATTTGGATGAAATGTTTTAAGTAAATCACATGTCAATATAATGGGTTTTTGAATTGATCTTTCTTGTTAAATTTTTGAAGACGTATAGTCTATTTGTAACCATGTTCTAGATAACAAAATTCTATCCAATATTTTTGTTACATGAGTTTTTTGGTACATTTATTATCATGTATATTAAAAATTTAAAGGATTAACATCCCAAAGGCCATTTGAAATGACAAAGGAAGCAAGTCCTCCATTGATTTAGACCATCTAAGAATACTATCCTTATTTTTTGAATGCGACTTAATTGTGTTGAAGTCCACCCAAAAATCTACATATCACAATCATGAATCATTATTGAATTTAATTTAATTAAATTGAGGTCCTTCCATCATCTACCATGAATAGTAACTATAGTTGTAACTTATACATTTATAACTCCAAATTTGATATTGTTGGCATTTTAGCCTGATTATCACAAGTCCTAACGTTTACGATCAAATATATTATTCAATATTTGAGTATTAAATTGTCAATGACCAATACTAATAAACAAAAATTCATATAAAATAATAGTAATATGAAGTAAAATGGCCAATACCATTCATAAAAATAACATGAATAAAATATTGGCCATTAATAATTAAATATTCACTACTTCTTTGTCTTTATTCTTGCTTCATAGAAATATCATAAGGAATGATATTCACTTCTCTCTTGGTGCAATTGGAAGTTGAGCTCTTACCTTCATAGGCAACTCAAACTGCTTGGATATTGTGGGCAATAAAAGGCTTCAAATGGCCTCAATTTATAAAAATTCTTCTTAGACGCTTAATCAAGCGTTTACACCTCGTTCAATGATATTTTTAGAAGGCTTACAATTTTTGCCCAAGTCTTATATTCAAATTTAGATTATCTCTTTTCTTTTTCTTCTTTTTATCATGTCCCTTCCTAAGTTCTTTAGTATTGGTTGTATTGATTTCCTTCTCAAGTCCTTACCTAATTTCTTGAACATTAGTTGTAATGCTTTCCTTCTTATCAGATATTTCCTTGATTTCTTCAACATTGGTTGTAATGCTTTCCTTCTTAGGTCTCTACCTATTTTTCTCGATTTTGGTTGTATTCAATTTCTTCTTCTTAGATATCTACCTATTTTTAATGTTGGATGTATTATCTTTCTTCTTCTCAGATATCTACCTAATTTTTTAATGTTGGATTTATTCTCTTTCTTATTCTTAGGTCTCTACCTAATTTATTCAGTGTTGGTTGTATTCTTGTAGACAAGAAAAATTGACCCACTTGAGTGAGTCACTTTCCCTAGGCCCTCAGAGAGATCCTCTAGACTTTCCCAAAGAAATACTATGCATCTCTTTTCCCTTCTTCCTTTTTTTTCTTCTCTTTCAGTGAAATCATGGTCATCCCTGATGGGGCATGATTTTGCCTTGGCAAAATCGCGGTCATCCTTCATGGTGTGTGATTTTACCTAATTAGTATTTTTTCTTATAAAACCCTAATTTTCTAAGTTGACATATTTATATGTCGGATCTTCTTGATTTTTTTGCTCGTTCTTCCTTAAGATCCACTATAAAATGAGGTTTTGGAGTCTTATTTTTCCCCACAAATAAGTTGAGACATTAAATGATTTTCTCAATCATATGCACTCTAACAAGTTCTTTATTTTCTTCTACAAGAAATCTAACTCACAAGTGTGAAATATAGTCTATTGAAGCTCTATTTTTTGTTGCATTGGATTGTGTGTTGCTACCTAAGGAGGAATTTACTACTTAGAGGTCTTTATCCATTTTTTTTGCTTCTTCACTACCTCTAGGGTGTTTTTCACTCTTTTTGCATATTAATTAGGTTTGATTTCATATTTTTTTGCTACTTTCTACTAGAGTTTTATTTTGCTATTGCAAAATCACACCTGGTAATTACGAGGTGTGATTTCACCATTCTACAAAATCACGGTCTCTTTGAATGGGGTACAATTTCACTCAGATAAATAATGGAGGAAATTTCCTATAACAAAATCCTAGGTTGATATTATATGTTCCATTATGATCATAATAGCATATTCTTGTATTATTTGTCATATTATCTTGTTGCACATTCTTCTATTTGTCTATATTCCAAAGGTCAACTTTCACTTTTGTATTTCAATGGTTAGCTAAAAGGACCTAGGGGGCTTGAATGTTATACCTCCAAGCATTGCTATATAGTGGCCTAAGCAAGTCCCTTAATGCTAATCATATTTTTCAAGTGTTTGCCAAGCTATTTTGTATGAATAGAGATCATTGGATATCATTGGATAAAATATATCCTATGCACTTTCCTATGCCAATTTTCCTATATATAATGGGATAGAATATCTAGTAGAACATTTAAGAAGATTCAAAATATCATGCCATGATCTTATAAATGATGGCATGATGTTACTAAAAACATTACCTATATTTTTTTGTGGCATGGCATAAGAGTGGTACTATCGGTTACCTAACTATTCCTTGCAGAAATTTGAAGAAATATCATATTATTTGTTCAATAGTTTGGTGCCTACATTGAAAAGGATGTGATAATGAAATATTTCTATGATTTAAAACAAGGTAAAAAAGAGATTTTTTAGATTTTTTGTCTCGTTGGAGGATTCTAGTGGGACACTTGAGATATACTTTACCCCTTAATACATGCTTGAGATATTTATTGGAAATTTGAAAGAACATTTATATTATGCATTAGATATTACAACTATCACATGTTTTGAGTAAGAAATTGAATTAGCAAGAAAAGTAGAATAGGATCTCATTAGAAGAGGCCAACTCAAAATAAAAGAAGATAAAAATATCAAGTCACAACACAAAAATAAGCATATAGGAGGTGATGGTGTAGTGGATAGTAGACCTGTTAATAAAGTTATTAACAACCTACAAATGATGATACTTCGAAGACCTCCACAAAGGAATTTCACAAATCTTAGCATTATATGGAAGTAATTTTGAAATAACTTTTGGAAGCCAACATGATTGAGTTTCCCCCATAAGGCAACCAGATACTACAACTAATTGGTACAAGTCAGGTTAGCATTGTGCATATCATAGAGTGGAAGGACATTGGATGAATTCTTATAATAAAAATAAATATGTGGTATAGGATTTGATTTATGCAGGACGTATTGATGTAGGGAATTCTTAGTCATCGAATAATCAATATTCTACTCAATAGACACCGACAATAAATCAAGATATGAGAATATTCAAGGATCCATTACCAAAGCATGGTCAGTAGGTAGCTAACCATATATCCTATCAGAATGAACCTCTTCTCTATGGTAATATGGTTTTCATGGTTGGGGTAACTACAAGAAGAAAAGCTTAGCTTCAGCTGACTCAACATTCTTAGCAAGAAAAAGTATTTACACCACAACCTACTTTTGTTTTGAGGAATAATTAGAGAAATGTTTTAGAGATAGGAACCCCATATTTTATATTGAGACCCCAACCTAAATTTTCCTTTGATTTCCAACAATAGCTAGCTAGTACTCTAGCTAAGATCTCTATCTTAGAGTTTTTACAAACTTCCCCTACCCATCGAGAAGCTTTGTTGGAATTTATATAGTAATTTGTTCCTCCAGATATTTTCCCTAGTGCTATAATTAATATTGTAGGATCTCTTGGGATACATCATATCTCATTCTTAGATGAAGATAAACCTTCTCATACTTGCAAGAATATTATGCTCTCTACATTACAACATTTATTGGGGATACTTTTATCAAGCGAATATTGATTGATAATGGCTCTTCCATCAATTTGTGCACTTATCAATTTTTTTTTTTTAAATTGGGTTGAAGGAGGAAGACTTGACTAAATATAATATTATCATCAAAGCTTTCAAAAATGAGTCCTAAGAAGCCTACAGTGTTATATCCCTTCCCCTTAAGGTCAGACCCAAGATCTTGGATACTTTATTTTTTGTGGTACATTGCCCTGCATCTTTTAATATTCTTCGTGGACGTCCTTAGATTCATGTGATGAAGGTTATCCTTTCTACCCTTCATCAATTTTTAAAGTTAAATTTAAGGAACAAGTTATCACCATTATGGGTGATCCCTAACCATTTGAATATTGTTCAATGTTAGAAATATTGAGTTGTTATTGATGTCAAAGGCAGAAATATCTTCAAGGATAAAATGTTGATGTCAAAGGCAGAAATATCTTCAAGGATGATGTCAAAGGTAGAAATATCTTCAAGGATGAAATATTGAGTTATCACTAAGTGCAAGGCAGATATCTTCAAGGATGCTTTAATATTTAAATAATATTTAAATATTAAATTAGGAGGTTCATATTTAAATCAAAGGATTTAAATATAGTTTAAATATTTAAAGGTTAAATATTTAAATACTGAGCAACCTCCTTAAGTGTGCCATGCAAAATAAATTAAAATAAAAAACCCAAATGATGGGCTGACCTCCTTGAGAGCACCATGCAAAAGTTTAAAAATTTTAAATATTCAAATTTATGGGCCAACTTCATTGGGCGTACATGAAAAAACATATAAATAAAAGACCTTAACTCACTTTGGACTTGGCCATGCGATTCAAAGGATATCTATCATGGTGAGTGTGAGCGTCAATGAGTAGAAGGAGGAGAGGAGCACAAGTTTGGTAGCGTAGAAGTGATGCAGGAGCATCCGGAGGCAAAGCTGGCAATCTTGCGTCACCCAAAATGTATTTTTTTCTTAAGTACTAAAACTATCGCGATATCGCGACGCTTTTTGAAGAAGGGCACCAGCGGGCCAAACTGTCGCGATATCGCGACGTTTTTTTTGAAAAGCACGGTCGGGACGCCAAACTGTCGTGAAATCATGACATTTCTAAAGCAGCGCAGTCGGGACGCCAAACTGTCATGAAATCATGACATTTCTAAAGCAATGCAGTCAGGATGCCAAACTATCGTGAAATCATGACATTTCTGAAGAAGCGCAGTCGGGACGCCAAACTGTCACGAAATCGTGACATTTCTGTTGCAACGTGGTCTGGATGCACAATGGTCGTAAAATTGCGACACTTTCGAAATCAGGATTTGAAAGCACAGGGACATCTTTGACAAAAAGGCTCTAAGGCACAAGAATGGTCACGAAATCGTGACACCTTCAAAGGCAAGCTTAAAGGACATCACGAAATCGTGACACCTTCAAAGATAAAGTTTAAAAGACGTCGCGAAATCGTGACACTTCTAGGAGGCAAGACTTGGAAGCATAAAGACATCGCAACACCTTCGAAGGCAGAGCTCAAAGATGTCGCGAAATCGTGACATATCCGGAGGCAAGGTTCCACAATGCAAAGATGTCACGAAATCACGACACTTCCGATCCAAGGACGTACGAAATGCAAAGATGTTGCAAAATCATGACATATCCGGGAGCAAGGTTCCACAATGCAAAGATGTCACAAAATCATGACACTTCCGAGCCAAGACGTACGGAATGCAAAGATGTCACGAAATCGTGACATGTCACGGTTTTGCGGCCCAAGGGAGGAAAGCGAGTAAGAAAGGCCTAGACGTTGTGATTTCATGACGTGTAGTAGAATCGTAGCCCCAAGGAGGAGAGAGAAGCCTAACGCCAAAACATCGCGACATCACGACCAAAGAGTAGAGGGAAAGTGCTATGGCAAAAACGTCATGATATCACGACAGGGCGCTCACGACGTTGACCAGTCGACGACTGTAGGGACCAGTGCAGAGGGACACGTGGCGTGAAGTTACAGGTGGGCAGAGAGTATGAAGCGATTACAGGAAGCATGGCAACAGGACACGTGGCATCAACTGCAAACGGCCATGGCACATTCTTATGAATGATTGACTTGGCAGTGGATCGACAGGCGGCTGTAGGGCATACCGCCACTATAGGCTATGATGTTTCGATGCATCTGATAGCATTTGCCGATGGGACAGAGCATTCATGCATGGGAGTCTCGCATTCAAGTAATGATGGTCCAAAGAGGGTCGGGCCAGGGGAGAAAGAAAGACGCCCTCACTTTGCGTAATGGAAAGAAGGAGGTGGCGACCGAGAATAAAAGGCACACATGCATTGTATTGAAGGACTCTTGGCCATTTATTTTTGGGGAATAGTTGTGTATCGGGAGGGGAGTTTTTAATAAATATTTTTGGAATTTTGCCTATGCATGGTTAATTTCTGCATTCTTGCTATGTGTTGTGCGTAGCTCTATATCAAGTGGTATCAGAGCAGGTTGGTTCTGAGAGTGCAAACCGATCGCCGAACAGAGAGGCAGTTTGCACCAGGACCATGGTTGTGGGGTTGTGAAGAAGAAGCAAGATGCCTCCATGAAGAGACCATGGTGGTATAAGGCACAGACGAGCAAGAAGGGAGGAGGTCGATCTAAGAGCCCTGCAGAGGCAAGTTGAGGCCCTGCAAGAGGAAATTAGAAGAGGAGTCGAGCCGAGAAGGGAAGAACCCAGCGAAGATGAAGTGTGGGAAGAAGAAGTTCCATCTGATGATGAAGAGGCCTTGGACCCAACAGAGGCTAGGCTGTACAGGGCTATCTCCCAGATTGGGAAGAAGCCAAAATTTGACGTCTCAACTTACTCTGGAAACCTCAACCCTGAGGAATTAATAGACTGGATCAACGACATGGAGGAGTACTTCGAATACGAAGAGATCGCAGATACAAATCAGATCAAATTTGCAAAAACCAAGCTGAAGGGGCATGCTAGCATCTAGTGGAAAGGAGTGCAGTTAGAAAGAAACAGGAGGGGAAAGGAAAGGATCACCAGATGGGATAGGATGGTAGAGAAACTAAAGAGGTAGTTCATCCCTGCAGATTATGAGCTGGATTTGTTGAAGAAAATGCAGAGTCTTCGACAGGCTAGTAAGTCTGTCAAGGAATATACTGAAGAGTTCTATCAAATCTCTATCAGAATCGACCATTCAGAGGTGAACAAAGAGAAGGTCGCACGTTACATAAATGGATTGCAAACCAGCATTCAAGAAGAGCTAGGGCTGGTTAGAATGAGCACAGTGGAGGATGCATATTAGTTTGCATTAAAAGTGGAAGAGAAACTAAATAGAAGGTTTGATGGCAAGTAGAGAGGGAAGGACAGGGGTGGAAGAGCTAGTGGAAGAGGCAGTGGTGGAAGATACAAAGATTTTGGGAAAACTGGTGAAGCTAGTAGCAGCCAAAAATAGAAAGAGGTGAAAGAGGAGGATGACCGACGCCCACGCAATCAGAGCAACAACTACCCAAGAGGAAGAGGTAGGTCTGGGCAAGGGTTTGGAAGAGGTGTTTTTAGAGGAACCTACTTCAACTACGAAGAGGAAGGACACAGGGCATACAACTGCCCGCAGCATCAAGAGAGGCCAAATCGAAGACCTGAAGGTCAGGCCCGAGCTGCTGTAGCAGACGAAGGTGTAGAGTCTGAGCATTCAGAGGAGGCAGAAAGAGGGGAAACCATGATTATCAAAAGAGTCTTGCTGAATGAAGAAGAAAAGGCAGACCAAAGAAACAGCCTGTTTCGAACAAGATGCAAGTGCGCAGGCAAGGTCTGTAATATCATCATTGATAATGGAAGCACTGAAAATTTGGTTTCAGAGGAAATGGTTTCCAAGCTGCGGTTGGAAAGGAGAAAAAACCCGCACCCTTATCGGATTGCATGGCTGCAAAAGGACCATCGGGCACTAGTAAACGAGCAATGTCTGGTGAAGTTCAATATTGGAACTTACCGAGATGAGGTTTTATGTGACATCTTACCTATGGATGCATGTCACTTGTTGCTTGGGAGACCTTGGCAGTTTGATCAAAGTGTTGTTCATGATGGTCAAGCCAACACATATTCTCTGTCAAAGAATGGAGTTTGCCATAAGTTAAAACCCCTGAAAGAGGCGGATGAGAAAGTATGCAGCAGTGCACGAGTCTATCTAGTTGATGGCAGAAGATTCTTGGAAGGCCTGAAGTCGGATCATGTGTGTTATGCTATAATCCCCAGAGTTAGGGAAGAAGGATGCAAGGAGATTCCAATGGAAGTCATGGGACTGTTAGAAGAATTCCCTGATATCATTTTTGACAATGTTCCTAAAGGTTTACCACCTATTAGGAAGATCAGTCACCACATAGATCTGGTGCCTGGATCGAGCTTGCCAAACAAGGCTGCACATCGAATGACACCGGTGGAAACTGAAGAATTAAATCGGCAAGTTCAAGATCTGTTGAAGAAATGCCTGATAAGGGAGAGTCTTAGTCCATGTGTTGTACCAGCAGTATTAGCACCCAAGAAGGATGGAGAATGGAGGATGTGCACCGACTCTCGGGCAATCAACAAGATCACCATTAAATACGGGTTCCCCCTGTCGAGAATGGATGATATCATGGACTGCTTGAGTGGAGCTGAGTACTTCACAAAAATTGATTTGAAAAGTGGATACCATCGGATCCGCATTAGAGAAGGGGATGAGTGGAAGACAACCTTCAAAACCGAGAGAAGGGTTGTATGAGTGGTTGGTTATGCCATTTGGATTAACCAATGCACCTAGTACCTTTATGAGGTTAATGAATGAAGTTCTGAAGGAATTTTTGGGAAAATTTGTTATTGTTTACTTGGATGATATACTGATTTTTAGCAGAACCTTAGAGGAGCACCTGATGCACATCAGGAAGGTTCTTGAGAAACTGTAAGAGGAGCAGTTATTGATCAATCTGAAGAAGTGCAACTTTGTGAAGAAGGAGCTGGTATACCTAGGATTTGTCATATCAGCAAATGGTCTCAAGATGGACCCCCAAAAGGTGAAGGCTATCCTAGAATGGCCTGTCCCAAGGAGTGTGATCGAGGTTAGATCATTTCACGGTCTGGCCAGTTTCTACAGAAAATTTATTAGAAACTTCAGCAGTATTTGTGCATCTCTTACTGAGACAATGAAGGGAAACAAGAAGGAATTCTAGTGGACAGTTGGAGCAGATAAAATATTTGCTATGCTGAAGAAGAAGGTCACTGAGCAACCCATATTAGCACTTCCAGATTTCAATAAGGTGTTTCAGGTAGACTACGATGCGAGTGGCAGTGCGATAGGAGCCGTCTTGAGCCAAGAAGGTAGGCCTATAGCTTATTTCAGTGAGAAGCTCAATGATGCCAGGAGAAAGTATTCGGTATATGATCAAGAGTTCTATGCCATAGTTCAAGCACTCAAGAAATGGAGGCACTATCTATTGCCGAAAGAGTTTGTTCTCTATATCGACCATCAAGCGCTGCAGTTTATTAACAGTCAGGGAAAATTGAATCAGAGACACCTGAAATGGGTAGAGTTCCTGCAGAGCTATACCTTTGTGCTGAAGCATCGAAGTGGAAGATCCAATAGGGTGGCAGATGCACTGAGTAGAAGGCAATGTCTGATGACAAAATTGAGAGTGGAGGTTGTAGGGTTTGCTAAGCTCAAGAACTTATACCCTGCAGACCCCGATTTTGTAGAAGCTTGGAAAGCCTGCACTGCGCCTGTTGCGTTGGACAGGACTAGATGGTTGGATTACCTGATTCAAGATGGAATGTTGTTTAAGGGGAATCAATTGTGCATTCCAAGGAGCTCAATGAGAGAGAACCTCATTAAAGAAAAGCATAGTGGGGGTTTAGCTGGACACTTTGGTCGTGACAAGACCATCTCACTGGTTTGTGAAAACTATTACTGGCCACAATTGCAGCAGGATGTGGCAAATTTTGTGCAGAGTTGCAGGATTTTCCAGATGGCAAAGGGCATGAGGCAGCCTACTGGTTTGTATCAACCGCTACCTATACCCGAGTGACCATGGGAAGATATTAGTATGGATTTTGTGCTCGGTTTACCCAGGACGCAGAGGGGGCACGATTCCATATTTGTGGTAGTGGATAGATTTTTGAAAATGGCACATTTTATTCCGTGCCAGAAGACTAGCGATGCGGTCCATGTAGCTGGTCTGTTCTTTAAGGAAGTGGTATGCATTCATGGGCTACCAAGAAGCATTGTGTTAGATAGGGATACCAAGTTTGTAGGTTATTTCTGGAAGACCCTCTAGAAGAAATTAAAGATGAAGTTAAAGTTTAGTTCTACTTACCACCCGCAAACAGATGGCCAAACAGAGGTGGTTAATCGGAGTTTGGGCAACCTACTGCGATGCTTGGTAGGGGACAAGCCCAAGGGATGGGATCTAATTCTGTCGCAAGCTGAGTTTGCGTATAATAGCTCGATCAATCGGAGTACCAACAAGTCACCATTCCAGATTATCTATGGGAGCAGCCCACGAAATGCTTCAGAGTTAAGAAGGCTGGAGACAAGGGAGAAATGCAGTGCTGAGGCAGAAGACTTTGTCGAACACTTGAAAGGAGTGCATGAGGAAGTGACAAGACACATTTCCAAGATGAATGCTCAATATAAGATGAGGGCGGATAAAAAACGCAGAGCTAAGGAGTTCCAAGTAGGAGATTCTGTCATGGTCCATCTACGGAAGGAACGGTTCCCTGCCAAGACATACAACAAACTCAAAATGAAGAAATTTGGGCCATGCAAAATCATTGGCAAATGGGATTCGGGTAATGCCTATGAGGTGGAGTTACCAAGTGAACTCAACATCTCCCCCGTGTTTAACATCTCAGATTTGGTTGAGTATCATGAAGGAGAAAGCAGTGAGATACCCAATCCAGATTTGTGGAGCATTCCAGCAGCCATCCCAGTTGTGGACGAGATAGAAGAAGTTCTGGATATGCGTGAGGGCCGGAGTACTCGGAACAAGAGTTATTCTGAGTATTTAATCAAATGGAAGGGCCGACCCATAGAAGATGCGACTTGGCTATCCAAGGTGGAGGTTGATCGTTTGGGTCTACCTCAGTCAAATCAGAAGTGAGGTCACTTCTCAAACCCACCCCGGGTGTCTGATGCAGGAGCATCCGGAGGCAAAGCTGGCAATCTTGCGTCACCCAAAATGTATTTTTTTCTTAAGTACTAAAACTGTCACGATATCACGACGCTTTTTGAAGAAGGGCACCAGTGGGCCAAACCGTCGCGATATCACGATGTTTTTTTTGAAAAGCATGGTCGGGACGCCAAACTGTCGTGAAATCGTGACATTTCTAAAGCAGCGCAGTCGGGATGCCAAACTGTCGTGAAATCATGACATTTCTAAAGCAGCACAGTCGGGACGCCAAACTATCGTGAAATCGTGACATTTATGAAGAAGCGCAGTCGGGACGCCAAACTATCGTGAAATCGTGACATTTCTGTTGCAACGTGGTCTGGATGCACAATGGTCGTGAAATCGTGACACTTCCGGAAGCAGGATTTGAAAGCACAGGGACATCTTTGACAAAAAGGCTCTAAGGCACAAGAATGGTCGTGAAATCGCGACACATTCAAAGGTAAGCTTAAAGGACGTCACGAAATCGTGACACCTTCAAATATAAAGTTTAAAATACGTCATGAAATCACGACACTTCTGGGAGGCAAGACTTGGAAGCATAAAGACATCGCAACACCTTCGAAGGCAGAGCTCAAAGATGTCACGAAATCGTGACATATCCGGAGGCAAGGTTCCACAATGCAAAGATGTCACGAAATCATGACACTTCCGAGCCAAGGACATACGGAATGCAAAGATGTCGTGAAATCATGACATATCCGGGAGCAAGGTTCCACAATGCAAAGATGTCATGAAATCGTGACACTTCCGAGCCAAGACGTATGGAATGCAAAGATGTCACGAAATCGTGACATGTCGCGGTTTCACGGCCCAAGGGAGGAAAGCGAGTAAGAAAGGCCTAGACGTCGCGATTTCATGATGTGTAGTAGAATCGCGGCCCCAAGGAGGAGAGAGAAGCCTAACGCCAAAACGTCATGATATCGTGACCAAAGAGGAGAGGGAAAGTGCTATGGCAAAAATGTCATGATATCATGACAGGGCACTCACGACGTTGACCAGTCGATGACTACAGGGACCAGTGCAGAGGGACACATGGCATGAAGTTACAGGTGGCACAAGAGTATGAAGCGGTTACAGGAAGCATGGCAACAGGACATGTGGCATCAACTGCAAACGGCCATGGCACATTCTTATGAATGATTGACTTGGCAGTGGATCGACAGGTGGCTGCAGGGCATACCACCACTATAGGCTATGATGTTTCGATGCATCTGACAGCATTTTCCGGTGGGACAGAGCATTCGTGCATGGGAGTCTCGCATTCAAGTAATGATGGTCCAAAGAGGGTCGGGCCAGGGGAGAAAGAAAGACGCCCGCACTTTGCGTAATGGAAAGAAGGAGGTGGCGACCGAGAATAAAAGGCGTGCATGCATTGTATTGAAGGACTCTTGGCCATTTATTTTTGGGGAATAGCTGTGTATCGGGAGGGGAGACCTCTATTTTTAATAAAGCTTGCTGGAATTTTGCCTGTGCATGGTTAATTTCTGCATTCTTGCTGTGTGTTGTGCGTAGCTCTATATCAAGAAGAAGGAGAATTTAAATATTTTATCCTACCCCTTTGATCTCATCCATTGGGGTAGCCCAGTCAGTTGCCTAGCCTGTGCTAAGGCACTGCGATGCAGAAGGTCTGAGGATCGAGTCCCATTGATGCCAGTTTTGTTGTATTTTATTGTTTGAGAAAGCATAGTGAAGAAGGTAAATACTTTTGTGTGCTCTTTTCGTTTCATCCACTAGGGTAGCCCAGTCGGTTGCCTAGCCTGTGCTAAGGCATTGCAAAGAAGAAGGTTTGAGGTTCGAAACTCATCGACACCAGTTTTTGCTATGGTTTTATTGTTTGGAAAAGTGCAATGAAGGAGTCAAGATTATTATCGCACCTTTTGGTTTCATCTAGCTGGTTAGCCCAATTGGTCATGAGCCGCGTTAAGGCGTTGCGCTACTAGAGGTCAGAAGGTCGAATCCCATCCGCGCTTGCTAAGTTTTGATGTGAGGTAAGGGTAAAGGTTTTTTGATTAATTTTTGAAAGGGAGATATAAGGATTTATGTTATAAGGTTTTATTTTGTAAATTTTATAAAGGGGAGATATAAGGGATATGATGTTAAAATAAAACTTTGTTTTGCAAGTTTTAAAAGGGAGATATAAGGAGTTATTTTTAAGCTTTATTGTGTATGTTTTAAATGAAGTGATAAAGGTTTAAAGTGGTTGATTTTCTATTTAAATCAAGAAATAAAAAGAGAATTATTGACCAGATTTGAAAAGCACATGCAAGAAGAAGATCATCATTATTGAGGCATATTTGGAGGGCACAAATCTGGAACAGGTCAAGGTGTCAAAGAATATTAAGTACACATATTCACCCAAGCATTCAATTGACAAGGAAGGACAATTCAGCAAATTCAAAGAAGAAGGAAAGGTGCACATGATAGTGGAAGAAGAGCAAGGTATAAGCATCTCCAAGTCAACACACAAGTAAGTTATCCAATGCTAGACTTGAGCTACATTTAAAATGTAATAAATGTGAGATATGTGGAAGTGATAGACTTAATGAAAGTGAAGAACATATTGGTCATTTGAAGCTTACTACATTAGTGCATATCATCCTCCATATGTTCTTGAATATTTCTGGGTAGAATGTGTGTGTATTGCTTTTAGTTGAGGAAAGCAAAGGTGAAGAACTTGATGCCATTATTGATCAAGTTTTGTAAGCATATTTGTGCATTGGTTATGATTGAATTTGGGAGTAAATGTGCAAGGGTTATAGATCATATTTGATGAGTAGGTTTTGGAGTAGATTTGAGCAGGTTTTGGAGATTTGGAGATTTGATAAGTTTTGTGAGCAGGTTTTGGAGTAGATTTGAGCAGGTTTTATGAGCAGGTTTTGGAGCAGATTTGAGCAGGTTTTATAGGTTTTGAGAAAATTTGAGTAGGTTTTATGAGCAGGTTAGATTGAGTGGTTTTCTGTATTGGTGTCCATAAACTTGAGCAAGGGGATTGGTGTCTCCTATGGATTGGTGTCCATGAAATTGAGCAAGGGGATTGGTGTCTCCTATGGATTGGTGTCCATAAACTTGAGCAAGGGGATTGGTGTCTCCTATGGATTGGTGTCCACGAACTTGAGAAGGGATTGGTGTCTCCTATGGATTGGTGTCCATGAACTTGAGAGGGGATTGGTGTCTCCTGTGGATTGGTGTCCACGAAATTGAGAAGGGGATTGGTGTCTCCTATGGATTGGTGTCCATGAACTTGAGCTAGGGGATTGGTGTCTCCTGTGGATTGGTGTCCACAAACTTGTATAGGGGATTGGTGTCTCCTATGGATTGGTGTCCACGAACTTGTATAGGGGATTGGTGTCTCCTGTGGGTTGGTGCCCACAAAATTTATTGAAGAAATATATAAGCAATATTTTTGTCATGGTTTTCTCCTAAGAGGGTGTTTCCACGTAAAATATTTGTCTCTTATGTGTATGGTGATTTGTGCATTGTTTCATTATTGCATTGATATTATTTGAAGTTATTGCTTTGGAAAGAAAAGAGAAAAGTTTTATCTTATACTGTTCACCCCCTCTCTTAGTATAAGCTTGTGTTCTTCAATTGGTATCAGAGCAGGTTCCTTTGTAAAAGCCTAACAACTTGAAGGAAGATCTTACAAGAACACACATGGCTAACCTTGAAGGTTTTTCATCAAATAGGGCACCACTATTTGATGGGACTAACTATGCTTTCTGGAGCATAAGGATGCAGACTTATTTGATGGCACATGGCTATGATATATGGCAATCCATTGAGGATGGGTTCACACCACCTACAACTCCTCCCATGGATAGAGATGGCAAGAAACTATTTGAAAATAATGCCAGGGCAATGAATGCAATATTAAGCAGGTTATGTGAATCAGAGTTTGTGAAAGTCATGCAATGCACTTCAGAAAAATAAATATGGGACAAGTTACAAAGAACATATGAAGGAGACGACAAGGTTAAAATGGCAAAACTTCAAACCCACAGGAGAAAGTTTGAAGACTTGAAGATGAAATATGAGGAAGATATTGCTAAGTATCTACTCCGAGTTGATGAGGTTGTCAACACCATTCGTGGACTTGGAGAAAATATTGAAGACTCTAAGATTGTTCAGAAAATATTGAGGTCACTTCCCATGAGGTTTGATGCAAAGGTTTCAGCAATAGAAGAGATGAAGGATCTTAAAACATTAAGCATGGATGAGCTACATGGAATTCTCATAGCCTATGAGATGAGGACTAAAAAATATCAAACATCCAAATGGGAAGCAACATTTAAAGCTTCAAGGAAGACAAAGAATAAGGAACCAGAATCAAGTGAAGAATCAAGCAGTAGAGAAGAAGCTAACTTCATATGAAGGAATAAGAAGGGTTCAAGAAAACACAAAGGTATGCATTATGTGAAATGTTTTAATTGTGGTAACCTTGGTCACTATGCATCTAATTGTCCACAAGCTAGAAGTAGTAGCAGTGAAGAAGAAAAAGAATACAAGAAAAAGAAAGAAAGAAAATTTTATCATGAAAAGAAAAACATGCATGATCAAGGCAAGCATGAGAAGAAAATATTTCAAAGACACAAGAAGAGTTTTTATGTTGAAGCAAGCAATTCCTCCAGAAAAAATGATGAAAGCCTCTCCGATAGTGAAAGAGAAGAAATCTTATTCCTGGCCATAGAAGAGAAAGAAGATGCTCCTATTGTCAAAGACCAAGAAGAAGAGAAATATTTAGAAAGTGAAGAAGAAGCCATGGTTGACATAGAAGAGGAACTTGTTGTTGCTCTTGAAGAATTGAAGAGGGTTAGAAAGAAGAACTCAATATTGAAGGCTCAAGTACAAGAGGATGAGAAGACAAAGGTAAAGTTGTCACAAGAACTCATTGACCTAAAATTTAAAATCGAAGAGGCAAGGTGAATTGAAGAAGGTATGGCTGAGTAGTTAAAGGCAAAAGAGTTGGAATGTGAAAAACTAGAACATGAGGTTGTCTCTCTAAGGAAGGGAGTTGAAAAATCTAATGATAAGCTACATGAGTTTGAGAAAATCTCAAAATTCATGTTTGAAATTATCAAAAGATAGAGATCTTCAGTTATAAATACTGGACTTGGGTTTGAAGAAGGTCAAAAGAAACAACAGGGGGAGTCAAGCTCAAAAGGAATAGAGGCATCAAATAAAATGATTAAAGAGGAACCTAAGACCTATGCTGATGTGTTGAGAAGTGGAAGCATCAAGGAAGAAGAAAACAAAGCATCATCAAGGAACAAAGTCCATCACAGAAATAACAATGAGAGAACCATGTGACAATATCCTCCAAGGCAATCAGATAGGTTTCAAAATTTCTTCCATGGTCATTGTTTCTCATGTAACCATTTTGGTCATAAAGTTGTAAATTGCAGAGTCCGTGCTATGAATGATTTTGGCTTCACCAAGAGAAATTTCAATTCATTTGCACCCCTCATGGACTACAATATCATTTGTTACAAATGTAACAATTTTGGGCATACAACTAGATGGTGTAGAACAGTGTTCCCTAAATTTCTGAAGTCAAGCAAAAAGGAGAATGGTCAAAATGTTCAAAAGGGTATGACCTCCAAAGTTTGGAGAAAGAAAATAAAACAAGAAGAGGAACATAGTAATTTGGGAGTTTCACTCCCATATCATAATTGAAGTCTCAAGTAAGAGTAGGGAGGAAGGGGGCATTGTCAAGTGTCTTATCTTATAGCCCCAAGGAGCCTTTGCCATTGATGTCAAAGGGGGAGAATTTTTAGTAAGGGGGAGCAGCTAGTTAGGGGGAGCAGCTTGTGATCCTGTTCAGTAAAGGTCAGTTTCTTTGTAGGGTTGCCATCAATGACAAAGGGGGAGATTGTTAGAAATATTGAGTTGTCATTGATGTCAAAGGTAGAAATATCTTCAAGGATGAAATGTTGATGTCAAAGGCAAAAATATCTTCAAGGATGAAATGTTGAGTTGTCACTAAGTGCAAGGTAGATATCTTCAAGGATGATGTCAAAGGTAGAAATATCTTCAAGGATGAAATGTTGAGTTGTCACTAAGTGCAAGGCAGATATCTTCAAGGATGCTTTAATATTTAAATATTAAAGTAGGAGGTTTATATTTAAATCAAAGGATTTAAATATAGTTTAAATATTTAAAGGTTAAATATTTAAATGTTGGGCAACCTCCTTAAGCGCACCATGCAAAAGAAATTAAAATTAAAAATCCAAATGATGGGTCGACCTCCTTGAGCGCACCATGCAAAAGTTTGAAAATTTCAAATATTCAAATTTATGGGCTGACTTCGTTGGGCACGCATGAAAAAGCATATAAATAAAATCCCTTAATTCACTTTGGACTTGGCAATGCGATTCGAAGAATATCCATCGTGGTGAGTGCGAGTGGCAATGAGTAGAAGGAGGAGGAGAGGAGCGCAAGTTCGGCAATGTAGAAGAAGGAGAATTTAAATATTTTATCCTACCCCTTTGATCTCATCCATTGGGGTAGCCCAGTCAGTTGCCTAGCCTATGCTAAGGCACTACGATGCAGAAGGTCTGAGGATCGAGTCCCATCGATGCTAGTTTTGTTGTATTTTATTGTTTGAGAAAGCACGACGAAGAAGGTAAATACTTTTGTGTGCTCTTTTTATTTCATCCATTGGGGTAGCCCAGTCGGTTGCCTAGCTTGTGCTAAGGCACTACGAAGAAGAAGGTTTGAGGTTCAAAACTCGTCGGTGCCAGTTTTTGTTATGGTTTTATTGTTTGGAAAAGTGCAACGAAGGAGTCAAGATTATTATCGTGCCTTTTGGTTTCATCCGATTGGTTAGCCCAATTGGTCATGAGTCATGTTAAGGCACTACGCTACTAGAGGTCAGAAGGTCGAATCCCATCCACGCTTGCTAAGTTTTGATGTGAGGTAAGGGTAAAGGTTTTTTGATTAATTTTTGAAAGGGAGATATAAGGATTTATGTTATAAGGTTTTATTTTGTAAATTTTATAAAGGGGAGATATAAGGGATATGATGTTAAAATAAAACTTTGTTTTGCAAGTTTTAAAAGGGAGATATAAGGAGTTATTTTTAAGCTTTATTGTGTATGTTTTAAATGAAGTGATAAAGGTTTAAAGTGGTTGATTTGCTATTTAAATCAAGAAAGAAAAAGAGAATTATTGACCATATTTGAAAAGCACATGCAAGAAGAAGATCATCATTATTGAGGCAGATTTGGAGGGCACAAATCTAGAACAGGTCAAGGTGTCAAAGAATATTAAGTACACATATTCACCCAAGCATTCAATTGACAAGGAAGGACAATTTAGAAAATTCAAATAAGAAGGAAAGGTGCACATGATAGTGGAAGAAGAGCAAGGTATAAGCATCTCCAAGTCAACACACAAGTAAGTTATCCAATGCTAGACTTGAGCTACCTTTAAAATGTAATAAATGTGAGATATGTGGAAGTGACAAACTTAATGAAAGTGAAGAACATATTGGTCATTTGAAGCTTACTACATTAGTGCATATCATCCTCCATATTTTCTTGAATATTTTTGGGTAGAATGTGTGTGTATTGCTTTTAGTTGAGGAAAGAAAAGGTGAAGAACTTGATGCCATTATTGATCAAGTTTTGTAAGCAGATTTGTGCATTGGTTATGATTGAATTTGGGAGTAAATGTGCAAGGGTTATAGATCAGATTTATGAGAAGGTTTTGGAGCAAGTTTTGGAGTAGATTTGAGCAAGGTTTTGGAGTATATTTGAGTAGGTTTTGTGAGTAGGTTTTGGAGTAGATTTGAGCAGGTTTTGTGAGTAGGTTTTGGAGCAGATTTGAGTAGGTTTTGTAAGCAAGGTTTTGGAGAATATTTGAGCAAGAAATTGAGCAAGGGGATTGGTGTCTCCTATGGATTGGTGTCCATGAACTTGAGCAAGGGGATTGGTGTCTCATGTGGATTGGTGTCCATGAACTTGAGCAAGGGGATTGGTGTCTCCTATGGATTGGTGTCCATGAACTTGAGCAAGGGGATTGGTGTCTCCTATGGATTGGTGTCCATGAACTTGAGCAAGGGGATTGGTGTCTCCTGTGGATTGGTGTCCACGAACTTGAGCTAGGGGATTGGTGTCTCCTATGGATTGGTGTCCATGAACTTGTATAGGGGATTGGTGTCTCCTGTGGATTGGTGTCCATAAACTTGTATAGGGTATTGGTGTCTCCTATGGGTTGGTGCCCATGAAATTTATTGAAGAAATTTATAAGCAATATTTTGTTGTGGTTTTCTCCCGAGAGGGTGTTTCCATGTAAAATATTTGTCTCTTATGTGTATGGTGATTTGTGCATTGTTTCATTATTGCATTGATATTATTTGAAGTTATTGCTTTGGAAAGAAAAGAGAAAAGTTTTATCTTATACTGTTCACCCCCCCTCGTAGTATAAGCTTGTGTTCTTCATTCAATGGTTTAGAGAGCTCAATCTGATTTCAACCTTTGTCCTGCCATTTCCTCAATTGTTTCTTCATGTTCCTCATATCAAATATCAAAGCAATTTGAAAATTTAAGAATGAGTGAGGAAACTCGAATAAATATTTCATTAAGAGATCAAGATAATCAGTTTCTTCAAGAGCCTCTTTTGGATCTTGCCAAGCTACCACCTTCACCAAGGACTATGGGTTTTCCCTAAAAGAAAGGTGATGTTGTACACATTGGCACGTGTACCTTTAAATTTAGAGGAATTTCATTCAAAGAAAAGATATTTGGTAGAAAAACCTCTCCCATTGAGGATTATTCACTCATTGTTACCTTTCTGGTAACTACCCACTTCCTAAACAAATCTTATCTAGTATGGGATATGTAGGTAAAGGTTTGGGGCCATAAAAAAAAGGTATACAAGAGCCCTTAGATGTCAAGATCTAGCATGGGAGATGTGGCATAGGTTTCATACCTAACAAAAACCAACCTTTACCATTTGACAATGATGATCATCTTATGACTTATGCTAAATATTTGGATCATCAAAAGTAAAAAATGGATGATGAGGATGATGGTCTCCCTTATTCTTCTGAGATATTGTTTTGTAATATGATTAGTTATGTGTGTTCAAGAGATAATATTTCTATTTCTAGGAAGGATACTACTTCATTGTCTTATAGACACCTTGCAAGGTTAGGGATTGATCCTCCTTATCTTAAGAATGATGGTTTTTTTTTTGTGAATGTATTGATTATCGTACTATGGCTGTTAAAGAAAAAGCTATGAAGAAGCCTCTCCATGATTCTAATCATCAAGATGGCTTGCCTTCTAGATGTTTCTTTGATAAAGCAAATCATGATACACCTATTATATTTGTCAATATAAGAGGCAATTTCAAAATTTATGTTGATTAATGCTCTAATTTTTTAAATTAACCAACCAAAATTAATCATCAATTAGACATGCATTTTCATTTCGTTGCATCCATCTGATTGCTCATAATTGCACTTTCCCTGTCATATTCTACATGATTTTCTTAACATTTAATTCAACTTGCATTTTTAATTGACATATATTGCATGGTTACTTTTTCATGATTGATTTATCATATATATTTTTAGGAATTTCATGACAATGGCATGTTAGGTCATAGCTCACATGCATTACACTTTCACTAGGGTTTTGATGCCTAGTGAAATTCCCACCCTAGAAATTTTTTTTCTTATTTATTCTTCTTCTTCTTCTTCTTATTTGTTGTTATATTTTCCTCCTTGGCTTTGAGAGTATTATTCATACCATCATTTTCCCTCAATTCAAGGATGATAACTTCTTGTGGATATGTCCTTATCACCTTTTTCATGATATTTTATTTTCTTTTGTCTTTCACCTAGACAAGGATATATGTCCTCCTACCTTCTTATGGTTGTTCTCTACTTATTCTAAGCACTTGCACACACTCACAAGTGATATTTCTTATCTTTTGCTTTTACATGTTACACACATCACACCCCTATCAAGGGTAGAACTCGTTCACTCTTTTCATCTATATATATTACACCCCACACGGTATGGCATACATCCTAGTGGGTATCTTTCATACATTAGGCATGTTCCCCTATTGGGTAAAACTCCTCTTAACTCAATGATCCCAACACCCCATTATAGGATAAGCTCCATGCCCATTTCAGCTGGTCACAACACACATCCTAACGAGTAATCACCCCATAGCAGTCACTAGCAAGCAACCATACATAGTGGGTCACACTCCAATATTTGATCATCTTAAGTGAGTGCTACACCCATAGCTGGTTTAGCTCTATATTCATGTTTGATTCATGATTTTTGGTCACAATGGTCTACCAAGATCTATGCTAATTCAAACAACATAATTTAATTACCCATTTTTATTCATGATTGTTGACCTTTACTTTTTCTCATTATTCTTTTCTTTTCTTCTTCGTGTTTCTTCTTCTATCTTGCATATGCTTCATTTTTCATTCATATAGTCCATGCATTGCATAGTTAGTTTCATGCATAAAACATCACAATTATAAAAATCATAAAAGACATAACAATAAATAATATGCATACACACAAAGCACACACAAATCAATGAATCATAACAAAAGCAACTTAGTATTACTCAAAAAGAGAGAGATACATAGATGTCTTATCGATGTACCATAGTATAGTCTCGATACACTCAAAACATCCCTAAGGATGCATGCCATAATAAAAATTGGCATATCATCTTAATCCCTAGTCCTATATTTGGGAGCCTATCTCCTCAGCTCTACCATTGAAGGTGGCCCTACTGAGGGCAATTCACGGATTGAGAGACCGTTCATGACTGAGATCATGTCTTGCTCATAGATTGTAAGGATGGAGGGGATATCACCCACTGTCCCTATGGTACTTCTTGTTAGTACATGGTCTCATATAAGGTATCCCTCTGCATGACCACATCCAAGCTCTCTCCTATAATTTTGTAGCTTTGCATGTAGTAGGTAAATCCTATCACTAGTCTTGCTGCACCCAAAAGTAGCCATCCCCTCTACTCATACCCTCTAATACTTTGTATCTCTATGACTCACCTCCTCCTAAAACATCTCTCTCTATCTCTATAGTGCCTAAGGCACTTTTTAGCCCTTTGATCCTCTTGGATATATCCTCTTAGAGTAGGTCCATATCCCTTTGAAGATTTGCTACCTGTGCTCATAGCACCTTTATCTCCCTCCTCAAATCCTCCTGACCTGAGGCCTTGCCTAGGATAGATGCTACTAATATGGAGGCCTCTCCCACTCCTCTACTCGGTGGTACCCCAACCACTATAGGGGCAACTCCAACTATCCCTACCTCCCTGGTCCTTGTACTGATAGTGGCCTCTATCACTATCTTGAATTGAACCCATGCCTATCTCTATCTCAAGGCTACTTGGCCTTGTTGCTCCCTCTTTGTGGCTCTTAGATAAACCTATAAAAAATATCACTACATGCCCAATCTCATCACCTAACACCTAAGTATCAAAACTAGAGGGGAGACCCTCTAGGGCATGACTCCTCTATACCACCTTTGATATCTGAAGGCCACTCTTGCATCATCAACCTTGATATCCATATAAGGTGGATCATCCAAGTCCTCCTCTACCCACCTAGCCAGATCAGGGTCTCCTCTAACTCTCATTGGATCTCGGTACACTCTCATGTACCAATAGTCTCCTAAGTTTAGGATCCCCTGCAAGATCCTAAATTGCTACAGGAATCCATCAAATCGATAGACCTCTAGCTCCCCTCTCTTCATGGTTAGCCACCTAATCCTCCTCACCCTGGCTATATCCTCTCCATCCTTACCCCATATTGGGTGTAGATGATAAGGTCACCAAATAATCTTGGTCTTCCTTAGCTCATCTATTACCCACATTACTAGTGGCATGTTCTTAACATAGGTCCTCTAGACCCGATCGAGTGATCTGGACCACCTATATGTAGCTGGCCATGTTAGGTTAGGTAGTGGTTCTAGTAGTGCATCTATTCTCCACACTACTATGTGATCCCAGATCCACACCTGAAGTGATGTTGTATAGACTATCCATGTATGATGCTTGTATAGGTTGTTGCATAATATCCTATATAAGTGGGCCAACACATATGGACCCCATGCAAATTGCACTTCTTGGCCTTGCATATATGCTACTATACCCACCATAACCCATGATATATATCACCTACTAGTGTGGCATATCAGCAAGCCTATCATAATCTCATAGAGTATGATCATTAATGGGTCAACTCCATATCACCCTACCAAGTCATTTACTACCATCATGCTCTCCCACACCTAGTGGGTACATACTTCAAATAGTCACTACAATGTAGCTAACTATCCTCAAGATCTGTAAATAGCTCTTCCACTTATGGGGATGTGCAAGATGCACCACACATACTTCAATGTGATGATCATCTCCCCTATCAGTAAATAGAAGATTGATGACTCTGGATACCATCTCCCTCCTAGTGCTATTAATAGTGCTCTATCTACCTCCAATCAAGGTATCCTTACCAAGTGGTCTAGCCCCATCATCCCTAGAGTGTCTCTCTTCACCTACCCAAGTTTGCAAAGCTCCACCTCCAAGGAGCCTAGTCACCACTCGCGACTCTCGATTAGGCGATGTTGCATCCATAACAAAATAAAAATTTAATCAGTATGTTTTCACATTAAATAATAAAATTAAATTAATGCTAGCTTGCTTGCCTCTCTTTTTTTCTCCTTTTCTTATTTTATTTTATTTTTCTATTTTTTTTCTTTTTCTCTCTTTGATGAAATCATGCTCACTTTTTCATAGGCACAATTTCATCATTTTCACTCCTTTTGCAAAATCACACCTTGTTTTTCATAGGCATGATTTCACGAAATCGTGCTAGGGTATTTTTGGGTGTGATTTTACTTGCTACTAAAAACCAAGATGAAATCATGGTTGGGCCATGAAATCATGGTTGATTCGTAAAATTACACCTAGTCTGTACATGGAAAACCCATCGGATTTGGCAAAAAAAGACAAATTGGAAAGCAAAAATGGAAAATTGTTTATCAACAAGATGGATCTTTTTATCTTACCTCTTCTTGCTCTAATTTTGTGTTGGCCTTGCCCCTCGTGATCGTTGAATGATGCACTAGCAATGCCCTCTCCATTTTTTCTCCAAAGCTCTTTTCTCCCTCCTCATGTGATGAAAATGAATTAAGGTTTTGACCCATTTTTCCTTTTTATGCCTATTTTTATTGCTCTTTTTTCTTCTATTTTTTTTTTTTTGCTTTTTCTTCTTTTGAGTCTACCATTTTGAGTTTCTTTAGGAATTTATCATTTCTCATGAAACTCGAGGGGGCACCCTGGCCTAAAGAGTTATTAATGTTCCTAATGCCTTGGTTTGCATGTAAAACAAGAAAGTTTCTAAAATGACACCATTTTTGCACCACCCCTTTTCTTCTAAACTAGCCGCTCCTTTTCTACTTGTTATATTCCACTTATATAAGTATTTCTTTAACATATTTATTAGGCCATAAATGCATCAAAGAGGGGGTAAAATGTAGACATAGAAAATTGATCCACTTGAGTGAGTCATTTTTTCTAAGCCCTTAGAGAGACCCTCTAGACTTGCCTAAAGCATGACTAGGCCTCTCTTTTCCATTTTTCCTTCTTTTTCTCATCTTTTGATGAAATCACGGTCATCCTCGATGGGGTGCAATTTCACCTTGGTGAAGATGCAGTCATCCTTGATAGGGCATGATTTTGCCTAATTTGGGTTTGTCTTAGAAAACACTAATTTTCCAAGTTGATGTCTTTAGATGTCAGATCTTCTTGGTTTTTCCACCCATTCTTCCTTCAAATCCACTATAAAATGAGGGTTTGAAGTATTATTTTTTCCCACAAGAAATTTGAGACATTAAGTGATAGTATTAATCATACACACTTTAACAAGTTTATTATTTTCTTATTTTTCAAGCAAGTTAGCTCGTAAGTTTGAAATCTAGTCTATTGAAGCTTTTTTTCTACTGCATTGGATTATGTGTTACTGCATTTGGTGGACAAGTGTTGAAGCCCTAAGGAGGAATTTTCTACTTGGAGGTCTCCATCCATTTTTTTTTGCTTCTTCACTATCGCTAGGTTGTTTTTTGCTCTTCTACATTTTGCATATTAGTTAGGTTTAATTTCACATCTATTTCACTACTTTTTTCTACTAAAAAATCATGCTTGGTAATTATGGGACACGATTTTTCCATTCTATGAAATCATAATCACTTCAAATGAGATAAAATTTTGCTTAGATGAATATTGGGGGCAATTTGCTATCTCCAAACCCTAGGTTGATATTTTATGTTGCATTCTAATCATAATAACATATTTTGTGTTCTATTTATCATACTTTTTTGTTGCATATTGTTCTATTTGTCCATATTCCAAAGGTTAAATTTCACTTTTGTATTTCAAAGGTTAGCTAAAAGGACCTAGGGGGATTGATTGCTGTACCTCCAAGCATTTTTATACAATGGCCTAATAAGGCCCCCTAATGCTAACTGTAGATACCAAAACCTAGCCACTTGTCCTCCATCCATGCTTTCCCACCATTTTCTGCCCACTATTCATATATATTTATATATATTTATTTTATATATATTTAAATATTAATATTTATATATTATATTATATATATTTAATAAATATATATTCATATAAGTGAATTAATCCCAACCATCCAATTTCACTTAATCCTATCCGTTCATCCACATCAATCCATACCACAACCTAAATTTAATATCCACCCTCCGATGTGCTTTTATCTCAGCCACACGATTAGTGTCATTGAAACCCTAAGTATGCCCTAGGTTGGATTATTAATATGAGCCATTTTGATGGCTCAACCCCTGAATCCCAAAGCAATCCTTGAATCATAAGCATTTTTGTGAAGTGTTTGCTGCCAAGTTCCCTAGAGTATCCAAGTGCTCTTCCCTTCCATACTCACTCACCATAACCCCCGCATCCTTCACCTCATCCATCGCTCATCTAGATCTACCTCTACAAATTTTCCCATTAATTGTTGAACACCTTCAGGCACTTCCTATCACTCCCAATCATCTCTGAGTACCTCCTCCTCCACCACCAAGTGTCTTTGGATACCCTCCACCATTACAAAGCACCCACAAACATTTCTTGCAGCTACCGAGTGCCTGTTTATATTTTATGCAAGAGATTCTAAATTCCCCCTAGCCTCTTGGTGATGCTAGTATATCATTGCATTAGTTCACTGCAATAAGATTCATCAGACCAGAAGATAGAAAATACATAAGGTAAATCCATTAATTAATATTTCATTATATGTAATTTTATTTTTGTCCATTTCATTTACAATAGATAGTTAGGGTTTAACTATTGATTATACAGTACCTCACACTATGGAGCCCTCACAGGTGCTACTAAATCATTTTTTGTGTTATTATATGCAGATATAAAATTGTGATATCAACATTGGATAGTTGATTAAGTTGGAGTGGCCTAGCGTCAAATAACTAAAATCCCACTCACTTTTATTGGGAGCAAAGATGCGCCTGAAGACACTACCGGCCTTGTTTGCTAGGGTTTCAAAGAAACTTAGCCATTGTAAATCAGTATCAAAAGGATTTAAAGATCCTCATTGTAACAATGTATTTTTTAGGCTCCCCCCATTAATATAATATAATTCATTATGAAATTCTATGTTCTTTGAGAACCAATGTGTGTGAAAATGAATTCCTTAACCCATCTTGAGTAAATTGGGTAAACCTGTTATGGATGAGACCAAGAAGCTAGATTCTCCTTTTGTGCAGTCAAAGGTCTCTTTGAAAGATATTTGTCACCATGCATGAGTGTACTTCACTACCAATCAAGTGTCTATAGCTCCGGTGGAGGCTAACTCCATAGTCCATGATTTGTATTTTTGATCTCTTAAGTTTTGGGGATGACTACCTAACCGTCTAACTAGAAATGTAGTATGATACTTATAACCCAATGATTAGTGGTGTGTGATGTAAAATATTTAGAGTTTTTGTTAGGGATTTTTCTCCACTCTTTATTTTATTTTTGGAATTTTGGTAGTGGTGATAACCACTATTTTGGTGTACTATGTTGCATGATGGGACTAGCAATGATGACCCTTTTTACTTCAAGATTTATACCAAGTATGGTGTTATCCCTCTTTGACACAAGATGTTTTTAATATGTGAAATTATGTTTTGTTCAAGAGTTTTTTGGAGTCAATTCCTAAAACTCAATATTTTATTAGTGTATATGTGCAATGGTCCTAAAAAGAACTCAACATGTATTTTGGAGGTTGCTTAAAATATTAGGAGTGGTTGAGTGATCAAAAACACCTAGGACATTGTGAATATATGGAGGCAAATGGCAATTTGATTTGATGGAATGAAATGGGTGAATTTTATGGATGATATTTTGAGGATGCCCTTGATTAAGGTAACATGATTTTATTTTGGACCAATTCAAAACCTTAAACTTAATAAATGATCCCTAATATGACATGGATGTGAATGCAATGTATGACATGCAATTTTGTGAAATTTGAAATGCAATATGAAATGTGTGTTAATGCATTATTTTTGGAATGTAGATGCAAGTGAAATGCAATGTTATGAATGAAATGTATGCAAATGTTTTTGTGTATTAGCCATGTATATATACATATAGAAATCAAATCATGCATAGAATGCTCTCAAGTGTGTAACATTAAATGGTTTGGATTTTTTATCTCCTTCTAGACTGGAAAACCTATAAGTACCATTACACACTCTTTGTGTAACAATGTATAGACCTAACCAATTGGCAACAAATTTATCATGAAGATGTGGTAATGCATTGGTATTTTGTTGGTTCTCTTTAAGGACAAGATATTATACTTAGAATTCATGTAGATGAACTTTGGCATTATAAGCACATTTGACGTGGTCTTGATAAACTTGTTAATGCTCTAAAGCATTGACTCACCTCTCATCAAGAAGTGTGAGTTAGTCAAGACATGCTTGTCTAGTAGTGTCATCATCTATGAATTCCTACAAAGAAATTCACTACAACATTAGCCCTCCTCCTTTTATTATCTGATCAAAGGCACTACTACCACTTAGGGGCCTCCTAGGTCCCATCATCCCTAGCCTCACAATCACCATTCCCATCAGCCACCCCTTAAGGTGGTACCCATGGTGGTTGAGATGAAAACCATGCATTGTACATTGTAGTTGTCCCTGCATCACCTACATTCATGAGATCCATCTCCTCATCATCCTTGTAGGCCATCGTCCATAGCTTCATGCATGGTAGCCCTATCTTCTCCCAATGTCTTCTATAGTGCATTGGCTCATCTGGGACATCCTACCTCAGCCTAAACTTTCAAAGTACTCGAAAGAACTGAATATACTTAGACTCACTTTGATGTCTCCCAACCACCCACCTAGCTTGACACACTTATTGCAAGTGCTCTCCATATCCAATCCCCATGCAAGCCTGCCATGACCTCCATATCACTTGGGCAGATGTCAATCCAACCCACAAATCCTAGTACCATTGGATTGTCCACACTAGATGCCTCAACTGTACCTCCTCGACCACCACCCATCTCCTAGAATAGGGTTACTCCCTACCCAAGTCTACCATAGGTAAACCCTTTGGTTGAGCTACATTGAAATGCTTCCATCCCCAACATTGTAGCAATAAGCTACATCCCAATACTTTTCTCCCATGCCTCATCATGTCATATAGATCTCGGTATACCTACACCAATTAATCAAAAGCCCACACATACACCTATCACCTAGTGACCATATTGTTCATTAACCCTATCATGTTCCAAGGGAACCTACACCTAGTGCTATTCAAGGCCATGATGTTGGCAAACATGAACATAACCAAGGTGCAGAGGGTATCCAACTCATTGTCCACATACATGGACAAATACGGTATATCCCCATTCTCAAACCTCACACCTTGACATGCATCTCCAAACATCTTCATCATATCTATCTCCCATTTGAGCCTAATATCAACCCAGATTCCCTCCACTGGTACTTTGAGGATGCGATATACATCCTCCAATGTTATGGTCACTTCTCCTATGGGGATCTAAAAAGTCCCCCTATCTGCATCTGATATCTCTGCCAAGGCAGAGAGATACCCCTAATCTGCCCTCACCACATCAATGCAGGCTACCTCAACTAGCCCCATGACCTTAAAAAAATCCCACTCATCCTTCACCACTGTCTTCCTCATCCTAGGAATGAAAGGTGAGAATCAATGTCGAGCCTCCAAAATCCTAAGCTGCAACATAGCACAAAATATTTGTCAATAATTTTGTCAAAAAAAAGCTTTGGATAATACACAATAAAGGGAATTACCTTAGTATCCCACACTCTAGAAATAGCCCTAGCATATACACCCGCTACCTCCACCACCATATCTTCTATGCACAAATCACTTCACCTCACTTCACTCCACTCCTCCAAACGTAGCTTCTCAAACTCTCAAACGTACAAATTAGCTTTATTTCTCATATTGCAAGCTATTTATAGTTGCTTCAAGCAACTTGAGATGACCATGGGTTTTTCCTGGTGCACTAAAACACACCAAGGTGTTTGCAGTAGTGCCCAAACACCAGTGGGCATCTGCATAGGCTTAAAGCGCCAATGGGCATTTGGCACTATTTTCAAAAAAAGAAAAAATCTTTCAAAATAGTGGCTTATCCCAACCAAATCACTCCAAATTGCATCCATACATTCATTTCATCATTTTATTAGGTTTTGTGAAGATTTAAAATGATTTGGATGCATAATTTTGCTTGCGACCACATATTGTAAATTTACCTAACAAGTTACAAAAGCACCCCAAAACAGTCCAAATCTTCACAAAATAATTATAATCATCATTTTAATCATTCATACATCATACTAATAATATTTCACATCATCATTTGCATATTTTCCAAGTGTAAACCAACATTCAAGTGAATCTCGTATCAAGTGGATTTTTATACATATTTGGTGATTGCAGTGATTTGCATCCATGCAATTTAGTAATATGAATAGCCTACCATAAGAACACTTGGTCATGCTCATCATTCCATATCTCATTGTTTGAAACCACAATCATATTTGGTACTTCACATTTTGCATGAAACCTTGCCAAGAATAATTTACACAAAAATTTGTCATTGATGGCCTAGTTCATGGGGCTTAAAACATGGACAAAATCAAACTTCATCATTACACATTTCCTTGATAGTCATCATGGTGACTGGCCTTAGCTAGGGTGATTGGTTCCAATCATACGAATTATCTGACAGTCACTAGTTCGCCCTCCAAAGTTGATTATTTATCTTTGCATTTTCATCTTTACATATCAATGATCTCGAAAGGCATATTCTTCAAAAGCATCGAGTCACCCCAAATTTGGGGCAACCACATCTGGTTCTAACTTTTCCAACAATGGGAGACATCTTACATGATCATGGCATCCTCACTTGGCAAAAATCCCTTCATATGGTGGGACAAAAATAGACTCATTTTGCATCACATCTACCACAAATATTTCATATGTTGGGGTATAAACAGATGCATCATTTCACATTTTTTCCACCAACCCCTTTCACACTTGTTGGGGCAAAAATGGTATCACATATCACATCATCCATCATTAATTTGCACAAATTTTTCAATTGGCTTGTGAGATTCATCCGCAAGCTCATTTTCCAATTGAGGAAATAAGCTACACAAAATTCAAATTATTTTATTCTTTTGTATACAAGCTCATGTTTCACATCCCAAGAGAAGTTGCTTCTACACCTAGCCAAAATAGGTATCTCATGTTTTTGCACTACATTATGTTTCACACAATGCAATACAAAAAGGGGCATCTGTAGATACCAAAACCTAGCCACTTGTCCTCCATACATGCTTTCCCACCATTTTCCACCCATTATTCATATATATTTATATATATTTAAATATTAATATTTATATATTATATTTTTAATATTTAATAAATATATATTCATATAAGTGAATTAATCTTAGCCATATGATTTCACTCAATCATATTCGTTCATCCACATCAATCCATGCCACAACCTAAATTTAATATCCACCCTCTGATGTGATTTTATCTCAACCACATGATTAGTGTCATTAATACCCTAAGTATGTCCTAGGTTGGATTATTAATAGGAGCCATTTTGATGGTTCAACCCCTGAATCCTAAAGCAATCCTTGAATTAAAAGAACTTTTTTGAAGTGTTTGTTTCCAAGTTCCCTAGAGTATCCAAGTTCTCTTCCCTTCCATCCTCGCTCACCACAACCATCGTATCCTTCACCTCATCCCTTACTCAGCCAGATCTACCTCTGCAGATTTCTCCCTCAGTCACTAAACACCTTTGGGTGCTCCTTGTCATTCCTTAGTGCCTCTAGGTACCTCCTCCTTCGCAACCAAATAAATTTGGGTGCCATTCGCCATTACCAAGTGCCCACTAGCATTTTCTGTAGCCATCAAGCACCCACATATATTTTATGCCAAATACTCTAAAGTCCCCCTAGACTTTGGGTGACGCTAGGGCATCATCGCATCAATTCACTACAACAAGCTTCATCAGACCACAAGACAACAAATATGCAAGGTAATCCATTAATTAATATATCATTACATGCACTTTTATTTCTGTCCATTTCATTTACAACAAATAATTAGGATTTTACTATTGGTTATAGAGGGCCTCACATTGTGGAGGCCTTGCAGGTGCTACTAACTCATATTTTGTGTTATTATGTGTAGATCTAAAAGTGTGATATCAGCATTGGAAAACTGCTTAAGCTGGAGTGGCTCGACATTGGATACTTAAAAGCCCACTCACTTCTGTTGGGAGCAAGGATGCGCCTGAAGACACCACCAACCTTGTTTGCTAGGGTTTCGAAGAACCCTAGCCATTGTAAATTTGTATCAAAATGATTCAAATATCCTCATTGTAACAATGGAGTTTTTAGGCTCCCCCCAATTAATATAAGATCATTCATTGTGCAATTCTATGTTCTTTGAGTTCAATTTATTTCGTATTATTTGGTGTTGCATTTTTGTCTCTTCACTAATAATATTTTTTAAGTGTTTGCCAAGCTATTTTGTAGGAATATATATCATTGGATATGGCTAGATAAAATATAAAAGCTTGAAACAACCACCATTTTTTATTTTTGTTAAAACCCTAGATCAAATATAAAAGAAAGATATTTTGATTTCTAGGCATTTGAAAAATAAACAACATATAGTGTGCACTTAGGGTTTAATATTGTTTGTGCATATTTTCTTGAACCCTTGCTTAAAGGATTTCATTTTGTAACCATATGGTTAGAAATAATTCAAAGCAAAGAATCATTCAAGGGTTAGCTCTTATTTTATTGTATTCTATATTTTTGAATTGTCCTTTATCTTTTCCCAATGTAACTCTAAAAAGGCCAAACATAGGTGATTGTCTTGAACTTAACACATCAATATATCCCACCCCAAATATAGATCAAGTCCTTAAACCATTCCCGGTGAACCCTCCCTCCCTTTTTTTACACTGAGGTTTAGAGAACAACATACCCTTGCGGTCACCTCAAATCCCTGTGGATCCAACCAAGAATCATATGCGGTAGAGTAGTTTTCCCCCTCTACAATTCCTTTCTTCTTCTTAGATCCTTGCCTAAGTTCTTCAATGCTACCTACATTCTTCTTCTTCTTCTTAGGACATTTCTTGAGTTCTTAATCTCTTGAATGTGCTCCATTCCCTATTATATCAATGCAATCTCCAATGCTTTCATGAACTATTATGTTATTTTTGATAGGGGATATTCTGTCAAGGCCTACTATACCTAAAATTGGCAAGCGCTCTCTTATTTAATGTTCGATATTCCCTTACATGGCTCCAATATCTTCCTTTATGGTCTACAATATTTTCTTAAAATAAAATTCACATCAAGGTTAATCTTGATGCTTGGTTAAAAATTGACTCCTCAAAATTTAATGGAGTATGGTGGTAGCTCAGCTACCACTATTGGATTTTTAGATAGATTATAACAGGTCCAAATATTTAGGATCAAATATATTATTTAATATTTAAGAATTCAATTATTAATGATCAATATTAATAAACAAACATTCATATAAAATAAAATAACATGAAGTAAAATGGCCAATATCATTTATGAGATAACATGAAGGAAATTTAATAATAGAATTGCTCAAATTGTATAAAAGTCTCAATATTACCAATGCTTGTTTTACAGATGATTCTTTGATATTTGATTATAATACAAGGATCCTTTTATCCATTATTTAGCCTTAGAAATATTACTCTTCAATACTTTAATTTTGCACTCCTTACACATTCGGGAGATGCAACATTTCCTATTCCATGCATAAGATAAATCTCACATGACCTTTGGCTTCACATATTTCCACTTGTAAACATGACTCTTGACTCTCTATTTATATACATACTTTCTAACTTTACACACTTGCACACATTATTAAACGATACTTGTGCACATCCTACACATAGACACATACATAAAATGGATATATAAATCACACTCTTATACCATAGGCACCATGAGGGTACAGTAGCATGTGCCAAATAATACAATATTTCCCAACATATATTTTATATCTTTCTATAAAAATACTAGAAACTGAATTATGTTTTTCTTTTAATAATTATCCATCCCATTTGTGTTTGATCCATATTGTTCTAATATCTCCTAAAATTTCTAATGTTGAAATTACTAGACAGTTCCCATCTTTGAAATATTTTTAATGCATCCTTACATTCCTCACTCCATTTTTTATTTGTTTTATTAAAATAATATCAAGATTATAACAACCAATTAATTCCTTGATAACTCTTTTTTAGGGGCTTTATCTATACCCCTAATATCCAAGATACCATCTTCATTATCACTTTTTATTTTTATTTTATGGTTGATTCCACTTCTCTTAATAGTAATATTTGCTTATGGTTACCTAAATCTATATCCCTTGATTTTCCTTTTCTATTTGTTCTTGATTTTAGGCTCTCCCTCTCCTTTTTCCATTCCAACCAATGCTTTCATCTTCATCAATCTCTTCCATTTTTTTAAGTCATTCATAATGAGACTTAAAGTCTATAGATTTTTGTCATCTTGAAAAACCTAAAGTGCAAGGAACAACCTTGAGAACACTTTCTTTTTTATGTTTCCTTCAAAGCTTTATCTCCATAGAAATTACTTTCTTATGCTTCCCTAAGGACCTTAAATTTCCATATGTATTCTCTTTAAATATATATTTTTATTATATTGCTCTTGAAATCTAAACTGCAAGGAATAAACTCTAACATTACTTTCATTTTTATTAGAATGAGGTGATTGTGTGCTATTTGGGAAATTTGAACATGATCTAATTAGATTAACCACAGTCTCTTTTTTCTTCTTTGTTTCAAAAATTTTCTTGACATTTCCCTTTTCATATTTAATTCTTTTTTAATTTGAACTTGCACATTGTAATTTTTCATTCTTTGTATTTTTCTTCCAATAGTTAGTTAATTGTGAAGATGTTCACCATTTAATGAGGTAGAGGGGATCTCTTTGCCACATTTTTAAGAGTAGAAAATCCTTGTTCTACCTAATATTCTACTATAATATTATATCCTTGCTTCATCTTGAATTTTGTTTTATGACCAAAAATTTCCATCTCTTTCTTGATCATTGTTACTTTACAATCTCTTTTCATGTTTCTAGTATTATCACATTTACATCATCATGATGTAGTATTTTTATAATATTCTTAATAAATATTAGAAAACATTTTAAAATATCCATTGCAATACATTTATGAGTATGAACAACATGGTTTCACTTCTTAGTAGTCAGTGCCTCCTAGATCAACACCCCTAGAGTATTACCAAAATTCTTGAGAAATTCCTTAGATAAAGTGATAAGAAATTTTAAAATTTCTAACTCACATTACAATATCTTTAATAATTTATCTCCACTAAGAAATTCTCACTCTACTTTCTAAAATATAGTCAATCTCCTCCCTAAACCATAGGACATCACCCATTATTTCATATTTAATTTTAAAACTATAGAAGATGATGACGGAAAATCCTTTGAAAAAGAAAATCTAGGTTTAATTTAAACTCAATCACCACTTCCATTTATTCCACTTTTAAATCCCTAAAAATCCTAGGTTGTATCATTGGAACTTACATATTAACCATCTACTTTTAAGAATGAAGACATGTTAATGCTAAAAGGTCATGTATATTAGTGAGGTTCCAAATTAATTGTTATGTAGCTTTAATTAGACCTCATTAGAATAGGTTATTTTAATGTGTAATACCATTTCATGTTCATTTGAATTTCATGTAATATGGATTTGGTAAACCTAACCCTAATCTCATTTTTCTCAATATATAATTCCATAACAAAAAGGGAGAGATGTGATTTTTCATTCTCTCCACTATCAAAAATCTTCTCCTTCTTTTTTCTTATTTTATGTGGTTAAGCTTGGGCACATAGCATTGATCCTTTTTACAAGTGGTATTAGAGCTTGGATGCTTACCCCTCCCAAAACTAAGCTTGGAGAAGCATTGCATTACCCTCCTCTCCTCATCCATAAATTTATGTGTTGAGTTGAAGGAGAGCATGAGGATGTTGCATGAGGTTTCATAAAATCTCCATAGATTTTTTTTATTGCATATATTAGCTTGTATCTCTATTTGTAGGTATCCAAAATTTGGATCTGATCGAGTTTGGTGGCCTCTGTGTAAACTGGCCGTGTTCATTTTTACACAGCCATACAATATCCAATATCTAAATTTGACTAAGTTCAGTAGCCTTTGTGTAAACTAATCATGTTAATTTTTTCATAGCCATACAATATCCAAAATTTAGATTTTATGGAATACAATGGCCTCTATGTAAACTAACCAAGTTTGTTTTACACAACCATATAGTCAAATCGGCCTTTGTGTAAACTGGTCATTTTTTTTTATATAGAAAAATAGGCTTCTAGCATATCCATTGTACTTGTATAAGTGGATTAAAAAATTTTCCATATTGATTTTGACTAACTTATAGCCCTCATTTGAAAAAGTGAATCCACTTGGACGGTGAGTAAGGTCTAGTGGATCACACATAACATACATACTACCACATTAGCATTGTAGTAGCACTCCATCTATACTCAAAGTTTACTTTTAGTTTTCATTTGCTTTATTTCATTGAAAATTGATTCACATATTTGCATCATCCCAAAAAGGAACACATCCAATGACTCATTCTATAGCCTAGCCTCGTGATAGGGCACCACTTCCTTGGTGATGGGAAATCCATATTAAAAGCCTTTTGAATTAAAGTTGGAATGGGCTTAATAAGAATACACAGTGAAGGGGGTTAGCCATACCCACAAATATTTGGAAAGGGATCATCCTTTATATATATCATAGTTGTGGAATAGAGCATGTACTTCTCTTTAGAGAGTATATCATTGACCATAGTAAACTAGGTGAGGATTGGGAGGACTTGGGATCCATCATGACATGGATTTCATCATCGAGAATTTATATATGGGCCTCTAGGTGAAGGCCTTAATTGGAGATAAGCTCATTATACCTCTCCAATTTTAGCACCTCACCTACTTATAGTCATAATATTGAGGTTACTAGTTTTGCACATCCCACACTTTGGTATTTAGTTGTGTAATCTAGTGTTGGAGATATTAGCCTACACATTCATCTGTTGGAGATATTAGATTTTACATTCATCTATAGTATTTTAGTTTGGGCTACACACATTTATTTTTTAGTACTTAAAATTTAGTCACATCATCATCCTATTGCATGAGGACTCATAGCCACTTGTACAATTCATCATTTGTAAAAGACATTCCACTTGGACGGTGAGCAAGGTCTATTGTATTGCATTCATTCATTGTCATAACTTGGCTCATTATTTACTGGTACATTTTGCCTCAGACATTTTTTTCTTGTTCACACCTTAACACTCCTCTTTTAGGTCTTTGTAGTATCACAAGTCACAATGAATTTCAACTTCAAACAAAAGTTTGGATGTACCCTTAAAGTAAAGGATAATTGATATCAATGGTTCATATGCCTTAGGATAGCTACAAAATTTGAGAACCTATGGTGCAACCATTTGGATGTAAATCCTAAACCACCCACAGATGCTACTACCCTGGAAAAATGGTAGATGGATGATGACCAAATTTGAATCGACATCCTACCTGTCATAGAAAATTACCTTCATAATTTGATTGATGAAGCTAAGCATGACACAACATGGTCAATTATCGAAGTATTTAAGAATAAAATTTGACACCAAATCTAACCTAGTATTTTTTCATTTTGTTCTCAATATGAATCAGATAAATATGTAATAAGAACACTCCAGTTCCACCATCAACCTCCTTTGCCCTATTAAATAGGTCATTGATAAAGACTTCAAAAATCAATGTATCACATGGGATTTTATGATTTAGTAATGTCTTCACATTCCAGACTACAAGAAATTGCTTGCCAGTTTATCAGCTAGTGGAACCTTAAAAACTCTAAACTTTGAAGCCTTAGCAAAAAATTTTGTTGAACTTGAAAAAACATTTGACACAAACTTCACTAGTTTTGACCCTAGTAACCTAACCTTTTAGATGGATGAAGATGAAATTTTTTCAAATAGTCAAGGTAAAAAAAGCTATGGTCAAGGCTATGGGTTGAGACAAAGACAAAGGACAAGGAAAAGTTTCTAATAATGGTCAACATGAATACTCATGACATAAAACTAGTAAAGGAAAACATAGTTAAGGATAAATAAAACCTAGTACATCTCAAGGAACTGGTAACTAAAATGTTGTGTACAAACATTGTAACAAAAAATGCACCATGCCACTGATTTTTGAACTACCACACACAAGATTAAGTAGTTTCAAAAGCATAGTGCACATAATGTAAACGAAGATTACTCTAATCCAGATGTCTTCCAAAGTTTTCAATTTGTGCATGCCTAAATCATTAGAACATATGCACCTATATAACCATATGTTGAGCATCCCAAAACATTCATTGAGTCACATTAAAGATATTTTGGCTATGATATTTCTCATCCCACATCGCAACCCATTCGATTTACCCACAATGTAGCCTCAACCAGCAGTTTGTGAATCATGGATTCTAGAGCCATCCAACACATGACTTCCAACAAGGAATTCCTTGAAGAATTCAACTCAGAAGTACTTGGTGTAGTTCACATGGCTAAAAAATCCTCTCAACCAGTTGAAGGAGCTAAAAATATTCGATTGAAACTTCCCATATTACCTAATTTTTGGCTACTTGATGTTTTCTATATTCTTGCTTTGAATTAAAATATATTTTCACTATCCACACTCATTTATCATGGATTTGATCTGAGTGTCACTACCAAAAATAAAATTCTTTGAGTCATTCATCCACCCTCCAAAAGAATGGCCATGACCAGTTTGTTATATGGTAAACTCATCGAACTTATTGGGCATCCTACTTCTAAAGTTCACATTATCAAAGTTGACACGACACTTCATGCCACCCTAAATCCCAAGAAAATTTTTGTTGATGCATTATGGCATGCTCGCATGGGTCATATCAAACTTGAATGATTGAGACAAATGGATTCCACCATCGGGGGACTACCACACTTCTTTTCCAAACCCATCAAATGTGAAGCATGCATCATTGTCAAATCCTCTTTACAACCTTTTCCAATGATTTAGTGGAAGTCCACAAAAAAATTAGAGCTAATTCACTTGGACATTTGTGGGCCAATGGCTATTTTTTCATTAAAATGTAAAAGGTATTACATCACCTTCATCGATGAATTCTCAAAGAAGTCATGGATCGACTTTTTAGAGAAGTCTAAAGATTTTGAATTATTTAAAGCATTCAAGGCTCATGCAGAATGAGAATAAAGTTGTAGAACTAATACCTTTAATAGTAAAAATGGTGATGAGTACCTCAAATTAATTCACATAGTACTTGTCCTCACATGGGATCAAACATCAATTGATAATACCAAGCACACCTCAATAAAACAACATTAACAAGTGCATGAACAAGATAATTATGAACATAGCTCATGCTCTTCTTGTCTACAAAAATGTGCTTCCATATCTTTGGGTTGAATCAACATGGACTTTTATGCATGTACTCAACATAGCGAGTCCTTAAAAACCTGGCCTGTTACCTCATAAAAATGGATTGGACACCCCCCCATCATCAACCACTTAGAATATTTTGCTCCATCTGTTATGCTCATTTTTTTCTAGAGCACAAAAACAAACTTGAAGCTCAAACTATTAAAGGCATATTTTTGGATACCCTATGGATCAAAAGGGATACAATGTATTCATTCCTTCATATCAAATAGTGTTTGTGATACATGATGTTGTGTTTGTAAAAAATGAAGAACAACTGGTTACATTGGATACCGGGGGACACAATATTTAGCCTTAATCAAAAGATGCTAACATATATGATGTTTGGATTCTAACCTTTGGGGGGATACATTGAAAGTTACTCAAAACTTTAGAATCTATAAATCAACTCACAATTTTGAAGGAACCAAACTGTGATACTAAACATATGTTTGTATCTTCTGCACCTTCTACCCCTTCACATAGTAATGTTGATCGCAGTAAAAGTATTGTTTCACATCCATCTTCGTCAGCATCCTTAGTACCTAATGATCCATTCCAGGATCATGATGAAAAATTTAAGGTAGGTGAGACATCCACAACGCTCCCCACTCAAGGAATTCATGAAGCTTACCAACTCTTAAAGGACATCAAACCAGATGAAGCAGAAAAAACGGGTATAAGAGGTGCCCTCAAAGCAAGAGTGCACAAATCATTACTTGTTGAATTGGAACCTATAGAATAGCACCTCGCTCTAAATAATTAACTTATCACATACAAAGAAGTTATCAAACATGCATCTTGGAGACATGCAATGAACCAGGAGTATGAATCTCTAATTAAAAATTGTACTTAGGAGTTAGTTGATCTACCACTTGGAAGAAAGGTAGTTCAAAACAAATGGGTGTAAAAAAACAAGTATAAATCATATGGTACCCTTGAGAAACACAAGGTAAGATTAGTGGGTAAAGAATTCATGCAAAATCAAGGCATTGGCTACACTGAGGTATTTGCACCTACCACAAAATGGTCCATAATAAAGACTCTTATAGCCTTGGCTACACATCAAGGTTGTAAGATTCATCAATTAGATGTAAAGACTACTTTCTTAGTTGGCAAATTGGAAGAAGAAATATACATGGTATAGCCAAAATGTTTTGAGATTGTAGGATAGGAGCACAAGGTATACAGACTTAGAAAGTCTTTATATGGATTGAAGCAAGCCCCTCATGCTTGGTTCAACAAACTATTAGATCATATGAAGCAACTTGAATTTGAAGTGTGTTATTACCAAGACATTGATGCACCATTGTTCATCAAGCACAATAAAGACAAAGTCACATACCTCATAGTCTTTGTGGATGACATGCTTCTAATAGGTAACAGTGAACACATCATCAACACAGTGAAAAAGGACCTTGCAAAGAATTTTGATATATATGATCTAGGATTGATGAAATTCTAGAATTAACTCAAGAAAATGGTAAAATATTCTTGATCCAAGAGAAATATATCAACGATCTTCTAGAGAAGTTTTAACTCAAATATGTATACCCTATGAGAACACCAATGGAATCAAATCTAAAACTCATCATGGACGATGACACACTAGAGGCAGATGCAACACTCTATAGAAGGTTGGTTGGTAGTCTCATCTATGTTACTAACACATGACCTAACATCGCTTATGCAGTAGGGATTCTATAAAGGTACATGACCAAGCCAAAGGAGAGACACTAGTAAGCGATAACAAAAATATTGAGGTACCTAAAGACAACCTGCAATTATGGTCTATTGTATCAAAATTATGTAGATTTCAAACTCATCACATACACAAACTCATACTTTGTAGGAGATAAAGACATTGGGAGATCTAAATCTAGGTACTTGAAATTTCTTGGCTCAACACTAATTTTATGGATATCAAAGTGATAAAATATTGTAGTAGATTCTTCAGTAGAAGCCAAATATATTATTGCTACTAAGACAAGCAAAGAAGTGGTATGGTTGAGAAATTTGTTACACACTATTGATATCACTCAAAAAGGTCCTACAAGACTACATGTGGACAATCAATCAACAATCCACATGGCAAAGAATCCTATGTTTCATGATAGAACCAAACACATCAATACAAAAGTCCACAAGATCTTAGAAAGAAGAACACAAGCTTATACTGAGAGGGGGGGTGAACAGTATAAGACCGCTTTCTACTTTTTCTTTCGATTCAACTTGCAGTTCAATATTATGCAGTGAATATATAACAATATCAAAAATAGAAATCAAAGCAATGCACAGAATATCATCCACAATAGAGACACAACAATTTACGTGGTTCACCCAACGCGGGCTACTCCACGGATAAAATTTTTACTAAATTTTATCACCTCAAATTCTAGGAAACATGTCCCGATTACAAAGTTTATGGGCACCAACCCAAAGGAGATACCTTCCCCTAGCTCTGCTTAATCTGGTGATCCTCTAGAGAACCTCTGCCTCTGCAGCCCTTAGCAAGTGGAACTCTATCCACAGAAGACACCTGTCTTCCCTGCTCTGGCTGGAGACCTCTGTCCTCAACTCTATCACCGCACAGTCGATCCTCTTATCTGCACCAAAACATAGTCCTTCGGTCTGGCACTATTGTCCTCGAACTTGCACCTCTGTGCAATTACAGCACTCGATCAAATATCCACTTATGCACCTCTGTGCAAACACAACAACAATGTCTTCGCACACTCTGCTCTTCGACGATCGAACTTCTCCCTGCACTCTGCTTCTGTGAAAGTCACACTTCGAACGCACACTTCGATCGATGCCCAAACTATTCAAACAGCCCTCCTTTTATAGAGTAAGATTCAAGATCATTACATTCAATCTTAGTCGGCTGTTACTCTTCAACTACGTCGGCTGCAAAACCCTGCGCTGCGTCGGCCCAGATTTTAACTTTGTCGGCTCAAAGTTAACTCTGTCCTTCAACCGCCACTGGTTCTGTAGCTGTCCCTGTGAAACTACAACATGTCACGATATCGTGACATTTTTACAGCCGTACACCTTCTATAGCCTGTTGTCGCGAAATCGCGACACCTTGGCCTTTGTCGACTTCCTTTGTGCTTCTATCATGAAATCGTGACACCTTTGCCTCTTGCTGACGTCATCTCACTTCTATCATGAAATCATGACACTTTAGTCTTCATGGCCTTCCTCTCAGCTTTTGTCGTGAAATCGTGACACATCTGCTTTTGCTGACGTCATCTGCAACTCTGTCGCGAAATCGTGACGCTTTAGCTGCCTTAAGCTCTTTTTCCATTTGGAACATGTCGCGAAATCGTGATGCTTTCCCTTCGAGCTCTTCCTTCTTCAATTCGTCGTGAAATCGCGACGCTTCTTCTGTTTAAGACTTGCTAACTATTTCTGTCGTGAAATCGTGACACCATCTCCAACTTCAAGCTGCCATCTCAACCTGTCGCAAAATCGTGACACTTTTTGCATCCGTACAACTTCTTTGTAGCCTGTCATGAAATTGTGACGCTTTCAGCTTTCGAAAGCTTTCTCTACTGCCTATCACGAAATCATGACACTTCTGGCTTCCGTACGTTTTCTTTACTGCCTGTCATGAAATCGTGACGCTTCTCCTTTTAGGCTCTTCTCTTTGCTGCATGTCGCAAAATCATGACAGTCCTCAACTCGACCTCTGTAGCATGTCACAAAAATGCGATAGCCCTTACTTGGAACTTTGCATCATGTCACGAAATCATGACAGTTCCTAAATCACTTTCTCTCTCTTCAATCTTGTCGTGAAATCATGACAGATCACACTATGGACTTTCTCTTCTACAACATGTCATGAAATCGTGACATTTTCTTGTCCGTACAGCCTCCTTTGTAGAATGTCACGAAATCGTGACACTTTTCTTTCTCTGCCTTCCTGCACTGTCTGAGTCACGAAAATGCGACATGTCATGAAATCATGATAGTTTTGCCTGCTTCGTCTCTGCCTTCCCGCATGTCGTGAAATCGTGACACATTTGCCCAAACTTTCTCTCTCCTCAAACATGTCATGAAATCATGACAGTTTTGCCATGTTTTTTCCAAACATGTAAATGTATGCTTTCTCTCTCCTAAAACATGTCATGAAATCGTGACAGTTTTTCCAGCCGCCTGCATACTTTTTCTTACTTGTCTTTTTCTTGATCTTTTGCAACTGGGCTACCCTGATCTTCTTGGAAACTCACTGTCCATGCTGAAACCTTCATCAAGACACATTCTTTGACATCAAACCAAATTGCTTCAAGACCTTCTTGACATCAATGACAACATCTACACTTAGAGCAAGAGCAATGTACCCAATGTACCCAAAATTGCCAACAATCTCCCCCTTTGTCATTGATGGCAACCCTTAACTGAAAAACACTACTCAAGAGCCAAAACTGAAACCAACTGTGCCAACAACTGAGAATCTGCAATTGAAGTTTTTGCTCCCCCTGACTTGAAGCTCTCTTCTTCACTATGAAGCTCTCCCCCTTACTCATATCTCTCCCCCTTTGTCATCAATGGCAAAGGGTCACCTTTGGGGCTCGGGACTAAGAATGAGCCTCTTAGCTTAGTCCCTCCCCCACCTCCTGATGAGGTGATTTAAAACAAGGGTGGGAGTGAAACTCCCATTAGGCACTCATCATCATCAGTGTCTATAATTTCTTTGTCGGGCCTTCTCTTGAACTCTTTGTCAGTGTTTCTGTTCTTGTCACTTTTCTTGTTCTTGTTCTCATCTCTTTTCTTGTCCATACCTTGATCCTTGGACCTGTTTATACCACTTGTTCCTATTCCTGTACCTTGGAAGATCAGCTCTGCACTGTCTGGCTGTGTGACTTGCATTGTTGCACTTATAGCAAGTAACAATATTATTTCTTTCGGGCATAGTTGTTCTTTGAATCCGCCTATTCTGACTAACCCAGTTCCTATTATTTGCCTTGCAAAAAATTGCCTTGTGCCCGAACTGATTACAAGAGTAGCAATACCCTTGAAATAAATTACGGCCCCTAAAATTGTCATTTATCTTCCTTACTTGAGTCATGCACTGCGAAGCCATGTGGCCAAACCCGTGACACGCAAAACATCTATCGTGAAATATTCTTCTGTTTGACCTCTTGGGTCCCGAAAACTTCTTTTTCGTATTCAGAATTCTATTTTCTATTTTTGCGCATTTATCACTCATGGACTCTTTCTCTGAAATACTCTCTTCATCAGAACTCTCTTCTTTCTGAAATCTCTTACTTGATTCCCCAACCTATTTTTTGTGTGGTTTAACAAAACCAAGACCTATTTTATCTGATGGATTTCTTTGACTTTGGATGAGAGACTTAACCCTTTTGGAGCTATCTTGAAACTTGTATAACTTATCCTTGTATTCTTTATTTTCCTCTTTCATGGCAGCCATTTTCTGTTCTAATTCACTATACTCAAGCATCTTAGATTCTAACTCATTCTTGAGTTCTTGTGTCTTAGCCATAGAGATGTCAAGACTTTCTATGAGTTCATCTTTCTCCATACAACATTCATCTAATTTATCCTTAAGTCTAGCATTCTTCTTTCTTTCCTTTTTCAAAACACTAAGAGCATTAGTAAGTTCACATTCAAGATCCTCTATATTATTGCATTTTGAATCATCAAGGCCTTTTTCAGATTTCTTATCACTAGAGGTGCTATCCTTTTCAAAAACCATACAAGCATCTTCCTTATCATTTTCTGAAGCATCCTCATACATACTAGCAACCAATTCATTATTTGTGCAATCATCCTCAAGGTGCCCAAAATTTCCACATCTAAAACATTTCATGACAATGAATTTATGTTTCGGTTCTTCCTCTTTTTTTGAAATGAACAACATCTCATTTTCATCATCACTAGAAGAACTTTCACTATCATTGCTAGAACACTTACTTGCTTTGTCTAGGTAGAAGCTCTTCTTATTCTTGTGTGAATGCCTCTTTCCTTGATTGTTGTGCTCATCTTTGTTCTTTCTGTAATACCTGTGCTTTTCAGAATCCTTGCTCTTAACATCCTGTATATCTTCATCACTTTCATTCTTGGAAATAGTACAGTCAGTAGCATAATGACCAAACTTTCCACAGTTGAAACATCTTATGTTTTTCTTGCTTTTGTGTTTTCTAGAGAACTTGCCTTTTTTGCTGTAATATGCCTCTTCATCACTAGAAGACTCATCACTCTCTTGAATCTGTTTGCCCTTTGATTTCTTGGTAGCTTTGAAAGTTGCCTCTTTCTTGACATCAACTTTCACTTGAGTTCTCAGCTCAAATGCTGCAAGAATACTATGGAGCTCATCCTTTTTCAACTTATCTAAATCTTTAGCTTCCTCAATAGCAAAAATATTTTCACTAAATCTATTAGGAAGAGATCTTAAAATCTTATCACACACATCATTTTCAGCAAGTTCAAGACCTAAGTCTTTCATAGAATTAACAACTTCATCCATACGGAGCATGTAGTCACTAATATTTTCATCATCATTCATCTTGAGTTGTTCAAACATACCTTTAAAATGTCTCAATTTGGCCTTTCGGACATTTGCATCACTTGTATGAACCACCTGCAATTGTTTCCACATTTCACTAGCTGTCTTGCAGTGAATAACTTTGGTGAGATCTACTTTCTGTAAGCCTCTCAGGATTGCATTCATGGCTTTTGAATTGTTGTGAAGCATGAGCCTGTCTTCTTTGGTATAAGGACCATGTTCAGGAATAGTGTATTCATCTTCAATCACTTCCCATACCTCATTACCAAGTGCCATTAGATAAACTCTCATTCTTGCACTCCACAGACCGAAATCTGATCCATCAAGAATAGGTGCTTGCATTGCCACCTAAAAAATCCATTGTGTTCTTAACCAGTTCTTCCTTTCGACTGTTAAACCTTTTCGAAGGAACCCGCTTCGATACCAATTGAAGAACACAAGCTTATACTGAGAGGGGGGTGAACAGTATAAGACCGCTTTCTACTTTTTCTTTCGATTCAACTTGCAGTTCAAAATTATGCAGTGAATATATAACAGTATCAAAAATAGAAATCAAAGCAATGCACAAAATATCATCCACAATAGAGACACAACAATTTACGTGGTTCACCCAATGCGGGCTACTCCACGGATAAAATTTTTACTAAATTTTATCACCTCAAATTCTAGGAAACATGTCCCGATTACAAAGTTTATGGGCACCAACCCAAAGGAGATACCTTCCCCTAGCTCTGCTTAATCTGGTGATCCTCTAGAGAACCTCTGCCTCTGCAGCCCTTAGCAAGTGGAACTCTATCCATAGAAGACACCTGTCTTCCCTGCTCTGGCTGGAGACCTCTGTCCTCAACTCTATCACCGCACAGTCGATCCTCTTATCTGCACCAAAACACAGTCCTTCGATCTGGCACTATTGTCCTCGAACTTGCACCTCTGCGCAATTACAACACTCGATCAAATATCCACTTATGCACCTCTATGCAAACACAGCAACAATGTCTTCGCACACTCTGCTCTTCGACGATCGAACTTCTCCCTGCACTCTGCTTCTATGAAAGTCGCACTTCGAATGCACACTTCGATCGATGCCCAAACTATTCAAATAGCCCTCCTTTTATAGAGTAAGATTCAAGATCATTACATTCAATCTTAGTCGGTTGTTACTCTTCAACTGCATCGACTGTAAAACCCTGCGCTGCGTCGGCCCAGATTTTAACTTTGTCGGCTCAAAGTTAACTCTGTCCTTCAACCGCCACTGGTTCTGTAGCTGTCCCTACGAAACTACAACATGTCACGATATCGCGACATTTTTACAGCCGTACACCTTCTATAGCCTGTTGTCACGAAATCGTGACACCTTGGCCTTTGTCGACTTCCTTTGTGCTTCTATCATGAAATCGTGACACCTTTGCCTCTTGCTGACGTCATCTCACTTCTGTCATGAAATCGTGACACTTTAGTCTTCATGGCCTTCCTCTCAGCTTTTGTCACGAAATCGTGACACATCTGACGTCATTTCACTCTGAAATCTGTACGCTTTCATTAAGCTCTTTTCAGAACTGTCATGAAATCACGATGCTTTCGCCTTCGAGCTCTTCCTTCTTCAATTCGTCATGAAATCGTGACGCTTCTTCTGTTTAAGACTTGCTAACTATTTCTGTCGTGAAATCGTGACACCTTCTCCAACTGCAAGCTGCCAACTCAACCTGTCGTGAAATCATGACACTTTCTGCATCCGTACAACTTCTTTGTAGCCTGTCACGAAATCGTGACGCTTTCAGCTTTCGAAAGCTTTCTCTACTACCTGTCATGAAATCGTGACACTTCTGGCTTTCGTACGCTTTCTTTACTGCCTATCACGAAATCACGACGCTTCTCCTTTCAGACTCTTCTCTTTGCTGCATGTCACGAAATCGTGACAGTCCTCAACTCGACCTCTGTAGCATGTCACGAAAATGCGATAGCCCTCACTTGGAACTTTGCATCATGTCACAAAATCACGACAGTTCCTGAAACACTTTCTCTCTCTTCAATCTTGTCGCGAAATCACGACAGCTCACACTACGGACTCTCTCTTCTGCAACATGTCATGAAATCGTGACACTTTCTTGTCCGTACAGCCTCCTTTGCAGAATGTCACGAAATCGTGACACTTTTCTTTCTCTGCCTTCCTGCACTTTTCCAAGTCACGAAAATGCGACATGTCGCGAAATCGTGACAGTTTTCTCCTTCGTCTCTGCCTTCCCGCATGTCGTGAAATCGCGACACATTTGCCCCAAACTTTCTCTCTCCTCAAACATGTCACGAAATCGTGACAGTTTTGCCTTTTCTCCAACGTGATGGTTTTCAGCTTTCTCTCTCCTAAAACATGTCACGAAATCGCGACAGTTTTTCCAATCGCCTGCATACTTTTTCTTACTTGTCTTTTTCTTGATCTTTTGCAATTGGGCTACCCTGATCTTCTTGGAAACTCACTGTCCATGCTGAAACCTTCATCAAGACACATTCTTTGACATCAAACCAAATTGCTTCAAGACCTTCTTGACATCAATGACAACATCTACACTTAGAGCAAGAGCAATGTACCCAAGGTACCCAAAATTGCCAACATAGAACTTGTTCAAGATGGCACAATACAAATGCACTACTATCCAACAACAGATCAGATTGCTGACATCTTCACCAAGACACTCCAGACGGTAAAGTTTGAACAATTCAGACAACAAATAGGCTTGAGAGCCTACATCTCCCTTTAACAATGGAGATGCAACAAGACCAGCAAGGTTAATGCTTACTTGTAAAACCACCTTCATGTGGGCAGAAAGTATTAATTGGTCTCTTCTCTATCCCATTCGTGAAAACCCCTTGTGGGTGCGAAAGGATAAGGATTGTACTAGTTTTGGAAAATTAGAACTTATGAAAACCTAAAAGAGCATGGGGGATGACCAAATGGTATATGGAGACCCAACGGATTAGAGCCACATTTCATGGACAATTGGCTAATCGGCTACAAAAAGAGCCACCTGAGCCACTCATCTACTAAAATAAAATGACCTTCTATCATTAAAGGGGGATTGAAGACATGTTAATGCTACAAGGTCATGTTTGTTAGTTATATTCCAAATTAGTTGTTATGAGGATTTAATAAGACCTCATTAGAATAGGTTATTCTAATGTGTAATGTCATTTCATGTTCATTTGAATTTCATGTAATATGGATTTAGGAACCCTAACCCTAATCTCATTTTTCTCAATATATAATTCCATAACACAACAGGAGAAATGTGATTTTTCATTCTCTCCATTGTCGGAAATATTCTTCTCATTTTTTCTTGTTTCATGTGGTTGGTCTTGGGAACATAGCATTGATCCTTGCTACAAAGAACCATTCTATCATGCTCGACCATCTCATCCTTAATAATTGCTTTAGCTAGAGTTGTTGGAACTTACATATTAACCCTTTACTCTATTATGCTCAATCATCTCATCCGTGATAATGAATTTTGGTGAAATATTTGTTACTTGCATACAGACTATTATAGATTCACTCTTCCTCTTGTTCTCAACTAAGGCATTTGTACTTCTATCTAGGGAATCCTTACATCTACTTAGGGATTCCATAAATGACTTTCTTTCCTTGTTATTTAGACTTTTCTCATAAGAATTCATAGTAAAAAAAGAAGTCTAAATATTTAGAACAAGAAAAGGTGAGAATCACTCTTTTCTTGTCTTCCTGCCATATTTACACTTGCTTCCTTGAAATGTTAAGGTTCACCCATACGATTAAAACCTTATTCTATGAAGAACTCTTTGTTCCTATTGCTTTTCCTAAACCCAATAAACATTATTTATTTATCAAAAATTTATAATTTTAATCCTTGCAAACCCCTCTCTTTCCATAAGAGCTAGATAGTGGAAACCATTTATGAATGCTTTTATAAATAGTGGAAGTAACTTATACAAAAAGTTATTTAGTCTCGACATCATTTTTTTTTTTGAATTGGTCACAACCCCACTATTTGTGGGACATCACATATCTTTTAAGGATTGAATTGGGACAGAGAGTTGGTCTCGGACATCATATTACCCTAATCTTTTAAGGAATTGAATTGGGACAGTCTATCCGCAAGCACTTAATTCTTGATATATTTTTAGATTTTTAATGTCTTTGGATTCTTATTAAAAAAACCAAAAAATAAATATTAAAAAAAAGCTATTTAAATGAAGAGTCAAACCACAAGAAAAGTATTTTCTCACCAACCACCACTCACATCTTTATCTTAAGAAACAAAACCTGTGGAATACAGACAAACTGGAATAATTCTGCACAGCAAGACAAACTCGAATAATTGTGCATAGCAAGCTACCCTGTCATCACAAATCAAACACATTTGACCCAAAATTTGTCTCCATTAACTGGGGTCAAGACTGGGTATAGCAAGCTACTCTGTCATCACAAATCAAGCACATTGACCCAAAATTTGTCTCCATTAACTGGGGCCAAGACTGAGTACAGCAGGGGTGACCGCCACCACGCAACACAGACAGACGCAAAATTTGACCTGATTTCCATACGTATAGATTGAGAGGAGACCCATTACACCCAGTGACGGTGATAGTCAAGTCTACGCATACTCATTCTTCCCATTTGACTGGATTCTACCGCCCCAGTCATAGTCATAGTCTAAGTCTATGTTCATAAAACATGACTTACACATTTCTTAGTAGTATACCCAAAAAAATTCTCGTGCACATGGCGTCGGTGACATCGAATTCTGAAGAAGAATCCAGATCCAGCGAGGATTGTCGAGCAAGCCGATCAAAGCCGAAAAGTCCGTGTAAATTATTCCACAGAGAGACTTTGAAGTTGCAGAAACCAGGAATCCAGGAAAAAATGAATAACGGCGATGCTGATGGCTACTCCACACCCAAGGCAGTAGAGTATATAATACCTCGGCGTCTGGAATGCCCACCACCACCGAAGAAGCCCAGAGTCACTCCCCGCTATAATGGAGTGCCTTCAACAGGAATCTACGTTCCTCCAGATTTAGCTGACTCCGCCGACTTTCTTGCTAAAGTCTAGAGCCTAGGCTTCTTCTGCTATGTTGTAAGGCCTTACAATGGCTTTTCTCTGAGCTAATGAAGGGTTTTCTTGTAATGTTTTTTAGTGTGAAGAAAGAGCTAGTTTTGAAGTTGGACATCAGGGAAGAATTCATGAGAGGAGTGTATTATAACTAGTTTTGGAGATTATAAAATGGTTTGAGCTTATCCTATTAAGTATAAATACTTGTATTTGTATTTTAATTGTTTTTCTGGTTGCATATAAAATGCAGAGAGATTGATAACGAAATTTAAGCTCTTGAGAGGAGGCACCGACTGTATTTATTTTCGCCTCTGTAGCAATGAGTGAATGACCAAGTTTATGTAAAATCTCTCCTATCATAAAAAAAAATAATAATTGCAGCAAATTTATAAATTAATAGTTTAATTAAATAGTATGAGTTTAACTTATGAAATTATAAATTGATTAAATTTTTATCAATTAAATTATTAAAATATAATTATAATTATTATTTTTTATACATGGAGAATCAGTAACTATTTTATCTTTTTAACAATTGGTTATAGGGTCAAGTCTCATTGCTTTCTGGTCATAGGATCAAGTCTCATTCCCTTCAATTGTAGCCTCAAATCATGGTGCTATCACCATAACCTTAATTGGTCATAGGGTCAAGTCTCATTCCCTTCAATTGTAGCCTCAAATCATGGTCCTACCATTGTAACCCTAACTGATCATAGGGTCAAGTCTCATTGCCTTCAATTGTAGCCTCAAATCATAGTGCTACCACCATAACGCCTAGTAAACACGACTCGAATTGAGGGAGACCTTGTGGATGGCGTGATAACGCCTAGTAAACACGACCCGAATTGAGGGAGACCCTATGGATGACACGCTTTCATCAACTGGTAGAGTGCACACTCAACAAAGTCAGGTCAGATTCTCCTCTTTGTTAGTGCTCAAAGTCTTACCAATCCACACCCAAATCTCCTCGTAATAAATACCAAAAATACCTAAAATCTTACCATTCAACTAACCCTCGTGAACTAATATAACTATAATTATTAAACACAATATCAATAAATCTATTTCAATCACATATAATAAATTAAAAAATTTAAAACAAAAACTTAAATTGAAGGCTGTCCCTCTAACTTTTAGAACTGAAACGCTTCATAAAACCATGCTGTTATTATATTGTATGTAGCCCTATACAAGGGCAAGGGACTTTTATACTCAAGCTTATCTTCTTTTCAATTTGATTTTAACAATGACATCTTCAAACCTCCATACCAAATATTCTAAACAATAGACACATTTTTCATGAAGGCCAATTTTAACACTTTAAAAATTATAAAAGAAATATTAAATGCAATTTTTTTTAATATTATATATATACGTAACGTTTTTAATTTAATACGGTATAGTTTACTTTTGTAATATTAAAATATATGTAAATGATTTTGTTTAAGGTTAGAAGTGTGAGGGCGGGTGGGGAAGAAACTACAGCATACAAAAAATATATATGTAAATGATTTTGTTTAAGTTGAGGTTAAAGTGTGAAGAGGTGTTTATAAGTATTATTAATGTAGCTTGCATGTATATGATTATGTAAGGTTATGGACATTTAACATTATGTAAGTTTAAGTTTTTTAATCATATTTTATTCTTAGTGGTATGGTTAATTTATATTTATGGATAACCTTATTTAAAAGGATATTTTATTACTGTTTTATTGTAAGGTTAGTCTTAAGGTTAAGTTTATGTCAAACTAAGTTTAACCTTTCATTAAAGATTTGTTATCACTATAAATACATCTCAAAGAAAATATGTTTGTATTATAGGATTAAATAAAATGTGATATAATGGGGTGTCTACAAGAACCCACCTTTTAATTTTAGTTGTCTCTTTTTCCAATTCTGGTTGTCCTTATTTTCGTTTATTCCTTTTTGTCTTTTTGATGTTACTTGAATTTGCTTCTACATTTTTTCGGATATGATCATGGTGAATGTATGCCTTAGAACATTTCTAAAAAATATTACAAATTTTAACACGGTATTAGAGCGAAGACCAAGGCTACATCACTTGATTCTCAAAAAGACTCATTCTTGATGAATAAAGAAGCAAAATTAATTTGAATTCATTTTTGAGGAAACTTTGAAAAAATTAATTTCATTTTACCATCAAAATCTCTTACATGCCAATGTTGCAGTTTTTGTGTGCTTTGCATTCACAACATTCCACAGAGTTGTTTGTTTGATGCCAACAAAAGAGTAACTTGTCAAAGACATTAGTACATATGCGAACATCATAGGCTCAAAGTATTTTTTATTTTTACAATTGCATTTGGTTCACTATTGCTACACTAATTCTCATTTGTGATAAAGAGAGTAGTCTGAAAACATGGTAGGTGGATGTCTCAAGTAGCATATCCTATTCAAATCCATATAAGGACCTATTATTTTGTAATAGTTTGTGCCTAGGAATCATCCACATGAAATATTGGGGCTGGCATATGCACTCACCCTCATCCTAACATAAGGATATTAGCTCTTGGTTTCCATCCATTTGTGTGGTGTATTGGTTGGATCTCTAGCTTCTCTCTTTAGATATGCTTGCTTGAAAAGCAATGGCAAGATCACTCTCTTCATCCCCTATGCTCTATGGCATAATAATCAATTTGTTTACTTGTAGCACCAAGAATGGCAGTTGAAAACCCAGTTGAAGCTTTTTTATTGAGGGGGAATGTTTAGTGATGGTGTACATGCAAATAAGAGCAACTTTTGCACACCAATTGATCAATTGACTTGAAGGTGATAGTTTCCAAGATCAAACCTTGATGTCATCCATTTTCTCCCCTATTTAAGGTATGTAGCAAGCTTCAAGTTATCTTCATTTCTCTTTGATTTCAACATGTATGCATGGTGCACTATGTAGTGCCCTTCTTTAATGATAAGGAATCTTGGGTTTGAGCCTTATCAACTCCAAACCCACTCAAATCAAATATCTTTTTATATCTATGAAGATGATTAATTTACCAATCATATCAAGTCAAGTGGAAAATTTTGATTCACTAGTGTAGCACTCAATCTAGTGGTGACATGTGTTACTTGTTGATTCAACAAAAATACTTCTAAGGTTCATTTTTTTATTTGACTATTAATATAACTAAATATTTTAGGGGCCATAACTTTTGTATACAAAATTATTTGGAGACCACATTTTTTCTATATTGCATGATTATTGGGAACTGAATTGTCATCAAGTTTTACTTGATACTGCAACTATCTATCTTCCAATTTTCTGGCCAGGCTTGCACCCGATAGTCATAGCTCAAAACTCAACATTGAATGGACCAAATATTGCTTCAGCCTAACATCCAATGTAGGTTGATTCCTTGTCAACGAAATAGGATGTTGACTCAATTAAGCTCAATAATGGTTTTGAAGAATTGGGTTAGGAAAGGTTTAGAGTTAAGATATTATGCATTAATAGTGGCCATATAGGGCTAACAACATAGGCATCCACAATAAAAACTTCTAAAAAACTACTTTTAGTGTCCCAAACTTAGGATTAGCAACACCCAAAACCATGAAATATTCATACAATAAAGCAAAAACAGAGATATGTTCTAAGAAGCAATTTCAATATCCAATATATTGATAATCAAATTTAGCAGAATAGATCAATAATCAGACTTTGTAAAAATAAACTTCCTACCAACATAGATCTAACTATGAACATATTTCAACTACCTTAACAACTAGTAATCCAATGCAAATGGAATGAACTAACCATTACAACATTGACAGAAATGCAATTCACAACTTCAAACCTCTTAAACAAAAGATATCAAAGATAATGAGTCTTGAGTCAAAAATATGAGTAATGCTCCTTCCATTAGTTTACAAAAAATATTTACATAGTAGGGCAAGCAAATGCACTAGAGTTGAACCTTAAAATTGAGGGTTTGACCTCTATTTATAGTTTACAATAAAAGAAATTAGAGGAGACATTACAAGAATTTAGAATCTGATAACTCAGAAGAGATCTATGCTGGCATCATTTCATTCACTTTTCGAGTCCGAGAAATCCACTGAGAGTCATCTACCATGGCAGCTCGGCTCTACAACCTGTTGGTTTGGTAATGGTAGTTGGGCCTCAGGTTGTTAGAACCTAGATATGGACCGCTAATTTTTCTTGAGAACTCTATTATATTGTAGATCTACAACTGCTCTTGTTCTTGGTTCTTGGTACCCTTGGATGCTTCACCTACCCGCTCAAAATGACTGGTTTTCATCCACCAAGAACATGCCTTTGTATACTCATGAAAATATCAAAAAAATATTCTTCATCGATGCATTCAGTGAACAACTACGATTAAACCTTAGAAATGCTTTGTAGACCAGCAAAGTGAAACAAATTGCAAATCCACTCAAAAAGAACGATGATGTCAACTTGAGTGGCTTCGACCAACAGATTTGAGCTTTTAAGAAAAATACACTACTTGTTGAGCGAAATATAGCTCATCTTCAATCCGCTCAAAAAATATTGTTGATGTCAGCTTAGATGGCTTCAGCCAACAAATTCGAGACTTAGTGAGAAATAAGCTAAGTGTTGAGCAGAACGAAGCTCATCGCCAATCCACTCAAGAAATAATGGGAAATGAACTCATTGTTATTCCACTAAAAAAACAACGAAAAATGGCCTTCTTATCAAGTGGCGTGGAACTTGTCACCATTCTACTCAAAAATAGTCTTGAAACTCAACAGAATGAACATCCTTGACACTTAGTCACTTGAGCGCGTGGGATAAAGCAATATTGCCAATCCGCACTTTGAAAGGTGCTGAAATCATTAAGACTTAATACAATTTCAGATTTGGAACTTCATTAGAAGTCGCTACAAAATACACTAGGTATTGGGCATAATAGAACACTATGCAAAAAAGACCAAATGTGGAGCATATTGAGGTATCTTGCGTGGATCTGCTTTGAAATACACACTATATTTAGCGGATTGGAGTATCCTCATGCCTTAGAATGATTTTTTCAAATTTTTCTAAGGATGTAGCCATTTTTGGCCTACTTTCTAGTGCCTCCCAGGTGGATTTGCTCATAAAGCCATCGAAGTCAGAGTCTTATCCATTTGGCATCAGGAGTCAAAAAATGCAAATCTTCAGATAATGCTTTCTAGAATAATTTCCATAAGATAATTACCCTCTGAAAAACTTGTGAATCCACCCAGAGGATAAATTTTCATATCGATATCATATTGGAAATACAAAGATCTTTTTCAGTCCTTCAAAATTGCTTCAATATTAAGCAAAAATAGAACTGTGTTCTTCCTTTTATGCTTCTTCAAAAATGACATGAATGTCTTCACAAAACTTTCATTCTCTATATTTTAGCTTCATGCTTTTATTATTGTCTTCTAAAAATTTTAGAGTAAAAAACAAAACAAAATAGCAAAATTGTACAACACAAAAAAAATACTTTATACTTGTGCTTAATTAGGGTTTGCAGTAACCCTATCCGGTTCTTGACCTTCCTACTGAGCTTCTTTCACAATATTATCTTCATGGTCTTGCTTAGCTTCTTCTTATTTACACAAGTGAATCCTACTCTTTATCCTTTTCACTAGCACCATCACCAAATAACTGCACCATCAACTTTAGATATTGCAAGGCTTATTTTCAGACTACTTCAGAGGTATTGGAAGTCTCTTTAAGCTGCTTGTGAATGTACTCCAACTCAGAAATGTCTTCATAATTTGTAGCACTTCCTTTATTTACCAATTCTTCCATCAGGTCTCGGAGCCTAGTTAGATCAATTATCATTTGTGAAACCTATCCCTGATCAATTGGCTCTTCTAGGGAATTAATATCATACTCATCTTGGAGGCTCTCGAATACACTTTTTTTAATCTCTTCATCTGATAAAAAAGTGTTATTATCCAACCACTACCCTCTAAAACCATTTTGAAACATCTCTTGATTGATGTCCACTACATATCGGATTGTATTTTCCACTTTATTATACAACAACTAAGCCTTTAGCAATAATATGTTCTTCTTTACTACAACTATGGTGGCCAATCTAGCAGTATTTCATTCTTTGTTAGGAATAGGTTTAGCAGTCTCATTGAGCCTGCTATCTACCAACTTGTAGATTTATTTAGTTGGAATCACCATTGGTTGCATCTCTTTAGTGAAGTTATCCAGATCTTCCTAGGTATTCTAAAGCAGATGCCTGGCATCATCCATGTAGTCAATGATAGGCTTCAGTTCTGAGAATTTCTCTAAAACCTCAGACAATAGTTCTTTTATTACTTTCTTCAGCCCTACTTTTGAGAAGCCTGAAGACTTGGCCTTTTCAATTTGAAGTTGGTTCTTATTGGCCTCTTGGAATTTACTCTGTTAGTTCTTTGTTTCATTTTTGATAGCTTTCTCTATATTTTTTTGTTTGGTGATTGTCTTTTCCAAATTTTCTATTATTTGCTCCAACTTGTCCACCTTCTCTTTGTCTATATCATTTTTGAAATAAAAAGTGTCCAAGTGAGCCCTCACTAAAACCAGCTCATATTCAATAGGTAGCTACTCAATGTCCTCTATATACTCTCTCGGATGATATTCTTGAGCAGTCATCTCATAACCAAATATAACAGTGTGCATTAATAACTCAGATAACAGTAGTAAGCAAGAGCACAAGTCACCACACACAATTGAGACACAATATTTAGCATGGTTACCCAAATGTGGGGTACTCCACAAGCTGATCTCCTTATAATATTTCACATAGAAATATCCAATACAATGATTTCTTTGATCTACTCAAAGTTAGGCAATAACAAGTTCACATAGAACTTGTCCAAATATGAATAACAAGCTCACACAAAACTTGTCCAAAGCTGAATAACAAGCTCACATAGAACTTGTCCAAATATGAATAACAAGCTCACACAAAACTTGTCCAAAACTAAATAACAATATCACACAGAACTTATCCAAATCTGAATAACAAACTCACACAGAACTTGTCCAAAACTGCTCTAGCAAGCTCACCAAGAACTTGCCCAAAACTACTCCAACAATCTCACTAGGAACTTATCCAAATATTCTCTAGAAATCTCACCAAGAACTTGCCCAAAATTGTCTCAAAACTGTCCCAAATCTGTCCACAAATCTATCCCAAAACTGTCCTAAAACTGTCCATAAATCTGTCCATAAATCTGTCCACAAAGCTTTCTCAAAACTATCCATAAATACCTTCTCAAAGGCTCAATCAATCATACTCAAGTAGTACTCAAATCTCATCCACAAATATATCAAGGTAAAGCTCAAAGATAAACTCAACAATGAATGTCAATGTACTCTTCAATGGATGACAACAATGATCCACAATGATCTCAACTCAACTCAACTCAAATCAACTCATAGAAGCATAAAGAGAATTGTTAGAGACTCAATATGTTCTAGGCTCAATCTCAACTCAACTCAACTCAACTCATAGAAGCATAAAGAGAATTTTTAGAGACTCAATATGTTCTAGGCTCAATCTCAACTCAACTCAACTCAACTCATAGAAGCATAAAGAGAATTTTTAGAGACTCAATATGTTCTAATCTCAACTCAACTCAACTCAAATAAAAATAATGGAATAGTTTATTTCATAGGACTTGAACAATCACTTCACAAATCACTTGACTAGTCTTATTCAACTCAACTCAACCCAAGTCTTATAGAACCATAAAGAGAATTGTTAGAGATTCAATATGTTCTAAACTCAATCTCAACTAATCACCACAAGGTACAATTCTTCCTCACACAACCCTAGTCCAATTATGTATAAAAAAACTCAAATATTTCTAACAATGCTCAATTACAAATCTCACATAACAATGATACTCATGTTATTTTCTAACTCAAGTTCTTTCACAACCAATGGGCTTAAACAACTATGCTTATAAAACAAGGTTTAAACACAACTCTCAATTCATAAAACCTTGAAGCATTCAATCAACCACTTTAGAAAAGGAAACCACAAACAATCCTTTTCCCTCTAATGATATTTCAAAAATCAACCACCATAGAAAATCAATAGGAGAATGTACCCATACCTTTTATGAAGATGAAGAAAACCCTTTGGAAAATCTGCCACACTCAACACACTTTGAAAAGAACAAAAAAACCTTCACTTGAACCCTTTTAAAAAAACATAAATATCTCTTTATGTACACCTTATTTCTCCTTCTAAAAAAAATAATCAAATAGCCCTCGAAATAAGATTTCCAAAGATATATAATATGATATACTTCTAAAAGGAAAATCACCAGAAATTTTTCTTTTTCACAACATGCACCACAAACCTTATCTCTCCTAGAGCAACCTTAGAAAAATAAAATATTTGAAAAAATTAATAACTTGCCTTTAACCTTAGCGGGATTCGATCCCCTATCACTGCCCCTGCACCACTCAAACCGCGATGCCAACAATGACGTGAGACAATCGCTCACATAGAAACTAAGAGCACAAGACCTCCTTCTTGCTTCTTCTAAACTCGCCCTCAAAAACCACGTGCACAAAAGGTTCTCCCGTTTTACCCTGCAAAAACCAGCACGGGATTTCTCTCGATGGGATTCAAAATTTGGATCTACTAGCACTTAAACACTTTACATGCCTTCCTCTTGTTGTTAGGCCATAAGTGCCTACGATGATAGGTAAGGAACCTCACTTACCTTTGTTCCCTCTTCTCTTCGTTGGTTTTCAAACGAATACGGTACTACTGCTTCCTTAGCGCTTCGAACAAATTATCTTCATCAAGGACTTCAGGAAAATAAAATTTTTAGTGGCATATTTATATATGCCCATATTTTTCTTTTGATGTCGACTATGAATTAATATTATTTTCCTCCTTTTTGACGTCAGCAATAATAAAATATTAATTTTAATTTTAATTTTAAATGATTAAAATTTAAACTTAAATATTTAAAATTAATTATCTCCTTCATCGGGGCACCTTTTTCGACGAAACGAAAAGCCAACCTGGGTTTTAAGAAAAACCCATTTCAAATCTGCCATCCATGGTTTTAAATAAAACCTTTTATTTTGCCTGCCTTGGTTTTCACAAAAACCCTGTAAATAGCCATGCTTTCCAAAATATCATAAATGCTTATTTATGAAATATTTTGGCCACCAAAACTCAATGTGATCCATGTGACATCAATGAAAATATAAAATGCCTCAAATTACCCAAATTTCCAAAACCTCTTGTGGAATTTTTCATTCGAGTCATATCTCCACCTTTGGGGGATGTAGAACATGACTAACCTATCCAAATACTGGGTGATTTGTTCACCCTAGCCCTTGTTGGTGATATTTATATTGTCGATACTTCGGTAGGTCAACAAATATTTTATCTTCCTTCTATATCCATAATTTATATTAATAAAATCTGCTTGCCTTAAATATTCTAGGGCTAATAATTTATTTGTAACAAAATGAGGAAGCAGAAATGGCTTACCAGTGAACCTGTATAGTCTAATGATTGTGCCTTCTGTAAGGATGTACCAATATATTTATTTGGCACCCTCTATTCTTAACAATTTTTTGGCCAGTGGTGGTAACCTAGGGCATTTCCCATACATTATATTTAGTGCTGGCCTTAAAAATTCTAGATTAAATCTATAAATAGACTCAGTGCTCCTCAATCTAATAGTATATGGGGATAGAGTCTCCCTGGTCATTCTTTTCTTTTACCAGAATCCAAGGCATAAAATTCCTTACCGCAGCAAATAACATCCAAAATAGACTCAAAAAATGTCAAAAAGAGGGTGAATCAGAATCTCTTTTCATTCTCACTAATTTTTCATGTATGCTTTTAGCTAGGAAAGTTGGCCAGTCAAAGTAAATGATCCTAATACCCTTATTTTCTGCATCTGGCTCATACATTTTCTCATTAGAAATATAGTATGTAGTGGCTATTTGCCAATTTCTCACGCATTGGTCAGAATCCAAACCCTCCAAAAAATCTAGCATGGAATAGAGCTCTAGGTGGACAAACTACTCAATGGGAATTGGGTTTTTGGGCAATCCTCTCCCAGATTTAATAGTTTTGATTTTATTATAAACCCATTTTTTGAAAGGTTCACCCTCATGAGCACACTTCTGCAAAGAGTAATACCCAACTTGCTCAGATTTTTTGAACTCTTTTGGCCTCACATGTGGTTCTACCCCTAGGGCAAAAAGGTTGTGACAAGCCTTGGCAGTGATACTAAATAGGACATTGCCACTAGCAATATTTACCGCTTTTGCCCTTGGGTCATAAAATTTTAAAATGATCGCTATCAACTATGGACAAGAATGAACTGAATCAAAAATATAAAAATATAGAAAGGAGGGAACAACACAAGTACCTTGGACTGGCAAGGTTACATCTTTCTTGTATCTGTTGTTGATGCTTTTTATGATCTTGGTTCTCTCTGTGAGGACCAGTTTGGTGTTGGCCATGATTTTTGCTTTGTCAATGTAAGTGCCTAGCTCTTCATTTACTAAGGGTTCTACTTCTTGAGTGTCTTAAAAGGCCATTTTTGCAAAAAACCTTCTGAATATTCCTTCTCCGGTGCTTGTAGATAATGCTTTTTTATTCTTTGTTCTTTCCACTTGGTAGGCTTTGCTTTTCAACAATTGAATGAGATCTGTGCTTTAGAACTTTTAAATACCACTGCATGCACACCCTCTGCCATTAATGTAGTCACTATGATAATTTTTTGTTTGCATGCTTTTCAAATTAAAATCATGCATCTTGGTAGCTTGGAGACGTTATGCTGCTTTCTGATTGGCTAAAATACACAACAATTTTCTACACTTGTGGCGTCACTCTCATCTTTCTTTCCTTCGTAGTTGTGTGGGAAGTTCGTGAGATGATTCCTAAATATTTTCTTTCTTTGGAAGCGGTGTGGCATGAGATTCGGTTTTTCGCTCGAAAATAGTCATGAAATATGGCAAATTGGAACCCTTGTCGTGATCTGCTATCACTTAGTCTCTTTAAGAGTGGCGAGGCACATATGTAGCATTTCGCTACTTTATTAGTTCATTTGAGGGTAAATTGAAAATACATGCTGCTTTTTTTTAACACTTAGCTTATTTTTTGCAATTTTTCCACTTTATATACACACACACACACACACACACATATATATATATAGCATTTTATCAAAATTTGAAAAATTCAAAGTAAAATGGAAAAGGATATGATACAAAGTATGTACATATATTACAATGAGCTTAGCTTAATAAAAATTGATTAGAATCGACTGTATGTTCCCCTCAAGATCTTCAAGTTGGAAAACATTAGTCTCCTTAACTTTTGCTATTTTGAAAGGTCCATCCCAGAAGGATTCAAACTTCTGATGATGTCTCAGTTTAGCTCTTTGAACATTCCACCTGAGTACAGAATCCCCAACTTGGATCTTTTTGAATCTTGCCTTCTTGTCAAACCATACCTTGATGTCAACTAAATGCTTTTGAAAAATTTTATATGCCTAAGTTCTTTTCTCTTATAGTTGTAGCAAGTGTGTCAACCTTGTTTCCACTAGATTTTTCTCAGATTCATCTTCTGTGTTTATCAGTTTGAGTGCTGGAATCTCCAAATGAATAGGTAACACTGCCTCCTTGCCATATTTTAAGGCATAAGAGGAGGTCTTGATGGAATTCTTGGTAGTGATTATTTTTGCCCATAGAGCTTGTTCCAACAGTAGGTGCCAAATTTTCTTGTTACCCTCCAATGATCTTCTCAAAAGTTTTAGCAGATTCTTGTTAGTTGATTCTTCCAATCCATTTCCTTGGGTGTAGTAGTTTGAAGTATTCTTTATGGTAATGCCCTACTTGCTGGCAAACTTAGTATATTTAGCCCCTATGAATGCTGGTCCATTGTCATTGACTAAAGCTTCTAGGACACCAAACATTGTAATTAAGTGTTGCGGGCCAAACAAGGTGAATGGTTTCCTACTTTTTTCACATGCCCATGCATTTAATTATCAATCCAGGGACCTTCATAAACTTGCGAAGAGTTAGAACTAGGTTACTACAATACCACTGGAGGGTGAGTCTGCTAATCCTACGTTTTGAGGGTGTTTTTGAGATGGTTGTCAATAATTCCCACACTCCTCAATAAATTACGTAAGAAGAACAAAAATAAATATACAAAAATAAATCTAATGCACATTCTTGGAAATAAACCTACTGCAAATACTAAAACTAGTAAATTAATGAACGTTCTATGAAAGTAATAAACTGATAAATAAATAGAAATGAAATGGGGAAGAAATACTGGCTTGGAGTGGGCCCAGGCTCCAGCAGCTTCTTCCCGATCAAACACGCGCTTTAGAACTTCTATAATTGTAATATATTTATCAATGCATTACAATGTAACTCTAAAATGGATCTTTATTAATTCCTTCTATATATCGCTCTATATTTTCTATATCACTATATATTTTCTCAGAACGATCTACGTGTGTTTATATAACACACCCGCAGAACTTCTGTTACAGAAGTGCTTACAACAGTCGATTCTTCCCAAACTAAATTAGAACAGTCTGGCGAATGCAATCGATGTCTGGCATTCTGTTTTGATGGCAGCGTGTTCATTTCGACTCGTGCTTTTCCTGGCATCCATAAGACATTTTGATACGTTGGTGTTATCTCCAATTTAGCTCTGCATGACGCAGAGCTGGAACTGCACCAGCCGCTTTCATCCACGTCCTTTGAGTCTGGTCAACAGGAAAAGAATTAGTGGCACCTTTCGACTGCAGGGAGGCACTCCCATTCAGTTGGAGTCTTTTAACTGCAGGGAGGCACTGATATTCAGTTGGCGCCTTCTGACTGCAGGGAGGCACTGTCTTTGGTTTGGTGCCTTTTGACTGTAGGGAGGCATTGTCTTTGGTTTGGCACCTTTCGACTGTAGGGAGGCGCTTGCATTCAGATGACGCCTTCCAACTGCAGGGAGGCACCCATGTTCAATCGGTGCCTTCCGACTGTAGGGAGGTGCTTGTTTTCACTTGGCGCCTTCCTACTGTAGGGAGGCGCCTATGTTCAATCGGTGCATTTCGACTACAGGGAGGCACTGTGTTCAATTGGCACCTTCCGACTGCAGGGAGGCACCTATGTTCTCTCCATTGAATCCCGATGAAATAAAGTGCCAGGTCCATCGAAAGGACCTCGACTGTTCCAAATCTAACTAAATCAACTGCAATTCCACAAAACATACTAAAAGCACACAAATTAGATAACACGCATAATTATATCAAATATCTATATAATCATTTATAAAAGCACACAATCCTTATTATACAGCCGCATATTGATCCAAGAAGTATGTACAAAATATGAGCATTTCTGGTGCTCATCATCCCCCCATGCCTAACATATGCCACGCCATCGTGGCATCCAAACTACAGGTAGCCCTCAGAATTTTTTCATCATCACCATCTCTTGGAAGATTTGGCTGCCCCTGTGGCCCGAGTCTGTCTTTTCATGTCGGCATGTGAAGGTGTGGTTCTCCTCTGCCTATGGGAAACTGCGGCTGTTAATTGTCCCCTTCTTGTTCTGGCTGCTACTGGTGGTGGTATAGTCAGTGTTGTTCCTGCCGATTAAAATGTAGCTTCGACAGCTTGCCAAAGGTCGACGTATGGAGGTTTGACCATTGCCAGAGGGATATCCGAGTTATCCTCTCTGGAAGGCACTATGTGGGCCTTGTATAATTCAGCCACTTCAGGGGTAAGCCCTGCATTTTCCTTTGCAATTGCAGCGGCCTCCAATTGTGGGCCATAGACTCCCCATCATTCCAAATACCTCATCATGGAAGGCTACCCTTGGGATCAACCATAGATGTCCCAAAACTGGCTGTTTTCTTTCGGATTCACGCAGATGCCTGAATCTCCTTTTATCCTCGAGGATGCCTTCCTGGCCGCCTTGGCTGCTTTCATTTCTTTGTGTAGCTGCTCAAAATATTTGTGCCTTTCGAAGAACGGCTGCATATCCCATTCGTCCTCTTCTAACTCAACGAAGGTCACTTTCGCCTTCTGTCGAGCCGTCCTGGGCCTATTTTCCTTGGCCTCTACAAAAAATGTGGCGGCTCGGATAGGGGTCTCTTATTTCTCTTTTGGGGACTTCTCTTCACTTCGAAGGATCGGTTGTGCTGTTATCTCCGAGGGTGATTCATCCTCCTGTCTTCCTAGTGTCGAACCCTCAGGCTCTTCTCCTTCTTCAGGCCTTGGGAGGTCCTCCGTATCCTCTGGTCTTATCTGGAGGCCTTCGTCCTGCTCTGTGTCACTCAGGACAATGACAGGGGGCATCATAGGACTTCTATCTTATTCACCCCTGAAAACAGAGGAATCCTCCCTATTGAGAAGCAACACACCCCCACTGAAAAATAATTTTCCATCCTTTGAAAACATTGAGCTTTCATTTTGCAGTAGGGACCCTCTTGATGATTTTCAGTTTTAATCCCAGATTTTTACTTGCCTCTTTCTTCTTCAAGTTTTGCCTGTGTCAAAGCATCCAAGTTTTCTTGCATTCTAGATTTGTTATCTCAAACTTCACTTTTTACATGCTAGAATCATTCATGGATAAAGAAAATCTTACATCGATATGAAGAAAATGTAGAAAACAGATAGATAAATTCATTAAAAATCAAAACTTTCTTTTTTTGGAAGTGTCGAAACGCGACACTTCCATTTTTGGAAGTGTCGCGATATCGCGACGGGTTTTTGAAAAATCGGCTAAGTCAAAAATGCGTAGCGAAATCGCGACACTTTCCAATAATAGAAATGTCACGATATCGCGACATTTCCATTTTTGGAAATGTCGCGATATCGCTACCGGTTAGGAGAGAGAAAGGCAAGTCATACGGAACGTCGCGATTTCGCGACATGTCGCGCAATTGCGACATGTCGCATTTTCGTGGCATGAAAGGAAGAAAAGCTGCTAAGGCAAGGAAGGGTCACGATTTCGCGACATGTCGCGTTTTCGCAGCATGGAAGGACAGAAAAGCAGCTAAGGCGAGAAAGGGTCGCGATTTCGTGACATGTCACGAAATCGTGACATGTCGCGTTTTCGCGGCTGGAAGGACAGAAGAGTGCCGAAGGGGGAGAAGGGTCGCGAAATCGCGACATGTCGCGAAATCGCGACATGTCGCATTTTCGCGGTAGTACAGCGCAGAAGTTGTCGAGAGGAGAAATGGTCGCGATTTCGCGACATGTCGCAGTTTCGCGACTGGAACAGCTGAAAGATGCCTTTGCCAGAAAGATGTCACGATTTCGCGACATGTCACGAAATCGCGACATGTCGCATTTTCACGACCCTGCCAGCAGAGAACCAGAAATGCAAGACATCTGGAAATGGACACATGTCACGATTTTGCGACACGTGTCAAAGCACTACGGGCCACGTATCAGATGAATAAGGCCGACATGCAAGTAAACTTTAGGGCTTCTAATTGATTTAATAATTAAAGTTTTGATTTAATATTTTAAAAATACTAATCCATCTTTTGTTCTTTCATGCAGGAAGCCATCTGGCACTTACATGATAATGGAGAAATGGCCATAAAGACAAAGTCGAGTGCAAATTAATCAAAGACAACCATATTGAAAGAGAAGTTGTTGTGTCATCCAATTTTTTTAGATCTGGCTGCAAAGAGACTTTACGGTGACTAAGCAGCTGCCCATAGTGGAATATGTCGAGAATTGGCCGAGAAATGAAAATATATGCACACAGTTGCCGGATTTTGCCGGTGAATGCATTTAATGAAGATTTATGGCAGAATTAATGGCATGTAGATATTTTCAACTCACGGATGGCTCTCGGAGATGAAATGTCGGAGAAGTGGTGACTCATCCAGCTTACCCGAGGGGATTAATGAGGGCATTTATTTGCAGTTGCGGGTGAATGCAAGTGGCATTCGAATTCTATCTTCTCCATTTATGGCAACTGACTGCACTGATTTGCAGAATGGTTAAGTTTTATCCGGACTTTGTTTTAAATGGCTTTATATTGTAAAACCCGGGTCCTAGGGTTTGAGATGATAAGATTTAGGGTTTGAGAGGAAGATATTTTTGAAAAGATCAGGGTCTATCCTGAGTCTATAAATACTTCTTCTCAATGTAATCGCAAGAGGCGGAAACTTAGAAATAAAAGGCTATTGAAGCAATTTCTTGCAAGATTTGTTAAATACTTTATTTCTGGACTTGGAGTTGATGTGCTTTTGTTTTCTCGTGATAGCATGGCCAGGAGCCTAATCTTTTGCAGATTGTGATAAGTTCATCTTCTTTTGTTATCCGTTTCATTAAATTTTATTAGATATATGCTGTAAATCGGTGTTATCAAGATTAAATATGTTGTTAGGCTTCATTTGTTCTATTGTATACTAGGGAAAATTATAGATTTAAGGTTCAAGTTTGTTCTAATTGCTCTGTCCTCACTGTGCGAGCTAGGCTGTCGGTGAAAGATATCAATTTTAACCGACTTCCCTTCGGTTTATAATTTTCTATTAGATCTGTTCCATCTTTGCCTTGTGCTCTTAGTAGAAAGTGATCTTAGAAAACTGGACACTTTCTTCTTTGATTTGTTCTGTTGTGAAGCTGATAGTATAAATAAAATTGGTAGTTTTGTTTTACAGTTAAGTTTGATAAACTTCTCTTTCTGCCTTACCCTACCCTCTTTGTTTTACCGTGAAATGATCCATTTTTATTTTCTTTTAATTTGTCTTTTATTTAAATCTGTTGACCCATAAGAGCTAGATCAAAGAATTAACTTTAAATCTGATTGTCAACAAGTGACAACTCCTAAACACTATTGAGCAAGTTCAGAGCCCGTTGTAAGGTAACAGGCAGTCCATATTGAAGACTATTCCAAAAGTGAAAAAGAGTGAATTGACATTCGACCCGAACCTGTAACTCACACCTTGGATAACCAGCTAGATCCTAAAGTGAGTGGGATTTATCCCGTATAAGTGTTATCATAGTTTCATGCTCATTCTTCACAGGGTGTGTATGAAAGTCGGACCAACATTTAAAAATGGCGCTAGAAGGAGGGCTTGAACTTGCATTCTTAGTGTGCTTGAGTTGAGAAATCTGACTGTATGTGGTACTTGACAAATGTTGTATTTTATCCAAAGTCTGGTAGCCAATTTTCCTTCCTCCTCTACCTTTAAAATTTTGTTGTTTGAGTTTTTGCCTGAACAATGGAACTTAACACCAACATTTAAAAATGGCAAGCTGGTTAGGTGCCACTGCTTTGAATATTCCCGGTATAGCCCATGACCTGCCTAGAAATCCGAAAAGATATCTCCCGGATATAAAAATGATGGGACAAGGATAGTAGAGGAACATCTGCTAGCATTCAAGAATGCTTTGAAATTATTAAATATACAACATGAGGATGTTGCCTGTAGATTGTTCCCGTTCACTCTCCAGGAAGGAGCTTATGACTGGTTTCTAAATCTCACTAGCAATTCTGTTACCAGTTGGGATGACCTAGAGAAAGTTTTTATATCACAATTTGGGGAAGTGATAGACCCCAGTGTGTTATACCAACAATTTTCCAACATCAAGAGAGAGTCGGGAGAAACTATCAGGTCTTTCAATATGAGGTTCCAAAGAGCTTACGATAGAATGACTGGTCATTACATCCCAAATGCAAATCTGGCCTTAGAAATCTATAAGAATGCATTGGATTCAGTGACCTCTATTTTCCTCAAGAGAGACATCAATATCACAACCCTGGCAGGAGCTTATAAAGAGGCTTTAATTCTTGAAAGACAGTTAGGACCTCAAATTTTGAGCAGTCCTTTGATATCCTATGTTACACGGGAACATGCCTATTTCGGATCCCATTCCACATCATGAGTTAGTACCAACATGTCATGCTCTACCCAAGGAGACTCCGTTAACTGTAACATCCACTCAGCATGTGCAAAATATAGAGAAAGGTTCTAACAAGTTCAAAGTGGAAGTGCTTGAAGTAAACATTTGTGATCTAGCATTACCCAAATCTGAAGTTTTTCCTGGTGAGTTAAATTTTCCTAGGAACCAAAGAAATATTGATATTTCTGGTTCATCCAAAAATAGTACAACCAGGGTTTCAGGTTCTTTCACTTTTTTCGAAGAGTCGAAAAGTCTTGTAAAGAATCCTGTGGATGAAATGCAATATTTTCAAAAGTTCAAAAGGGACAGTTATAATTTGAGATGTGAGAGTCCAGAACCTAATAATGATCCTTCCTCATCGGAGGATGATGAAAGTGGGATTCAATATCACTATGTAGAAGTAATCGAGGAGAAGGATAACATCATTGAGGATATGAAGGAAATTGAAGCTGACATCACCCTCCATGAACTGGCCCAGATTGTTGAACAAAAAGATAACTTGATTGAAGCTTACTCTGGACCACCTATTGAATTTCAAGAAGAGGAGGAAAAGATAGTAAATGTGAATGTGGTCAGCCAACTTGGAATAGGTGAAGAGTCTCAATATAAGCCTGTAACTACCGAACATAATATCAAAGAAAATGTTGTAAACTGTGTTGATGTAGATATTGGATCTTATAATTTGGCAGCTGAGAAGGTGAGAATAATTATAGCTCTAATCAATCACAACAATGATATTTGGACATTACACATTGATAGGGTTAAATCTAAGCAAGTCTCAGGTGAAAAAGCAAATTATGAGAATTCTTCTAGAGGGATAAAAATTGAAGTCTTGGATATTGAAGCAGTACAACAACCACAAAATGTTCAAGTTGTCAAGAACCAGGACATACGGATAAAATATGATCTCTTTGAGTTGTCACATAAATCTGAAGATGTGATGGACTGGGTCTATAGAGGCTTTAAGGTATTTGATCCTGGGGGGTTTTACATTCAGTCCCTTTGAAAGAATTCTGCAAACCCTTCAAGTAGAAGCATAAACATGTTATCATATGATTTGTTATTATATGATTTGTTTAATTTGAAAGAGTTGCAGATTTGTTTTTCAGTGGGACAAGATCCATATAAAAAATAAAAAATAAAAAAAAAGGAGAGAGGGAAGACGGTAAACACAAGTTTTTCCCAGGTAACAGAAAAATTTGGAAGCATAGTCTGGAGTGCATTTCGTCAACAGGACCTGAAAGGTAATTTTTCTAAATTTACTTGCAAATGGTCAAATTTTTTTTTAAGGCACTAGTTCTCTGCTTTTCCATCTGCTACATATTTTGAGTCACAAAGAAGTTGTAACATGTGTATACATTGTAAATAGCTCTATAGTTTTTAGTTTGTTTTAGTGTTTTTTATTTTTTAGTTTACTTTTAATGTCTGTACAGTTGATTGCTTTAGTTTTAATTTTAGATGTCTGTGCAGTGTTGTTTAATTATTTTAATCTCTATTTTGTAGTTTTAGTTTTAGTTTTAATTGCCTGTACAGTTGTATTTTTTTTCCTTTGTAAATAACCCTGCAGTTTTAATTCCTTTCAGGTCTGTACATTTATGTATTCTATTTCCTTTGCTGTCTATACAGTGTTGTTTTATTTTAAAGTTTTGTATTTTATATTTTATTTAAGGTCTGTGCAGTTTATTTTCTTTGTAAATAGCTCTGCAGTCTTGTTTTATTTCATTTCCTTTAATTGCCTGTACAGTTTTATTTTGTTTCCTTTGTAAATAACCCTGCAGTTTTGTTTCCTTTGGTGCATGTACAGTTTTATTTTAAAGTCTGTGCAGTTTTATTTTATTTTGTTCTTAAAGGTCTGTGTTTATCCTTGGAAGTCTGTACAAATTTCTCTGGCTTTTAAAATTCTGTTCTTTAACCTTTGCCTGAGCATCAATGAAAAGTCAGCCTTCTAAAGATTGTTTCATTCTGAGCTGATCAATCCAGTGTTCATTATCACAATTGTGAGATAGTCTGTTTGAACTGAACAGTGGAACTATTTTTTTAGTCGAACAACGAGTGGAAGGATGATTGGATTTTGTGTCTTGCTTGCCACAGTTGTTTTAATTATAAAGAAAGCTGCTATGTTGTTTGGTTGGAGGAACTCCCGGGAATCCAAGAAAAGTTGGTTATAAGAGGGGACTATGATTCATGTAATTATTTGAGTATCCACAGAAGCTATCGGTGCCTAGGCTGAAGCGGTTCCAGATTGATGAAATACTAAAAGAAAATTGTTATTCTTTCTAAGGCTTTTCAGATGTTGATGTATTTCAAAAGAAAGAGATGAAAGTTGAAATTGGCACTCTATTATTTCCAATATATATATAAAAAAAAGAAAAAAAGAGATAAAAAAAAAGAAAAAAGAGTTATATAATCAAAGAGGCAGCCAAGACTTCAAAAGATGTTTTTCTTCTACCAAGTTGTAGATTCTACCTTACAGTTGTAAATTTGGGTCGTGTAAATCTAAAGGGTAACTCTGTCGGGGCTGTAAAAGGCTAAACTAGTAAACAGAGCTCTACTCGGTTTCTCCATTTTTTACAATCTAGAAAAGCTGATCAATCCAGAGTTCAACATTCGATCCAGTCATTCTTGAAGAAAGTTTTATACCCTTGTAATTGCACATCAGAAATCTTCCTTAAGTAATTCAACCTAGTATGTCCTTGGGAAATTTTAACAACTATCAGTTAGTAGTCAATTTATTTTGAAGAATATCTGTGGCAAGGCTTGATGCATGGTCTATGTTGTTTTGAAACTAGAGTCATGGGTTCTAAAATAATGCTACTATTTTACCCGGAGATATCGCCATTTGTTGAGAAGCAACACACCCCCACTGAAAAATAATTTTCCATCCTTTGAAAACATTGAGCTTTCATTTTGCAGTAGGGACCCTCTTGATGATTTTCAGGTTTTAATCCCAATTTTTACTTGCCTCTTTCTTCTTCAAGTTTTGCCTGTGTCAAAGCATCCAAGTTTTCTTGCATTCTGGCTTTGTTATCTCAGACTTCACTTTTTACATGCTAGAATCATTCATGGATAAAGAAAATCTTACACCGATACGAAGAAAATGCAGAAAACAGATAGATAAATTCATTAAAAATCAAAACTTTCCTTTTTGGAAGTGTCGCGAAATCGCGACGGGTTTTTGAAAAATCGGCTAAGTCCCGAAATGCGTAGCGAAATCGCGACACTTTCCATTCGAAACATTGGAAATGTCACGATATCACGACATTTCCATTTTTGGAAATGTCGCGATATCGCTACCGTTTGGAGAGAGAAAGGCAAGTCGTACGGAACGTCGCGATTTCACGACATGTCACGAAATCGTGACATGTCACATTTTTGTGACATGTCACGATATCGCGACCGTTTGGAGAGAGAAGGCAAGTCGTACGGAACGTCGTGATTTCGCGACATGTCGCGAAATCGTGACATGTCGCATTTTCGTGGTGAAAGGAAGAAAAGCTGCTAAGGCAAGGAAGGGTCACGATTTCACGACAGCGGCATGGAAGGAAAAAAAGTAGCTAAGGCAAAAAAGGGTCGCGATTTTGCGACATGTCGCGAAATCGCGACAGGTCCAAGTCGACGGAAGAGAAGCTGTAAGAGGAACTGAAGGGGAGAAAGGGTCGCTGGATATTGTGACATGGTCGTGAAATCGCGACATGTCGCGTTTTGTGGCGAGACAGAGAGAAAGTTGTAGAAGAGGAGAAATGGTCACGATTTCACGACATGTCGCGAAATCGCGACATGTCACGTTTTCGCGGCTGGAACAGCTGAAAGACGCCTTTGCTGAAATATGTCACGATTTCGCGACATGTCGTGAAATCGCGACATGTCGCGAAATCGCGACATGTCGCATTTTCGTGACCCTGCCAGCAGAGAACCAGAAATGCAAGACAGCTGGAAATGGACACGTGTCACGATTTTGCGACACGTGTCAAAGCACTACGGGCCACGTATCAGATTAATAAGGCCGACATGCAAGTAAACTTTAGGGCTTCATTATTAAATAATTAAAGTTCTGATTTAATATTTTAAAAATACTAATCCGTCTTTTGTTCTTTCATGCAGGAAGCCATCTGGCACTTACGGGATAATGGAGAAATGGCCATAAAGACAAAGTCGAATGCAAATTAATCAAAGACAGCCATATTGAAAGAGAAGTTGCTGTGTCATCCAATTTTTTTAGATCTGGCTGCAAAGAGACTTTACGGTGACTAAGCATCTGCCCATAGTGGAATATGTCGAGAATTGGCCAGGAAATGAAAATATATGCACACAGTTGCCGAATTTTGCCGGTGAATGCATTTAATGAAGATTTATGGCAGAATTAATGGCGTGTAGATATTTTCAACTCACGGATGGCTCTGCGGAGATGAAATGTCGGAGAAGTGGTGACTCATCCAGCTTACCCGAGGGGATTAATGAGGGCATTTATTTATAGTTGCGGGTGAATGCAAGTGGCATTCGAATTCTATCTTCTCCATTTATGGCAACTGACTGCACTGATTTGCAGAATGGTTAAGTTTTATCCGGACTTTGTTTTAAATGGCTTTATATTGTAAAACCCGGGTCCTAGGGTTTGAGATGATAAGATTTAGGGTTTGAGAGGAAGATATTTCTGAAAAGATCAGGGTCTGTCCTGAGTCTATAAATACTTCTTCTCAATGTAATCGCAAGAGGCGAAAACTTAGAAATAAAAGGCTATTGAAGCAATTTCTTGCAAATTTTGTTAAATACTTTATTTCTGGACTTGGAGTTGATGTGCTTTTGTTTTCTGTGATAGCATGGCCAGGAGCCTAATCTTTTGCAGATTGTGATAAGTTCATCTTCTTTTGTTATCCGTTTCATTAAATTTTATTAGATATATGCTGTAAATCGGTGTTATCAAGATTAAATATGTTGTTAGGCTTCATTTGTTCTATTGTATGCTAGGGAAAATTACGGATTTAAGGTTCAAGTTTGTTCTAATTGCTCTGTCCTCACTGTGCGAGCTAGGCTGCCGATGAAAGATATCAATTTTAACCGACTTCCCTTCGGTTTATAATTTTTTGTTAGATCTGTTCCATCTTTGCCTTGTGCTCTTAGTAGAAAGTGATCTTAGAAAACTGGACACTTTCTTCTTTGATTTGTTCCTTTGTGAAGCTGATAGTATAAATAAAATTGGTAGTTTTGTTTTACAGTTAAGTTTGATAAACTTCTCTTTCTGCCTTACCCTACCCTCTTTGTTTTATCGTGAAATGATCCATTTTTATTTTCTTTATTTGTCTTTTATTTAAATCTACTGACCCATGAGAGCTAGATCAAAGAATTAACTTTAAATCTGATTGTCAACAAGTGACAACTCCTAAACACTACTGAGCAAGTTCAGAGCCCGTTGTAAGGTAACAGGCAGTCCATATTGAAGACTATTCCAGAAGCAAAAAAGAGTGAATTGACATTCGACCCGACCCTGTAACTCACACCTTGGATAACCAGCTAGATCCTAAAGTGAGTGGGATTTATCCCGTATAAGTGTTATCAGAGTTTTATGCTCATTCTTCACGGGGTGTGTATGAAAGTCGGACCAACACTCCCCTGCCTCTGGGCTGCTCTGTCGGGCATCTGATCGAATCTCCCTCAAAGAGAATACTCTTTCGGTAGATGTGGGATAGTTCATCGGCACTACTTCTGCCCAATCAGTCTGAGTGGCTGCCTCTTGTCTTGCTGTTCTTCTACCCTGAAGTATTTGATTTTCCTCCTGCATCTGCCAGACCAGTTGCTCGAGCTTAGAAATTCTTCTATCCTTTTCCTCCAATTCCTTTTGATGCTGGTTCTTGCAATCCTCCAGAATCTATTGTGCCATCCAGCAATCAGTTTGCCAGTTGAGCACCTCCTCCAAGGCCACATTAATCTGGTCATTGCTCCTAAAATTTTCCTCATTTTATGGGCTCTGGTTCGTTAATTTGCAAAGGGTTTGGGCGGTGACGTCTATCTCTATGTCGCTCTATTCTTCCTCTATCGATAGGAATCGCCGTAGACATTTCCTCCTAGGAATTGGTTCATCTTCACCACCAGTGGGTGGCACTCCTTCCTCCTCATACTCGGGCACTGGGGAATGCCCTCTATCCTCTATGTCTGCAGGCATCGGTGACTGTTCTACCCTTCCTAGAAAATAGTGCAATGCCAATTGCTCGATGTTTGCTATCTCTTCTATAGGGGATGCTTTGCCTTGCCCTAGTTCAACAATCGCATTGTGTTGTTCTATTTGGTCGCCTTCTCCCCATGCGTCGCGATTCTATCTTTGTGCTTCTACGTGGCGGACCAATGTCGATATCAGCCCATGGTGGGCTAAGGCGGACGGTGCCCCCTTCTGGTACCGAGCCGCTTCATCCTTTAGAGCAGTCACCAGGTAGAAGGGTATATTTATTTTTCTCCCATGCACTAGGTGATTGAGGAAGTGCACATGATTAATGTTCAGATGCGTATACTTCCCTGTGCATGTGAAGAATCAAGCAATTTGCTTGAACATCTTTCGTATATCCATGGGGAGGCTGCTTTTGAGTAACCCCTCCCTTTCTATCTACACGTTCCCTCCTGGCAGTAGTATTTCGGTATATAGCTTTAGCACTCCACCCTTGTATGCACATTCCCCCGTGAGAGGCAATCCAGTTGCTTGTGAGATGAACTCAGGGGTGACTGGAATTTCCACTCCTCGTACTTGGGCCGCATTGCCCCTCAAAGAGGTGGTGAATTCTCTAGCTGCCTCCACATCCTAGCCCTGACTGACCAGGGTGTAGTATTCGAGCCACCCCTCGACTTCGAATTGGGTCCTTACTGCCCCTTTGATTCCATCAGTATCACTGGGTTCGTTCTTCTTGATCACGTTGTTCTTGGACCTTCCTCCCATGGCACCTTTCGGTGCTGTATATTTTTCTGTCCTTCCTTCTGTAGGAAGGCACCTTCTTATAGGAAAGGCATCTAACCCTAGCAGTTATGGAAGGCACCCTCTCATTGGCATGTGTTTTCGACTATGGGGGGTACGATCTCTATGACAGCTGTATTTTTTGGTACTGCGTATTTATAAACAATTATATAAAAGATTTGATTTAATATGCGCGTACCTGATTCGGTGTTCCAGTTGTCGTGGCAGCTGATGATTTTCTGAATTGTGACACGAGGGAGGGGTATTTTGATGATGCTTATACATGTGATGCTTTGTTCCGCTCGAGGCATCCGATCGATGTAAATGCTGCACGTGGGAGGCGTTCTTTGGTACCTTCCCCATGTGGATGGTGTCCATGTAGCACCTTTCGGTGTTGTCGGTGCTCGTCTTCTAACGGATGTGCCTCCCAGTGCCTTCTTATTTGTGGGAGGTGTTCTTGCCTGCATGCGTCTTCCCAATGTGGGGGGGCGCCTCCTTCTGGTTCATGCCTTCCCGATGTTTGGAAGGCGTTCGTTTTGATGAATGCGCCTTCCTAATGTTGGAAGGCGTATTCGACTAGATGAATGTGCCTTCCTGATGTTGGAAGGCATGTATTCGACTGGTTTTTTTTTTATTATTATTATTATTTTTTTTATGGTGCCTTCCTGCCACGAAAGGTGCCTATATATATATATATTTTTTTTTTTTTTCTCCTTTTTTTTTTTTATCGGATGGGTGCCTTCTGACTGCAGTAAGGTGCCTCTTCTAGATGGGCGCCTTCTGATTGCGATAAGGCACCTTCTTCTGGTCGGGCACCTTCTGACTGTAGTAAGGCACCTTCTTTTGGACTTGGCACCTTCTGACTACGGTAAGGTGCCTTCTTTTGGATGGGTGCCTTCTGACTGCAGTAAGGCGCCTTCTTTTGGACGGGTGCCTTCTGACTACAATAAGGCACCTTCTTCTGGACGGGCACCTTCTGACTACAGTAAGGCGCCTTCTTCTGGATGTCATAAGGTGCCTTCTTATGGGCTTGGCACCTTTTGACTACGATAAGGCACCTACTTCTGGACTTGGTAATTTGACTAGAAGAAGGGTGATCAGACCTTCCCGATTTTTTTCACGCTGCCTAGATTCTATCTATGAGCTGGTGTCAAAATGCTGAGTCGAATCAGGCTTGGTTTCCCAGATACCTATCCCTCATGCTATCAGGTCCTCCACCTGCAAAAGGCAACCGAAAAAAAAAGAAAATATAGGTAGTTAGATGCATTTCGTGCCTGTTAGGCCCTGGGTTAGGATGCCTGCAGCTTGCATGCAGGCGTCGTCCCTGCAAAAAAAAAACACATTAAAAACTATAACTAACTAAACAAATTGGGTGAGTACTTTCGTGCCCACCATTTCACCTGAGAGTTCGGTCCAGTTCTAGCAATATGGGATCTCCCCCACGCCTACTCTGGATTCCACCTGAAATGTTTTGGATGTATTATAGGGGTGTAGTCGGTGGCCATTGACTGTGAACATGGTGTTGCTGCCGTCAATTGTCTTGACGTGCACCGCCCCATTCTTAATGATCTCTGCCACATCATACGGCCCCATCCACCTCTGCATAAGTTTGCCCTTCCTTTCCTGGAATTGGGAATCGTATAACAGTACCCATTCCCCTACCTGGAACTTCTTCAGCTTGATGTGGTTATCGTGCCACTTCTTCCTCTGCTTCTGTATAATCTCTGTCCTCTGCAAAGCATCCAATCGGATTTTGTCTAGCTGATCTAGCTGGCGAATCCTTTGTTTTTGAGCTTTGTCCAAGCTCAAATTTAATTTTGAAGCCGTCCTCAGAGTTTTGATTTTGAACTCGATGGGCATCATCGCATTTTTCCCATAGACCAGTTGGAAAGGTGTGCATCCTATGGTGGATTTCCACGTGGTGTTGTATGCCCAAACTACCTCCGACAACCATGTGGCCCAATCTTTCTTGTGTTGTTGCACGGTTTTGGTCAGGATGTTTTCTATCTCCCTGTTTGTCACTTCTACTTGCCCATTCGCCTGCGGATGGTAGGGCGTAGTTTTGTTATGCCGAACTCTATACTGCTCCATCAGCTCCTCAATCAATTTGGAGGTGAATTGGGGCCCTTGATCTATTGTTATCTCCCGAGGAACCCCAAATCGTGTGAAAATATGAGCAAATAAGAAGTCGACGACCGTTCTTTCCTTTGAGTCCCTTAATGCCTGCACTTCCACCCATTTGGTGACATAATCGGTGCAAACCAAAATAAACCTCCTTCCCATCGAAGGTGGATTAAATGGTCCCACGAAATCCATGCCCCATTTATCAAAAGGTTCCAGATGTACCCGAGGCTATAGGGGAATTTCATCTCGGTGGGTTGGTCTACCCATCCTCTGACACTTGTCACACTTGCTGGTATATGCTATCGCGTCCTTGAACAGAGTGGGCCAAAAATACCCAGCCTACAGGATTTTGTAGGCAGTTCGCTTCCCTACAAAGTGTCCTCCACATGGCTCATCGTGACATGCCTTAAGCACTTCTGAAAACTCTTGTTCTGCTACGCATCTTCTTATAATTTGGTCCCGTCCTATTTTAAATAGGAGACCATCCATCCAAAGGAATGATGTGCTCTTCTCTATGACCGCCTACTTTTCTCGGTAGGAGAGAGCAGGTGAGGTCCTTCCGATGGCCAAGTAATTGGCTATGTCTGCATACCACGGAGTTTGTTCACTAATAGTGAACAGATGTTTGTCCAAAAATTGGTCTTCCACTGCTTGATGATTTGTTGGTATCAATCTGGACAAAAAATCTGCCACGACGTTGTCCTTGCCTGGTTTATTGACTATAGTAATGTCGAATTCCTGCAATAGCAACAACCATCTGATAATTTTGCCACCAATGGCTGGCTTGCTCATCAGATACCTGATAGCCATGTGGTCCGTATGGAGGAAGACCTTGTATCCCGTTATATAGTGACAAAATTTGTTTATTGCATGGACAACTATGAGGAATTATTTTCCTATCACTGTATAGTTGAGCTTCGCTCTCGCCAAGTTTTTACTGACATAATAGATGGCATAGAATTCTTTGCCATCTTTCTGCCCGAGGACTGCTCTAATCGCACCGTTAGATGCATCACAGTAAATATGGAATGATATGGCCCAATTCGGTCCTCTCAAGACCGATGCAAATATCAATTTTTCTTTCAGCAATTGGAATGCTTCTTCGTAATCTCCCGTCCAATTGAACTCTACGTCCTTAGAAATTAGGGTGTGCAGTGGTTTGGCAATCTTACTAAATTTGGCGATAAATCACCGATAGTACCCGACTGAACCAAGGAAACTTCTTACCTCTTTTTGCATTCTGGGGCTAGGTAGGTCTTTGATGACATCGATCTTCTTCTTGTCTACTTTTATCCCTTATACAAAGAGGTGGTGTCCCAACACGATGCCTTCCTGCATCATCATAAAACATTTTTCATTACTTAGGGACAAATGATTTTCCTTGCTCCTGTCGAGCACTCTTTCCAAATTTGTCATTGCCTCCTCGAAGTTTTCTCCATAGGTGGTGAAGTCGTCCATGTATACTTCTACCCCATATCCTATCATATCAGAGAATATGCTAAGCACTGCCCTTTGAAAGGTGGCGGGTGCGTTGCACAGTCCAAAAGGCAATACCTTATAGGCAAACGTTCCCCATTGACAGGTGAACATTGTTTTATCTTGATCTTCTTCCCCTATCTAGATTTGGTTGTAACCACTGAATCCATCTAGAAAGGAGAAGTATTTTCTTCCTAAGAGTGTGTCCAAGACCTGATCGATGAACAGGAGTGGGAAGTGGTCTTTCTTAGTCGCCTTGTTCAACGCCCGGTAGTCCATGTAGATCCACCATTTCCTGTTCTTTTTGGGGACCACCACTAATGGTGATACCCATTCACTATCAAAAATCGGATATATGAATTCAGTAGACAGAAGTTTGTGCAGTTCTTCTCTGACAATGTCTTTCATTTCTAGGTTCATCCTTCTCTGTGGCTACCGACTAGGAGTTTCCTGGTCATCTAAGTAAATATGATGGGTACATATTTTTGGGCTGATGCCGTGCATATCTGCGTAGTCCCATGCAAATACTTGTTGGTGCTTTACCAGAAACTCTTCCAATTTTTTTAGCTATATGGGCATCAACCTGCTGTTGACGTTTAATGTCCTCCCTGGCCCAACATGTATTTGTTGGATGTGCTGATCTTGGGCGCCAGTTAATGGCGATCCAGGTGCAGAGGTGGATTATTCTCCATGGAGAAACTCCATGATAGCACCATCCTCGTCCTCTTCTGCCACCTCCTCCAAGGTCATCATAGGCTGGATTATGGACAACTCCATAGTTTCGTGCTCGGTGATCCTGGGTTCTTCTACCGAGTCCATAGACTAAGCTGGCGATGAAATGGTCAGCCTTTTGAAATTTTTCCCATTGGAGATGGTCATTAGCCCATCCCGAAAGCTGATGTAGGCATTAGTTGTTGCCAACCATGGCCTCCCCAAAATGAGCGGGTAACCGCCCAGCCTAGTCTTGATTTGCAAAACTAGAAAGTCAGCTGGATATTCTTGTGCACTTACTGTTATGATCACATCTTCCAGCATTCCTTCTGGCACCACGATTGATTTATCGGCTAACTACAAAACTGTCATGGTTGGCTTCAGGTTCATGAGCCACAGCATTTGCATGGTCTCTTGAGGCATTACGTTGATGGCTGCCCCAAGGTCAACCAGTGTGTTGGACAGGGAATGTCCTCCAATTTTTATGGTCAGCACTGGGCTGCCTGGGTCTGCATACTTTGGATGATGTGTTCTACCCATAATTAGGTCTACCAGTTTACCCATGATGTTGATAGTCTGGGTAACCTACCGCCCCGGTCTCCTTAGACACATTTCTCTAATTGCCTTGGTGTAAATGGGGACGTCTCGAATTGCTTGAAATAATGGGATTATCATCGTGAGATTCTTCAAGCTCGACAAGATGTCAAATTCTGGCTATGTTGTTTTTCTTTGTTCCTGCAGCCTACTGGGAAATGGAGCCTCCACTCTCTCAAGTGCTTTTCCTTCTTCTACCAGAGGTGTCTCTTCTATTTTTGCCTCCTCTTCTACCAGTGGAGGTATCTCTTCCATTTCTTCCTCCTCTTCTACTATAGGCAGAGTCTCTACTCCTAGTTGTCTACCTGATCTAAGATGAATATTGTACATATGGTACATCTCACCTTCTACGTTGTATGTCTGCTGATTTACTCTATTGTTTGAGTTTGCTGTCGGTTGTGCTGGTAGCTGCGCAGGTCTCACTGCTGGCAATGCTGTAAGTTCTGTTGGATGTGAGCAGGAGCTGCGTTCTATGGAGTCTGATTCCATGCATTGTGGCCTCTCCACTACTTCCTAGGATATGGATATGGCATCCATGGCTGCTAATTCAGGAATGCTATTAGGGGTGCGTTAGTCCAGGGTGACGGTCCCCACCACCCCATATTAGGTGGTTGAGGGGGTCCTTGGTGCATGTATGACCCTCCCCCATATGTTGGCATTTCGGTTGGTATATTCCCTGTGAGGGGCTGTGGCCAACTCTTCCTATTGCCTATGAAATAGGCCTCCGTGCTCTCAGCCGCTTCCTGGTTACTGGGCAGTTGTGGGCACAATCAAGTTTTATGATTCAGCTTGCAAACTGCGCATACTCTGACCTTGTTTTTTGGGCATGCATTCTTTGCGTGCCTTCCTCTACATTTTGGGCAAAAATAGGCTAATGCTATGTCATTTTCTTGTTTCTTCTTTTCTAAGAGTAGCGTATCCATCTGCAATGCTAGAGATGAAAGCATTTCTCTCTTCAAATCCTCCAGCATGTTGCCTATCTCTGTTTTGGTGACTGAAGCAGTCGCCTTCATGGTCCTGGGGATGACTTTGCCTTGCCTTATCGAGTAGTTCCGACATAATTGCTGGATGTTGTCCATAGCATGCTGATAGACATCACCTCCAAAGATCATGTTGAGAGCCTCCAGTGACTCATTGGTAAGTCCCCTCAAGAAGATGCTTTTGAGGGACTTATTAGATAGCTTCGAGTGAGGGGATCGTTGAAGATTAAAGGTGAATCTCTCCCAATACTCCTTGAGAGACTCATCTTCTCTTTGTGTCATGCTCAGGACCTCCTCCCTGGAGTCTCTTTCTCTCCTGAAATCCTGATATTGCTCTAAAAAGAGCATCTTCATCTGGTCCCAGGTGGTGATGTGTTTGTCTCCCAGACCGATGAACCATCACAGAGCTACATTGTCTAATGTGGAAGGAAATAATTTCAACTTTTGCGCATTTGATTTGTAATCCATAGACCTGCAAAAAACATCAAATTTAAATAAAAATAGGTCAGGATCCTCAGTCGGGTGTCCTCTGAAGGACGGGAGGTGAGTAGGGGATATGTTTTTCATTTTGGTATCTCCTAATCCCTCCTCTATTAGGAAACTAAATCCAGATGATACTTCATTGTTATCTACCATTTTTTCAGGAAATGTGGTTTCTAATGCAGCGTTTATGGCCTTTTGGTCATTTAAAACTTTTTGAGTCAATGCTCTAAGGTTGTCTGGCAAGATCATCTGATCCTCCACAGCCTTCCACAACAGGGCTTCCTCTAGAGGAGTCCTATTAAACAGGGGATTTGTGATAATTCATTCGTCCCCTTGTTGATGGGATGAGGCGGCACTTTGCACAAAGTGTGGTTCCTCACTCCAATGGACTGTTGGTAGGTCGGACGGGTCTAAATCAAATCCAAAATGCTCGACTGACTCAGGTCCTGATGATTAGTTCTTATAAAGCGACCGTCAGGTCCTCTTCTTTTAGAAGAACTCATGCAAGGTCAGGTGAAGGTTTCAGGGTATTGTAGGTAATCTAATTGAGACACTTCCCTAGCAACAACACCAAAATGTTGCGGGCCAAACAAGGTGAATGGTTTCCTACTTTTGTCACATGCCCGTGCATTTAATTATCAACCCAGGGAGCTTCATAAACTTGCGAAGAGTCAAAACTAGGTTACTACAATACCACTGGAGGGTGAGTCTGCTAATCCTACATTTGGGGGTGTTTTTGAGATGGTTGTCAATCATTCCCGCACTCCTCAATAAATTATGTAAGAAAAACATAAATAAATATATAGAAATAAATCTAATGCACATTCCTGGAAATAAACCTACTGCAAATACTGAAACTAGTAAATTAATGAACGTTCTATGAAAGCAATAAACTGATAAATAAACAGAAAGGAAATGGGGAAGAAATACTGGCTTGGAGTGGGCCCAGGCTCCAGTAGCTTCTTCCCGATTGAACACGTGCTTTAGAACTTCTGTAACTATAATATATTTATCAACGCATTACAATGTAACTCTAAAATGGATCTTTATTAATTCCTTCTATATATCGCTCTATATTTTCTATATCGCTATATATTTTCTTAGAACGATCTACGTGTGTTTATATAACACACCCATAGAACTTCTGTTACAGAAGTGGTTACAACAGTCGATTCTTCCCAGACTAAATTAGAATAATCTGGCGAATGCAATCGACGTCTAGAATTCTATTTTGATGTGTTTTGACTCGTGCTTTGCCTGGCATTCATAAGATGTTTTGATACGTTGGTGCTATCTCCAATTTAGATCTGCATGATGTAGAGCTAGAACTGCACCAACCGCTATCATCCACGTCCTTCGAGTCTGGTCAACGGGCAAAGAATCAGTGGTGCCTTCCAACTGTAGGGAGGTGCTCCCATTCAGTTGGCACCTTCCGACTGCAGGGAGGCACTGATATTCAATTTGCGCCTTCCGAATATAGGGAGGCACTGTCTTTGGTTTGGCACCTTTCGAATGCAGGGAGGTGCTGTCTTTGGTTTGGCACCTTTCGACTGCAGGGAGGCGCTTGCATTCAGATGGCACCTTTCGACTGTAGGGAGGCACCCATGTTAAATCGATGCCTTATGACTGTAGGGAGGCACTTGTTTTCACTTGGTGCCTTTTGACTGCAGGGAGGTGCCTATGTTCAATCAGTGCCTTTCAACTGCAGGGAGGCGCTGTGTTCAATTGGCACCATCCGACTGCAGGGAGGCTCCTATGTTCTCTCCATTGACTCCCGATGAAATAAATTTCCAATTCCATCGAAAGGACCTCGACTGTTCCAAATCTAACTAAATCAACTGCAATTCCACAAAACATACTAAAAGCACACAAATTAGATAACACGCATAATTATATCAAATATCTATATAATCATTTATAAAAGCATGCAATCCTTATTATACAGCCACATATTGATCCAAGAAGTATGTACAAAATATGAGCATTTTTGGTGTTCATCATCAAGCTTTCTATGAAACCTATTACCACCTCTTGGTCTGACTTATTCATATGAATGGATTTTACCCATCTGATGAGGTAGTCTGTAGTAGTCAAAATGTACTTGTGGTCAACTAAGGAATTTGGATTGATAACACCTATGAAATCCAACCCCCATTGTTGGAAAGGTTCCTCTACTTGAATTGGCTTAAGGGGAAATGATGCTTTCCTTGTTATTTACACATACCACTGGCATTGATTGCAAGCTCTAGTTACTTTGAAGGTATCAAAAAATATGGTAGGCTAGTAATAGCCTATCTTGATAGTATTCAAAGTTGTTACTCTTCCTGATAAGTGTCCTCTAGATATTCCTCCATGGAACTCCTCTACGACCTTTTATTGCTAATCATATTTTAAGCATCTTAGGAGAACTACACCAAGGTTTCTTTTGTATAGACCTTCTGGAAATAAGACATACTTCAAAGCCTAAAGCCTATATATTCTTCTCTATAATGGATTAATATTAGGAGGGCATACTCCAGTTTGAAAGTACTTAGTCATCTAGTCTACCCAGTCTGATTTCTCTGACTGTAATTCTTCAGTCTGATCATCTGCTATTGTCTGACAAGTTGTCACTTCTGCTGAAATCGCTACTTCTATCAAGCCTTGGAATAGGGCTCTAACTTTGACCAGCTTGGTAGGATGGATTTCTACATCATATTATTGGATCTTAGTAATCCAACCAACTCTCTTATCTCCTAGTTCACCTTGTAAAATAAAACTTCTTACATGCAGGTGAACCACATAAACCAGGATCTTGCTTTGAACCAAGTATTACCTAATTTTTTTCAAATATTTCATTACAACAAATACTTGTTTCTCAATAAAATTATACTTAACCTGATATTCATGAATATTCTAGCTCCAAAATAATATGGGGTGTTCTTCTCCATCATCATTCTTCTAGCTGAGCACAAATGCATAACTTTCCTCGGATCCATAAGCATAAAGAATGAAGTCCTTGTTGAAGTCTATATTGACTAGCACTGGAGCTGTAGAAATGGATTTATTAATAATTTCAAAGGCTTTATTTTTTATCTCAATCCATTTTAAATCTACATTCTTCTTCAGTAGTTCAGATATAGGCTTCACCTTCTGAGCATAGTTAGAGATGAATTTCTTGATAAAGTTTATATGACCAAAGAAATACTACAAGGCTTTCTTATTCATAGGCAGTGGAAGAGCAAGAATGGATTTGATTCTATCTATATCAATGTTTATACCTTATTTGGAGACCACATGGCCTAGCAACTTTCCCTCATGAACTACAAAAAATGACTTCTTAGGATTGAGGGAGATGCCAAATTCTCTGCACTTCTGGAAGACTTGTTCTAGGTGTGCCAAGTGGTCTTGTTTGTTGTGGGAGAACACAGTCATGTCATATAAATAGATTATAATGACCTTGTTGATTAACTCCCCAAAGGTGTAGTCCATCACTCTATGGAATGTGGCTCCTGCACTAGATAGCCCAAAAGGTATTCTATGATAGGAAAATGTGCCCCATTTGGTGGTGAATGATGTTTTAAATTGATCTTCATCCTTCATCCAAATTTGGTTATAGCTAGAGAAGCCATATAATTGTGAGAACCTTTTTTCCCCTGCCACAATCTACAATATTTGATAAATATGTGGGAGGGTTTAGTGGTCCTTTAGTGATGCTTGATTGATGTTTCTAAAATATACACACAAGTGGATATCACCATTCTTTTTCCTCATGGGTACCAATTTTGGATAAATGATCTTAGCCTTAAGTAACTTCAATAATTATTCTCTCATTATGGCTTCGATCCTGGGATTCACAAGCCTCTATTTTTGCATAAATAATTTTGCATTAGGCTCTAGCCCAATTGTGTGTTGGATGACCTTCTTGTCATATACTTTAAGATCTTCATATGACCAAGCCACAATGTCTTGGTACTTTAGGCATAAATATTTGATATCCTCCTCTTCTTCTGGAGAAAATCGGACTCCAACTTTGAGCTTCTTTTCTCTTTCAATTTCAATTTCTTTATAGATTTTCTCATTGATTTCCATGGATCTGATATTTTTCCTATCTTCATTGTCAAACAGGCTCTCTAGAGTAACCAAACATCTAGGTATATAATTTTTCTTGAGTTGAAGGAAATCCTATTGATCAATCTCTTTTGGATTTTCCTCTTGAACAGTAGATAAACAAGATTCTCTTACCAAAAAATCAATGATTTATTCATCGCTTTAAAAGACCTACCTAAAAATTTGCTTATCTAGCACTGCAGGCTTGAAAATCATTTTGATCCCTTTGTCCTTCATAGCTCCTATGTCTGCAAAAGGGTTGAAGTTAGCTCCTCTTACTTCTAAGGAATATTCCAAGGTATTCTTTCTTCTAGGAACAAAATTTATATTTAGGGCATCAAAGGATTCCATTAAATCCCATAACCTATTTATATATACTTTTAGGTAACGGGCTTACTGCTACACCTTTCTCTTACCTAATTGCCAATAAATTCAGAGTCTCCATATATGTTCAAAATATTGATGCCCATGCTTTCAACTTGCATTAGCCCAAGGCATAGAGCCTCATATTCTGCAACATTATTAGTGCATGTCCAAGTTAGCCTATATGTGAAACTCTTTTCCCATTATAATTAGGACTATAATACTACACCGACACCAGAATAATTTTTGCATCTAACACCATCAAAGTGCATGGTCCATATTTTTTTTATCTCAAGGACTGGTTAGATATAGCAGGAACTCTTTTCTCTATCTCTGTAGAAATACTGTATATGCCCATACCTATCCCAAATTGACTATAATCCTCCCTAAAAGGCAGTTCATCTTCAATTTTCAACTCTTCAAAGTTATCCACAAATTCAAATTCCTCTAGAGGAGTGAGATTGCATATGTCCTCTTCAATTTTTTCAATGTGGTAAGACACAGGCTTCTCAAGTGTTATTCTTATCCTATTTCCTTTTAATGGAATAACTATGTTGGAATAGTCCATGTACATGCATCCACCCAACTTTACAATGATTTCTCTTGAAAGGCATAAGCCAAAGTAAGGCTCTAGATCCACCACCACCATTTATTACACTATGGTTACCTCAGGTGCTCTATGTAATCTCATAAAGACATCTTTTATCACTCTCACTGTCTTCATAGGTGTCCCATCTAACTGCAGGACTCCAAGGCAGGATCTGGTATATTCCATACCTATATCCTCGCAAACTATTTTAGGCATAACTGTAGTAGATTCCTCTGATTCAATCATACAATTGCATAGAACCCACTACTCCATCCTTAAAAAAATGTAAAAAGGAAGAGGTTTGTTCTTTAAAGTGGCAGGGGATATTTCCTTCTTTTCATAGGGTATGCTAAGGAATATGGTGGCCTATTTTTCCTACAAATATTTGTTCAGAGAATCTTTTAGAAGGTCTATTTGGTTGGGAATGAAGAGAGTGTCATATAGGCTAGCTTTGGATGGTATCCTCTTCATTTCCTCCACAATTTTATATTCATATGTGATAGAGAGGGATCTCTCGGGCCTTATCTCTAGCTCACCATATTTTCTCTTATACTGTTGAGTGGCCTCAATTCTCTGCCTTTTGGTAATGAAAGGGAACCTAAGACTCTCTTGGGATTCATTCTTGGACCTCATTCTATCTCCATCAGTTTCTTTATTGATTATTTTGGGAAAACTGATTGCCTTTTCTTGGCCCTTAGGAGCCATGTCTCTTTTTCATTGGCCTGGGGGATAGGGAATGTATCACTACTTTGGGAAGGTGGATCCTTCTTCTTCTGAGAGGGGACCTAAAATTGACCCATATTTTGTGGATCAACCTACAGTGTTTTCTTGCCTAACCTTGTCATGATAGAAATAGGGTCATCCTCATCCAGATCTTTTCCAACCATGATCTAGTCAGGTTGCCAGAGCATGTTCACTCTCATTTTCTGATTTCTTTTTTATTTCTCCATAGTCTATTGTACATGGTGTTGGTACATAACACAAGATTATGAATCATGAGGATCATTGCACACCAAACACTAGATATTCACCAAACTCATTTTCAAAGAACACTTAGTCTCTTCATAAACTGCACTTACTCTAACCCTAGTACTATTGCTAGGACCAAGTCTTTGATCTTTATTCACATAAGGAAATATCCTTTGTTGATACCTCTCTATCTCTCTCTTTTCCATTGAATTCATCTTGTTGCTAAGAGTTTTCAAGGTATTCTAGATATCAATGAGGATAGAGGACTCTTGAGGAATCTGAGAAGGAAGTGGAGGGAAAGGAACTGTAGAATATTGTGGTTTTAACTAAGGAATGGGAGTCATCTATAGAAATGGAGATGAAAAGTGAGGAGGGTCCATATAAGATGAAGAATTTGTTTGAGTTTTGACATTAGTGGTTTCTAAATTGTAGGGTAACACATCTTTTGGGGGAATCTTTCCACATTAATGAGGATATTCTCTACATGAACAACTGCATTATAAACCTGTGGAAAGGTCTCCACACAATTTTTTTGGGTTTACAGGTCTAAATCTGATCCAAGGGCTCTGATATAATACATGTAAGCAAGGCTTGCATTTGGTCTAGTTGTAGGGGGAATTCTCTTCCAGGTCCTCAAGTTGAAATTTGAAACAATTTCTTGTTGATGTTTTTACATAGATGTGAACTGATTAAGGAGGGAAAAAAGATCAGCAGATTCATTAAATTCTTCCACAAAAGGCTCAGCCAATGCTTCCCATGAGGTAATGGTATTATCTTCAAGGGTCCTAAAACAATGTAAAATATTTCCTCTAAAGGACAAGGCTAGGATTTTGACAATAACATCCTCATTTTTTAAATTGTGGATTACTTCTAGATTCAAAATATCTTGGTAGTGCTCATATGCAGTTTTACCAGATCCATCATAGGTGGAGATGGCCTTAGACATAGCTTGAGGGATGTCATGCATTTGGGCTAGTCTAAGGGGTCCAGATGTATTCCAGTTGGGGTACTTCTGCAAGGGCTGATTTGGAACTACATTTTGTGCCATGTTTCCAGGTGTAGCTCCTATTGGATGTGGTCTTGTATGAACTGTAGGATTCTCCTCAGGAGGATTTTCTTCTGAATGAAAGTCCTTATTCAAATACCTTATAACAATAGACCCTCTATAAGGTAGCTCCCAGTAGAAAAAGGAGTTCGGGTTATTCCTCTTGAATGACCTGGTATACATGAAAAACTATGAGCTACAGGGATAACCTTTTGGGTTCAAAGACCGGGGAGTTGCTAGGTGAATTTGCTACTCTCCTCATAGCAAGGTCAAGACACCAAATCTTGATTCCTTTGGGTAAAAATATAAACAATAAAGCATATGATGGGTTTTAGTGTTTCTTGCAAACGAATCCCATCGAACGTGCCAAAACTATTGGTAACTGGATTATCATCAAGTTTTACTTAATACTGCAACTATCTATCTTCTAATTTTCTGGCCATGCTTGCACCTGATAGTCATAGCTCAAAACTCAACATTGGATGGACCAAAGATTACTTCAACCCAACCTCCAGTGTAGGTTGATTCCTTGTCAACATAATAGGATGTTGACTCAATTAAGCTCAATAATGGTTTTGAAGAATAGGGTTAGAAAAGGTTTAGGGTTAAGAGATTATGGAGCAAACTTCAAAAAAATAAATTTATTTTTGGTACCAAAATCCCTTGCATGCCAATCTTGCAATTTTTGTGTGCTTAATATGCACAATAGTTCATAGGGCTGCTTTCTTGATACTTGTAAAATAGTAACTTGTGAAAGATAGTAGCATTCTAGTGACAACATTGTTTGTTTGCTTAGGCATTATGCATTCAAAGTACTTTTCCCATTTTTCAGTCATATTTCATCTTCTATTTCTACCCCATTTTCCATTTGTGACAAAGAGAGTAGCATGAAGATTTGGTAGGAAGATGTATCAATAAATTCATCTTGTTTAAAACTTGAGAACACCATATTATTTTATAGTGGCTTGTGCTGAAGGCATCATCCACAAGTGATGTTTGGGGTGGCATACACATTATCCCTTAGCTTAGCATAAGGATATCAACTCCTTATCTCAAACAACTCGTGTGGTGTATTGATTAGACATTCCCTTTGCTCAACAAGGGTTGTCAGTTTGAGCCTTGGGCTTCTCTATTTTGATATGCTTTCTTGAAAAGCATTGACAAGCTCCCTCTCCTCATCACGTATGCTTTATGTGGTAGTCATTTTATTTACATGTAGCACCAAGTATGATATTTTGAAACCTATAGGTAGATTATTTAATAAGGGAAAAATGATTCATGATGATGTATGCTTAAATAAAAGTACTTATCTTCCCTCTCTTGCCCAACAGTGAATATGGTGCAACAATGGGTTGGCAGGCTTGTAGGTGACAAGTTACAAGGTAAAACATTAGCACCCCCATTTTTCTCCCCTCTTTAAGGTATACAACAATATTAAAGTTATATTCATTTATATTATATTTCAATGCATGCATTTAATGCACTAGTTAGTGTCGTTCTTTGTTGGTAAGGGGTCTTGGGTTCAAACCCCATTTGTTCCAAACCCATTCAAATCAAATTATATATATATATATATATATATATATATATATATATATATATATATATATATATATATATATATATATATATATAGATAGATAGATATATAGATAGATAAAGTTGTATGTGTGTACGTGATGAATAATTTGCCAATCATATCAAGTCAGGTGGCAAACTCTGATTCAGTGGTATACCAACCAATCTAGTGGTAACAAGTGGTAGTTTTTGACTTGATGAAATTATTTCTAAGATATGACATTTAATTTTTTTGTTTTAGTGCTAATATAACCAAATATTATAGAGGTCATAAGTTTCACATACAAAAGTATATGGATCCCATTTTTTCTAAATTGCATGATATTTTCTCTATGCAGTGGTGACATCAATTTATAGACTTGTTATAGATATGTTTAGGGTTTTTGTGTAAAATAAATTCCTTAGGGTATGTTACAGGTCTCAATGGATGAAATTATAGCTCATGGTTAGTTTAAATGGTAGAATTACTCATGAGTAATTTTTTTTGTTCATCTTTAATAAGGAAGTAGAAGAAGATCTTCATGATCATGTACTAAGTAAGAGAAATAAGGAAGCTCTTGGAATCTTCTTTATATTAATGGAACCATATATCCTTTTCTACATTAGAAAGAAAATTTATTTTATTGAGGTATGGACTACATTGAAATATCTCTATGGAAAAGTAAGTGCTAGTGAATTTAACATGATAGAGATAGAGCTCCCCAATCTTAAAATTTTATATTTCAATAATGTTAAAGACTATATATCTCACTTCAAATCTTTAAAATTTGATCCAGATATGGTAGGAGAAAATATAAGAGTGATGAAAATTAAAAGTATGTTAAATCTATTACTTTCAAATTTTCTCCTCCATTTCATACAGTTGGCTTGGTTCTTTATATGAATGCTATAACTATTGAAGAGCCACAACCCATATATCTTGAAGGACTTTTCAAGTTTCTAGTTCATTATTAAGTGGAAATGAAGAATTATGGAGTTCTTTCTCACACACAAGATCATAAAAAAGACTTTAAGTCAATGGAATCTAAGGCTTGGGTACCTAATGGTAAGTCTAAGGTTTAAAAGAAGTTAAACACTTGCAAGTATTGTAAAAGGTAATGAAACTCCATTAAGAATTACATTACAAGGTTTAATAACATTGAAATAGAATTCTTGAGTGCTAGACGTAAGCTTTCTAATTATGAAAATAAGGATGAAGGAAGAATAGTAGAGGACAACTAGAGCATCCACTATGGGGGGAGATATTACCTCCAATGCCTTCATTTCTTTTCCCTCTTAGCTCAAAATATGAGGGTGTTCAAATATATGCAATCTGATTTGGTTTAGGCCAAGGCCAAAAGGGTGAAGAGGTCCTTATGAGCACCATAATGTATCCTACCAATATATGATTATAAAAGCTTACATGCATTCATAATTTATGTAAGCCTACAAGCATGTTGATGTAATCCTATGGGAACCTTTCATATTTCATCCTTAGTGGCATTTGTTAATCCACCTTTATGGATAACCTTGCTTAAAAGTGTAATTTATTATTATTTTATTGTAAGGTTAACCTCAAGGTTATGTTTATGTCAACCTAAGGTTAACCTTTTATTTGGATTTGGTATCACTATAAATACCCCTTAATGAGGATCCATTTGTATTATAAGAGTAGATAAAATATGATATATTAGGGTGCCCACAAGCACCCACCTTCCAATTCTCATTGTCTCTCTTTATTTTTTCCTTTTCATCTATTTGATGCTATCTTTAATTTTCTTCTATATATTTTAAATTATGGTTGTGGTGAATGTATGCTTTGGAATTTTTCTTGAAAATATTACAAATTTTGACATGGTATCAAAGCAAAGACAAATATTACATCACTCAATTCTTGAAAAGACTCATTCTTGATGAATAAATAAGTAGAATTTGTTTGTATTTTTTTTGGAGCAAACTTAAAAAAAATGAATCTAATTTTGGTGCCAAAATTCATTACATGCAAATCTTGTAATTTTGTGTGCTTTGTGCACATAGTGCTCTATGAGGTTGCTTGTCTAATACAAAAAAAAAGTGACTTGTTGAAGATAACAAAAAATTAGTGATGGTGAAGTTTTTTTGCATGGACATCACAAGTTTGAAGTATTTTTCATTTCATTCACCATCACTACCCCACTTCTTGTCTATAATAGAGAAAATAGCATGACGATACGACAAATGGATATCTCAAGCAATATATCCTATTCAAATATAAGGAATGATCTATTATATTGTATTAGTTTGTGCATAGGGTATTATTTATGGGTGATGTTGGGGGTGGAATACTCACTCCCCCTCATATTGACATAGGGATATCAACTCCTATGCTCAATACATCCATGTGATGTGTTGGTTGGATCTCCCCTCTACTTGGTATAGGTTGTTGGTTTAAGCCCCAAGATTCTATCTTTATATATGCTTGCTTTAAAATCATTGGTAAGCTCACTCTCTTCATCACCTATGATCTATGGCATAACAGTCAAATTATTTACTTATAACACCAAGGATAATAGTATGAAACTCACAAATAACTTTTTACTAAGGGGTAAATGTTTGGTGATGGCATATACTTAAATAAGAATAACTTTGTTCCCTCTCTTGCCTAGAAATAGATATGGTGAAGTGGTTGGATGTCTTGTAGGTGATAGATTTTAAGGTTAGATCATTGCATTGCCCCTTCTCCCCTCTTTAAGGTATGCATCAAGCTTAAATTTATTTTTATTTCCTTTGATTTCAATAGTGCCCTTCTTTTTTGGTAAGGGATCTTGGACTTGAGCCCTTTTTTATATATGAATATTATTAATTCTCCAATCGTATCAAGCCAAGTGGTATACTTTATTTTATCAATGCAACACTCAACTCAATGATGGCAAGTGGGAGTTGTTGATTTAACCAGAAAAATTCTAAGGTTTGGCATTTGATATATTTTTTATTTGAGTGATAATATAACCAAATATTCTAGAGACCATAAATTTTTCTTATAGAAGCATTTGAATCCCTTTTTTCTATATTACACATTTTTTAGATCTTTGCATAGTAGTGAGATTAGTTTAAAAACTTATTATAGGTCTATTTAGGGGTTTTGTGCAATATGGATTACCTAGGGTATGTTACTTATCTCAATAGATGAAATTATAGCATTTTATTAGTTCAAATGGTAGGATTGCTCAGGAGAAAAAAATATTTGGTTCATCTTCAATAATGAATCAAAAGAAGGTCTCAGTAATCATAAATTTAATACAAGAAATGAGGAAACTCTTAGGATCTTCTTCATGTTAGTGGAATCAGATGCACTTTTATAGATTAGAGAAAATATTGATCCTTTTGAGATATGAATTAATTTGAAATATGACTATGGAAAATAAAGTTCTAGTGAAGTTAACAGGATAGAGATAGAGTTGTCTACTCTTAAAATATCAAAGTTTAGTAATGTTTAAGACTATATATTTCACATCAAATCTCTAAAATTTTATCTAGCTACAACACGAGGTAATGTAAAGAGTGATGAAAAGTATGTCAAATATATTACTTTCAAATTTTCTTCTCCTTTTCATATATTTGACTTGGTTATTTATATGAATACTATAACTATTAAAGAGCCACAACCCATCTCTCTTGAAGGATATTTCAAGTTTCTAGACCATTATGAAGTAGCAATGAAGAATTATGATGTTCTTTCTCATACACAAACTCATCCAAAAGATTTCAACTCAATGCAATCTAAGGTTTAGGTACCTAAGGGTAAGTCTAAGGTTTAAAAAAATTCAAAAACTTGTGAGTATTATAAAATGGAAGGGCACTCCATCAAGAATTACATTACAAGGTTGAAGAATATTGAGAAAGAGTTCTTGAGGGCTAGATACAAGCTTTTTGATGGTGAAGACAAGGATAAATGAAGAACATTGATGGCCCACTAAAGCATCCATTATGAGGATGGAGGTGTTACCTATAATGCTTTGTCTTCTTTTATCTCTTAGCTAAGAATATAGGGGGTGTTTTAATATATGTAATCTTATCTTGTTTACGCCAAGGTCAAAAGGGTGAAGATGTGTTTATGAAACCTTTAATGTATCCTGTAGGTATTTGATTATGTAAGTCTATAGGCACTCATCATTTATGTATACCTATAGGCATGTTCATGTAAGCCTATGGACCCCTTTCATATTTCATCCTCAATGATATTGGTTAATCCATATTTATGGATAACCTTTCTTAAAAGGATAATTTATTATTAGATTTAGTTTATATCAGTACGAGGTTAACCTCTCATTTAGGATATAATATCACTATAAATACCCCTCAATGAGATCCATTTATATTGTAAGAGTGAATAAAATGTCATATAGTGGGATGCTTTCCAATTCTTGTTGTCTCTCTCTCCATTTATTCCTTTTTCTCTCTTAATACCATTTTTAATTTGCTTCTACAATATTTTTGGATATGATCATGGTAAATGGATGTTTTGAAATGTATTTGAAAAATATTGAAAATTCCAACATATAATTGGAATTTGGTTGCATAAATATATATTAAACAAATAACAACTTGTTTGAAGATAACTCATATATCTATGGTCTCATGTAAATTAAAAACAATTTTAACTTTTACCTTTACATTATTTTAAATAAAATAAAACAAATAAATTTATAAAAAATCTTGATTAACAAACTAAAAAAATTGACCCGTGAGGGATACCTAGTGGTAAGTCCTTGGGTTTTCATTGAGGAGACCTGAGTTCAAACCCAGGTAAGAGAGGACCGGGACCCCTCATAAAAACCCTTGTAAACTCAAATTTTAGGTTCGAGGTGTAGACCAATTGGTTCATCCAAACCCCATAAGGGGGCAGAGGTCCAAGGTTCAAATCTCGAGCCTCGTCGGACTGAATGCTTGTCTCTTTCCTGGTGCTTTCAACGGCGTAAAAGGTTTAAAATGATTGTGGCATGGCGGTTATAAGGATGGACTGTGCGAATATCTGTATGGCGGCTTTCGGGACAGACAGCGCAAAATATTGTGGCGGCCATAATTCGTGGCGGCTACCGATTCCACCATGTTCAAAAAAAAAAAAATTTTTGAAATCTTCAAAAACAAATATATATATATATATATATATATATATATATATATATATATATATATATATATATATATATTTAAATAAAATATAACAAATATATTTAAAAAAAATAAAAAAATCTTGATTAACAAACAAAAAAAACATTTGAAATCTTCAAAAAATAGCAGCCCTATATGTGAGAGTTTTGCATAAAGACAGCCTTTTTGTGAGCATATGTTGTATCGATCTGATAATCTATGAGATTACCAAAATAGGTATTCTTCTTTTATTCAAAGGACAAACAAAAAATGCTCGACAATCCATCCGTTTACTTTCTTTCTAATAAGCATTTGCTCAAAACATTCACTTTTTTAGTCCAAACGATTGGGTTTTTACTGAAGAATAAGCATAATGGCACTATTATTATCAAAGCTAGAGTTGCAGATATCCTTTCTTTGAAAGGAAGAAGGTTTTGTTGTATAAAGTTCATTACCGCCTACGCGAATAGAAGCCTGATAATCGAAAGGGTATGGAAATACGAACAAACTATAGCCAGAATTATTTATTTGAGTGGTAAATAATGGTTAAGACACCTCATCTTTGGAGCAAAGGATTAGTATAATGTGGCTCTGAGTAATCCACGGGATGGGAATCAGATCACAGACAATGAAAAGACGTTCAGCCTGTAATTGTCTGGACGACTACAAGAATAATGGGATCTAAATCAATTGTTATCGTAAACGTTTGTTTTCTCGTCGACAGTAACGAAAATTGATTTGAAGTTGTATTAGACTAGTCACTGCACATAGACTAGTCACTGCACATGCTTCTGAATGACGGAAACAGTTGAGAAGAATATTAGTGGAAATGGAACTGACAGTGGCTATCAGAGTTGAAATGTGACAGCCATACTATTTTGTTCCCTTTTTTGTTTGCATGTAAAACAAATAAATACTAGTCAGGTTGAATGCTGAAATTTAGTGCGATGTGGGCGATGTACGTTTATTGCCATGACAAATCCTTGCCTATATTTATTATTTTTTATTGATTATATAAGATCAAAAAAGTTTTTCTAATGATATTTTAATAAATTATATATTGTTTTTTTTTACTATTAAGGGTATATATTAAATATATATTTTTATTTTAAAAGTTCATTTTCTTTTATATAAATATGGGTTTTTAATCTTGAATGTGCAATTTCATGGTACCACCTAGATTGCAGGATAACTATATTATTATTATATTATTACTGTGCTATTTATCAACATAGCATATAGTTGTATAACCCTTGACAATTAGGTATGTATAGTTTGATAAGATTCAAACCTAAGTTTCCATTTTAGGAGTCTTAGGTTTTTAACCATGTAAACTTTATTATTTGATTTCTAAGTTCATATATTCAACCACTTAAGATCATTTTAACCATTTGAGATCATGTGGGTGAGTAAGGGACAGGCACAAACAACAAATGTACCTCACATTAATTAGAGTTCTTATTTTAGATATCTTGAGGAAAAAAAAAGAGGATTCTCATGAGAAAAGACTAAATAAAAATCAAATGAAGTCATTTATAGAAGCTCTAACTTGAAATAAAAATGTTTTAGTTGAAAGTGGATGTTTAAGTTGGGGATAAATGGAAGAGTGAATTTATGGTAATTTCTATCTAGAAAGCAAGTGTTTTATTAGAAGTGATTATCAAGAATGAGATGATCGAACACAATATAATGGTTCTTACAAAAGAAAAGGTTAATATAAAACTTCAAGGGACTCTCGTCAAAATATTTATAGATTCAAAAATTTATTAATTGGAAGTAAGATTGAGTTCACATTTATTCCATGGATATTTTTACAAAAGTTGTTTTCATATTATATTCTCCAAGTTCCAAAGTAATGATAAAATGATGGCTATTGGCTCATGATTTAGGGGAAGAGATGATATGCATTTAAAACCATAAAATAAAAAATATTTGTGGAGTTAGAAACTATTAAAAGACTTCTAATATATATTAGTGCTATGGTACTTTGGGGTAGGCACCTGCTATGTAATATTGTATTATATATTTGGCATGGGCCATAAATAACCCAATTGCATTGTGTAATTGGCATGGACGATAAATAACCCAAGAAAATTATATTATAATAGTTAGTGGTTAGGGTTAGGGTCATAACCCTTCCTGTAACAACCCAAGTCTACTCACCTGGTTGTATCACAAAACAAGTTAACAAAATTTACCAGGTATTTTTTTTATTTAAAAATTAATGTTATATTCTAAAGATGCTTTCAGGTTCATAGCAAAATTTATTTCACCCAATGAATCAACATCATATTTTTAAATTAGTATAGGCATATTATACCACTTTTGGGTCCAGGACTACTGCAGACAGTCACCCAAGTGGATGAGATTGGCCAAATCCCATAATAGGTACCATTATGTGGAATCGATTAGCCTCATTTATTATTCTCATGTTCTAGAATGAGGGTTGATCCTGGAAAGGGTTATCCTCTACAACCCATAACACCTAGAGGGTGGACGTTTGGTTCCCCATCCCTTACTATACTGAACCCTTGACTATCTAATTGACTTATTCTAAAATGTGTACATAAGGGGTTAGCGTACTTATGCCCTATGTCTAGTTTATTGTCCTCTACCCGGAGTCATCTAGAGCAATGTCAATACCCTAACCTTGGACTTGGTCTCACACACCCACTGTGACTCATGATCATTTATCCCATACCAAACATCGTGGCTGAACTAGCTAAGTCAAATGAACATGTGACTTATCACAGTACTACTCAAACAACAACCTAAGGGTGGAATCCCATACCACTCCCCATTATAATTTCTGACCAAGTTACTTATCCACACCAATTCTGTTAGAATATAGTTACCTCGAGATTCATTGTGTGCATACCTGCACCTCAACAACATTGGGTGTTCATGTCCATCACGAAGAATATTTTAACCCTTCCTAGACTTGATTTGTAATACCTTCATTCATACATCCTTCTTGATGAATTGTTTAATTTTTTTTCCTTGCATCAAAGGTTGAGTTAGATTTTGGAGTTTAAGGTTTGGATAGTTCATCTAGTTTTTCCAAGAGACCCCTAAGTTCTGACACAAGAATTATCATAAGTTGTTTCCTTTTATAATACAAGCTTTACACTTCCTAGTTCCAAATTTAAAATAGTTGCCAACAATATATTATAAATAAATAAAATTGACTATTCTAAAGTCTTAAGCTTACAGAGTAAAACTAAAGTATATTTAACTTAAATCTATTGGAATTCTAGTTTAGATAGATTTCAAATGCACAGAAGCATAACTTGGAGTTTGATCTCTCAAGATTATATTTAAGAACATCATTTAAACCTTCATTATCCCTTATTAATAAAATTAAAGTTTATTATCCAGACCACTCTCATATACAAGTGGGTTTTAAAAAAAAAGTAAATTATTTACGTAAAACTCTTTTATTCATGAGCATCAGGGAACTATGTTAGTTTTTGCTAATGAAAGTCACGAGCTTTGCTAACTACTCTGAATCTACAAAGAAAATAAAATTTTAAAGTGAAACGTAGTGTTAACACTTTTCTTTCCTACTGAAACATCATTATACAATGTATTCACTTGGACTAAAAAGTTTTGCATGATAATCATTACAAGTTTGTTTTGGTCTAACCAAATATTACATTCTATTTTGTGTATACATATCATAACTTGATTTTTTAAATTAAAAACACAAAATCATTAACATGTTTTCTCTTCTCATAACCTATAGGAGCATATCATCTCTCCACATACTCCCTTTAATTAATTGTAACTAGTTTAGGTCAATACAGATTTCAAATTGAAGTATTATAAAACTAAATCCTTTTCAGTGATTCAACTGGTAATACAATTGGAGATAATTAATAACTTAGAAAACTCTTTCATTTCAAATTTAGACTACTCAAAAATAACATGGCTTTCTTACTTTATAGTTTGGAAACCTTTCCAAGTTTTCATTTGCTAGCAGAATATAGCCAGCTCTAGAATTTTTTTTCCATATATTTGTATCATGATGTGAAAATAGTTATCCTTTTCTATTCTTAACTTGGTTCAAAATAATACGTTTTAGCTAAGCTTCATTTTAAATTCATCCATGTATATGTTCATTACAAGGATATTATATTCCTTCCAAATCTGAAGAGTCTTATACATTCTTTCATAACAAGAAAAAGTTCTACTGCTATTTTGACAAACTTATACCATTCAATATTATAAAATTCTCAACTGAAATATAAATTTGTTGAACATTAACTATTTAGTCCTCTCCAAAGGATAAAGAAAAAATAGCAATTTAAGTTTAAACTAACTTTTTCTTACCTGCGCTTTACTATAACTTAGCACAATTTAATAACATGCCTTTATTTAGCATTGCATGGGGTTTCTAAACAATCCCTTCAACCAATAGAATCTCTTCCAGAAACATGTTTTATATCATAAACATTGGTGATAATTTACATAATTTTTCCATGTCATAGAGTTTGTCTACAAATCAACGTATATAAATATTTTTAGCTATGTAAAGCTACACAATTTGTTCTAGGATTTGGAACTACAAACTATACATAAATAGTTTTCTTTTCACAATCAATTAAAATTATGTGACTTGCAATAGAACTTCGTTATAGGCTCATCCATTCTTCTTCTTGTACATCAATCTACCAAGAACCATCGTGTTGGCTACATATCAACGTACTATGCTCACATACCAGTCTGACCAGTATCTCATAATCTCCTCTACTCGAAGAGCATCCCATAGTCAAAAAAGAACTTTTTTAAGGTTTTAATAGGGATCATATAGGATATTTTCTCATTTGTATGCAGTCTAGATATTAATGCAATATTCTAACAACAAACTATGTTTTAATTCTATTATGGTTTCACATAGAATTCTTATCTCACTAATGCATTGTATTCCAATTGAAACATATATAAAAACTCTTACATAATAGCTCCTATTAATACAAGTCATACCAGCAATTAGACTCACTACAAACTGCAGTCAATTAGCAAACCATCTACCATATTAACTTCACACAGATGAATTTACACTCAATACGAAACTTCGAATAATACGAATACTTAGCAATCCTAAATATTGTGTTTCCAGTCTATTCACAATCTATGTACACATTCTTTTTGCAGCAATCAGACAATATTGTTTCCATAAAGAATACCAAACATTATAAGGGAATTCACACATAACAGAGTAAATTATATCATTTCCAGAACTCCCTTTTTTTTCAAATTAAGTAAATTTTTTATTTTAAAGACAACCATATAAATATTAAGGAAATCTGACCTGCAACTTGTGCTTCCTGCCAAAGTATTTTTCCAATGGCCAAAAAACAGTCTTCTTTGTTCTAGTCAATTTTTAATATTTTTCTTTCTCCTCCTTCACAATGAGCCCTCTCTCACAAACATCCATAGAGATAAATATTTCCCCCCTCCACTTCCTCTTTTTCCATCAACCGAAGTGTGGGGAGAGTTAAGGTAATATGGGCAAACATGCCTGATTACCGATATTCACTACGCTCCATGTTGCTCAACAAATTTGAGGATAAGAGTCATATTTCATTTATATATATATATATATATATATATATATATATATATATATATATATATATATATATGTTTTTGACTAACCTATCATTTCCAAATTTTTAAATAAACCCTTATACAAATTTAAAGTAAGCAAACACCAATCAACCAATGGATTGTTGAGTTGGCTCCCATGCACTTGGTATCTTCATTGCCAACAACCATTCAAATGCTTAATTATTCAAAAATAAATCACATATCTCTTTATGCAGACATACATCCTATATGCTCCTATATGAAATACAATCGAGTGAGTTTCCATGTACTCACGAGCCAATCATCCTTTCCCCACTTACCTTTTTCCTCATCAACCCTTTTATTTTTCTTTTACACATCGACATCCGTACTTGATCATGCATGCACAATTATCATCAGTAGTACCATATTCGATATAAAGGGTAAATTTTCATCAAACTTAAATATTTATCAAAAGTTGTGCGAGGAGGGTCGTTACATCCTCCCCCACTAGAAACAAACACAGTCCCTGTGTTTAATGCATAGTGAAACATATTAAATACATTCAAATATGGCCTTTCACCTATAACACATTATTCATGTCTATTTATAATTCATATTTCATAATTTGTATCACAAATTATCATTAAATGATAAACCAATCAAATGTGGATACCCATGTAAACCACTTAATATTTCATATTACATTTAACCAAGTATCCATGCATAAACCAAAATTACATCATCACATAAGCAAAGCTACTTTGCTCAATAATACAAAACATACACAATGCTACTCTACTCAGTAACTCAAAATATACACAAATCTACTCTACTTAGTATCCAGTCTCATATCCATATGTATATATACATGTATAATCAAATTATATAAAATATTTTAAAATATCTTTGTCTACTCAAATAGATACAAAAATTATTGTTGCATGTCTGCCACATTCTCCCATGTGGCATTTCTATCCGAGTAGTGGTCCCATTGGACCCGATATTACTCTATGCTTCTCTTCCTCAGGTTCTTGGTTCAAAACCAAGTACGCAAATAGGTCAAACTTCAACTTTTAGTGGATCGATCATCTACAATTTGGAAACATCCAAAACATGAGTAGGATCATAAATATACTTCCTAAAGAGGGACACATGGAAGACATTATGGATTTTGGATAGGCTTGGTGGTAGAGCTAGTCTGTATGCAATAGGGCTTATCTTACCCATAATTTCAAATGGACCCACATATCTTGAGTCTAGTTTGGAATATTTTATGGAACTTTTAGTTGGTTTCACCCTTAGAAATACTCTGTCTCCCACAGAATATTCTCTCAGTGTTCTTTTGAGGTCCACATAGCTCTTTTGGTGGTCTACGGCCTCCTTCAACTTCTATTGAATTCTTTTCAATTGATCTTCCATTTCTTTCATAATTTTTGGTCCGATCACTACCCGATCTTCCAGATTATCCCAAGATAAAGGGGTTCTACATTTTCTCCCATATAGGGCTTCAAAAGGTGTCATACCTAGTGATGCATGATAATTATTATTGTATGTGAACTCCACTAGGTATAAATAGTCTTCCCACTTTGTATGTTGATCCATGCAGTACATTCTTAGCATATCCTCCAATACCTGATTCACCCTCTCAGTCTACCCATATATCTCAGGGTGATAGGTGATACTAATATTCTATTTTTTTCCTAATGCATTATGTAAAGCCTGCTAAAATTTAGAGGTGAAGCGAGAATCCTTGTTAGATATTATGGCTTCTAGAAATTCATGTAATCTTACCACTTCCCTAGAAAAATTACTTGTAACTACAGGTGCATCATATTGCACATTACCTGGTATAAAATGTGCAACCTTAGTTAACTTATCCACAACTACTAAGATTGTATCATGCCTGAACCTTGTTTTAGGCAATCCCACTATAAATTCCATTGATACTACTTGCCATTTTTGCATAGGTATGTCATGTGGGTACAACCTACCCATTGGATGCAGATGTTTTGCTTTCACTCTTTGGCACTCTAAACACCTAGCCACATAATTAGTGATATCCTTTTTCATACCTGGCCAATAGTAGGCCTTTCTCAGGCTTTCATGCATCTTTGCTCCCCCTGGATGCACCGAATAAGGAGTATTGTGTGCCTCCTTAAGGATTGTTTCTCTCAATCCACCTGCATTTGGAACTACCAACCTATTCTTATAAAATAATAAGTCATATTTGTATACAAAGCCTGTATCTTTTCCAACTTATTACTCAACCTGAATATTGCAAGACTAGCTAAATTCATCATTTTTGTTGTTGATTTTTAATTTGATCTAGCAAATCATATTGGCATTTTTTCAATGCAGCAATACGCCCTCTCTGGCTCAGAGCATCAGCAACCTTTTTCTCCTTACCCTTAATGTATTCAATGCCAAAATTGTACTCATCTAGAAACTCCATCCAGTGTCTTTTCCTGGCATTCAATAAGGGTTGAGTAAATATGTATCTTAAGCTCTAGTGATCTATCTTTAATTCAAATGGTTTTCCCAAAAAATAGTGCCTCCAAATCTTAAGGGTATGTACAACAGCTACCAACTCCAGGTCATGAGTGGCATAATTCACTTCATGCCTCTTAAGTTTCCTTGATTCAAAGGCAATAACCACATCATCTTGGGTCAAAACCCCTCCTAATCCTTCAATTGATGCATCAGTACACATTGTAAATTGCTTATTGGGATCAAGTAATTGTAAAATTGGTGTGGTTGTCAACCTTTCTTTCAATACTCGAAAAGCTTCTTCACACTACTCAATCCATTTGAAGGCTTTACCTTTCCTTTGAATATTTGTAATGGATTGAGCAATCCTTGAAAATCCTCTAAAACATCTCCTATAATAGCTTGCAATCCCCATAAAACTTCACACCTCAAACACATTAGTAGGTGCAGTCCAATCAATAATTGCTTCTATTTTCTTGGGATCGACTACAATCCCTTCTATAGAGACAATATGTCCCAAATAATGTACTTGTGAAGTGTAAAATTTACACTTTGATAGCTTTCCATATAATTGATTCTTTCTAAGAATCTCAAGTATAGTCCTCATATGTTGATCATGTTCCTCCTTGTTCTTGGAATAGATCAGTATGTCATCCAAAAATACGAGCACAAACCGGTCCAACTACTCTCTAAAAATGTTATTCATGAGATTCATGAATGCGGTTGGGGCATTAGTTAGCCCAAAGGGTAGGATAGTAAATTTAAAATGTCCATACCTTGTTCTAAATGTTGTTTTGGAAGTGTCTTCTTCTTGAATCCTCAACTGATGATAGCTAGATCTTAGGTCAATCTTCGAGAAGATGGTTTCTCCTTTCAATTGATCAAATAAATCATCAATTCTAGGTAATGAATACTTGTTTTTGATAGTAACCTTATTCAACATCCGATAATCTATGCACATTCTCAAGGTACCATATTTATTTTTGATAAACAAGATAGGAGCTCCCCATGGCGACACACTTGGCTTGATTAGCCCTTTTTCCAACAAATCATGGAGTTGCATTTTGAGCTCTTGTAGCTCAATAGGAGTCATTCTATATGGTGCCCTTGCAATGGGCATAGCTCCAAGTAACAACTCAATAGAAAAATCAAACTCCCTCTAAGGAGGTAACCCTAGAAGGTCCTCCAAAAACACATCCTTGAATTCTCCTAAAATAGGATGCTTTTGGAAGAGGTCGGATTCCACTTTAGTCTCTTCTTTCTTATTCATTTTAACTATAAAAATCATTCCCCTCTTCCTAATAACTTTATTTATCTACATTGCAGACAATAAATGTGGCTTGATTTCACCATGATTACAATGAATCCTAATCCTTTGATTAGACTCATCCAAAAACTCCACCCATATCTCTTCAAAATTCATAAGAGCCTTATGTGCTTTTAACCAATCTACTCCAAGTATGATATCAAATGCATGCAAAGGTGCCACATACATATGCCAATTAGTTTTTCCTTGTGGTAAAGTGATGTGAGGGTCAAACAAATATTGGTTGACTTGGTAGGTTTATCCTAACCCATACTCTACCTTCCAACCTTTAGCTAAAAACCCAGGTCTTTTAGGTATATCCCTCACTAAACTAGTGGAAATAAAACTGTCAGTTGATCCACTATCTATCAAAATACGCACATCTCTATCAAAAAATTTTCCATTTAATAAGAAAGGAGTAACTTGACCATCAAGTACAAAACTACCTGTGGCCGCAAAGATCCTATGAGTGGTCTCTTCTAGGGATTTCTGGCGTAGATCAGATTTGTGGGGACATTTGTTGGCATAATGAGCTCCTTGACATATGTAACATCCATTTGGTGGAGCTTTATTTCCTCTATTATTATTCTTATTTCTACCCTGAGGCATAGTTTCCTTAGCCTTCTCTTGATTTACTGGTCTCTGATATTATCTTTTAGGAAGCTCTCTACTATCCTTCCAGAATTACTGTTCTGAAAGTTAGCTTTGTTTCTGCCCCCATCTATTATAATCTCTTCCTTTAGGTTTTTTATTTTTATCTTTATCTCATTTCATAAACCCAACACTCTTTCGCTTCCTGAGTTCACCTTTTTCCCTTTTATATAACTTTTGATAGTTAAAATATGCTTTCCTAGTCTCCTAGTTGGCTTCTTATTTTTGTGCCAAATCAAAAGTTGTAGGGAGATTTATAGGATTGTGCATATTTACCACTATCATAATTCTAGGATGTAATCCCAAAATAAATTTTTGAGTCTTCATTTCTTTGTTGCTTTCATATTGAGATGCATATTTTAACAGTTGAATAAAATTTTGGTGATAATCTCGCACTATCATAGTTTTCATATGTAGATTAGAAAACTCTCCAAATTTCTCCACATAATATTGCTTGGTCAAAAATCTATCCCTAAATTCTTTGACAAACTCCTCCCACTTGAGATCTGCAACTTCAATATTATGCCCTTTCTTATAGGACTTCCACCAGTCTAGGGCTACTTCAGTCATGTTCATAACTACCAATGCAGTTTTAGATTCAGATGATAAAACCACTAGGGAGAAGTATGACTCTAATTCACTTAGCCAATTTTTTATAGTATCACCATCACCTTTCCCATTAAATTTGGATATTACAATCTTCTTAAGGTTCCTATCCAACTCTTTACTCACCCTGGCCCTACCAGTACTAGATCCTATAGGTTCACTAGGTACCTCCTTTGCCCTGCCTCCTCTAGTTTCTCTTCCCCTAGCTAAGTCTTCTATGACCTTTTATTGTTGAACAATCAACTCCTATTGTTGGGCCATATGAGTTTTCTATTGGGCCATCTCTTCCCTTTGTTGTTCCATATGTGTTTGTAATAATTGCATAACATTTGCAAGGTTTCCTTCCTCCCTAACAAACTCGTTTGGTGGAGGTTCATTCAACTGTTTCATCCTTATTTCACGTTGAGGACCTTCTCGTATTATGCCTGACCTTGGTCCCCTCATAGGTCTTTTAGTGGCTTCTTCCTCCCTACCTCCCGCAAGATTTTTTGAAGATCCACCTCACAACATTCATGCCATTTGACCTATAGGTGAAAGAAATAAAATAGTTTAGAAGTTTTCATTGATCTAGTCAATTCGTTAATTAGATTTCTACAACTTAATATCTCTTCTAATCTAACACCACATGTAACAACCCAAGTCTACTCACTTGGTTGTACCAAAAAATAAGTTAACAAAATTTACCACGTATTTTTTGTTTAAAAATTTAATGTAATATTCTAAAGATGCTTTCAGATTCACAGTAGAATTTATTTCACCCAATGAATCATCATCATATTCTCAAATTAGTACAGGTATATTATACCACTTTTGTGTCCAGGACTACTGTAGATAGTCACCCAAGTGGATGAGATTGGCCAAATCCTGTAATAGGTGCCATTATGTAAAATCGATTAGCCTCATTTATCGTCCTCATGTTCTGGCATGAGGATCGATCCACAACAGGGGTTATCCTCTAGGGCCCATAACACCTAAAGGATGGATGCTTGCTTCCCCATACCTTACTATACTAAACCCTTCACTATTTGATCTAATTATTCCAAAATATGTATGTAAGAGGTTAGCATACTTATTCTCAATGTCTAGCTGATTGTCCCCTACCTAGAGTCAGCTAGAGCCATGTCAATACCCTAACCTTGGACTTGGTCTCACACACCCATTGTGACTCATGATCATTTATCCCATACCAAACATCATGGCTGAACTAGCTAAGTCAAATGAACATGGGACTTATCACAGTACTACTAAAGTGACAACCTAGGGGTGACATCCCATACCACTCCCTGTTATAAGTTCTAACTAAGTCACTTATCTATACCAATTCTGCTAGACTACAGTTTCCTCGAGATTCATTGAATGCATACCCGCACCTCAATGACATTGGGTGTTCATGTCCATCATGAAGAATATTTTAACCCTTCTTGGACTTGATTTGTAATACCTTCATTCATACATCCTTATTGATGAATTGTTTATTTTTTTCCTTGCATAAAAGGTTGAACTAGAGTTTGGAGTTTAAGGTTTGGATAGCTCATCTAGTTTTTCAAAGAGACCCCTAATTTTTGACACAAGAATTCTCATAAGTTGTTTCCTTTTAAAATTTAATCTTTACACTTCCTAGTTCCAACCTTAAAATAGTTACCAACAATCCATATTAAAAATAAAAAAAACTAACTTTTCTAAATGTAGACACCTAAAACATGTTATTATTAGGGGAGCTACTCACATAGACACATTCATAAGATCATATGACATAATATTGGAATTTCCAAGCATCAACAGTGGTTCTCACCACTCATTTGGGGTCTTTTAAAGCCATCCAAGCCTAGCCGCTCAATCCAAGAGTGACTAGATATTAGCCACTCAAGACTAGAGCAACCAGACCTTAGCCACTACAGACGATAGTGGCCAGATCTTGGTCACTGTAGACGACAATGGCTAAACTATAAAAGCAGTTTTACCAACAAACAAGCCTAATCACAGGTGGAAGTGGCAGTATGCATGCAATAAATGTGAGCGGGAGTAACTTTGCATTCCTTTGCATGACCAGTTCACATAAGATACTTGAGTTTACATTTAGACTTTAGTTAACTGGCCTCCAAAAATATATAAAGGACAAAAGCTTCTCATGCTAATGACCAGTTTGCATAGGAGACTCAAGTTGGCAGTTAGATTTCAGTTAACTGACCTCCAAACATAGAAAAGACAAAAATCTTCTCATGCTAACTCTCACTATGCATGAGAAATTCATTCCTAGGGCTTGGACATAGACCTAGGGTTTCACACTATAAAATGTACAAGCCTAAGAGCACCAAAAGAGAGACATCTTTTATCTATCCATATTTTATCTGAGAGATATTTATCCAGACAATTTATCCTAAATTTATCAGGATAAGTCATTGAGGAGAGCTTTTGAGACTTGGAGAGTTCCCTTGGAGATCACGTGTATGGTGAAGCCCTAAAAAATTGGAGAGCATAACAACCATTATTTCAACATCGAATACAAGCTTTGATCCATAGCTTTGGAGCAAAGAGGACGAGATTCACTTTAGTGGCCGCTATCTTGGATAGTGGCCCGTGGGCTTAGCTTAGGGTTTTAGACATTAGATTCAATATTTTAGCATATAATTAGCATAGCATCTTTTCATTCATTCGCATTCATAGCATTAGTCTAATTTTCACTTGCTTTCATTTGTTATATTCATTGCTAACAACCTCATCCGAGGAGGTATTCTCTAACATCTAAGCATGTGTTTTTGTTTCATTGCTTACAAGGCCACAGGTTCATCGAACGGAATATGCAACATACAAGAGCAAAAGGGATCCCTCTAGGAAACAGGACTAGAGAAGGAGGCATCTGTAATCCCTCATACATTTCTATGTGCAAAACCAGGAAGCTTTTTGAAAGCTCACCACCTCTTTGTGAAAGGGGAACTCTTTACCTATTTGTAACCTTATTGTATCGAAATGGGTATCCCTAAGAGGGACCAACATGTAACCGGGTTTTAATAAAAATAAAGAGATCCATATTTGTTACTTCCGTGTTATATGCTTTTCATTGTCTTCCATTTAATTTTGGGTTTTCAACACATTACAAGTAGCATAAAAAGAGTGGTGCATGCATCCTGAGGTCGCTAAACTAAATTCTTAGGCTTATACAGTAAAACTAAAGTATATTTAACTTAAATCTATTGGAATTCTAGTTTAGATAGATTTCAAATGCACAGAAGCATAACTTGGAGTTTTATCTCTCAATATTATATTTAAGAACAACATCATTTAAACCTTCATTATCCCTTATTAATAAAATTAAAGTTTATTATCCATACCACTCTCATATACAAGTGGATTTTAAAACAACAACAAATTGTTTACCTAAAGCTCTTTTATTCATGAGCGTTTGGGAACTATGTTAATCTTTGCTAATGAAATTCACGAGCTTCGCTACCTACTACGAATCTCCAAAGCAAATAAATTTTTAAAGAGAAACGTAGGGTTAGCACTTTTCTTTCCTACACAAACATCATTATACAATGTATTCACTTGGACTGAAAACTTTTGCATGATAATCATTTTAAGATTTTTTTGGTCTAACCAAATCTTATATTCTATTTTGTATATACATATCAGAACTTGATTTTTTAAACTAAAAACACAAAATCAATAACATGTTTTATCTTCTCATAACCTGTAGGAGCATGTCGTCTCTCCACATACTCCCTTTAGTTCATTGTAACTATCATAGGTCAATACAAATTTCAAATTGAAGTGTTATAAAACTAAATCCTTTCTAGTAATTCAGTCGGCAATACAGTTGGAGATAATTGATAACTCAGGAAATACTTTCCTTTAAAATTTATATCACCCTTCAAAGCATCCCAGTATATTTCCTTTCTCTATTTCGAATCTTGGGTAAGATTCTTGAAAGAATAGAACAAATCCAACGCTCATTTATTTGGTTAGGAGCAAGTGAGAAAAATAAATTTCATCTAGTGGCATGGGACCAAGTATGCAACAAGAAGGAGGAGGGTGGTTTAGGCCTTAGAATATTGAAATCCATGAACAAATCTCTTGTTGCCAAGCAGGGTTGGAGACTGGTTCAAGAGGAGAAATATGATGGGTTGATATTGTCAAAGAAAAATACCTAAATTATGGGAAGTAATTTATTAGAGACATGTTACCCCTCCAGGGTTGAACTTTCTAGTCTAGCCTGATATGGTGTAGATCAGATATCCATAGAAAGGGTAGGTGGTGTTTGAGATATGGCAATTTTGTCAACTTCTAGAGTGACGTGTGGGCTATTGAGGTTCCATTGGAGTCAATATTAGATCTAGCTTTAGTAAAACCAATTACATATCATTTATAAGGGAATAAGGTTTGTGATTTCATTGAAAGGATTGAAGACCATCCCCGATGGAAACCATTTGACTTCCTAGGACTTTTGGTGGAATAAAGGAGGGTATTTGATAAAATTTTTAATATCATTAAATGGATTGTAATTCCTGGAAGAGAAATTCCTCATAGATTCATCTTAGGATTAGAGAAGCATGAGAAATTATCTATCAAATCAACTTATTTAGCAGTAGATGGTCCTTTTGATCCTTGGTTTTGGATAGATAAAATTTTGTAGAAATGATTGACTTCGAAAATCAAAATTTTCTTCTGTCTAGTCGTACAAGGAAAATTTCTAACTTTAGACAATCTCAAAAAGAGGTATGATTTTACCTAATGCTTGTTTCTTGTGCAAAAATGCGGAGGAATCCCCACTCCATATTCTTTTCAGCTATCCTTTCTTGTAGGAGTTTTTCAACTACTTTTTCAAATATTTGAACATTCAATGGGTGTTTTTGAATAGCCTAGAGGATGTGTTGACCCAATGGGTTTCTCCATTCCTATATCTTCACCTTCATTGGGTTTGAAAATTTAACCTTCCTCATATCTGGTGGTAGATTTGGAAGGAAATAAACTCAAGGGTTTTTAAGGATACTGCTCATTCAGCTAAATATGTGGATTTACAGGCAATTTATTTTTCCATGGAGAATATTAGAATCCTAAATTTGAATGTTGTGACTGTAGAGCAAGAATGATCATTAGAGAGATCTATTGGATTCAATACCAATACTCAACTAGTCAGACTTATTGTGCCTTTGAACAAAACCAGGGTTAAGTGGGAGCCACCTCCAATTGGTTGGCTGAAGTTGAATTTTGATGATGCATCTAAAAGGAATCCAGGTCCTATAGGTGTTAGAGGGATTGTAAGGAACCATGATGGCTTGATAATTTTAGTCTTTGTTGATAATCTAGGCCATCAAACTAGCAATTTTACCTAATCCAAGACCTTGTTCTAAGGAGTTTCTCTATTGTATTCTATAAGTTGCAAGAAATTAATCATTGAAGGGGACTCCCTTAATATTATAAATATGGCAAGAGGGACTCAATCTCCTACCTAGACTATTTCAAACCTTCTTCCAAAATTTTAGAGATACATCCAAAATCTGGAAGAGGTTCAGTTTAAGCATACATACAGGGAAGGTAATCGAGCAACCGATATATTGGCTAACAAAGGAGTTATTCAGAATGGTTTAGTGGTGTGGCAGGATAATTTCTTGATAGATATTTCTTCTATTAATAATGACCTCATACACAATTAGCCTTTGCTTTGATCTAGTCAAGTTGTTATTGATGACTTGGCTACAAAACTTGGGGGCGCTTGTTGATTTTGGGTTTTCACACCAAATTTAATATCTCCAAGATATTGTTTCCTCCTTGCAAGCCACAATCTCCAATGCGAAAGAAATTTTTGCCTTGATGGGTTGGCAGGACTAGGAAAGCAACAACCTCATGCGGTATAATCGGACTGGTGCATGGCTCGATTCGTGGTCCAATTCCTGCTACTGATCTATGTTTGATTAGTTATCTTTGAAATTATGATTTGGTTTTAATATGTTTTAAGTTTTAAATTATGTATGGTCTTACATATGTACCAGTTTGGCTTTGTAAGAGGTAACTCCTCTGATTGGTCATTCCTCGATTATTACTATATGTAATATGGGGCTTAGTCTCTTTTGTACAAGTTTTGGAGATCCTTTCAAAAATCCTTTGTCCTATAGCGACCCTGAGAACACACGCACCAGTCCCATTTTTAACCATACTTGCAATGTTATTAAAAATCCAAGATGAAATGGAAGACAAGATGAAAAAGCATATAACAAAAAATAACAAATATGGATCTCCTTATTGATTTTTAAGCTTGGTTACATGTCGGTCCCTCTTAGGGATGCCCATTTCGATACTATAAGTTACAAATAGGAAAGGATTGCCCCTTCCACGAAGAGGTGGTGTGCTTATAAAATATTCTTGGTTTCACACATGGAAATATATGAGGGCTTACAAATGCCTCCTTCTCCAGGTCTATTTCCTAGAGGGATCCATTTTGCTCTCATATGTTGCAAACTTTGTCCGATGTACCTATGGCCTTGCAAGAAATGAAACAAAAACTCATGTTTAGGTGTTCGATATTTCCTCCCCATATGAGGTTGTTAGTAATAAAAGAATGTAACATAAATATGATGAAAATATACCATGAAATCATGTAAATCTATGCTAATGATATGAAAACATAAAAAAATAGAATAAAATATGTTATGTCTAAAATCTAATCTAAGCCTGCGGGCCACTGTCCAAGACAGCGGTCACTAAGGTAAACCTTGCTCTCTTTACCCCAGAGCTATGGGTCAAAGATTGTATCTGATGTTGAAATAATAGGTGTTATTCTCTTCAATTCATCAAAGCTTCACCATACACATGATCTCAAAGAGAACTCTCCAAGTCTTGAAAGCTCTCCTCAAAATATGTCTCAATGATAACAGATTAAAAGATTTCCCTTGGTGCTCTTAGGCTTGCACCTTATATAGTGTGAAACCCTAGGTCTATGTCCAAGCCCTAGAAGTGAATTTCTCATGCATAGAGCAAGTTAGCATGAGAAGCTTTTGTCCATTGTCTATATTTGGAGGCCAGTTAATTGAAATCCAACTGCCCACTTGAGTCTTCTATGCGAAATGGTCGTGAAAAGGAATGCAAAGTTACTCCCGCTCACCTTTATTGCATGCAGATTGCCACTTTTGCCTGTGATTAGGTCTGTTTATCGATAAACTGATTCTTATGGCTTAGCCATTGTCATCTGTCTATCATCTATAGCGGCTAAGGTCTAGCCACTCTATGCTTTAGTGGCTAAGATCTGGTCACTCTTGTCTTGAGTAGCTAGACTTGGATGGCTTGAAAAGGTCCCAAATGAGTGGTTACAACCATTGTTGATGCTTGGAAAGTCCAATATTATGTCGTTTGATCTTATGATTGTGTCTATGTGAGCAGCTCCCCTAAGAATGACATGATTTAGGTGTCTACATATCCATATAATAAAAAAAAATTCAGATCACTCCAAAATTTTATGGCTTTCTTACTTTATAGTTTGGGAACCTTTCTAGGCTTTCATTTTCTAGAAGAATATAGCCAACTTTGAAAAATGTTTTTATATACTTTTATCATGATGGGAAAACAATTATCCTTATCTATTCTTAACTTGGTTCAATATAATACGTTTTAGCTAAGATTCAGTTTAACTTCATCATTTTATACATTTATTACAAGGATATTATATTCCTTCCATATCTGAAGAGTCTTATACATTATTTCATAACAGGAAAAAGTTATACTGCTATTTTAAAAAACTTATACCATTCAATATTATATCATACTCAACTGAAAGATAAATTTGCTGAACATTAACTATTTAGTCCTCTCTCGACGACATAGAAAAAACAACAATTTAAGATTAAACTAACTTTTTCCTACCTGTGCTTGATTATAACTTAGCACAATTTAATAAAATTCCTTTGTTTAGCATTGCATGGGGTTTCTAAACAATCTCTTCAACCAATAGAATCTCTTCTAGAAACTTGTTTTATATCAAAAACATTGGTGACAATTTACATAATTTTTCCATGTCATAGAGTTTATCTACAAATCAATGTATATAAAGGTTTTTAGCTATATAAAGCTACACAATTAATTCTAGGATTTGGAACTACAAACTATACATAAATATTTTTCTTTTCACAATCAATTAAAATGATGTGACTTGCAATAGAACTTCGTTATAAGCTTGTAAATTTTTCTTCTTGGACGTCAATATACCAAGCACCATCGTGCCTGCTATAGCTCAACATACTGCACTCACGTACCAGTCTGACCAGTATCTCATAATCTCCTCTACCCAGAGAACATCCTACAGTTAGACAAGAACTCGTTTAAGCTTGTAATAGGGATCAAGTAGGCTCTTTTCTCATTTGTAAGAAGTCTAGATATGAATGCAATATTCTAACAAAAAATTATGTTCACACAAAATTCTTATCTCACTAATGTGTTAGTCTTAAAATGGCACTGAGAGGGGGGGTGAATCAGTGTGGTACTTTAATCATGAATTTACAGCTCTTAAAACATCAGCAATTAAAACTTATAAACAGATACAACAAGTACAGCAAGAGAACATCACACAACACAAGATTTTAACGAGGTTCACCAATTTGGCTACTCCTCAAGAATGACTGCTTGGACTACCATCCAAATACAGCCTTTGCAAAGCACCAACTTTACAAATAGTTTACCAGCTTCCACTGGAAGGAGCACCAACCCCTGATTTATTTGTACCAACAGAAAGGAGCAACAACCCCTGATTTACCAGCACCTACTGGAAGGAGCACCAACCCTTGATGCCAGACTGCCACCTGGACTTCAATTTTGAATCTATAAGTTTGATGATAAAATACCTTTGCTTTTACAAGACCCTAACTAGTCTGCTTCACCTTGATGTTCTCTACACACTTTGCTCTCCCTACGCAATCACTTCACATAATCTGCTCCTTCACTATCGAGCTTCACGATCGTCTTCTCACTTTTGTGCACTCTGCTTCCTTTGTGAATTTCACACTTAGCATGATTTGACTTCTTTGCTAACTTTGCACACTTCACCATCATCTCGCTGCTTCTGCACTTACTGCGCTATTACGGCCACATTTCACACTTCGACGCTTATTTGACAATGCATTCCACAACACTTCAAATCTCCAAATAACCCTCTTTTTATAACAAAATTTTGGTGATATGAAAACCCTAATCTTAGTCAGCTGCAAACCCTAATCTTCATCGGCTACAACTGCCCCTGTAACTCTTCTATTGCTGTTGCTGCAAAAACACATGTCGCGATATCGTGACACTTTCACCTTCGTATGCTTTCTCTTAGCTTTGGCCCGCGAGAATACAACATGTAGCGATATCGCTACACTTTTTCCTCTGTACGCTTTCTCTTAACTTTGGCCTGCGAGAATACAACATGAAGCGATATCGCTACACTTTTTCCTCTACACGCTTTCTCTTAGCTTTGGCCCGTAAGAATACAATATGTAGCGATATCGCTACACTTTTTCTTCCATACGCTTTCTCTTAGCTTTGGCCCGTGAAAATACATGTCGCGATATCGCGACACTTTTTCTCTTTGCTCTGTTTCTTAGCTTTGGCCCCGCGAAAACATAACATGTCACGATATCGCGACACTTTTGCCTCCTTGCTTCTCTTCTTGGCTTGTACCCGCAAAAACTTAGCATGTCGCAAAATCGTGACACTTTCACCTTCTTGTCTCTTTTCTTGGCTTGTACCAGTGAAAACACGACATGTCACAAAATCATGACACTTTCGCCTCCTTGCTCTTTCTTTGGCTTGCATCAGCGAAAACACGACATGTCGTGAAATCGTGACACTTTCGCCTCCTTGCCTCTTTCTTTGGCTTGCATCAGCGAAAACATAGCATGTCATGAAATCGTGACACTTTTGCCTCCTTGCCTTTTTCTTTGGCTTGCATCAACGAAAACACAACATGTCATGAAATCGCGACACTTCTGCCTTCTTGCTTCCTCTCTCCTCATTGAGTCGCGAAACTGTGACATGTCGCGATATTGCGACACTTTTCCTCCTTAGTGTTTTATCTTGCATTTGGGTAGCGAAAACCCGACATGTCGCAATATCGTGACACTTTTTCTCCTTAGCACTTTTTCTTGCCTTCGGGTCACGAAAACCCGACATGTCGCGATATCGCAACACTTTTTCTCCTTAGCGCTTTTTCTTTCAACATGTCACGAAATTGCGACACTTTTTCTACTTGCATTTTTTTCCTCCAGCATGTCACGAAATCGTGACACTTTTTCTACTTGCCTTTTTCTTTGCCAACATGTCACGAAATCGTGATAGTTTTTCCAGCTTGCACTTTCTCTTCGAACATGTCGCAAAATCATGACAGTTTTTCTTTCTTCTTCTCTCTCTTCCAACATGTCATGAAATCACGACAGTTTTTCTTTCTTCTTCTCTCTCTTCCAACATGTCGCGAAATCGCGACAGTTTTTCCACTTGTGTTTTTTTTTTTTAACATGTCACGAAATCGCGACAGTTTTTCCTGCTGTTCTCTCTCTTCCAACATGTCGCGAAATCGTGATAGTTTTTCCACTTGTGTTTTTTTATTTCCAACATATCACGAAATCGCGACAGTTTTTCCTACTATTTCTCTCTCTTCCAACATGTCGCGAAATCGTGACAATTTTTCCACTTGTGTTTTTTTCTTTCCAACATGTCACGAAATCGCGATAGTTTTTCCTCTTTTTTCTGTCTCTTCAAACATGTCGCGAAATCGCGACAATTTTTCTTGCCTATTGTATATGTCACGATATCGCGACACTTTTCTTACTTGTCTTTTCTTTGATCTTTTGCAAGTGGTCCACTTCGGTCTTCTTGGAAAATCACTGTACATACTCTGAGAAACCTTTGAACTCCTATCTTCTGCATCTGACTAGCCATTGAATTTCCTATCCATTGCATCAACAGATCTATCTGACTATGTTGACAACAATGAAAATACTAATGCTGCACCTTGCTCAACAATCTCCCCCTTTGGAATTGTTAGCAACACATTTGCAGTTTCCTGTAACTCTTCTCCCCCTTTGAAAATAATACCAAAGGGCTACTGCAGACTCCCCCTGAGTCCATGCACAACATTCTTAGGCACAATTTATTACACTTAGCAAAAATCATGAACATGAGCACAAAGATAATCAAATACTTAAATGCTCCCCCTAAGAATGTGATCCCTATAGCTAGTCAATTCTTGGGAAGAGTGACCACTCCCAGTTTATTTCAAAGATACTAAAAAAATTTCTTTGGCAAATGTTTCGTAAAGATATTTGCTACTTGTTTTGTGGTTGGAACAAAATCCAACTTAACCTCACCTTCTGCAACTTTCTCCTTCAAAAAATGATATCTGATAGCAATGTTCTTTGTGCGTGAATGCATAACTGGATTCTTGGAGATGTTGATGGTGCTAGTGTTATCACACTTAACTGATATTGGCTCATAGAAGCTAATACAAAGATCTTTCAAGGTTTGTTTCATCCATAGTACCTGTGTACAACATGTCATTGCAATATATTCTGCTTCTATGGTCGATAAAGAAACTAACTCTTTTTTCTTACTATGCCACGCGACTAATCTGTCTCCAAGATAGAATGCACCTCCACTAGTACTCTTTCTGTCATCTACACATCCTACCCAATCTATATCTGAATATGAAATAAGGATGAAGTATTCACCTTTCGGATACCATAATCCATATTCCATAGTACCCTTGAGATACCGAAGAATCATTTTCACCGTTTTTACATGAGTCTCCTTAGGATTAGCTTGAAATCGTGCTACCATGCATACTGCCTATAAAATATATGGTCTGGTAGCTGTCAGGTGTAGTAAGCTTCCAATCATGGATCTGTACATGGTTTGATCAATAGGTGGAGATTTTTCATCCTTGCTCAAATTACAGCCTGTCATCATGGGAGTGCTAACTAGCTTACAGTCCTCCATTGTGAACCTTTTTAGCATCTCTTTTACATATTTAACTTGAGAAATGAATATGCCCTTCCTACTTTGGTTAACTTGCAATCCGAGGAAATATGACAGTTCTCCAATCATTGACATTTCAAATTCTTTCTGCATCTTATTTTCTAAGTCCTTGCATGACTCATCTTTGCTACTACCAAATATGATATCATCTACATATACAACAATAACAATAAGATGCCCATTTTCTGTGCTGACATACAGATTACTATCCACCATACCTTTCTTGAACCTTTGTTGAGTGAGATAGTTGTCTAGCCTTGCATACCATGCTCGAGGTGCTTATTTTAAGCCATATATCTTCAACTTACAACCTAAGTTGGTATCATCACCAAAATGGAAACCATTTGGCTGCTCATTATAAACCTCTTCTTCAAGCTATTCAAAAACACTGATTTCACATCTGTCAAACAAATGTCAAGTGACTCACACTTGTACCAGCTTTTGTCCAACACTATACCGACACTGTAATTTTACTGCCAACTCTGTGCAAGCATCAAACACTGTACCACAACACCAACCAAATCCCTTTTTAAATTTTCAACTTGGTCTATGTTTTCTACAGTCACTTCTGGTCACACCTTACCTTCAACTGTTCGAAACAGGAGACAACATTTTGAAAAACACTTCACGGCCAACTATAGTGCACCTTACTCAAACTCATACTTTTGAACCTCGGATAGGTATGATTCACAAAGCAAAGTCGCTCATCATGATGAGCTAAACATGAATCAATAAACAAACTTCAATATTTTTCACCACAACATCATAAAAGCTCTAACAATATTTTTGTCAATGTGTAGTTCAAATACACACTGCTTTTATCGAAACACACATATGCGGCTAAAGCAACATCCTTTCACTAACCAGATTATCTGACCTATTATAATCCTTAACTTTGGACAGTTCTAGAAGAACCATCAACAGTACAACAAAGACATACAACAATACTGTCAATAATGACAACTCTCAATTTAGACACCACCCTTCACGACACTTCCACAAACAACTACATGAACTGAAAACACACTTCGACAACTATGACAACTTCCCTGACTACTTGCCTTTCATCCTCAGGTAATCAAACAAATACATAGGAGCATTAAAATGAAACTTCAAGATTGCTCCCCCTGAGGATGTGCTACCTGGAGTTGCTCAGTGCAGAAAAGGAGTAATCTCCTTTAGTCCAAGGAGACACAATTTCCTCTCTTCTTTATTTCTCCAAACTTTCTTGAACTTGGGCTTGAGTTTTTCAACTATATCCCTATTTTGAACCTTTTCATGAACTTGAAAATTTCTCTTGTGTGGTTGTCTCTTGTGCATCCTCGATGAATGATTATTTTCCTTTCTTTTATGAACATGATTCATTCCCTATCTGTGTTGCGATTTTTGTGTCTAATGAGATCTACAGTTTTGCCTTAGATTAGATACAAAAGTTCTTGGACAAAACCTTGCTATGTGCCCATGACCATTACATTGAAAACATTGTACATAGTGTTCTCTTAGAAACGTAGATGTATTTATACTAGCATAACTCTTTGATTTATTATTCAATCCACAATGAATTGCCTTGTGACCATACTGGTTGCATCTAAAATAGTAGCCATTAAAAGTATTATTATGAATAGAGTGAGAGTGATATAACCTATTTTGTTGTGGCTACTTTTCTATAGATCTCCTTTGATATTTTCTTCCTTTTGAAGATTCAGCTTTAAACTTTTCTTGCTTCGATCCTTCAACAGTGAGCTTCTTCTCTGCAAAGTTGGAAGATGAAGATTGTTTAGCTTCATATCCAAGACCATGCTTATCCGTGGAGCTTATTTGTTGGCTTATCATTTTATCTAGAAACTCTGTGCTCTTCTCGAATTTGAGATTTGTATTGTCCTCTTCTAGTAACTAGCAACTCTAAAAAGAAGCTCACTCTAGCAACTCTAAAAAAAAATTTAACTCTAAAAATTTTTTTAACTCTAAAAATTTGTTTAACTCTAAAATTTCTTTTCCTACCTGTGCTTGATTATAACTTAGCACAATTTAATGAAATTTCTTTGTTTAGCATTGCATGGGGTTTCTAAACAATCTCTTCAACCAATAGAATCTCTTCTAGAAACTTGTTTTATATCAAAAACATTGGTGACAATTTACATAATTTTTCCATGTCGTAGTGTTTATCTACAAATCAATGTATATAAAGGTTTTTAGATATATAAAGCTACACAATTAATTCTAGGATTTGGAACTACAAACTATACATAAATATTTTTCTTTTCACAATCAATTAAAATGATGTGACTTGCAATAGAACTTCGTTATAAGCTTGTACATTTTTCTTCTTGGACGTCAATATACCAAACACCATCGTGCCTACTATAGCTCAACATACTGCACTCACATACCAGTCTGACCAGTATCTCATAATCTCCTCTACCTAGAGAGCATCCTACAGTTAGACAAGAACTCGTTTAAGCTTTTAATAGGGATCAAGTAGGCTCTTTTATCATTTGTATGCAGTATAGATATGAATGCAATATTCTAACAAAAAATTATGTTCACACAAAATTATTATCTCACTAATGCATGGTATTCCAATTGAAACATATATAAAAACTCTTACATAATAGCTCATATTAATACATGTCATACCAGCAATTAGACTCACTATAAATTACAGTCAATTAGCAAACCATCTGCCATATTAACTTCACATAGATGAATTTACACTCAATCCAAAACTTTAAATAATACAAATACTTAACAATCCTAAATATTGTGAATCCAGTCTATTCAAGATCTATGTACACATTATTTTTGCAGCAATCAGACAATATCATTTCCATAAATATTACCAAACATTATAAGGGAATTCACACACAACAGAGTAAATTATATCATTTCTAGAACTCCCTTATGTTTTCCAGATTAAGTAAATTTTTTCTTTTAAATATAACCATATAAATATTAAGGAAATCTGACCACAACTTGCACTTCCTGCAAAAGTATTTTCCCAATGGCCAAAATAGTCTTCTTTGTTCCAGTTAATTTTTAATAATTTTCTTTCTCCTCCTTCACAATGAGCCCTCTCCCATGAACATGCATAGTGATAAATATTTCCCCCCTCCACTTCCTCTTTTTCCATCAACAGAAGTTTGGGGAGAGTTAAGGTAATTATGGGTAAACATGCCTAGTTACTGATATTCACTATGCTCCATGTACTCAATGAATTTGAGGATAAGAGCCATATTTAAATTTTCTTTCTTTTTTTTTATATATATTTTAATTTATGTTTTTGACTAACCTATCATTTCCAAATTTTTAAATAAATCCTTATACAAGTTTAAAGTAATTAAACACCAATAAACCAATATATTATTGATTTGGCTTCCATGCACTTGACATCTTCATTGCCAACAATCATTCAAATGCTTAATTATTCAAAAACAAATCACATATCTCTTTGTGCAGACATACATCCTAAATGCTCCAATATGAAATGTAGTCGAGTGATTTTCCATGTAATCACGAGCCAATCATCCATTCCCCACTTACCTTTCTCCTCATTGATGCTTTTCTTTTTCTTTTACACGTTGACATTCGTACTTGATCCTACATGCACATTTATCATCAATAGTACCATATTTAATATAAAAGGTAAGTTTTCCTCAAACTTAAATATTTATCAAATTTTGTGCAAGGAGGGTCATTAGACTTCCAAAATAACATTAGATGATTAATATAAATAAGGTAAATAGTAATTGTAAAGAATAATTCATGTCAATTATTATTATTGTAACCATATTTTCTCATGGAGTGGATTATATTATGGAGTGATTCCTTCCATAGGGATTATTGCTCATGCTTTCCTATGTGAAGGTGTAGGGGGGGGAAATTGCCCTATCATGTATGATTCTCGGTTGGATCCACTAGGAGCTGAGGTGAACCACGAGGGTGTATTATATTCTCTACACTCAAGGACACAAAATTATGGGTTCACCAGGAACGGTTTTAGGACTCACTCCAAGTTTAGGGTGGGAATGTTTTATTTTTCAATTAAGCATACACCTATAGTTTGGTATTTCTAGACTAAACTATGAAAAGAAAAGAACAATGCAAGACACACAATATGTAAGAAGACAAGAGCTAATCCTAGTATGATTCTACAATTTAATGATGTCTAACCCTAGGATTGTAAAATAAAACCTTTGAAAAAGGATCCAAGGGAAATGAATAGACAAAATTAAAACCCTAGATGCACAATATATGCTTTTATTCTTTCAAATGCCTAGAAATTTGATCAAATGCTTTTCTTTACTTGTAATCTAGGTTTTGGATAGAAATGAACAAAAACAAGCACCAAGAAGCCTAAAGATATATTAAGGCACTTATTTTATCTAATGGTTGATACAAGCTTTATCTTATGTCTAGAATATTCAATGGTTTCAAACCTACAAAATAACTTCACAAAACCATAGAAAATTTAATCAATATTTGGGGTCTTGCTTAGGCCGCTATAAGACTGAGCTTGGAGGTACAGCTGTCAAGACCCCTTGTTCCTTTTAGATGATAATTTGAAAGAAAATTTGATCTTTGACCTTTGGAACATGCACAAATAGAGCAAAGCAGATATGTAATATTGAAATAAAATGCAAACAAGATGGACACAACAAAATGCCAAAATGCACAATGTAAATTAGGGTTTTGGGATGCAAAATTTACCCCAAGACCTAATTTATCAAATTTATACTCTTTAAATACGTATTTTGAATATGGATTACAAAATTCATGCCCTTTATGGGTGGGGCATGAATTTGGTTCAGATGCCCTTTTTGGGCCTCAAAACAACACAAAATTAATCATAAAACAACAAAAATAAACTTGTAAAAAATTTTAAGTAAATGAAAAACTTGATGAGATGATGGAGAAAGAAAGGAGAAATGAATATATATAAGAAGAACTCCAAGAAGGTTGATCTATCAAGTCATCAAGACTCCTCCACTCAATCCCCAAGGGTAGTAATCACCAAAGCATAAAATAATGAAACAACAACTTACAACATAAGAGCACTTAATAACATGATCAAATGAGCAAGTCAATAGTTATAATCTCATTAAAAATACTTAGAAAAGCTTAGGGAATCCAAACCCTTATTTATAAGATGTTTTGAGGGCAAAACGGGTGAGAAAATGAAATTTCACTATAGGCAAAGGTCAACCCCAAAATGGACCGATAAGGAGAGGGGTTTTAGTGAGAAAAACCCTTAGAACATCAAATTCATGCCCCATAATTATAGAGCACAAATATGGTAAGCCAAATTCATGCTTTGTATATACCAGGAGTGAATTTGGTAAAGCTAAGAAAACAAGGCAAAGGGAGGAGGCAAAAGGGCCCCAAATTTGCACTTAGCAAGTTTGGGTGGCTAGCTAGGGGTCTAAGGAAGAATTGACTCATTTTAATGGATCAATTTTTTGTGTTTAAATTTTTTCCCCCTATTTGATGTATTTACAAAAAAATAAATACGTCAAAGAAATATGTAGACACCTATGGGTAAAGACAAAAAGGGGTGGTCGAGAAGGCGCAGTGCAAAAAAGGGGTGTTAGCTTGAACACCGCAAATTTGCATTAAAAATAAGGTATTACTTCCATTAATAACTCTAAGGCTAGGGTGCCCCTCAAGTTTTTAGAAGGAAAACAAAATTCTAGGTAAAAAAATGAAAAAGGTGAACAGGTAAAAAAGTGAAAACATTAAAAAAGAGTAAAAGACAAGACAAAGAGAGAGAAAAGAAAGAAATGGGAAGAGAGAGAAGAAAGGAAGAGAAAAAAGAAGGGTGAGAGAGAATAAAGGGAGGGAAAATAAAATGGAGGGAATAAAAGAGGAAAAGGAGGGACAAGAGGCTCATTTTCATCACATGAGAAGGAGAAAAAAGCTCTGGAGAAAAAAAGGAGAAATGCATTACCAACTTACCATGTTGTCGTGGTGAAGGGTGACACATAAATTTTTGCTAACCAAGAAAAGGTATGGATCAGGACCCACTTGCTCTTTTTGGATTTTGCACCTACACAAAAAATTTAGTAATTTTTGTAATTTTTTCAATATTTTAAGCAATTTTTGTCAAACTTCATTTTCGACCATGAATTTGGTTGCAGAGCACAAAATTTTCAGGTTTCTTGAGCTAAATTCATACCCTGTAAATACAGGGCATGAATTTGGTTGGGAGGCATTACCAAATTCACAATTGATCAGTCCAAGGTGCACATTTGGTAAATTTTGCACAAAAAGAGCTAGATTTCTAAATTTTTAAGTTTGTAATTATTTTTAAATGTGTGAATGATGAAATGATGATATAATTATGTTATTATGTAGTTATATGTATTCAATAGTAGAGAGTGATGTCCAAGCACACTTAGGGACACTATGAGGGAGCTCATAGCAATGGAGAGGGATACACTAGAGAAGTTGGGTTGGGTAAGGAGGATCCAGTGGTTCATCACTGAGAAGGGTGAGTGGGAGTTGTTCAAGTTTGATCGAGTACAATTCTAGTTTGGCATTCTAATAAGTGCAATGCACATAAAATGAAAATCTAAATGAAATTCATGGATGAATGAAAAAAAAACTCCAAAATAATAAAAATAATAATAAAATAACAAAACCTTTTGAGGATGTATGCTCACAAATTATTGATATGGAGTTTACCCCTCATGTATGGCCATGAAGCTATCCTATGAGGGTTGCAAGCTTGCAAATATGGAAAATATGGAGCTGAAACTTCTATGGGTGTAGTGCTAACTAATGGATGAAGAAAAGAAGATATATACTCATTGGGATGTATGCTTGCAAATGGTCAAATGGATGCTGCCCCTCACTCATGACCATGAAACTATCTGCTATGGGATGCTAAAATGATGATTGATATAACGTGCCAAAGTAAGTACTACCCAAAAGAGATGTGGTATGTTCAAGAAAGTGTATGGAAAAAGTCAAATGGAGCAAACAAGAACCATATCCCTTGACTTGGAGAGATGTAAGTAAATAAAACTTTCAAGTTCAAGGGATATATAATGGCATGGGTGAATGCAATGATGAAAATACACGAAGAACCCTAGGTTGAGGATTTTCTAGCATCAAATCCCTAGTGAGAGTGCAATGCATGTGACCTATGAACTATCTAGGTGTCATCACTTGCCATTGTCACAAAATCCTCAAAAATCTATATGAGCAAGTAGTCATGCAAATATGAACAAGCAACAGTGCAATTGTATGACAAGCAACATGCAAAGAACATAATATTAAGAAAAATATGCAAAATATGACAGGCAATCATGCAATATGAACAAGCAAACCAAATGCAAGCTAGATGAAAATGCAACACCATGCACAATTTTTTTTTGTTTGTTTTTATTTTTATTTTTATTTTTTATTATTTTTAGAAGATTATATTACATTCATTGTCTTGTAAAGTTAACACAAATTCTAAGTGTTTCACCTATTTTAACAAACATTATGGTGGTGCAAGGATCTAACCCATCAAATAAAGGACTATGATGGAGGATATTTTCATGATTCTCATCACGAAGGGAATCTCCCATAGTACATTCTCTAGAAGATGTTGCACAAAAGTCAGTGCAAAATCTGACTATACCATCCCTTTTGATGAAAGGGAGAGCAATTCCCAACTTTGTAAGGTCCTTATAATATAGTGGAATAGGGTCTCCTCAAGAGTGAGGAGACTTGACATGCACAACACAAGGGATAGACCCATATAAGGAGAATCTATTCTAGGAGATATCCTTATGAGCTATGTCACAAGGGGTACTCCTTTTAGTATTCTTCTTCGGGGCCACACTAAACTCAGGATGCCCAATGGTTACCATATTGTAAAAATGAATACTCGATGGATAAGGGGGTCCCTACTCATCATAACTCCACTCTAAGCTTTGATGATCTAAATATTCAACATAAGTAACAAGATGATCATCATTATCAAAGAGTAAAGGTTGGTTTTTGTTAGGGATGTAGCCTATGCCACACCTCTTAGGATAAATCTTCACATCCAAAGGATCTTGTATATATTTCTGCCATGGACCCAAACCTTCACCTATATATTGCATACTAGATAGAATTTTCTTATAAAGTGGGTAATCATTAGATAGGTAACAATGGGTAAAATAATGCTCTACATGACAAGGGTTACTACCACAAATATTTTATTCAAGGGATGTACCTAAAAATATAATGGTACATATGCCAATGTGTACAACTTCACCCTTCTTACAAGTTAAACCTATAGTTCTTGGTGAAGGTTGTAGCTTGGCAAGATATAGAAGAAGCTTTTGAAGAAATAAATTAACTTGATCCCATGATGAAACATTAATGAAAGGTTCTTCACTCACTTTTAAATGTTTACATTGTTTGGTTATGTGATATGAGGAAACTAACGAGCATAAAATAAGATTCAAATGGGTGAGGGTCACCCAGAATGGTGACTAGCTAATATTTAGATTCAAAATTCAAACATTGATGAAAAGTTGAAGGGACCGCTCTCATAACATTAATCCAAGGGCATTCGAGAAGTAGATTAAAATATGTAGGGCAATACACCACATAGAATAAGGTATATAAGATATTGGGTGTAACATTAAGGGGGAGGGATATAACACCACAAGATTCTTGGAACTAATTGTTGAAAGCTTTGATGATGATATTGTATTTGGTTAAGTCTTGCTCTTTTAATCCAAACTTTTGGAAGAAATGATAAGTGCATAAATTGAGGGAAGAACCATTATTAATAATAATTCATTTGATAAAATTTTACCCAATAAATGTAGTAATGTAGAGGGAATATTCCCCTTGTAGGTATGAGGAAGGCTTATCATCATTCGAGAATATGATACAATGTATCCCAAGAGAACTTACATTGTTAGCCATAGCACTAGGATAAATGTCTGGAGGAACATATTTTTTTCTTAGAAGTTTTATCAATGCTTCCCTATGAATAAGAGAAGTTTGCAAGAATTCTAATATATATATCTTGGTTGGGGTACTAGCTAGATGTTGTTGAATGTCGAAGGAGACTTTAGGTTTAGGTTTTAATACTAAAGGTAAGGTTTCTACCCTCATGCTCCTTTTTTGGGTATTCTTAAAAACTAAGGTGGGTTGGATGAAGAACTCATATCCTACTAAGAACATTGAGTTGATTAATTATATGCCTATTTCATTATAGTTACTGCTATCATCCCAACCATATTATCATAGAGAGGTGGCACATTCTAATATGATACTTGATTAGCTTTTTCTAGCCATGCTTAGGGAGGGGATCTTCGAATATTCCCATGTCATGATTAGTTGTGGGTGTTTTTTGTGTAGAAGGTTTATTGTTTTTTGGAGGATTGGATTGATAACCTTCTATGACAAGTCATCCTTCATAAATTAGGTCATGAACCGCATGTTTCAACCTCTTACAAGAGTTTTTCTAGTGCTCCTCAACTCTATGATACTCAAAATTCTGACCAAGCTTATACCAATCAGTTGTGGTATTTGTTTCTTTATGGGAGGTAAATCAACCATATTAGCTTCCAAAAGTTGTTTCAGGACCATTGTCATAGGTATGTTGAGTCTTGTGAAATTCATTCATGGGGGTTTTTGGGGTTGACTAAGGACCATATTTTGTAGGGTGTTAACAACATTGTTAATAAGTCTACTATTTATTATCATATAACCAACCACATGCTTATTATTATACTAATTTGTATTGGTCCTATCTTCTTTTATCTTAAGTTGGCTCCTTCTTATAAGGGCTTGCTCTACCCTTCTTACGAGATCTATATCTTGATCAAAATATGTGATAGTTGTTTCCAAATCATAAGAGATATATTCTTGTAAGTTTCCAATAAATATCTCAAGCATGTCTCGAGGAGGTAAGGTATATATCAAGCATCCAACTAGACTCCTCCAATGAGACGAATTCTGAAAAAATTTCATCTTTAGTTTATTTCAACATATAGACATATTTCATAGTAACATTCTTATCAACATAAGCACAAAATTATTGAACAAAAATTTTAGTTGTCTCTTCAAAGTTCCTCAAAGAATGATCGGGTAACTGATAATACCACTCTAATGCCATACCACCAAGTCTATTAAGGAATGTCTTTAGCAATAGCATATCATCATTTATGATATCATGACATGTTGTTCTAAACATTCTTAAAAGATCAATTGGATATTTTGTTCCCTTATATATAGGCAAAATCGACATTGGAAAATGCTTAGGGTAGGGCCTAGAGGCAATGGTATAAGGGTTTATTACACATTTCTCTATAGTTGTAGGTGAAACTAGGAAACTAAACCATATCCACCTTTGAAAATAATTGTTTCACCATATTTTTTAAACTTTGCACTTCAATATTATTGTTGTACAATACCTCTAGATTCCCTACGGTTAGGTGCATAGGTAGATCATTTATAAGTAACTTGGATCACGTTGGAAGTATTGATATTGTTATGGTATGGGTTATGATATATGGTATCTTGATGGAGAGGATAACTAATATTTGGTGAGACATAAGCATAAATTTTAATATTAGCTGAATGAGGAGAAAACTAAACATGATCTTGATATGCACTACTAGTTGTAAGAACTTGTGTAATTATTCCAACATTGGTGGTCATAGTAGTAGCATATGTTGGTTGGTGAGAAGGATTACTATGATTTAAGGATTCAAATAAGGGTTTTTTATGAACATTCCTAGGAGATATGGTAGGATGAGGAGAAGTCTCACCTCTTTCAATATAATATTCTCACTCCATAACTTTAATAAAAGTCTCTTTGTGGAGTTTCATAAAACCCCATAAATGATCAACTACTATGAATGTGAAGCCTCCATTGGGCCCATCATAGGGATCATAATTAGTACTATTTTCAATATGCTCTTGCTCTTTTGCATCAATATTAGGATTCTCCCTATCAACCTGATCATTGTCTTGAGGAATGTGATAAGATTTGAGGTGCCTTCACTGACTTCTAAGGAATAAAACCATTAGAAGGAGATAAAGGATGGAGGAGAAAACTAAGAAAAGACACAAGAATACTCTTAAGATGTTTTTAGATTTTTTATGATCTAAAAAAATAGAATTAGTGGTCTTGTTTAAATTTCTCAAAAAAACACAAAGGAAGAGGTTTCCTATCTTGGCCACTAAGATGTGTTTTCACATCAAGTTTACCAAATATGTAGACAGGTAAAACTACCCTATCGTGTATGATTCCTAGTTGGATCTACGAGTAGTTGAGGTGAATTATAAGGGTGTGTTTTATTATCTACACTCAGAGACACAAAATTTTGGGTTCACTAGGAATGGTTTTAGGACTCGCTCCAAGTTTAGGGTAAAAATATTTGATGTGTCAATTAAGAACAATGTAAGACACGTAAGATGCAAGAAGATAAGAGCTAATCCTAGTATGGTTCTAAAATTTAATGATGTTTAACCCTAGGATTGCAAAATAAAGACTTTGAACAAGGTTCCAAGGGAAATTCATAGACAAAATTAAAACCCTAGATGCACGCTATATGCTTTTATTCTTTCAAATGCCTATAAATTTGATCAAATGCTTTTCTTTACTTGTAATCTAGGTTTTGGATAGAAAAGAACAAAAGTAAGTACCACACAACCTAAAGATATATTAGGGCACTTATCTTATTTGGTAGTTGATCCAAAGCTTTGTATTGTGTCCAAAATATCCAATGGTTTCAAACCTACAAAATAACTTCATAAAACCCTAAAAAATTTTATCAGCACTTGGGGGCCTACTTAGGCTACTATAAGATTGAGATTGGAGGTATAGTAGTCAAGCCCCCTTGGTCCTTTTAGATAATCATTTGAAATAAAATTTTATATTTGACCTATGGAACATGCACAAATAGAGAAAAACATATGTGTAACAGTGAAATAAAATGTAGACAAGATGGACACAATAAAATGCCAAAATGCACAATGCAAATTAGGGTTTTAGGATGCAAAACTTACACTAGGCTCTAATTTTCCAAATTCATGCTCTATAATTAGGGGGTGTGAATATGGATTACTCAATTCATGCATTTTATGGGTAGGGCATGGATTTGGTTCAAATGCCCTTTTCGGGAACCTCAAAATGGTAAAAATTTGATCATAAAATAATGAAAAGAGATTTGTAAAACAAACTAATGTAAATGTAAAACCTAATGAGCTGATGGAGAAAGTAAGGAACAATGAAGAGGTGGAAGAAGCACTCCAAGAAGGTTAATCTATCCAGTCGTCAAGACTCCTCCATTCAATCCCCAAGGGTAGCAATCACCAAAGTACAAAATAGCAAAACAACAAATTGCAATAGAAGAGCACTTCATAGCATGAGCAAATGAATGAGTCAATAGTTAGAATTTCCTCAAAAAAACTTATACAATCTTAGGGAATCCAAACCCTTATTTATAGGAGGTTTGGAGGGAAAAATGGGCAAGAAAATAAAATTTCACTATGGGCAAAGGCTAACCCCAAAATAGATCGATAAGGGGAGGAGTTTCAGTAAGAATACCCCTAGAATACCAAATTCATACCCCATCATTACAGGGTGCAAATATGGCAAGCCAAATTCATGCTCTGTATAGATTAACCATAAATTTGGTAAAGCTAAGAAAATAAGGCAAAGGGGGGAGGCAAAAGGGCCCCAAATTTGCACTTAGCAAGTTTGGGTGGCTAGCTAGGGATCTAAGGAAAAATTGACTCATTTTGATGGGTCAATTTTCCATGTCTATAGAAGGATATTATCATATCTTATCTATTTGTGGATTAATTCTTTTGGTTGAGTTATTTTTATATTTTTGCATATTAAATTATTATTTTTATGACAATTAAAGGTTCTTAACATTTGGTATCAGTGCAATGACTTTGGTAATGGGGATTATTCTATACAATTTTTATATTTATAAAGATTATTTTAAAGATTTGTGGAGTTTATGGGGCGAAGTTAGAAACTTATAGTTATTTTTGGGAGTATATTTTTGTAGAATTTTTTGATTTTGGGGATTATTGCATAATTGTGTATATTGCATCAAGTACTATAAAAATGAGTGGTCACTTTCTAAATATTGACTAGTACTAAAGTAGTTAAAATCATTATAATTTTATGTAGAAGAGTTTATAAAGTGATTTTTTTGAAGGCATGAAAGTTGTCATGATTTTATGAGGGCCATATAATTGTACAAATATCTTAGAGTTCAATGATTTCAATGCCATTATATAGAATCTTATTATAAATATAGGCACCATAGATTTTAGTGAAAATTGACTAAATTATTGTAGATAATATATTAGTAGATTGTAGGTGCTTTAGTAAAAATGGAAAATCAAAGTGAAATGGATATATATCTATATCTATATATATATATATATATATATATATATATATATATATACATATACACATTGTCGTAACCTTAAGTGCATGGAGAAAGCTAGGTGTAGGATGAACTAGAAGGGAGCTAGGGTTTAAGAAAACTCTAGTAATAATTAGGGTTTGGGATATCATTTATCTACACATGAAGGTAGACATTCTTATGAAAGGAAGTTTAGGTTGACAAACCTATGCATGAAGAAAGTTGGGTGTAGGGTGAGTTGGAAGGGATCTAGGGTTTGGGGCAACATTTCTCTATGGCTAAGGGAGAATGTCCCCATGAAGGAAAGTTCAATATAACACACTTATGCATAAAGAATGTTGGATGCAAGAAAATTTACCGAGCACAAATGTGGATCCATTGCCAAATAATTCACTGGTAATTACAAAAATGTTTGTTATCTGTGTTTTTATTTCCAAAGTACTTTTGTAAAAGGAGTGGAAATTTATGATACATTCATTATATATATGACATACCTATGCATAAATAAAGTTGGATGCAATAAAATTTACCAAGCACTAATGTGGTTCCATTGCCCAAAAATTCACTAGTAATTAAAAAAAAATGCTTGTTCTTTGTGTTTTTATTTCTAAAGTATTTTTGTAAAAGGAGTGGAAATATATGATACATTCATTATATATATGTGTTTGTGTGTACACACACATATTTATACATACACACACATATTTATACACACACACACACATATATACATACACACACACATATATATACATACACACACATACACGTATATAGAAAGAGAGAGAGAGGGTTCTAGAAGGGAGTGACAAGTGGAAACTAGAGGCAAAGAGGATTTTGGAAGGAAATAGCAGTGGAGAGCCTAGAAAGATAAGAGAATTAGAGGATAGAGAAATAGTTAGAAATAAGAACATAGAACAATGAATGAAAGCTAACAATACAACGAATAATAGTTTCAAGGAGCCATGAGATGAAGGAAGGGCATGCAGTGAAGATGGTGGGTGAAATAAAAATGGAGAAATTATGGGATCAATGGTACAAAACTTATATAGCAGTCATATTTTTCAAAAATATTTAGAGTAGAATACCTAAATAAGGATAGAGAAAAGATATTATTGGATCAAGGCAAGTTGTATGGAACAATATGGAATGAAGAAGTAGAATTTGTGGTATACAGAGAGACCAAATGAACATTAAAAGAAATCAATATTTTACTCCAAAGAGGATATTATAGAACTTTGGAACAAAAGGGATAAGGATTTCACAAACTATATCCTCAAAGAAGCTTAGGGAAGCAAAATAAAAGCATAGATAAAAGAAGACATCCCAAAATCAACATTGATATAAGGCCATGAGTTTTTAAATCAAAACCCCTCTCATCTAAATAAGGAAATATGTAAGATAAAATGAAATGAGATAGTTAAAAATATGGTGGAGGGAAGATATTATGCCCGAACAAGTTTTACCATTTAAAGATAAAGCTCTGGTGGGAAGGTTCATGGGATGCTCAATGAAAACAAAAACTCTTCATGATTGGATAAAGTCAAGATGGTTGTAGTTGGTAGGATATCTCCCAATATGCCATGCAATGAAAAAAAGTTGGACAAATTTTGTATTCTATGAAATAGAATATGTCAAAACTATAAAAAGAGAAATATGGAGATGGGGACATAGTATCCTTACTCTAAAAAATTGGACACTTGGGTTTTTTCCTCACTCCAAGAGAATAACCACCCAGTCTATGTGGGTCACGTTACCTACACTACCACTAGAATATTGGAATAAGAAGATGTTTAGGGAGATAGATAAATATTTGGGTTTTTTTCTTGAAGTGAACCAAAAAATTAATTGACATGTAGAAATTAATAGCTCAAGTCTTAGTGGATATGGGCCTAAGTCTGGTATTACCTAAGAACATGGAAATTGTTACAGGAAGTTTGTTTTACACAAAATTTAGACTACATTGGAGTCCCCTTTAAATGTAGTTTCTACCACCCATATCATCATATCAAAGTAGAATGTAGACCCAGAAGAAGCAATAGCCATGGAAAGGAGCAAATAAGAAGCTAAAACTCCCATTGGTACAAGTAACAAAGAGAAGATAATAGTAAAAAAATTTCAAGTAGATAAGGGTCAACCAAAAATCTTAGGATATCCAAAAGAACAATCATAGACATCACTCAATTAGTGGAAATAAAATTACCATGCAACTAGAAAAATATTTATGGGAGCTACAAGATAGAAGAGGGAGGCTTTGCACATCTTTGGCAAAGAGCCTAGAGGACTAGATTCAAATAATCCAATAATATTTCTACATGATGATTTGAATGATACAAATAATAATTTTTCTTCCCCATAAAAATATATCTTGAGATTAGTTTTGGAGGACCAAATTTAGAATAGTCATAAGAGAAGTATAGAAGAGAGTGTTTATCCATAAACAGGAGAAAGGAAGATAAACAAATAGATGGATCAAGCAAGAATGAGGGAAAAATCTCTCTGAGATCAATTTAGAAAATAGAAATGAAGAATAAATAAACTTCATGGAGAACCTTCCTCCCTGAAAGAGAGGAACATAAAGTAAATTTATAAAATCCCCCATCAATAGGATTTCCTCTCCCTCTAGTCTCTCATTTCAACGTAAAGTTTTACCTCCTATGGGAAGATATACTTTAATATCTTAGAGAAAAGAAAAATTATACAAGATATTTGGGAAAATTCAAAGGGGACCAAGCTTTAAAACCAATAAAACTTAGGGTTCCTCAGTAGGTAGGATTTACCATCTAAAAATAGCTCAAGAAAAATTTGAGAAAGAAATGATATCTAGTAAATAAAGATCTATTTTTGGGGTAGTTAGAGTAGGACAACCCACTGAGTTAGATAACCCATGATTATAATATCTTTGAATATTAGAGGATTTGGGGCTCCTCACAAACAAGTAACCCTAAAAATACTTATTAAAATTTAGAAGCTTGATATTATCTTGATTTAGGATCCTAGTTTAGAGGTAGAAAAGGGAACAACTATACTTAATTCACTCCTACCAAGATAGAAGTTTATAGGGCTAGAATCAAATGGAAAATTAAGAGGAATTATCTTTATATTGAAATATTATTGTAAATTTATTGAAAATTCCTTCATAGAAGTAAGAGTAGTATCAAAATTCCACTCCAAAGAGTTAGGGAAAACTATAACTATAGTAAATATGTATGGTCCATATGAAGATAGGGAGGTTTTCTTGGAGGATATTTTTGGCCACAATCTTCTATAAAAAGAGAATTTAGTGGTGAGAGGGGATTTAAACTTCATTACAAAAATAAGTTAAATATGGGCAGAAGAGGCCAAAATAGACCCACTAGTTGATTTTTTTCTTCATAAAATTTGGCATGCTAGACAATGTGATATAGAACCAACAAAGCTTGCTCCTACATGGAGGAACAATCAAAGTAGAAGACATGGGATATCCAAAATATTGGATAGATTTATAGTTTTAGAGAATCTCATAACTTTATATAATAATATGAGAAGATAAATAGGTCAAGGAGGAGTGTCAAATCATTCTCTAATCCTTTTATAGATATAAAAGAATGAGGATAAACCACCAAATCCTTTCAAATTCAATTCTATTTGGATAAATAATGAAGAATTTCAAAACTTAGTAAGAATAGAATAAAGTCATTATGACCCAAAATTAGAAGAGACAACCACATTAGTAATATTAGGAGAATAAAATCTATCACATTAGATTGGACTAAACCAAATACTAGTAAGTGGAGACAAGATTTATTGAAATTGAATATTCTCTAAATCAATGTTACAGTACTAGAGGTAACAAAGTTTATTTAGAAAATGAAATCATGCAAGTCAAAGAATTGGAAAAAAGGAAAGATTTGTTAGCATGGGAGGAGACAAAATGGATAATGAAAAGAAGGGCTTTATGGCTAAAACAAGGGGATGAAAATACAATTTTGTTTTTCAAAATTATGAAAAAAATGAAATATACAAACACAAATTGGGAAATAAAAGCATAGAATGGAAACACTTTGAGAATATTCCAAGAGTTCACTCCATTAATAGTTAATTACTTCAAAGACTTGTATAAATATCTAAACATAGAAAGTATAACAAAGAAAATCAAACTAGTTCTTAATCTGCCTAAGATGGTCAATGAGGAATAAAAAAAGGCTTTGTTCTAATAAATCACCATATTCAATAGTCAAATCATTGTAAAAAGATAAAATCTGACGCAATACTAGAATAAAACACAGGCCAAAATCAAGCCAATTTCATCAACAGAGGTCTTAAATTCGGAAATACAACAGTCTCTTTTTTTTTTTAAATGGCCAAGCCCCCTAATACAATGCATGCATGGCCTTTTATCCCAGACCCCAGATTCTCTCGACATCATTACACTAAGTGCAGGCTTCCCTCTAACCATCCGCATGAAGGTTCTGTTGCCGCCTGTAAGATGCTGCCAAGCACCCCGTATTATCATGGTCCGTAATGGCGGAGTGCACTGCAGCCACCTGTCAATCCATTTTCCAAGTCATCATTCAAAGGGATGCGCCACAGCCGCTTGTAGTTTGTTGCCACATGTCCTTTTGCCAGAGTCCCAGTAACCACTTCACATTCTAGGACCACCTATAATTTGACGCCACGTGTCCCTCTGCAATGGTCCCTGCAATCGTCGGCTGGTCAGGCATCATGAGCGTTTTGTTGCGATATCGCGATGTTCTTGCTCCCATACCTTCTCTCTCCTCTTTGGTTGCGATATCACAACGTTTTGTCGTTGGCCACTCTTCTCTTCCTCAGGGGCCACGATTTCTTGACACGTCGCAAAATTGTGACGTCTAAGCCTTCCTTTCTCGCTTTCCACCTTTGGGCCGTGAAACCGCGACATGTCACGATTTCATGACATCTTTGCACCTTCAAGTCTTGCCTCCCAGAAGTGTCGCGATTTCACGACCATTTTGTGCTTTCAAGTCTTACCCCTCGGAAGTGTTGCGATTTCACGATGTCTTTGTGCCTTAGAGCTGTGCCTCCGAAGGTGTCGTGATTTCATGACCATTTTGTGCTTTGGCCTCTTTACTTCGAAAATGTCACGATTTCGTGACCATTTGGCACTCAAGTGGCTTTGCTTCGGAGCTGTCACGATTTTGCGACCATTTGGCACCCAAGCTGCTTTTCCTTGGAACTGTCATGATTTCGTGACCATTTGGCACCTTGACCTCTCCGCTTCGAAAATGTTGCAATTTCACGACCATTGGGCGCTCGAGCTGCTTTGTTTCGGAACTGTCACGATTTCGTGACCATTTGGTGCCCGAGCTGCTTTACTTCAAAAATGTCACGATTTCGTGACCATTTGGCGCCTTGACCTCTCCGCTTCAGAAATGTCATGATTTCACGACCATCGGGCGCTCGAGCTACTTTTTTTCGAAACTATCATGATTTCGTGACCATTTGGCGCTCGAGCTGCTTTACTTCGAAAATGTCATGATTTCGCGACCATTTGGCGCCTTGACCCTTTTCATCAAAAAAAGCGTCGTGATATCACGATGTTTTGGCCCCCTTAGCGCCCTTCTTCAAAAAGCGTCGTGATATCGCGACAGTTTTGGCACTTAAAGAAAGAAATAAAAAAAACATTTTTGGGTGAGGCAAGATTGCTCCTTCGCCTCCGGATGCTCCTGCATCAGACACCCGGGGTGAGTTTGAGAAGTGACCTTCACTTCTGATTTGCCTGAGGTAGACCCAGGCGATCAACCTCTGTCTTCGATAACCAAGTCGCATCTTCTATGGGCTTGCCCTTCCATTTGACTAAATACTCAGAGTAACTCCTGTTCCGAGTACTTCGGCCCTCACGCGTATCAAGAACTTCTTCTATTTCATCCGCAACTGGGATGACTGCTAGAATGCTCCACAAATCTAGGTTAGGTATCTCACTGCTTTCTCCTTCATGATACTCGACCAAATCTGAAATGTTAAACACGAGAGAGATGTTAAGTTCACTTGGTAACTCCACCTTGTATGCATTACCCGAATCCCGTTTGCCAATGATCCCGCATGGTCCAAATTTCTTCATTCTCAGTTTGTTATAGGTCTTGGCAGGAAACCACTCCTTCCTCAGATGGACCATGACAGAATCTCCTACTTTGAACTCTTTAGCTCGGCATTTTTGGTCCGCCCTTGTCTTGTACTGAGCATTCATCTTGGCAATGTGTCTTGTCACTTCCTCATGCACTCCCTTTAGGTGTTTGGCAAAGTCTTCGGCCTCAGCACTGCATTTCTCTCTCGTATCTATCCTTCTCAACTCTGAAGCGTTTCTTGGGCTGTTCCCATAAATGATCTGGAATGGCGATTTATTGGTACTTCGATTGACCGAGCTGTTATACGCAAATTCTGCTTATGGCAGAACTAGATCCCATCCCTTGGGCTTGTCCCCTACCAAGCACCGTAGTAGATTGCCCAAACTCCTATTAACCACCTCTGTTTGGCCATCTGTTTGGGGGTGGTATGCAAAACTGAACTTTAAATCCGTCTTCAGTTTCTTCCACAAGGTCCTCCAGAAATACCCTACAAACTTGGTATCCCTATCCGACACAATGCTTCTTGGTAGCCCATGAAGGCGTACCACTTCCTTAAAGAACAAACCAGCCACATGGACCGCATCGCTAGTCTTCTGACACGGGATAAAGTGAGCCATTTTTGAAAACCTGTCCACTACCACAAATATGGAGTCGTGTCCCCTCTGCATTCTGGGCAAACCAAGCACAAAATCCATACTAATATCCTCCCATGGCCTTTCAGGTATAGGTAGTGGTTGATATAAACCAGTAGGCTGTCTCACACCTTTTGCCATCTGGCATATCCTACAACTCTGCACAAATTTTGCCACATCTTGTTGCAATTGCGGCCAGTAGTAGTTTTCACTAACCAGGCAGATGGTCTTGTCATGACCAAAGTGTCCAGCTAAACCTCCGCTATGCTTTTCCTTGATGAGATTCTCTCTCATTGAGCTCCTCGAAATGCATAATTGGTTCCCCCTGAACAACATTCCATCTTGAATTAGATAATTCAACCATTTAGTCCTGTCCAACGTAACAGGCACAGTGCAGGCTTTCCAAGCTTCTACAAAATCGGGGTCTGTAGGGTATAAACCTTTGAGCTCAGCAAACCCTACAACCTCCACTTTCATTTCCATCATCAAACATTGCCTCCTACTCAAGGCATCTGCCACCCTATTGGACCTTCCGCTCCGATGCTTCAGTACAAATGTATAGCTCTGCAAGAATTCTACCCATTTCAGATGCCTCTGATTCAATTTCCCTTGACTGTTAATATACTGCAATGCCTGATGATCGGTATAAAGAACAAACTCCTTTGGCAACAAATAGTGCCTCCATTTCTTGAGTGCTTGAACTATGGCATAGAACTCCTGATCATACACCAAATACTTCCTCCTGGCATCATTGAGCTTCTCGCTGAAATACGCAACATGCCTACCCTCTTGGCTCAATACGGCTCCTATGGCACTGCCACTCGCATCGCAGTCTACCTGAAACACCTTATCGAAATCTAGAAGTGCTAAGATGGGTTGCTCAGTGACCTTCTTCTTCAGCATAGCGAAGCTTTTGTCTGCTCCAACTGTCCACTGGAATTCCTTCTTGTTCCCCTTCATTGTCTCTGTAAGAGATGCGCAAATACTGCTGAAGTTTCTAATGAACTTTCTGTAGAAACTGGCCAGACCATGAAATGATCTAACCTCGGTCACACTTCTTGGAGCAGGCCATTCTAGGATAGCCCTCACCTTTTTGGGGTCCATTTTGAGACCATTTGCTGAGATAACAAATCCCAGGTATACCAGCTCCTTCTTCATGAAGTTGCACTTCTTTAGATTGATCAGTAACTGCTCCTCCCGCAGTTTCTCAAAAACCCTCTTGATGTGCATCAGGTGCTCCTCTAGGGTCTTGCTAAAAATCAGGATATCATCCAAGTAGACAATAACAAATTTGCCCAAAAATTCCTTTAGGACTTCATTCATTAATCGCATGAAGGTACTTGGTGCATTGGTTAGCCCAAATGGCATAACCAACCACTCATACAACCCCTCTCTGGTTTTAAAGGTTGTCTTCCACTCATCCCCTTCTCTAATGCGGATCTGATGGTAACCACTTTTCAAGTCAATCTTTGTGAAGTACTCAGCTCCACTTAAACAGTCCATGATATCATCCATCCTTGGCAGTGGGAATCTATATTTGATGGTGATCTTGTTAATTGCCCGAGAGTCTGTGCACATTCTCCATTCTCCATCCTTCTTGGGTGCTAGTACTACTGGTACTACACATGGACTAAGACTCTCCCTAATCAGCCCTTTCTTCAATAGATCTTGAACTTGCCGATTCAACTCCTCAGTTTCCATAGGCGTCATTCGATGTGTAGCCTTGTTTGGCAAGCTCGATCCAGGCACCAAATCTATGTGGTGACTGATCTTCCTAACAGGCAGTAAACCTTTAGGAACATTATCAAAAATGATATCTGGGAATTCCTCTAACAGTCCCATGACCTCCACTGGAATTTCCTTGCATCCTTCTTCCTTAACCCTAGGGATTATGGCATAGCACATATGATCTGACTTCAGGCCTTCAAAAAATATTCTGCCATCAACTAGACAGACTCATGCACTGCTGCATACCTTCTCATCCGCCTCCTTCAAGGGTTTCAACTTGTGGCGAACTCCATTCTTCGACAAAGAGTATGTGTTGGCTCGACCATCATGTACAACACTTCGATCAAACTGCCATGGTCTCCCAAGCAACAGTGACATGCATCCATAGGCAAGATGTCACATAAGACCTCATCTCGGTAAGTTCCAATATTGAACTTCACCAGGCATTGCTCACTTACTAGCACCCGATGGTCCTTTTGCAACCATGCAATTCGATAAGGGTGTGGGTGTTTTCTCCTCTCCAACTGTAGCTTGGCAACCATTTCCTCAAAAACCAAATTGTCAGTGCTTCCATTATCGATGATGATGTTACAGACCTTGCCTGTGCACTTGCATCTTGTTCAAAACAGGTTGTTCCTTTGGTCTACCTTTTTCTCTTCATTCAACAGGACTCTTCTGACGATCATTGCTTCTCCCCTTTCTGCCTCCTCAGAGTGCTCAGATTCTACACCTTCGTCTGCTACAACAACTCAGGCCTGACCCTCAGGTCTTTGATTTGGCCTCTCTTGATGTTGCGAGCAATTGTATGCCCTGTGTCCTTCTCCGTAGTTGAAGCAGGTTCCTCAAAAGACACCTCTTCCAAACCCTCGCCCAGGCCTACCTCTTCCTCTCGGGTAGTTGTTGTTCTGATTGCGTGGGCGTTGGTCATTCTCCTCCTTCCATTCTTTCTATTTCTGGCTACTGCTAGCTTCACCAATTTTCCCCAAATCTCTGTACCTTCCTCCATTGGTTCTTCCACCAGCTCTTCCACCCTTGTCCTTTCCTCTCTGCTTTCCTTCAAATCTCCTATTCAGTTTCTCTTCTACTTTCAAGGCAAACTGGTATGCATCCTCCACCGTGCCCATCCTAACTAGTCCCAGCTCTTCTTGAATGCTGGTTCGCAACCCATTGATGTATCGTGTGACTTTCTCCTTATTCGCCTCATAATGGCCGGTTCTAATCGAGATCTGATAGAACTCCTCCATATACTCCTTGATAGATTTACTTGTCTGTCGAAGACTCTGCATCTTTCTCAATAAATCCAACTCGTAATCTGTAGGGATGAACTGCCTCTTCAATCTCTCCACCATCCTATCCCACCTGGTGATCTTTTCCTTTCCCCTCCTGTTCCTTTCTAGCTGCACTCCTTTCCACCAGATGCTAGCATGTCCTTTCAGCTTGGTTTTTGCAAACCTGATCCGATTTGGGTCTGAGATCTCTTCATACTCGAAATACTCCTCCATGTCGTTGATCCAATCTATCAGCTCCTCAGGGTTGAGGTTCCCGGAGTAAGTAGAGACGTCAAATTTTGGCTTCTTCCCAATCTGGGAGATGGCCCTATACAGCCTAGCCTCTGCTGGATCCAAGGCTTCTTCCTCATCGGATGGACCCTCTTCTTCCCAAAATTCATCCTCACTGGGTTCCTCCCTTCTTGGCTCAACTCCTCTTCTAATTTCCTCCTGCAGGGCTTCAACTTGCCTCTACAAGGCTCTAAGATCGACCTCTGCTTGTCCTGCTCCTCACACCACCACGGTTCCTGCGCGGAGGCATCTTGCTTCTTCTTCACAACCCACAACCACAATCCTGGCGCAAACTGCCTCACTGCTGACGATCGGTTTGCACACTCAGAACCTTCTAGCTCTGATACCACTTGACGCAAGACTAGAATAAAACATAGGCCAAAATCAAGCCAATTTCATCAACAGAGGTCTTAAATTCGGAAATACAGCAGTCTCTTTTTTTTTTTAAATGGCCAAGCCCCCTAATACAATGCATGCATGGCCTTTTATCCCAGACCCCAGCTTCTCCCGACATCATTACACTAAGTGTGGGCTTCCCTCTAACAATCCATACAAAGGTTTTGTTTCCGCCTATAAGATGTTGCCAGGCGCCCCATATTATCATGGTCCGTAATGGTGGAGTGCACTGCGGTCGCTTGTCAATCCATCCGCCAAGTCATCATTCGAAGGGATGCGCCACAGTAGTTTGTTGCCACGTGTCCTTTTTCTAGAGTCCCAGTAATCGCTTCACATTCTAGGACCACCTGTAATTTGATGCCACGTGTCCCTCTGCAATGGTCCCTGTAATCACCGGCTGGTCAGGCGTCGTGAGCGTTTTGTCGCGATATCGCGACGTTCTTGCTCCCATACCTTCTCTCTCCTCTTTGGTCGTGATATCGCGACATTTTGTCGTTGGCCACTCTTCTCTTCTTTGGGGGCCACGATTTCTTGACACGTCACAAAATCGCGACGTCTAAGCCTTCCTTGCTTGTTTTTCGCCTTTGGGTGAAACCGTGACATGTCACGATTTTGCGACATCTTTGCGCCTTCAAGTCTTGCCTCCCGGAAGTGTCACGATTTCACGACCATTTTGTGCTTTCAAGTCTTGCCCCTCGGAAGTGTCGTGATTTTGCGACGTCTTTGTGCCTTAGAGCTGTGCCTCCGAAGGTGTCGTGATTTCATGACCATTTTGTGCTTTGGCCTCTTTACTTCGAAAATGTCACGATTTCGTGACCATTTGGCACTCGAGTGGCTTTGCTTCGGAGCTGTCACGATTTCACAACCATTTGGCACCCAAGCTGCTTTTCCTCAAAACTGTCATGATTTCGTGACCATTTGGCACCTTGACCTCTCCGCTTCGAAAATGTCACGATTTTGTGACCATTAGGCGCTCGAGCTGCTTTGTTTCAAAACTATCACGATTTCGCGACCATTTGGCGCCCGAGCTGCTTTACTTCGAAAATGTCACAATTTCATGACCATTTGGCGCCTTGACCTCTTTGCTTTGGAAATGTCGCGATTTCATGACCATTGGGCGCTTGAGCTACTTTGTTTCGGAACTGTCGTGATTTCGCGACCATTTGGCGCCCGAGCTGCTTTACTTTGAAAATGTCGCGATTTCGCGACCATTTGGCGCCTTGACCCTTTTCATCAAAAAAAAAGTGTCACGATATCATGACGTTTTGGCCCCCTTAGCGCCCTTATTCAAAAAGCGTCGCGATATCGCGACAGTTTTGGCACTTAAAGAAAGAAAGAAAAAAAACATTTTTGGGTGAGGCAAGATTGCTCCTTCGCCTCCGGATGCTCCTGCATCAAAATCTTGGATCTAAATGGATGGACAATAAATATCTATTTAGGTTTTTATGAATTGTTGGAGGATATTCTGAAAGTGGTAGAAGAATCAAGGATTAGAGGACAATTGCTAGGATACATACACTCCACTTTCTTGGATTTGATACCAAAAAATTACAATCTAGAATCTTTCATAGATTATATACCGATCTATTTATTTAATACTCTTTACAAAACCATCTCACATATTATAGCATGGATATTAATAAGATCTTCTCAACAACTTTTTTAGAATAATAGATTATATTTTAAAGTAAAAGGCAGATTCAAGAAGCAATAGGAGTAACCCAAGAAGGACTGCATTCAATAAAGATAATGAAGCAACAAGCAATGGTAATAAAATTGGATCTAGAAAAATATTTCGATAAAGTAAATTGATTATACATTAGAATAAGCGTAATTCAAATTGGATGTAGCATTACCTTTGTGAATTGGGTGATGAGATGTATCAATTTAGGATATTTTGTTGTACTTATCAATGGCTCAAATTCTAAATTTTTCAAGGTTTCCAAAGGTTTGAGATAAGGGTGTCCTCCTTCTCCACTCCTTTTTATTTGTTAGTAGAAGGTTTGAGTAGAATAATCAAGGAACATAAAATATAAGAAATGATCAAGGTTATCAAAATTGGTAACTCTTTGAAGGTTACCCATTTGCTCTTTGTAGATGATGTTTTACTTTTTGGAAACGTGAAATTGAAGGAAGCCTCAAATTATAAATAAGTGTTGGACCTATATTGTATGGTTATAAGAATAGAAATAAATCTTCAAAAATAGAAATAACCTTAAATATATTTTAGCCAGGAAAAATAGAAGCAGTAATGAAAACTTTTGGTTTAAAGCAAGTATACTTTAATAAAGGGATAAAATATTAAGAATTTCATCTAAAACCTAATGATTATAGGTGCTAGGACTAGATATAATTATACAAAAATTAGATAAGAGGATCACCACTTGGTGCACTAGGTGGCTATCATTGGGGGTCATCTTACATTGGTGAAATCAGTCTTGGAAGCCACAATAGTCTAGTGGTACTCCTTGGATTACATTCCAATAACAATAGTAGAGAAAATAAGGAAGACATATTTCCAATTCCTTTGGTTAGGGAACAAACAAAAGGATGCAATAACACTAGTTAAATGGAACAAAATAGCTAAACCAAAATCATATAGAGGATGGGGCCTCAAGAATATACATAATTTTGGAAAAGCTTTAGCAATAAAAAGTTTATGGAGATTGATAACTAGCAAAGGATTATGGAAAGAATTAATTCAAGAGAAATATCTAGGCACCTTGTCCTTTGTAGATTATATTAGACTACAAAATAAATGAATTTCAAAAGCCACAATTATTTGGAAAGCACTAGTGAGAGCTTTCCTATTAGTTGGGAATTTCTTGGCATGGAAAATAAGGAATGGAAAGGAAGTAAGGATAGGTAAATATCCTTGGATAGATAGCAAAGGATATTTTCAACTTCAAAAAAATATAATAGATCATATCCATATCCAAGGAAATATGGTATTGGTGCAAGTGGTTTTGAAAAAGAGCACTAATTTATGGAAATAAGGATGGCTTACAATAGAAGAGCTAACATTGAGAGAAGCACATATTTTGCATGATTACATAAGAGAAAATATAAGACTAGATCAATAAAGCAACTTTTTTATATGGTCCAAGAATCTAGCAAGTGGGTAGTACCGACCAGATAAGGATATAAGCCAAGCTTTGACAACAACAATAAGGAAAATATTTGGTGGTAGAGAAGAATAAGGAAGGTAAAAGCGCCCTTAAAAACTAGAATATTTGTTTGGTTAGCTCTAACAAAAAAAATACCAAAATAGGATGTTCTTGAAAGGTCCTAGTAAGGACCAAGTCAATGTGTCATGTGCAAAAATGAATTAGCAACAATGGATCATCTTCTTGTTTATTTCTCTTTTTCAAGAGCAGTGTGGAATTATATTCTACCTTTGAGTCAAGGGAAAGAAAAATGGACTATTAGGAACCTTTTATATAACATGCAACAATGGTTGAAAGAAAGAGGATTAAAGAAGTATATATGTGTGCCTATGATAGTGGTGTGGGGCTTATGGATGGCTAAGAATGCCAGGTTGGTTGGAGGTAAGAAAATTCTAGTGATTTAGGTGCAAATAAATATTAAATATAAATTTGAAAGTCTAAAAATCTCCCTAAACCCAAAACTAAGTAGGTGTATAGGAACATTAGTAGTGGATCCTATGAATCCATGGGCCTTATTTGATGGATCTTGTTAGGGTAGCTCAAGTAAGTGAGGGGTAGAGGGAGAAATTTACTTAAATAAAATCATAATATCAATTTCAAAGCAACTTTAGGGGAAGATACAAATAATATGGTAGAATGGAAAGCATTGATCCTTTTGATGATAATAGCAATGGAGTAAGGAATTACAACTTTACAAATTTATGGAGATTCAAAATTAGTGATAAGTTGGGTTGCAGATCATGTTAAGATGAAAAATGCTTCTCAATAATTTTTATGAGCAAGTGAAATTATTAGAATCTTCTATAAAAAAAAAATTATACAAGCACATCTATAGGTTACTAAATGTAGAAGCAGATGGTCTTTCAAAATATGGTTTACCTTCTAGTAGACACTTGGTAGAGAGAAGCAATGGTTAGAGAATTTGGGATATCTTCACATTCGTTTAATTAAGGATCATATGAGAGATACATTAATAGAAAAAATGGGTTTGAATTTATGGAGAATTGAAACCTATCCTACTTAGTTTTAGAACTCAAGCAAGATTCATTCAAGAACTATGATTGATTAGGAAATTACTCTTGCATTCCACTTATTAGTGCTATTATTAGGATTATATTTCTAGATTGTAAGTTGACTATAGGATATTATAGTAGGGAGGACAATACTTCTCTTAGTTTAGTTTATACTAGATCTTAGATGGGATTGTAGGCCCAAAAGGCCACATAATTAGAAAATGTTTTGAAAATTGTGACCAAGTGTTGAAAATATTTTGCTCAGCATAAAGCAGTGTTAAAATCCGTAGAGCTCAACTACATGTTATTTTTCGTGAAACTACAACATAGTGTTAATTTTCATGTTTAAAGTAGTCAAATTGGCCTTGCGGGTAATTCAAGTTATGGAATTTCGAATGAGAGGTGAAAGATAGTGTTATTTTCCATGAGAGTGGTAAGTGTAATTTTCAACGGTCCACTTAGTCAAAGTTGGCTTGTGCACAATTCAAGTCACAAAATTCAAAGGAGCGGGTGGAATGCTATGTTATATTCCATGCACCAAAATGCTTTGATAAAATCCGTAGTTGGTTTAGCCGAAGTGAGCATTGTGGAAATCCAAAGAGTTATGGTAAGAAAAGCTTCTTTTCCATGAATTGTGAAGACTTATTTTCTACACACCTTCAAGCAGTGTAATTTTCCATGGTCAACTTAGTCAAAGTTGGCACCATGAAGTATAAAGGCGTGCAAGGCAAACATTGTGTTATTTCCTATGAAAGGCAAATGCTTTGTTATTTTCTTCATTCCAAATGATCAAAGTTTCCTTGCATGAGATTCAAAGCATGAAATTCAAAGCAACGACAAGAGAGGCTTCTTTTCTGCATAGCATGATGTAGTGTTATTTTTTATGTACCCAAAGTAATATTATTTTTAGTGGGACAAGGTGCAAGCTTGATATCATGGATTTTTAAAATGCAACTCAAGGGAACATTCTATTTTTTAGTGACACATCACACATATTTTATTCCACTATCAAAGTGATCAAACTTGACATTGTGGAGTTTCAAAGAGAGGATTTCAACACTACAAAGTGCTTAGTAGATTTTAACAAAGGAATTATCCTTGGATTGGAGCAAGTTAAATGCTGTAAAAGATAATAAATTATTTTAAGCCATGATCACTCTAAGTGCCAATGTTGCCTTCTAAAAATCTAATCTAGATCATTCAAAAGCAAATACAGAGTCCACAATTGGCATAGCTCGATTGATATATAAGCTATGTAATACTGCAGATTGCTATCTAAGTTATTACTGAGCTAAATTGGAAGGGGTGAGAATATGAAGAGATTTAGAATCAATATCCAAGAACCATTTTAGTTGCATATCCATAGCATAACAATCACTTCAAGAATGATGAATGGCTCTGATCATGCCTTGACCTGGTCTTTAGTCAAAAATTATGAGAGGTCGAGCAAGTTGTAGATGCCAAGTTGCAGAAGATCCATGGAGCTTAGCTCCCCTTATTTCTTCAAATAAATAAGAGGCTACCACCTCAGCATCCTATTGATCTAGCACTCCAACTTCCTTGTAATGTTCCTAATGCTTTTAATTTTTCAATTTCATTGTACAAACTATAAATAGAGGTCGAACCCTCATTGAGAAGGGTTGGCTCTAAAGTGTTTTCTTGCCCTACTACTGTATATTATTTTGCAAATCAATAGAAGGAGCATTACTTGGATGTTTGCCTTAGGCCTATGTCTTCTTTACTTGTGGAGATTTGATCTATGAAGTCATTTCTACTACTGTTGCTATGGTTAGTCTATTCTATTGATATTGGATTGCTAACTTAGAGCACCTTGGAATGCTTCATGTTTAAATATATGCTTGGAAAGAACTTTTTTTGTTAGTTAGAGTATTAATCTAATTTTGCTATTTGGATTGTTAATACCCTAGATGTTTGAAATAGTTCTTGAAGTATGTTTTTGTTCTTTGATGATGAAGATCACTGGTTTTGAATGTTGTTAGTCTCAAGTGTGGAATATTGGAAATGTGATTTGTCAAGGGATGCCCTATAGTTGCCTATGTTGTTAGCTTTATCTAACCACTATTCATTCATTACTTTCTAACCCTTATCCCATTTCTATCCCTATATTTACACATTTAACTAAGCTTAAATGAGTCAACACTCAATTAGTTGATAAGGTATACCAACCTACTCTGGAGGTTGAGTTAAAGTAATATTTAATTCATCCAATGTTAGGGTTTGGACTATGATTAGTGGGTGCTCACCTTTCAGATCATTGTAGATGATAGTCATAGTTTCAAGATTACCTTGATGTCAATTTAGACCCCAATAATTTTGGCATGCCCGATGGGACCCTATTTACAGAATATTCATTCACCCACTAGTTATCATTTTTTCATATACCTAGAGGAATCAATATTTAGTGAGTTGTCTTGACCTCACCAAGTGGTGGAAGAAAATTCACTTGGTGACTCCTTGAGATCAAGAACCTAGAAAGCCCTTTTTAGTAGCTCAATATTTCATGTTTACCAGGTCTTCTACTAGGAATAGTCAGGAACATTTTTCATTCTTTGAGCTATCATCAAGAAGATCTAGGCATACAAGAAGCTTGTCCCTAGATTCACCTATTGGAGAGATTCAAATACCACCAAGAAATCATTTCTCCCCAAGTCAAACTCCATTAAAAACCTTAGTAAACATGGTTGGATAACATAATGTAAACCTGAATCAAGCTCCACATAAATACCCTAATTGGGATACCATTGGTCCTTTAGGACTAACTAACATGCATGATATTCCCCAAGCTATATCCAAAGCTATACCTATGTATGATGGTATGGGTAAAACCACTTATGAGCATTGTCAGGATATACTGAACTTAGTAACCATCCACAATGTTAGAAATGAGGATGTTATCGTCAAGCTTCTTGCCCTATCCTTTAGAGGAAAATTTTTGCATTGGTTTAGAACCCTTGAAGACAACACCATCACTTCATGGGCTGCATTAGCCGGTCCCTTTGTGGAAGAATTCAATGAATCTATTGATCCTTTCTCCCTCCTAAACCAATTCACATCTATGCAAAAACATCAGCAAGAGTTAGTCTCTAATTTTAACCTGAGGTTTAGTAGAACATGGAAAAGGATACCCCTTGAAGCTAGACCAACTGCCCCCCTTGCTTTCATGTATTACATCAGAGCCCTTGGGTCATACCTAGGGCTACAAACTCAATAGTCAGGAGTATCTACCTTTCCTCAAGTATACAATGCTTTTGTACAAGTAGAAAATATCCTAATCAATGTAGGAAGGCTACCTCCAAAGATAGTCATGCCATATTGCTTTGAGATCCCTCAGTTTCAAGCTAAGGTAGCTACATATTCATATATGGATCCACCTTCCTTGTCATCACCACTTCCCCAAGTGGCCCCAATTCCTTCTCCCAAAACAACATCTGCCTCAATTTCTTTTCCACCACTTCCATCTCAAATTCCCTAAGAATCCACCCTGTTACTAGATATTCATAATTCTTTAAAAACAATCAATAACAAGGTGAATGCAATGGAAAAGAGAGATATGGAGAGGTCTCAACAGATAATATTCCCATACATTAATAGAGATCAGAATCCTAGCACCAATAATAATGTAGGGCCCAAGGTTAATACAAATCAAGAAGATCAAGAATTTACCCCTGAGACTAGTTTGGTAAATGTTTGGTGTCTTGTTTGTAATGATCCTCATGATTCAGATACTTGTGTCATGTACCAACACCATGTGCAATAGGCTATGGAGAAGGCTAAAAGGAATTAGAAAGGAAGAGTCAATATGATATGGTAACCAAAACAAATTATGGTTGAACAAGATCTCTGTGAAGAAGAAATAGTTTTTGTCATGACCAGGTCTAGAAAGAAGACATTGTAGGTTGATCCATAGAATATGGGTCAATTTCAAGTCCCCTCTTAGAAGAAAAGGGAATCTCCTTTGTAGAATAATGATAAATTCCCTGTTCCACAAGCAATTAAAAAGAGGGATGCAGTCCCTAGAAGCCAAGAAAAGGGGATAAGTGCTCCAAAGTAGTATGAGAAGGAAAATAAAGAACAAGTAAGTTCCAAAGATGAAGCACAAGAAAAGTTAATATTTCCTTCCATCACTAAGAGATAGAGGATTGAAGCTACACAACAATACAAGAGGAAGTATGGTGAACTAGAGAAGAGGTATGAGAAGATCCACTTGGAAAAGTCAGAGTTTAATATTGTGGAAGAGATGAAGAGGACTCCCTCTAGAGCAAGTCTCTATGACACTCTCTTCATCCCTGGTCAGATAGATCTACTCAAGGCTTCTTTAAGTAAAAATTCTCAAGAAAAATAGACTACCACAATTTTTAGCATACCTTCTAGAAAAAAGGAGATGACTCCTACAACCTTAAAGAACAAACCTCCTCCCTTTTATATCTCTTTGAGAATGGAAGGTTGGATAGTCCACAATTGTATGATTGATTTAGGGGCTTCAACCATAGTCATGCCCAAAGTAGTCTGTGATGAAATGGGTATGGAATATACCCATTCCTATCTTGGAGTTCTACAATTGGATGGTACACTAGTTAAGACCATTGGAGTGGTTAAGGATGTGCTGATGAGACTACATAGAGCCCCAGAGGTAACTATTGTACAAGAGATTATAGTGGTAGACTTAGAGCCTTACTTTGGTCTGTGTCTTTCTAGAGAGTTCACTGCTAAGCTAGGAGGTTATATGTATTTGGATTACTCTAGCATGATGATTCCATACAAAGGCAAGAGAATAAGGATAATACCTGAAAATCCTGTGTCCTATCACATTGAAAAAATAGAGGAAGACATGTGTAACCTCTCAGCTCTAGATGAAATTGAATTGGTAGAGAGCTTTGAAGAGTTAGAAGTGGAATATGAGTTGCCATTCAGAGAGGATTACAACCTTTTTGGGATAGGTATGGGTACTTATAGCATTTCTTCTAAAATAGAGAAAAATACCTCGACCATATCTAATCAATCATTGAGAGATTCAAAAATTTGGACAATGCATTTTGATGGAGCAAGATGCAAAAATGGGGCTAGTGTTGGTGTAACTTTGAAATCTCCTTCAGAAGGTATGAAAATTTTTGCTTATAGATTGACATGGTCTTGCACTAACAATGTTGTAGAATATGAGGCTCTATGTTTAGGATTGATGCAAGTAGAGAGTATGGGAATTAAAATATTAGATATATATGGTGACTCAGAGCTAGTAGTCAATCAAGTCATAGAGAAATGCAACAATAAGCACCATTACTTAAAATCATACAAGAATAGAGTATGGGATTTGATGGAATATTTTGATGCTTTAAACATCCACTCTATTCCTAGAAAATAGAATATGTTGGTTGATTCTTTAGCCATCAAGGTTTCTAACTTCAGCCCTTATTTAGATATTGGGTCATCAAAGGACAAAAGAGTCAAATTAGTCTTCAGACCTGCAGTACCAGACAAATAGATTTTTTGGCAAGTTTTTGAGAGTCATGATCATATTATTGACTTTCTAGTAAGAGAAGCTTGCTTATCTAGTGTGCAGGAAGAACTCCCTCAAGAAATGGATCAGCAAGATGTTATTTAGTTGAAGAACAATCATATCCCTAAGGGTTTAATTACACTAGAAAGCCTCTTTGATAATGAATATGGGAGGAAATCAAGAGCCATGGAAATCAATGATGAGATCTACAAAGAGATTGAAGTAGAAAAGGATAAAAAACTCAAGATTGGCATTCATTGTTCTCCAAAATAAGTGGAGGAAATTAAGGCCATATGCCTCAAATACCGAGATATTATAGCTTGGTCATATGAAGATCTTAAGGTATATGATAAAAAAATCATTCAACACACTATTGAGCTAGAAGTTGATGCAAAGCCTTTCAGGAAGAAGCAGAGACCTATGAATCCTAATATTGAATCCATAATGAGACAAGAATTGCTTAAATTATTGAAGGCAAATATTATCTACCCTATCAAACATTCTACATGGGTTGCTAACTTGGTCCCTATTAGGAAGAAGAATGGAGACATCCACTTGTGTGTTGATTTTAGGAACCTGAACAAAGCATCATTGAAGGATCACTATCCTCTTCCTCAGATTGATCAGATTCTATAGATTGTTGTAGGGGCTGAAAGGTTTTCCCTATTAGATGGTTTCTCAGGGTACAACCAGATTTGGGTGAAGGATGAGGATCAGTTCAAGATAACCTTTACTACTAAGTGGGGCACCTTTGCTTATCAGAGAATACCTTTTGGTTTATCTAATGTAGGGGCCACCTTTTAGAGATCCATGGACTATGCTTTTGGGGAGTTGATCAATAAGGTCATTCTCATCTACCTGGATGATATGACTATGTTTTCTCATAAAAAACAAGCTCACTTAGAACACTTGGAGCAAGTGTTTCAGAAATATAGAGAATTTGGTATCTCCCTAAATCCAAAGAAGTCATTCTTTGTAGTCCATGAGGGCAAATTGTTAGGGCATGTAGTCTCTAAAGAAGGGATGGCAATAGATCCTAATAGAGTAAAATCAATACTGGATCTCCCTCTCCCTATGAATAAGAAGGCTTTGCAATCATTCTTTGGGTAGATAAATTTTGTGAGGAAGTTCATTTCAGACTTTGCTCAAATTGTTAAACCTATTTTAGAATTGCTCAAAAATAATATGGAATTCAAGTGGATTGAGACAAGGAAATAAGCTTTTGAGGCAATCAAGCAAGCCATTGCTACTGCCCCAGTACTGGTAAACCTTGATTTCAGCAAGGATTTCATTTTGTATGCCTATGGAGCTGAGGAGAGCTATGCAATAGTACTAACACAAAAGAATGATGATGGAGAAGAACATCCCATATTTTTCTGGAGCCAGACTCTTCATGAGTACCAGACTAAATATAACTTTATTGAGAGACAAGTATTTGTAGTTATGAAATCATTGAAAAAGTTTAGACAATACTTGGCTCAAAGTAAAACTCTTGTTTATGTGGTACATCTTGATGTCAGAAGTTTTATCTTACAAGGAGAGTTGGGTGACAAGAGAGCTGGTTGGATTACCAAAATTCAAGAGTATGATGTAGAAATTTATCCTACAAAGTTAGTCAGAGGTAGAGCATTATGTCAGGGAATGACAACAAAAGTAGTATCAGACCAGATTTCAGCTTGTCAACCATCAACATCCGAACAGAGTGGGGATAGTTTTTTAGGAGATTCAAATTGGGTTGATCAGTTGACAAGTTACTTCCAAATAGGGGTATGTCCTCAAGATCTTAACCCTTCACAAATAAGAAGGTATAGGCTTCAAGCCTTGAAGTATGTTTTGTTACCATAAGGGTTATATAGGAAGAACCTTGATGGAGTTCTTCTAAGGTGCTTGAGAGATGATCAGAAGTAGAAGGTCATTGAAGAATTTCATGAAGGATTGTCAAGGGGACATTCTTCAGGAAAACTTACTGCTATGAAAATTATAAGGGTAGGTTATTACTGGCCTACTATCTTTGCTGACACTTTCAAAGTAACAAGAGCATGTGATAAGTGCCAGAGATATGTAGGGAGGAATAAAAATGCTTCATTCCCCTTAAGTCAGTCCAAGTAGAAGAGCCTTTCCAATAATGGGGATTAGATTTCATTGGAGTCATAAATCCTAACTCTTCAGTAGGTCATAAATATATTTTGACTACTACAGATTACTTTACCAGATGGGTTGAGGCAATTCCAACCAAAAGATCAGACCAAGATGTGGTGATTGAATTCATGGAAAGCTTAATCACAAGGTTTGGTCTCCCTAAAGCCCTAGTAAGTGATAATGGTCCAAATTTTATAGGTGCAAAGTACATCGAGTTTGCAAGCAAATATGGCATAAGTTTAAAGAACTCTTCTAACTATTACCCCTAAGGGAATGGACTAGCAGAGTCCACCAACAAGAATCTACTCAGGATACTGAAAAGAGCACTGGAAGATAATAAAAGGAGTTGGCATCTTCTCCTAGAGCAGGCTCTATGGGTAGACATGATTACTATCAAAAAGTCTATCAAGACATCCCTTATGCACTAGTATATGGTAAAGAGGCCATTCTACCCACCCATATTGAGATACCAGCTCTAAAATGGGCTAACCAAGATCATGAAGTAGATCAAAGTCTAGTAGAGGCTAGACTGATGCATCTCTTGCAGCTAGAAGAATAGAGAACCCAAGCATATGAGAGTTTCCAGAAACACTCTATAGATACAAAGGGATGGTTCGATAAAAAATCAAGATTCAAGAAATTCAAAGAAGGTGACTCAGTTTTAAGATGGAATGTAGAGAAGTCTAAACCAAGCAATCACCAAAAATTTGATTCATTCTGGGAGGGTCCATTCAAGATAGTTGAAGTAAAAAAGAATAATGCATTTCAACTTCAATATCAGAATGGAAATATGCAGCCAATCCCGATCAATGGATATCACCTCAAGCTGTATTTCGAGTAAAGAATCTCTTCCTATGTAATATATGTACATATTTGTATTATAGTTTCATTTCTTGTTTGTTTTTCTTCAGCAATAAAGAAGAAGAAGAAAAATGAGGTGTTAAAATCCATGACATGTTGCAATCCATGATGTGTTGGAATCTATGATGTGTTAAAATATGTGAGGTGTTAAGAGAAGCTAAAATCAAATCTCATAATCTAAAACCAAAAGTGGAGTAAATATGCCTTAAAAAGAGTGTCAATGGGCCATAATATGAAAAATTCTTAGAGCTCCATCCAATCAGCATGGAGAGCTTAACTAACATGTCATGGTGCCTTGCCACCAATTTGAGCATTCGAATGCATATGAATTTACTAACTGTTACCCTTCATTGCCTTACTCTTAAGGAGCACACCAATCAATCACAAATTACACTCACAGTAACCAACAAAAGAAATATAATTAACTAAACACGAACGAAGAATGAAGTAATAAATTTGTAATAACATAGTGTCTCTTAAGGAGGGAAGATCCCCACCACAAAAGAGCACAAGTAATGCAGAAATGCATATTAAGAATTATAATTTATGATAGATGATAAAAACTAAAACACTTGGATAGCTAAATAATAATTAAATTAAAGTTGTGGAACATAGTTGATGACTATGTTATTTGGTATGTAACATGGCTCCCCTCCTCAGAAAGCTTTGTCCTCAAAGCTAGAAATGATTGGAAAATACTTTCAGGTTCCTATGTAGCATCTTCTTCGGTTAGGTCCTGCCATTTGATGAGAAATTATTGGATGTGATGTGATCTCAGTATGCGTGTTCTGCTTTGTAAAATTGTTTTAGGCTAGATATAAATATGCTCTTCTTCATCGAGTACAGGTAATTCTGATTGAGATTGCACTTTCTTGTTGATCACCTTCTTGAGATAGGAAACATGAAATATTGGATGTATACGTGATGAGGGAGGCAACTCTAGTTGATATGCCACTTCTCCAATGCGATGCACAATTTTGTAAGGACCATAAAATCATGGAGCCAACTTCTGATTGGATTTGATTTTTAATGACAATTGTTTGTAGGGCTGTAAACGTAGGAACACCATATCACTAGTATTGAATTCTCTTTCTAAATGGTGTGTATCTTGCTACTGCTTCATATGATTTTGTGCTTGGACCAAATTTTCTTTGAGAATGGTGAGCATAGATTGTAATTACTGAAACCAATCATCTACTTGGGTCACTTTGGAGGATCCTGGTACATAATATTCTACTGTTGATGGCTTAATTCCATACAATGCCTCAAAAGGAGACATATTTATGGAGTAATGGTAAGATGTTTTGTACCACCATTCTGCCAATGATAGCCACTGACTCCATTGATATTGTTTATCCTAAACAAAATATCTTAGGTAGGTACCCAAAAATTAGTTAACTACCTCCGTTTGGCCATCTGTTTGTGGATGGTATGCATAAGACATATTTAATTTGGTACCACTAAGTAGAAATAATTCCCTAAAAAAATTTCTACTAAATATGGGATCTTGATAACTTACAATATTTTTTGGCATTCCATGCAATTTGAAAATTGAGTCCATAAATACCTTAGCCACTTTGCTTGCTGAAAATGGATGTTATAGAGCCTGAAAGTAAGCATATTTGGAGAGGCAATCAACTACCACAAAATTACTATTTTGCCTTCTGACTTAGAAATACCTTCAATAAAATCCATGGAAATGTGTTTCCACTGACGATTTGGAATGGGTAATGTTTGAAGCAACCCTAGTGATTTGACTATTTCGCCCTTATTACGTTGACATACTTTACATTCAGCTACCCATTATTTGACCTCTACTTTTAATCCTTTCCAACAAAAATATTATTTAACCCGCATATAAGTTTTCAAAAAACCTGAATGACCTACTGACGGAGAAGCATGTGACTCATCTAGAATCCTGATCTGATTGTCGAAGTGTGTGTAATGTAAATGTGATTCTTCTTTCTTAATATCTTGTATTCATACGAGAAAATAGGGTGCTTGGATGAACCCGCTAAAAAATCCTGAATTATTTGAGCAGTTTCACTATTGGACAACCATTCTTCCTGTAACTGCAATACCCATTGAGAACAAGGACCCAAAATAACATTAATAACCACTTCATCTTCATATTTTTTGGATAATGCATTTGCTGCCATATTTTCTTTTCCTTTCTTGTATTTTATAATGAAATCATATCCCAAAAATTTAGTTAACCATTTGTTTTGTTTTGGATAAGAAAATTGTTGTTCTAGGAAATGCTTGAGACTGCTATGATCTATTTTTATAATGAAATGACTACTGATAAATTAGTATCTCCATTTCTCCACTACATGTAGAATAGCAAACATTTCTTTTTCATATGTAGATATTCCCATATTTTTTTGTGAAAGTTTTTTACTTTAAAATGCTAAGGGATGACCTTCCTGCATTAACACTGTCCCAATACCTATTCCTAAAGCATCACATTCGATTATGAATGGTTTGTGAAATTTTGGAGTTGCCAAAACTGGAGTAGTACACATTACTTCGTTGAGATCCTCGAAAGCTTGAGTGGTTGCTTCTAACCAATGAAAAACATCTTTATTTGTTAAGGTTGTGAGAGGAGTTGTAATTTTACCATAATTACGCAAAAATTCGCGATAGTATCCAGTGAGACCCAAAAAAGCATGAAGTTTCTTGAGGGTTTTAGGTAAGGGCCTATCCTGAATTACCTTAATATTATTGGGATCCACTTTAACACCTTCCTGAGAAACTATATGACCCAGGTACTCTACTTCTTGAACACCAAAAGAGCATTTGGAGTGTTTGAAAAACAATTTTTCCCTATGTAGTATATGAAGAACCCTTTCCACATGTGATAGATGATCATTCCATGATTTACTATAGATGAGTAAAAATACTAGGATAAATTTGTGAAGGAAAGGATGAAAAACATGTTTCATGAGACTTTGGAATGTGTATGGGGCATTAGTGAGACCAAAAGGCATGACCAAGAATTCATAATGAACTTCATGGGTTCGAAAAGCCGTTTAGGGAATATCTTCTTCCCTAACTCTAATTTGGTGAAACCCTTAATGTAAGTCCAATTTTGTAAAACAATTTGTACCATGTAGTTAATATAATAGATCATCAATGACAGGTATAGGAAACTTATCTTTTATGGTTATTTTGTTAAGATGACGAAAATTCAGACACATACGCCAAGAATTATCTTTACGATGAGACAAAACTACTGGTGAAGAATAGGGGCTAGTACTGTGATGGATGACTCCATGTTCTAAAATTTCTTGGACAATTTTCTCAATTTCTATTTTTTGAGGTTAGGATACCGATAAGGACGACTATTAGGAGGAAGACTTCCTAGAACCAGGTGTATGGCATGGTCATGGGATCTTTTGGGAGGTAGTTCGTTTGGTTCTTTGAAGACCTCATCATAGTTGGCCACAATTTTTTGTAGATCTTCTGATTGGATTCCTGGTGTATCTTGTGCTTGCATTTCCATACAATTAATTTGAGCAATGAATCCATAACTACCTTTTATTAATATTTTTTCCATGTTGTGTGAACTTACTATATTTTATGGAGGTGTTGGAATTCCTTGGAGGTGAATGGTCTTCCCATTTTCTTTCCATTCAAAAAAGTGCTACTTGTAATTAAAATCGATCGTGGTTTCCATTTGTTCTAGCCATGCGACTCCCAAGATAACTTATGAATTCCCTAAATTCATAACAAAAAGAGGACCCTGCCAAGTATAACTTCCCATTTGTAATAAAATTGAATATTTTTTACCTATGCATTGAGCACTACTCCCACTTGCAGATCTAAATTAAAATTTATCTTGATTGGAGGAGTGGATGTGTAAGTTTAATGCCTTGGCAAGCCTTGTGTCAATAAAGTTGTGAGAAATTCCTGAATCAATTAATATAGTTACCTTCCTTTGTCGAATGAATCCTGCTACTTTAATTGTATGGTGAGTTGATAAACCCATAAGAGCATGTACTAAAATTACCATGGTATCTTCCTCAGCTACAACCTCCTCATGTTCAATTTGGTTTTCATCTATGGGATCATCAAGAGAGTTGTTCTCCTCTATTTCTTCATATTCCTTGTTAGGATATTCAATTTAAAAGTTCTATCATGGTACACATTCCTGATATTTTGGATGGTGATTGTGACATTTATAGCAAAAATATCTTGATGGTTGATCATTTGTATGAAAAGAGTTGTTACGGTATTGAGGTTGACCATAGGAATCACGTCGTATGTATGTCACCATTTGCACCTTCTTCTCAACCAAATTGGCAATCCATATACAGGCATCTACAGTGGATGGATCTTGTAGATCCACTTTGACTTTAATATTCTCTTTCAACCCATTTTTAAAAGTAGCTACCATGACATCAGTTTGTACATTTCTTGCATAGGAAAGCAAGCTAGTGAATTATGATATATAATCTAGTACTGATTCTATTTTCTTAAGTGATAACAACCGCACCATGTAATAAGATGAGGATCCTTCATCAAATCTGTTAAGAAAGTATTTGGTGAAATAATCCCAGTAGATGGTTTTTCCCTTCTCGCATTTGAGCCATACAAACCATTGATAAGCTTCAGTACCTAGTTTGGAAGTAGCAAAAGGAACTTTTTTTGAATCTTGAATTCGGTATAATTCTAAAATGCCTTCCATTTTGGCTATCCACCCATGTGGATCATGACCCTCAAAGGTGGAAATATCAATGCGTGGAAAATTGATCCCATTAGGACCTCTTGGTGGTTGGTAAACTTCATTTCTATCTTGGTCTTCCCTATGCCTATATCTATGGAAGCGATTTTGGGTAGGACCTCTTTGTTGTTCATAAACATCTTCGTTGTTGATATCCTCATCATTATGATGTCCATTGAAGTGATTTTTGGGACTACCATTATGACCTCTTTGTTGTGCATAAACTTCTTCATACTGATCCTTAGTGTTCCAGTGTCTTTGGGGGTGATTTGGGCTAGGAGGATTTGGTTGGCTTTGTCTTTCCAATAGTTGGGTCATCTTACATTCAGGGTGTTTATGCTAGCCAATAAAGTTTGTAAGGCCGTGTCAGTGGTAATGGGACTCCCTATTTCCTCTTGTGTGAGGTTCTCATGGGAATAATTTGGGGAGGGATTGGATACCATACTGTTAAGCAATGGATGACCTGGATCAAAGCTATTAATTCTAAAAGGAGAAGAATTATGTGTATTTTTGTTTCTAGGAGGTCTTCTTGGTGACTTCAGACTCCCTTTGTTTGAATTTTATGAGCTTGTTAATACCCCGTTTAGTCTTTGGTCCACCTTCCACTCATGCACTTGTCAAGAATTATCTTCTAACCAATTTCACCTTTTGATAAATTTGAGCAAAAAAATTGGTTTATTTTTTGCTCCCAATGTCACTCCAACTGCAACAAAGATTTGAATTTGAATCTTCCACTTGAGGCTCCACGGCTACTCAGTTATTTTGGAAGTATGAAACAACAAATTGGGACTTGAACCTCCTATTTGGTGCGAGACTTGGCCACCCTCGCTTAGACACAATTAACACGACACTAGATGCTTGAGGGAGAACCCAATAAACTAACAGAAAAGAGATGCTTATAGCTATGGATACAGTATGAGAGAGAAATTCTAACATGAGGCCTGACAGACCCAACTGCTATCTGACACAAGATCCAAAAGATCAATCGTAATAAGCATGAGCGAACGGATCTGTTGAGTGGTATTTTCACACACTTGTGAAATTACACTCTTCCTTAGGATTTGGGTTCCAAATCCCCTCTTGCAAAGAAGTTAAACAACCAACTTCTCCAAGGTCTCCACTGTATTAGCATTTGCAACTGTGTATTAGTAATCTCAAATGAAAATAATCAATTTAAAATGCTTGGAACACCTTAGTGATTGCAAGTAATTGTAAACAAGGGGCAATGTTGGTTTATTTTACCATGAAGCTTTAGTGATTGTTCATTATTTTACTTTTTTTTAGATTTTGTAATTTTTTTAATGTTCATTTTAAATAAATTAAACCTTTTGGAAAAATAAAATAAAATGAACAGAAATGCAAAAAATTAAAAATTAAACACGTTCAGTCTGATGCTATCCTATTTCGACAAAATCAAAGATATGAGAGTTTCATACATACAACCTAGCCTATTTGACCTGCAAAACAAACACAATCAAAGTAAACTAGGTGTCGGCTCCTAGGGTTTAAAATAATTTCCAGATTGTAGACATTCACATGAAATAACCCAAAACAATGGCATGAATTTCATTTACAAATCTGAAATCTGAAAGGAGAAAAATAGAACAGTTAAAATGAAGCATGCAAAAAATTTCTCCTTCTTTCTTGCCCATAAAATGCAAATTTCTGAACAATTCTGCATTAAAAATATATCCTGTTACAATAGTAGAATCTCTGGTTTTTCTCAAAACCAGCAAAAGTGGAATAAAAACACTCCACAGCAGGCTCAGAACGACTAATCACCCTCAACTTTGCAACCCTGCTCACAGCGGTTTCCGACCCCTGTGCCTGTCTTCGCTTGTACCTTTAAACTTTCTGCTATGGATCTCTGCTTTGCCTTGTGACGCTTCATTTCATCTTCTCGATCGATTCGTTTTGTCTTCCAGATTGCTTCATTTCACCTTCCCCACTTTTCCATTGTTTTTGACTTCATGCTCGAGATCTACTCTGTGAACTGTAATGCCTCTACAGCCCTTACACATGTACGCCATGTGTTTCACACTTTTCTGCATGTTCGTAACGGCCCCATGTAAATCATGACAAAAATAGCATGCAGCTTTGCTCCTTTACTTTCACCGCGAAAACGTAACATGTCGTAATATCGCGACATTTTCCTGCCAACAGCCTTGTCTGCATTTATGCACAGCGAAAATGAGACATGTCGTGATATCGCGATGTTTTTCTTTTAGCAGCTTTGTGTCTCATTATGCATCGCGAAAATGATACATGTCACGATATTGCGACATTTTTCTGCTTCGGGCCGCGTGGATGCAACCTGTCGCGAAATCGTGACACTTTTCTCTTTCGGGCTGTCTCGCTGCTTTCTGTCGTGAAATCGCGACGCTTTTCTCTCTCGGGCTGTATCGCTGCTTTCTGTCATGAAATCGCGACACTTTTCTCTTTCAGGCTGTGCAGATGCAATCTGTCATGAAATCGCGATGTTTTTCTGTTTCAGGCTGTCTTGCTGCATTTGGCCGCAAAAACGCGACATGTCACGAAATCGTGACATATTTTCCTTCCGTACCACTTTGCTGCTTGGAGCCGCAAAAAAGCGATTTGTCGCAAAATCATGACGTTTTTCTGCTTCGTACCCATTTGCTGCTTCCTGTCGCAAAATCGCGATGCTTTTCTGCTTCGTGCCCGTTTGCTACTTCCTGTTGTGAAATCACGACGCTTTTAGTGCCTTGCCCTGTTTGACTAGTTTGACCATGATTTTGTGACATGTCGTGATTTCATGACAATTTTCCATTCTGTCTTTCTCTCTCCTCTCTGGATCGCGAAAGCTTGACATGTCCTGATATCGTGACGTTTTTTCATTTCTGGCCGCGACGGAGCAACATGTCACGAAATCACGACAACTTTTCTTTTTCGGCCACAACGGAGCAACATGTCGCGATATCACGACAACTTTTCTTTTTCAGCCGTGACGGAGCAACATGTCGTGATATCGCGACAACTTTTCTTTTTCGGCCGCGACGGAGCAACATGTCATGATATCGTGACACTTTTTCATTTTTGGCCGTGACGGAGCAACATGTCGCGATATCGTGACAACTTCTTATTTTCGGCCGCGACAGAGCAACATGTCGCGATATCGCGAAAACTTTTTATTTTTGATCATGACAGAGCGACATGTCGCGATATCGCGACACTTTTTCTCCTTAGTGAAAGTTTTTTGCTTTTTTCTTGATTTTTAGCATCTGGGTCACTGAGATATTCTTTGAAAGCATGTAAAAAAGGTGGGTCCCCAACTTTGGGGTGTGTTGTGGATCAGCCACAACACGGACCCAACACGATACCCGAATGACCAGATTAAGACTCGAAGTGACTAACCTATAACATGTAACTAGACATGATAAGAAGCCACACGACACGTAACTGGACATGATAAGAGACCACATGACACATAACTGAACATGATAGGAGATCAACTAGACCTGATAAGTGACGATCGAAAGAGATAATGAGAAGACACGTAGGCAAAGGACAGCTGGGATAGTAGTAGGATAGTTGGACTCTTTAACTCCAAGAACTGGCATACCAAAAACAACAATAGTTATTCTAAGGGATAAGGCTAATTGAACCTGGAGAGGACATGGAACCCGAGGACGATGACACATAGGACAACTGGGTATGACGACTAGTTTTCACATGAGGAGAAGTGGTCTTTTGTGACCGAAGTCACATATTCGTACTTGTGAATGCCTGTATTTAAAGTATATTGCACCCACAACACAATAGATGTGGGATAAATACCCCTTGCTGAAAAAAAAATAGTTTTTTCCACTAACCTTATGTTTTCACCATGAATTAAGAAAAATTTTATGCTCAGAATGACCCATGATTTTTTGGCCTAAGATGCACGTATTTTTGATTATTTTTGTTATGGATTGAAATGTGAATGGAGTGTTATATCTTCTAGGGCTGTGCCAGATGAAATCCTTGCTACACGCTATGATTATTTTAGAGCTTTAGAATTCTTCATTTGGATAGGTGTAATGAAAAGGCGAATGCATGACTATTTGAAACCTTCTTGAATGCCTAAATGTCATGTTTTTATTCAACCACTATTGTAATGGGAGAGCATGTAACGAAGTTTTGGCTTCAAGATACGTATATGACGACCACCTACTTCAAGATCATGGACTCCTGATACCACATGGAAGGGTACAAATTACCCTTCACTACCTTGTTCTTAAGGAGCACATCCATAAATCACAAATTACACTCATAGTAACCATAAGAAGAAATATAATTAACTCAACACGAATGAAGAATGTAGTAATAATTTTGTAATAACATAGTACCTCTTAATGAGGGCAGATCCCTACCACAAAAGGGCACAAGTAATGCAGAAACATAGATTAATAATTATAATTGATGATAGATGATAAAAAATAAAACACTTGGATAGATAAATAATAATTAAATTAAAGTTGTGGAACATATTCGATGACTATGTTATTTGGTATGTAATAGAAGATGCATGAGATGTTACTTAAAGCCAAAATTTAGAGGAAATTTATTGTGAACCTGACCTTTGAAGTTTACCAAAGCTCTATCTGTGAGGGGGAGTAAATTTATTATGCATCCCAAGATCTACCCTAGTACAATTCTTGTAGATATGGCTACAAAAGTTGCAAAATAGGTCACTCAATCACCGAAGGGTGAAAACCTAAACTATATTGACAAAGCTTTGGCAGTTGTAGATACCAAAATGATGTGGAAAACAAGAGATAAACTTAGGTAGCATATTGAGAGTAGTTATGAGTTGGGACAACCACTTTCATTACAAGGTACTTGTGCCCTTCACTCTCTTTTATCCTTTTATGTTTGTGACTCCATTCACCCATGTCCGGAGTTAGTTTTAGCAATAGTGAAGTTTTATGACCCTAGGACCAAAGCAGTAAAAACAACCCAAGGTAAAATCCTTTTTCATATAATTGAACAACTCTGTTGTGACCTCTTTTTCATGGGGAAAATACTACCTGTAAACCCTAAGTTTTTTGACCTAGAAGACCAAGCCAAGTATTACACACTAAAAAATCATAGTCAAAATACCGTTCATTTTAGGGACTAGGTATATAAATAGTTCAAAACTATAAAGTCTAGATATGTCTTGCCTAAGACCCTAATTGTCATTGAACATTTTGCCAACCCAAAGCTATTTTCCATGTTAGCAATACTAGTAGGCTTAGATTCTAACTTATATGTAAGAGACTGGCAGATAACTATAGTGTATTGTATTTCCAATGAGAAAATGTATAGGAGGTACATGGGAAATGGTAATAACAAACTAGTGTATTTTAATTGGCTAGATTTCCTTGCCAAAAAAATACATGAGTAGCTAATGACCATGAAGAAAGACCCTAAAACCCCTTATTTTTGAAACTACTATCATTTGGCTTGGATGTTCCTCAATGCTACCAGAAAATAAAATCCTTGGATATCAGTCTTAGATAAGGATAAGGATGGAAATACCATACCAATCTATTTTTGGACTAGGGTTTTGAGTATAAAAAGTCTTATTACAACTTTAATAGAGAATTCTTGGGACCATATTTAGAAATAATGCATGGGCAATTTCCTAGACTTGCTCCCATAGTCAAAGAGTGATTGCAGATGAAGGAAGTTGAAGAGGGATACTGGTATGTTATAAACAAGAGAACAATCATTAGGTTTCATGGATTCATAGAGAAACCATTCATGCTACCACATTATGTTACTAGTCGAATATTTGCAATGGAATACTGCAAGCAGGCAAACTTCATCAATCATAAATTTGGTACTGGGATAAAGAGGAAAGGAACAGTTGCCTATCCCCTCAATATGGATGATATCACTATAACAAGAAAGGTTCAGTATGAACAGATCACCTAGGCCCTAGAAAAGTTAGGACTTTTACAACTCCCACAAAGGTGGAGGTATGATCCGGTTGACATATTTGCAGAAAATATTAAGGCCTTAAATGGTGAAAAGGCCCCTAAATTTGAGAAGACTACTCGACCAGTGATTGAAAAGCATAGAAATAACATGGAAATTTCCTCTCTTGAATGGAATGTTAGTAATATGGAACCCCTACCACCATGGAGATATTTCTATGAACATGTGCAAGACTATGACCCTAAGCATAAGAAAAGACATGAGCTCAAGGAACCAAAGATTCAAGAAATGTAGGAAAACTATGGCTGGTTGGAAGGCAAAATTTTGGAATGGTGGAAAATAAGAGTTGAAAAGAATACCATAGCCCTAAGTATGGTAAGCCAATTGATAATGATTTTGAGGAAAGATACAATAAAAACTATGAAATTTTGACAATTAAGGGAATTAAAAGCTTCACATTAAGATTTAGAAAGGTAGAGACAAGCAAATCCGAAAAGAGTAAGACTAAAGGGAAAAAGTTTGAAACTGAGAAATAAGAGAAAAATAAAACTCCCACTAATTCTCCTTCTCCATCAACTCTCCAACATATTAACACTACAACAACTACCTCAATAGCTACTAAAGAGGCACAGTCTATCTTTGAACCTTTACTAGAGAAAGTACAACAATACCTAGTAGCGACATCACTAATGCAGAAGATGGGATATGTTGGTGGTGGCCTTGGTGCAAATGAATCTAGGACTGTAGAAATTATCCAAGTGGAGAAAAGGCCTAAACGCATGGCTCTAGGGGCACATTCCCCACCAAATATAAAAAGGGGTAAAGAATATGAGGTTATATATCTAACTCCTATCAAGTTTACTATGAGAGCCTCTTCTAAGCCTATAGATTCCCCTGCTAAAGAAGTTGTAGCACCATCCCATCAACATCAAGAATGTGTTAAAATAGGCAAAGCCTCCACTACGGTTGTGTTCAAGATAAAATAAAATGACTCAATGAAGGAGGTGGAAAAGGAGGTCAGTAAGAAAAATAATTGGATGAGTCTCAAGCTGCTACACAACCACCAATATCAACAACAAAGCAACCTATTCAGTAGGAGTAGCAACAAAGTGTCAATGAATTTTTCTAGTTGTCTACTTTTGTAGACACAGGTATGGTTTCTATATTTTCTTCTTCTCTCCCTCCTCATTCCTCAAATAAATATCCCTCCCCTTCTCAAGTGCAAGAGAAAATAGTACCACCATTGCCACCTCATAACCCTCCACAATCTCATCCATTCGATATCTATAGCATTTATCACAAATTTCTATGTCATCATCTCCAACTCATACTTAGTCACCTCCAACAACATCATCACCTATACCTACGAAGGGGCTATCACTTCCAACTTCTCCACACATATTCGCAACTACAATCTCAGTCATAGCTACAACCCTTGCCATAAGCACAAATTCTATCATTATCACCACAACACCTCTCCCAGATATGCAAATACCATTTTTTCCTTCACTCACTACAACTTCTACACCCACTGATCATCCAATAGTAGCCTCTCTATAGAATATTAGGAGTGCTTCATTGAAGACTCAAAACTATTGGGGTAAGAAATTAGCCCAACCTTCCAAGAGGGTTGCTTGAGTGAGAAATTCCATGATAGTTTATCCAGTGGCTAGATAGAGGATGAAGATCAAACTTACTCCTATTTTTAGTAAGCTAGAAGATGACATGATAGTTAAATAGTATTAACTATAAGAGAATACTGAAGACATCTCCCAATTGGTCTTAGAGGATGAATTTGTCATAGCTAGAGCTAGGCTAGAGACTATGTATGTGCAAAGTGACATCTATAGGGAGAAATATGAAAATATGGAGGAGAAGGTTGCAAAGCTAGAAGCCACAATCAGTGACCAAAGGAAAGTGGAAAAGGCTATAAGGAATGAAGCCAAAAAGTGGTAGGACAAGTTTCAAGAAATGGTCCAATATAAGGAGCAAAATGAATAGTTAAAGAGCAGAATGAAAAGTATGCCAAAAAAATGCAGTCTCTGCAAAAAAAACTTCAAAATTGAGAGAGTTAGAGCTGCATGTTTCTCCAAGGAAAAAGTGAGACAAGTCAAGAAAGAGATATGGTTCGATATTATGGAGAAGTTCTTTGGAATTCAACCTGTAACTGACTTCATGGATGAAGCTAGCCACTTATTGCAAGATACTAAAGAAGACTTGGAAAATGCTACTAAAGAGATAAAATTAATGGTGCCTAAAGCTAAGAGGATATTCAAGTTATCTGATGCAGGATGCAGTGAAATTTTCAAGATCATCCCTAATAGATATTGGAACACTACGATGCTGATAGCCAAAATTATTCTTAGAAAGAATGGACTAATTAAAAAAAAAAGTTGTTAACAGACAATATTGAAAGCAAGTTGCAGAAGATTATTGACATAAAATAAGAAATGATGTAGTATGACTTCCAAGGATTTTGGGATGAGGAGAACTCTCTTTTGAGTAATGAGGATCTCCAGGATAACTTGAGTTCTATTATACAAGATGAATCTGAGATTGATGCATGGTAGGATCCTGTTGAGAAAGATAAGGTGACCCAACTGATAAAAGACTTAACCAAACTCAAGGATTTAATGGAAGATCTGGTAGATTGGGGACTCTCTATGTCTTATGAGAAGACCACCAAGTTGTGGTTTATTCATAAAAAAGTTATGGAGATATCTAATCATAACTAAGTTGCTTGGAACAAATATTTGAAGACATTGGACCATATGGTTCAACTATTTGAAGAAGATGTAGAGAAAAAGGGGAATGATGGGGAAAAGAAAGTTGAGGAATAATTTTAAGAAGAGGAAAATGAAAATTTTAATAAATATGAACAAGAAAGAAATGATGAGGAGATGTACCAAGAAGAGGGTGACCAGAAGGAAGAGAATGTAGAAGACACTAAAAAGGTGCATAAGTAGTAAAATTTTATTGCAAAAAATATATATTGGTGAATGATTTGATTTTGATAATATTAGAGGATGAAAAAGAAGCATGAACCTATGAAATACATGTGAAGGTCATGATGTTGAACTGCAAATAAGAGGATCATCTTCTAATCGATTCCTATAAAAGCTAAACTAGTGGAAGGAGTAGTTCTCTGTAGAGATGATCTACTTTTACCTCTTGCATGATTTCCATGTGAACTATTATTCTCTAAGAATATTTATAAATGTTTGAAATAATAATGGTCACAAGGAAGTAATTCTATGAAGAATTAAATTGTAGATTATCGAAATTAATTCTATTCTTCATTTACCTTAATTTACTCATCCCCTTAACTGCATAGTCTTCTCCCTCCATTTCATTCATTCATATTTTCCATAAAAATCCCACTCCATTCATTCATTCCACTTCACTACCATTTAATCCATATTATTTTGACTCTTAATGCCCAATGGATAAGACTCTGAGTTCTCAATATTTGTAAGAAAATATCCCTAGGAGGTGCTAGAATGTAGGCCCAAAATGCCACATACTTAGTAATTTTTTTGAAAAAATTAATTGTGTTGAAGATATTCTGCTCAACATAAACCAGTGTTAAAATCCATGGAGCTCAACTCTACATTATTATTCATGAGACTGCAACACAATGTTAATTTTTGTGGTCAAAGTAGTCAAATTGGCCTTGTGGGAAATTCAAGTTGCAAAATTTTGGAGTGGTGAAAGATAGTATTATTTTCTATGAGGGCACGATAAGTGTAATTTTCCACAGTCAACTTAGTCAAAGTTGGCACTGTGAAATATAAAGGCATGCAAGGCAAATGCTGTATTATTTTCTATGTGAGGCAAATGCTCTATTATTTTATACATTCCTAATGGTCAAAGTTGCCTTGCATGAGATTCAAAGTGTAAAATTCAAAGTGATGGCAAGAGAGTCTTCTTTTCCATGTGACATGATGCAGTGTTATTTTCTACGTACCCAAAGCAATTTTATTTTCTATGAGACAAGGTGCAAGCTTGATATCATGGATCTTGAAAAGGTAACCTGGGGAAAAATTATATTTTCCATGCAATATAGCACACATGTTTTATTCCATGGTCAAAGTGATCAAACTTGATTTTTTTGAGTTTCAAAGAGTGAAATTCAACACTACAAAGTGCCAAGTGCATTTTAACAAAGGAATTGCACATGGATTGGAGCAAGTTAAATGCCATGGAAGATAATAAAGTTTTTTAAGCTATGATCACTCTGAGTGCTAATGTTACCTTATAAAAATATAATATGGATCATTCAAAGGTAAATCAAGGGTCCATGATTGGCGCAGCGCGAGTGATATGTAAGCTATGTAATACTACATATTGTTATCTGAGTTATTTCTAAGCTAAAGTGAAAGGGATGAGAAGATGAAGAGATGCATAGTCAAGTTCCAAAAACCATTTTAGTTATAGATCCATGGTATAGCAATAACTACAAGAATGATGAACAACTCTGATCGTACCTTGATTTGATCTTCAGTCAAAAATTATGAGAGGTCAACAAAGTTGCAGATGCCAAATTATAAATGATCCATGGAGCTCATATCCATTTCTTTCTTTAAACAAATAATAGGCTGCCACCTCAACATCCTACTAATATGGTAGTTCAACTTCCTTGTAATATTCCTAATGCTTTAATATTTCAATTTGTAAAAACTATAAATTGATGTCGAACCCTCATTGAGAAGGGTCAGCTCTAAAGTTTTTGCTTGCCCTACTATTGTAAATTATTTTACAAATCAATATAAGGAGCATTACTTGGATGTTTACCTTAGGACCGTGTCTTATTTACTTGTGGATATTTGATCTGTGAAGTCATTTCTGCTACTACTGCTATGGTTAGTCTATTCTACTGATATTTGATTGCTAACTTAGAGCACCTTGGAATTCTTCATGTTTAAATATATGCCTAGAAATAACTTATTTTTCTATTTGGACTGTTAATACCCTAGATGTTTCAAAAATTTCTTGAAGTATGTTTTTGTTCTTTGATAATGAATATCACTAGTTTTAAATGCTATTAGTCTCAAGTGTGGAATACTAGAAATGTGATTTGCCAAGGTATGCTTCATAGTTTCCTATGATTTTAGATTTATTTTACCACTATTAATTCATTAATTTCTAACCCTTATCCCTTTTCTATCCCTATATTTATACATTTAACTAATCTTAAATGATTCAACACCTAATTAGTTGACAAGGTATACCAACCTACTCTGGAGGTTGAGTTAAAGCAATCTTTAATTCATCCAGTGTTGGGTTTTGGAGTATGATTAGAGGGTGCTCATATTTTAGATAATTGTAGATGATAGTTACAGTTTCAAGATTACCTTTATGTCAATATAAACCCCAAAAGGTATGTAAAAAATTTGAGGGTTCTTCATACTCGTAGCATAGTAATTTTTCTCAAACTCAAAAATAACGATTAATATTTTTTTGAGGATATATATATATATATATATATATATATATATATATATGGACATTTAGAAGTTCATATATATACACATACAGGCACACACATATACATACACATATAGGAATTTACAAGTTCTAATGAATATTAAACATACTCATCTAAGTGGAATCTAAGGTAATTCGAGTGATATGTATGGCTTGGTTAAAAATGGAGAGGACCATTAAGTATTCTATGGATTATGTGTGTGTGTGGACATTTAGAAGTTCTAAATAATGTTAAACTTATTCATCTAAGTGGAATCTAAGGTAATTCAAGTGGTATGTATGGCTTGGCTAAGAATGGAGAGGAACCCTAATGTGTTCTATGGATTACCTTACACTAAGGTCTTCCCACACCTACTCTAAAGAATTATTGATAAAAAAGACATAAAATAGACAATAAACCTTCAATTTTTCTCTTGTATGCATCTTGTCCCAAGAACATGATCAATTTTCCATAAAGTGAAGAATGGAGAACCTTGTATAAAAGTACGTCCTAAAAAAGTGAATAAAAAAACATGATCAAGTACAAGTTGGATGTTTAGGACCATCAACTTATGTAATAAAGAATTATGATTGTGCTTTGTTTATTATATTGGAGATTATTTTGTGATTATTGTATAGATAAAAAATATATCCATGTAATATCTTACTTAAATACATGATCTATAAATAGAATTAGAAAATGGATTGTAGATGAAGTTGATGGGTAATAGAGAATTGAGATATTGTTGAGCAAGGTACAGTGACAGTATTGTCATTGTTGTCAACACAGTCAGATAGATCGGTTGATGCAGTGGATAGGAGTTCATAATTTATTCAGAGTATGTACAGTGATGTTAAATGCTTATGAGGATGTTTTTGATGTTTGGGTGAAGTTTTTACAGGTTGTTTGTGCAAAGTTGAAAAAATCATCATGTTGTGGCTGCTCCACAACATGACCCCAAAAATTGGGGACACACCTTTTTGCAAATTTTCCAAGAAGACCGAAGTGGCCCATATGCTAAAGATCAAAGAAAAAGCAAAACACCGCAAGAGAAAAAAAAGTGTCACGATATCGAGACATGTTGCATTTTCGCGGTCAAAAGAGAAAAGAAAAAAAGTGTCACGATATCGCGACATGTTGCATTTTCATGGTCCAAAGCAAAGAGAAAATGCAAGGAGAAAAAAGTGTCACGATATCACGACATGTTGCATTTTTGTGGTCCAAAGCAAAGAGAAAATGCAAGGAGAAAAAAAAATGTTGCGATATCGCGACATGTTGCATTTTCGCGGTCCAAAGCAAAGATAAAATGCAAGGAGAAAAAAGTGTCACAATATCGTGACATGTTGCATTTTTGCGGTCCAAAGAAAAGAGAAAATGCAAGGAGAAAAAAGTGTCGCGATATCGTGACATGTTGCATTTTCGCGGTCCAAAGCAAAGAGAAAATGCAAGGAGAAAAATGTGTTGCGATATCGCGACATGTTGCATTTTTGCGGTCCAAAGCAAAGAGAAAAAGCAAGGATAAAAAAGTGTCGCGATATCGCAACATGTCGCATTTTCGTGACCCAAAAAGGACAGGCAGGAAGAGAAAAAAAAGTGTCACAATATCGCGACATGTCACATTTTCGCGACTTAAAAAGGGCAGGCAGGCAGAGAAACAAAAGTGTCGTGATATCGTGACATGTTGCATTTTTGCGACTCAAAAAGGACAGGCAGGCAGAGAAACAAAAGTGTTGCGATATTGTGACATGTCACATTTTCACGACTCAAAAAGGGCAGGCAGGAAGAGAAACAAAAGTGTCACGATATCGCGACATGTTGCATTTTTGCCAAAGGAACAGAGTAGTTGACAGTGTGTCTGATATTAGTGATGAACACCGGGATAGTGAAACTAAAGACTGCATAGTGACATGGACCTATAAGGAATAAATCGAAGATTGAATAAGGTAATTTGTCACATAAGGAAAAAATTCAATGAATAAGACAAAACGTTACATAAGGAATCTTTAAAATCATTTAAGATGGTCGTTACACATGGAAAGAAGTGGACGCATGCCCATGTGGAGAAAAGGAAACGAAGGGCTAAAAAATAGAAACAAAAAGCCTTTTTGGAAACCAAAACACATGCATGCAAAAGGGAAGGAGAAATGAACAGTCATGGAAAGAGAAAACGAACAATCATGGAAGGAGAAAATGAACAGTCATGGAAGGAGAAAATGAATAGTCATGGAAGGAGTTAGGCAGTGAGTTTTGGTTTGGACATAGTCAGTGTTGCAAAGATTCTACATTTCAAATTTCAAAGAAAACCGAGTTACGAGGTGAGAGTTATGATTTTTGCAAAAAAGTTACACGTCTCTTTTATGTCAATTTGTGTCACTTGTGCAAAATCCTTTAGTTGGCCATTTTGACCTTGAAGAGTCACCAGAGTTTCAGTTTTAGTGTTGTTACACCTTCAAGGCATCAAATAGATCATCTTTTGTTTTTGGCTTGAGTTGTCATGTGGTCCCCAAGTATGAGTTTGAGTAAGGTGCACCGTATTTGGCCATGAAGTGTTTGACAAAATGTCTTCTTTAGATTTGAACAGTTGAAAGTAAAATGTGACCAGCAGTGACTGTAGAAAATATGGACTAGGTTGAAAATATAAAAAGGGATTTACAATTGATAGGTAGCATGTGAGAATATGGAAGTTACAAAAGGAGTTACAAAGAGAAAATATAGATATAAAAGGAGTGTTGCTTGGAGAATTTCAGTTGGGGGATTTTATTTTGTGAAGTGAGAAGAGTGTGTGGAGAAAAATAAAGAGTGAAAATCCGTGTTTTTGGAAAAAAGGTGAAAAACATCACTTTAGTATTTTGGGCATAACTTTCTCATACGATATCAATTTTTGTTGAAATTTTTAGAGGAGGTCATAAACAGAGTTCTACACAATACCCAGAAAGCGTTTAGCATTTGAAAAAATGATATAAGAGAAAGGTCAATTTTTTGTGAGAAGAGAAGATTCATATATGTCATTTTATTATCAATATCAAAATCAAGTGGGTGCTTGGTACAGGGGTTGGTGCTCCTTTCTGTTGGTGCAGATAAATCAAGGGTTGGTGCTCCTTTCTATTGGTGCAGATAAATCGGGGGTTGGTGCTCCTTCCAGTGGGTTCTGGTAAATTGATTGTAAAGTTGGTGCTTTGCAAAGGCTGGATTTGGATGGGAGTCCAAACAGTCATTTTGAGGATGTAGCCAAATCGGTGAACCTCGATACATCTTGTGTTGTGTGATGTTGTCTTGTTATACTTACTTTATTTGGTTTTAATTTTTCATTGTTTCGGCTTTAAGAGTTGAAGATTTAAGTTTTAAAGAGCTACATTGATTCACCCCCCTCTTAGTGTCATTGTGATACTAACAATTGGTATCAGAGCCATTTTCCCTTGTCAGGCTAAATCATCTAGGGTTGATCTTGGATTAGTACGCAATGGGTAAGAAGAATAGATCCTCCTCCAATAAGACATCTTAGTCAGTTTCAATTCCTGTGGAAGAGAAAATTGAACTAGAAAATATAGGAGTGAATTCTAAAGTATGTGATGAAAAACTTGAGGTTGAAGTAGATCTAGAAGGTGAGTTGATCGCTGCACTAGAAGAGTTGGATATAGAAAGGAAAAAGAACAAAAGATTATCCAAGAAGTTGGAAGAATATGAGGATAATATTGAATATCTCTTCTTACAAATTCATAAAGCCAAGAAAATAGAAGAAGCCTTGAAGTCACACCTGGATGATAAAGGCAATGTATGTAGCAAATGTGAAGAGGAATCTAACAAAGTTATTAGTGATCTAAAGATGCAAGTAGAAGAGTCCAAAATGATTGAAGAAACTCTCAGGTCACAGATCAATGAGAAAGAGATTGTTTGCTGCAAATAAGAAGAGGAGATTGTTTTACTAAGGAAACAACTAGAAGAGGCCAATACAAATCTCAAATTTGAGAAGAGCACATAGTTGCTAGATGAAATGATAAGGCAACAAAGAAGCTCCATGGCTATGCTTGGTCTTAGATGTGAAGCTAAACAATATTCATCTTCTAAGTCTGTAGAGAAGATGAAGTCCACTGCTGAAGGATCAAAACAAGAAAAGTTTGACGCTGAATCTTCAAAAGGAAGAAAATCTCAAAGGAGATCTACAGCAAAGCAACTACAACAAAAGAGGTTCTATCACTCTCACTTTATTCATAATAATGTTTTTAATGGCTATTGTTTTAGATGCAACCATTATGGTCACAAGGTAATTTATTGTGGATTGAATAATAGATCAAAGAGTTATGCTGGTAGAAATACATCTATTTTTCCGATTGAACACCATGTGCAATGTTTTAAATGTAATGGTCATGGAAACATAGTAAGGTTTTGTCCAAGAACTTTTGTATCTAATCTAAGGCAAGATAGTAGATTTCATCAGACACAAAGAATGCAACATAGACATGGAATAAATCATGTGCATCAAAGAAAAGAAAATAATCATCCATCAAGGATGCACAAGAGACAACCACCCAAGAGAAATGTTCAAATTCACGAAAAGGTTCAAAATAGAGATGCAGTTGAAAAACTCAAGCCCAAGTTCAAGAAATTTTGGAGAAATAAAGAAGAGAGGAAATCGTGTCTCCTTGGACTGAAGGAGACTACTCCTCTATTGCACTAAGCAGCTCCAAGTAGCACATCCTCAAGGGGAGCAATCTTAAAGTTTTATTTTAATGCTCCTATGTTGTTTGGTTATCTGAGGATGAAAGGCAAGTAGTCAGGGGGAGTTTTCGTATAGTTGTCAAAGTGTGTTTTAGTTCATGTAGTTGTTTGTGGAGGTGCCATGAAGGGTGGTGATTAAGTTGAGAGTGGTCACGCTTCCCAAGAATTGACTAGCTATCGGGACCACATTCGTAAGGGAAGCATTTGTGTATTTGTTTATCTTTTTGCTCATGTTTGTGATTTTTGCTAAGTGTAATAATTTTTGCCTGAGAATGTTGTGCACGGACTCAGGGGGATTTTGCAGCAACCCTTTGGTATTGTTGTCAAAGGAGGAGAAGAGTTACAGGAAATTGCACATGTGTTGTCAACAATTCCAAAGGGGGAGATTGTTGAGCAAGGTGCAATGACAGTATTGTCATTGTTGTCAACACAGTCAGATAGATCGGTTGATGCAGTGGATAGGAGTTTAGAAGTTATTTAGAGTATGTACAATGATGTTAAATGCTTATGAGGATTTTTTTGATGTTTGGGTGAAGTTGTTATAGGTTTTTTGTGCAAAGTTAAAAAAATCGTCATGTTGTGGCTGCTCCACAACGTACCCCAAAATTTGGGGACACACCTTTTTGCATATTTTCCAAGAAGACCGAAGTGGCCCATATGCTAAAGATCAAAGAAAAAGAAAAACACCGCAAGAGAAAAAAAGTGTCGCGATATCGTGACATGTTGCATTTTCGTGGCCAAAAGAGAAAAGAAAAAAAGTGTCGCGATATTGTGACATGTTGCATTTTCGTAGTCCAAAGCAAAGAAAAAATGCAAGGAGAAAAAAGTGTCGCGATATCGCGACATGTTGCATTTTTGCGGTCCAAAGCAAAAAGAAAATGCAAGGAGAAAAAAAAGTGTCGTGATATCGTGACATGTTGCATTTTCGCGGTCCAAAGCAAAGAGAAAATGCAAGGAGAAAAAAGTGTCACGATATCGCGACATGTTGCATTTTTGCGGTCCAAAGCAAAGAGAAAATGCAAGGAGAAAAAAGTGTCGTGATATCACGACATGTTGCATTTTCGTAGTCCAAAGCAAATAGAAAATGCAAGGAGAAAAATGTGTCGCGATATCGTGACATATTGCATTTTTGCGGTCCAAATCAAGGAGAAAAAAGTGTCGCGATATCGTGACATGTCACATTTTTGTGACTCAAAAATGACAGGTAGGCAGAGAAACAAAAGTGTTGCGATATCATGACATGTCGCATTTTTGCGACTCAAAAGGGGCAGGCAGGCAGAGAAACAAAAGTATCACGATATTGCGACATGTCACATTTTCATGACTCAAAAAGGACAGGCAGGACAGAGAAACAAAAGTGTCACGATATCGCGACATGTCGCATTTTCGTGACTCAAAAAGGGTAGGCAAGCAGAGAAACAAAAGTGTCGCGATATCACGACATGTTGCATTTTTGCCAAAGGAACAGAGTAGTTGACAGTGCGTCTAATATTAGTGATGAATACCAGGATAGTGAAACAGAAGACAACATAGTGACATGGACCTATAAGGAATAAATTGAATATTGAATAAGGTAATTTGTCACATAAGGACAAAATTCAATGAATAAGACAAAACATTACATAAGGAATCTTTAAAATCATTTAAGATGGTAGTTACACATGGAAAGAAGCGGACGCATGCCCATGTGGAGAAAAGGAAACGAAGGGCCACAAAATAGAAACAAAAAGCCTTTTTGGAAACCAAAACACATGCATGCACAAGGTAAGGAGAAAACGAACAATCATGGAATGAGAAAACAAACAGTTGTGGAAGGAGAAAACGAATAGTCATGGAAGGAGAAAATGAATAGTCATGGAAGGAGAAAATGAACAGTCATGGAAGGAGTTAGGCAGTGAGTTTTGGTTTGGACATAGTCAGTGTTGCAAAGATTCTATGTTTCAAATTTTAGAGAAAACCGAGTTACGAGGTGAGAGTTGTGATTTTTACAAAAAAGTTACAGGTCTCTTTTATGTCAATTTGTGCCACTTGTGCAAAATCCTTTAGTTGGTCGTTTCAACCTTGAAGAGTCACTAGAGTTTCAGTTTCAGTGTTGTTACACCTTCAAGGAATCAAATAGATCATCTTTTGTTTTTGGCTTGAGTTGTCACATGGTCCCGAAGTATGATTTTGAGTAAGGTGCACTATAGTTTGCCGTGAAGTGTTTGACGAAATGTCTTCTCCAGATTTGAACAGTTGAAAGTAAGATGTGACCAGCAGTGACTATAGAAAATATGGACTAGGTTGAAAATATAAAAAGGGATTTACAATTGATAGGTAGCATGTGAGAATATGGAAGTTACAAAAGGAGTTACAAAGAGAAAATATAGATATAAAAGGAGTGTTGCTTGGAGAATTTCAGTTGGGGGATTTTATTTTGTGAAGTGAGAAGAGTGTGTGGAGAAAAATAAAGAGTGAAAATCCGTGTTTTTGGAAAAAAGGTGAAAAATGTCACTCTAGTATTTTGGGCATAACTTTTTCATACGATATCATTTTTGGATAAAATTTTGAGAGGAGGTCATAGAAAAATTTCTGCACAATACCCAGAAAGAGTTTAGCATTTGAAAAAACGAGCTAGGAGAAAGATCAATTTTTTGTGAGAAGAGAAGATTCATATATGTCATTTTATTATCAATATCAAAATCAAGTGGGTTCTTGGTATAGGGGTTGGTGCTCCTTTCTGTTGGTGCAGATAAATCAGGGGTTGGTGCTCCTTTCTATTGGTGTAGATAAATCAGGGGTTGGTGCTCCTTCCAATGGGTTCTGGTAAATTGATTGTAAATTTGGTGCTTTGCAAAGGCTGGATTTGGATGAGAGTCCAAACAGTCATTTTGAGGATGTAGCCAAATCGGTGAACCTCGGTACATCTTGTGTTTTGTGATGTTCTCTTGTTATACTTGCTTTATTTGTTTTTAAGTTTTCATTTTTTTGGCTTTAAGAGTTGAAGATTTGAGTTTTAAAGAGCTACATTGATTCACCCCCCTCTTAGTGTCATTGTGAGACTAACAGATATATCAAAATCAAAGAGTGAGAAGTAAAGGATGAGATAGAGAGGGTAACCGTAACAACCCCCAATTGTTACTCTTTCTTATCCATAATTTTTTTTTATAAACATATATAAATGTTCATCTACATATGGCAAAGACCTAATCCATATCCTAAGATAGGCATATTCCATTCAGATTATAACTTTCAAGGCAAATAGCTTCAAGAGCTATAGATACTTGATCAGAGTCTCTTTAAGTAGAAGTGATCAGCTTCTATGAAACCTCCATATCCAAATTGGTATGAGTACGCTGGCCAAGCGTACTGGTTTCATCTCCTTATAAGCAAAAATCACCATTTGGTCCACCAAGACCAGGTGAGTGTCTTAAATATGGAGAACCACACCAATGGTAATCCATCGTGGATGAAATAACCACACCTATGGTTATTCATAAGTCTTAGATCCGATCTGAAATATCTAGAAGGGATTTCTAAGACTACTATATCACTATTGTGATAAGAATCCATGGAATGTCTATCTTTAATCCTCTTTAACACATTAGTACACCCTTGGTTAGGCAATCCCTCTATTGAGTTCTTTACAAATGGACAATACTTGTCCCATGTGGGTGTTTTCCTCCACATGTAAATTTAATTCTTTAGTGTTGAGTGTAGGGTCTATCTTGGTTTTTAAATCAAGGTCAATGTGCCATCTTGAGAATCTCATTCCACAATATAATCTCAACTATACCAACTTGAGTGCATTTAATCCATGAAGCAATATTCTTTACATCTTATCCTTAGGTTTGAAGTTCTACATGAGGCTTCTTCTTAAAAAAGGTTTGTGTTCCATTCAAGTATAGATGCTTAATGATTAGAATAGCATAAATTCAATTATCCCTTTAAGAATTGGCATATAATCAGTGTTGTGTGTGGGAAGGTACATCATTCATAATTAGTTACTCCACATTACTATAGAAAGTTAAACAAATTCCATTGATTCATTAACACATTTAAGTAAGCATACATCCTTCACATGAGATTATTATTTGAGAAATTCTACCTACTAAAACCATTCATCATTACCCATTATATTCTAAAAATAAATGAAACAATTAAATTATCATCATAATAGAAATTGAGTATACTCTTCTAACATCCATACATATTTAACCTATTGAAAACTTAGCATACATTACAGTGCATGAAAATAAACATTACGTATCACATCTATCATTTTATTTTCGAACATAAATGCAACATCCACAAGATATCATAAAACAAACCACAAAGTAAAGTGACACAAAGATTTATCCTGGGAAAACTCTGACGGGAAAAACCCAGCCTCCAAAATATTTCTTCCTCATTTTCATAAACTTAAATGACAAATTTTACAATAATAGCAGGGCATCTACAAGCCCTTCTTTTCAAATAAGGATTAAGGTATACAACGAATCCTTTCTTGATCCTTTGATGTAATTACGGAATCACCCAATTCCTTTTTCTAAGACATCAATGTAAAATTCACAATACCATTGAGGAATTCTCTAGTTCCTTTAGGTTCCTTTTTCTAAGTCATTTAATATCTTACATTGTTTATGAAATTCATTGGAATTATATTTTGGAGATATCGTATTTCGATGGAGCCTTATAATTTCCCTCAAGAATGAATTCCAAATTCACTCTTCATAATTTATTTATAATCAATCCCTTGAGTAATGGATTTAAAGTCCCATACCTTTAAATCCATCAATAACCGTTTCTTAAGAATGAATTCCCAAATTCACTCTTTTGATTGAATCACATTTAGTCCCTTGAATTTAGAGTTCAATACCTTTAATTTATCAATTCCTATTCTACATTCCATTTATTTAATCAACTAAGTTTAACAAAGCCTTTGAATAAACCATTACATAAACCATCTAATCCTTAGTCCAAGGTATTCAACCTTCCATTCATTAATAAACTAATATTAACAAAGCTATTGAATAAACTATCAATCTTATTCATTTTCGATTATCATATTTATAAGGTAAACATATATTATCACTATAATACTCATTAAACTCACAACTTTAATAAAGGCTTGATACTTTTACTAAAACTAAATGTGATCTATGTTTCTTTCAATATGTGATGGGCAAGTTCACTATAGATTATATAATCTATATTAAACCATACCCTTTTTCTGTATACTATATGTTTTCATCATAAACATGTTCTATAAGCATAGCAACTTGTCTACATCCTTACTTCCTTTGTTTACCAATTTAAACCTCCTTTCCTTTAAAATATAAACAACATTCTTTATTCCATTCTCTTCCATTTTTCTTAGGGATTTTATACCAACTGTGTCTACAATTCTATCATATTTGGAGTTCTTTATTAGATCACTATTTGGTATGCAATCAAAGGGAGGGTCCCTACAATCTCTACAAAGGAGAGTTTAAATTTTACCATCATTCTTTAGTCCATTCGGTATGTACACACTCTTTAAACCAATTTGGCGCATTGTTCAATTTGGCCCTAAAATGAAACTTATTATACATAATTAGGTCCCTCGACATTATATCGTGAAGTAAATAAGTATCACCTAAACACCTCACTATTAGAATGAAACCACAAATCACGTTACAAATAGGGTCAATCCTTATTGGCTGCGATGGCCATGTTTCTCGACAACTCCCACTGGCCTTCACTATGTGATTACCTTGGTTATCGAGCAATGGATACATTACTGAAATGTGCATTCTCCTTTGTAAATTTAGGAGGCACCAATGTGGAGCTTACAATACAATACCATTATGAGTGTGACCTCACACATAAGTAAGTATAAAACATACACGAGGATAAATATCACCCTCGTGTCATCCTTTGGCCCTATTAGAACCACTAGGTGGCTGATTTCTTGACCTCCATTTGTTAGCCCATAAGTTAACTTACGGTCCTCTTCATCTACTACGATCGCCTTCTGATACAGGATACTCAAAACTGAGTAACCTAGCTTAGATATTCTCTCCAAACCACCCAAGGGAATCGTGCTTCAAATGAAAGGTAAGTTTCCCTCTAATTTTCGCACATTGACAGAGATAGTCGACTCGCTGTACTCTACTACAGTCGATTCAAGCGTGTTAAGAAATTGGATTTTCTCATCACTCAGATTTGCTTACTCCTTCTTGATGATGAGACGGGAGTATTTGCACGAGTGAACCCTGGATCGAATCATTGATTCAAGTCTTTCCGTGGTGTGGGCATTATAGGAGGTTTCTGCGTTCCTACATATTCCTAACTTCGAGGTATCGACGACTTCATATGAGTTGCAGGTGTGTGTTAACCAGAAGGCTTTGGAGGAGCAATATACTATCAATTGGGGTTCTAGGTTTGTCACAAGCTCCTCGACTTATGCGCCTTTAAAAGAAATCAAGATACATTTGCCTACTACTATTTAATAAACAAATGGTTCGATGCTGTAGACTTCAAAACTTCTTTTGTATGACTCGGGCATTACCTTAACGTCTAGTATTAACAGTAAGGCACTGTGGATATGTGAAGAATAGTGGAGCCTCGAGGGTTTCAAAGCTTATCTATAGATTGCTATTTGGAAGGGTCACATTGACACAGGTGTCCAATATGGGTATCGAAATAGATCCCACATTCACTAAGGGAGTAGCCAGATCAGCAAATAAATATTCTGATGCATAATAGGTAGATAACCATTCCAATGATGGTTATGGGGCACCGCTGGTAAAGGTTTAACGATTAAGTAAGTTTGCGCTAGTCCAGGAAGGAGATAATGATCACTATGTGCTTATCCAATAAATGTATTCCCTCCTATATTTCATCCTTCTAGTTGTTATCTAGGGCCTTACGTAAATACTACTTCTTTTCAGATGATTCCATCACAGGGGGCATAGCCAAAGCCAATGTGCACATAGAACAAGGACAATGATATCTTGCACACAAGGTTCTATAATTATCCGATGAGACTATGAGTTTGTGATTTAGCCTAAAACTGCACTTAAACAAGCATTTGTCCAAAAGTACTTATAGTAAATCATAAAAAGAAATCTAGCCCAGAGTATATCAATGGTTTTGTAATACTCAAAATAAAAGAAAGTCTTGTACCAAAATTTATCGTTAATCCATGCCAACAACAAAATATAGAAAAGAAAAGAGTAATCCAACCTGGTACTCTTCTTCTTGACTCTTCAAAAGCTTCATCCTAGCCCATCTCTATTTTCTTCTAGTCACAAGAGTCCTTCAATTTATCTTGGCCAAATGTCCATAGGAGGTTCTCAAAGGACTTCTAGTTTCTGATCCACCCAAGGGTGGAGAGCATACTCCCTAGTTCTCCAAGATTTCTTAGATAGCCCATTCTTCACCAAATGTCCTCTATTTATAGGCACTTCTTCACTCATGGGCCAAATAGTGGCTTTATTATAATAATATTAAAAAGATGCCTAGGATCGATTAGACTTATCAGGTCATGTGGATTGTAAGGAAAAATGGGCCTACTAAAGGTAAGGTAAGTGTCCTTATTTTTGTCTTGTATCTTTCGCATGGGGGTAAATATTATTAAAGCATAGTCTGGGAACAAAGCTAGAACTATTATTGATAAGGTAAATGACTTCCTTTTTAATTTCCATCAATATAAGGAAGCCATATGGGTACTTCCCAATATATAGGATAACCCATATGCTATTTTAAAAATCCTCGAGTCCTACTTAAGTCCCATATAGGTTGGGTCCACTACATTTACACCTAATTTATCATATTATTCTAATTTTGCAAGAGACAATTTCTCAATTTTATTTTATTTTTACAAAATATCATAATTAATTATCTTCTCTAAAATATAATTAATATTTTTCTATCCTCCCTAAAATTCCTTTATTGGAAATTTTATAGGATTATTTAGGGTCATGCCCCTTCTATTAGGCACTAATTGATCCCCAAGATCAATTATTATTATTTTTAAATAAGATAGGAGGGTAGCGGGTCATGACAATAACTATATTCTTTGATGAAGAACTTGTAAATGCATTAGCCATAACTACCAAAGTTGACCATGAAATCTAAGGATAAGGAAGAATTTCACATAATGAGGAACACTACCTCATGGAAAAGTCTAGACACATGGAAAAGAATGAAGTGCATATTAAAATGGGTAATATGGATGAATAAAAAATGGATGTATATGCTATGAGAATGGTGAGCATTAAGATTCACTTGGATAAAGTTACTAATATTTCATAAATTTATCTATGAAAAGAGTTAAACTATGGAAGTAAAAAATATATGTAAACTTAATGAGAGATGAAAGACTCATTCTACCTCCTATACTTGGATTGCTCGTCTGAACCATATCTAATAGTCTAAACTTGAACCCAATATTACCTTTTTTATCTAGTCTATTATTTATCAAGGGATTCCTATGAGAGAGAGACTTAGTGGGGTTGGTTTTCCTAATCCTAAGTGTCCATATTGTGGTCATTTTGAGACTTTCAAACATCTATTTTGATTCTGTCCTCGTGCTCAGTCTGCTTGGTCCTAGATTCACTCATTGTTCAAGCCCTTTCATCCTGAATTTTTTAGATGGTAGATGATCTTTTTTGGAGATAATAGTTATTGGACTGCCTATATTGCTGCTCTGTGGAATTTCTTTCGTGCTATTATTTTATTTCTTTATAAAGCTATAAATGTTGCTATCTATTCCAAAGACTCAATTTCTAGTTAGTTTTCCTTGCATGAAAAGATTACAATATTTTATGTTGTTACTATTCAACTCCATTCACAGGCTTCCAAGTTGACTCATGAGTTGACATATTTGATAAATCTTGTAGGTTCTGGCATGAGGCTCCATGCACTATCAACATGGAAGGTCTCTCTGTTTCTTTGAGGCCTCGATGTAGCAAGTTGAGGGGGTGACATTTTCTAGCATCAATTTGTTATGTCAATGCCCATAGTAGGGCTCGATCTCCTCTTGGAGTGGCTCCCTTTATTTAGTTATTCTATTTATTCATCCTTTTATGGGTTGGTTTTGTTTTTGGCCTTAGGTCTCTATGATGTTGATTGTTTGGGTGGCCTTGCACCCCGAGCTATGATTTTTCCAGCTCCCTTTTATTGTAACCTCTCTTATTTGTTTATTGAATATAATTGTTGGTTCCACTAAAAAATATATGCTAGGATGATTCGATAAAATAATATGGCTTTACCATTTGATAATAATGTTTTCTTTGATAATGATATGGACTTATTATTTTAAAACTTTGCTTCATTTTTCTTTAATGGATTTTACTATGTAGATAATTTATTTTTTCAAGTAAATAAAGACTTTAGAAATTCATATTGAACATAGATAATATTATCTAAAAGAGACATAAAAATGAAAAGAATATTTTTTAAAAAGAAAGTATGTTAAATGGATACAATAATGGGTAAATATTTCTTGGATGTTCATTTATATTAATTAAATTTTTAACACGGTCTTATTAATGTCAAAAGGTATTAAATGATAAAGCCAATATTTCTAGAGAAAGACATATCAAAAGATATTATAATGCAAATGAGTCTCCACTATGATAAAACTTAATAGTGTAAATGGGCTAGGATGCCTCAAATGGATATACCAAGTGTAAAATATTTAAGGCATATGAAGTTGATGGGGTTGTAGATACATACAATTGTAGAATTATATAAATTTCATATTACAATTTGAAAAAATTGCCTTTCTTACTATTAATATTATCTAACTTGAATAGTTAGTCATCAAATTAGAAAATTGTAGACTTCATATTCTTATTATAATAAATTTTAATATTTTACTTATAAGCTATATTATATTCAAATGCTTGTAATCTTAGTTTATCTAATGTATCCAATTTATATAATCTTACCTCTCTAAAATATTTTTGTGAATGATGTCATGCAACAATACTCAAAGACATGAAATTTCAACTTCAAGAGGTAAATTTACTTTTTCACCAAATACAAGAGAAAACAAAATTTTATATTGGGTGATTTTATAGCTTGTGCACTTAACCAATAAAATAGGATATATCTTTATACGATAATATTTCTTAATTTCCTTAGATGTTTTATAAAATTTTGACCATGATTTTATTGGATGATTTTGCTTTTTCTATTATATTAAGGATAGTATGATGAAGAGAAACTATGATGGATATGAAATTTTATACAAGGTTTCTTTAATTATTTATTCTTGAATCATGCATTATTATCCAAAATTAATATAGATGGTATCATAAATTGATAGATGATTTTATGAAATATAAATTTAGATATAGTGATACTAGTGATAGATGGTAAGAGTGTTGCATAAACTCATTAATTTGTGAAATATTCAATCAAATTGATAATAAATTGATAACCATAGGATGAATTGGATTAATGCTTCCCAACAAGATTAAGTACTTATACAAAGCAAGTCCAAGATGCACTGATAATATGTAAATAATGGGTAGGATCATGGAAAATATTATCATAAACTTATTAGTTCTACCAAGGAGTCACATAATATTATTTTTCCATAGTGGGTCAAAAATATCCCATAGTAAAAATCTTACCCTAAGTAAAATATCCATAAAATTATCCACAATAAGTACCAAAATGAGCTTTATATAAGGACCTATTTATTTCATTTTGCAACAAGAATCTAAGAAATGTACCATCATATTTTCTATAATAAAATGTATCCCCTAAAATGTACCCTCATATGCATCCTCTAATTAGCATTGGATTTTATGTATGAGATGGAAGCATGATGACTTGCTTCCTTGATAATATTAGAGTTGTTCATTTTTTACTAAGTATTCATTTATGATTTGTATAGAAATTGATTGTGAATGTCCTAGAGATAGGTTTTGAATTATTCTTTTGTTATATAAAATATTCATTTCATAAAGTTAAGTAAAAAAGTATTTTTTTTCATAATTCATCTCTAAATAAAAAAAAGATCTCTTCATCATTTTCATACCTATATTTTTTGAATGATGCTCATTATTCCTCATTGGATGACAAATGATAAGTCTCAATTATGTTATCCCCTAATGAATGTATCATTCAAGTTGTTTCGATCTATTTTTTCACTAGTATAATTTTCGTCTATGATAACTTCATTATAAGGAGGATGCTTTTGTTCTATTCATGGAACTAAACTATCACATTTTTATGGTCTTAGAGAATGTTTTATTTTTTATATCTTTAAAAATATTTATTCTTAGAGAGGGGATATTATAAGGTTTCTATATATTGTTTCTTCCATAATTATAGGGATACTTTTTTGAGGCATTCTATTTTCATTGATAATATTGAATAACTTGTATTTGTAATATTCCTATAATTATTTGACTATTATTTTAGAAGGGACACAAAACTTTCTTAAATTACAGTCCATTTTTAACAAATTCTATAATTTTTTAGGAAGAGGTTTTAGATCTTCCATTGAATTATTAGTTAATTTTTACATAATGGTTTTATCCACTCATAAAGACTTTTTGTATTAGGATCACAAAAAATTTCTTCACAAATTCAGAGAATCCTAGGAAAACACTATACCCTTGAGTATACATTATCAAAAACCCTATTTGAATTAAATTATTATAATAAGAATAAAAACGAGGAAGGTTAGGTTGAAAAATTGAAAGAAAAATTGTAAGGGATGATCTAAAGAGAAGATATGCATAGGATAGGGTGATTTTTTATTGGATATATTACACACACACACACACAAGTCCTACTTGTTAGATTCTAACTAAACTCATTATCAAGATATACTACACAATTTATATGCATTATAAACTAAGTATAATTCAAGTAAAATTAAAGTGTAATTGAAATAAATATATTACAAGGGATGGAAATAAATTAATATACTAGCATATTTAATGATGACTAAATTAATTGTTGCTCTTGAATCCTTGTATTTGAGATTTGTTGATGATGCTCCTTTTATAGGCTTGTTAAAGATAACTTTCTAGACTGATAACTTGATGCCATTACCTTTGTTAGGAATAGAGTATAAAATATAATACTTACTTGATATCTCACTTATCAAAACATACATTACAAGTACATTATATTTCTTACATCAGCATCCCATAGTAGAAGTCCTTAAAGTAATTGGATAACAAGAAATTCTAACTAGAAACTTCTCAAAATTTAATTAAACATAATATGGAGTATGATATGCAAAGATACAAATGATGATATAGAAGGCTTGTGAAACTATAGTCTAACAATTACTCTTATTACATTATTTGATAGGGCAAATAATGGAATAACTACTACCTGAATCTAGAGGTAAGAAGTTTCAAGTTAACTTTGGTATGAGCTCTGGCATTGGCCTTGGCTATGGCTCATGGGCTCTAGCTTTAGCTCTTGCTATGGCAATAGCTCTACTGAATAAAGTCATGATTTGTGGGACATCTTTATGGATCATCTCAATATCAACAACATACTAGGTTCTCATTTATAATATCCATTAAATATGTCTTGTATCTTATTACATTCCATGATATCCAACCATCCACAATTCAACTAGATATTTGTGTAGTTTATTTGAAGTTGGTATTTATTTGAGGAATGTGCCAACATTTTTGGATATATGTCCATACTTTCCATAATATTTTTAATTACTTACTACGGAATACATATATTATGTTGTGGCAACTACTGGCATGTGTTTGTTTGTTACTTGTCTTGAATAACCAAGACCTTTATATTTTTGGCAAAAAATTGGGTAGTAAAGGATTTTTAATTCCTTGTTCATTTCTTCCTAAACTGATTCCAATGTATTACATTTTTTATTATGTTGAAGTAAATTCCTATTGTATGCTTTTCATAGTATCCAAAAATTTCATCACAATATCTATCATTAATGCTATCTATTTGTACAATATATTTTTTATAATTCCTTATACAACTTATTTCTATACCATTCCTATATTCTTCAATAACTTGCATATATTGAGTGTCACAAATGAATTCCTTTTGGATATTTTCTTTTATAAGAACCAATATTTTCTATTTAATAGTATCATGTGTATTGCACATGCCATTTTTCCATCAAGGGCTTGTTCTTTAACTTTGCAATTATTTATTCTTGTTTTACATTCTTCTCTTTAAATATATTAAAGGTAAGAAGTGACACATATATGATATTGATTGTATTAGAAAGCATTGTAATATGTTTCTCACTATAGCAAATTTCTTTAACAAGATTAAAACTTATAAAAGTCTTAAGTGCCATGAAAGTGTCATCACTTATCCCTTTGAAGATTAACTATAAGTAATTTGGACCATTAGCTCTTTTGGAAATTATGTATATCCAATACATAAGCAATGTATATTTGTCCTAAGAAGCATCTTCTTGGGTTTCAAGTACTAGATCTTCATCTTGCTTCTCTTTTATTTTTTCTAAACTATTTTGATTTAATATTTTCTTCCTTGCCTTTTTGGCCATAGTAATTTTGTATATAGTTTCATCTACTCTATACCTCTTTGAGTTTTTACTTCTTGGTGTATATTTGTAATTTTGAGAATATGACTATACTTCTTGAAGTTTGTGTGTAAAAGAAGGATTAGCAATAGCTAGAGAAAATAGTACATTTTTGTGAGATGTAGCTTTCAATTTTTCTTGTCTTGAGATAAATAACCTTATATATCCATTAACAACTTGAAAATCAACACTTAATCCTTCATCCATCATATGAGAAACAAAAAGTAAGTTATTTTTAAGTCTTGATACATATAGTACTTTCTCTCTTGTGCACTTTACAAAAGGTAACTTCAAGTAAATAGTTTCTATTCCAACCATGTATTTTTTAAGGAGTGTCAAACTAGTGTATATTACCAATAATATGGTTACTAACTCTAGAATCAATATACCAATTACTATACCTAACTTGTTCCTTAATGTGTGTCATAAATACCTTATGTGCTACTTTTGGTTTTCATCAGAATCCAACTCAAGTTCTTTTGAAGTGTTGGAAGTATTATATTATTTGGTACCTTGCAAGAATATTGCAAGTACCATGTAAATATTTTAGTTTAGAGTCATGTAAATATTTGTGTCTAAATTTTGTAACTAGTTTGTAAATATATGGTGTGAAAATATTCTTGTAAATATTTTAGCATGTGCAATCATTTAAGGTTTGTTATTATGTGGAGTTAATAAATTTTTTTTCTCTTATGAGATATATGAAGATTCATATCTCTTGATTGCTTGAGGAGATGAACAGTTTGTTGAAAGTAGAAAGATCAAGAGTCTTATAAATGTGAAGAGTCTCATATTCAATGTGTATATATTGAAGATAAAGCAATATAATGGTGTATTGAATAAGCTTTGCATTACATTTTATTGCATTACTTTAGTAGATATAATTACTAATAATACTTTTAGTGATCTATTGTTGTTAACATTGTTGAATGTATGTGAGAATTTAAAATTAAGATCCTATGAGAAAATTATTTATTTAATAATAGTGGTATTAGAGCCACAATTGTGAGATAAGTGTGAGAAAAATCTATTATGGAAAGCTACTATTGAGGAATATTACAACTAAAATAATAACCAAGTTTAGAACTTCAATATTGGAGAAGAGAGCCTCATTGTGAAGAGTCATAGCTAAGAAAAAAGATATGGGAGGAGAGCTATAGTTAAGTAGACATGTTTGAAAGAAGTGTGAAGTCTCTCATTGTGTGAGAAGCTAGAAGTTGAGAATTCCATTGACAGACACATTGACAAAATTAGTTGGAGAAGTTGGGTTGAAAAGAGCACCAAAATTTGAGAAAAATCAAGTTGAAAGTGCACCCGTGTTTGAAGTCCAAGATATAAAAAACAAAGAGTTGTGAGAGCAAAAGCAAGTGAAGCATTGAAGCTGAAAGGAGCAAGCAAGTGAAGCATTGAAGCTGAAAGGAGCAGACCAATACATTGAAGTAAAGCAAATTCAAGAAGCCATGATGGAAGTGTGACATGGAAGGAGTCCATGCAAAATTAGAGCACTGTAAAAAATAATGCAAGAGAAAAGAACAAGCAAATTATTGAAGTGTGGCATTGAAGGAGTCCACTAAAAAATAGAGCACATGGACCATGAAAACAAAAGATACTAGAGATGTTCTGGGAAAATATAAGTGTAGAAGGAGTAGAAGCATAGATTAAAATGGGAAAGTGAAATGATTGGTAGCAGAGACTGCTGGAGATACCTAGTAAAGAAGGTGTTATAATGTTCAGGAAAGGAGTCAAAAAAATTTTAGTTGAGCACAAAGGTATTTAAATTTTCCATTGAATTATTTAGTTTAAGAAAATATTAAGGGAGAAGAGATTATTATTGTTAAAAGGGTGTTTTAAGAAATATAATTTATTAAAGAAATTTTGGAGTTATTTAAAAGAAAGTAGAATTAAAGAATGTTGAATTAATGGTAAAGAATACCTTGGTAGAAGTTATATTAATTGAAGGAGACTTTAATTAGAAGGAAACTAATTAATGTGAGAAGTATTATTAAAAGAGAAGAAGGATTGTAAAGTGAGAAGAATAATTATTGAAGGAGAAATTAATTAAAGAAGGATTAAAGAGGAAAATTTGAAGGAAGTTGAAATATTTGAAGAAAGTAAACATTGTTTGGAGAAATTTATTATTGAAGAAGATAAATTATTTGAAGAAATAAATTAATTATTTGAAGAAGAAAATTAAGAAAATAAATTTTTCCATAGAGAAAAATAATTATTTGAAAGAAGTATTATTTATTGAGAAAGAAAATATTAAGAAGAACAATATTAAATTAAATATTTGAAGAAAAGAAGAATTTTTTAAAATTTGGAGTTAAAAGGATTTCTACTACAAAAGGAAATTAATTGAGAAATTTTTTTATTAAAGTTGAAGTATTTAAAAAAAAATAAAAAATATTGAAAGAATTATTAGAAAGAAGATTTTTTTAAAAATATTTGTGAAAATGATATTAAAGTGAACAAAAGGATTGGGAAATTATTCAAAGGACTATTGTTAAAAGAACAAGGTTTGTTTGAGAATCTCTAATTATAGACATCACTAGTGAGAAATTTGCTAACTTTGCAAAAAAAAAAAAAGGAAAGCAAACAAAAAGGAAAATAAACAATCAAAGGAATGCATCACCAGAGGTTAGTACATATGAAGAAAAATAAATAGAAATTCAAGGACATGAATCATCAAAAACTAGTGAAGAAGAGAAGCAAGCTAAAAATTCATATTTTCAAGAAGTTGAAAAATTCTTAAATTCTCAAAAGCAAGATGAAGATTATAAGTATGTGTCACTAGAATTAACATGGTACTCACAAATGATTCTTGAAGAAGCTAAAAATGAAGATTTGACAACACTTAAAGACTACTTAAATAATATTATCAATGAAGTTGATGATTGCTCTAAACATGTTATTACATTACCTATTGATATGGGGAAGATAATATATAATACTTAGAAGATGAAAAATAAAATGTGAGAATAAAATTTTAAGGTCAAACCCATGATGAAAGATACAAGTTGTGACATGAAGGATTTGAGACCCATAATGATAGATGCATGTTGCAACACTAGTGATCTTCATCAAAAAAATAATTGTAATACATGTGACAATTTTTGTAAAACAAATGACTCAAATCCCATAAAGACTCATGTGATTTGTGAATTGTGATACAAGAGAACTTGATTAGGGAACATACATAGCATATGACACAAGGGACTTAAGTTTTCTTCATGGAAATAAAGAGTGTGAAAAATATATATGTGATAATTATGGACATGATAATGATATCAATAATAGTGAAAGGAACATTGGGATGGAAATTTTAATAGGATGCAATGACAAAAATTGTAAAAAATTTGACAAGAAAATATTGTGATGAAAAAATAAAAACCTTAAACAATGAGGTAATAATGACTCAAGGATTGATAAAAGTTGTGACTAACATTGATATAGAAAAAATCAAGTGTAGACATTATGGTAGACATGGTCTCAAGATAGAAAGATGTCTTTTTATTAGATGGAAAATTGAGGGGTTTTGAAAGGCTCCCTCAAACCTTTTACAAGAGAGCCCTAGCTACAACCAAGCAAAAGAAACAACATGGAACAACAAAAAAGTCAGCTATCAAGAAAGAGCATCCCAACCAGACCACCATAATAGAGACATAGAGAGATCCAAAACCCAACTAAAGAGATCTACATAAAAAAACAAAACCAATACCTAATCTTGTGAAGAGTCATCAGAAATGATGATATCCATATCTAGAGTATTTGAATTTTTTTTAATTTCCATGACAATTCATTCATAAAATATGTAGTCTATTTAACAAATCTCTTAACGGATCTCATCAAATCCTTAACTGGATCATAATAAGAGCTTGGCATTGCAACAAAATATTTTTGAGTCTTATGCCTAGAGAACAGTGTGGTCGGTTTCTTTAGCCTCTCCTTAGAAACAAGGGACTCGTTAGATTCATTAGAGTCATCAGAGTCATTTATTTTCAATATATTTGTAACTTTGGTATTAATGTGCATTTATATCTTCATGCCTTTCACTTCAATATTGGGCTTCTTTAGAGAACTAGACTTTCTTTTTCTTACCAGATTTTCCTCTTTCAGAGAAGTTGAATCAATGTCATCTGAATTTGGTAATATTGGAGGAGAGTTGCCTTTTGGTACTTGAACACCAAATATTGTATCCTGAGGGTCATCCTCCCCATATTTGGGCCCAGAATCACATATCTAGTGACTTTTCCAACAAGAATAACCAACTCTATTTTTCTAGAAGATGCTCCAGATGGAGCTTAGAAAGACTTTCATGAACAACATTTTCCTCATTCAGAGGTGCAAAACCATTCCTCCTAGAAGCAAGATAAAAAATATCAACCTCTTTCCCAGATGTAGAGGTATCCAAAGAAACATAAGGCACAGCCCCACTTTTACCCAAATATAATAAATTAGTATTTAAAGAGATGAAATTAAAAATTAGCATGAAAATAGCCTAGTGATTAGAAAGAGAGGTATTACCATCTTGGAGATCTAATGTCATTTTATAAAGCTCTTTAAACAAGAATCCCATGATGTCCATATGTTTCTTCCTCCTAATGTGGTTCGCCAATGCCAAATGAAAGCTATGAATGTCTCTATTGTATTAGGAAGTGAAGAAATCCATTAACACAAGGATTAAATTTTTTCATAAGGATTTGAAAGAGTTTGTTTTGTAACCATTATGATATTTCTTCGGGTGTCTAGCTTTACACCCAAACATTTCCAGCTCTTTGTCCAAAGAAAATTTATTTTTTTCAACATAGTCCCCCTGAGCTAGGACTCCAGTGATTTTAGCCAGCAATGGAATAGAGATGGTGAAAACTATCCCTTTTACTGACACCCTCCCTCTATTCCAAGAAAAACCTATTTCTCTAGCCAATCCTGTATCATGCCCATTAAACTATCTTAGAAAATGCAAGATACCACCTTTTTTCAAAATTTGTAAAACCTCCTTATCCACCTCCACTGAAGAAGGTTCGATCCCTTTGGTCACTTCCTCCATGATTCCCAACCACTCAATCTCAAGGTTGAACCAACAAGAGGTGGATTTTAAAATAGAAGAACTCGGTACAATTAAAACTATTGCACTAGCCCACTCCTCCTTAAATAACACCCCTTTAAAAACACAATTTGGACAAGGAAAATATTTTGATTAAGATCATCAAAGACCCAATATTGAAACCAAAAACTAGCACATGGATCAACAAAGAACCTCCTAGAAAATCCAAATCTCCAATGCTTTAAGGAATAACAACAAAAGTAATTAAGATGATTGACATGCATTAAAAATTTATTAAAACCACAAGGAGTAATAATCATGATGGCATCTCACTCCAACCCAAATATGACACACTTTCAACAAACACATGCGAGCATTATGGGATACCAACTCTAACACAAAAGAAACCAATTCAATGATACACAAGAAAGGAGCCAAAATTTTAAAATACTACTTCTCATGTGATAAGGATAGCTCAAATTAAAACAAATAATATGATCTCCATTCAAGTCAATCTACCACAAGAGAAGACATAATTTCCTTAGAATCAACACAAAAAAAAACACAATCTTTAAAATAGGGTAACCCACATCCACCTTCGAATTTTGAGTTCTAATCCCAATATTTCAACAATTAAAACATAAAGAATCACCAACCTCCCACAAAAATAGAGGAGACCAAGCTTTAAAAAATACCACCAAAATGCTTTGAAAATAGAGGGCCATTACTACAATCCAAGCAAGGGCTTCTCTTTGAATCTTTACCAACCTTGTGGTAAAATATATTTGTAAATGACATCTCAAAAGGCTACAATTTACCAAATATCATAAAATTTCTATAAACACTATGATGAGCCTTCATTATAAGCAAATTGCAAAAGCTCCTAGGGGAAATCCCTCAACCATACCATCAAACTAGTTTGCAGCAAACTTAAATTTACCAAAAAATACTCCACCTTATTTCTCTCTCTAGGGACGTGCTCAAAATTTATGGCCTCATGGTCTCTTAAAACTCTAATTATCTCACACAACATATTGTTAATGGACCAATTAGTATATTGTTTGCCCAAAAGAATATTGATAATATTTAAGGAGTCTCCTTAAAAAATGACCTTCCTCCATTGAAAGTAACTGAGAAGAATGGATCCTTGATAAGCTAATATTGCCTCCACAAAGTGGCTCGACTAGAGGCCCAAATTCTCTGCAAAGACAAGATAATATCACTCTTTTAATTCCTTAAAGTTTTTCCAACTCTAGTTGGCCTCAAGTTTCCTTTGGAAGCTCCATCAAAGTTAAATTTTATTCATTCGACTTGAGGTGGTTTCCAAATACTTTGTCATCTAATCTGCTAAGGATTATCATAAGACCTAGCAATACCTCTTGGAATATCAAGGAACTTGTTGAGGTATAATTTCACCCAGTTGCGAAATCACACTCATAGTTAGGATTTTGGTTAGAAAACCCTCTCTTGCAAAGAAATATAAATTTCTCCAAGGTTCCTTTCACTTAATGTGTTTATATGTCATGAAAATGCATCAAAATAAGTGCTTAGAATACCTTAGTGATTTGCAAGCAATTGTTAACAAGGGGCCTATTTGGTAATATTTTATTGTGTTATGCTATTGATTGTTCATGAAATTAATTCCCCACATGTAAGATTAAAAATCAAATATTGCCAATAAACTTTATGAAATGCAAATATTTGAATTAAACCTTAGGAAAATGATTTAAATTAAATTATTCAAATAATTAATGTTGGAACTTTATAATTATTTGAAAAATTTAATTAATTAAACTCTAATGTTTATTTTAGAATATGAAATTCCGAGAGTTTAATAAGTGAAATAACATTTACCCTAATATCAAATTGAAACTTTGCATGAACTTAGGGTTTTGATTTTCCATTTAATTAATTAAACTCTAATGTTGATTTTAGAATATGAAATACCGAGAGTTTAATAAATGAAATAACATTTACCCTAATATCAAATTGAAACTTTGCATGAACTTAGGGTTTTGATTTTTCCATTTAATTAATTAAACTCTAATGTTGATTTTAGAATATGAAATACCGAGAGTTTAATAAATGAAATAACATTTACCCTAATATAAGATTGAAAATTTTATATTAAAAATTAGGGTTTTGATTTATACGTGAAATGAAATTAAATAAAACGAAAAATATTAGGGTTAGGAAAATAAAAATAAAATGTGCAAAAAATTGGAACAGACAGACAAATTACTAAAATGAAAATTTGTCAACCTTGCATTTACAGAAAATAATTTCCTGAAAATCTTAACCTACTCTACTGTGATCTGCATTCGCACTATCAATAGTAAAATAGATGCAATCTTCTAGGGTAATGAAATGAATGACATATTAAATTATTTAATAAAATCACCATCCGCATGCGCAATTTTTATTAAATAAAACAATAAGGTCAAATGTGATTGATATTTCAATTAAAACATTAGACTTCAAAAAACCTGAACTCTGTAACAATGGATGACGTCCTTCCATGCAACAAATTTGTTCTTCAATTCTCCAATATATCTTCTCTCTCGATCTTATCTTTCCAATCTGTCCAACCTTTTTCTTGGTTTCCAATGGCCTATTTATAATTTAACATTTTGTTCATTCATTCCGTTCTACAATTTAAAACGGATTTTATAACCATATCATTCTCTTTGCTTTCCGCTCCTTTGTTCGTTCATTCCGTTCTACATTATATTGAAAACCTGCAAAACCAACACAATTTTTTTTATAATAATGTACTTTAAATATTTTAATTAAAACATTTACAATACACTTTGAAATAAAAATATTCAAAATGAACTTTAAATATTTTAATTAAACTTTAAAATGAATGATTTAAAACATTAAAATTATGTACTTTAAATATTTTAATTAAAACATTTACAATACACTTTGAAATAAAAACATTCAAAATGAACTTTAAATATTTTAATTAAACTTTAAAATGAATGTTTTAAAACATTAAAATTATATACTTTAAATATTTTAATTAAAACATTTACAATACACTTTGAAATAAAAACATTCAAAATGAACTTTAAATATTTTAATTAAACTTTTAAAATGAATGATTTAAAACATTAAAATTATACTCTAAAGTATTTTATTTAATGATTTTAAATGATTTATTTTAAACATTAAAATTAAAAGTTTTTTAAAATTAAAACATTTAAAATCACAATTATCAAATCTTGAGATTTTCAAAAGAAGATCAACAAAACAAAATAACAACCAATTGAATGATGTCAACACTTCAAAAACAAGCATCAAAAGCTTCAAAAATTTAGTGGGTCCCCAATCTTGGGGTCATTGTGAAGTGGTCACAACAAATGGTGACTCTACTGGGAAATGTTCCTGAACATTTTGGACTTAAGAACCCAATTCTAAAATCAACAAAACCCAAATATTAGAAAAATGAGCATCAATAATATCCAAATAATGTGAACATACAACATCAATCTAAAACAACTGAAACATTTGCCTCTACTCGATGTGTGCTCTGTGATTCATTTATTTTCCTGATACTATCCAGATTTCTATTATCAGTTTTGTAGTTAGGCTATAAAAATTTGCTCTTTTAAGTGCACTTCTGCATTGCTCTCTTCAAGATATTGCTCTACTATCGACCAGGCGTTTATAGCCCCAGTAGAGATTATCTGAATCTCCCAAATATTAGGTGAATTTTACATTTTGCATTTTTCTTTATTTTAGTCTAGACCTAGCTCCACTGCCAGTCAGGCATCTATAGCCCCGGTGAAGGTTATCTAGACTGTGGTGACTAATTTGGCTTTAATTTCCATTGCTTTGCTTTGCTTGTGTTTTATTCAAGCTTTATATTGCTTTTGCAAAATTCATCTGCCACTTGGGTTAGAGATCAAGTAAGGCTAAAAATTGAGTTCATTGGATTTTCACCTTCACTTGCAAAACTAATAACTTCATCTTTCAAGATTTCAAGGAATATTATTTTAATGTGTTGTAGTATTTGTGGAGCTTTTGCAAAATGATTTCAGTGTTTCAAATTTTACTATCTTAGTCCAAATTCATAAAGATATACATTAAACATCTCACTTTATTTTTCTTCAAGTTTTGCATGCTTTCAAAATAAGCAATTTTGTCTTGAATGACCCAGGAACAAATACCAAATGAAATCATCAAATGTTTAGTGTCCATATAACAACTACCTCAATCAAGAAACAACACAAAATACTACAAAACTTTAAACAACAAAATGATAACCTGAACTGAAATCCAAAATTTGGCATAAGATAATTTTATTGCAAACCAAAATAGAAACACATCAAAATTTCACCAAAAACCATCAACAAAAGCAAATAACAAAATTTCACGAAACAACAAATTAGGTACAAAACAAAACAAAAACACAAAAATCTATTTACAAAAATATACACTATGTACAAGATGATGCCAAATTTGTGCTATCACTTCCCTGGATCCCACACACGATTGACACACTATAAAAGACATATATTGTTATATGCATGCCAAATCTTATACAACTCCAACCAAAAGAAAATCAGGCCAAACAATATAACAAATTTCACTTTGCCTTTCTCATCCCACCAATTTGATTCAAGTTTATAAACAATTCCATGTTTAGAATTTGATGCATTAAATTTACAATTGAATCCATAATTTTCAACTATCTTTTGCTTATTCAATAAGATGTAATTTTCAAAATCTGATTTTTCACTTTGACTTAAGTTTTCATTTTCATGAGCATATAGGACTTCTTTCAAATAAGAGGCTACTTCTGAAAATTTTAAAACAAAGTCATCATCTATGTTCTTAGGCCAATCATACTCATGCAACAATTTGCAAGAATCTAGGATATTTACAAAATAAGAATCATTATAGTTTTGTATCCTAGATTGAATTGTTAGTTGTTGATGAATTTGGTTCAACAACTCAAGCATATCTACTTTTCTTTCATTTAACAAAGCAATTTTATTTGTGGTATGAATAGAAATCCATTCTAGTTCTTCATCAATATCCAATGGCATTTCATTATAAATAACATCTGAATCCAATAAATGATTATACAAAATTTTACCTGATTTTACCTCTTCTTCATCTAAAATAGATGAATCATAAGAAACATTTACCATTTTTTCTTTTCCTATTTCAACAAGATGTTCCACAAACTCATGTTCAAAATGATCAAATCTTGGAACCTTCTCTATTTTTGAAATTGACACATCATTTTCTAGTTGGATAGAAATTGCTAGATCTTCATGCAAGATAGAGGTTTCAACATCCTGCATATCAAGTGAAATGGAAAATTCATCAATAGGATAGTGAGAAACAAATAATTCCTCATATATTCCCCAACCATTATAATAATCATCTTCCTAAAACATTTGATGAGATTGTATCTCTTCCTTCATTTCTTCTTGATCATTATTTTGAGGATACTGAAGGTTTTGATCATCATTTTCAACAAATTCATCCAAATTTATGGAAGGTCCTGATTTATCATATGTTTCAAAACTAGTCCACTCTAGGACCCTTCCACTATCTAAAAGAATATCACTTTTAGTATCTTCAATATTTATTCCATGAAGATGATTTATAAACTTATCAAGATATGCATCTTGGTGCATTTGTCCCTGTACTTGATCAATGTTTCTTTTAAGTTGTAGAACTAACCTTTGCAACTTGTCCTGCATTTTAGGTGAAGCGAGTACTTTATTAGAAAGAGAGGTAAAATCCTCCCATTTATTCCACCAAAAATAATCATCTTCTAAAATTAGGGAGTGATGTTCAACCACTTCTTCACACTATGTAAATTCAACAATCGAATGCTTTTCAAATTCACTTTCATCACTTTCAAAAAATTTATCTTCAATAAAAAATTCATCTTCCTCAAGTAATAAACTTTTATGATCAGTCATAATGAAATTACCTCTAGAACCTTTCAATTCTGGAGCTTTAATTGTTTCATTCAACTCTATGGAAGATTCTATTCTATCATATGTTTCAAAGCTAGTTAGATCTAGAATTCCAATATCTGAAGACTCATGCATTTCTACACTTGGATAAGCTTGGTTACCACAATCCTCATTGATGAATATTGGCTTTGAAATTTGCACTTCCTCTTGGACAATATCGAAAGTGGTTGAAAAACTAGGACATTCAATTTCATTCGATGGTGCCAGATTAGATGATTGGCATTGGTTGGAATCCATAACTCCTGAAGAACAATCTAACATGAAAGAAAAATGTGTATCATGACTTATAGGTGGTATCTGATTTGAAACCTTAGGATTAAGTAATGATAACTTACCCACATCAACCCCTTTAGAAATCCACCATTGCTCTACAACTATTGCCCCACCATAGACGTTAGACAAGGATAAATCTTTAAGAAGATTTTCTAGAAACTTAACCGTAAAAGGGTCTAAAGCTTCCAAGTATATTTGAATAACTTCTTCTTCTAAATGATAAAATGTGTTTCTATTTCAGTATACAACTTATGAAACCTATCATTAAATTGACTCATGGATTCATCAGGTTTTTTATAGATAGAGGAAAATTGATTTGATATCATATCCATGTCAACCAATTCTCCAAAATGTTCTAGAAATGTTGCTTCTAGTTGATCCCAAGATGTGGTAGAACCTGTAGGTAAATTAATAAACCAATCATGAGAAACTTCATGCAATGTGTATGGAAACATCCTAAAAATAACATCTTCATGCATAATTTGAAAGTGAAACATAATGTTTTTATATGCTTGAATATGTTCCTCAGCTGTAATCGTTCCATCATGCTTATAATAGGGTAAATCATTTTTTGCCATTGAACCAGTTTTAATATGCAAGGCTATGTATGAAAAATTCACAAAAATTGAATCATAACCTAATTTTCAAATTTATGACAGATTAACATTAATGCAGCATAAATCGAAATTTTTTAATTTTTTTAATAACTAATTTGAACAACTTCAAATGCTGAAAATTAAAAATATTACCTTTCAGGCCCTCCTTCTAGCGCCAATTCTTTTGAGGTATAATTTCACCCAGTTGCAAAATCACACTCACAGTTAGGATTTTGGTTAGAAAACCCTCTCTTGCAAAGAAATATAAATTTCTCCAAGGTTCCTTTCACTTAATGTGTTTATATGTCATGAAAATTTAAAATAAAACCTTGTGTCAAGCACTAACAAGGCCTATTGGAAATTTTATTGCGTTATGCTATTGATTGTTCATGAAATTAATTCCCCACATGTAAGATTAAAAATCAAATATTGCCAATAAACTTTATGAAATGCAAATATTTGAATTAAACTTTAGAAAAAACCTGAACCTGAAGGGAGGTCCTAATACTCCAAAAAGGAAAAACCTCTATTAATATATTTAGCCTAAATAATTTTGGTCCAACTAGTGCTCTTAAATAAGATAAGTCTCCATCCTTGCTTGGACAAGAGGGAAATATTAATAGAGCCTAATATCTTCACCTTTCATTTTGCTAGAACAAACATGATCCCATGAGACTAAATGAAATATTCATTTGTTTTTAGAGCCAGTGGACAATTTTTTTTGAATTTGTTCAATTTTGTGAGCAATTTTAGACGATATTTTAAAAATAGATATAAAATAAATAAGAAGGCCTTGAAGATTTTCCATAGCTAAAAGAGCTTTACCAACTTGAGTTAAAAGAGAATACTTCCACCCAACAAGTTTCTTATGCATCCTTTCCAAAATAGGAAACCATAAATCCTCTTTGGCACAACCCTTGAATAAAGGTATTCCTAAATAAGGAGCAAGGAAAGAAGCAATGGATCAACAAATAATACAAGTAATAGCTCTTTTTTGCCTCACGGGAGTATTTAAAAAAAGATCTAACTTTTTTTTAAATTAATTTTTTGACCTGAAAAAAGCTCATATGAATTTAGAATATGTTTGAGTACTCTGGCTTGAAGAACTGAAGCTATAGTCATTAAAAGCGTATCATCTATAAATTGTTGAAAACAAATAGATTTTAAATGATTAGTAGGTCTAATTCCTTTAACAAGTTGAAAATCAGATACCATAGTGAGAGCTCATCCAAAAGCCTCAGATAGAATGATAAACAAATAAGGGGATAGGGGATCACCCTGTCTCAAACCTCTTGAGATTTTAAAGTATCTAGCAGGGGATCCATTCACTATGATTGAAAATATTGGTGTGGAGAAACATTGTTTCAAAAGATTCACCCAACTCAAATGAAATTCAAATTTGATCAGAACCTTTTCCAAAAAAAATTCAAGAGACTCTATCATAATCCTTATTCATATCTAGATTGATGAACATGCTTGAATTGCCACCTTTTTTAGTTGAATTAATAAGCTCATGAACAATAATAATTCCATCAAGGATCTGACTCTTCAAAAAAAAACCACCTTGATTTTGACCAATTATATTAGGTAAGGTATTTTTAATTCTATTAACCATAACTTTTGAGAATATCTTATATATAGTGTTACACAAACTTATAGTTCTAAAGTCTTTGAGCTCAATGACCTCCACAATATTAAGAATGTTGGAAATAAATGTGGAGTTCACATTAGAAGGTAAAAATAATCTCAACTGAGCTTCACATATAGCTTCCTCCACATATTTACCAACTATATTCCAAAACGTTTGAAAAAATATAGCAAGAAATCAATAAGGGCCTAGAGCATTCTCCTTTGCTAAAGAAAATATAGCATCTTTAATTTCTTGACTATTAAAGGGATAAGTATGAAAATCATTAACTTCTTGGGATATGAGAGGATGAATACAATTTAAAAGCTAATATTTGACATTTCTCCTTGGCACTTGGTACAATTTAAAAAAAATGAACAACTTTTGACTAAAATTATTTTGGATCATTAACTTTTGAACCATGTTCTCTAATTAATTCCTTGATTTGTTGTTGCATTTTTTCCTCAATATTGTTACATGGAAAAATTTAGTGTTTCTATCTCCTTTTAGCTAGAAAGTTCTTGTAGACACCTAAAACGTGTCATGTCGAGGGCAACTACTCATATGGACATGCTACAAGACCATATGGAAGATCTTGGACAGACTCCAAGATAGAGCAATGGTTCTAACCACTAAATTTGGGCTCCTTGGCCTAATCATTCTGGACCACAACTATAACCTACGGTCTTAACTGAAGTTCAATTGGCCTTCATCTGAGCCAAATCGATTTGAACGGCCATTTTTTCTAAAAGAAGGTGGTTAGAGGACAGAAGCTTCCAATCCAACAGTCCTAACCACCCCTTCTTGATCTTGGCTTCTCCATGAAGCCACCCCTAGCCCTGAGACATCCTATAAGTACCCCTTTGAATTAGGGCAATGACATAGAGTATTTTTATAGCGAAGCACTATCAAAATATTGTATCAATCAAGCATTGGAGTTTAGAGCAGCGAAGCCCTGTCAAATTGTGGACTCACTTGAGTGCATAGAGAGATCTTTGTTGCCATCATCATTGTCAATTTTTCAAGCATCATGACGAATTATGCTATGGATTCCCTAAGGATCTAGGAGAGGCAAGAAACATGAATTCGGGCAAACGGAGGCCTAGTTGCCTAATTCAACCACCAAATTAGTCATAGGACACTAAGGCGACCCTTGATCATCAATTTGACAAGGAGGATCAAGCCCAATACCCTATAATTGGAGGGTAAACCTATTTGGTTGCAGGCCACGACTGTCAGTCACGGTTTACAATGCAGAGCACTCATTAGAGCTACATTTTGCCACAGGTTTAAGATCTCCTTACCGTTTCTTCTTCCAATTTATGTAGATAGGATAGATTAATTATTTTACTGCTTTATTTGGTAGATTAAAGACTTTGACTGACTAGGTTAAATATTTTATTAGTTTATTTCCATCTTGGAAAGTAGGACCTAATTAGATTCTTTTTATGCTTTAATGCTTCATTTTGTATAATATATGTCATAGATTGATAGTTGTATTTCTTGTTCATATATTTCCATCAATCTTGATAGGATTTGTATATGTTTAGCATAGTTTATGCACTTTCTTGATTTTATGTCATTATGCTATTCTCATGCCATTTGTCTTTAAAGGGCCTCATCATGAGAGGCTTCCTATGCTTTTGATATTCTTGTGTTGTTTCTTGATCATAGGAGACAGGTTTTAAAGGAGCTACAACCATCCATTTCCTTCCTCAATGCGAAGAAGAGGGTCTACTCCACCCTAGAGTAGTTCGTGTCACCCTGAAGGGCACTTTGAAATCACACCTACCCTTGAGAGGGAAATAAATACATCCTATTGTAACAATTGTATCAAAATGATTATCCCTAAGAGGGATGTACTTGTAATGTGAGTTTGACATCGAAATATAATGGAATAAAATGTCTTTTATTAATCATTTCATTGTCAATTTATTGTTCTTGTATGCATTTTGTATTTTTTTTTCAATTATTGCAATAGGATACATTAGGTGTGAGCCTTTTTGGTGGTTACAGAAGGTGATCATAGCAAAACCCCACAAAAATAGACATCTGACTGTGTTTCTTGTGTTTCTTGAATTGCAGGTACAGGTCAAAGCTATCAGCTACGGGCCAAAAACTAAACCGTAGGTACAACACACGGTTTATAGTCTGAATCATAGATCAAACCTATGGTTTACATCTGTCAACATAGACAACAAAAAGTAGAGTGCAGATCAACTCAGGACCTGAGGTAGGCCCTATTTTCTACTCTCTGTTTTTTTATTTTCTCTGTATTTTTATAGAATGCTTAAATTCAAATGCAATTAGGAAAAAGAAAACTAAAAAGAAAAAAGGAGAAATCACTTAAGTCCTAGTTTCATTTTGAATTTGCATTTGTAGAAAGGTGCTCCTAGGAACAACTAACCTGTGATTGCAGTCCACCCTAGACTCCAGCATGCTTGATAGCATTGTATGTTTGGTGTGCATGTGTGAGGCCCAAGTAGTGGCCATTATCATCATAATATGAATTATCTAAAGAAGCATCTAGAAAATTTTGCATTTTTTGAATTTGAAACGTTCTTTCATTTGCATAGCATATAGAAAATGAGCATGAGTGCTATATGATGCATTTATTTTATGTACAATAAAACGAACCACACACACCACTTGGCAGTTAAACGCTAATGAGTTGGGCTTGACATCCAACCACTAGTAGGGTTCAATTACGGTGGATGTGATTTCCATCCATTGGTCCAAATCCTACGTACTCTTGGATACTAGACCAATACCGGATCCAAGAACCTTTCGTACCCTAAAAAATTTACATGTATTCTCTTCGGAGGGTATAACACTGACTGGGGAAAAATGGGTGAGGATATAGGAGGACCTATGATCCTTGTATGGGTGTGGACTTTCATCACCACACACAGGAGATTTATGCGGCCTCGAAGTCACATCCAATTTTTTGAGCTATGAGTATACAGGTGAAATACAATTTAAACTGAAAATATCATTCAACTCTTTTCAAAACACGATAAGGAGTTCTATGCTGATAAAAAAAATCATTGAAACAACATCAAATAGTATAGGGCTCACTTGTAAAAATTAATACGAGATAAACACCATTGTATACCTTGTTTACTTAATAAAGAACAAATATAGACATTAGGTGCACCATGGTGGAGACACGGGGCGGTTGGTAAAGGCATAAGCTTGAAGTCCATGACCAAGCCCCAATAGATTCACATCAGTACATGTTGAATCCTCACCCACATGCACTTTCTGAATGTCATTTGACAACCATTAGAGGAGATAATTCGACAAGAGGGGAACCTATTGAGCATAAGCCCAATAGAGGAGCTTCTGTGCATTCCTTTAGATACAAAATAGAGCAGGGAGCCTCTCAGCATGAGGGTGTTCCACTCAAAATCCATTACCAAGATCGCATTTCACATGCATCCATAGGATTGGCTGAAGAGTATGTTATACAGGGATCCAAACTGGTACCCCTACATCATAGGTCTATAGGAGGATCCGTAGCTCCACCTTCAGAGTACATACATGATCGAGACCCACTCATTCAGGGGCATGTAGACAGGGCCACCGCTGAGCATAGGCTTGTGTAGACTCCCACACATGGTGAACATCGAAATATCAATATTGATATGGCTAAGGTGGTAGCCAATGGTATACCACTGCATGAGAAGTGGAGATCCAGACAGTTAGATGGCTTAGGTAGCATCCTTGAGCATCTAGGCTATAAGCCTTTGGCTCCACCCATCGATGTTCCGAGTGAGCATAGTGGGGGTTCTATTAGGACTACTAGAGAACATGGAGAGGCTTCTAAGCACCCTCATGTGATACATCCACCATCCATGCATGGTGGCACAGAGCATAGAGCTCAGTAGGATGCCCATGCTATCTTTACAAACAAGGGCAAAAGTGTCACAAATCAGTTATATGGGTACATAACCCATAAGGTCACTCACATGGAGCATGCATACCAGAGGTCTGTCATAGCTAATGACCTTGATAGATCACACAGACTAGTATCTGAGCAGCGGTGATAGCTCCTCCAAGATCAATTGGAGGATGCTCGCCTAGAAAAGCAATGCATTGAAGATGATAATCTTCAGGCACAGAGGCTCATTAGACAAATACTATACGAGCAATGCATGCATGAGGAATTCATCCTTACCCAAAAGGAGTGCATAGAGTAGGAGGATAGGCTAGCTAGTGCTAGTTGATATACTCGTATCGATAATAGAGAGCACATTCATAGAAAGGTTTTTTTACAAGATGATGCATAGTAGGAGCGCAAGGACGCTCATACTCATATTATTGCCCAACAAAGAGAATGACCACTAGCATTCGAACATGAGAGGCAACAACAATATGAGGAAGAATAGGGAGAGGAAAACAATCAAGAGTATCCTAAAGAATCCCAAGTTGAGGAGGATGAAGAGCAATGACCTCCACCTCAAAATAGGAAGAATGTACCTTCGAGACCACCCTTACGTCAGCTTAGTGAGGAGGACTTATTATCCTCATAGGCTTATAAAGCCCTAGCTAAGAATGTAAAAGCGATTGAGAGGCATGGCACAACACTTCAAAAGTTGACATTAAGAAAGATTCATAATGAGCCTTTGGACCCCTCAATACCTAATCCAGCGTACCTTGAGCATTTTGTTATGCCCAGGTTAGACAAATTTAAAGGTGATGAATATGCACAAGAGCATGTCACGACATTTTTGGATTCCTGTTTCCAAATTGCTAGCAATAATACCTTGCTTTTGCATATATTTGTCACAATCCTTTCAGGCCCAGCCTGAGAGTGGTTCAATCAGCAAAATAGGTACAACATTACTAGTTTTGAGCAATTGGCTGACACTTTTATTGAACGCTTTTCTTTTGGCATCAATAAATAGGTTAACCTTTTTCATTTGGCCGCACTAGCTCAACACGATGATGAGCTAATTTAACAATACGGAAAGAGATGAAGAAGATTGATGGCAAAGCTGCCATTCCCTATTCCTGCTACAAAAAAAAATTATTTTTTATTTTTTATTTTTGGAAAACATCCCAAAAGGGATGCCACTTTCGGGTAAGACCCAAGGAGGTAGGGTTATCCATTCCACCAAAACTGCCCAGGACTCGGACCTGGCCTAACACCTTTGACACAATCAAGAAGAAAACAAACACACAAAACCAATATAAAAATAAGTAAATAAATAAGTAAAGAACAACAAAAATAATAAAATAAAATAAAAAACATTCTCCTTGAGTGTGTCAAAAACAAAAGCACAACCAAACACACACACAATAATATAAAATAAACCACAACATGAACCACATATATAAATACAAGAACCACATAACAAAACACAAACAAGACAAAAACAATAGAACACTACAAAGACATAACCCAAAAAAACATGAAAAATAAACATAACCAAAACCTAAAATATTAAAAAAATAAAATAAAAATAAAAATAAAAAACAACCAACAATAGACAATAAACAAAAACAAAAAACATAGAAAACACTCACACAAAAAAAACATGAATTAACACAAACAAAGATAAACACAAGAACAAGAACGACAAAAACACAAGAACAATACCAAAAAACATAAAAAATACAAAACAAAAAAAACACAAGAACAACAAAAAACAACACAAAGAACACAAAAACAAAACAAAACAAAAGAACACACACCTTAAAAAACTAAACAAAAAAACAAAAAAGAAAAAAGAAAAAAAATTGAACATAACAATGACCTATTTAGACCAGAAGACTATTAAGGCAAGAATCAACAGAGGAAACAAATGAAAGAATAGTTTGAGTTAGGGAACTAAAAAAACTTGAATGAACCAAAGAGAAGCAAAAAAAAGCAAGAAAAAACTAGGTACCTTCAGAACTGGAGCCATCCAAAGAAATGATAGAAATAACTTCCTTAATTTGTGAAGTCCACCATCTAGGAGGGTGGCCGTAACAAGTAAGATCACCTTTATCCAAAGCCCAATTAGCTAAAGCATCAACACTCTTGTTTTGATATTTGACCACATGATTGTAATCAACTTTTAAAAATTCCATCTAGATTAATTGAATCTTCTCAATAATTCTTTTTATTCTCCAATAAACCTTATGATTCTTAGGAGTCTTCAAAATATTAATCATAAGTTGAGAGTCAGACTCAACTAACACCTTTTTCCATCTAACCTTAGTAGCCTCCTGAAGGCCTCTGAGGATACCATACCCCTCAGCAATTTTATTGGAAAGAATACCCAAATTCTCAGCAAAAGTAAAAACCAAGGAGCCATCTAAAATTCTAATTCCTCCCACACTGGCTTTTCTAGGGTTCCCTCTAGATGCTCCATCAGTATTGAATTTTCCAAAATCCTTAGGAGGGGGTTGCCAATTTCTTGTCCTATCCATCTTACTAATACTCACATTTCCTTTAAGTTGGTTTCCCTTAGAATACTTAATCTTAAATATTTGCATCACTTGATCCCATATTTGGTGGGATTTTTAGGGGTGATTAAGGAGTTGATGGACTGATTCAACTAAGTTGGCTATGGTATTTTTCCAAGTATAGTGAATATCCTTCCTATATTGATTAAAAATTCAGTTATTCCTTTCATTCCAAATATTCCAAAGAAGAATGGTATAACCCATCCAAACTAACTGCCTAATAAAATGATCAACACCCTCTTTATTAGTCCAATCCCTCCAAAATTATTCAAAAGTAAAATAATTGGACCACTATAAGCCAAGTAAAGTGGCCATTATCCTCCATAGCTCAGAGGCTAAATTACACTCAATAAAAATATGGTTGAGAGTTTCTACATTCTCTTCACACATTTCACATCTAAAAGGGCCATGAAAACCATGCTTCATAAGTTGCTCACCAGTAAGCACCCTACGATGCAATAAAATCCAATTAAAGAACCTCACCTTAGGTTAGATATTTTGAGCCCACAATTGATAAAATATGTCATAAGAATGGTTGGGATTATTATGGCATAAGGCAAATAACCTTGAGAAAATGAATACTCACCCTTAGTAGTGTTGTTCCATCCAAAAAAATCTTTTTCATGGGACCATGAGAGAGATATCATATGAATGATGCCTTGGATATCTTGTCTTTGACTTTCTAGGATTTGAATAGGCCAGTCCTTGATAGGGATCCAATATCTACCAACCTTTGAATTACCAGTATGGTACCGATAGTAATTAGCCATCTTTATCCAGTTAGCTCGGTGAAGCTCCTCCATCCAAGGCCTCCATTTAGGAAACTGAGTTATCAAAGGCTTGTGACCATCCCAAGAATCTATCCAAAAATTTACCTATTGACCATTATGAATGATCCAAAATAATTTTTTTTTATCAAATCCTCACCAGTCTCAAGAACTGCTAAAATGGGAGAACCTTTGGTAGGAAGTTGATAGCGAGCAATGTCTTCAAGACTTTTGTTCTCAGCATATTTAGTACAGAGATTATTGGCCCAAAGAGCATTGGGGTTATGTAACATCCTCCAATATAGTTTAGCAGGTAAATATTTATTGTTATTAATAGAAGACCAAAATACTAACCCCCCTTCATTCTTAGGAAGACATAAAGTGTCCCATTTCACCAAGGCCCATTTTTTGTTCTCCTTAGTACCACTCCAAAGGAAATGATGACTGATTTGATCCAATTCTTGAAGAACAACCTTTGGGATATTCAACACAGAAAATACATAAATAGGAATAGCTTGAAGGACTGATTTTACCAAGGTGATTCTACCCCTAGAAGAAAGCCACCTGTTGGCTCACTTTCCAATTTTCCTCTTGACTTTGTCCAACAACCAATTCCAATATTTATTTTTTTTCCTTTGAATATTAATGGGAATACCTAAATAAGTGATTGGAAGGGAGGTCTTCTTATATCTTAATTTATCCAAGACCATGGATTCCTGTCTAGAAGGACAGTGAAATAATATAACTTTAGATTTGTCTTTATTGATCAACTTCCCAGTAGCCTTAGAAAAATAGCTAATGATTTTCTTAATATTAGAAGCTTTCTTAACTATAGCTTTACCTAAAAGAGTAGAGTCATCCACAAATTGAATATGAGAGATAGGTCTAGCTCCATGAGCAATGGTAACTCCCTCAAGGGTTTTGTTTTCCCTCTTTTTGGTTATAGTCCTACCACCATATGGTTGGCAGTTGGGGTCTGTTGGCTATAGCTATTCAAAGAAGACATTCCAACCAAATTATGCTCTGCATTACTATTTATGCTCCTACTGCTTTGGAGGAAAAAATAAGACAATGGAAGGATATAACTCATATTATATCTCATTTTCCTAAATCTTGGATCTTGATCGGAGGAGATTTCAATACCATCCTCTCTCTGGATGAGAAAATGGGGGAAATAGAAATTTAGACAAAAGCACTGACCTCATGAGTGAATATATTGCAAACCTCCATCTTGTGGACTTCCAACTAGATAATGGCCTTATGAATTGGTCTAATAGAAGGTAAGGCTTAGCTTGTATAATGGAGAGATTGGATAGGTTTTTGCTCTTAAAATTTCTTAATCCATGGTCACATTCCTAAAGTGAAGGCTCTTAATAATACTGGTTCGGATCATTGGCCAGTCATGGTGGAAATATGGAAAACCAATGCAATTTTCTCTCCTTTTCATTTTTAATTAATGTGGCTTAGAGACATTTCCTTTAGACCTCATGTGCAACAATGGTGGAAGGAAGGTAAACCTAGGAATGGGACTAAGATGTTATGTTTTGCCAAAATACTGTAATACATTAAATCCAAAATCAAGACTTGGAACTGGAAAGAGTTTGGGGATGTTCATAAAAAAAACATGAAATTATTGCTCATATTGAAAATTTGAATAAGAAAATCCATTTAGATGGCCTCATAGAGAAGAGAAGTGTATATGAAATTAAACTCACAACTCAGTTAGAGGAATGGGAAAAAAGAGAAAAAATCTTATGGAAGCAAAAATCTAGAATTCAATGGCTCAAAGAAGGAGATAGAAACACAAATTTCTTCCACAAATATCTTCTAGCTCAACTATCTCACAACTTTATTTCTTTCCTAAAATAATATTCTAGAGATGTTGTTTATACTTTGGATGGTATGAAATCTATTGTTGTTGATTACTTTTCCAATATTTTTGCTACTACTCCTCTTGACTCAGCTTCTCAACAAAATGTTATTCAAGAAATATCTTCTCTTATAACTTCTAATGAGAACTCTATTTTGTCTGCTCCTGTTACTATCAATGAGCTTCAACTGGTAGTTTTTAAAATGCAAAAAGGGAAAATCCCAGGTCCTGATGGTTTTCCCATTGAGTTATACCAAGAGTTCTGGGATATCCTTCATGTTTATTTATTAGAGGTGGTGGAAGAAGCCAGGAAAGCCAAAGAAATTTTGAAGGTTATCAATAAAACTTATATTACTCTTGTTCCAAAAGCTCAAGAGGTTGATCATATATCAACTTTTAGACCTATTGCTTTATGTAATGTTCTTCTCAAAATCATTACTAAAATCATGGTAGAAATGTTGAAGCCTCTTTTGCATAAGATTATTTCACCAGAGAAAGGGGGTTATGTGGAAGGGCTTCAAATAGTATACAAGATAGTTATTTATCAGGAAGCCATCCATTCCATGGATATGCAAAAATCTCCTTACATGTTCATTCGGTTAGACTTACCCAAAGCTTATGACAGAGTGGATTGGCACTTCCTTATCAAAGTTTTGAGGCAATTTGATTTCTCTAAGGATTGGATGGATTGGATTATGGGATGTATCTCTTTAGTTTCCTACTTAGTTCTTATCAATGGTAGGCCTTCTTAGTCATTCCTAGCTTCCAAAGGTATTAGGTAAGGTGACCTGCTATCCCCTTATTTATTCATCATTCTTGCTGAATAACTACCTTTTTTGGGTTCCAAAGACAAGCAATGCCACCAGAAGTCCCCTAGGAACTGAGGGAAACCACTTTTTTAGCTGGCCAAATTTTACTGGCAATTGAGTCCATATCCTCCATTGACATCTTTGTTTCTTGAAGGAAAACAAGATGTGGATGATTTATCTGAATCATTCTTATAATTTCATTTTGTTTTGAAAGACTCCCTTTGAGTCCTCTAATATTCCAAGTGATGATCTTCATTAATACCAGGGCTAAAAAATGTGGGAAGGGCATTAATATTACCTTCCTCTACAAGCTTTTCACCTTCTTTTACCATATGATATTGATTGGTCTTGTGACCTATTTTTTTATTAGAATCCATCTTTAGTTTTTTTCAATGTTTGTTGACATATTCCAATTGAATCTAAGATGGCCTCTAACCTTGAATAATGCTCGTACATAGCCAAAATTTTACTAGAGGGTTCAATGGAGTATATATTGGGACCTGTATTATTTGAAGTTTTGACTTTTAAAATTTTGTTTTTCTTGTGTAAATTTTCTCCCATTTTTTATGTTGAAAACCTTTGATTTGTTGGTTTGTCTCTGAGTTCTTCTCTTCATATTTAAATTGTGTTTCTAAGATTTTTGTTTCCATTATTTCCTCTTCCTCACTTGGGACATCATTTGTGGAAAGGATTTCAAACATATTAGCAGATGACTTTGATTGATCCTTCATAACTAGTTTTTTCGAGTGTTCTTCTTCTTAGGTAATTGGAAACCTGCTGAGTTTATATCTTCTTTCTTTTCATCAGGAATTTTATTTGGGCAAGCACTGGCCAAATGACCATATTCATGGCAAATTATACAACAAAAAGGGATGTTCTCATAGGCCACTACTTGCTCCCAAGTGCCTTCCCCAAATTGTAATGTGATATTTTTAGGTAGGGGTTTGTTAAAATCCATTAAAACACAAATACAAGAATAAATAATATGTTCAAAATTTTGAGTACAATCAGTAGTCATCATAAAAGTTCCTAAAGAGTTTCCAATTGAAGAAAAAATAGTAGGATTCCAAAATTCAATAGGGAGGCCAAATATTCTAACCCACACGAGAGCTATAGAAGGTATATATTCTTCGGATTTAAATTTAGTATGCCATTGCTTCATGAAAAGCCCTGCCCTTCCAAAAAATCAAGGACCCCCTTGAAATTTTTTCTCTCTATCTTCATTATTAGCAAATAAAACAAGAAAATAACCATTTGGATAAATGGAGATTTGTAACTCCCATTTGTTTTTCCAGCTTTTTGTAGCCCAGATTTTGAAAGCAGATAGGCTCGGATGAAAACCCACGAACTGACAAATTAGTCCTCTTTTTTCCAAATATTCAATTCTACTCTGAATGTTACCCATATCAAGCTTAACAATAGGAGTTCCATAAACTGTTTTAAGAAATCCTGACTTCATTTTCCTAGGATCAATATTAGGCATTCTTAGAGGTTTATGGGAAGCCCTAAGATTGATATTAGCATTGGGCTGAGGCTGTCCACCATGGAGGGTATCCCTAAAAATAATTTTTGGGGCTGAGTCTTCGAAATTCTTACCCTTGATAGGGGTTTTCATAGTAGAATTATTTTGTGGGTGCACCTTAGCACCAGATTCACTTGAGATATGAGCCATTTTTTTATCAACTGCTTGAAACTTGTTTTATGATGTCTTTAATCCTTCCTCTAGACGTCGTGGAAAGGTATGGTTTTCACTTTTCTTTTGTGTAGTAAATTGGAAGTTATTTTCACTCAAGTTCACAATATGATCTATTGAAAGATAAATTTCTAACCCATCTTGGATCCCCTAAAATATTTCCTACTAAAATATTGAGCATAAACCACAAAAATATTTTCTGCTATGGCCCGAAGGCCCTCAAAACCAACCTCTAGAGCTACTTGCACTCAACCCAGATGAAACCCTCGCATAGCCACTTGCCAAAAATATCATTCACACATAGGGATGTTCTAGGATATGTGTTGCTTCAAATGATATAAAAATTGTTGAAGAATTTCTAGGGGTTTTCCATCTACCCTCAAAATTTTTTCTCAATATGAGTTTGTATGAGTGAGATATGGCCGAAACAAGTTTGATAGTTTGGGCAGTCCTATGAAAAATGTCCCTCCTCTAAAGAAATTTTTTTTCTTATTTTCTATAAAGGAGGTCATTCCTGCTATGAAATTAACCCAAATTTTCACCAAGAGTTATGCCAAGCACATATCACTACTGTTGCAACTGCATCAGTATCCAACATTTGAGAAGGCTTTGGCATAAGCCAAGGTAATTGAAGATATCACGTTGTAGGAAGGCAATTTGAAGCTTAGGAACAGGAAAGAGGGGCCTAAGAATAACTCCATGAAGCATAAGGGTAAGCAGGCCCACATCAACCAGGTAGTGCTAAACCTCTAGAGAGAGGATAAAGGGCAATAAAAATAGAATTATCAGGCCCAACCTCCTCTTGCATAGTACAAAAAGCACAATAATAACTATAAGGGCAAAAACAAAGAACACCTACCTCACTAATTCACGCCTCTAACAGAATCAATTACTTTAATATTCCACCATTTATGCGAGGCTAAGGTTATCAGACTGCTCGAGGTTAAGCTAGTTGATCCGAATCAGCCCAAGTCGAAGGGATATTAGGTCGACTTATTTTTCATCTACCATCACGTGAAGGGCCACGACATCGAGGTATGTTGGTCCTTCAAGCATATTGTGCAAAACATGATTGAAAAGGGTGAGCTTGTAATACCAAGTAATCCACAAGTGCCTAATAATCAAAACATGGGGATTTACAAAAATCTGCTACCAAACCATGTGACACTACGCAACAATGTTGGCTAGGTCAACCAAGTGTTCATCAAAATGCCTACCCAAGGGTTCGTAGGCATGGTGAATGTTATTACAAGATATGGGAGATATGAGCAGCCGAATCAACTGTGTACTCCCATAAGAATACAAGCCACACCAAATCAGCAGCTAGCATAGAATATTCTAGGCCCACCAACAAGACTGGTGGTGACCATACGGAGCAGGCTAGTCCAAAACCTACAGACAGCTCCTATGAAGCTGTCTATATATGAAATGATATAGTAGTCCCTTAGGCACAAGGAGACTCTTATGGACATTCTGAGGTCCATAAAAGTACAGTCTTAGGATGCACAAGCATTTACCAATTTTATGGGATATTTACAGTAGTGTCAGGAGCCCATGATTCAATTTTATTATCATGAAATTATGATGGTTCCTACAAATACGAATGACCCGCATTTACATATCATCGCATGTGTCAATCACATACCATTCAAGATGGTTTTGATCGACACTAGTTTGTCGATCAATATAATAATTACCAAGGCATTGAATCATCTAAAGCTACCAAAATCATACATTGTGCCCACCACCTTCACATTGAGAGCATTTAATGATGCCCTATGCTCGATGGTTGACACAATTGTCCTGCCTATGCAGGTAGGCCTAAATATCATCTTTGTGATGTATCATGTGATCAAGAGGGCCATGCAATACAAAATCCTACTCAGAAGGCCTTGGATTCATGAAATGCATTGTGTTCCCTCTATATTACATCAATGTGTAAAATAGCTGCATGAGGGATGGGTTCACATAGTGTCATCAGACAAAGAACCTTTCAAGTTCATGAACCTAGTAGATTTGCTTGGGGATTTCATACTCCCATAAATGGACCTGGACATCTGACCTGCATCACCGATTAAAAAACTAGGAGGTAAACCAACAGTACGTGATCAACCATTGATATCTATGTCACAGATCTGAGCGTACTACTGCTACTTCGCTGAAACTGACTGCATTAGTGGTGCTTCGGGATGACAAGAAGTTAAAGGTAAATATGGACAAAAAAGAGAAGAAGCAAATGCCTAAACCAATTTCTAAGGAGGCTCCCATCCCCATGGAAGTGGAGGAAGCCCAAGATATAGCCAAGGAGGTACCTTAACCTGCCTCACCTGCATCATTAGCAGGGTCATCTGCACCATCAGTGATGGTACATCTCACCAATACTAGATTAGGTGAGTACATTGTATAGAATGTAACCTTCAAACTAATTTTGGAGACTACGTAAGATATGGGCTAACCATTCACTCATCATTATCTGGTTAGATCGGTGGTTCCATTAGGAGAGCCACCTAATCATACAAACTTCATATACGCTGGGTTGGATCAACTTCCAATGCAAGAGCCCATGGATGAAGATAATGGTGAACCTTTCACTGTAAATATTCATTATTTATCCAACCTAGAGTACTCCATGTGTATTTTTGAGTTGTATCACTGACATGGGTACGAACTTGGTCTATTTGAACAAGGGTGTTGAACACCGTTTGAGCCATGTTATTAGCTAGCAACTGATAGGTTTGGGTTGGGATTATAGATACAAGGACAAGATGATTTGCTCGTAGTATCCTTAGATTGCTTGTACCTTAGTCTAGGGTACGATGTGTACTTCAACCCATATCATCCTAATCTTTCTAGTTTCTAGAGGACTAACCCAATGGTATATGTCGTCACTTCTGAACCACTTGAAGATCATCATGAAGGGCTCCTAGAGCAGAATGATATAGAGCAAAACCCCAAAAGCAACCTGGGTCACCAAATCCATAATGCAACCTATGACACAGGTGTGCAGGGACATAACCCCACATATTTAGGTGATATCGAGTCAAGAGATATTTACAACAATGATGGAGAGGAGTCCACCTTCGAGATAAGTGGACCAAGTTATGATGCCGACATCGAATCCTTAAACAATGATCAATCTGAGGAGGAAGTTGAGGGGGTCTATTTAAGGCCTTTGTATGCACATCACCTACTACTTGAAAATTTAGTACATATTACTGAGGAGAGGCTTCCTAACATTGATTATCTAGGAAGCAGAGCCAGTTTTCTTGATATCATCATACATATAGACTAATTATCTAGTTTTTATAGACATGGGTGATAGCGACCAGGAAGTGAGATTCATGGGACCACACCTACCAGAGCATCCCCCACCTATAGGGGTAAATGAAGGACTATACTATGATAGTGATGAAGAGGATGAAATGGAGAGAGCCTACTTAGGGCCTCCTTACCTATGTCACTACCATGCACCGTATACGACCAAGGACATGCGAAGCAAAATCAATACCGACCCACATCTTAGGGGAATAACACCAAACTTTAATGTGATTTATCACATATTTTTTCCTCATATACCTACCTACATGAATCTCTGTGAGCTAAACAATCCCATATTGCAATCAGTGCACAGAGAGGATCTTGTAGTTCATAGTCCTCATAGAGAGGACCCGTTTGTGCCAGTGCCGTTAAAGCCATATCTTGAGTATGAGAGCTATGACGACAATATAGAAGTTGGTCCATGTGGTCCTGGATATCAATTCCATTCCATAAATATGATTTCCATTGATTTGACCACCCCACTCCACAATCCAGTAGATCCATCCAAACCGTTGTATCTTAACAAAGACGCTATCGACTTGGATCACACTGATTCACCCGTTGAGCTTGAAGATTTCTTCCCTAATGAAGAAATGTTGTAACCATTCCATTTTGCACTAGGTTGTGCATATTATGTCTATCATACCAAATATTCTTCCAACATGAAACCTATCAACCTGGTTGATGACATCCATTTGATTCCTATGCCTCATAATCTTGCGAAGGGATCACATATGTCAGTAGAGGAAACCTTTGAGGTAGATATCCGTAATGATCCCACCAATGCAAAGAAGGTTAAATTTGGAGAGAGTCTCACTCCAGATGAGCGGGCCACCCTCATCCCTCTATTGAAAGAGAGACCAAATATGTTTTCTTGGATATATAAGGATATGCCAGATCTAGACCCAAAATTGGTTACTCATAATATTTCACTAGATCTGACGAAGAAGCCAGTCAAGAAAAATATTAGAAAGATGCATCCAATAGTAGCTCTAATGGTTAAATATGAGCTACAAAAGTTGTTGGACGTAGAATTTGTAATCTCCATTGACTATACAGAATGGGTGTCCAATATGGTACCCATGGGAAAACCTAATGGAAGAATCCGTATTTGCATGGATTTTAGAGACCTAAATAAGGCAACACCCAAAGATTAATTTTTGTTGCCCAATATTGATGCTCTCATAGATGCAACTATAGGTCACGAAATGCTCTCCTTAATGGATGGTTTTTCTAGTTATAATCAAATTCAGATTAAACCTAAAGACCAGCATAAAACTGCATTTATTATGCCATGGGGAATATTTTGCTTTAAAGTTATGCCATTTGGCCTCAAAAACACTGGTGCCACATATCAGTGGGCCATGACATATATTTTTCATGACTATATGCATAAAATTCTAGAATATTATATCGATGACTTTTTGGCCGAGTCATTACTAAGAGAAGAGCATGCAGAGGCCTTAAGGAAGGTCTTCAATCTCCTAATAGAGCACAATGTCAGGCTGAATCCTAAGAAGTGTGTATTTGGTGTAACTTCTGGAAAACTACTAGGATTCATCGTATCTAAATGAGGCATTGAATTTGATTCAAAAAATGTCAAGGCTATCTTAGAAATGCATCCTCCCACCAATATTAAAGAGTTAATAATCCTTCAGGGCAAGGTAGCATCGATAAAGTGATTCATCACTCAGTTATCGGATAAATGTCAATCCATGAATTGGCTGCTATATAAGGGGGTCCTATTCAACTGGGATGAGGACTATCAAGCAGCCTTCATTGAAATAAAGTAGTACCTAGTGACACCACAAATGCCATGAATATTAAAATATTAAACATCTTTGGTGACTCCTTGCTCATATTAAATCAAGTTAAGGGGCTCTTCTAATGTCGATGTCCCGTATTGAAAGCTTACAAGGATCTTATTGCTATATATCTGGCTAAATTGGAATGGTAGGACATCGAGGCAATCCCTCAATCATCAAATAGGTTCATAGACACCATGGCCTCTTTGGGATACTTAATCCCTTAGAATTTATCTACTAATTTCACTACCATTCATGTTAAAGTACTTTTGCATCTAGCTGAGGAATGTGAAGCCTTTGATAATAGAATGTCAATAAACATGATTAGCATAGAACCAAAAGCTAAATGGTTTTGTAGAGCTAAATATTTTATGAAAAAGGCACCTTGGGGGTCATTAACCTCTTAGAGTCCAACAGGGAGTGGTACCACCATTCACCATAAGGTTGTTTCCTAGTCTACATTTGCAAAAGTAAATACGCATGGGGAGCAAGTCGTCTTAGTAGTTGAAGTTGAGGCTTATCAAAACTGGATGTCACAAATCTACAACTTCCTGAAGCTTGGTGTAATCCCAGAGGGATTTTTGCATGTTGCAAAACACACATTTAAATAGAAAGCGATTAAATATGTCTTAATATGAGACATATTATACCGAAAAGGCTACGATGGAGCACTCCTTCGTTGCTTAGAGCCTCAAGGGGTATCATGGGTGATTTCACAAGCTCATGATGGTACGTGTGGTGGCCATTTTAGCGACATGGCCATCATCAAGTGCATCCTTCGAATGGACTACTATTGGCCCACTATGGAGAAGTTGTAGAAACCTAAAACATTTCATGTTTAGGAAACCACTCATATGAGCACATATGAATACCATATGTCCAATTTTAGACCTTTACAAGAGAAATCAGTGGTTCTCACCACTCAAAATGGTAGTTTTAACCCATCCAATATTAGCCGCTATAAACTAGAGTGGTTGGATCCTGGTCGCTCAAGCTGAGAGCGGCCAGACCTTAGCCACTGCAAACAAAAATGGCCAAATATTAGTCATTGCATACAATAGTGGCTAAGTCATAAAAAAAATTTTACCAACAAACAAGCCTAATTAGGGGCGAAAGTGTTAGTTTGCATACAATAAAGTGAGTGGGGACAACTTTGCATTCCCCCTCACAACTAGTTTACATGGGAGACTCAAGTCCAAAGTTAGACTTCAGTTAACTAGCCTTCAAACATAGACAAAGGACAAAAGCTTCTCATGCTAACAACCAGTTTGCATAGGAGACTCAAGTGGGTAGTTAGACTTTAGTTAACTAGCCTCCAAACATAGACAAAGGACAAAAGCTTCTCATGCTAACAACCAGTTTGCATAGGAGACTCAAGTGGGCAGTTAGACTTCAGTTAACTGGCCTTCAAACATAGACAAAGGACAAAATATTCTCATGCTAACAATAAGTTTGCATAGAATACTCAAGTGGGCAGTTAGACTTCAGTTAACTGGCCTCCAAACATAGACAAAGGACAAAAGCTTCTCATGCTAACAACCAATTTGCATAGGAGACTCAAGTGGGCAGTTAGACTTCAGTTAACTGGCCTCCAAACATAGACAAAGGACAAAATCTTCTCATGCTAACAACCAATTTGCATAGGAGACTCAAGTGGGCAGTTAGACTTTAGTTAACTGGCCTCCAAACATAGACAAAGGACAAAATCTTCTCATGCTAACAACCAGTTTGCATAGGAGACTCAAGTGGGCAGTTAGACTTCAGTTAACTAGCCTTCAAACATAGACAAAGACAAAACTTCTCATGCTAACGACCAGTTCACATGGGAGACTCAAGTCCAAAGTTAGACTTCAGTTAACTAGCCTTCAAACATAGACAAAGACAAAACTTCTCATGCTAACAACCAGTTCACATGGGAGACTCAAGTCCATAGTTAGACTTTAGTTAACTGGCCTTCAAACATAGACAAAGACAAAACTTCTCATGCTAACGACCAGTTTGCATAGGGGACTCAAGTTGGTAGTTAGATTTCAGTTAACTAGCCTCCAAACATAGAAAAAAGATAAAAATCTTCTCATGCTAACTCTCACTACGCATGAGGAATTCATTCCTAGGGCTTGGACATAGACCTAGGGTTTCACACTATAAAAGGTGCAAGCCTGAGAGCACCAAAGGAGATAAGAGGATCGAGATATCAATTCTGAGACCAAGGATGATCTTTTAGCAGACTTCTTTGAGAGAGCTTTTTCTTGGAGAGCATACACAGCGAAGCCCTATCAGATTGGAGAGCAGATCTGAGCACCCTTGAGGAGCAACGAAGTGCTAGCCAACTGAGAGGTAATCATCCATACACATATGGTAATCATTTAACATTAGTAGCAACTTAAGCCCATAGTCTTTGGGTCAATAGAGAGGGATTTCATCTTAGCGGTCGTTGTCCTGGATAGTGGCCCGCAAACCTAGTCTAGGGTTTAGGTGTTAGTTTCTCTTATTCTACTTTCTTTATATTTCACATCATTAGCATAAGATCCATTTTGCTTCATTTATTTGCTTTCATAGCACTAGTTTCATTGCATTTATTATCATTGAGCATATTTCCTTTTATTGTCAGATTTACTACTAACAACCTCATCCGGGGAGGCAATCTCGGATAGCTAAGCGTGTGCTATTGTTTTCATGATCACAGGACTACAGGTTCATCAGATAGATTAGCAACATTCGAAAGCACAAAGATCCCTCCAGGAATCAGACTTGGAGAAGGAGGCATCTGTAAGCCCTCATACATTTCCGTGTGCGAAACTAGGAAGCCTTTAAAAGTGCACCACCCCTTGCGAGGGGACATCTTACCCACTTGTAATTCATTGTATCAAAATGGGTATCCCTCAGAGGGACCGACATGTAACCGGGTTTCAATATCAATAAAAGGATCTCTCTTTGTTATTTCCATGTTATATGCATTTCATGGTCTTTCATTTTCATTTTGGTATAATATTGCAAGTAGAGTAAAGCGGTGCGTGCGTCCCAGGGTCGCTACAGATGGCGATCATGGTGGGACCTCCACTGATTTTTCATTTTTTGCCTAGAATACTAACTTAGTTTTGTGTGCAATTGGTTACTCTGAGCTATAGCAGCCAAAAATATTTGCTCTGATCTACAGCGGCCAATAGCCTTAGCCACTTTTGTTAACAGCGACCAGAAACTAGCTGCCCTGATCAACAATGGCCAACAGAGAAGTGCAACAGAGGGCAGAATTTCTATCATCTGAGCGGGATTCAAGGTTGGTACCCCTTCCCTGTATTCTCTGATTTTCTTTCTGCATTTGATTTCCAGAAATAGCAAGCATAAACATAGATTAATTAGGGAAAATGAAAGAAAAAAGAAATAAAAACTGCATTTTGCATTTCCTAGGTTTCTTTTAGATTTCCTCTAGGCGCTGCTAGGAACAACGGACCTCTACTTGTAAGGTCCACCCTAGTCTCCAGCGTGCTAGGCCATTGTGTTTTGGTTTGCTTGCATGTGGCCCAATCAGTGGCTATTTTCATCACAAAATAGGAGAGTGCATTAAAATCATATAGACTAGTTATAGATGCATTTGTCTGAAAATGAAACGTTCTTTTTAGGCATTGTAGGAAAATAGTCATGAATGCTAGTTGATGCATCACTTTCTATTTCAAAATCTAAAAATAATCACACACATTCACACGTATCATTTTAAACATTGGGGAGTTGGATTTCATCACCAACCCCCAATTCAGTTCGATGACGTTGGAATTCACCTCCTTCCACCGGCTTGCCCCCTAGATATCCTAGAATGAAGTAAGGCACTTACTCATAGTGGTACTAGTTACTTATGTTCAAACTATCTCCCACTATTGGAACAATCATTGGTTCAGAGTGGAAGAGCTAGGCGAACCCCCCACTGGGATTTAAGCGGTGTACCCTAGTCTCTTTTTGAGAAAATCATGTTTGGCATGGGTGTTCTTGGTTCCCACTATGGATGAGTCCCCTCATTCTAAATCCAAAGCAAGAGCAAGAAAGCAAAAGCAACAACACATCTGAAACACACTAAAACAAGTTCTTAGGATACACATTTAATCCTTAAAAAGAGATAATCATATTGTCTGCTTGGTGTGTTTCTTCATTGCTGGGGTAATCAACCTAACCCTAATTTTTCAAAGAAATATATGACACCCGCAACCTTTTTCGAAAGTCAAAAAAATTTATAACAAAAATTATGGCCGGGAGACCTCCCATGGTGAGCAAGACCTCCAATCTAGAGAGGGAATCAGGTTCCATACCCACCACATCTCATTACACTGAGAGTTCAAATCAGCCCAATGAGGGGCAAGATAGAGGGAAGAGAGTTGTCGACCTTGTTGCACAATTTGAAATAGGCAAGAACCCTCGCACGGAGTTGCAGAGTCATAGACCCAACACAACAAACCGATCAAATCAGTCACATGGGTCACATGCAATTCAGAGAGAACAAATGCTCCAAGATCAATTGGATGAGTGGGATCAAATTTATTCGAGACCGACTTCCAGAACCATAGCCACAAAATATTCTGCATCTGGAAGCTCACAAAGCGTGACTGCTAAATGCACCACTCAACCTAGGGATGCTTCAAAGTGACCCCACAAATCTCATACAGAGTCTGACCATAGAGACACTTATCAACATACATGATACACAGAGCAAGTTACACTAGCTAGCCAAAGCAGAGAAACAATAGAAACCTCTTCGAGGAATCTACGAATCAGAACTACAAGAACAGAGTCAGATAAACATGAGTCTTCTATGACAGCACAAGTTAACCGCATGCGATGGTTAGAAAATGCCTTGCGCAAAGAGTGAGAGCTAGTGGAAGCTCTCGAACATGATAAACAAAGAGAAAGACTGTTGCACCAACATGAGCAATGCTTAAGAGAGCAAGTTGAGTGGCTAGCTCATAGTAACCAACAAACAAATGGAAATGATCATCAAAGAGATAAACACACTGACTCACCAAGAGAGAGACACACTAGACAAGAATAAATCCCACAATGAAACCACCACCTAAATCATGAGCGAAATCCAACTAGTGGTGAAAGGGTAAACATGATAAATCAGGATCAGACACATCTTGAATCCCCTCATAGGAGGGAGGAGCATAGAACAAGATAAATGGATAGAGGGTTACCTCCATTACCACTGTGAGTGGGCCTACAAGAGGAGGAAATCCTTGCCTCAAAGGCATTCCAAGAACTTGCTAAAAATATGAAATCCTTTGAGAAACAAGAGGCAGCTGGGAACCAACCAACATTAAGCAAAATACACAACCAACCATTGTGTCCATCAGTTCCTAGCCCTGCATATCCTAAGCATTTTGAGATGCCTAGGTTGGAGAAGTTTAAGGGTGAAGAGGATGCACAAGAACATGTCACCAACTTTATCAATGCATGCTTTCATCTAGAAGATAGTGATGCCCTTATGCTGAGAACCTTCATTATGACATTTTTGGGGGCTACCACCCAATGGTTCAACCAACTTCCCAAGCACAACATATCCAGTTTTGAACAACTAGTGAATGCATTCTTAAAATATTTCTCTTTTGGTGCTAAGAAGAAGGTGAACCTCTCAGACCTGGCCAACCTAAAGTAGTATGATGATGAGCCAGTCATGGATTATGGGGATAGATGGAGAAAAATCATGGCAAAGTTGTCATTTTCCATCCCGATCGAAGAGTTAATCTGAATGTTCACAAAAAGTTATGCCAAGCATATCTCATTACTATTGCAACTACAGAAGTATGATACATTCGAAGAAGCCTTGGCTCAAGCCAAGCTTATTGAAGATATAAAGCTCGAAGAAGGAGACCTAAAGCTCTATAGCAAGAAAGAATGGAATGAGAGTACGCAACATCAATCACAACAGACCGAACCTGAGCATATCAACCAAATTATGTTAAACATTCCAAAAGTAGCACAAAGCCAACAACAAGAAAACTATCAGGCTCAACCTCCAACTGTGCATTACAACCAGTGCAACAAGAATCAAGGCAGGGGTAAACAGAAACAACCCCCTCATAATTATACACCATTGCCTGAATCCTTGGCATCAATTTTCAATCACCTTTGCGAGGCCAAGGTTTTAAACTTGCCTAAGGAGCGCATCCTGGATCCTAATTGCCCCAAACCTAAGGGGTATAGGGAAGATCTCTATTGTGTTTACCATCGGTAAAATGGCCATGATATCCAGGATTGTGTTGCATTCAAGAATATAGTGCAGGATATGTTGGATAAGAATGAATTGCAAGACATCAACATATTCAAAAATCTTCTCCCCAATCATGGGGCCAACAACAATCAAGTTGAGCATGTCAATGAGGTGCACATAGCCCCACCTAAGGAGGGTTTTATAGGTATGATCAATACTACAATAAGAAGCAAAATATGCTTTGATCAGCCCAACATACCAAAAAATTCAACTAAAGTTGATAATCTATCACAGTCCATACCAACAATAAGTTCAATGCACTTACAAAAGGACCCTGTGATTGCCTTTCATAGGTAGGAGATTAAGACAATCTCTCAGGATGAACCTGATCCTCCACTCCACATCATAGTAAGCATCAATCAAATTCCGTACAAGAGAGTCTTGATTGACACTGGGTCATCCATCAACATCATCACAGCTGCAGCTTTGAAGTATTTAAATCTGCCACCTTCACGCATTAAGGACACAACATTTACATTGAGGGCCTTCAATGATGCTACTTCCCCAAAAATTGGCACAATAATCCTACCTATACAGGTTGGGATAAAGATGATACCTACATTGTGCCATATCTTGGAGGGTGAGAGGCAATACAACATATTGCTAGGCAGACCATGGATAAGGGATATGGAATGCATACCTTCCATAGTGCACCAAAACCTAAAATTCATACATCAAGGACAAGTGTATGTGGTCCCCCATGATCCTGAGCCATTCAAGTATTACAAGAAAGTTGATGAGACACAAGAAAAAGTGCCTTCTCAAGAGTTTGTGGCAATGGTCAATAGCGAGATAGAGGACCAAGTGACTCTAAAGTAGATAAAACAAGATGTGGTGCAATCAGATGTTGCTTCCCCATTGAAGGGATCAAAACCATTGGCATTAGTCACCCCTAACTCACTTCTCATGGTGCCTCCTCAAGAACAAGAACAATTGTTCCCCCACATCAGATAGGGGGTATCAAAGCTAGTACAATGCAACACTACGAAGTGAAACAGAAACATGAACTAAGTCATAAACATGAGCATGTGGATACCACTAACAAAGTGGATCATCATGAAGCATCCACATCAACTCAAATAAAGGAAATGGGTGAGTTACAGTTACCTAGTGTATCTTTAGCACCTACTTTATCACCTCCTTCAATAGACAATGGTATTTCAAACCAATCACTAGAAATACACATGAAAGTCATATCAGTATTGGAGCATATGCAAAATCACCTCTATAATATAGAGGCACAAATGGAGAAACAAAATGAGGCATTGCACTTTATCATGAACCAACTTGAGAGATAGAAGCAACCTTTATCTAAGGTCAAATTGTCTCCTAGGCAGCCACAAGAGAAGCCTCAACAAGAGCCCCCTGAGCCAACAAGTGACATACCTAGGGCTCAACTTGGTCCTCATACTAGGCCTAAGCATGCTAAACAATCAAAGCAGCAACAACGCATTTGGACTCCTTTAAATGAGTCTATGTCAGATATTTTTCAAAAGCTACAGGAAGCTAAGGTCATCACCTTACCTGACATAAAGCCTCTATACCCAAATAGAGCTAAACCCAAGGGTTATAGGGAGGACCATTACTGCATCTACCACCGAATAGAGGGGCATGGCATTTGCAATTGTAAAGGATTCAATAATGTAGTCCAAGACCTATTAGAGTAATGGGGTCATTCCCATAGATGGTTCATTCATTTCATCTCATCAAGATAGGGGCACCTCATAGAGGTCTGTGCCCCAATTGGGAGAGCTAATTTTTGTCACTCTTCCTAAGCAATATGACTACATTACAATAGGCAACATGCACATTGGGGGCACCTAAGGTATCATACCTTCCCCCTGTAACACCAAAAAAATATCAAAAACATTCAGATAACTTCAAAATATACAAAAACAATATAAAACATAAAAATACAAACAAATCAGAAAATAGTAAAATAAAAAATAAAAGGCACTAGGGGCATCTCTAAGCTGCTTGGTCAAATCTCATAAAAAATGCTCCAAGGGTATCTCTAAGTCACTTGGTCAAATTAATAAAAATGCTCCAAGGGTATCTTTATGCCACTTGGTCAAAAAATTAATAAAAAATGCTCCAAGGGTATCTTTATGCCGCTTGGTCAAATTCAAATTAATCAAAAATGCTCCAAGGGTATCTTTATGCCGCTTGGTCAAATTCAAATTAATCAAAACTGCTCCAAGGGTATCTTTATGTTGCTTGGTCAAATTCAAATTAATCAAAAATGCTCCAAGGGTATCTTCATGTCATTTGGTCACATTAATCAAAATGCCCCAAAGGCATCTTAAAGCCCTTTGGTCTAATCAAATCACAAAAGGCCCCAAAGGCATCTCAAAGCCCTTTGGTCTAATCAAATCACAAAAGGCCCCAAAGGCATCTCAAAGCCCTTTGGTCAAATCAAATCACAAAAGGCTCCAAAGGCATTTTAAAGCCCTTTGGTCAAAAGCAAAAAATAATGCAAAAATAAAAAATACAAAAACATTTGCATCTCACATCTGCATTCACATAGTTGCATTACATCTATTTCATTTGCATATGTTATGATCATAGTCTTGCAAATGATGCCATAGTTTGTATCACAATCACAATATTCAAGTCCATCTTCATCCATTCATCCATGTGTGTAATTGTGTTTTTCAACACAACCATTTCGTGTTGCTATAAGAAATATACTAAGGTTTCCTAGTCATTCAACCATATCTAGTGGTCTTATCAGCTTTTGTAGAAAGCCACCTTGATTAGTAGAGGGTAAGGTCTAGTTGTGATAGTACCTTGGATATTCAGGATCCCATCACTAATTGAAACACTAAAATCCTAGCTAGTACCAAGGAAAGATGAAAGCTACAAAAGTGGTCTAGGTTACCTTAAGTGAAAAGGATCTTCCTTGCTTATCCCCCTGTGTGACCGGTTCAAAGGTGCTGAGAATTGGCAAAAGGACAAGCTCCGCCCTACCCAATTAAATCCCTTGCTTTAATCAAAATGAGCAAAAATCCCGAGTCAAAGCAAATTTCAAATTCCAAAAGTCATTGTTCAAAGTATCAAAAGCACAAAAACAAAGTGAATAGTGATTATCATCACTACAAGAATCCCTTGCTCAAAGAAAAAAGAAAAACAAAAAAATCAGTCAAAAATAAACAGTGATTTTCATCACTAAACATGAGCAAGTATCCCAAATCAAAATGAAGAAAAGAAGGGAATGGAGCTTGAATCCCTGGAATTCTCAACATTATACAAAACTGGAAGGAGATATCCTTACGCATGATGATATGTCTATCACAATAGCTTTGGCATTTGTGTAGACCAATGTTTGCATGTGGATGAGCTAGCTTTAGGTAACCCAATACTGCCTAGTGGTATAGTCCAACTAAGTCCAACATAAGGATGAGATGAACACTTGAGGATCCCTGATCTTAGCAATGGGCTGAAAGAATCTTGCCTGACATCGGAGGAAATGCTTGAGTTCTATCTAAATATATATTCATTTGCACACATAGAGATAATGAATATCTAGGTACAGAGTGAAAGCCTTGCTTTTCAAAAGTCTCGTATGGTCAGTACATAACTGTTGATAGGGTAACTAGAGTGTTTGAAGTCTCAGGAAAAACCTCAAAAATTCCTACATAGCAACAAATCATTCCATCAAATCATACATACATATCACCTCATCTCACCCCACATTTGATTTTTAAATGATTAAGTCTTATTATAAGAATTATTGTTTATTCATGATTTTTATACATTATGTGGTGTCACCCATTAGATTGTTAAACTCATATCACATGCATACCTTATATTTTAAGTGATTAAAGCATACAGGTTCATGTACATTAGATCACCATCATAATGCATTTCACACATTTCATTTATCATATCATAACAATACAAGTTAAGATGCATACAATTAAATCAAAATTAAACATGCATTTAACAATAAAAACTGCATCCATAAATGCATACATCATAAGGACTAGATCATACCATCTAATGCATATATCTATCATCTAGCTAGCACATGTCACCAATACATTGCATACATATAGCATAATCAAATCATTATCTTGGCATAGCATCCATCATTGCATCCATAGCATAAAATCAAAACAAAAATATTTCTAAACATCAACTGGGGCAATATTGGTATCATACCTCCCCTAGTCAAAAAAATCAAATAGTTAAGCAATCAATTTACAAATGCCCCAAAGGACACAAGCCCTTTGGTCAAAAATAAAATGCCCCAAAGGGGATAAGCCCTTTGGTCAAATCAAAATGCCCCAAAGGATGCAAGCCCTTTGGTCAACTTAAAAATGCCCCAAAGGACATAAGCCCTTTGGTCAACTTAACAAATGCCCCAAAGGACATAAGCCCTTTGGTCAACTTAACAAATGCCCCAAAGAGCATAAGCCCTTTGGTCAACTTAACAAATGCCCCAAAGGATGCAAGCCCTTTGGTCAACTTAACAAATGCCCCAAAGGACGCAAGCCCTTTGGTCAACTTAACAAATGCCCCAAAGGACACAAGCCCTTTGGTCAACTTAACAAATGCCCCAAAGAGCATAAGCCCTTTGGTCAACTTAAAAAATGCCCCAAAGAGCATAAGCCCTTTGGTCAACTTAATAAATGCCCCAAAGGATGTAAGCCCTTTGGTCAACTTAACAAATGCCCCAAAGGATGCAAGCCCTTTGGTCAACTTAAAAAATGCCCCAAAGGAATCACAAACCCTTTGGTCAAATCACCCCACAAACATAGCAGTCTATGTTTTTGCTCAGCGTTGTGTTTTTCCACACAACACATCACAAAAAGGGGCATCTGTAGACACCTAAAATATGTCATGTTTAGGAAACCACTCATATGAGCACATCTGAAGACCATATGTCCAATTTTGGACCTTTACAAGAGAAATCAGTGGTCCTAACCACTCAAAATGGTAGTTTTAACCCATCCAAGCTTAGCCACTATAAACTAGAGTGGTTGGATCCTAGCCTCTCAAGATCAGAGTGACCAAAACTTAGCCATTGTAGACGATAATTGCGAAATCTTAGTCACTGTATATGATAGAAACTAAGTCATAAAAATCATTTTGTCGACAAACAAGCCTAATCAGGGGCGAAAGTGGTAGTTTGCATACAATAAAGTGAGCGGGGACAACTTTGCATTCCCCCTCACAACCAGTTTACATGGGAGACTTAAGTCCATAGTTAGACTTTAGTTAACTAGCCTCCAAACATAGACAAAGGAAAAAAGCTTCTCATGCTAACAACCAGTTTACATGGGAGACTTAAGTGGGTAGTTAGACTTTAGTTAATCGGCCTCCAAACATAGACAAGGACAAAACTTCTCATGCTAACGACCAGTTTACATAGGAGACTCAAGTGGGAAGTTAGACTTCAGTTAACTGGCCTCCAAACATAGACAAAGGGCAAAAGCTTCTCATGCTAACAATCAATTTGCATAGGAGACTCAAGTGGGCAGTTAGACTTTCGTTAACTGTCCTCCAAACATAGACAAAGGACAAAAGCTTCTCATGCTAACGACCAGTTTGCATAGGAGACTCAAGTGGGCAATTAGACTTCAGTTAACTGGCCTCCAAACATAGACAAAGGACAAAAGCTTCTCATGCTAACAACTAGTTTGCATAGGAGACTCAAGTGGGTAGTTAGACTTCAGTTAACTAGCCTCCAAACATAGACAAAGGACAAAATCTTCTCATGCTAACAACCAGTTTGCATAGGAGACTCAAGTGGGTAGTTAGACTTCAGTTAACTAGCCTCCAAACATAGAAAAATGACAAAAGCTTCTCATGCTAACAACCAGTTTGCATAGGAGACTCAAGTGGGAAGTTAGACTTCAGTTAACTGACCTCCAAACATAGACAAAGGACAAAAGCTTCTCATGCTAACAATCAGTTTGCATAGGAGACTCAAGTGGGCAGTTAGACTTTAGTTAACTAGCCTCCAAACATAGACAAAGGACAAAAGCTTCTCATGCTAACAACCAGTTTGCATAGGGGACTCAAGTTGGTAGTTATATTTCAGTTAACTGGCCTCCAAACATAGACAAAAGACAAAAAGCTTCTCATGCTAACTCTCACTATGCATGAGAAATTCATTCCTAGGGCTTGGACATAGACCTAGGGTTTCATCTATAAAATGTGCAAGCCTGAGAGCACCAGAAGAGAGAAGAGGATCGGATATCAATTCTGAGACCAAGGATGATCTTTTAGCAGACTTCTTTGAGAGAGCTTTTTCTTGGAGAGCATACACAACGAAGCCCTATCGGATTGGAGAGCAGATCTGAGCACCCTTGAGGAGAAAAGAAGTGCTAGCCAACTGAGAGGTAATCATCCATACACATATGGTAATCATTTAACATTAGTAGCAACTTAAGCCCATAGTATTTGGGTCAATAGAGAGGGATTTCATCTTAGCGGTCGTTGTCCTGGATAGTGGCCCACAAACCTAGTCTAGGGTTTAGGTGTTAGTTTCTCTTATTCTGCTTTCTTTATATTTCACATCATTAGCATAAGATCCATTTTGCTTCATTTCTTTGCTTTCATAGCACTAGTTTCATTGCATTTATTATCATTGAGCATATTTCCTTTTATTGTCAGATTTACTACTAACAGCCTCATCCAAGGAGGCAATCTCGGATAGCTAAGCATGTGCTATTGTTTTCATGATCACAGGACTACAGGTTCATCAGACATGGATTAGCAACATTCGAAAGCACAAAGATCCCTCCAGGAATTATACTTGGAGAAGGAGGCATCTGTAAGCCCTCATACATTTATGTGTGCAGAACCGAGAAGCCTTTAAAAGCGCACCACCCCTTGCGAGGGGACATCTTACCCACTTGTAATTCATTGTATCGAAATGGGTATCCCTCAGAGGGACCGACATGTAACCGGGTTTCAATATCAATAAAAGGATCTCTCTTTGTTATTTTCGTGTTATATGCATTTCATGGTCTTTCATTTTCATTTTGGTATAATATTGCAAGTAGAGTAAAGCGGTGTGTGCGTCCCGGGGTCGCTACAAAATGAGTGCAACATGTATGTTAAGAAATGTGTCAAATGTCAGCATCATGCTAATCTTACACAATTGCCATCGCATGGCTTACAACCCATCCAAGTGGCTTGGCCATTTGCTCAGTGGGGACTAAATCTTATAGGCAAGATCTCTCCTCCATCATCGGGCTAACATACATTTATAATCACAACTACTGAGTATTTTACAAGGTGGGTGGAAGCAATACCCTTAACAATGAGAACTGGATCTCATATAGAAGATTTTATACAGGATCATATCATAAGTCATTTTGGGATTCCATCCAAAATAATATCGGATAATGGAATGTCCTTCAAGAACAAAACTGTGAGAGCTTTGACATCTAAATAAAGAATCAAATAGTTTTGCGACTCCATACTATCTGCAAGAAAATGGGTAGGCTAAAGCTTCAAATAAGACAGTTGTGGCCATCTTGAAAAAGACGGTCTAAAAAAACCATAAATATTGGCATATGCAGCTACCTCTTGCATTATGGGCTTACAAAACTAGTATTCGGATGCCCACTGGGGCAATGTTGTTCTCACTAGTATATGGCACTGAAGCCATTATGCCCTTGGAATTGGAAATTCCAATGCTTCGCATCGCATTGAAAGAGTTCATCGATGATGACACCACGTGGTAAGCTTGACTAGATCAATTGATGTTGCTGGATGAACGTCACATGAATGCCCTAGAGCATCTCCGTGTTTATCAGGAGTGACTAAAACGAGCTTACAATATCAAAGTCCACCAAAGAGAATTTGAATTTAGGGATATTGTCTTGAAAGAGAACCAACATAACTCTAATTTACTACCAAATATGCGAGACAAATTTGCGGCTAATTGGCCAGGGCCCTATATCATATATGAAAATATTGGTTCGGGTACTTATCGCCTAACATCGCTAGGAGGTGTTGAGGAGCCTAAACCTCTCAACATCATCCATATTAAGGTGTTTTATGCTTGAGAGCATAGTAAAATGCTTTGAGGGTTTGCTTATAACCACTCGATCATCCCAAAAGGCTCCAAGGGTTGCTAAAACTGCTTGGTCATATCAGTCAAAGGCTTTGAGGGTTTGCATAAAACTACTTGGTCATCCTAAAAAGCTCCAAAGGTGTTTATAAGCCCTTTGGTCAACCCCAAAAGCTCCAAGGGTTTCTAAAAAATTGCTTGGTCAACCCAAAAGCTCCAAGGATTCTTAAATATCGCTTGGTCATCCCAAAAAGTCCCAAAGGTGCTCATAATCCCTTTGGTCAAACCCAAAAGGCTCCGAGGGTTTGCTTAAAACCGCTCGGTCATCCTAAAAAGCTCCAAGGATTTTACTAAAAAATCACTTGGTCAATATAAAAGCTCCAATGACTTTTTCTCACCATTTGGTCACTCCGAAAGGCTCCAAAGGCATGTACTCACCGTTTGGTCAGATATGAGGCTCAAAAATCATAAAAATAATAAAATCAATAAAATCCAAAAAAATTGGTAAAGCATAAAATCAAAAAACATTTGTATTTGTATTTTACATGTTCATTTGCATTCACACATGCATTCACTGCATCACATTGCATATAGACATTCGTCATCCATTGCATTCCGTAGTAGGAGGTATTATGTTCGTCAGTATCACAAATGATACCATTTTTGTGTATGAATCATGCATATCTGCATTTATCATAAATCCATCATTCATGTGAATAATTGTGTTTTTCAACACAGCCCATTTTGTTTCTATGGAGAATATACTAGGGTTTTTTGGTCATTCAATCATACCTAGAGGTCTTCTCAAGAGTTGATAGAAAGCTTGCTTTGCTTTTGTAGCTGAGTTTCAGTTAGTATAGCCATGACCATATCAGAATCCTATCACTAATCAACAAATTAAACAATCCTAATAATGACTAGGGGAAGATGAAAGTCGTGAAGCAGGATTGGGTATCCTGAGGTGAAAAGAGTTATTCTTTCTTATCCCTCTATGTGTATGGTATGGGAAATATTGGTATTTGGAAAAAGTACAGGTAGTTCCCTATTCAGAATCCCTTTCTTATGATAAAATGAGCAATATCCTAGAGTGACATCCCACATCAATCCTCAATATTGATACCCTAGATCGATATCATAGATCGACTTCCCAGATTGATATCCCATATTGATATCATAATATCGATATCCTAAATCGATATACCAAAAACATATACCAAACTAATCCTCCAAAGGGAGGTTTTTGAAGAAAATTACCACATGTAAATGCTAAAAATTGAAGATCAAATGAAGATAAAAAATCAGGCTTAAATCAAGTTCAAAGTGAAGATCAAGTTAAGATCATAAATCAAAGTTCGAGTGGAGATCAAATGAAGATCAAAAATCCAATTTGAAGAGAGATCAAATGAATATCCAGAGATAGTTTAGATTCAATATGGAATCGACTCCCTTGCTTCACCACATATGAGTAAGTATCCCAAAAATGGAAGGATAGAAAGGAAGGAGCCTGAATCCTCGGAATTGTCGGCACTACTGTACCTTACGCATGATGATATGTCTGATACACTTGCATTTTTTTGTGTGCAGACCAATGTTTGAATTTGGAAGAGCTAGCTTCAGGTGTCCTGCATTGCCTCGTGTCTTAGTCCAACTAAAATCTAAACTTATGATTGGATAAGATATTTTTGGAGCCCCTATATTAGCAATGGGCTGAAAGAATCCCGCCTAACATCGAGGAAGGCTCGTGTCTTATCTTAATATACTCATGTGCACACATAGAGATAATGAATAGTTAGGGCCTATCCTAGCAAAAGTATTGCACTTCAGAAGTCTAGTGTGGTTAGTATGCAAATTTTGATAAGTCTACTAGGGTTTTTGAGTCTCATAGAAAACCTCAAAAATTTCTCTAATAGCAACAAAATACCAAATATCACAAACCATATAGAATAAAATCATCAAACTACAAAGTATCAAATCCATGATACATCATTACATAAATCATGATCAAGATATAGGATAGATACCATATGGATATTATAAATAAAATTTAGTTGGCCATTGACTATATTGTGCACATTTTTCAAACTTGCCAAAGAAAATAGAATGACACATTATATCATTCACATCATACAACTTCATACCATTGCATTTCATATATGGGTGATTAATTGATTAAATTCGTATTATGAGGATTTCCAATTACATTCATTATTTTTATGGAAGGGTGGTGTCATCCATTAGATTGATAAACACATATTGCATTCATCCCTTATGTTTTAAATTATTAAAGCATACAGGTTCATTTACAGTAGATTACCATCATGTAAATAATGCATTACATACATTGCATCAACATATCATGATAGTGTCATAAAATTAAATGCATGCAATAAAATCAAATCAAATATGCATTTAAGTAAACATCTCATCCATATGCATCCATCATATATAGCACATCTAAACATCTAGATCACTGCATATCATCATCATCATAAATAGAATAGCTATCTAGTGCATGTCATCCATACATCACATCATATAACATCAAATAAACATAAAATTAAAAATACACAAGGACACATAATGAGCCATAAATGATCAAATCATATATATATATGTGTGTGTGTGTATGTCCAAAAGAGTACATCAAGAGTACAAGATGCCCGCAGGCTACAATCGTGTAGGTCCTAGACCTTACACCAAAAATGATACATATACAAAAATGTATCCTGGATCTGATAGAGCCCTAGCTTTGGCCTGCTCCTCCTGAGATGGAGCTCTCACTGCCTCCATCAGCCTTGTGCTTTGGAGCCTCATCTATAGTTAGATTATGGTTCCTATTGTGTACCCTACTGAGATCCCTGTGTGCCACCTAATACAAAGAGGCCTAGCACATGGGATACTAGTATCTATGTGTGGTGAGACATGTGACTAGAGGTCGTAGAATACTAACTAATATCTCTAGTCCTGGTATGGGAGCTGCCTCCATGTGTGCTAGAGAACCTATGTGTCCTCTCGATCCTATGAGTTTGCTGACTAGAGCTCACTGTGGACTGCCCCATAGTCCTGGACCTGGTCTACTAAGACCCTACAGCATGTGAATCCTATGGGACATCCCCACCTATCAACCTGATGTGACCCTCAAAATGGTCTATGCGAGCTACCCTAGCTTTGTGCCTAGCATTAGCATCCACAAATAGGTCCTGTAAGCATCGAATATTTGACATCGAGTCATGATCACCTGGTAATAATGATGATGGTGCAGCTTGAGGTCCCATAATAGCCTGGGAGGATGAAGGATCCCCCTCTATGCCCTAAGAAAATATTGCTCTATAATAGCCTCACTCCACTGTGCCAGTGCCACATCACTTGCACTAGTGAGATCACAGACCTAAGTCTCTATCGCTATAGCCCACACTATAAGACCCATGATCTACTCCTGAGCCTCAACAAGCTACCTATCCCTGTGAGCTAGCTTCACATTTAGAAGGGTGATAGAAGTATCCCACTGCAACTGTTGAGTCTACAGTATTTTGACCTGACTCTGTAGATCTACAACTTGAGCGAGGAGCTGCCCTACCTCACTTTCAAGAGCTGCCTCACCCTCCTCATCCTCCTCCTCATCCTCTACCTACAGAGCCTCCTCTGTAGTGGCCTCTACGCCCCATATTCCCTCAGTCTGCTGGTGCACCCTACACCCATATAGATCAACCTCTGACTCTGCCTGGTCATCTACCCTGCCTAGAGGTCTTGATCCCTAGCATTATAGTAGGGACCACAATGTGTCATATTCTAGGGTGGTCCTAGCCCTGCCATCCCTAGACTCCTAGAAATTTTTAGCCTCATCTCCAAGTATCATAGACTGAATCCACAGTAGGTGTGTCTCCAAGACTAGACACTTGTAGACAAAAGTAATCTCTGGGATGTCCTGCACTAGGTCGAACTGTCATAGGATGTGAGAGTAGAACTGGTAATCCCTAACCTTGACCTTACGACCAAGTAGATACCTATCTCAGTGAGCCTGTCATAGCCGCTCGCCTACCTCTATCCAGTCTAGGCAATCCATGTAGGGATGCCACTTAATGTCATTCGGTTTGAGCACTGTAAATCATGTAATGTAATGATCAACATCATCAGCATGGGTCCTACTCCATAATCCCTCCTCCTCCCAAGGCCAACATGTGACATAACACTGATGATCATCATCGATGGTAGAAATATGAAGGGGCAGCTCTACGGGATGCTCTATCCTAATATGCTACTAGCCCCAGATCTATAGTAGCAGGCTGCAACTAATACCATGATGGCTCCAATTGGTGATCTGGTACAACTCTTGGTAGAGCTATCATAGTAGAGTTCTCCCCTAGGCTAGCAGTAGTGGCTGAGTAGTGGAGCTTTGAATAACTCTCCTGAAACTGACTAGAAGGTTCTAGGGAATCCTCACACTCTAGGAGTCTGGAAGAACAATCTACACCATGAGGTGCATGAAGATTGCCTCTCTCAAAGAGAAGATGTGTTGACCCTGCCAATATCCGATGTGGACTCCTCCATGATCAATCATACACTAAGCCTCCTGGCTTCGGTCGCCAAATATCGCATCAAATATGGGACCCTTACTCCATGATGAGGAAGAGGTGATGGTCTCACCATAAATAGGGATCCTAAAGATCTGATATACCTCCTCAATAGTGATAGTCATCTCACTCATGGGCAGGTGAAAGGTGTTGGTTCGCACATTCTAGCGTCGGGCCAACGTAGTCAAATAGGCCTAATCTACCCTAATAGTGGGTAGATCTAGAATGTAGCCGAAGCCGATGGCTCCAAACCACATCCGCTCTCCAGGAGTGAGCTATCTGCGAAGAGTATTTAGAAGGTCTGGCTCACAAGCTCTAGAGGTCAACCCTCTGAAATAAAAACATTGTATAAGATAAAATCTAACTAAAAAGCAAGCAAAAATAGATAAAAAATGACCTTAAAAATGTCAAAAACATTTAAAATTTGATAAAAAGATAAAAATATGTCACAAAGCATTCAAAAATATCAAAAATATCAATTAGGCAAGTCGGAATTGCATTAAATGATATTAATTGCCTATTAAACCTTAGAAAAATTAAAAATTTGATAATTTTTTTTGTAAATTCCACGAACCGTGGGTCAACCCTATGGTCCGCATATGGTTAAAATTTGACCGTTGTAGTATGAATGCAAACCGCAGCTGCAAGTTGCGGTCTAGAAAGGATACCCATTTTGGGTCACTTCCTAGCCTTGCTGATCAAAAAAATTAAAAAACTAATCTAACATAATCTAGTGTGGGGTTCATTACCAACTGTTTAATAAAATTGATTTACCGCATTACTTAATATGGTTCATTTTAAATTGGTATTGATTATGAGGACTCGGTTTTGAGTTACCTTGTCCGCTCTGTTGCCTTTGCTAGTCAATGGTTGTCCAGGATCCGCCATCAGGGTATAGGTGTGAGGTATGGTTGAGTTTTAGGTAGCGTTCCGAATTAGGGATGTCTTCTACCTCTCAAAGCTCTCACAAATGTAGTTGCTTTCAAGAAAATAATAAAATATTTAAATGGAAAAGGCTACTTATAGGTCCTCCTAATTTTTGTAGATCACAGCTAACACCTGTGGTCTCGAAATTAGGGTTTTCAACTCGTAGGTCCGACCTACAGTTCCAAAAATTTGAAAAATTCAACTGTAGACCGTACTCGTGATTCACAACTAGCATTAAATGCACTCAAACCAAATCATGGGAAGGTCTAAAATGACAAATTAATGACTCCTAACGGATAAAATTTCAAAGAGAGCAATAAATATTGTAAATTTGGTGATGTTCAAAGAACCAGGATCAATCAATAAATCAAAATCAACAAAAAAATCAAATAATTAAAAACCAAATGCACCTCGTACTCAGTAATTTACCCTATACACTTGGCGGTTGCAGCGACTTACGATCCATGAAATCTGGCAAGATGAGTAAATTACCATGAGGACATTTGGGGCAAAAATTGTCATCGTTGATATGATATTCTTCTTTTCAATCCCTAAGAATGCCTTCAAGGCCAGAATGCTCCACGAAAATGAGGTATTTCATGTCATTTCTCCTATGACATATTTTCAGCAAATCATCAATAACTTGATTCAACACAAATCTAATTGGATTTGTATCATTTTGATTCCCTAAGATGACTATTATAGCCTGACTACTCCATGGGATAGAAATGTGCAAATACTATTAATAGTTGCAATCAGAAGCTGAATTAGGCCTAGCCAAGGCATTAAAATGCTCACATCTAAATTTGTTCAGATCATTCATTGTGGTCAAGCGACCTCGTTGCTTCATACAATGTCATTACATTCATTGATTCATAACTTGAAGGGGGAGTCATAATATCAAATCATAATCAAAGTCAACAGAAGATCCTTGAAATCGTAGATCCCTTGATCTTGTCAAAATTACATTTTTCCTTGCGAATCATTGTCAACAACTATCATAAGTTTACCCCTTTGCTTGGGGAAATAACAAATATGAAGTTTGCTTGTTGTTCTTCGCATTTCGAATATATGGGTTAGAATATACCTATGGAATGCACAGCTGCACTGAATGATATGATATGGGCACAAGCTTTTTCAAATGTAAGCCTTTCACCCAATTGGAAGCAATGATTCTAGGATGTGCATCCTTTTCCAGAACCTAGGGCATCTAATTTTGATTCAACTAATGATCATCATAGAACCTTTGGCATCATTTTAGGAGGTATATTTTTTCTCAACGTTGTTCGATCTCACAGTGCATCTCAAAAGGAGCATCTATAGACACCTAAAACGTGTCATGTCGAGGGTGAATACTCATATGGACATGCTACAAGACCATATGGAAGATCTTGGATAGAATCCAAGATAGAGCAATGGTTCTAACCACTAAATTTGGGCTCCTTGGCCTACTCATTTTGGACCACAACTATAACCTGCAGTCTTAACTGAAGTTCAGTTGGCCTTTATCCAAGCCAAATCAGTTTGAACGACTATTTATTATAGAATAAGGTGGTTAGAGGATGAAATATTCCAATCCAACTATCCTAACCACCACTTCTTGATCTTGGCTTCTCCATGAAGCCACCCCTAGCCCTGGGACATCCTATAAGTACCCCTTTGAATTAGGGCAATGATATAGAGCATTTTGATAGTGAAGCACTATCAAAATATTGTATCAAAAAAGCATTGGAGTTTAGAGCAGCGAAGCCCTGTCGAATTATGGACTCACTTGAGTGCATAGAGAGAGCTTTGTTGCCATCATCATTGTCAATTTGTCAAGCATCATGATGAATTATGCTATGGATACCCTAAGGAACTAGGAGAGCCAAGAAATGTGAATTTGGGAAAATGAAGGCCCAATTGTGCAATTTAAATGCCAAATTAGTCGTAGGACACTGAGGCAACCCTTGATCATCAATTTTACAAGGAGGATCAAGCCCACTACCCTAGAATTGGAGGTCAAACCTATTTGGTTGCAGGTCGTGGCTGTCAACCATGGTTTATAGTGTAGACCACTCATCAGAGCTACGGTTTTCCATAGGTGTAAGATCTCCTTACCATTTCTTCTTCCAGTTTATGTAGATAGGATAGATTAATCATTTTACTACTTTATTTGGTAGATTAAAGACTTTGACTGATCGAGTTAAATATTTGATTAGTTTATTTCCATCTTGGTAAGTAGGACCTAATTAGATTCTTTTTATGCTTTAATGCTTCATTTTGTATAATGTATGTCATAGATTGATAGTTGTATTTCGTGTTCATATATTTCCATCAATCTTGATAGGATTTGCATATGTTTAGCATAGTTTATGCACTTTCTTGATTTTATGTCATTATGCTATTCTCATACCATTTGTCTTTAAAGGACCTCATCATGAGAGGCTTCCTATGCTTTTGACATTCTTGTGTTGTTTCTTGATCGTAGGATACAAGTTTTAAAGGAGCTACAACCATCCATTTCCTTCCTCAATGCGAAGAAGAGGGTCTACTCCACCCTAGAGCAGTTCGTGTCACCCTGAAGGGCACTTTTAAATCACACCTACCCTTGAGAGGGAAATAACTACATCCTATTGTAACAATTGTATCAAGATGATTATCCCTAAAAAGGATGTACTTGTAATTTGAGTTTAGCATCAGAATATAATAGAATAAAGCGTCTTTTATTGATTATTTCGTTGTCAATTTCTTGTTCTTGTATGCATTTTGTATTTTTTTGTCAATTTTTGCAATAGGATACATTAGGTGTGAGACTTTTTGGTGGTTACAGTTCTAGTTCTCTATCTCCAAAATATTTCTTCTTTAGCCAGAATATTGTGAAAACTGGTCAAAAGAGATTTTTCTTTATCTCTCCAATCAACACGAATAGATCCAGACTCTAGAGCCATTTCCACATCTTTCAATTGATATTGAGTTTCCATTTTTTAATTAAAATTATTACCAAACACCTCTTTATTCCATATTTTTGATTTTTTTTTCTAAATTTCAACCTTTTAGATATTTAGGATAAAATAGGACCAAAGAATATTTGACTCTACCATCCTACAATTTTACCCTCAAGATCCTAATTTTTCAATCACATGGATTCAAAGCGAAAGGTCTTATTGAACTTTCATTCTCCCAAGACTTCATGAAGTATAGGGTTATGATCTGACCCAATTCTAGGAAGATAAATCAAAGAAGAATTCTCTAGAACATACATTCCTTCCTTTAATATCAAAAATCTATCAAGCCTGACTTCGATTAACTGATCTTCCTTTATTCTATTACTCCAAGTAAATTTATCACATCTAAAATCAAGATCTAGAAGTTAATTATGATTAAAAAAGTTGGTAAAGTCCTCCATTCCTTTAGACCATAAATTACTACCTCCTTTTTTTTATCAAAGTGGTATAGAGGAGTGTTGAAATCTCCAACAAGAACCCAACATTCCTTCATAAACCGTTCTCTTATTTGACTTAGGATATTCCAAATATTTTCCTTATCAAGGATAGATTTAGGTATGTAGACATTAGATAAAACCCATATTCTATTTGAAGTCTTGCAATGAAATAGAATATTCAAAATCCTATCTGAAGTAAAAATCAAAGATCCTTCCAAAATTGAAGGATCCCATAAGCAAAGAAGCCCCCAAAAAGATCCCACAATATGGCTAATAGCAAAATCAACATCTTTCTAAATAATATTTTTTATCCTAATGCTATTGGCTAAATCTACCTTTATTTCTTGGACCAAAACAATTGAAGGAGATAAATATTTCCTCAGAGATGATAGAATTCTCTACTTGGTATGGCCATTAAGACCTCTTACATTCTAGGATAAAATATTCATTTAATAATATTTGAAGTGGAAGTCATCAACGTTCCCATGAGAAGAGGACCGTGAGTCTCAAGACTTAGGAAGAAATCCACCAATATTTTTCTCGAATGATCTAGTGTAGATCGTTTCCCCTCAATAATATTATCGTTTGTGGCATGCTGCAAAGCATCTTGCTTGACTGGTCTTCCCACTTTTCTTTGCCTTACATCAGGTATTGCATTATATTTCTTCTAAGGGCTAGGCCCATCAACTATTTTGTAACTATATTTCAAGGAGCCAGAAGAGTTTAGATCCCTAAACACTCTCTTACCAAGAGAATTAGAATATTTACTAGAATCTTATAGCTTACCTAAATTTTTAAGTAGGGAACACCTAGAATTTACTAAACTCAAATCAGAAAGCTTTTAATTAGAGATTTACCTAGGATTTCATAGTATTTTAAACAAATCTATCACTATTTGGATATTCTTCTTTCACAAGAGCAACAACATCAGTACCAAAAACCAAATTGCTATCTTTCATAGGAATAGGATTCAAGCTTCCAAGGAATTTAACTAAAGTGGGATCCATAGACCCCTCCTTGTGAACCCATTTCCTTTTAGAAGTATTCTTATTTGAGGTGATTCTAACATGGTACAGATGGCTAGAGCTCAAAGAAAATGAAATAAAATTTTCAAATTCCATTGGATACTTCCTAACGCCTAGTTCTAAGATTAATTCAATCAATTTCGGTAGATCTGGATCAAGAATGACATTGACACATATTTTTGCTACCACTATTTTGTATTTGGAGTGTTTTGGCCCATATATCATGATTAATTTACCAAAAAATTTAGCTATCCCTCTTAAAATATCCATATGCCAAAAATGAAATGGTAAGTTGGGAAGCCTTATCCATATAGGAGAAAAATTTATTTTTATAACTCAAGATCAAACTCCATTCCCCACCTTCTAAACAATATGCTCCTTATACCAAAGAACCAAGGGCCTCCAATCAAAATGTGAAGCATTTTTTATTTCTTAGATAATTTGAAAAGGATAAAGTGTTTTAGAAGAGCAAAAATCTCCAAAATACCATAGTGAGTCCACCGTAGAAGAGCCCATTTTCTAAAGTTGTTCATTGCTATGAAATTTGTGGAAGAAACAATCATTCACAAAGATATTATTAGTATAAAATAAATAATGATGTGAATATGAACTATTAATGGATAAGAATGTGTGGATGGAGTAATATGAAAGACATGATAACAATGATAGCACTAAATGGATTCTTTCAAAAAATAATTCTAATTCCAAATGTGGCTAGAAAAATAATTTGAACTTGTTCAACAACAATTGATAGAAAAAGGAATATAATTAGTACCCAAATAAAAACATGTCAATATGCACCATAAAAGTCTAAAAACCAAGACCATAATGAAGGATTGAAAACATAGTTACAAACATCTTGATTTAATATCCATATGATCCAATTTTTTGTAATTCAGTAGGGTTGTCAATTCAAATCACATTGGAAATTGAATTTTTGAAAAATTTGGTGATTTTTGTTGATTGATTTAAAAAAAAAAATGGGAATCATGATTTTTTCAAAAAATAATAATTCCCAAGGCAAAAAAATACCTACAAGCACACAAGTAGAGAAAATTCTATATTGTTTTCTTCATTTTACCTCATATTTACCTATTATAAATTAGAGAAAGGGTTCTACCTACCTACTACCACACCAAACAAAATATGCTAGTGCATCCTAGCAACCAATTTTTTGTAGCCAACCACCAATAACCATCCAAAGGATTCATCTGAGGTAAGAAAATATTTTGCAAACTCTTTCTTTTTAATTTCAAACGTGTTTTTTAAGATTAAAACTAAATGCAACAACCGCCCAACTATAACATTTGAGCTAGAAATTTGAGAAACCATGTCATAGTTTCAACTTTTTTTCTCCTTTTAAGTAAATATTATTGCTTGAGAACTATGTATGTAAGCCCATATTTTTAGCTATCAATGTTTAAATTTTAAACCCTAAACCTTAGTTCAAACTTTAAACTAGGGATTAGTGTTTAGTTTTTTCTTTTAAAGTAATTATTTGTAACATTCTTGTTACTTGTTTCCATGTGGAGCCACAAAATAAAATAGTGAAAAGATATCCAGCATGGAATTATATAAAGGAATGGGAAAGGAAAGAAAAAATTTATTGTAAATTTTGTGATTTTTCATTCATGGAGGCATATACTGCCTCAAATTCCATCTGGCAAAGATATCAGGAAAAATGTTAGGGTATGGCAAAATGTGTTGATTGAAGTTATGAATGAATGTAATGTTCTATTCTATAATAAATAGGACAAAAAAGACCTCAAATTAAAACAAAGTGATGCCATGTCACCCCCCTTCTCGACCTTGTATAGACTATATCAACAACATTTTTAGCCAGTTTCACCATGAGAATTTGAGTCCATCAGTTGCACACATGAGGAGTGGGATGGATGAGTCCTATTTTACAAAATATTTCATGCCATAGGTACAACCCATGCTTGAGGGTATGATTACATGGAACTAAGAAAGACATAGGTTAGTGAGGAAGGTCACTACTAGTTTTGGTATTTTTTTACATTCCCTTAAATGTTGAAAGGTATTAGCGATGCATGGTAGATGTCATCACAATTTTTGGCATAGGATTTAAGTCACAAACATATCATGACATTAGGGGCCCTATTTTTCAACATTTCATGGATGATATCTAGGTTGTTCTTAAATACTAGTGTAGGGTGTGGATGAAGAAGGGTTACAATATCATGTCTTATGGGTGGACCGATGGGAGGGGAATAACCTTAATTAATTTTGTGGTTGCTTCTATAGAATGAATTGCATTCCTCAAGTTAGTATATGCATCAACACAAGTGAAGAGTACCAAAATTATTGTAGGATTATTGGGGGAGGTTGTGTTGGAGGGTGGGGAGAAGAATGTTGTCCAAGTCATCATGGAAAATGCAACAATGTATGTAACAATTGGTAAGATTTTGGAGGAGATATTTCCCACAATTTTTTTCACCCCATGTGAATCCCATTATCTTGATTTTATCCTAAAAAATATTGGGAAATTACCTAGGGTGTTAGAGGTTGTACAAAAGTCTAAGGCTATCACAAAAATCATCTACCACTATACATGGGTCCTCAACATCATGAGGTATTTTATTGGTGGAAGGGAGCTAGTGTGGGATAGATTTATATGATTTTCCATAAAATTTATGATATTGTAGAGCTCTATGATGCAAGAGGATCATTTAAGTAGATGTTTGTGAGTGTCTGAAGAACATAATCTTATACTGAGAGGGGGAATGAACAATATAAGATAATTTTTTTCTTTTCTTTCCCAAAAAATATTATCCAATATTATCAATGGAAATATTAATAACAATAATCAAAGCAATGCACAAATAATCACATATAAGAGAGACACAAATTTAACGTGGTTCATCCAATGTGGGCTACTCCATGGAGAAAATATTTCTTCTAAATTTTCTCAATAAATATCTTGGGAATCAATTCCCTATTACAATGTTTATGGACCTTTGTCCAAAGGAGACACCAATCCCCTATGCTCTGATTTGTGGATCTCTCTCCACAATAGAACTCTATTCCCTTTTCTCTGGTTTGTGTAACTTGATCTAGGATAACTTTATATCCTTAAATGGTTCGAGGATATCTCTCCATAGAATAACTCTATCTTCCTAGCTGGTTCATGGATTTCACTCCACAAGAGAACTCTATCCCCTCTGCTCTGGTTCATGTATCTCTCTCCACAAGAGAACTCTTTCCCCTTGCTCTGGTTTATGGATCTCTCTCCACAGGATAACTCTTTCCCCTTGATCTTTTTTGTGGATATCTCTCCATAGGATAACTCTATCCCCTCTACTCTAGCTGGTGATCTTATAGAAGACTTCTACCCCCACTGCTCTGGCTTGTGGATCTCTCTTCATAGGAGACATATGTCCCCATTATACTGGCTGATGGATATCTATCCACTGGATACTATTGTCCTCTTTAATCTATCACCTCCAAAGCCTGCTCTCAACTCTGTCTCAAATCTACACCAAAATCTATTCCAAGTCTAGCACAAATCTACTCTAACTCTGCTTACAAATTTGCTCTTAATTCTATCTGAAATATGCCCTAAGACTTAACAGAAAGCTTGAATAAATCATTAATCAAACCTATTCTCAATTCTATCTCAAATATGTCCTCAAGCCTTAACACAAATCTTGAACAAATCAGCAACCAAACCTGCTCTCAAATCTGCTCAAATCTATCCTCAAAACTTCTCAAAATACTTGTTCAAATCTATCTTCAAGACTTCTCAAAAGACTTGCTCAAATATGCTCTGAAGCCTTCTCAAAAGACTTGCTCAAATATACCTTCAAGACTTCTCAAAAGACTTGCTCAAATCAGCCTTCAAGCCTTCTCAAAAGACTTTCTCAAATATACCTCAAAGCTGCTCACTAAGCCTACTCAAATATTTCCAAAATTTACATACAAACAAAGCTTATATATTTTTTAGAAATGATTTCCTCAAACATATATATTTTACTCAAAATTCATTTAACCTCTGGAACATATAGAGAATGATATACACTATGAAAATCCCAATATGTTCTTCACATTCACAAATCTTACATTCAACTAATCCAATCTTTATTTCTTGCAAAAATGCTTTCAAATTAAATCACACAATGTATAACTTATTTCATGAAACTGATCTTTCTTCCAAATTTTCTCTAAAATATCAATCACATTAATGCACAATTTCCTTTCACAAAATTGATCTCAACCACTTTCACACTTGCAATCAATATCTCTCAAACCAATGTTTAAAATATTTCACAAAGATGCACTAACTTACCTTCTAAACCTGTCTCACAAAAAGGATATATTTTACAACTTCAAAATATTAGCACAACACCTTTTCATATATTGGAAAACCTTTCTCAACAAGTATGCACAATTAAATTCTAAACCAACTCTCTTGGTTTCTCAAACTAGAACATTAAATCATAAAATCAAACCCTTTAAAATGAAGCAAAATACAAGCAATTAAATACTTCATACACCTTTTAACTCCCTCTTAATTTAAAAACATTCATAAAAGAGTTATCAAAAATCCTTATTACTCCACAAAATCACTTTTTATAAAAAAAATATTTTCATAATATTTTTCTCCAAAAGAAATTGCAAGAAATAATTAAAAAAGTATTTTCTCTTATACCTTCCTAAGTCAACAGTTCTTCAAATAATAAAATACACCTCATGTGCCTAACCCTCAACCTTAGGAAATCAAAATTTAATTAATGCTTACCAAAAATTGTCATGGGAGATTCGAACACAACACCTACCGCCTACCAGCGCGCTAGCACCCTTTGGGTCGCTGCTAGACCAACCACCCGCACAAGGATGAAAAAGCACGATGCACACTTTGACCTCTGCTCAAATTTCTTACCAATAAAAATGCTAATAAAATTGTTGCCACTCAGATTCGAACATATAACCTGCCATCTGCCAGCGCCTTAACACTGCCCAATCTACTGCTAGGCCAAGCGCCTGGTCAGATTGTAAGATCGAACGATATTATCCTTATACACGTCCAAAGTCCTTTCTTATTTTTAAATAAAAATTCATCTTATTCTACTCACAATTGCACATGCCAAAAATTTGCATGAATCACTTGAAATACGCATCGAACACACCACCTTAGGACACGAAACATTACCATATAACTATGAATTTACCACCATGATAAGGACGTCAGTGGTGCTTAAGAATTTAAAAATTATTTTTCAAAGTTGGCACCAAAACCACTTAGGGTTATAAAATATTATAATATAAATATTATAATTATTTTATAATTGAACCTTGGGCTTAAGTTTATAACTTTAATATTATAATATTATTTCCTTCTAAGCCTAAATTTTTTCTTCCTTTGGTATTTTTAGACCAAGGCCTTCAACCTTTTAACCAACCATGTGGAGCTTTATCCCAAATCTCTTGGGCTTAAAATATAAATATTTTTACCCTATTTTTATCAATTTTCTTACACTAAGATGAACTTTGCTTTCATCTAACACTTGACATCAAAGACAACATAATTACTCAAAATTTCCAATAGTGTCAATGAGTTGAATTTCAAACAAGCTACTAGATATCAACTATTGAATGAGGGGCAAAAGGTATATGCATATTTGTTTGAAGAGCCCTTTAGGATATTTAATTAATTTAAATTATTCTTCCATTTGGAAATATTGTATTGTAATTTGTAATTTTTTTACTGTAAAATAATTTTATTTAAAATATTTTTTCTTTTTTTAGGTTTCAAAGTCTTTGGTGAGGGTTCTTCATTTTGTTGTTGGAGAAAAAATTTCAATGGTATATGTATATAAGGCTATGGATAGGAGAAAAGAGGTAATTGCCTCATTTTATGGATATTCCCACACCAAATAGGTCCCATTTGGTATATCATTGATAGACAATGGACATCTTAGATCCATAGCCCTCTTCATGTAGTGGAGTACTACCTCAACCCCAATTTTTTTCTTCTGATATATTTTATGATGACTATGATGTGATGGTGGGCCTTCAACATTGCATTGACTGCATATACCCTGATGTGAAAATGCACAATAAAATACAGTTTGAGATGCAATCTTATAAGGAATGTCCAGGCATCCTTTTCTCATTTGCTTAGTGCATTTGATAAAAAAGGTCAAATATGATGTTAGGTAACCCTCTTTGAATTATTATTTATTTTGTATTTTAATTTTGTTTTAAAAATGATCTTAATTTATGATTTTACATGTGAATTATTAAATTTCCCTTTTCATGGTTGTTTCTAGGTTTATAGTGGAAGGATTTTGATGCATATACACCCAATCTACAATGCTTCACCATAAAAGTATTATCTCAATCATGCAATGCTTTAGGTTGTGAACGTAATTGGAATATGTTTGAGAACATACACTCCAAGAAGTATAATAGGACTACATAGTAAAATTTGAATGACCTTGTGTTTGTTCTTTACAACCTTCACCTTGACCATAAAAAAAACTATAGAAACAAGTATCGAGGCCATTGACCTAGATGAGATTGATCCATCATCTAAATGGATCAAATATCCATAGAAAGAGTAGTAGGAAGAGCCTCTCTTCTCCATGGATGAATTATAAAACTTTTAAAACCTAGTGGAGAAGAAAGTAACCAAGGCACAAGAAGAGGCACAAGCACAATGACAAAGAAAGACTAGAGCTTCTACCAGGGAAAAGGGCAAAGTCATTAAAAAACATTGAGGCATTATATTTGTCATGACTAATGACACATTTTGTAGTTTATATATCTTTATATCATAAGAAATACAATATGTTTGTAGTTTAAGGCTTTAAGCTTGTATCATTTACCAATTTTATGTGCAGTTTAAGCTTGTATCATTTGCCACTTTTATATACAGTTTAAGCTTGTATCACTTAGACTATTAATATTTGAATTGCATAATGTTAATTCATTGTGATAAGAATGAAAAAATATTTATTTTCAATGAAAATTTCCATTTTCCTCGATTTGTTTTTGCCATATTTTGCTGCTTTTTCCTATTTTTTTATCGATTCCCATTTTTTCTTGATTATTTTTCCTGCCAATTTCGATTCGATTTTTTATCAACTGTGGCTGAAAGCAATTGAATACAAATGAACTTATTAACAAATAATTTAATATCAGAGGGTTTTGGAAGTATTATATTATTTGGTATCTTAAAAGAATATTGCAAGGACCGTGTAAATATTTAAGTTTATAGTCTAAATTTTGTAACTAGTTTGTAAATATATAGTTTAAAAAGAGTTGCAAATATTTATCTTTTAGTGTATGAAATAATTAGAGGTTTTTAATTATGTAGATTCAATAAAATATATTTCTCTTATGAGAAATATGAAGACTCATATCTCCCAAGTGTTTAAGGAGATGACTATTTTGTTGAAAATAGAAAGGTCAAGAGTCATGTGAAAATGAAGAGTCTCATTTTCCCATGAATGTCTCTTGTTTTCATCTTCATTCCATTATTTTATGGATCCTCTGCTCTACCATTGAGAATAACTGTCTTGTTACCTTTAAATATTTTCTTGGAGGTTGTCTTGAATCTTCTCTCCTTGCCCACTTCAACCTTTTAGGAGATATTATTCGTCGACATGCTTCTCCCCAAGATCGGTCATTTGTGTGTTGGATTCCTCCACCAGTATGGTGGATCAAACTCAATTTTGATAGAGCCTCCAAAGGAAACCTAGGAAGAGTTGGTGATGAAGGAATTGTTAGATATGATCTTGGTAAAGTCATGTATCGCTCCAAATTTTTCACATCCCTACCTTCAGGCTATAGGATCCGTGCCCGGAAGGAGGATGGGAAAAGGATGGCACGGTACCTCGGACTGAGAGGCCTTGCGAAGGTCCCGCCTCTCAAGGGAGGTGTATTATGGTGATTTTTCGACGGATGGTGGGTTCACCAGGAAACATTTAATGGCAGTTTCCACGCCTAGGTTGGGAATGTGTTTTATGTGTTCAATTTTATCCTTAAACATCCATGTCCTAGGTTTGGCCAAAATGCGTCTAAGTTATTCTATATGAAGATGCAGATTAAATGAATACAAAAAAGCAGATTAGGACAGAAAAATAGAGAAATTAAGCAAGATTAAAAATCATACCTGATCCGGATGTCTGATGAAGATTCTGATTCTTGAAGCAGTCAGGATCGCCTCTGATTTGACAGGATCGTCTGATATCAGACAAGATCATCTGAGATCTGACGAATTCATCAGACGAATTCGTCAGAGACCTGCAAACAGAGAAATAGGTGCAAAACATAGAAAATACAACAATGCTAACAGAGGGAAATAATGTAAAATGACAATAAGAACATCAAACTGAAAACTATAAACAGAAACATGAATGCATCATACTGATTAAATAATAATTATGACTTAATTATGCATTTGATCTAGATGGGTGAACTCCAAGATGCAAGATAACATAAAATAACAAATAAACTAGCTAATTGCAGAACAAAACAACAGATTGAAGAGAGGAAAATGCAAACTTTGGGCACTGATTGCCTCAATGTTGACTGCAGTCGAAATCGTCTCGCATTGGTACGAAATCATCTCTGATTCGACAGGATCGCCTCCGATCTGAACAGGATCGTCCGCGACGATGTAAGCTTGCTCCGGCTGAAAAACACTAAGGTACCTGCAACAAAATTTGAATAGAACTAATGCAAATAACAATTTAGGATGCCTTAATGCGTGTGAAGTCAGTTTTCAGAGAATTTCAGCCAGGGGGGTGCTAAGGGGAGGGCTTAGGATTAAATAAGCTTAGGAGGGAGGTTAGGAGGTTGGAGATCATCCCTATTTGGGAGATCTCCAATGGGGAAGGGTCTCTAACGGCGCAGACACGCTTCTTCCGGATTAGAGACGCCGTTGGAACAGAAGCTAATTGTGCAAAATCAGTTTTGGGACAAGATCGTCTGGACGTCCTAGCCCAGACGAAATCGTCCGATCTGAGGCGATATCGTCTGATCGGCGACGATATCGTCAAACGGTCAAAACAACCTCTAAAAATGGCGCGGGAAAGGAGGAAACGGATTACACGGCGGTTAACGGGCGGTTTGGGAGGTTAAAATTTGAATTTGAATTATTTACTAGAGTAAATGTAATTATTAAGGTTTTACTGCGCCAATTTTAGGGTGCTACATTTTGCCCCCTCTTTAGCGAATTTTTCGAAGAAAATGCGTTAAAGATGAGTTCTTCTCGATCTACGAGAAAGCAAAAAATTATTCCCATTTTTAGGCGACGATTCTTGGTCGAATCGTACGACAACTTACTATGGTGCCCCCTCCGTGTTTTTACCCAAATCGAACGTTTGAGGTAAAAACGCAGAAAAGCAAAATTGTTTTTAATTATTTTTGAATAAAATTAAGAAAAATAGGGTAAAACCCTAATTCATTTTTACTGTTCATTTTTCTGGTTTTTAGAGCTCTGCAAGCAAAAATGGTGGAGACAATGCATAGATCGACAGAGGTCCGATGCGGGCTATGGGTAAGAGTCTAAACTTAGCTTAGAATGCTTGAATTTGAATTTACATGCTTGTTAGGTGAATTTTGATCAATTTTTGAGCATCACGGCCATTTTTGGGCCGTCGACGTCGTCGGGACGAAATCGTCCCGATTTCGATGAAATCGTCTCAAGTTCGCCGATTTCGTCTAAGGGCGAAATCGACGAAAGGGGGACGATTTCATCAAATTAGGGACGATTTCGGCTTGCGAAATCGGGGACGATTATGCTCAAATTGGGGACGATATAGTCCAATTGTGGACGATATCATCAGTTGTATAAAATTGAACTTATTTTAACTTGCATTTTTAATTAATGATTTTTTATTAATGATTTGTTTTTTATTGTTGTTTATGTTGCAGAGAGGTTTGCTAAAGAGCAGAGAATGGAAGTACGAGGGGTTGAGAGATGACTTGGCCGCTCTAACATAGGCAGAGCGGGATCAGCTAGCACAAGCCGGCTTACAACATGTGGCAGAAATGCCACAAGTGTCTACAGACATGGGGCTACTGACAGCCCTAGCAGAGAGATGGTATCCGGGTTCTTCTTGTTTTTGGCTATCGACAAGGGAGATGACTCCCACATTGGAGGATGTATGGAGGATTCTGAGAATCCCCATACAAGGACGGTTGATCACTCCTATGGCCAATCAGGGCCATGCTATGATGCGGTTGTGTGGTGACCCGAGCTTCGCCCTGGAGAAGGGCGGAGTTAACATCGAGGCGCTACGTCAGATGCCTGGGGCATCTAGACTCACACAAGTTTTGGCCGGAGTAGTTGGTGGACTTCTGCTGTGCCACCAGAGCGGGTGCAGGGTACCATGGGTGCTAGCAGATGTGATCTACGACATGCGAGACCATGGCTACAGATTCTCTTGGGGCAGTTTTGTTCTATGCCGACTGTACAGGATCCTGCATGGGGTCGTGTACAAGGGCGGCCGATGTCTGGTTATGACATCGCTTCTACAGGTTTGGTGCTGGGAGCACATTGTAGTGCGAAGGCCGGTAGGGCTTCCTTTGATAGGGATTGATGGGGAGAGGCCCCGAGTTTTCTACTGGTGGCTCCGAAGAGGGTCACAGCGGCGGATTGACCTATCGATGTCCCGGAGACTGTTGGATGACCTTGTCCCGGACCAGATCACCTGGAGGCCATGGCGAGAGCACCAGGGTGGGCCGAGGATGGACAGGAGCTGGCTCGCATCAGGGAGTCTTGGCTGAGGATGGAGAGGGGAGAGGTGGAGCTCCACCGCTATGACCGAGTTTTGTGATAGTTCGGTCTACAGCAGGGGATCCCATCTCTCAGGGATTATGAGTTTTCTCGGACTATCCGGGATAACACCATAGTGAGCGGGGCTCCAGATATGCAGCGCTTCTGGAGTCAGGACTCGGATGATGCCCCCATTCAGCCAGTGGATGGGGACGATGCAGGGGTAGCCGATGGCTATGATGCCTGGTACGTAGGCATCCGCCCTCCTCAGATGATGAGGGCTCAGGGTCCGATACACGTAGTTGTGCATCGGATAGGGAGGCGGTGCCAGGCGGCTATGGAGGTGGCCCAGGGTCACGGAGGGAGAGAGCAGAGGAGGCCACAGGCACAGGAGAGGCCACGACAGCGGGAGAGGAGGGCGGAGAGACCCCCTTCTCCATAGAGAGAGAGGCCACCATCGCCCGATAAGGGCAAGGGTGTCGACACTAGGGAGAGTAGCGAGACAACGACTCTTCGAGCGGAGACAATCCATCTCCAGGCACAGGTGCAGACCCTACAGGAGGAGGCTGCACGACACCGAGCTGAGGTGACACAGCTCAGAGATGAGATTGCACGCCTCAGAGCACGAGGCGGAGGGGCGAGCACTAGGGAGCTGACACGGGCTATTGCCCAAATCACTTTCTACCAGACATTATACTATTAGATGGTGCCAGAGGAGGATAGACTACCACTGCCAGCTAACATCGCAGATCCGATCCGGATCGGGTCATCGAGGACTTCGTCCCGATCGACGACTAGGACTCGTAGTACCACTCATACTGCGATGGGGCCACCTCGTCCACCTCAGGGCGGGGGAGGAGATGAGGCTGAGAGCTCGAGGGGTTCTCGAGGCTAGACTACTGCACGACATTGTACAGATTGATATGATAGCATTTATTATTTTTTGATATAGAGGATTGAGTATGCCGAGGTACAGATTGTGGCATACCAATCCAATTTTGATATGATGTATATATACTGTTGATATATATATGAGATGAGATATGTTTTTGATCATATGACTTGTGTCTTATGTACTTTTATGATGCTTTTAATGTTTTAATTGATTGATGTGATGATTCATGTAATTATGTCGTTGGAAATATTATGGTTTGAATGTCATGCTGTAAGATTTTAAATGAAAGAATCTGATGTAACAAATTGGTTGTTTGATGTGATGTGATAAAAGATAAAAAGAGACTTCTAACAATAATTTCAAAGGACATTGTCGCTATTATAGACCATTTCATGGAGTCGCCGCTCACTCGGTCGTCAAGCTAATCCCAGTATAGAAATATTGTTAAAAAGTAAAAGAGTGCTTAAGAGACTGTCTTAAGACTTTGGTGCAATGGTGCAAATGATGATGATGATGGTTTGTTTTCAGATTTTCATAAAAATAGTATGCATGAAATAATGTTAAAATGATTTTTGCTAGGCATAAATTCCTAAGTGTGATAAATTTTTTGGATAATTCCCTAGGAATTATACCATCATTGCAAAATTGAAGGTTGACATAATGACATGAAATAGTGATAATGTGTTTGCGCTTTTTTGTTTTGAAAACATAATTGTATAACAGAATGATTTAAGTCATATGGTTTTCATGATTTTTAAATAAATGGGGAATAAAAATTGTTACAATGGTTTGCGCTAGGCATAGAATATGTAGGTATAGACTTATACCATCATCGCGAAATCCAAAAAAAAGATAGTTTTATTGCATGATTGATTTTTGATAAACAGAAAATATGAAGAGGAAGACTTGCGCTAGGCATAAAATTCCAATTTTGGTTTTAGAACTATACCATCGTCGCGAAAGTCAATAATATATATATGTGTTTTGATTGTATGGTTTTGAAAGAAATTTTGATTTTTCTGATTATGCATGTAGTTGTCTTTATACTAAACAACTGTATTTTTAAAGAAGAAAATGAATTATTCCAAACAATTTGCAAAAAATATTTCAAAGTATCTTAAAGACAAAAGTTAGATTTATAAGGAATCCCATGTGCATATGTGAATTCATTTCCAATCTTGATTTATCATAATGATACACAAAATCTCTCAAATACAAAATGTGTGTGCAATTGCATTGTTCATTTACCAGTTTGAGCAAGGTACTATGATACAAGTGATTTGAATGAACCAAATAAGTGTTCATTAACCATGATGTAGATGCATATAACCATACTAGACTACTATGTAAGTCGGATTATCAAGAGCTAGCTAATCCATAAGCAGACATAGGTCTGTACAAAAGAAGGTCGCTAATGTGACAGACATATCGCCACGCTAGGAGTTACCCAAGGCCAAGCAGGTTGGGCACAAACCACCTGTTATGGGGCTTACCTCACAGTTTTCGAATAATTGAGAATTCCAGGGATTCAAGCTCATCAACCCTTCTTTTCTTTTCAAAGGGTAGGGAAAGGGATTTTATTGCTTTCTTTTTGCTTTTTTTTTCTTTCTTTTGTATTTTTGCTTGATTTTTGAGATAATGCTTGAAACATTGCTGTAATGATATAAAATAACATTTTTCTTTTTCTCTTTTTCTTGAACTTTGCTTTTTCTTTTTGTTCTATACTAGGGATACTTGCTCGGATTAGCTGTAGAGCAAGGGATTTTTATTCTGGGTAGGGGTGAGCTTGTCCTTTTGCCAATTCTCAAAGATTCTAGACCATGTGCATGATAGGATAGCAGGGGAAACTTTTCGCTCAAGAAACCACTTCTACTATGTAGCAAAGCATGGAAATTACAAATATAATCATTTTATTGTGAAAAGATGTGCTTGGTTTAAGTAAATAACAAGATCAATTCTCTGTGCTCAAACGTTATTTAATTGAATTTTGTGGACTTTGATATAAGAGAGATTAGTAATCATGCCAGATAAAATCAAGATATTTATGTTTGTGAGTGTGAAAGTGAGAGATTCCAAATAAATGCTAATTTATCCAAAATAATTTGAAACATATAATTGCAACATTTGTAAGCAGATATATATAAATAAATACTATTTTTGAGAAGCTTTGAGAATGTTGACTCTCTCTTTCTTCTTTATATTATTTTGGTTTCGAAAGAGTCAAGAATATTGTTGTTTTGATTTTTATTTATTATTTTTGAAAGAATTAACAAGTGCCATAAATAAATGCAACAAATAGTTTTGAGGATTTTGATGATTTTGAATGTTTTTGGTGTTTTTGAATTTATAAATTGAAAGAAATACAAGATAGTGATTTTGAAATATTTTAAACAAATATATACAAGGATGAAATGACCAAATTTATACATAGTAACGTTTAAGATGCAAAATATTCATGGGTTCTTTAAGTTCTTTACCATCTAAGGTAGATAATTTGTATGCTCCCGATTCAAATTTAGCAGGTGATAATGTATGGTCCAAGCCAGTTGGGCTCAAATTTACCTTTAAGGTCCTTAGTTGCATTAGTATTTTTTTGATTTTCTTTTAAAACAAGGTCGCCGATCTCAAAGGATCGATGACGAACTTTTTTAGCATATGATCTTTTAAGCTTGTTTTGGTAGGCACGGAGATGCTCCAAAGCATTGATGCATTTTTCATCTAGGAGTTCCAACTGACTGAGTCTGCCAGCTCGATATTCATCTCCTACTTCGGTATCTTGAAGTAGCAGAGCCAAAGAAGGAACTTCTAATTCAAATGGAAAAACGGCTTCAAGCACCATAAACCAAAACAAATGGTGAAGTTCCCATGGGGGTTCGAACACTAGTTCGATAGGCCCACAAGGTTGGATATAACTGAATGTGCCAGTCACGGCCAGTTTTATTGACCAATATTTTAAGGATTTTGATTAAGGTTTTGTTAGATGCTTCTGCTTGACCATTACCCTGAGGATAATAGGGAGTGGACCAGCGATGTTGAATTTTGTATTTTTGGCATAATTTTTTAACATCTTTATTTTTGAAACAAGTTCCATTATCAGAGATGAGATTTGCAGGAATTCCGAACCTACAAATGATTTGATTAAAGATAAATTTAGAGACTTGTGTGCCAGTGCAGGAAGCTAAAGGCATAGCTTCAACCCACTTCGTGAAATACTCAGTGGCGGTTATGATGAATTTGTGTCCATCAGATGACACAGGATTAATTTTGCCAATAATATCTAAACCCCATTTTGAAAAGGGCCAAGGAGATGAAATAGCCTGCAGCTCTTGTGCAGGCGCATGGACAAGGTCAGCATGTTTCTGGCACTTGTCGCAATGGCGCACATAATCATGTGCATCCTTTTCCATGGTAGGCCAAAAATATCCTATCCGAAGGAGCTTTTTAGCAATGACACTACCACTGAAGTGTCCTCCACAAGATCCATCGTGGGCTTCACTCAAGGCTGATTTGGATTCTTCTAAATTCAAACATCTTAATAGGATACCTTCAAAAGATCTCCTATATAAAGTATTGCCAATTATTACAAATCGACTTGCTTGTCTACGTAATAACCGATGTCGGTTTCTATTAGAATTGGCAGGGAAAGTCCCATTTTGGAGAAAATCAAATATATCCGTATACCAAGGTTCCGGAGTAGTTTCATTGATTAGAAACACATCCAAAGGTTCTAAGCATGATTTATTTGAAGCGGGTTCCTGGAGTCGACGAATAATGATAGTAGCATATTCGTCATCTAACTCCAAGGGGAGGAGAGATGCGGCTGCGGCCATAGCATCAGCTGCACGGTTGCAAGTTCGAGGAATAGCTTCCAAGGTAACTTGATCAAATAGAGACATTAATTGTAAAACATAGGCTTTATATGGGCATAGTTTATCATCTCTGGTCTGATAAACTTCATTAATTTGGTTTATAACCAGTTGAGAATCACCAAAAACTAACAGATGTTTAATTTTTAGCGCCAAGGCAGCTCGTAATCCAAGGATTAGAGCTTCATATTCAGCAGTATTGTTGGTGCAAGCAAATGTTAACTTGAAGGACAGAGGAATAAGATGTTTTTGCGGGGATATTAAAATAATACCCGCACCAGCCCCACTCATGCATCGGGCTCCATCAAAGTATAAGGACCATTGTTCAATATGGTCTGCCTCTAATTGAAGGCATTCATCAGGAAACTCAATGATGAGGGGATGGGTAGACTCTAAGGGTGCAACAGCTAATTGATCTGCTATGATTTGACCCTTAACAGACTTCTGTCCTATGAATGTGAGATCAAACTCACTTAGAGCAAGAACCCACTTGGTCGTGCGACCCGATAAATAAGGTCGACTCATGAGATACCTTAAGGGATCGTATTTAGCAATGACATAAGTTTTCTGACTAAGCATATAATGGCATAATTTTTGCATAGCAAAAATGACTGCTAGACATAGTTTTTCTAATGTTGTATAGTGGGTTTCATAACTGATGAAGGTTCGGCTAATGTAATAATTAGCACGTTCTCTCTTTTCATCATCAAGCTGAGCTAACATAGCTCCTAAAGCAGAATCTGAAGCTGAAATATACAGGAGGAATGGGCGATCAGGTTTAGGCGGTGAAAGCACAGGTGGATTAAGGAGGTATTGCTTGAGAAGTTCAAAAGCTTCTCTACATTCATCATCCCAATTAAAAGGGACATCCTTCTTAAGAAGTTTAAGAAAGGGACCGGTTTTGTCCGCCAGCTTATCGATGAAGCGACGGATGGCTTGAAGCTTACCTTGTAAACTTCGTAACTCAGATATATTAGTAGGTGCGGGCATATCAGTGATAGCCGCAATCTTGAGAGGGTCAATTTTGATACCACGTAAAGAAACTAAAACCCCTAATAGTTTACCGGACTTAACTCCGAATATGCATTTTGCTGGATTTAATCGAATAAGATATTCTCGTAATCGATTAAAAACTTTTCTCAAATCATCTAAATGATTATCTTCATTAATAGAACGAGCTATAATATCATCTACATAATCATGTAGGATATCATGCATCATATCATGAAAAATATAAGTCATAGCTCGTTGATATGTTGCACCTGCGTTCTTTAAGCCAAATGGCATCACTTTCCAACAAAAGGTACCCTAGGGGGTAATGAAGGTTATTTTAGCCTGATCCTCAGGAGCTATCCTGATCTGATTATAACCAGAGAATCCATCCATTAAGGACATCATCCCACTCCCGGCAGTAAATTCAATGATTTGATCCATGTTTGGAAGAGGAAAATCATCTTTAGGGCATGCAGCGTTAATATCTCTAAAATCTGTGCAAACCCTAACTTTGGTGGCTTCTTTCTTGGTAACTGGAACTACATTTGAGATCCATTCAGCATAATCAATAGCTTGTATAAAAACAACATTTAGGAGTTTTTCTAACTCCCCTTTGACTAGCAGAGCCACTTTGGGATGCATTTTTCTAAGTTTTTGTTTAACAGGTTTAGCATCCGGATGGACCACTAGATGATGCATGACTACAGAAGGGTCTAGACCTGGCATATCTTCATATGTCCAAGCGAAGACATCTTCATACTCTTTAAGGAATGCAATATATTGTTCTTGTTTTTCTTGACTTAATTCTGATCCAATATTGATTATGTGAGGACTATCCTCAGTTCCAATATTAATTTTAATGACGTTTTCTACCTCCATGTGTAGATCTCTTTCAAAATTAGGTGGGGCGGGTGAAACGCCCAATTCTTGTAATTCTTGTAAGGTTAATTTGGATAATTCATCTTGAGGATTAGTGGCCTCAAGTTGGGCTATAGTTGGTATAGAACCATCAAAATAAAATCCATTGTGTAACATCTCTTCAACAGAGACGTCGTGGAAGATATCTCCTTCCAACTCCTCATCGGAGTCAACAATCATTTCAGGGTAAGCTATGGATAGCATGTTACATGTAAATGGCTGATTTTTTAGAGGCAAATCATCACACCTATCCAAATAATCTTGATAACATATGAGTTGATCATCATCTTCAAAAGGAAAGGGTTGACCCTTACTAGGAAATAGGCCCACACCACAATGGGCAAGCCACGGTTCTACCTCGAAAGGTTCTTTCATGCCATTTTGGAAAGGTCCCAAGCCTTTCCCTTTATATCCCATTTTAAGCATTATGGGTTTAGCTTTAATATATTCATTGGTAAAATAACATCGAGCATATCCCTCATGATGAGTTTTAATATTCCGAGGGATTCTTCCTGAGTCATATCCTTTATAAATGAAGGCACAACTCCCGACTTGGTAAGTACTTCCCATAGGTTGTGGGAGGCCCAAAGTACGAGGAGATGGCGGCAAGTTATTTAAAAGAATTGAATCTTGCATGAAAGCATTTGTTTTTTCTGATATTAAGATTGTGGATAAATCTGGTAAAAGTTCATCATAAAGAGCATAAGATGTAGAAGGATCATTCCCTATATCTTTAGATGTGGAAGGTATGATAGATGTTGATAATGTGGAAGTGTTAATAGATGGGTCTATAGGTTTTGAAATTATAGGGATAGAACATGAAGGATTGGTTGTAGATTGAAGATATTTTTGAGGTTCTAGAGTGGTTTGTTTAGAAGATTGTTGATCTATATAGGAGGATGAAATTAATGGAGGGGAAATAGGTGAAGCTATGGGTGTGTGTTTCATAGTTTTGGATGAAAAATAAGAGTTAGGATGTGTGGATGACAGAGCAGGGCAAAATTGCACTCCAACAGGTTCTGCCAAAGCACACATATCAAAGGGTCTAGGGTCACCATGGATAGTGACCAACTGATTTTTAAATTCGAATTTAACACATTGGTGTAAAGTTGATGGGACAGCCCGCATTGCATTGATCCAAGGATGACCCAAGAGTATATTGTACGATGCGGGGCAATGTACAATAAACATAGTGGTATCTAGAGTTCGAGGACCAACTTGCAATGGGATGGTAATAACTCCACACGTTTCTTGTGTTTCGTCATTAAAAGCTTTGATAATCATGTCAGTTTTCTTCATTTCATCACTTCTAAAGCCAAATCGTTGGTAGAAGTCAAGAGTGCAAATGTTTAGAGATGAACCATTATCAATCAGGACTCGTTTAACAGCTACATCTCCAATTAGAGCAGTAATATATAAGGGATTATCCTTATGTAAACTGTGTTGTGGGATATCTTTATCCCGAAAGTCAATACAATCAACTTCTCGAGTGATGATAGTATTGGCCATGGCTTCAGGTTGAATGTTTTGAGGTACCATCATTTGGCTTAATGTAAGCATCAACTCATCCCTATGGGTAGGAGAAGATCTTAACAAATCCAAAAGGGAAATTCTGGCTGTAGTATTGGATAATTGCTCATTAATATTGTAAGGGGGTTTAGGTTGAACATTGGAAGCATGATTCCCTTTATTGGGATTTTTCAAAACAAATGGAGCTGATCCATCATTCTGGTTTGGTTCTTGTTGAGAATTTTGAGCCTGTTGTCGGGTAACGACTCCAATGGTACCTACAATGTTATATTGAGGACGTTGAACTGGCCTCGGTCGAGCATTTATGGCTTGTTCATCAGGGAGGAATTGATTAGAAGAAGGTCGAGTAGTAACTCTTCTAGGAAATGGTTCTTCTGGAACCATAGCATCTGTGATGGGTTGAATAGGATCTGATTCATTTTCAGAACTATTCGATTGGTTTGAAGTGATGTCTATCTCACTTTCAGTATCTGATTCTATATCACTAGAATCTGGAGTTGGAATATTATGTAGGGGCCTGGTCGTAACCATGGATAAGGTTGTGTCAAATATTTGAGGATCCTGAATAGGTAATTGTCCGCTAATGGTTCCTACATATCGGGTAGGAGGAGGAACATTATGATGTTCGATTTGATTGGCCACCTCTTTACCATGTCTTGGTAAAGGGTGTTGAAATATGTCTAATGTTTGATTAGCATTTTGATTTTGATTTTGGGGAATGTTCTTTTGAGGATTATTAGGAGCATTTTGTTTAGGTTGGAAGGCTTGCACCTCCATTTCATTATTATCAATTAGATCCTGTATTTTATGTTTCAACCTTTTACAAGCGTTGGTAGAGTGTCCAGGTCCTCTATGGAAATCACAGTGTAAGTCAGCTCTATATCCGGGTATAGTTGGATCAGGTTCCCGGATAGCTGGTAATTGGATCAAACCTCTTTCGAGTAATTGAGGTAAAATAGTTGATAACGGTTGATTCAATCTAGTAAATTCTCGAGGAGGCTTATCAGGAGGTTTCAATATAAATTTTTTTGTTGTTTTCGTTGCATTGATATTAGCAACATTTTCACTGTCAATGACTCCGTCACCAACAACTTGTTTGTTTTTATATTGATTTCTGGATGTTTTCTCATCATCCTTCTTCCTAAGTTGGCCTCTCCTAATGAGGGCATCTTCTACTCTTCGAGCTAAATCTATAGCTTGATCGAAGGTAGTTAAAGTAGCTATTGATAGCTCATAAGATATTTGTTCTTGTAAATTATTGATAAAAATGTCCAACATTTCCCTATAAGGTAGCACAAAGTGCAGTTTTCCTATCAACTGCCTCCATCTAGCTAAGAAATCGGCAAAACATTCATCCTTATCTTGTTTTAAGTTGTATAAATCTTTAATGGTTACATGCCTCTCGATGTAGGCACTAAATTGATGGACAAAAGATTCAGTTGTTTCTTCAAAGTTTCTCAAGGAATGAGTGGGCAATTGATAGTACCACTCTAATGCCATTCCACCTAAACTTTTCGGGAACATTTTTAGTAATAGCAAGTCATCATGTGATATATCATGACATGCTATCCTAAACATGCGAAGATGCTCTATGGGATCTTCGGTTCCTTTATATATAGGCAAGATAGGCATGGGAAAATGCTTAGGGTATGGTTGTGCTACAACTATGGGATCCAAAGGTTGACTACATATCTCTCGATAATTATACGAGGGACGGTAAGGATCTATCTGGTCCATACGCGAAGCTAACTGTTTCACCATGGCTTCCAGATTACTAGTTTGCCCACCATATTGGTTCGGTAGGGCATTGATATGGGATTTGTGAGCATATGATGGAGGGACATGAAGATTAGATGCTATGTTGCTATTGTGTAAATTGTTGGTAGGAAAGGTGTTATGAAGGAATTTTGAAGTTGTATTATGTTGTATTCCAGATTGTTGAAAATTGGTGTTTGACTTCATTTTAGGTTTTTGTTTACTTGAAGCATATTGATCAATAGTTTGGCGAAGTAAAGTAGTGAAGGAAGTTTTCTTTTGTGTGGGAATGATTTTAGGCTGAATAACAGGTTCCTTAGGAGGTTGGGTAACCTGTTGTTTTGACATGTTTTGAATCATAGTGACCATATCTGTATTGGATGGTCCAGCCTTATCACTTTCTTGATCAATGAAAGACAAGGGATTAGTGCGCACATCAAACATATGTTCCATGGCTGCTTGAGTGTCACTAATTTGCCCTTTATCCATACAAACCGCCATATTAAGAACACCAATGTTATTATGGAAAAATTTCCAGAAATGATCTACGTTGTCAAAAGCAATAGTTCCATCTGGAGCTACTCTAGGGGATGAGGATCCATCCTCTTTAACATTTTCTTCTTGTTCATTGTCTTCACCTAGGTCATCTTCTGGTTGATCTAGAGTTTCTCCTTCCGGAATTGGATCTTCAGGAAGGACATTTGGGTCTCTAGTTTTATCTTCTAACCAATCTTCTTCTTCTCCTTCAGTTTGTTTACCATTCCTAAGTTTAGGCATTGTGCTTAATTTTAGATTTCAGCAAATATATATATATATATATATATATATATATATATATATATATATATATGCAACAAGCTTAAGAGGTATATATTAATTATATACCTACTACAATATTTAAAATGAAAGGTTTTGGTTTTTCTTTTTATGTTTTTTTTTTAGTTTTTCTTTGTTTTTGAAATAATATTGTAAAGATAACAAATAACACAATATGCAAGAAATAATATTGAAAACAATGATCTAATTTTCTATAAACAATTTATAAATATCATTAATAGGCTCGAGTTCTTCAGGAGTCATGAAGTGTTCTTCTTCAAATTGAAAGTTTTCCTTCAAAAATTTAATGAAAAGAGCTATAGTGATATTATCTGTCTCAGATGCTGGTTGATAGAAGTAAAGCTCATGGCAATACTCTCGATATAACATAGCTCGAGGAACTCTATTCCATATTTCCCTATCCATAAGAACAACCTCTTGGTCTTCTACATGACCTAGGAACTGGTGTACAATGGCTGCGTTCTCGAGGTATTCCTCGAAGGTGAACAATTTTGAAGATACAAGAGCTCTCCTATAAGCTAACCATCTATGGCAGGCTCTCTGAAGTTCATGATAAAAGACGAGTTGATGAGGATCCAGGATTCTATCTAGGACTAGCCTCTTGATTTGTTTAAATTTTGTTGACCTAGATGAAATGACACTAAGTCTTCTATCAAGTTCGTCCCACAAGAGTTGATTTCTATCTGTTTCAGGCACACTAAGCACATAATTGATTTCTATGGCTGCCAATTGGTTTTCAACATTTATAGTAACTGCTAATATTTTCTTAGGAGCTACCATCTAAACATGACATGCAACTTATTAATTTTAAATGATTTGAAATGCATCTATGTTTTGGTTGTTTTTATTTTTATTTTGTTTTTGTTTTCAAAAGGTTTAAAATGTATTCACGTCGGGTTCACCAAAATGTATCGCTCCAAATTTTTCACATCCCTACCTTCAGGCTATAGGATCCATGCCTAGAAGGAGGATGGGAAAAGGATGGCATGGTACCTCGGACTGAGAGGCCTTGCGAAGGTCCCGCCTCTCAAGGGAGGTGTATTATGGTGATTTTTCGATGGATGGTGGGTTCACCAGGAAACATTTAATGGCAGTTTCCACGCCTAGGTTGGGAATGTGTTTTATGTGTTCAATTTTATCCTTAAACATCCATGTCCTAGGTTTGGCCAAAATGCGTCTAAGTTATTCTATATGAAGATGCAGATTAAATGAATACAGAAAAGCAGATTAGGACAGAAAAATAGAGAAATTAAGCAAGATTAAAAATCATACCTGATCCGGATGTCTGATGAAGATTCTGATTCTTGAAGCAGTCAGGATCGCCTCTGATTTGACAGGATCATCTGATATCAGACAAGATCATCTGAGATCTGACGAATTCATCAAAGACCTACAAACAGAGAAATAGGTGCAAAACATAGAAAATACAACAATTCTAACAGAGGGAAATAATGTAAAATGATAATAACAATATCAAACTGAGGATTATGAATAGAAATATGAATGCATCATATTGATTAAATAATAATTATGACTTAATTATGCATTTGATCTAGATGGGTGAACTCCAAGATGCAAGATAACATAAAATAACAAATAAACTAGCTAATTGCAGAACAAAACAACAGATTGAAGAGAGGAAAATGCAAACTTTGGGCACTGATTGCCTCAATGTTGACTGCAGTCGAAATCGTCTCGCATTGGTACGAAATCGTCTCTGATTCGACAGGATCGCCTCCGATCTGAACAGGATCGTCTGCGACGATGTAAGCTTGCTCCGGCTGAAAAACACTAAGGTACCTGCAACAAAATTTGAATAGAACTAATGCAAATAACAATTTAGGATGCCTTAATGCGTGTGAAGTCAGTTTACAGAGAATTTCAGCCAGGGGGTGCTAAGGGGAGGGCTTAGGATTAAATAAGCTTAGGAGGGAGGTTAGGAGGTTGGAGATCATCCCTATTTGGGAGATCTCCAATGGGGAAGGGTCTCTAACGGCGCAGACACGCTTCTGCCCGGATTAGAGACGCCGTTGGAACAGAAGCTAATTGTGCAAAATCAGTTTTGGGACAAGATCGTCTGGACGTCCTAGCCCAGACGAAATCGTCCGATCTGAGGCGATATCGTCTGATCGGCGACGATATCGTCAAACGGTCAAAACAACCTCTAAAAATGGCATGGGAAAGGAGGAAACGGATTACACGACGGTTAACGGGCGGTTTGGGAGGTTAAAATTTGAATTTGAATTATTTACTAGAGTAAATGTAATTACTAAGGTTTTACTGCGCCAATTTTAGGGTGCTACAAGTCATCCTAGTCTTTGCTAAAAAACATTTGTGTACAATCGAACCAAGTGGCAGAAGCACGAGCCCTTCATCAAGGTCTCTCCATTCTCAGCAATCTCCACTTCATAAATATCATCATCGAGGGTGACTCCATCAACATCATAAATGCCATCAAATCTACCTCTAGTCCTAGCACTACAAATATGCTCAACATGGTTGAGGATTCCAAGAGGTTTCTGGGAGATTATAGGAATGTGTTCATTTAACATACTTATCAGGAAGGCAACAAAGTAATGGATGCCATGGCAAATTTAAATTTTTTTTAGGACAATATTTGGATTTGGTTTGACCACTTTACTCGAAGTATTTTCACTGATCGCAATAAAAATGAATCAACCTTCCTTTGACTAGTTTGTGTAGGTGGTCTTTGCTAGGTGTCAGGCCATGATTAGCATAATTCACTACCTTATTAGTGGGTATGGAAATCTGACTCATTTCTCTCTTATGATGAGCATTCCTTGTAATCAATACAATTACTGCTATCATCTGAAAGGCTCTGATCATAATCCTTAGTGCAAGTTGACTTATCTATGTGCCTACGTATTCACCCATGTCCAACATTGCATCCTCCATGGAAAAGGCTTCATGTGGCATGTTGTGCTCCTCATGTTGTGGGCATCCATATTGGGCTCCTTTCCTACTAGAATATTTCACATGAATCATTCCCATAAGTGGTGTAGTAAATCTTGTATCAACAAAATCTACATTGACCATTGAACTACCACATGGTGTAGTGTATCCTTTGTGATACGGGCTCATGGGAAATATTTTTTTCTAGTATCCATTCTTGGAATGAGTTACTTTCCAAGGTGGGACACATATTCTCATGGTAGGCCTTCTTTCAATTTGTGGCTTCTCTTTGAACAATGTTTGAATCGTATTGGCCATCTCAAGATTAGAAGGATTGATGTGATCATTTCAATGTTCATTAGAATCATGCACTAGGATCAATGGTCACCCTCCATCAGCAACATGTGCAAAGGTGTTGGTTTTCATCCTAGGTGGCCATAAATACCCACTCTACCACTATCCTTAGCTATATGATTTGGTACCCTATTGCAATTTTCTAAAGCAATTTCATATTGAGTGGTGGGAGTGGTTGGAATTCGACCAGGTGGAGAACTTAAACATAGCACTGCTTGAGCCCATGTCTTTGCATGTTGATTCTCTGGTAGAAGAATTTTTGAACCTTTGCTAGTTGATTCCCTTAATTCAAAAATTTCAAGGCAACGACCCTACCATATCCAAAGAATTCATTGCTTCTTGGGATAGATAGCGGGTGATTGTCAAAGGTCTTAAGTTCAAGGTGAGTATCTGCCTGATTACAAAAGTTTTTGAACTTCCCATTGATCATGATAATGTCCATAGGGATAAGCACACTCTGATCAGTGAGCTCATCCATTTCTAGGACAAGGTTAAACATCTTGATAGAGATAAAGGTAGAATCATGATCTTGATAATAGAGTATATAATGGTGGATGATATCAATTCTCCTCTGAGGAGCTTCCTCATGGCCTTCCTGAACCACATGCATTCAGTGAAGGATATTAATATATATGAATACCTTTTCAGGTCAATTGAAATTTCAATTGATAATGTTAGAGATGGGTCATCTACCCATCCTAAGCATCAAGGGCTCCATTTTCTACTGTACCAATTTATTGTGTAGAAGAAAGCAGATAGAGCTTCCCTCATGATTATTCATACTAAGGAAGTGAGCATCCCTGGTGCATCGACTCTCAATGATAACTCGAAGACTGATTTTGAAATTGAATTTAAGGGTAAGGCATATCCGGCCTACACCCCATCCCCTACAAAAATGGGTTCCTACTGGTGCTCTTCTCGTAGGGGTACTTCAGGATTCAAGGTCCAAATGGAACTGAACCTATCGGGTTTTTCTACTGAGATGACCTTGCAAAAGTGAAGAAAATAAATCTAAAGGGTTTTCTGCTCAAAATCATTCCATGAATGTTGGAAAAGGCCTAAAGAAGAAGGAACCCTAGGTTTGTATGACTGAGGTCCTTAGTTCTTCTTCGTCCACACTCCTCAAAGCTAGAAAAATCATCACCACCATGAACTATGGTAGCACCCAAGGAGATGATCTTAACTACAACTAAGAAATTCAAATAGGATAATCCTTAAGAATGAAGCATTGGCTCTCGGAGATTATCTATTTTTTGTCTAGTTTACATAGGCTCATCTATTCGAAGCTATTTATTGGGGTTGTTTTCCCCTTTAATTTCCATTTTTCTTCTTGGTTGTGCCTATGTTAGTCTAGGTTGTCCATCTGGTTTTGTCTACTAAAGTCATTCATGGCTTGCTTGTTGTCAGGATGACTTCCTTTTGGTCTTGTGTTGCAAGGATGGGTTCCTCTTCTATTTTCGGTGGGGTTTCCACCATATTGACTACTAAGTTCTAAAAGGTTTAGGGTCCTTTCAAAATCCTCTTATCTATCAAAAAAAAATGTGAATAGTATCATATCCAATGTGTGTATATTGAAGATAAAATATTATAATGGTGTATTTAATAAGTGTTTAATTACATTATATTACATTGCTTAAGTAGATATATTTATCAATAACATTTTTAGTGAGTTATTTACATTATTTTTTTTGGTAAGCTAACAAATTTTCATTGATGAGGGCATTTGAAAGGTGCCCTAACACCTTAGTACATAAGCAAGAAAAAAGGATGCAACATCCAGAAAATCCTTAAGGTATCCATAAAAATCCTAAGGCTTTTAGACAAACTAGGAACAGACTAAAAGGACGAAACAAGAAACAAAACATCCCAACAAGACAAAACCTAGAAGCAATAGACAGACTATAGACAATTACACATTAGCAAAATCCTTGGTGTCATCATTTTTGAAATCCTTAGGAGTTTTCTTGAACACTTCCTTGTATTTACACCATGTCGTCCTCCTTGACACTAGTGTTGGATCCTATGGTGTTATTTTCTAGGTGATCCTCAAAGAAATTTTTGTAGAAAAATAGCAAGTTCAGAGCATTTCTATGCTCCTTCATCTAGAAAATGGCCATAATGCTCATAGTAATAGCACTTTCTATTTGGTCTATGGTTGCAGTAGTAGTATTTATAATGTATTCCTAAAGAATATTGATCACAGGATCCTTGAACTCATACTTAGTGGAACCATGCATTTTTCCTTGATTCTAAAGAAAATTATCCTTTAAACGTTGGGAGCTTCTCATCGGGGTGGGTTGATCCTCCACCTTGACCTTATTTCTTATAGATTGATCAACATACAAAGAGGTTCCTTCTGATTTCCTCTTTTTGGACTCATGAACGCTTGAGGATGGGGTGAAGGATGTATCCTCCTCTATTGTCTGCTTGGAATCATCTTGCTGCTCCTATGAAACCACATTTTCCTTGGGAAAATTCTCTAGAAAATGGTTGTAGATTACCTTAAACAACCCCTGGTGTGAGGGCCAAGTCTCGCCCTTCTTTGATCAAGTTGCCTTGATGGAATAATCCATAGATAAAAACAAAAATTTAGGGATGTTAAGAGGTTTCACTTCCCTGAAGTGGTTCACAAAGGCAATGTGAAAACTCCTAAGCTGGGATTCTGGATAATTGACTCTAATGCATTCCATCACTGGTTTCATGGCCTCCTTCCAAGAGATGGGTAAATTTTCTCTGACCATTCCCAGTTTTATCAGCTTACATAGAGTTAATATCATCTCGAACTCCTTGAGCTCCATGTCCTAGTTATGTTTGTCTTTGTGGATAGTTCTTCCCACTAGAAGTTGGCATGTTATTTCAGTAAGGATGTGGACATCAACCTAAAACTCCACTCCATGAATGATAAAAATACCTTTCTCCCAGGTGAAAGTGAAGGCAATATTCACATCCCAGTCCATCCTAGAGAATTGCTTTAGAAAAGGTAGGAAACCACACGCATTCCTAATTGCTTTAGCCACCGGTTCTATCTTGAGTGTCTCTTGTTCAATGAAACCCATGGTGACCAAGATACAAAATTGCTTTAAGGAAGAGAAAATAGAGAGCTTTTGAATCCTAGGGATGCAATCAATGGGGATGATGATTCTAGCGTGGAAGTGAGCTTTAGTAACAAAGGAGAGAATTAGGTGCTTCTGGAAACTTCTTTGCCACCACCTCGGGTTGGGATAAATCCTTGAAAATAGCAAATCCACCCAGTATATGATAACAAAGCAACATGCCTTGGTGAACTAGGAAATCCAACAACTCCTAACACCTTTGAATATAGATATGCATGTCATTCTTAGGAACTTTTGACAAAACTGGCAAGAAAAATTTAAGGAAGCGTGATTTGCATAGTGAAAAGCAGACACTTAAAGCATCTTGTGAGAAAAATTATTATTGTTGTTGAATGTATGCAAGATTTTAAACTTAGGACCTTGTGAGAAAATTATTGATTTGCTAACACTATGGGACGTTTTCTTGCTATGATGGAGAAGTTTATCTATACCCATTATTTATTCTTGGTGAATTATTAGAATGTCTAGATTGGTTGTGCTATTGTTATCTTGTTTGAGATGAAATTCATGATTGGTTCCACTTAATCAAAGAATTATATTTGTAGAACCTAGCATCATGGCATTCTTTCTCACATATATGACAACATCTTCTTCTCCATTTTGGTTGGTTTTGTGAAGAAGATGAGTGTGAACTAGTAGGATCCTTAGTGTTTATTTGGTATCTATTCCTAGAAATGGGGGCATTGTTTGAAGAAACATATTTTAATTGATTTTCAATCTCATGTTGTTAAAGTATATTGATTAATTCTTCAAATGATACTCTAAAATTAGAAACTTGTAAAAGAGTTACCAAAATTTTGTATGAATTTTTAGAGAGTGCAATATAATTGATACTAATAAAATATCATCAATTATTTCTCCCAAAGTGTTTAATTTTGAATTTAATTCAAAAATATTTCAAAGGAAATATTCTCAACTTTCATTGTCTTGCATCTGTAATTTATATAATTGGGATTGCAAATTATGAATAGTTGCATTGATTTTTACCTTAAAAAATAGTGCATAGGATATCCCAAGCCTCTTTTGATGTAGTTACTTCACTAATATGAGGTTGTATTTCATAAGTTATTCCTAATAATATGATGAATTTTTCCCTATGATCTTTTTCATCATAGTATATTTGTGCAACTAGTTCTTTGGGATGTATTTCATCTCCTGATACAATATCCCATAGTCTTTCAACTACAAGGATAGTTCTCATTTTATTTTTCCATGGAATAAAGTTTGGGCCTCTTAATAGTTGTAACTCGGAGAAATAATTTAGGAGTGGCCATTATGGATTTTTCCTTATGAATCCATAATTAATCTTTAAATGCAAATATATTTTAAAAATATCTTAATTGTAGATGAATTTTCCTTTCAATGCACATATATTGTTCTATAGTTTAAAGTATTTAAACTATATAAAAATATTTTAATTTTTCAAAGTATACTTTAAACATTTAAAAGAATATTTATGATATTTGAACTTGGGTAGATCCTTAGCTCTTCTCTGGTTACACATAGGTACTTTAAAACAATATTTATTTTCCATACAGAAAGCACATATTCGTGTTTATATATGCATATTGCTTCTTAGAAGCATGTTTATGAAGAGAATATTTCCTGCCTATCTACTATGCATGTTCATGAAGAAAATATTTTGACACACAACCTTTTATTATTGGAAATATTTTGGGACACAACTTATAAGCCTTGGATTTCATACACAACCTTTGAGTCTTAGAAATATTTTGGCACACAACCTTTGAGTCTTGGAAAAATATTTTGTCACACAATATTTTAATGTATTTATCTCTATGTCATTGTCTTAAATATGTTAAATGCACTTAGGGAACAAATAGTCTCCTATTGGATGCCACTTTAACAATGAAAATCCTCCACATCCATGATAAACGAGTGCATTTCAACTTCTTAAAATAAAACCTAGATTAATGACGAATCTTGCAAAGATGTTGATGCTACCAATATTCTACTGAGATTCTAGAGACTTATATGATCTTCAAGATTTTATTTTACCTTGTACCTATTCTTAAAGAGTGCTATGAATTTTATAGATTGCACTCTATTAGTAATGATGATTCATCACAGTGCTCACATACTTCAAGAATTTCATCATAATACATGAGTTGGAGATTATAGTTAATGCAAAATATATCCTCCAAAATTCATAAAACACTTTTTCCAAGACTTGATATAGAAACCTTAGTAACCATGCTCTAATACCATTTGTTGGGAAAAAAATATAAAAGATAATACTTTATTGATATCTCACTTATCAAAACATACATTACAAGTACATTATATTTCTTATATAAGAGTCCCATAGTAAAATAATCCCATAGAAGTCATTAAATTAATGGGATAATGGGAAATCCTTGTTGGAAATTTTGAGTATAGTGTTCTCATTGATGTCATTGGTTATCATTGATATCAAAGGTGAAAAGGTTGAGTTTTGTCTTCAAGGTTGAAATAATAAATGCAAAGGAATTTTATATGGTTGTGAAAGCAAGCAAAGAGAATTTTGAAGAAAAATATTATAATATTTAAATTATAATATTTAAATATTATTAAAAGAGTTTGAAAGTAACAAGGGCTTCATTTGGTAAATAAAAAAGGAAAGGGAGATTTTAAATTGCAAAGAAAAATAAGACTTCTCATTGGTGGAAAAAGACCCAAGGCAAAAGGTTTTATTATAATATATATATTTTAAATATTATAATACCTAAGTATAAATTTACATGGTGCCAAAGATAATTCAAATTATTTTTAATAAATTTGAAAGGAGGGCCAACATCTAAAATGTGCATGGAAAGCATATAAATACCCAAAGACTTTGGAAATAAACGGCGTGCTTGATAATTCGATTTTTGTGCATCGTGCAAAGTGGTGACAATGAATGAGGTAGAGGGGACAACATTGTTTTTAGAGTGTAGAAGGAGAACAAAATAAGTACATTTTGTTCACTCCTTGATGTCATCCACCAGGGTGGCCCATCGGTGGCTAGATTTATTCTAAGATGCTTTTGAGGCAGAGGTTCAAGGTTCGATTCCCCCTAGCATCAGTTTTTAAGGATTTAATTTTTAGTTCAGTGAATGTGCCAAGGGAATAAAGGTGAAGGCCTACACGATAGGTCTCAACCGCTTGGCTAGTGCAAGCGATCACACACTGTGTTAGGAGGTTGAGATCGAAGGGTCGATTCCCGTCCGCACTAGCAATATTATTTTTGGTAAAAGGTATGTGCTAAGGTTTATTAATATTTGATTTGCATGGAGATTGATGGGTGTGCTATGGTGTAAAGGTTTTTGGAATATAGGAGGTATAAGGGAAATATATTTTTTCCAAATACTTTTTGAAGATATTTTTGTCATTAAAATTATATTTTTATATATGCAAAAATAGGAGTGATAAGTTGTAAATGGTTGATTTAATATTTTAAATTTGTATTATGGGTTATTAAGTGGTTTTGAAATTATTTTATGAAAGTAGGAGATAAAAGGTGTAAAATGGATTTTAATTGTTTGTAATATTTGCATTAATATTTAAGGACTTGGTTCAATATTTGATGTTTTATTTTGAAATACCAAGAGAGTGATAGAGCATTGGTTTGAAACAAATTGAGCATATAATTTTGAGAAGGAAGTTCATGTGGATGGTTTGAGAAAGTATTTTTCTATCTAACCCTTGAAGTGGTACTAGAAAAATTAGTTGTTTGTGAGACAGGTTTTGAAGACATATCTCCATAAGAGAAAATAAAGGTATTTTGTTGAGTAGATGTTTTTGAAACATAAGGTGGAGATAAAATAGTTGTGTGGTAAGCATTGTTGAAAATATTTGAGTTAGGGTTTGATATCTACATGTGCGTCAATTCATTGTTGAATGGTTTTGGAAATATTTGGGATAGAGTTTGAGAACAAGTGTGCTTCCATTGTTGAAAGAGATTGAGATATTTGTGCTAGAGATTATGAACTACTTGTGTTAGGACAAGTTTGTGAATCATTGTGAAACATTTTGAGCATTGGTTGAGATATATTGAAAGCAATTGTGAAAGTGTTTGAGATCAATATTGTGAGGAAAAATTGTGCATTATTGAGGTTTATGTTTGATAGTAAATTTGCAATAAAGATAACAAGTTATACACTATTTTTATTTGATTTGATAGGTATTTTGCAAGAGATAGAGATTGCATTGATTGAATTCATGATTTGTGAAGTGAAGAACGTATTGGATTTTTGATAATACATATCATTCTCTATATGTTCCATAGGTTAAATGAATTCTAAGTAGAATTTTTATGTTTGAATAAATCTTTTCTAAAAGAGATTTAAGTTGTGTGTGTGTGTGCAAGATTTAGAAATATTTAAGCAGATTTTGTGAACAACATTAAAGGTAGATTTAAGCAAGTATTTTGAGAAGGCTTGAAGGTAGATTTGAAAAATTATTTTGAGAAGGCTTGAAGGTATATTTAAGCAAGTCTTTTGAGAAGGCTTGAAAGCAAATTTGAGCAAGTCTTATGAAGACTTGAAACAACATTGTGATAGATTTGAGACAAAGTTGATAGTAGGTTTGATTGTTGATTTGCTCAAGATTTGTGTTAAATCTTGGGGTAGATTTAAGATAGAGTTGAGAGCACGTTCAATTTCTTATTTGATCAAGCTTTGTGTTAAATCTTGGGATATATTTGAGATAGATTTGAGAGTAGGTTTAATTGCTGATTTGATCAAGATTTGTGTTAAAGCTTGGGGCATACATGAGACATAGTTGAGAGCAGGTTTGATTGTTGATTTGATCAAGATTTGTGTTAAAGCTTAGGGTAGATTTGAGATAGATTCAAGATCAAGTTTGATTACTTATTTGATCAAGATTTTTGTTAAGGCTTGGTGTATATTTGAGACAAAGTTGAGATCAGGTTTGATTTTTTATTTGATCAAGATTTGTGTTAAGACTTGGTGCAGATTTGAGATAGAGTTGAGAGCAGATTTTATTGCTAATTTGATCAAGCTTTGTGTTAAGGCTTGGGATATATTAGAGTAGAGTTAAGGGGATAGAGTTCTCCTATGGAGAGAGATCCATAAACCAGAGTAGAGAGGATAGAGTTATCTTATGGAGAGAGATCCATGAACTAGATCAGATAGGGGATAGAGTTTCCCTATGGAAAGAGATTTGTGAACCAACTAGGGAGATAGAGTTCTTATGTGGATAGAGATCCATGAACTAGTTGAGGAGATAGAGTTATCCTAGATCAAGTTCCACGAACCAAAGAGGGGATAGAGTTCTCCTATGGAGAGAGATCCATGAACTAGAGAAAGGGGAAAGAGTTCTCCTATGGAGAGATCCACAAACTAGAGCAAGGGGATAGATTTTGCTTATGGAGAGAGATCCACAAATCAAAGCATAGGGGATTGGTGTATCCTTTGGACAGAGGTCCATAAACATTGTAATAGGGAATTTATTCCCAAGATATTTGTTGAGAAAATTTAGAAGAAATATTTTTTTCGTGGATGTAACCCACATTGGGTGAACCACATTAAATTTTTGTCTCTCATGTGTGTGATGATTTATGCATTGCTTTAATTATTGCTATTGATACTACCATTGATAATATTGGATAATATTGTTTGGGAAAGAAAAGTAAAAGTTGATCTTATATTGTTCACCTCCCCTCTCAGTATAAGCCTCTGTTCTTCAATCCTAGCTAGAAATTTTTTGAAATTTAATTAAACCTAATATGGAGGATGATATGCAAATAAATACAGTATGATATATAAGCTTTATGAAACTATAGCCTAACAACCTTGAGGTAAGGAGGGATCCTAGATAAGAAGTATACTAACTAAGGTGAAAGAAAATATTTTCCTTTAATGATAAAGGTATAATATAGAAGATAATTTATTACTCCTCTTGGTATCCTTGGAATAATATATAAAGTATTATTGTAGTTAGATTTTAATTGGATTGTATGAAGGAAGAAGAGATATTTAGATATTCTACAAGTTATTTGTGCACTTGATGATGGATGATGTTAGAAATGGATTAATTTAATATTTTTATGCCTTTTCATATTTAATTCCATCTTGATTTGAGCATTTCTTGATATTTGGTGCTCTAGTTGAACCTAAGTCAAATACTCTTGTAAATGTAAGAATAATTCTATCAAGACCAAAAAATCCCCAATAAAATATTTTAAGTTTTTACCTTCATTTCAACAAGATTACCTACATGTATATGCTTTGTTTTAAAAATGAGCAATCTAGGATGGTTATATAGTATAACCAATGATGATATGGCTATAAGTGTGAGCACTATAGATAGAAGTGTAGTTTATTAAATTCCTATAGGTATTCTAGTGGTAAACTATAGGCACTTTAGCTAGCTTGGAAAATTCCAAATGAAATGAAAGGGTAGTGATGGATCTATAAGCATTGTAATTGATTCTAGAGGTATCTAGGTGGACTATAATGTAACCTAAGTGGTGTATAAACCATGGATAAAATATAGAGGGCACCTAAGGTAGTCTCTTACTGCCCTTACCTTAAGGTCTACCAACCACCTTTTTTAAGAGTCATTAATAAATAAATAAAAGAAATTGGATTACATACCTTGTATTTTTTCTTGTATACACTCAATAACTAAAGGGTGAGTGCATGTCAATGAGTCCCACTTTTGGGGTTTTGGGCCATTGATTATTGTTTATGTCAATTTAAGTATTTTTTAACATGACATGCACTTAAATTTTGATAAAAAAAATTAAAAGATGAATTAAAACATTATTAGTGTTGATTGTTAATATATATTATATTTTAATGAAATTAATTTTTATCATATAAAATGCATGATTTTATATGAAGTAGAATATTAAAATGCATTTAAATATAGTGAGTAGTCAAGGTGGACACATTATAATAATGATAGAGATTATTTCAAGTAATTTTTATTTTTCCTAAACTCTATGTAACCTAATATGTATGGAAAATATTTTTTGGAAGTGTTTTGATAAATATATTATCTATAAAGTATTGAAAATTAGTTTTTTTTATGTGGAGACCATTTTTTAATATTAAAATTTAAATTTTTGTAATTTTATTTTTCTTTTTCTTTTTTTTAAATATGGGACAATTGAACTCATATTTCTTTATATGTCATGTTTTTTTTGTTTTACTGTTAAATTTAATGTAATTGTTTTTATTTTTAAGGGTTTATGTTTTCAAAATACTTTTTTTTTAAATACTTATAAGTTTTAAATTATTAAAAAATGAATATTTGTAAAGTCTAGACTACAAGATATACCTACTAAAAAAATTATTACCCAAAAATATTACTCTCTAATGCATTTACAAGACATCTACATCAAGAGAAATATAGACCTCATTTCAAAAACAAATTGGGGATGGTTTATTATGTCACAATAACAGTTCAATAAAACATATGTTCAATGGAACTACTCCCAACCAAACCAAATCCACAATTATAACTAATCACTATATTATTTACCTCTAAAATTTTTAGATATAGAAAACCCATTGACACAAATCATAAGAGACAACTCATAAGAGACAATCTAATGCAAGAAAAAGTCTAATATATATGAGTTCAATATGATACTTTGAAAGTTAAGTATAGTGCATTGCTTTTGAGTTCAACATAACACTTAACTATGTATTTATTAAAACAAAAATCTAATAATATAAAGTAGCCAACAATCACCCTAGTTTAAAACCTCATGTAACCATGATTCATTGTATGTTTACATTAGAATATTCTACCCTTACATGAGATATATTTCTAAAAGTGAAAATAGTGTAAGTATCAAAGTCATATTTTATGTATTTATCAAAAGATATCATCTAACAATTTGGTTATTCTTTTATAATTTTATATTTTATAGAATAACATCAACCAGGAAAAATTTAGACACAACCATTATCCTTACTATTAATTTTTATATTTAGTAAAATAGAATATAACCAATGACACTAAGATTTAGAACAATACATATTCAAAATTTAATTAGATAGACAAAATATTAAGACTAAAGAAAAATAAAATGTAGCAATAAAAATTGACTAGACAATAAAATTGCAAATGATAAAAATAAACATACAAATCAAAGCAAATATGTTTACCTCTTCTATCTTGAGTGTTGATTGTATAATGGACTTCATAAATCTAGATCAACGATAATGAAATATGTCAAAAATAGAAACCATATGATATCTGACCCTAATGCCTAAAAATATTTATAAATAAGCATCCCCATATGCTAGAATAACACCATGTCTAGTCTCAAAAATAACAATTTGACCTCAGTGTTTATTAATAATTTTTATTGCCAATGCATAAAAATATCAAAACTTGTTGAATACAAAAATGTGGGTTTTAAAATATGTTAGTAGTAAAGCATTGATATCAACTAAATAAAACCCTAATGATACATAATGCTACAAATCCCAAAGTAGATAGCAATTTGTAGGTCACACCAAATTGGTAAGCAATATGTAAGTCGTGCAATTTTATGAATTGATCAAACCAAAGACTATCGTGTTTGATGGAACATATAAGGTGACATCATAATTTTTTGGCTAGACATTTATGTTCATTCAAAAATTATTCATACAAATAATGTTCAAAGGAACATGTATAATACCACCACATTCTATGGAACATAGTTCATCCAAACATGAGAGGTTCAACTAAACCGGTAAATATAAACTAATTTTGGCCCAAATATGGGACACACTAGCATTTAATCCCTCCAAAATATAAGCAATATCATAAACACTTTGATATTAGTCTATGTGCTAAAAACTAGCATTCATCAATGCTAAACCAAAATCATGAATAGGTATGACAAAGTGATTCATATATTTGATCTTATCTAGTAGGAAATTTTATGATCAAAGTTAGAAAAAGATAGTGGTGGCCACTCTTTCTCAAAAATAAAGTTTCTTATGTAATATTTCTGATCACTATCATGTTCAAATACCATGGTCAACTCATAGTACAATAAAATAATGATCTTCATATTTATGTTAAATAGAATGAAGAGATGTATGTGCAAAATATTACATTAAAGTTGAACCTAAAAAATGATGATATATTAATAGAAACTATCCTTTTTTAACTTTGGTTAAGTATGTAATGAAATAACTTAATAAATATAGTAATGGCACTAGCAATTCAATAATACATAATAATAAACTTCTACCAAGAGCAATAAATTCACATTCATGGACAAAAAAGCAAAAGTATATTCAATTAAATATATCTAATGAACCAATGATGCTACTTGTCTTGAACAAAATAATAAAGCTAAGTATCCAAATATTTATTTACAATCTCCATCTAGACATCTGGTTAAGGGTCATAGGAAGAGGATTATTCAATTCAGTGCCACTATTATAGAATAATCCCTTCCAAAAATTACTGGTCAAGACAAAGTCACACTCACTAACAATACATGGGTATACCATGCAATTTAAAAATAGATTCAAGGAATACCTATGAAACCTTGTTGGTTGAATAGAGATATTGTAATGTACAAAAATAAGCATACTTAGAAAGGTGATCCACTACCACAAATATCATTGTTTTTCCCTCAAATTTGGGAAGTCCCTAATGAAATTCATGAATATATGTTCCTATTAGAAATCAAGAATATGCAAGGTTTAAAAAAAACCAGGAGATTTAACACTTTCCCCCTTGTTATTTTGGTATACATAACATTTAGCCATAAATATCTTAACATATACTTTATTACTTTCTATGAAAATAATTGCTTCACTCATAGGTATATTGTTAAGAATCCATAATATCCAATGAAATGAGACACATGCAATTCTTTGAGGACTATAATCTTAAATACCAATTATTAAGGTAAATGGGATCCTTCTTGTAAATAAACCCATTGATATATAAGAAAAAGGAAGGTAGTGATGAACCAAATTTTAGTTCCTAAAATATTTGAGTAGTATCTAGGTCAGAAGGCTAGTCCTTCCAAAATTATGAAATCCATTGTGGAATATGGATAGATATGGTATTAAAAACAACCACATCTTCATGATTGCAAGATAGAGCATAAAACACCATCTTCTCCTTTCTCATATTGTACTTAATGATAAAATAATACCCCAAGTTCTTATTTAACCATTTATTCTATTTAGGACAAGAGAGACATTGTTCTAGAAAATGCTTAAGTATATTATGGGCAGTCTTAATGATACCACAACAAATAAGGTTGTCATTTCTCTATGACATATAGAACAAATAAGATTTCCTTATCATAAATGGATCATCATATATTATTTTTATATATATTCTTACTTTCAAATTCCATAAGATGTTCATCCTGCATCAAATAGCTCTATTACTTATGCTTAAAGCATCACACTCAATGATAAAAAATGGTTTGTTGAAATTAGGGGTGGCCAAAATAGGGGTAGTGCACATAGCCTCCTTTAGTAATTGGAATGATTTGAAAGCTACTTTATCCCATGCAAATATATATTTCTTAGTGAGAGCAATGAGAGGAGAAGCAATCTTGCCATAGTTGTAGGGAAATTTCTTGTGGTAGCCTATGAGACCTAAAAATATATGGAGTTTCTTAAGGGATTTTGGCAAGGACAAATTTTGAATGTCTTTGATCTTGTTAGGATATACATTAAGTCCTTCGTAAGATACAATATGTCCCAAGTATACTACCTCATAGACCCCAAAGGAACATTTAGGATTTTTGAAAAAGATATATATATTTTATTATAGGTGAACTTTGTCCACATTAACTATATGATATTCCTATAACTTGTTATAAATTAATTTATCATCAAATAAGACTAGGACAAAATTGTGAATAAAAATATGAAATATAGAATTCATAAGACTTTAAAAATTAAAAGGAGCATTAGTGAGACCAAAAGGTATGACTATAAACTCATAATGATCCTAATTTATGTAAAAGTTGTTTTAAGGATACCCTCTTCTCTAACCCTAATTTGATGGAACCCAAAATACAAGTATAGTTGTCTACAATATTTAGAGCCATGCAAATCATTTAACAAATCATTTATAACAGGGATAGAAAAATTTCTTTGATAGTGTTCTTGTTGAGAGGTAAAAAATTAGGATACATATCAAGAATTGTCCTTGCATAACACCATAACAACCAAAGAGGAATTAATATTAGAATGGATGATTCCTTGATCCAACATTTCCTAGGCCAACTTCTCAATTTTAGATTTTTGGGTCTAGGGATAATAATAAAGACACATTATGCGTTTGAATTTCCAAAACTATATGGATGGCATGATCTTGTGTGCACTTAGGGGGAAGACTTGTGGGATCACCAAAGACATTCACATAACAATACATAATGCTCTAAAATTCTAAAGTAAGATCTAGAAGAATTGTATCCAAGTACTAAACTTCCATGCAATTGACTTGGGCATAAAATCCATGACCAAGTTTCTTCAATATTGTTTCCATGTTGTGGGAAATAACCGCCTTGAAGGGAGAATATTTGATTCCCTAGAGACAAATGACCTTTCCATTCTCTATCTAGTTGATATAAAAATATTATAAATTATGTTAGTGTAACTATGTTTATTACATTATTAGTATGGTTGTTAACATAGTTACAACCACTACTATTAAGCGCCTTGGTAGTTCCGTAACCTCCGAAACTATTCTAAGCGCTCATTGTATTATTTAAACAATGCTTGTTTAATGGTAATTGTTCGCTATTTTATACATGGTATCATAGCAGGAGGAAGGTATTTTTTTACTGGGAACGATTTTCGAAACTCATCTAGACCTGTGACTCGGGCATGCTTCCCAAGATCAATTGGACCTAAATAGGCAACCAAGGGACTCAGTTGCATCTCCCAAAGCTAAATGACATTCGATAGATGTTGTATCTAACTAGATGCGGGCACGGATCCTGAGGTCAATCTGGACTGGTTCTAACTTGGGCACATTTCTTGAGGTTAGACTGACGCTAGACTGAAGCGACCTGACAAATCCTGGATCTGGCATGGATCCTGAGGTGGATGACTTGGGCATGGAATTAGAGGTAATCGTGGTGACAACATAGACTGACACGTAGCACCACCTGGATTGGACTGACATGGACCTGATTGGACTGATGTGGACATGTGGCGGACAGGCCACGCACCACCCGGACCTTGCTATGACATGTGGTCGTAGCAAAATTTGATGCCACTAAGTGACTGCCCAAAGGAAGTCACTTAACGAGAGGCGCGCCTCACCTTTTATTCAGGTGAGGCAAATGTTGCCTCCTAAATGTGGGACTAAAAGTCCCACATTCAAAAGTTTTCCCACGGAGGTGGGAAAGCCTTCAATAGAAGGCAGGGCCCCTTCAAATATTCGTCGGGCTAGCTAGCCCGACTGGAGAGGGGGCATGAAGGAAAGCCTCCCAACAAAGAGGTCGGGAGTTCAAACCCCACCGAGGACGCCCGCGCCTAGGTAAATATATTTTTTTTTGTTATTTTTCTATTTTTTTTAGTATTTTTTTATTAATATATTAATATTGTTAGTTTTTTTTTAACTAACAGTATTTTTATTATTAATTAAATTCTTTACTAAAATTATTTAGAAATTTACATTAAAAATTAGAATATTTGCCAAAGCAAAGGGGCTATTTTTTTTCTTCTAAAAGGCACCATTTTTTTTCAAACTTGAAGAAAAAAAGAGGGGGGGATGATGAGTAATTTTTTTTTGAAAAGGCAATTTTTTGGCATTATTGTAAAGGTGCATTTTCAGCAGTGCCCGACACCTAGTGGTTTATTTCTGTGGGCACTTTTATGTTGTATGTTGCACGCTTCATTTTTTTGCACTACTTCATTAAAATTTAACAATCAAATTCACTCCCTAAGTCCCCAGAATCATTAAAACCCATCCGTGCAATTTATTGCACTACATCATTCGATATTTGTGATACCTCTGGCCAGCACTTACAGGTAAAGCTGTCGTGATTGTGCTACTGTATTCGCTGCTTAATATAGCTGCCACAACGACGTCTAAGCTTGTTCTCTATAAATCATCGGGGAGATAAGTTTACCATTTTTTTTGCTGTTATTTTACTCCATCTACTACCCTAATAATTCTTGTGTTTAGGCATAAATCTTGACGAGATTTCTGACATCCACAGTTTTTAGGGGAAGTTACACCCCACGCATGAGGATTGATGACTTTCTATGCTAGGTGCCATCAACAAGACAATTCCCTTTCAATACCGCCTATGTACCACGTATCATATAATCTTTAAAATTACCTACAGTCTCCCTCACGTAAGGGCGGGTAATTTTTTTGATTTTTCAAAATACCTATAGTCTCCCTCACGTAAGTGCGGGTATTTTGTATGGTATAATGGCCTGGAATTAAGGTATATAGAAAGTGTGACCAATTGGTGATATAAGGAACCTTCATAATGGCATCTGCTGCAAAGTTAATGACTGATGCTCATCAGTTATTGAAGGTCATAATTATACAACATGGAAAAACAAAATGAAGGCAATCCTAATCATGGAAGATTTATGGGATGTTGTTTCTGGAGAAACAAAGAGACCTTCACCAGCATCTAGATCCACAGCTCCTATCGCTGATCAAATAACATTTGATAATAAAGACAATTGAGAAAAAATGCTCATTTTATTTGCTATTTCAGATGAAGTTCAACCTCATATAGCTGACAAAGTGAGTGGTAAAGAGGCCTGGGATGCCCTTCAAACCATTTATGAGGGAAAAAATGATTCCACCATTCTTCATCTTCAAAAACAACATCACAATCTAAGTTTGAGATAGGGTGAGACAGTTGAACTCTTTCTTTGCAGAGTTTCTAAATTGAAAGGCAAATTGAATTCTTTGGGAGATACAATGGACGACAAGCTTCTCACTTCCATCATGATGAGGGCTTTGCCTTATTCCTTTGATACATTGATCACCTCCATTCAGGTGTCACAATAACAAATTACCTTTATTGAGTTGGTCAATTTGCTTCAACAACATGAGGCATGACAACTTCATAGGGATCATTCTTCTAATACAACCCTATACTCCAATAGATAGGGTTCTAAGAATAAAGGTAATTTTTAGAAAGGAGGCAATTCTAAACAGGATTCAAAAGGAAAAGGGAAACAACCTCAAAAAAATAAGAGGTATCACAAAATTTGTGATAAAGACAACCATGAAACCAACAGGTGTTGGCATAAGAATAAGCAAAAATGCCAGACCAAACCATAAAAAAAGAACAAGCAACCCAAGGTGAATGTTGATGTTGAAGAATCTGACTTAGATTCTGAATGGGCACACAAGGTGCTCATGACTACCACAGCCTCCAAGGAGAAGGATATTGTATGGTATGTCAATTTTGGCGCTAGTAAGCACATGACTGGATACAAATCATGGTTTGAATCATTTATGGCCAAAGAGGGCAGACCTGTCACTATTACTGATGACAAAAACTACAAGGTTTAGGGAGAAGGTACAATTTTAGTCACTCTTCCTGATGGCAAGTGTCAGATTGACAAAGTCGTCTATGTTCCAGGACTGGCTAACAATTTGTTTTCAGTCACACAAATCCTGGATAAAGATATGGTTGTCAACTTTCATGTTTAGAATGGCAAGAAGTGTTTTTCTATTACCAGGAAGGGTAAGCATATTGTAATAGCTTCATATAAGCATGGCTTATTTGCCCTAGATGCTATCTCTACTCCCCATGTTGCCATGATAGTATCTACCAAGGAGGCCACTTCCCTCTGGCATAAGAGATATGGGCATCTTAGTTCTGGATACTTACTTGAGCTTAGTAAGTATGAGATGGTAAAGGGTCTTCCTTCCCTTTCTTCCACATTGCCAGTATGCTATGACTGCTTGGTAGAAAAGCAACATAGAGTACCTTTTGAGAAGAGCTCAACACGAGCATAGAAACCTCTGGAGTTAATTCACACCAATTTGTGTGGTCCTTTCACACCCAACAGTTGTGGGGGGAAGAGGTATTTTCAGTTATTTGTAGATGACTACTCAAGAAAGATGTGGGTTTTCTTTCTTTGACTGAAATCTAAGGCTTTTGATTTCTTCCAACAATTCAAGAAATCTATTGAGAAGGATTCAGGGAATTTTATAAAAACCCTCCACTCAGATCGAGGGGGGGAGTTTACCTCTAAAGAATTTTCAACATTCTTATCTAAGCATGGAATCACGAGACAGTTAACAACTGCCTATACTCAGCAAAATGGAGTTACTGAGAGAAGGAACCGTTCTATTATGGAAATGGTTCATTGTATGCTCACAGGAGCTACTCTTAGGCAAAAATATTGGGCAGAAGCTATCACCACTTTAGTATATCTATTGAATAGGGCACCCACAAAGGCCCTAAAAGGAATGATTCCACAGGAAGCATGGAATGGTCGAAAACCCTCCATATCTCATCTTCGTATTTTTGGATGTCAAGATTTCATGCACATACCAAAAGAGAAAAGGAAGAAGCTAGATGAGAAGACATTGAGATGCATTTTTCTTGGCTATGATGAGCACTCTAAAGGTTATCATTTGATAGATCCTTTGACCAAGAAAATTCATATCAGTAGAGATGTTTTTGATGAAGCTTTCACATCACAAAACACATCTAAGGTATACCTAGATCTTGTGGAATCTAAGGAAGAGAAGTTCCCTTTGTCAACACAAATAGTAGGTCCTTCCACATCTTCTTCAACACCAAAAATGAAGAATCCAAAATGGTATACAAGCACAATCAGGGATGCAAAGTTATCCACTCCACCAGATTTGAATTTGGATAGACCTCATACTCGCAGTATGGCTCAAAGGGAAAAAGCAGCCGTAGAGACCAGTGAGGTTGATGATCTTTGTCAATATTTTGAGGAACTTTATGTAACTCCACATAAGGAAATAGAGGATATGGATATAGATGATGATAGGGTGTTTTTTTCTTCAATGAATGAACATGAACCTGCCTCTATACAAGATGCTCTTAGCAAACCATAATGGAAGGATGCCATGGATGCTGAGTACAAGTCTCTGAAAAAGAATAAAACTTGGGAGCTTATCGATATGCCACAAGGAAAGAAGCACATTGGATTTAAATGGGTGTATAAATTCAAGTATAAGGCATATGGGACAATTGATAAGCATAAGGCCTGTCTTGTTGCAAAGGGCTATGCTCAAAAAGAAGGCATTGACTATGAGGAAAATTTTGCACCTACTGCTTGAATGACCACAATTGGAGTCATTTCTGCTATGGCAGCACAGTATGGGTGGAAATTTCACTAAATGGATTTAAAGAGTGCTTTTCTAAATGGTGATATCCAAGAAGAAGTATACATGACTCATCTTGAAGGATTTGTACAGGAAGGCCAAAAGCAGAAAGTGTGCAAATTGGTCAAATACTTATATGGTTTGAAACAAGCTCCTCGAGATTGGTATATAAAAATGGATAATCACCTCCTGAAGCATGGGTTTAAGATATGTCTATCAAATGCAAATGTCTATTTTAAGAAATAAGGTTTTGAAATAGTGTTGCTTGTACTCTATGTTGATGATCTCCTCATTACAGGGAGTTCAAAAACTATGATCTTCGCTATCAAAAGAGACTTGAGTCAATATTTTGAGATGTCAGATCTCAGACTTCTCCATTATTGTCTTAGTCTGGAAGTAAGCCAGAAGGAGCACTACATCAAAGTGTCTCAGAAAAAATATGCCAAGACACTATTGGAAAAATATCACATGACTGATTACAAGCCAATGGCAACTCCGATGGAGACAAGAATTCAGTTATCACGATATGATGATTCACCTCAGGTAGATGGTACTCTCTATCGATAGTTGATTGGGAGTCTCATATATCTGACCAATACTAGGCCAAATATCATATTTACTGTCAACTATCTTTTGAGGTTCATGCAAGAGCCTAAGACCACTCATTGGAAAGTAGCAAATCGTGTTCTTCACTATGTCCGTGGTACTATGGAATATGGCCTAGAATACAAGAAGAATAACAAATTCTTCTTGCAAGGATACACGGACTCCGAATATGTTGGGTCATATGATGATCGCAAGTCAACTTCAGGATATATTTTTCATCTTATATCCGGTCCTATCTCTTGGCATAGCAAGAAGCAACAGGTGGTTTCTATCTCATCTACAGAGGAAGAATATCGCGTCGCACGTGAAGCTGTGTACGAAGTGATATGGTTACGTCGCATTCTGACAAGTATGTGTCATCCATAAAAATCTCCAATACACTTATTTTGTGACAACCAGGGTGTTTTGAACCTTGTTAAGAATCTAGTGCATCATGAGAAAACCAAGTACATTGATATACAATACCACTTCATTCGAGACAAAGTTCCAAGGCACCGAATTCAGCTTCAGTACATTCCCACCGATGCTCAAGTTGCAGACATTTTCACTAAGGCACTTGCATGTGTTAAATTTGAATTGTTTCGTAGCTCACTTTGTATTGCCAAATGATGTAATCAGGGGGGATGTTAGTATAGCTAGTAGTTATCCAATTACCCAAATAATGTAATAAGGGGGGATGCTAGCGTAACTATGTTTATTACATTATTAGTATGGTTGTTAACATAGTTACAACCACTACTATTAAGCTCCTTGGTAGTTCCATAACCTTCGAAACTATTCTAAGCGCTCATTGTATTATTTAAACAATGCTTGTTTAATGGTAATTGTTCGCCATTTTCTACAAATTAATAATAGGATCATTAATCTAAGATAGCCATTATTCTCCCAAGATGACATATACATTACCAAGGTTCATGGCAAAGAGATTGCTAGACCAAGTATAATCCTTCATCTATATGTTGGCCTTATCTATTTGATGCACACACTATGTTGTATCCCCATTTTCAATCAATACTTGAAATTTTTCTTGGTTTGAAGAATTTATATACAACCCCAAAGGCTTTTTTGTCTTATTATTAATAAATTTATATGTTCTACCTAAATCAATCAATATATTAACATGATGTTATTTGATGAGTCATTGGACCTTGATGGTATGGTGATATTAGATCCCCATAAAGGAGTTATAGGGATTAAATATTCCATGTGAACACCATTAACGTAATACCTCATATTCTTCATTTAATAGTAGGTGGCCGATATTATAATTAATGCAATATTTTTTGGAATATTCCTCCATTGGACTAACTGACATAGCATTTAATGTGATGTCTCCTAGATCAAGAAATCCTAATCAAATTGCTTTAATAATCATTTTATATTTATAGGCATAAAGTGCCCATTACAAAACCATGATTTGGAAATAACCATGAGCCCAAAACCATGATCGATAAGAGAAAATATCAAATATCAATAGCTAAGGAATCCATATGGAAGGTAGCCAACAAATATGCATCATGTGCATGATTATTTAATATTTTATATTATTTCACATACCATTTATCATTCCTTCCTATGAGAGAAGCACTAATGTGGATCAAGAATTCCTAATTGAAATTTCCATTAAACAATAATACATATTTATAGGCACAAAGTTCCCAATTACAAACCATGGTTTGGGAAAAACCATGAGTGATAGACAAGGAGACAATAATCTATTTAATGTTAAGTATAAAAGGTGGATAGTAACTATATATTGTGTAAAGGTGTATGACAACTACGAATCACGTGCATTTATTTAATATTGTATATGATATTCTTCATAATTCCTTCCCACCATAGAAGCATTGGAATCCAATGCTTTTACAAAATATGAGGAAAATAGCCTATTATTCATCTCTCTCAATGGAATTCTGCATTTTATCTTGGCTTGTGTCTTCACTCATAAGACTCATCAACCTTCTCAAGATAACACCACATCAAGCACAACTTTTAGATTAGCTTATACTTTAGGACTCCTAAATCCTTTGCTTATTATATGAGAACTCTCTTCTTCCTATTTTGTCTAAGCATCGGAGTCTGATGCTTCTATGGTGGGGAGGAATGATAAGGAATATCATAGACAATATTAAATAAATGTACATGATGCATAGTTGTCATCCACCTTTACACAATGCATAGTTGTCATCCACATTTTATACTTAGCATTAAATAGGTTCTTGTCTCCTTCGATGTCACTCATGGTTTTGGGCTTATGATTTTTCCCAAATCATGGTTTTTAAATAGGAACTTTGTACATATAAATATGTTTTATTGTTTAATATAAATTTCAATAAATATTATTTGATCCACATTCCTTCCTAGAAATATTGCATTAATTATAATGAAGGCCACCTAATATTAAATGAAGAATATGAGGTATTTGCATTAATGGTGACCACATGGAATATTGAATACCTATCAAGGAATAACCATAAAGATCCATTGTATCATACTTATGCTTAACATCAGTTACTTCAATTGATTGCTCCTATTACAATGAATATTCATCTTTTGATATTGTTGCTTCTTCACCTTCTAGTTGAAAATTAAGATTTTTTTCATAGGCTTGATATCAAGGATGGTGAACGACATTTGAAATAAAATAATCCCTAAGAGATATCATTATTATGGTTATTTAAAGAAGGTCATTAATATTGAATTCATACCAAATTTGGGAATAGGGAACATGGAGCTTTTATTCTATTTCCAACGCTATAAGTTGAGCATCCTCAAGGGTACATGAATCAAGTAGTTTGACTTCCCATCAAATTTCATCCTTAATACCATGGAAAAAAGCTAATATTTCCACTATTAGATCCAATTGGTAGGTGTAGGTGAGAAGTCTTGTAAATTCCATGCAATACTCCTCAATTTTTCTTGATTACTTAGTTTACATAAAATGGACCACATATGATGTGCAATATCCTTTGTCAAACCTTAAAACAAATGATGCTTTGAACTTTAGCCATAAAAGAGAGATCTTTAGTTTTGAAAATATCTCATAACAACTAGTAATGAACATGGTTTCCTAACGTAGTAGTAGCTAATGTGACACAATATTATTTAGGAACATGGTGCAAATGGATGATGCTATCCACGTTGTCTAGACACATACATAGATCGACATCCTCAAAGGTGAGGATGTTGATAATTAGAAAATGAACATCATGGACCCAATACAGGAAATTAGAAGCACCTCCTAAAAAGGGATCTAAATTAGAAGTAAATCCAAAGGTATAACCATCCATACTTAGAATAGTACCTATGATTATATAGGAAGATGTGTGACTTTCATTGCAATGCACTTATAACTAAAATAGGGTAAAAACAAAATTAAAAATTAGATTAAATATGAAAACGATAGATATAATGACTTGACGTAGATAATACCAATATCAAAATGAGACTCATAACCAAAGAGAATATTAGATCAAAGAAAGAATACTTACAATCATAATGTTCACTATGCCACTTTGAGAGGAAACCTTCTAAAGCAACATTTGCTACAAAAATAATGTTCCTGATACCCTAATGTGGTATCACAATACAAATATAGTAACACTAAATGCTAGGGTTAGTCAAATTTTGGCTTCCTACCTACAACTAATGCTAGGGTTGCCACAAGTTGGCTACCTTCACACACATAATGCCAATATTAACTAATTAATATTGTAACTAACTAATAAGGTTAGGGTGGGGTTATAACATATCCTCCCACTTCAAAAGTAGCTCATTCTCAATGCTATAATTCTAGAAATTACTACAATATGTCTTATTACTCCCATATTACATCTTCCTATGGTAAACTAATCCATTATATTAGTACTTTCTTGATTGTCCTCTCGTGAAGTAATGCTCTCTAGTTTCTAATACCATCTCCAAACAAAGTCTGATTGTCCCTTCATCCAATTTTGGTAGAACTATCTATACTCTATATTTTTCACCCTTGACCTATTTGACATGAGACATAAAATATTGGATTACTATTTGCTATTTATGTCAAATCCAAATGATATGTGACCTAACCCACTTTCTTAAAATTTTGTATGGGCCATAGTATTTGGGTGCTAATTTATGACTACCCTTATCTGTAATTAATTTCTATTTATATGGCTACCACCTACAAAAAAAATCTATTTATATGGCTATAGTTTTAAAAACACCATATCACTTGTTTCAAAAGTATGCTCTATATGATGTTCATCAACTTATTTTTTTATTAGATTATGTACTTTGACTAGATTGTATTTAATTGTATTCATAATGTCTTCTCTATTTTCAAGGGCCATCTTGATTGCTAGAAATTTTGAGATACCTAGTACATATGAAGTAATTATAGGTGGATTTTATCCATAAAGTAATTCATATAGGGTCATCTTTGTTGTAGTATAATAGGTAGAATTATACCACCACTTGGTAAATGGCAATAAATGGGCCCATTGATTTTATATTTCTAAAGAAAAACAATGAAGATATATTTCAAAATATTTTTTCACAACTTTAGTTTACCCATCACTTTGAAGGTGATATGCAATGCTCGTTGTAGAGGGGGAAAAATGCCCTACCGCGTACAATTCCTAAACAAAGGGGCTATATCCAAAAGGAGGGAACCCTTTTGTGGGATGAACCATGGGGGTATGTTGTACTCTACACTTGGTAATTTAAGGACTCACTCCAAGTCCTTGGTATATTTAGGTTTGTTTGATGTATTCAGTTTCAGACAATCACCTAAATTTGACCTTTCTAAATTTAAGCTAGGAAATATAAAGGACAATGCAGAAAATAGAATAATGTAATTGGAAATAGAATGTAGGCATACAAGAGCTATCCTAGAATGATTCTTTTAGAAAAAACTTTAAAGCTAAACTAACCTAGGGTTCTATTTCATAAAACCTTTAAAGAAAAACTATGCAGGAGTAAATACACAAAAATTATCCCTAGTTGCAAGCTAGATGATTTTCACTTTCAGATGCCTAGAAATCAACAATAAAACTAGATTTTCAACCAATAGGAGTGATAGAACATTTATCTAGACCGCTGGTTGATTTATCATTTTTCTGCCTCTTGTCCAATGATATCAAAGATTCTTGTTCCTACAAGATCACTTATGAAACACTAAAAAATAAAATTAGTATTAAGGGGCCTACATAGGCCACTGTATGATAGATCTAGTAGCATTCAAGCCCCCTAGGTCCTTTTAGATGACCTTGCAATACAAAAGTGAAAATTGACCTTTGGATATTTAATCATAAATTAGAAAGATAGCAACAAAATATAGAAATAAAAGAACAACAATATGATCTAGAGACATAATGTAATGTAACAATGAAAGAAAAACTTGAAAATTACCCTTAGTGTGCCCTAGGGCAAAATCACACCTCGCCTAGAGCAGGTGCAATATCATAGCAGCAAAGTCATGCCCTACTTGAACGGGGTATGATTTCACTTCTACGAATAACTTTTCCCTAATTAGGGCAAGCGAAGTCATGCCTTGTTAATGCTAGCCATGATTTCATTATAGAATAAAGAAAAATAAAAAGCAAAAGCAGAATATGAAATAAATATAGAAAAAAAATAATCAAACCCTAATGGACATCATAGAAGTAGGAAAAAGAGAACCAAGTATACAGATGGGCACTCTATCTCTCCAAGCTATGCCATGGATCCACCAAGTCACACAACAAATAAATCCAATCCACACAATAGAAGATAAATCTAAAATTTGCACTTTGGGGGTTAGCTTACAACAAAGAAAGTAAATAAGAAATGAACTCTAAATATTTTGTATATAGATCACACATAAAAGTTTTCATATCACACTTTCACTTAAAGTTTGCATGTCTCAATATGGTAATAACTTACTTCCTTTTATAGACAATCATAATAAGGAAAGCAGACACAAATAAAATCACAGCCAACGCCAAAAACATGTGAGGAGGTTTAAACCTAGGTCTTGAGCGGGCTTAAAAAATAATAATATAAAATAAATTAAAAAACTTGGGTAAACAGTGAAGTCGCGCCCTGTCAAGCGCTAAAAGATAGATAAAATTAAAAAGGGGAGGGACAGAGGCCTTCCCTTGCACTTGGCAATGGGTGAGGCCTCTTAAGGGCACTAAGGAAGATTGCCCACTCAAAGCGGATCAATTTTCCATCTCTACGTTTTGACCTCTCTTTGATGCATTTATGGCCTTGTAAATGCATCAAAGAAAATATGTAGGCACACATTGAAAAAGAATAAACTACAAATGAAAATGGGGTAGCTGGGTGAGAAGAAAAGGATGGTGCAAAAAGGGTGTCATTCAAGACACCTTATAATTTACACGCAAATCAAGGCATTAGGGATATTAATGCCTCTATAGGTTAGGGTGCCCCTTCGAGTGATTATGAAAAATTAATATTTCATAAGAACTCGAAAGAGCTTGACACAAAATAAAGAAGAGTACATAGGTGACAAAAAAAAGGAGAGAGAAAAAATCCAAAACGGGGGTTTAAAAAGAAAATAGGGGTAAAACCCTAATTTACTTTTACTGTGAAGAGGAGGAGAAAATGGCTCTAGATAAACAATTATGGTGCTTCTGGTTCATCGAGACGTGACTACAAGGGGTGAGGCCAGGGCTTGGGAATGGGTAAGTATCATCAACATTCCTCTTTCACAATATTATTTTTCTCAGTTTGCACAATTTAGAATTTTTAGGATCACTGTAAAAATTGGTGATTTCATGCCACGACATGGGTGAAACTTTGCAGCCTGGGCATGACTTTGCGGCTCGGGTGCTATTTTTATTTTTGAGAAAAACATGGTAAAATCACGCCTGGGAAAAACCAAGCACGATTTTGCGAAGCTGTGCCAAAAAAATAGGGGGTGTGACTTTGTGAAAGCGAAGTCGCATGCCCTAAAAATGGGACACGACTTCGCAAGAACTTAGAAAATAGAAGAAAGAGAGGAAGAAAAGGAAAAAAAGGAAACAAGGAAACTCAAAGTGTTAAGGATGATTTAAAAATTCTTTATGCTAAATTAGAAAATGTTTTTATTAATTAATTTGATTTTTTATTATGAAACTGATGAAACTCTTATGTTTTTTTATTAAATACAACTAGGTATTATTGAGACTCGAGAGTGGTGGGAAGGGGCTCTGGTAGAGCTAGACGCACGAGGGCAAGTAGAGAGGGTGATACTAGAGGTGGTTGGGTTGGACGACATGGTGAGGATGCCACATATCAAGACATACAAGGCTATGCTGACTGCCCTAGCAGAGCATTGGTATCCGAAGTCCTCTACTTTTTGGCTACCAATAGGGAAGATGATCATCACATTGGAGGATGTGTAACAGATCCTGAGGATCCCAATTAGGGTGATAGAGGTTTATGATACACAAGGGAAGGTCGTTACACTACAATGGTTTTCTATAGGCTTCACCCACCAGGTACGAGAAGGCACCATAGTAGTTGATGACCTGGTTGGCCGCTATAGAGTAGATCCTTTGATTGGGTACTCGTAGGGGTGGTGGCAGGTCTCTTGACTTGTAAAAATAGTAGATGATACTTGCCATAGGTACTTGTGGGGGTAGTGGTAGACATACGACAATAAGGAGTCTACTTCATATGGAGCCCTTATTTTTTGGCCCATTTATATAGGATATTATACAGTGTTGTGTATAAATAGCATATAGGATTGGTTTGTATGATGTTTCTCTAGGTGTGGTGCTGGAAGCACATTGCGGTGTAGATACCGTTAGTACTACCAAGACCATTGCCCAACTTGGAGAAGCCAAAAACATACAAATGGCATCGATCCCTAAAAAGGACTATGAGGGCCTATGCAAGGAATCTACCACTAGCAAGGTGGGTGATCGATGAGTTGCAAGAGGTGCAGCTCATCTGGTGACCATGGAGGCTTCACCCTGGCTAGGTAGAAGATAAGATAGAACTAGTGAGGGTGAGGAGGATTAGGCGGCTAAGGTCAGAGCGGGGTAAGCTAGAGGTGCTCAGATTTGACTGAGTCCTGAGGTAGTTCAGGATCTTGTAGGGAATCCCATACCTAGGGGACTACTGGTATCGAAGGGTGACCCAAGATCCAGTAGGGTTCAGAGGCAAGCTAGACTTCACCAGGTGGGTTGAGGACCAGGATGATCCTCCTTACGTCGACCCAGAGGTGGATAACATAGGGATGGGCATTGGGTATAGGCAGTGGTATAGAGGGGTTGCATCTCAAAGGATATCACCACATATACCAGTGTAGAGTCACTAGGTGATGAGCCTGGGCATGTAGTGATAATTCTAAGAGGTATCTTGTAGGACTACATAGAGGGCACAATAGGTCCCAGTTGTTCCTATATAGAGGCTAACACGGGTTTGAGTTGAGGTGGTGAAGGAGACCATCCTTGGAGTAGATACTGGAGAGGGAGAGATAGGGGATGCCTCCTTACAGGTAGAGGATCCAGAGGCTAGATACCCTAGGGAGGCATCAACATCAACAGTGGTGGGTGGCCAGATCTAGGGCACAAAGGAGTTGTAGGTACAACTAGCTTCTCTACAGGCTTAGGTGGCCCGACTATAGAAGGAGAGGAACACTGTATGAGAAGAGGTGTCTTGGATATAGGGAGAGGTGGTATGGCTATATAGAGAGTTATAGTAGGCTTGGTCTGAGGGGATGGCTACTATTGGGAGTATCCAAGCAACGAACATAGTGTAGCTCCTTCAGGTAGAGTTGCAATGCATCGGTGACAAGTTGGAGATGGCCATTTAGAGGATCATATTTTTTGAGATAGCTTTATGTGTAGTTGTCCCTCTATAGTGAAGGATGGAGATTCCTCCATCCCTTCAGGTAGCTAGTAGGTCATGATCTTGATCACAGGTGTCGTTGACATCTCAATAGTCAGTGGCACCACTGAGGTTGCCTCCACCCTAAGGAGGGCCAGAGGGAGTTGACTCTTAGAGAGAGGGTAGAATAGGCTAGGTATCAGGATGATGCACCAATTCTTGATTGTGGTGTGCATCCCTAAGTTGAGTGTACAGAACTTGAATTGTGGTACACCAACCTCACACAATGTACTCTTTTGTCTTATGAGTAATATATAGTTGCAGATTTTATCTATTTTTATGTGTAAAATATTTAATTTAAGTATTTTATTTATGCGTTTATGCGTTTATGCATTTTTATTTATTTAAGTATTTTGAATGTATGTAAACTATACTAATGCACACTACATGAAGGATGAAATGAATGCAAATAGAAGAAGAAGAAAAAGAGGGGAAAAGAAAAAGGAGAAACCCACAATGAAAACAAGAGATAAAGAAGAGAGAAAGGAGGAAGAAGAAGAAAGAGGAAGACAAGAAGGAATAAGAGGAAGACAATGGAAGAAGAAGAAATAAAATAAGAGAATAAGAAGAAAGAAAAGAGGCCCAAAGGTCAACCATAAAAAAAGAAGAAGAGTGAATGATCCAAAATATAAGGCTAGCATAGGTTGCTATGAACCAGTGTATCCAAACATTATGGATCGAATGAGAGAATTTTCTAGACCCACTAAGGGTACAACACTTGCCTTAATGTGACCAAGTGTGTGGATTTTTGACCCACTATTGGTGGTTGCTCACTTATTTACTGCTATGAGGCGATTACCCGCTAGGATGTATGTCGAGGTCTACTGAAAATGACCAAGGAGCTTATCCTGTAATGGGGTGTTGAGATTTCTAAGTCAAAAGAGAGTATGACCCGATAGAATATCATAAATAGTATAATACCTACTAGGATGTATAAATATCCCATATTGGGTGCAATATATATGTATATGAAATATTATGCAAGTGTTGTCCCAGAGCGAGACTATGAGAAAATTGCTGAACAATATTACGAAGACATTGAAAAGAGGAGGATAATAAATCACAAGAAAAGAGGAAGGAGAGAAATAATACCTAGGGGGTATCTTTCTAGGCACCAGAGTCCTAGTGAGAAGTGCATTGCATGTGAGCTATGACCTAACTGGGTATCATCACATGCCATTTTTGCAATATCCCCAAAATCTATATGAGTAAATAGTCATGAACAAGCAGTCATGCATTTATGACAAGTAGACATGTAAGGTGTTAAATTAGATGACAAGCAATCATGCAAAATATGAAAAGCAATAGTGCAATATGAATAGGAAAGCAGATGCAATGAAAGTGCAACTACATGAAATTTTTTCTTATGTGTTTTTTTTGGTTAAGAATTGAAATCAATGCAAAACCTAAATGTACTACTCATATTATTAAAATAGATTAACATGCCATGAGGTTTCAGATCAAAGATATCCCCAAGGAGTGCATTTTCTCAATGATGAAAAGTATGAGAAAGTCCTTCCAAGGCTCTTCTTCTAACACCCATAGCACAATAATCATTACATTTTCTAACAGTACCATTTCTCTTAGCAAAAAAGACATTAAACAAATATTTTTCATTTCTTAATACAGAAGCCAAACTATCTTTAGGATAGACAGAACCAATCATGTTACAAAAAATTACCTTTGAGGGAAAATAAAAATCAATAATTTTATTATCATCTATCAATAGATTTTGATATTCTATATATTCTACATAAGTCATAAGATGATCATCATCCTCAAATGGCAAAGGTTCATTTTTTTTAGATATAAAACCTATACCACATCCCAGGTCAAATCTCAACATCTAAGGGCTATTGAATACCCTTATGTCATGGTCCCAATCCTTTACCTACATACCCCATACCAGACAAGATCTTCTTAGGAAGGGGATAGTCATTAGTGAGATAACATTAAGCAAAAGAGCACTCATTGAGAGATGGGTTGCTACCATGGAGCCTTTATTCAGAGGCCATGCCCCCAAAGACAAAAGCACAGTGCCAAAGTGTACAATTTCACCCTTCTTATGGGGTAGGACCATAGTTCTAGGTGAAGGTGGTAGCTTTGCTAGATCTAGAAGAGGCTCTTGAAGAAACTGATTATCATGATCTGAAAAGAAAATATGGGTCCTATGTTCTCACTCACTTTTAAACTTTGAAAATGCTCAAAAATTTGAGAGGAGGAACATAAGGAAGTTGTTGAAGAAATAGAGGGATAAGAATAAGAATCTATTTGGGCTAACTCTATATTTGAACAAAATTCAATTGGTCGAGGGTCGTCTGGAATGGTGATAACTTGATTCTTAAACTCAAACTTGAGACACTGATGAAAAGTATAAGGGACAACCTTCATAGCATGAATCCAAGGACATCCAAAAAGAAGATTAAAAGAAGTAAGACAATGTACCACATAAAACAAGGTATCCAATATCCTTAGCCCCACTTTCAATGGGAGAGATATGACACCGCAAGCTTCTTGGAACTCATTGTTGAAAGCGTTAATGATGATATCGATTTTTTTTTAAATATTTCTCTTTTAATCCAAATTTTTGAAAGAATTGATATGTACAAAAATTGAGGGATGAACCATTATCAATCAATACTCACTTGACAAGGGTACCCCCAATAAGTGTGGTGATGTAAAGTGATGAATCTTCATGCAAGTTTGAGGAAGGTTTATCATCATATGAAAATAAGACATGATGTATCCCAAAGAACCTACAGTGTCAACTATGGAATTAGGGGGGATATTTGGAAAAATAGATTGTTGCTGTAAAAATATCATTAAAGCATTCCTATGGTTAGGATAAGTTTGCAACAGTTCCAACATTGATATATTTTTTGGTGTACTAGCTAGCTTTTTCTGAAGATCAAATGAAACATGTGACTGTGGTCTCAATACTATAGGTGGAATCCTTGTAGATGAATATTTTATTTGGATTTCCTTTGAAACTATACTGGGCTGATATACCAATTTTTTTCCTTGATGATGTTGTGAATTTTGATCTTGTTTTGTTGTGGTTAATCCAACCATACCAACCACATTGCTATGGCGTAGGGAGTCATCTTGGTGAGCCACCTGATTTGTTGCTTGTTGCTCATGCTTAGGTAAAGGATCCTTAAATATTTCCATATATTCATTTGTTGTTGGAGCTTATTGAGTAGGATTTTAACTACTCATTGATTGGATATTTCCTAAATCGATATGTCCCGCATCAATTAGATATTGAACCACATGCTTCAATTTATTACAAGTGTTTGTCCAATGTACTTCTACTCTATGATAAGCGTAATATTACCCTGCTTTATACCAATGAGTTGTAGTAAATGGTTGTCTTAATGGAGGTAGTTCTATTTCTTTGGTTTCTAAAATTTATTTCAAAATTGCTTTCGTAGAGATACTAAGTCTTGTGAAATTACTTTGAGGAGGTTTGTGAAGCACAATCTTCTGTAAGCTATTATTGATATTATTAATAGGCCTACTATCACTATTACCTCTTATATGCTTATTCTTAGGTTGAGACTTAGTAGGATTTTCTTATTTAAACTTGAGTTGACCTCTCACGATGAGGGCTTGTTCCACTTTTATTTCTAATTCAATTGCTTGGTCTAAATATGTGACAGTAGTAGTTTCTAAAGCATAAGATAATTGTTCTTGTAAATTTCCCATAAATATATCAAGCATATATTTTTGAGACATAGGCTATCTTAATCAGCCAACTAAACTTCTCCAATGAGCTAAAAATTTTGGAAAATTTTTTCTCTCTATCTTGCTTTAAATCATGTAGATCTCTCATGGTCACTTCCTTTTCAATATAAGCACTAAAATAATGAACAAACATCTCTATGGTCTTCTCAAAACTTTTCAAAGAATAGTTGGGTAACCGATAGTACCATTCCAATACTACTCTGGTAAGACTCTTTGGAAATGTTTTCAATAAAAGCATATCATCATAAACAAGATCATGACAAGCTATTCTAAATCCTCTCAAATGCTCTATAGGATCTTCATTACCTTTGTATATTGGCAACACTAGAATGGGAAAATACTTAGGATAAGGCCTGGCAGCAACAATGGGATCTAGTGGCTGACTACACATATCCCTATAGTTGTATGTAAACCTTAATGGTTTAATCATATCCATTATTAAGACCAATTGATTCATAAAACTTGTTAAATTTTGCATTTATGGATTGCTATATGTGTTTCCTAGACTCCCTAAAGGAGGAATGTATACATGTTTAAATCCTGATGTTGGATTTAAACTTAGAATACCTTGGTTGTATGTGGTATTTTGAGAACAACTAATATTTGGTGGAATAGAAGCAATAGTGTTGATGTTAGAAAATGCAGGAGGAAATTGAGAATAAAATTTTGGGCCACTACTGGTTAGAGGGACTTGCATATTCCCTCTAACATTGGTGGTATTAGTATTGGCACAAGTCACTTGATCCGTAAGATTACTTTGATGCAAATATGTAGGAATATCATGATGAAGCAAATGAGACCTATTAGGAGGGTAAGGACTAGCATTAATTTTTCAAGATGAGCTTCTCGCTCTATACATTCCAACAATTTTTCCTTACGAGTTTTAATGAATTCCCAAATGTGATCAAATGATGAAAACACTAAAGTTTCATTAGGCCCAACAAGAGGATCAAAATTAGATTTAGTTTCCATATCTACATCTTCTTACTATTCTGGATATATATTAGGGTTTTTCCTATCAATCTAATCATATTACAAAGGAACATAATCAAATTCTAATTTTTTCCTCTAACTTCTAAGAATAGGAGACATTAGAAGTAGTGAAAAACAAATAGGGGAAAACACTAATAAACAAATTCTAAATTACTTAAAGATTTTCCAAATAGAATTAATGATATTTCTTAGTGTTTAAAAGAAAAGAAGGTGTCCACGTTGGGTTCACCAAAGATGTAGAGGGGGAAAATTGCCCTACCATGTACAATTACCAAACAAAAGGGCTATATCCACAAGGATGGAACCCTTTCGTGGGCTGAACCGTGGGGGTATGTTGTACTCTACACTCAGTGCTTGGGAAAGGGTTCACCAGGAATATTTTAAGGACTCACTCCAATTCCTTGGGATATTCAGGTTTTTTTGATGTATTTAGTTTTAGATAATCACCTAAATTTGGCCTTTCTAAATTTAATCTAGGAAATATAAAGGACAATGTAGAAAATAGAATAATGCAATTGGAAACAAAATACAGGCATACAAGAGCTATCTTGGAATGATTCTTTCTTTTGAATGCTCACTAACCTAGGGTTCTATTTTAGAAAACCTTTAAAGTAGAACTATGGAGGAGTAAATACACAAAAAATATCCCTAGATGCATGCTAGATGCTTTTCACTTTCAGATGCCTAGAAATCAACAATAAAACCAGATTCTCAACCAATAGGAGTGATAGAGCATTTATATATACCAGTGGTTGATTTATCCTTTTTCTACCTCTTTTCCAATGATATCAAAGATTCCTATTCCTACCAGATCACTTATGAAACACTAAAAAAATGAAATTAGTATTAGGGGTCCTGCATAGGCTGCTATATGACAGATCTAGTAGTAGTCAAGACCCCTAGGTCCTTTTAGATGACCTTGCAATACAAAAGTAGAAATTGGTCTTTGGATATTTAATCATAAATCAGAAATCAATAACAAAAAATAGAAAGAAAAGTACAATAGTATGATCTAGAGACATAATGGAATGTAACAGTGAAAGCAAAATCTAAAAATTACCCCTGGTGTGCCCTAGGACAAAATCATGCCTCACCTTGAGCGAGTGCAATATTGTAGCAACAAAGTCATGCCCTAACTGGATGGGACATGATTTTGCTTTTGCAAATAAATTTGCCCTAATTAGGGCAAGTGAAGTCATGCCTCGCTAACTCTAGGCATATTTTCACTACAAAATAAAGAAAAATAAGAAGTGAAAGCAGAAGATAAAATAAATATAGACAATAAAGTAATCAAACCCTAATGGATGTCGTAGAAGTAGGCAGAAGAGAACCAAGTATCCAAACAGACACTCCATCTCTCCAAGATACGCCATGAATCTACCAAGTCACAGAAAAAATCAATATAATCCATGCAATAGAAGATCAATCTAAAATTTGCACTTCGGGTGTTAGATTACAGGAAAGAAAGTGAATAGAAAATGAACTCTAAATATTTTACATATAGATTGTACATAAAATTTTGCATATCACACTTGCACTTAAAATTTGTATATCTCTATATGGCAAGAAAATCCTTCCTTTTATAGAAAATCAAAATAAGTGAAGAGGGCACAAATAAACTCACAGTCAAAACCAAAAACACGTGAGAAGATTTAAACCTGGGTCTTGAGTGGGCTTAAAAAATAATAAAATAAAATAAATTAAAAACTTTTGTAAATAGCAAAGTTGCATCCCATCCTGACGGGGCACAATATCGTTGGCGAGAAGTCACACCTCATAAAGGTGAGGCACGATTTTGCTAAAAGACTAATAAAATTAAAAAGGGGAGGGACAAAGGCCTTCCCTTGCACTTGGCAAGGGGTGAGGGCCTCTTAAGGGCACTAAGGAAGATTTCCCATGCAAAGTGGGTCAATTTTTCATGTCTACACTCATATTCAAATGCATACCCTATAGCATAAATATTTTTTGCCAAAAAGGGTTGGTAAAAATGGGATCACTATCACTAACAATGGAGCAAGGCATTCCATGTAATTTGAAAATATTTTCCATAAAAATATTGGCCATAATGGATGTAGGAAATGGATGACACAATTCATAGAAATGGTCATTGTTAGATAATCTATCTACCACCACCATAATGATATATTTTCCTATTAATTTAGGCAATCCCTCCACAAAATCCATAGAGATATCCTCCCAAACTATATCAGGAATTGGTAGAGGATGTAGCATACTAGATGATGGAATAGTTTCTTCTTTGTGACATTGGTAAATAGTACACTTAGATATATAGCAATGAATATCACCCTTCATACGTGGATAGTAGAAAAATAATTTTATTCATTCATATGAATTAAGAAATCCCAAGTGGCTTCTTAATATTAAATCATGTAACTCCTCTAGGATGCTCTAGATGAATTTTGACTATCATCCTAAGACAACTCTTCCTTTGTACCTAAGAACCTTATTCTTCCATTCATAGTTGGTTTTAGCTATGGGATGTTGTTGTAATTGAGATATGATATGTTGTACTTTGGGGTTTGTTTCCCACTCTTCCTTAACACTTTATAACTAATCTAGATGTGGTATAGATATAGTAAAAAACAGTCTTCTACATTGTGATATTGTGATTAGGCATCTACAACCATATTATATTTACTATTTTTGTAAATAATATCATAATCATATCCCATAACTTTTGTAATCCATTTCTATTTCTCTAGTGATGACACACTTTGATCTAAAATATATTTCAATATATGATGGATAATTTTAATCTAAAATTATTTTCCTATTAAATATACTCTCAAAGTCTATATTGCATGAAGAATTGCCAACATTTCATTCTCATAATCGCCTAAATTTTTTATATGGAAAAACTTGCTAGTTAATGCTATAGGTCTTCCTTCTTACATCAACACTACCTCCATGCCCCTACTTGAAACATCATATTTAATGATAAAGATTTTCAAAACGTATGGCATAACTAAGAATGGTGTGGTGCACATTGCTTGTTTTAAGGCTAGGAAAGCCTCATCAATGACCTCATACTAGCCAAAAGTATTCTTATCAAGTAAGGAATATAAAGGTGCAATAATTTTACCATAATTTCTCATAAATTTCTTGTAATAACCTATTAGCCCAAAGAATGTTCTAAATTTTTTTATTGTTTTTGGTATCGTCCACTTTTGGTTAGCTTCAATTTTCTTGAGATCCACCTACACTCCATCTGTTCCTACAATGTGGCCTAAATACTTCACCTCTTTTTTTTTTGTATTTACATGGTGGAATTGGTAGCCGCCACGAATCCGGATAGGCTGTCCATCTTTTATGGCCGCCACAGTATTTTGCACTGTCCACCCCGAAAGCCGCCACACAGATCTTCGTGTAGTCCGCCCCTATAACCACCATGCCACAATCATTTTAAACCTTTTACGCCATTGAAAGCACCAGGAAAGGGACAAGCTTTCAGTCCGATGAGGCCTGAGATTTAAACCTTGGACCTCCGCCCCCCTTATGGGGTTTGGATGAACCAATTGGTCTACACCTCGAACCTAAATACTTCACCTTAGATAGGCAAAAAGAGAGAATTTTAGATAAATTTGATTCTACTAATTTGGAGGATTTGTTCTAGATGTAGTATCACTATAGATGAGAATGTCATCAAAGACAACAAAAATAAAAATATTAAATAAGGATTGAAGATATTTTTCATCAAACTCTGAAATGTGGAAAGAACATTACAAATATTGAAGGGAATTACTAAGAACTCATAATGATAGTCATGAGTTGGGAAGGCATTTTTGGGAATATCTTTTACCTTCATTCTAATAAGATAATAACCCAAACATAGATTTAATATAGTGAAGTACTTGGATCCTTGTAATTCATCTAGCAAATCATCAATTACTAGAATAGGGAATTTATCCTTGATTGTCAACTTGTTGAGAGCCCAAAAATCAAGATGCATCCTCCAATACCCTTTGTTCTTTAAGACCATGACTATTGGAGAGGAATATGGGCTAGTTCTAGGTTGAATAACTCCTACTTCCAAGATCCCTTTGATAAATTTCTTTATTTCATTCTTCTTCTAGAACACATATCTATAAAGATAAATATTTGGTGGTTGGCTTCCAAAAATTAGTTGGATGGCATAACCATGTTCTCTAATAGGTGGCATTATAATTTTTGGCTCCTCAAACACTTCCCAATATTCATCTAACAAATCTTGTAGCCCATTAACCCCTTGATCCTCCATAACTTTTGATAGGTGGATTGCATGGAGTTGTACAACTACACTTGAGACACCATTTTTTGATAAATTTTCCACTCAATAGGAGTTGCTAAATTTAGATGATCCTACATGAATTCCCTTTAATGTATATTTCTTTCCATCAATGGTGAAAATCATGACCAAATCACTGGAACTCTTTTCTATAGTGCTCAATGTGTGCAACCAATCAATGTCTGATACAACATCACATACACCCATATTAATTGCAAATATATTAGTTCTAGGATGATAATCACCCATTTGTATCTTTACTTTTTCATCTCTACCTTTGCATTTCATCATTCCTACATTGACAATCATAATATGAAAATTATTAACAACATGGATATAACAATGTGCTTGGTCTACTAACCTCCCATGGATGAAGGTATGGGTGTTGTCATTGTCAATAAAAACTACCATCTTCTAGTGCTTGATATAGCCAAGAAATTTCATTATTTTTGGAGAACGAATTCCATTGAGACCATGTAAAGAAATAATGGGCTCTTCTTCTATGATATTTTGAGTTTTCTAGGGAATTTATTTGGGCTCTTCATCCAACTAAGTTTTTATTTCTATTAAGCAACTTTGTTCTTCTATATCAATAAAAAAAAATTTGTGTTCTCTATATCTATGTCCCCTATTTTTTTTTATCATTATTTAAAACAAAATATATTTTTCTTTTCTCTCTTTCATTTGGGATATGGTTAATCTATGAATCTTCTATTTTTGAGGATTTTATTGTACTATTTATGTTTGATCTTTTGGTGTAGGATAGTTGGACATATTGAAAGTTTTAAAATTTCTATGTTGATTGGTAGAAATATTTTCCTCTACTAATTGGGATAATCCCACAACTTCCTTGAAAAGGCTTGGTTTAAACATTTTTACCTCTACTTGTATATCTTCTCTTAATCCACCAATAAAACAACTCTAGAAAAAATTCATCCAATTCCAATAAATGGCCTACCAAAATGTCAAATTCCTCCAAATAATTAATTTTTTTATTAGATAGAAAAAGGGATTTTGAAAGGGATCCCAAACCTTTTACAACAAGGGTATTTTAAAGGGTCCCCAAATGTAGAGTACAAGAGAATCAAAAAGAAATGACACATTCTAAAAAAATCTAGAAATAGAGAAATCTGATGGAGGAAACACAAATAAGACCAAGAGAGAGTCGTAAATATTCCAAAGATCGAATAGCTTAAATTATAAAAATAGGGTAAAAATCACAAGGAGACTCGAGATCACTCGAACAATCTCAGACTAGAATTAAAAGCAAAAAGGAAAGCTTGTTCAAAATTTAAACACAATACCGCTCAAAAAACTTGCTCTAAATTTGAAAAATAGATCTTTCCAAGAGCGCGCATGGATGGACTAGCAAGCCTCTAAAGCTAAAATTGGTTAAGAGACTCCAAAAAACCTTAATATTGGGAGAAAACCATATTGATATTATCAACAAGATCCATTGAGCTTGAAGTGATCCGATCAGCCAAAAACCCAAGAAAAGGAGAACCAAGTCATATGAGTTTGTGGCACTTACCATTGCTAGTATTGGAGATCAAGATATTATTAGGGGACTCCCATAGGTCTTTACCTTTATCACAAACTAAACCATTATTGATCAAACCAACATCTAGATCCTGAGATCTAGGAATAATAGGAGGTCTTCCAACATTTTAACCTCTAGAGATTAAACTTCCTTTCATTTGTCCTCTAGTAATTAGACCTTGAGACACCAAATATTTCAACCCTTAAGTGGAAGAATATGGAAAATCTATACTAGGATCAAAACAATTAGTGTCTAGCATTAGATCAGAAGACATAAGAGTATCTATCCTAGAGGTCAGACATTTAAAAGAGTTCCCCAAAAGGGTATTCTTTTCAAGAACTATAGAAGCCTCCATAGAACTATCCATAGAGAAATTCTTGGCCTTATCACCAAAAGCTAAACTATTAGGATATTTAAATGAATCTTTAGCTTTGGGAAGATCAACACCTAAATCAGATAAAATCCACACTTTTTTCTAGGGAATGTGCCAACTCATGCTTGTAATTTTTACATTTTGAGTAAAATAAAGGTTTATTTTCATACTCAATGGACTAGGTCCTAGAACCAACATCCAAAATCATGTTAATGGAATTATGAAGATCAACATCTAAATCAACAATTACACTTATGTAGGAATATATCATTCTAGATCTGGCCCTAGTTGCAACATTGATCATAAACAGTTCTCCCAATATTTTAGCAATACCCCTTAGGATATCTTCATGCCAAAAATGGAAGGGAAGACCTAAAATTTTAACCTAGATAGGAGCAATATTAATATTTTTGGTATCTGGATCAAAATTTGTTCTCCATATATGAAGGAAAAGGCTTCTCCTTCCAAAGAACAAAGGGCTTCCCCTATGAATCAACTTAAGATCCTCCAAGGAAGATCAAGTGACCTAGGCTCCTACGGAAAACAGGCAATTCACTGTTAAATCAGCTTACAAGATTCTACTTGATGACGAGGATTATGTCCTCCAAAAGGACTTAGTTTGGATAAAAAAATTAATTCCAAAAATTGTAGTCTTTTCATGGCTAGTTATCCAAGGAAGAATTCTAACCATTGATAATATGATGCGTAAAGGTATTTGTATCACTAATTGTTTTTATCTATGCATGGCTAATTGGGAGACCATTTATCACATTTTCCTTGAGTGCCCTTTTTCCTTGACTGTCCTAAGTGGGGTTTTTCAGGCCTTCAATATTTCATGGGTTAAACCAGCCACCGTACTTGATTTGTTTGTCTAGTGGCCTTACCCCTTTTCAAGCCAAATACTTAGATACATGTGGAAAATTTGTCTCAATCACTATCTTTGGTAGGTGTGGTTAGAAAGGAACCATAGAGTCTTTAATGAGTCTATCCATGATCATAAAACTATCATTGCTAGGATCCTATCCTTTGCCAATGAGAATGTGAACCTTATCCCTTTTGATAGTTGTAAACCTCATCTGCAGGAGACCACGATTTCTCAATATTTAAGATTAACCTTGTTAGATGAGTCTGTGCCTAGGGTAGTCAACCCTAGAGCCAATGTTAAGTGGTCTCCACCTCCTATGGGTTGGTTTGAGCTTAATTTTGATGGGGTATCTAAGGACAATCCTGGCAGCAGGCACTGGTGGCATTTTGTGAGATCATAATGGGAATATGATGCTTGCATTTTCTAAATATTTGGGAACAAGGACGAACAATGAAGCTGAAGCTAGAGCTATGTGGAGAGGCCTTCAAATGACTCAAGACTTAGAAGGCAATTTGATCGTAGAAGGAGACTCTATGCATGTTATAAATCTCCTCAATAATTGGAAAACACCTCCTTGGAGGATTAAAACAATTTTTGAAGAGGCTAGGATCCTTTTCCAGGGAAGACATGATAGAAAAACACATGTCTTTCAGGAAGCTAACAAAATTGCTGATAAGCTGGCCAATTTGGGTGTCGATGGTGATGGACTTTTCAAATGGAACATGATGTCTTGAGTGAAGTAGAGGAGCTTATTCAACAAGAATGCCAATAATGATAGTTGAATTTACCAACAGGGAAGGCACTGTAAGTTCAAAGGCTAGGAGTATTCCCATCTCTTTTTTGAATTGGACTCACAATAAAAATTATTTGATTTTTCAGTCTTCGTGGATGTTGCTTGGAAATACCACAAAGACTAATGGGGATAGTCACATGTCATATAACATGGCTCCTAGTCGTATTAGTAATTTGAGGTTGGTTGATAATCACAGGGAAGGAAATAAACAACAATATAAGACTTCAAACCAAAGCCACGTGGACCACCAGATAGCCACCGCCATAAATCTAACCAACAGGTTCACTTCTCCAAGGCTGATTGGCCAAGATAGTATGTGGTACCAAAGCTTGTCATATACGAAAGAAAGCAATTACAAAAGAATTATTAAGAGTAACTGTCACTACAGAGCTTGTGGGAGTTTTTTTCAGTACTCTGCTATGTGTGTCTGCAGCTTTTTATTTCTCCATTGTCTCAAGGAAGGGATTTGTGTCTGTTTCTTTTTTGTAATTATGATGCATGTGTGTTTTCTCGGGGTATACCCAAAATGTTGTATGGGAAGTTTCTTTTTGATAACAGGCTATGTGCCTTAACAGATGTAATGGCTTTGGTGGCATGTATATTTTACATATATAGGATCCTTAGTAAAAATATGTTCATCAACAGCCCTGGGCTGATTTTTGTAAAAGGTTTTGGGTCAACTTGTAAAACCCGGTATTAATGCTATAGTATCTTATATACCAAAAAAAAACTTAATATCCTCCAACATAGACAACTTGATAATAAAAATTCCCTTATGAAGGGTAACAATATCCATCTAGTCTTTTGGGGACTACTTCAAAATGACCCATCTCCTTATATTGTCCATGTCAATCCTGGAGTTTCCAAAAATATTTCCTACTAAAGATAGATCACCCTCACCCATGGTAAGCTTGAGTAAATAAAAAAGGATGGATAGTGACCTCTACATAGGATCAAGGTTAAAATGATAGTCAAGGAGGTTAATTTCTTTGACTAGAGAGAAATGATCACCACATAAAACATTTCCTCCAAATATAAAAATGAGGGACCTTTGTGGACCCAAAGGGGGGGCCATAATAACTAGGGCTTGAATCCCAAAATTGAGCCCAACATTAGGAATATAATTAAGAACCTAGGCTACCTCAACATCTAAATAATTACCTAGAAATATTTCCACATTATAATTTAAAACTTTCCCTCTATACAACCCATCATTGGTTAGAGAGAATTTTGAATTTAAATCCTTTTAAAAATTTGGTTCAGGGTTCAAAATATTTTAAGGACCAAATCTTGATAATAAGAAGCAACAACCTACCCTACACAAGAGTTGTCTATCTCCCAACTAAGAACCAAATGCTCACCCAAAATGAACCTCAAAATTTGATAAGAATGCCCATCCCATGAATGGTCTAGAAGAGGGACACTTAAACCAAAATTAAAAAAATAAATAAATAAATTTCATCTAGGACAACGTCTGAAGAAGTATTGCCAATATACCTAGATAACGAAGCATCCATGTGAATATCCATGGACTCACCCAAGATAGATATAGGCAGAGTACCCTAAATAATTTTTTTTTTTTTTTTTTGAATTTACATGGTGGAATCAGTAGCCGCCATGAATCCAGGTAGGCTGTCCAACTTTTTATGGCTGCCACAATATTCTGCAATGTCTGCCCCAGAATCCGCCACACAGATCTTCCCACAGTACGCCCCTATAACCACCATGCCACAATCATTTTAAAACTTTTATGCCATTGAAAGCACCAGGAAAGGGACAAAACCCTAAATAATTTTTAAATAACCCTAATTGATATAATTTTATTAAGGCTTCCATGGAATCTTCATAAGACATTGGTCCATAATGTTGCAATAGCTCATCAGTAAATTCTTGCCATGTGGGTGTACCATGTTGAATTTCATGTCTAAAAAACAATTTGGCTAGAGCATCATCTAGATTAAAATAAGCAATTTGAACTTTTTGATTATCATTGACTTGATGTAAACTAAAGAACTAATTCGATTTATATATCTAACAAGTTGGATATCCATCATTAATTCTAGGAAATAAGCGTTTGGGGACTAGATTTAACTAGGAAATGAGCGTTTTGGGACTAGATTTAATTGGTTGGTTGGGTTCCCTTGAGTTGATCTTGAACCTCCACTAGATGAACTACCTATAAGAAACAATGGATGTGTCAATTTATTTTGATTTACCTGATCTCTCACTCTAATATTCTTGTGCATGCCTACTAATTTTGAGCTTAGTTGATTCACAACTTCTACAATATTTAAAATCCATTTCAAGTGAGGTTCCATACTATATAATTTGACCTATAACACATTTACTTGGTGTTTCCACTATTAGCTCTACTCCATTTATTCCCTTAGTGCTTTCATATCCTATTTGAGTGAATGTTGTCTAGTTTTTAGTACCATACTTTATTTTTATCTTGGATACTATTTGAGAAAAACCATAATCATAGATTTCAAAAATTCTTCAAACTACAAATTTTGTATACCAAAAAAATCACATAGAATCCTTTTTGTTGTTTGTATATTGTTTGACTCAGCTTGAAGGATGGTTGGTCAATGGTGGTCTTACAATATTGGAGTGACTAGTTTTTGTAGCTCTCTGATATACCATAAGGTTTCCAATAGTATTTCCTGGCTAGTCTTTCATGGCTCCAACTAAGGAGGATATAATTTTTCCTTAGCCACTATATATAATTCCTTAAGTATGTGAGAGTGACCTCTTTAAGTGTTATTATTGATGTACTACAAAAATAGATTATCGACTAACTCACTAATGAGGATATCGCAAACCCTAGGGGTCTTCAATATACCCAAGGGTACATGGAGTCTAAATTGGTGTACGGGTTTGTCTAAGGCCTAGGTATTTGAGATGCAAATCCTAACTTCACACACTACTATGGGGGGTGAATGTTCTTAGCTAAATATGATATATCTCTATGTTTTTAAACTACCCAAGCATGGTTCTAGCCTAGACTATTCTAGTAATATAAAAATTAAGTATCTCAACAAAAAAATTGTCTGCTAAGAGTTTCATCCCAAAAAATATTCTTGGAATTTCACAGGAAAAGAAAGTGCTCTAATACAATGTGCAATGCACTTATAACTAAAATAGAGCATAAATATAACTAAAAAGTAGATTAAACATGAGGGTGGTAGATATAACAACTCAATGAAAATAATACCAATAGTAAAATGAGACTCATAGCTAGAGAGAATAGTAGATCAGAGAAAGAACACATATGGTCATAATGCTCACAATTCCACTTTGAGGGGACAACCTCCTAAAGCAATTCTCACTATAAAATAATTTTCATAATACTCTAATGCAACATCACAATACAAATATATAGTATCACTAAATGCTAGGGTTAGGCACAAGCCAACTACTTGCCTATAATAAATGCTAAGGTTGCACAAGTTGGCTATCCTCACACATAATGCTAAAATCAAATAATTAATACTATAACTAACTAATAGCATTCAGGTGGAGCTCTAAGATCCATAGTAAACTAGAGGATGACTATTGAATAATGTGTGTATCCCTTAGATTTGGTTCTTGTTGCATGTTTGATATTTTTTGCCTAATGAATTGTTAAAAATCATGGTCAAGGAATGCATATTAGAGGACATATTTAGGAAGCTTTAGATGTTTTCTAATGTAGCCTTGATCTCATTTTGAGATACCACAATGGAATCAACCATATTTTCTTTGTTTCTCAAGATAGGTATGTAGACTAGATTCAAAAGTGTTGGAAATAGTATTACCAATTGGAGAGGTAATGGAAGGGATAATATGAGTGAAAAGAGGAGGTGTATTATTATGAGGAGAAGAAGGATGAGTGGTTTTGGTTTGACGTGATGTCATGGCATTTAAGGAATAAGGAACATGGTCAAAACTATTGATACTTGGAGGAATGTTGTGATACTTACAAGTATTTTTTGGTTGGTACTTCTTTTTGCTTATACGCACATATTTTGAATGACCAATGTGATGCAATATACTATTGAATCACAACCAATCAAAAGTAGTAACTGATTTTCTAATACACTATGGACAAACACAAAATCTGAAATAATCCTTTGGAGCACTTCACAAAAAATATTTTGAGAAATATACCTTATGTTGATTACCTTGAAGAAATGATAGTAATGAGATAGTTCTCCTGCAAGTGTCCTAACACAATCAATTTAAAAAAAATTATTATTTGAATTACCCCTTACTTTAACCATTTTGTAGAGATGATCACAATAGTATAGATATCCCATAAGGGTCTCTATACACTTGATACAAATTTTTAATCAAATTTGAAAACAAGAATTAATAATAATAAACTCATTATACTATAGAAGAAAAATAAATCAAAAGATTGATCCGAAAATATTAATGAAAAAATACCTGAAGAAAAGAGTTAGAACTATTTGATAGAGGTTATGGAATGGTTTGTGCTCACTTATACACTTTTGCACTACTATAGAGAGCCAAGATCGATGCTTTGATACCCCTTGTAATAAAACAATTTCAAGAAATACAATAATAGAAGTAGTAATTAAATTATGTACAATAATAAACATCCACTAAGTACACTAAATTCAAATTCAATTCCAAAACATTATAAGTGTAAAAAATAATATTCCAAATTCAAATCTATACAAATTCTAGCAACTTAGAGAGGGTGAAATCTCATAGCCACTTGGAGAGGGTGAAGCCTCTTATGCATAATAGAGAAACTAATATTTGAATATGAAATATGATTACAACTATAACATAACTCTTCCTATTTATAGACTAAATTAATATTAACTTTAACCTTAATGTTCAAGGGCCAACTACCATAACCTAGGGCCTAAGCTAATAAAAATAAATATAGTCGATGTGGCTGCATTGGAGCTATTACAAAGTAGAAGATCCTAATGATTAAAACTAAGAAAATAAAAAAAGGAGAACCACCCTTTTTACATAATATTGTTACATGTGTAATTTAATTGATATTTATCCTTTTTAGATATCACTTAAGCAACTTATAAACCTTGTAAAATGGCCATGCAATTAATACCTATACCTTGCATATTAATGACCATGTACAATTTGCATAGAATCCAATTGAGATATATTAATATCTTAGTAGAATTGATTTTGAACATCAAAATACATAGCTAATTTTATAATTCTTTATATAAACAAGAATGTTTTGTAATACAATATTCAACATTGCATTCCATTACATTAATAAAGAATTTATATTGTACACTTTGCATATCAAAAGTTTAGCTAATCCTAGAGTTTTAATATTATTTGATCTCCCATAATCCTTCCAAGGTATCAAATAACTAATACTTAAGTGACTTAAATTCAAAATAATTCCATGGAGTGATCATATTTTCAGTTTTAGAACATAGATCTTCTAACTCCTTACATGCCATAATTGCTCATAGCTAATAAACAATGAAACCTAAAATAAGTAAAAATTAACTCAATAAATATATCCATGGTTTCCTTATTTTGTAGAATATTTGCTTTTAACATAATAACTATGTAGACCACTAATTAATTTACTAATGCACATACATTTTGTTGAATACCCCTGACTACTACATGTTCAACGTCTTTAGTTGACACCTTATACTAGTTAATTTTAGGATTTAATTATTTTAGTATGGATATATCCTGTTTCATATTCATGATGCATGCATTCCACTTCTCATCCTATATTCACAAAGGTCTAATATTTTCTCCCACAAACCTTCAAGGACATCTTCCTATTCCTTAAGTGAATTTAAAATGATAGAATGATAACTCTTTTAGTTTTAGAAGTTAGATCTTTTGACTTCTTGTGCACCCTTATTTCTCATAGCTAATCAATAATGAAACCTGGAATAAATGCTAATCAACTTGTTGACCTATGAACTCATCTAGTTCAATTATACATCCACAACATCAATTTCCAACATAGAAAAGGTATTGTATTGATACCCAATCTTTATTTTTAAGGGACAACTCCTACTAAATCTAATTAGTCCAAGCTAGTCCAAGAAAATTTGTATGAAAACGGATACAAGAAAATAAATCAAAATTAATAAAGTAAATATAATCATGTAACCATAGCAATATGAGCATTGATCTAATTAAAGTATTAATAACAAACTAAATAACATTGATAGGGCTTTCTCCATGCATTTATTTCATAATCATCTATAAACACCCTACAACAATGAAGCAAGGGGACTAAGAGGAGATGAGAAAGTGAAGCTACAAGTATTATACATCTACGAAAAGGAGATCAAAGGACATAGTTGATAAATATAATCCATGCATAGTCTCTTCATTAATTGCAACTCTGATCACAATTATAAGTTTGATCATGAGTAGCTCTAGTATTCTAAAATAGAAAAAGGAACCTTTACAATAAATATCAAGTTGTGTATAGAAAAAGAATCTAATTATATCTATAATTATAGTAAATTAAACTATAAATCTTATTTACATGAAATTAATAAAATATTAATATCAAATGACAAAGGGCTATACATCCAACAAATTTTGGTGCTAAAATACATTCTAAACCCTTTAGCATTTCCATTATCTAAATTATACCCATCTAGAGTGAACATCAACATAGACATTCTAATTAAAATATTTTATTGGTCTCTATTCCTTCAAATCCATGCCAAACATGATCTTCCCAAAGATAAAAGTGAGATTAATATCTATCTCTTGCAATGTGGAGCACTCCCTATCCTTTAGTATGGACCATATTTTGAGCTTGTAATGTAGAGTGATTTCTAACATTTAGTACAAAGTATATCATCCTAGACTTAGCTAACTTTCCTCCAAATTATTTTAATTTGAACCTCATGCTTCCAAAAGTAAATGATTCAAGTGTCATATGATGTTTTAAAATTTCCCTTGATGATTTTGTAAATATAGTTGTCTTGATTTTTATTTGTTACCTCTTTCTACATGATAAAATCCTCTCTTAGAGTGCAATGACAGTAATAAACTACAATAATTAGAAACTCATGGGGATATCAAGCTTGATTAATAGAAGATCCTAGATTATTCCTTATAGTTTAGGCATAGAGCTTACAAAATTGTAAAAAACCCACTTAGTAATATAAATATACATAATTTATATATATATATATATATATATATATATATATATATATATATATATATATATATATATATAAATAAAACTTTACAAGATTTCCTTATTTACCCAAGAAACTTTTCAAAAATACTTTGCTTTTATCCTATCCTCTTAATATGAGTTTCTTTTCTACAAAGGAAATTTTATGAATTCTTTAGATTACCTAAATAATAGACTTCTCAAATCAATACACCAAAACATGCATGTTTTTTTCATGTATGTTTTTGAAGAGAAAGCTTAATTTTTCACTACAAGTATGAATGCTTTTTAATCTTGATCTATACACATAATTTTCAAATATTAAAACTAGTCACACAATCTAGCTATCTCATGATTAAGGATTTTTTTGAGCCTCTAAAATTTTTAAACCATTACATGCCTTGATTCTTGATTGAGATCAAAAGCTAATGGAGAAATGTTAAGAAGAGGAAGGCTCTTACAATCTTATTTTCTTTTCATATAGTTAAGCCCCACCTTCTATATATCTATACACACATATACATTTGGTATTTTTGACTCAATAGGTTCTTTAATACTACTTGTTTTCTTTGAAATTAGACATGGTTGATCTTCATTAGATTCCACTTTCTCTTCTCTATGCAAAATGATAACATAATTATCCTTTGAAGATCCTTTCCATCTAGTCGTATTTTGATTCCTTTTACATTCCACTACCTAGAAATAATTATCCATAAACATAACCTTATCATCATTACTATGCTATAGTTGTCCCTTCAAATGGGGGTAGGTGATGTTCAAATGACCATGTTCAATACATTACCAACATCTAAATAAAATATGTTCATAATCCACTTTTTGGGTTCTAGTTGAACCCCTCTAATCTAAAGTGAGATCTTCTATAATACCTTTACTAAGATAAACCTCCACACATGCATAAGAACATATAGACTTGAATATTATCTTAGTTGATTTTTAAAGGATGAAAAATTTCTTGATAACATTATCAATTTGTTATAGGGTTGTAATGTCAAAAAATGTAAATTCGAATTTGAAAATCTTATCCATACCAAAATAAAAGAGAGGGTTTATAGCATTGTCAATTTGTTATAGGGTTGAAGATATCAAAAAATTCAAATACATATTTGGAAATCTTATCCATACCAAAATAAAATAGAGGGTTTCCTTTAAAGGATCTAAATTTGGAAACCATGAGCTCATAAATAGTCTTGATTGATCATGTCAACAAGGCACACTATCATAAATAGTATATTGTATCATATTCTTCATAAAAAATATATAAAATCCTTGAACACATGAATAAACTACTAACCCTTCTAAGGTTAGTAGTAACCAATGTTGGCTTATCCATTGGCTCAAAATATTCAGTGGACCAAAACTCATTAAATTTATAAATAAATTCTTTCTCAAGGATCATCATAGACAAATTTGAATTCTCATCATTACCTGCACAAATAGAAATGGTTTGTGTAGCTTCTTATATATGAAATCTTACCTATGAATAAGAAAAAAGTGTCTTATTTATTAAAACCAATGGATCCACCATATAACCCTTGAATGGATTGACGAAAATTGTTGTTGAGTTGACCTTGCATTGCATTTTGTGCTAGCTCTTTGAATAAGGATTTGATTAATATCTACATGATTTGTATATCCATTAGAGAACTTGTATTTCAACCCAAATGATGTTGTAAATACAACATTTTCAATGATAGAAGCTTCTTCCAAATTCTTGCCTATTACACATCAAATGGAAGAACTGGGCACTCCTTGGTTTTTGCATGTAAACTTACCTTTGATTTTTACCATCCCTAATAAATAGGACTCTAATATAATATACATAATTAAGAAGACGTTTTTATGAAATTTCTTGATATCATTTTTATTAAATACAATTGAATATTGAATTTAAATTTATCATGGTCAACATTAATTTCTTTAAATATAGGTTATATATATTTCTCTCAATTTAATTTCCTTAAAATTTCGTTCTTTCTATTTTTTTAATATGCTAGATGTGGATTTTATTTAGGGCCACTCCCATCAAAATAACAAAATAGTACATTTTTTGTTGTGTCAATTAGACCATATCTAGCCTACCCCTTTATCAAAGATATTCTTCATTTATTTTTCTATCAAATATATTCTTCATATTCCTCAAAGTGCTATGCTTTTGTAATCAAATTCTTGACATTTTTAAATGAAGAGATCAAATCTCACTTGGCTAATTGCCTTCTAAAATGTGAATGTTTACCAAGATAAAGATCAACACCATGATTTGCTAAATTATTTTCTCTCCAATTTCCTTGTCTATAGATATGCTCACATTTACAAGATATTTTATCCAATAATATTTGATGAACATCAACAATAATATTATATTTCATCCAATCCTCATATACAATTTTCTTTATAGCATTTATGATAATTTGTGAATTCCCCTCAATTGAAATATACTTCCATCCTTTTTCAAATGTAATTTTAATACATGTAAGAAGTTCCTTAACCTCTACATAGTTGTTATTTGAAGTTCCATATGATTATGTGTAAGTAGATTTTTTATTTATTATTTCAAAAACCAGCACCTCCACTAGCTTTACACAGATTTCCTTTGGAAGCACCATTATAATTAATTTTGATAAACTCATTTTTTTCATATTTTCATTTTACCATAGATATAAGAAAATTCATTATTTTAATGTCATTGCTACAAATTACCCATACATGTATATCCAAATCGTTTAACCATGTGTTGAGCACTTTTTTTTTAAAGTAGGATTTTGAAAGGTTACCCTTTCTCTTTTACATCAACTTAGTCATATTGAGCTATTTGGCACCGTTGATATTTAAACCTTGGTGTGTGTTATATCAACTACTTGTCCCAACCATTGAACCAAGGACCTGTTGGCATCGAGCACTTATTTTTATGTACTTGATACTACCCATGATGAGTAGTATATTTGTAAATATTTTGCAAGAGAGACAATAATACAGTTCTAAACTTGGACATGATATTGAGATTTGTTTTTAAAAAATCTATTATTTTTTTCAATCCATAAATTTCAACAAATAATTGTAGCACTAATCATTTAAAGAATGCATAATACTTTAGCTTTGAAATAATTAATCCAACATTTCATGAAATCTTTCAATATTGATGGATCTACCCAATATATTCTCCTATTTGTGACCTCAAATGGTGCTAGAAAAGGAACAATGAAGAAATAAATGGTTTTATGTTTCTAAATACTTCTCACATAAGGCACATCTAAAAGTTCCATGATAACCTCTTCTTTATAAAATTTCTCCTATAAGAATCTTACTTTTGATTTCTAACTAAAGAAATTTTGAGAAGTTAGGAAAGCCTCTAGTGACCAACCTTTCTTCCAAGGGAAATATCTAAGAGTAGGAAATATCAATTTCTCTAAATCCTCATATGCCAACCTAATTTATTATCCACCATATTTTGATAGATTCCAAACCAACTCATCATTTTATGTAAAACTTGTCAAATAAAACTCTTGAAGTATATTTTGAAGCTCATTTGGTATTTGTTTGATTTGCTCTCCTTCAATAAGATTACTAATAAAAATCCATGATTGGATTTGTTGCTCATATTAATGTAATATTTGAATTTTGGACCTTTCTAAGCATGCCTAAGTCAATGGTTACCATTTTAAATTAGATAGAAGAGGATAAGGCTTCAACCAAGCATGAGGTAAAAAAAAAAACATAATCCCCTTTATTGATTGACCATATTATATATTTCTTGATCAATTAAAAACTATTTGATATGACGTCCCATGTTGTTGATACTTTGAGTAGGGTTTATTTTTTGAATAATTTCATTGCATCAAGAGAACTTACATATTTTTGAAGTAGTATTTTTTCTAGCTCTTTCCTTGATCTTTGAATAGTCTACATCCAAGTTTTGTATGAAGGCCAAACTAATAAGTCTGTAATACCACAATATTTTCCCTCCAATACTATTTCCTTTCTAACGTCTATGCCACTTACATAGAGGAACTCTAAATTTTTCCTCACATCATTTTCAAATAAAATCCTTTTGAATTTCATTAATTTCTAAGGTTATACCTACTAGAAAACTTGAAAGTGATATCATATAAATAGGGATGAATTGCATTGCAATGTTTATGATTTGTAGCCTTATTACTATGGTTAGGAATGTATCTTTTCAACTTGTGAAACAAGCTTTCATTCTAATTAAACATGAGTCCAAAGCTCTTCTTTTTTTCCTCTACGAAAGAAAAGAATGATAAAATAGGCTAACAAAAGTTCTTCAATTTTAAGCCCTAAAATATCCATGATAATCCATTGTAAATTTAGGGTAGCATTGATGAAATAATCATAAATTTTGTAGTATTAACCATTTTTCTATTATCGTTATTATAGCATGATAATGGCCATTAAGTGAGGGATGATCCAAAATAAAATTATCATCAACAAATTGGAGATGATATTTGAAAGGACCATTTGTTGTAACCTAAATAACTTTAATTTTTCCTTCCCTTTTTGCCTTTGAGAAAGCTCACCCTAATGCCTTTGCAAGAATAATAAATAGATAATAATATAGTAGGTCACCTTAGCAAAGTCCATAGAATGACTTAAAGTATCTTGTAAGGGAACTATTTATCAAAATAAAATATTTCAGAGTGTTATAACAATACATAATCCATTCATACCAAACTTCGTCAAGATCAATTTTTTTTAGAGTATTATGTAGAAAACTCTAACAAACCCTATCATATGCTTTGTTAATATCTAATTTCATAATCATACATTTATTTTTAATGGAATGAAAAGAATGTTATGGCCTCTTGTGCAATTATTGCACGATTAGGAATTTATTTACCAAAAACAAAAACATGTTTTTCATCTGAGATAACAAAATCTAGAATGGTTTTTAGCTTGTTTGTCATAATTTTTAAAGTGGTCTTAGCAATCATATTATAAAGGATTACTAGATGAAAATTAAAAAAATATTTTGTGTCATATTTCATGGGGACCAATGTAATAAAGGTGGCATTAATTTCACTTATTGTAGCCTTTATTTTTTGGGTCTCTTCAAATGTCGACAACATACCACTCTTTAATAAATATAAAAAATATTGAAAGAAAATTGTATACAATCCATCAGCACTAGGTGACTTGTTAGGATGGAAAGAGAAAAGTGCTTCATGTAGCTCCTCCATATATATCTTCTTCATCAAGCTTTCAATTTGTCCTTGTTTGATAATTGATAGTATATAAAACATAAAAAATTATGGAACACATAATTGATGGTATATTTTACAAAATCTTACCTTGTGCCTATTTATCTTCTTTTTATTGAGAAGAGGGTTTTGAAAGAGGCTTCGCAACCTTTTACATTAGAATCCAAACATTACTTTGTGCCTCCTTATCTTGCCTAGCATTTGGAAAAATATTTTTAAAATAATTAATTGCTTCCCTCCTAATATTTTGTTTTTCCTTAATATTTCTTCCATCTAGCATTTAAATATTTTGATGCAATGAAAAGAAATAAATGTTTTTGTTGTGAGATGAATAAATTGGTATTTAGATCTTCTTCTTTGAGTCACTTCTCCCTAGATTTGTGAAACCAATATGATTCCTTCTGTTTTAATGCATTATGATAATCACAAATTTATTATTTTTCTTGCATATAATAATCATGGTTTATTTCATTGATTTCTATTATCTCTTGTAATTTTTTGAGCTTTGACTCAATTTTCTTCTGTTCCTTAAAAATTTCATTAAAATATTTGGCATTGCAAATCTTCATATGTCCCTTTAGAAATTTTATGTTTTGAATAAAATTGTACATACGTGATCCTTCAAATTTTACTTCATCCCACCATAGCATAACCATTTGGAAGAAATCAAGGTCTTGTAGCCATATAGACTAGAAGAAAAATGACTTTGGATGATCATTATTTTGTAAGTCACAAGTCAAAATAATAGGTTTGTGATTTTATCCTACATACAATAAAATAGTTGAAGAGATTATATACTATGTTTGTAACCATATGTTGAATAACAAAAAATTATATAATATTTTTGTTATATGAGTTTGCACAAAATGTTGAAGTCGCCCTCAAGAATCCATATATCATAGTTATGAATTATCATTGTGTTTTACAAAAAAATTCTAAGGTCATTCTGACATATTTCATGAGGAGTAATTGTAGTTGGAGCATATGCATTGGTAACCCAAACATTATTGTTTTTTCCTTTGCTACAAAATAGTTCAACAACCCATTTACATTTTGCTTCTGGTCGTCCATTCCATTTGCATTTATCTCGTATTATTGTAATACCATAAAAAGCTCCTATAGAAGAAACTACTAGATAATATGCCATCTTCCAAATAATTTTAAAAGTATATTTACATTCCTTACTAATTCATTTTATTTCTTGTATTAAAATAAACTCAAGACTATAAAAATCTAATAATTCCTTAATATCTCTTTTTCTAGGGGTCTTATTCATACCCCTAATATTCAACAATATCATTTTCAACATTACTTTTTATTTTTATTAGTGAGCGTGGTCCCACTTCTTGTTAACATATATGATATTTTTTTGGCGTACCAAATTGATATCCATATGAGTTTCCTTTTCTTTTTATTCTTGCTTTGACGATCTTCCTCTCCTTTTTTCATTCCCACCAATAATTTTATCTTCATCATTCTATTCTATTTTCCATATTGTTCATAATGAGGCTTATTTTATAAATATTTATGCTACCTTAGGGAATTTGAAATACAATGAATAACCACATAAAATTTTTATTTAGGTTCTCCAAATAAGGCTAAAGTACAAGTATGATTCTCCATAGTAATTACATTCTTATGTTGCCTTGGAAACCCTAAAATTCCATGGATACCTTCCATATGAATTTCTTTATTATTCTACTCCTAAAAGACTAAATTTCCATGGATACCTTCCATATGCATCTCCTTATTATGCTACTCTTCAAACCCTATAGTGCTATGGATACACTTTGTATTACTTTTTTTGTAAGGAGATAATTTTATGCTACTTAAGGAAAATGAAGATCCTTTACCTAGATTAAATTTGACCTCCTTTACTTCATGTCCTTTAAAATTTCCCTTCCTATATTCCTTTGTACATTTAATTCCTAAATTTGAACTTGTTCAATGTAATTTCTCATACCTTGTATCAATTTTTTCTTCTAATTGTTATTTTGATTAGGTTATAATGGACTTTGTCATTTGATGATGCAAAAGGGTATTTTTTACCTTTTTATTGCAAGTAGAAAATCCTTGATTTGATGTAACTTCTTCTATGATATGATATCCTTGCTTCATATTGAAGTTTCTCTTATGGCCAAAAGTTTCCATCTCTTTCTCCATCATTTTCTCTTTACAATATCTTGCATGTTGGATTTTAAGCCAAATTATCTTAGGTCCTAATATTTTGGATCTGGAGTAGAATTAATATAAGAGCAATCAATATATAATATAGCCAACATAATTAATAATTATATTCATAAAAATAAAAATATGAATATAAATGGTCAAAATCATTCATGCAATAACATGAAGAACACTTATAGTATAATTGCTCAAAATATGCATACAAGCTTCAATATTCATGCTTGAATATTTTCATACATTTTCTAGATACATTTCATGGAGTTCAATACTTGAATATTGAACTCCTCACATACCTAAGAGTTTCAATATTTCCTATCATTTACGTAAGATAAATGTCACATGTCCTTGGCTTATCATATTTTCACTTATATACATGACTCTTGACTCTCTATTTTATTATATGACACATGTGCACATCTTGCACATAGATCCTTACATAAGAATAAATACTATTAGCATATACCAAATAATGTAATAATATCTAACACCCCCTATGTTACATTATTTGGTATGAATGACTCTTTGATGCAGGAGCATCCGGAGGTGGAAAAGCAATCTTGCATCACCCAAAAATATTTTTTTCTTTAAGTGCCAAAGCTATCGCGAAATCGCGACACTTTTTTGAGAAAGGGCGCCAAAGGGTCAAACTGTCGCGATATCGCGACGCTTTTTGAGAAAAGGGGCCAAGGCGCAAAATGGTCGCGAAATCGTGACATTTTCTAAGCAAAGCAGTCTGGACGCAAAATGGTCGCGAAATCGCGACATTTTCGAAGTAAAGCATCCTGGACGCAAAATGGTCGCGAAATCGCGACATTTTCTAAGCAAAGCAGTCTGGACGCAAAATGGTCGCGAAATCGTGACATTTTCTAAGCAAAGCAATCTGGACGCCAAATGGTCGTGAAATCGTGACATTTTCAAAGCAATGGAGCCAAGGCGCAAAATGGTCGCGAAATCGTGACACTTTCGAAGGCAAAGCTCTAAGGCGCAAAGTGGTCACGAAATCGTGACACTTTCGGAAGCTAGACTCGAAGGCGCAAAGTGGTCACGAAATCGTGACACTTTCGGAGGCAAGACTCGAAGGCACAAAGTGGTCACGAAATCGTGACACTTTCGGAGGCAAGACTCGAAGGCGCAAAGTGGTCACGAAATCGTGACACTTTCGGAAGCTGGGCTCGTAGGCGCAAAGTGGTCACAAAATCGTGACACTTTCGGAGGCAAGACTCGAAGGCGCAAAGTGGTCACGAAATCGTGACACTTTCGGAGGCAAGGCTCGAAGGCGCAAAGTGGTCACGAAATCGTGACACTTTCGAAATATGGGCTCGAAAGCGCAAAGTGGTCACGAAATCGTGACACTTTCGGAAGCTGGACTCGAAGGTGCAAAGTGGTCACGAAATCGTGACACTTTCGAAAGCAAGGTGTCAGGGTGCAAAGTGGTCATGAAATCGTGACACTTTTGGGGCAAAGGCACCAAGGGGTAAAATGGTCATGAAATCGTGACATGTCGCGGTTTCGCGGCCCGAAGGAGAAAATAGAGGCCGAACGCCAAAACGTCACGATATCATGACCGAAGAGGAGAGAGGGCGTAAGGAAGCAAACACGTCGCGATATCGTGACAAAATGCTCACGACTTCAGACCAGCCGGCAGTTGCAGAGACCATTGCAGAAGGGCACGTGGCATCAAATCACAGGCGGCCATAGAGCACTAGGCGGTTATAGAGGCCATGGCAGGAGGGCACGTGGTAGCAGATTACAGATGGCTGGAGCATTCCTTTGAATGATGACTCGGCAGGTGGATGCACAGGCGATTGTAGGGCACTCCGCCACCCCATGCCATGATGAAAGAAGATACCTGGCCACAACATGCATGCGGCGACAGAACACTCGTGCGGGCGGTTACAGGGAATCCCGCATTCTGTGTAATGATGTCCGAAGGGGGTCGGGTCTGTTATAAGAGAAATGCATACATTGTAAAATGGACTTTTTGGCCATTTTTTGAATAGAACCACTGTATTTTTGAGTTTGAGACCTTTGTTAATGAAATTTGCATGAATTTCTCTGTGTTTATCTCAGTTCTGCTTCAAGTGGTATCAGAGCCAGAAGGTTCTAAGTGCGCAAACCGATCGTCGGTAGTGAGGCAGTTTGCGCCAGGATTGTGGTTGTGGGTGTGAGGAAGTGAACAGGATGCCCCCGCGTAGGAACCATGGTGGTGTGAGGAACAGGCAAGCAGAGGTCGATCTTAGAGCCTTGTAGAGGCAAGTTGAAGCCCTGCAGGAGGAAATCAGAAGAGGAGTTGAGCCAAGAAGGGAGGAACCCGGTGAAGATGAAGTTTGGGAAGAAGAGGGTCCATCTGATGAGGAAGAAGCATTGGATCCAGCAGAGGCTAGGATGTATAGGGCCATATCCCAGATCGAGAAGAAGCCGAAGTTCGATGTCTCTACTTATTCTGGGAATCTTAATCCCGAGGAGTTGATAGATTGGATCAACGACATGGAGGAGTATTTCGAGTATGAAGAGATCTCAGACCCAAATCGGATCAGGTTCGCAAAAACAAAGTTGAAGGGGCATGCTAGCATCTGGTGGAAAGGAGTGCAGCTAGAAAGGAACAGGAGGGGAAAGGAAAAGATCACCAGGTGGGATAGGATGGTAGAGAAGTTGAAAAGGCAATTCATCCCTACAGATTATGAGTTGGATTTGTTGAGGAAGATGCAGAGTCTTAGACAGGCAAGTAAATCTGTCAAGGAGTATACGGAGGAGTTCTACCAGATTTCGATTAGAACCGGCCATTCTGAGGCGAATAAGGAGAAAGTCGCACGATACATCAATGGATTGAGAACCAGCATTCAAGAAGAACTGGGTCTGGTTAGGATGAGCACGGTTGAAGATGCATACCAGTTTGCATTAAAAGTGGAGGAGAAGCTGAATAGGAGGTTTGATGGTAAGCAGAGAGGAAAGGATCGAGGAGGAAGAGCTGGTGGAAGAACCAATGGAGGAAGATACAGAGATGTGGGGAAGACTGGTGAAGCAAGCAGTAGCCAAAAATAGAAAGAGGAGAAAGAGGAGAATACCCAACGCCCACGCAATCAGAACAACAACTACCCGAGGGGAAGAGGTAGGCCTAGGCGAGGGTTTGGAAGAGGTGTCTTTCGAGGAACCTGCTTCAACTACGAAGAAGAAGGACATCGGGCATACAACTGCCCGCAGCATCAAGAAAGGCCTAATCGAAGACCTGAGGGTCAGGCCCGAGCTGCTGTAGCAGACGAAGGTGTAGAATCTGAGCACTCTGAGGAGGCAGAAAGAGGAGAAGCGATGATCATCAGAAGAGTCTTGTTGAATGAAGAAAAGAAGGCAGACCAGAGGAACAACCTGTTTCGAACAAGATGCAAGTGCGCAGGCAAGGTCTGTAATATCATCATCGATAATGGAAGCACTGACAACTTGGTTTCTGAGGAGATGGTTGCCAAACTGCAGCTGGAGAGGAGAAAACACCCGCACCCTTATCGGATTGCATGGTTGCAAAAGGACCATCGGGTGTTGGTCAGTGAGCAATGCCTGGTGAAGTTCAACATTGGAACTTACCGAGATGAGGTCTTATGTGACATCTTGCCTATGGATGCATGTCACTTGCTGCTGGGGAGACCATGGCAGTTTGATCGAAGTGTTGTACATGATGGTCGAGCTAATACATATTCCTTGTCAAAAAATGGAGTTCGGCATAAGTTGAAACCCCTGAAGGAGACGGATGAGAAGGTATGCAGCAGTGCACGAGTCTATCTAGTTGATGGAAGAAAATTTCTAGATGGCCTGAAGCAAGATCGTATGTGCTATGCAATAATCCCTAGGGTCAGGGAAGAAGAATGTAAGGAAACTCCAGTGGAAGTCATGGGACTGTTGGAGGAGTTTCCAGATATCATTTCTGATAATGTTCTTGAAGGTTTACCACCTATTAGGAAGATCAGTCACCACATAGATTTGGTGCCTGGATCGAGCTTGCCGAATAAGGCTGCACACAGGATGACGCCTGTAGAAACTAAGGAGTTAAACCGGCAGGTTCAAGATCTGCTCAAGAAGGGATTGATTAGGGAGAGTCTAAGTCCATGTGCAGTACCTACAGTGCTAGCACCCAAGAAGGATGGGGAATGGAGAATGTGCATAGACTCTCGGGCAATTAACAAGATCACTATTAAATACAGGTTCCCATTGCCCAGGATGGATGATATCATGGACTGTTTGGGTGGAGCTGAGTACTTCACGAAGATTGACCTAAAAAGTGGTTATCATCAGATCCGCATTAGAGAAGGGGATGAGTGGAAGACAGCCTTTAAAACCAGAGAGGGGCTGTATGAGTGGTTGGTTATGCCATTTGGGCTAACCAATGCACCGAGTACCTTCATGCGGTTAATGAATGAAGTCCTGAAGGAATTTCTAGGCAAATTTGTTATTGTCTACTTGGATGATATCCTGATTTTTAGCAAAACCCTGGAGGAACACCTGATGCACATCAAGAGGGTTTTTGAGAAATTGCGGGAGGAGCAGCTGCTGATAAATCTTAAGAAGTGTAACTTCGTGAAGAGGGAGCTAGTATACCTAGGATTTGTTATCTCAGCGGATGGTCTCAAAATGGACCCCGAGAAGGTGAGGGCTATCATAGAATGGCCTGCTCCAAGAAGCGTGACTGAGGTGAGATCGTTTCACGGTCTGGCTAGTTTCTACAGAAAGTTCATTAGGAACTTCAGCAGTATTTGCGCATCCCTTACTGAGACAATGAAGGGGAACAAGAAGGAATTCAAGTGGACAGCTGGAGCAGACAAAAGCTTTGCTATGCTAAAGAAGAAGGTCACAGAACAACCTGTCTTAGCACTTCCAGATTTCAATAAGGTGTTTCAGGTAGACTGTGATGCGAGTGGCAGTGCCATAGGAGCCGTATTGAGCCAAGAGGGTAAGCCTGTTGCTTATTTTAGCGAGAAGCTCAATGATGCCAGAAGGAAGTATTCGGTATATGATCAGGAGTTCTATGCCATAGTTCAGGCTCTAAAGAAATGGAGGCATTATTTGTTGCCAAAGGAGTTTGTCCTTTATACTGATCATCAGGCACTACAGTATATTAACAGTCAAGGGAAATTAAATCAGAGGCACCTGAAATGGGTGGAGTTCCTGCAGAGCTACACCTTTGTGTTGAAGCACCGAAGCGGGAGATCCAACAGAGTTGTGGATGCCTTGAGTAGGAGGCAATGTTTATTGATGGAGATGAAGGTGGAGGTTGTAGGGTTTGCTGAGCTCAAGGGTTTATACCCTGTAGACCCCGACTTCGTAGAAGCTTGGAAAGCCTGCACTGCGCCTGTTACATTGGACAGGACTAAGTGGTTGAATTTTTTGACTCAAGATGGAATGTTGTTCAGAGGGAACCAATTATGCATTTCGAGGAGCTCAATGCGGGAGAATCTCATCAAGGAAAAGCACAGTGGAGGTTTAGCTGGACACTTTGGTCGAGACAAGACCATCTCACTTGTTAGTGAAAATTACTACTGGCCGCAATTGCAACAAGATGTGGCAAAATTTGTGCAAAGTTGTAGGATATGCCGGATGGCAAAAGGTGTGAGGCAGCCTACTTGGTTTATATCAACCACTACCTATACCTGAAAGGCCATGGGAGGATATTAGCATGGATTTTATTCTTGGTTTACCCAGGATGCAGAGGGGACACGACTCCATATTTGTGGTAGTGGACAGGTTTTCAAAAATGGCTCATTTCATTCCCTGCCAGAAGACTAGCGATGCGGTCCATGTGGCTGGTTTATTCTTCAAGGAAGTGGTACGCCTTCATGGGCTGCCAAGGAGCATTGTTTCGGACAGAGATACCAAATTTGTAGGGTATTTCTGGAGAACCCTGTGGAAGAAACTGAAGACGGATTTAAAATTTAGTTCTGCATACCACCCCCAAACAGATGGTCAAACAGAGGTGGTGAATAGGAGTTTAGGCAATCTACTGAGATGCTTGGTCGGAGACAAGCCCAAGGGATGGGATCTGGTTTTGCCACAGGCAGAATTCGCTTATAACAGCTCAGTCAACAGGAGTACCAATAAGTCGCCATTCCAGATAATCTATGGGAGCAGCCCAAGAAACGCTTCAGAATTGAGAAGGATGGATATAAGAGAAAAATGCAGTGCTGAAGCTGAAGACTTTGCTGAACACCTGAAGGGAGTGCATGAGGAGGTGACAAGGCACATTGCCAAGATGAATGCTCAGTATAAGGCCAAGGCAGACCAGAAACGCCGGGTTAAGGAGTTTGAAGTAGGAGATTCTGTCATGGTCCATCTAAGGAAAGAGAGGTTTCCTGCCAAGACCTATAACAAGCTAAAAATGAAGAAGTTTGGGCCATGCAGGATCATTGGAAAATGGGATTCGGGTAATGCATATGAGGTGGAGTTGCCGAGTGAACTTAACATCTCACCGGTTTTTAACATTTCGGATTTGGTCGAGTTTCATGAAGGAGATAGCAGTGCAACACCAAGCCCGGATTTGTGGAGCATTCCCACGGTTACTCCGATCGCAGACGAGATAGAAGAAGTCCTTGATACGCGTGAGGGCCGAAGTACTCGGAACAGGAGTTATTCTGAGTATTTGATCAAATGGAAGGGCAGGCCCATCGAAGATGCGACTTGGTTGTCGAAGGCAGAGGTTGACCGCTTGGGTCTACCTCAGACAGATCAGAAGTGAAGGTCACTTCTCAATTCACCCCGGGTGTCTGATGTAGGAGCATCCGGAGGTGGAAAAGCAATCTTGCATCACCCAAAAATATTTTTTTCTTTAAGTGCCAAAGCTATCGCGAAATCGCGACACTTTTTTGAGAAAGGGCGCCAAAGGGTCAAACTGTCGCGATATCGCGACGCTTTTTGAGAAAAGGGGCCAAGGCGCAAAATGGTCGCGAAATCGTGACATTTTCTAAGCAAAGCAGTCTGGACGCAAAATGGTCACGAAATCGTGACATTTTCGAAGTAAAGCAGCCTGGACGCAAAATGGTCGCGAAATCGTGACATTTTCTAAGCAAAGCAGTCTGGACGCAAAATGGTCGCGAAATCGTGACATTTTCTAAGCAAAGCAGTCTAGACGCCAAATGGTCACGAAATCATGACATTTTCAAAGCAATGGAGCCAAGGCACAAAATGGTCATGAAATCGTGACACTTTCGGAGGCAAAGCTCTAAGGCACAAAGTGGTCACGAAATCGTGACACTTTCGAAAGCAAGGCTCGTAGGCGCAAAGTGGTCGTGAAATCGTGACACTTTCGGAGGTAAGACTCGAAGGCACAAAGTGGTCACGAAATCATGACACTTTCGGAGGCTAGACTCGAAGGCGCAAAGTGGTCACAAAATCGTGACACTTTCGAAAGCTAGACTCGAAGGCGCAAAGTGGTCGCGAAATCGTGACACTTTCGAAGGTAAGACTCGAAGGCGCAAAGTGGTCACGAAATCGTGACACTTTCGAAGGCAAGACTCGAAGGCGCAAAGTGGTCACGAAATCGTGACACTTTCGAAAGCTGGGCTCGAAAGCGCAAAGTGGTCACGAAATCGTGACACTTTCGGAAGCTGGACTCGAAGGTGCAAAGTGGTCGCGAAATCGTGACACTTTCGGAAGCAAGGTGTCAGGGTGCAAAGTGGTCGCGAAATCGTGACACTTTTGGGGCAAAGGCACCAAGGGGTAAAATGGTCGCGAAATCGTGACATGTCACGGTTTCGCGGCCCGAAGGAGAAAACAGAGGCCGAACGCCAAAACGTCGCGATATCGCGACCGAAGAGGAGAGAGGGCGTAAGGAAGCAAACACGTCGCGATATCGCGACAAAACGCTCACGACTTCAGACCAGCCGGCAGTTGCAGAGACCATTGCAGAAGGGCACGTGGCATCAAATCACAGGCGGCCATAGAGCACTAGGCGGTTACAGAGGCCATGGCAGGAGGGCACGTGGTAGCAGATTACGGATGGCTCGGAGCATTCCTTTGAATGATGACTCGGCAGGTGGATGCACAGGCGGCTGCAGGGCACTCCGCCACCCCATGCCATGATGAAAGAAGATACCTGGCCACAACATGCATGCGGCGACAGAACACTCATGCGGGCGGTTACAGGGAATCCCGCATTCTGTGTAATGATGTCCGAAGGGGGTCGGGTCTGTTATAAGAGAAATGCATACATTGTAAAACGGACTTCTTGGCCATTTTGAATAGAACCGCTGTATTTCCGAGTTCGAGACCTCTGTTAATGAAATTTGCGTGAATTTCTCTGTGTTTATCTCAGTTCTGCTTCACTCTTGATGCATATAGAAGATTATTTTGACCAAGAGCCTTTGTAAAAATGTCTACAATTTGATTTTCAGTAGGAACATAATTTAACTAAATATGATGATCCTAAACATGATCTCTAATAAAGTGACATTGAGATTTAATATGTTTTTTTATTTTATGAATTATAGGAATTTTGATTAATTTAATAACCCCTTGATTATCACAGTTTATTACTGTAGAAGTTATTTTGATTTCCATATCTAACAATATGTATTGTAACCAAAGTGCTTCACACACTGCATATTTTGTTGCACGATATTCTACTTATGTTGATGAAAGTGCTACTACATGTTTTTACTGTACCAAGAAATAGGTCCTGACCCAAGGTAGAATACATACATTGGTATTGATTTTATATCATCTATAGATCTAGCATAATCAAAATTTGAATATCCTTGTAAGAAACAATTGTCATCATTTTTTTTGTATTTTAGCCCATACTTCGTAGTCTTGCTGATATATTGTAGTATTATTTCTATGGCCTTCTAATAACTTTCTCTAGGTTCTTGCATGGATCTAGAAAGATAATTTACAACAAAAATAATATCAGGTCTATTTTTTTTAGATATAGAATACTTCCAATTAATTGGTGATGGATAGTAGTAGAAACTAGATATGTGTCATCATATCTAGATAACTGTAAGCCTTGCTCCATAGGTGTATCTTTAGGTTTACAAATTATCATTTTGTACTTCTCAAGTAGATATTTTGCATAATTTATTTGTGTTATTGTGATTCCATTTCATTTTGATAGGTTTCCAGCCCAAGATAATAATGAAGTAATCCTAGATCTGTCATTTCAAAATATTAAAAAAAATCCTTTTAAACTTCATTTATCAAAAATTTTGAACTTCTGTTGGTCTCCAATCCAGTACCATGTGCAGGGCAGGGCAAACAAGTAAACACCCAACATAGAATGACCACCACGTCGGGAGGATAGGATGGATGATATCCAAATAAGGTCAGTTATTGTAAGGGGTGGTTCCAACTACTCTACATTGCAAAATAAAAGGGAAGAATGCAAATAAAAATAAATAAAAGGTCATAGATGAACTCACAAGGAAGGGTATAGCCCCATCAAGACTTATGCAAGCGTAATACCCTATTCGAAACATAAAATCTTGTATTCAATCAACCAATAGTGCCCTTGTCCTAGATTTATTATCAGTGGTAGGCAGAAGGTTAACTTCAGCACCAATGGGTAGGTGCATGAGATCTAGGATGCAAAATCAAAGCACTCTCGCTTGAACGACATTAACATAAGAAAACCTCCAACCCATATAATAGACACACTCCCCTTTAGTCACTCAGGAACACCCCAAGGAATCTAGATAGCATAATAACTAGAATAACTAAAGGATCTAAGAAGTAGGATATTTATTCATTCAACCCGACAAAAAGAAAACATAGTTATAGACTAAATAATGTAGAATTTGTATTTACAAATGAGAAACCTTACATAAGAATTGTAAATGCTAAAGAGCCATCCTTTGGAATTTCCAACATTCCATTATTTATAATTACATTTACACTATCTTTAAAATATGAAAATTAATGGGGGAGGTAAGAATATGCCTTTTGCAGCTGATGAGCACCACCCTGGTATACTGTTTCACTAGGAAGCACTGATATTTTAGAATGTGGGTAGATGCTTATGGATCAATATGAGCTCCTAGATCTTTTTCCCAAATCACCATTGCTTAGCTACCATATCCTCCTTCTCAATTGGTGATCCCATAATTAGGCAGTGCATGATAGACACCAGAGGTCCTCAGGAGCATTGCACCAAAAATATATCACTTATGTGTATGTTGTCAGGTGCCTAACTTGTTGGAGTGGCAGGAAAGTATTCCATTTGAATTTTGAATGGTGTAGGGAACCTTGCATGGTGGGTGGATACTTCTTTCTACCCATAGGATGGTCTAGCGGGTGTTACCATATTGCCCCACCCAAATTGGGTGGGGAATTTCTTTGTTTCCTAGGGTTAGGTCTACCAAGTATTCCTCTCATATTGGTCACTCAAATACTCATCCAAAGAGCTGGTGGGTTTTGGGAAATATTTTACCCAGACTCACAGGGAAAAGGCCTGTCCGTTTGATGGCTCGCTCTGCTTAATTTTGTCATTCACCTATGAATTTATCTGCCACCATTAGGTACCTCATGCCCATCTAGTAATATCCTTAAAAATTTTAGCAGACTCCTTTCGAGTAGAAGGAATCATTTAGAGTAGGTGAAGGGTGCAAAATTTCACCTACACTTATGGCGACTCATAGGGGTTTTCCATTCTATGAAAAAGGAAACCTAGAAGGTTTAAGAAATATAATAAACACAATGGATAGAGGGATGATGGAATATAGATAGGGTTGAAATGAGGGCATGGATAGAGATAACTAAACACAAAAACATAGTTGAAGAAATGAAACACTTAATACAATGAAGAGCAGAGCAAAGGAAAAAGAATAGGGGGTGAACCAATGAGAACAAAAGGGATCAACAAGGAAAATAATGCTAGAAGGGCAATGCCAATATGGCTACCATAGATATAACTACTACTGAAAAGAGCAGCAGGAAGACAAGCAGTGAAAACAACAAACACATACTCAAGGATCTCTGCAAGACACATGCAGGAGGTAAAGGGAAGAGGAAGTAACGAAGGTGACAAAACCCTTGTTACTAGGTGGGAGAGTTATAGGTAAAAAAGAAGAAAAGAAGGTGAAGGGGAGGGAAGGATGGGGAGATAGGGAGACACGAAGGGAAAAGCAACCTGAAACCTATCAAATGGAAATGATGGGTCATTGACCCTTTTCCACAAGATATGCTTATGGATTGAGTCACCCTAAACGTAACCTGTCAAATATTTGGGATATTCCAAGAGCAAAAAAATTACCAATATTCATCATCTTTCCTATCCTGGACCTTATTTTCACATAATCTAGAAATTATCCCTTTTTACTAATTTTTATCGACCAAGAAGCTATTTTACTTCAATTATAACTTGTGATTTCATGGTCCCAAATTACATCATACCATAGGAGCTACTTATAGCAAACCCGTTCTATCTTGTGTTTTGTGTTTATGAGTTTTGAGGTTTGTTGTAACTTTTGGGAATGAGTGAGAGGTCTTGGGAATTGTTGGATGTATCCATTGGGCTATGGGGTCATGACAACAATGGATAAAATAATAGAGGACTAGGAAGACAACACAGGGATGGAGGGGAATGTTATATTTCCTAAACAATTTCTAGGAAAATCCTTGTTGATGCCCGTTGGTACCTAACCAAGTGGTAACTTTTCATAGGACCTTATTGTGCCACTGTTCGATGATAAAACTTATGATTCCCAATGCATTGGCCCTACATAATGCAAGGATTTATTTATCGACTGTAAAATTATGATGTGAAAAGTACGCCTGAGCTAGGGTGTCATCCATGAATTATCCTCTGAATCTACAGTGGGTAGAACAGATCACATTGTATTTGAGGCATCATTTGTGATCTTTCTGGCACCTTCCCCACTAGATTTGAATTAAAAAAAATTATAATTCTTCAGGACACTCCTGAGTGTATAAACACTCAGGCCTTTGAAATATGAGGTGATAATATCTTTTGCCACCACATTTCACTACCCAGGTGGTGAGTTCTCAAGGACCAAAGTTTTATATTTTCCCTATTCGAGATTTGGCCAAATGTACCAATATCTTTTCCACCTCCTGTTTCAACATCACATCCTTCTCTTGGTCATGCGCATCCACATCCTTACTAATCCCTATAGGGGTATAGAGTTGATTAGTAGTGTCATCCTTATGGATGTGGGATTTGTGGCAGAATTTCTCCTAGTCTGTACCCACATGATGATCTGGCATCGGATCCTAGAGGAAACTGGTGGGTCGGAGCATCCACATCAAAATCTATTCAGCCCTGATAACCTCCTCATGGATTTGGAGGAAATGATTTTCCCTTGATTGGTGCAGAAGGAGACTGATATCAGGACCAAGGATATAGGTGTGGAAATGATGCTCCTGGGTGGAGGTTGGGAGGATTTGTAGTGGAATACTCTTCCAACTCTTCTTGAAATGAATATTGAAGTTCACCACACTTTCAATAGAGTCCCTCTTGATAAATGTGAATTGGTTTAGATATTGGAAGGGGTCTTCCACTTCTCCAAACACATTTTTTAGGGGCTCGACAAAATCCACCCATGTAGAGATGCTCATTGGCTACAGGGTCTTGTACCAGAGTTAGGCTCTACCTTTGAGAGAAGCTACCAGCAATCTGATCATTGCATCCTCATGCACGATATTATGAAGGGTGGCCATGGAAGCCACATATTCAAGGTGTTCCTTCAAAGCTCCCTTGACACCACTATATTTAGCTAGGGCATATAAGGTAGCTTCTGTAATATCATATCGATGAGAGATATTGAGGGGACTAGGTTCATTCCATTGGGGAAAGATGGCCAAGCCATCAAGTCAATAGTCTTTAGAGGTCCCACCTGTGAATTCAGAATCAGAGTCACCAGGTGAGCATGTTATCTCTGCTTGTGAGGTCAAGGCTACCCACCATACCTTGAGTCTTTCAAGATTTTTGGATCTTCAGCACAAATGAACGATCAATCTCATGATCTGGATGTGTCACTTAGTCGTAATCACTAGGAGACTTTGAGATGATCTGGGGAAATCAAAGAGTCACCAAAATTTGATTTCCTAAAACAAGAGACTTAATCATCCCTTATAGAGTCACCAAAAATTGTTGGTCACCAGTATGGCACTGTGCACAAGGTGGGGTTAATGAGTTAGTTCTCAGCATAGAACAACCACCACATGAGGAGGATGAGGTGGACGATCTCTAGAGAAGGCTTATTCCTGTAAGGGGTGGTTCCATCTACTCTACACTATAAAAGGAAAGGGAAAAATGAAAAGAAAAATAAATAAAATATCGTAGCTGAAATCACAAGGATAGGTATAGCCGCATCAAGAATTATACAAGTGCAATACCCCATCTCAAACATATAACCTTACACTCAATCAACAAACAATACCCTTATCCTAGCTCTCTTATCAGAGGTAGGAAAAATGTGAACTCCAGCATCGACGAGCGGGTGCATGAGATCCAGGATGCAAAATCAAAGCACTCCCGCTAGAGCGGCGTTAAAAAAATAAAACCTCCAATGCATATAATGGACACACTCTTCCTTAGTCACTCATGAACATCCCAAGGAATCTAGATAGCATAATAACCAGTATGACTCAAGTAGATAAGAAGTAGGATATTCATTCATTCAACCCGATAACAATAAAATATAGTTAGAGACTAAATAATGCAGAATTTGTATTTATAGAGGGGAAACATTGCATAAGAACTGTAAAGACTAAAGAGTCACCCTTTGGAATGACCATCATTCCACTATTTATAATTAAATTTACACTATCTTTAAAATCTGGACATTAATGGCAGGAGGTGAGAAGATGGCTTCTATATCTGACAAGCACTACCCTGGTATATGGCTTTACTGGGAAGCATCAATCTTTTAGAAGGTGGTAGGTGCTTTTGGATCAATCTGGGCTCTTGGATCTTCTACCCAACTCATTATTGCTCAGCTACCATGTCCTCCTCCTCGACTGGCAAACCCCTGATCAGGTGGTGCATGATAGACACCAGATATCCTCAGGAGCATTGCATAAAAAATATATCACTTTTGTGTATGTTTTCAAGTACCCAAATTTTTGGAGTGACGGGCAAGTCTTCCTTTTGAATTTTAGGCAATGGTGGGAACCTTGAATGTTGGGTGGATACTTCCTTCTACCCATGGAAGGGTCTGGTGGGTGTTCCCACATTACCCCACCCAAGATGGGTGGGGGTTTTCCTTGTTCTCTAGGGTGGGGTCTACCAAGTCTTCCACTCATATTGGTCGCTCAAAATACCCACCCAAGGAGCTGGCAGATTTTGGAAAATATTCCACCTAGACTCATAGAGAAAAGGTTCACCCATTTGATGGCCCACTATACTTCATTCCGTAATTCACCCGTGACTTTCACCGCCACCACTAGGTACCTCCTGCCTGTCTAGTATTGTCCTTAAAAAATTTAGTGGACTCCTTTCAAGTAGGAATCATTTTAGAGTAGGTGAAGGGTGCAAAATTTCACCTACAACTTCCTATGATTACTATATCATCAGCATACAGTTTAAGAATTATTATTTCTAATTCAACCTTTTTTATATAAGTATCTGGATCGGATCTACTTCTTTTGAAATTATGCTATAACATAATATTATTAATCTTTATATACCATGCTCTTGGTGCTTGCTTTAAACCATATAAAGATTTTTTTTAATTTACAAACCTTATGTTCATGCCCTTTGATAACAAATCCTTTTGGTGGAGACATATATACTTCTTCTTCAAGATCACCATTGACAAATGCAATATTTACATCCATTTAATGAATTTTCCATCCAAGTTGTGTTGCTAATGAACAAATTGTTCAAATAGTGGTCATTCCTATTATTGGTGCAAACATTTCTTTATAATCTATTCCTTTTGTTTGAGTATATCCTTTTACAACTAATTATATTTTTTATTTTTCAAGAGAACCATTTGCCTTGTATTTTATCTTGTAGACCCATTTACATCCTACCACTTTCTTTCCTTGTGGTAAATTAACTAGATCCTATATTTTATTTTTTATTAATGTTGCATATTCTGACTCCATGGCTACCTTCCATTTTGGGAGTCTTAAAGAACTTTGAGTAGTTGTAGGTTCTACTACTAAAGTCATTAGTCCCATATTAATTCTTGTTATTCTCCGAGTTTGAGGTCTAGTAGTGGTAAGATCTAGCATTTTCTCTAGTTCTGAGTCTTTAAGTATATCCTTATACCATTTTTGTTCTTTTCTTTGAGGTGTTTCTATGATTTTTGGATTTTCTATTTTCTCATTATATACTTCCAATTCTGATTCTTCACCTAATGAGTTCTCCTCATATGAAAAATTTAGAATTGATATTGTATCAATGTTTGATCTTTAAAAACGTTTATGTTTCCTTCATAAAAAATTACATCTATTCTTATATGAATTTTCTTTGTAATTGGATAAATTATTCTATATCCTATTGAATCGTCATCATAACCAAGAAATATTCCATGAATGATTTTATCATCCAATTTTGTTCTTCTTTTTTTTGGAACATGTACATATGTCTTACATCCAAAAATTCTTAGTTGTTTTATTGTAGGTTTTCATCCAGACCATACTTCTTCATGAGTAATATTTTTGAGTATTTTTGTGGGTGACCTATTTTGTATGTATATTGTTGTTTTAACTGCTTTTGCCCAATATTGATGATCAATATGTGCTTATTTTAGCATGCAATAAACCATTTCCATAATAGAGCAATTTATTCTTTCTAAAATACCATTCTATTGAGGTGAATATGCTATAGTAAGTTGTCTTTTTATACCATTTGATTTTAAAAATGAATCAAATTATTTTAATAAAAATTCACCACCTCTATATGAGTGAAGATTCTTGATTGATTTTTCTATTTCTTTTTCCACTAATTGCTTGAATTGTTTAAAGAAAATAAATGCTTTAGATTTTATTTTCATAAAGTAAACCCACATTTTTTGGAGAATCATCAACAAATAGTTGAAAATATCTATGTCCTTTAATACTAGTAATGTTAATATGTCCACATAAATTTTTATATATTAACTGTAGTGGTTCTTGAGCTCTATAGTTACTAAGTTTAAAAGGTTTTCTATGTTGTTTTTTTTGCAAGAAATTTTGGACATACTGTAGATTCCCATGAAAGTTAGGTAAATCCTTAATATTTTGTGTTTATTCATCTCATTTAAAGAAAATACACTCATATGTCGTAGTATTTTATGCCAAATTTATTTTGTTTTTTAATAATTTGTTGATAGAGACATATTTGATAATGTATCTTAGATCAAATAGACCATTTTATATGAACCGCAAGCTATGATTTCTCCTTGCTTAGAAATAAGGAATTTTTTTTTTGTTGATAATTTTGAACTCAACTGCTAAATTTTGATCCATTAATTGAGATACTATAAGAATATTAGCATTTAGCCCAAGTATATATAGTACATTGTTAATTATACTTTTTTCATTTGACAAATTGATTAAAATGATTCCTACTCCTCTAAACTCATAAGTCATATTGTGTACTATGACAATTGGTTTTCCATATTTTCTTTCAAGGTATTAAACCATTGTTTATTTCTTATATGTGTGATTGCTCCTAAATATTTATACCAATAATTCATGATTAGTTTCTTTTGTATTAGAAAAGCTTTTATCTACCTACTTTATTAGATTTGTAAATTCTCTAAATTCTTCAAATTTTAAATTTTCTATTATTCAAACATTCCATTTTTTTTCCAAAAATATTTTTGGAGTAGAAATCCTTATCTTTCCAAAATTAATTAAATATCATTTTTTTCAAAAATCAAAATTTTGAAATAAGTTGCAAATATAAAATATCAAATATTTTAATATTTTTCAATATGGTTGAAGGCCTTCTAACTTCACCTTAATATTAAATCCTATGGAGTTGAATTCCTTTTAACTCCCTCTCTTAAATAAAAAATAAAGTTCCTAAGCTTTCAATTCTCCAAATTAAAACTTAACTTAGGAATTTAGCATCAAATATTTCAAATTTGATAAATCAAAAGATAATGTGGCTAACCTTAATCTCCTCCTAGCATATTAGGTCAAGTTGACCACAAACATAGGGAAATAACCACTTAGTTTGCATACAAAATTGATCACACCTATAATGCTTTAATTGACTACTACTAAAGATGTTACAATGACTACAACACTCACAAAGCTTTCAATCAATTGCAATGGCTAGTAATAGAATACTACAAAGTGTAACATATGCAAACATATTAAGGAGAAGTATGAATTACTTATCTACCTTTTCAATATATATTTTGTAGTAGCAAATCAGGTGGTGCTTTGCTTGAACCTCTTGATGTCCCTAGGTTGGTTTAGTCTGTTGATTGGTACACCATAGCTGAACCTTCTAATATCCCTTGGTTGGTTTAGTTTGTTGCTTTAGGAAGTAGCACTATGGATAGACCTCTCAATGTCCTTTGGCTTGTTTGCTTTATCCCTTTAGAGGATGGATTTCTCTCTCTTTGTATGGATTGGATCTTTTAGTATCCTTTTGGATGTCCATATCACAGAGAATGACACCTTAGTTGTACTAGATCGTTGCTTATTCTCTAGCTTAGACTGATTTTCACCAAAATAGCTTATCGTCAAAGAAAGCACTACTTTGATTATATTTTCCTAACTCTTTCTTTTCTTCTTAGGTCTTTCTTGATATCTTCAGAATTTTATTTTCTCGAGTACTTGCATGAGTTCTTCAAACTTTTATTTCTCAAGTACTTGCTTGAGTTCTTCAAACCATTTTTCTTAGGTACTTGCCTGAGTTCTTCAAATTTTTCTATAGACTTCTTGAGACTGTAACTATATATGTGTGCTATCTTGTCAAGATCAAAATATACCCAAAATTTAAAGCACTATGATATCTCAAGTGGTTTTTGGCCACTAAAAATCTAGTTCTCTATCTTTACAAAGAATCCAAAAATCAGGGTGACTTTTTAATTGTCCCCTCAATCAAATCTTCAAGTTGCATCCTATTATTCACTTTTTTTTTGAGTGGATAGACTCTAGCATATAATGACACATTTTCTAGAAATATTTTTAAATATTGGAAGATTTGCAATAGCTTCCTATTATATATCAATTTATAAATTCAAAATTTGCAACAAAATGAGTACATTTTTGTCATGTGACTCGTAATATAGATTCACACCAAAGACTTCCTTCAATGTTAACAATAGAGTGTACTTGAAGTAACTCTGATACCATTTTTGGGTCCTAATATTTTGGATCTTGAGTAGACTCAAATATAAGAGCAATCAATATATAAGATGGCCAACATAATTAATAATAATATTCATAAAAATGACAAATATGAATATAAATGGTCAAAAATATTCATGCAATAACATGAAGAACACTTACAATAGAATTGCTCAAAATATGCATACAAGCTTCAATATTCATGCTTGAATGTTTTCATATATTTTCTAGATACATTTCATGGAGCTTTATCTCCATTATATAACCTTAGAAAGGTGACTCTTCAATACTTGACTATTGCACTCACATACTTAGGAGTTTCAACCGTTCCTATTCTTTACGTAAGATAAATCTCACATGTCATTTGGCTTCTCATATTTTCACTTATATACATTACTTTTGACTCTCTATTTTCTTATATGACACATGTGTAAATATTACACATAGATACTTATATAAGAAGAAATACTATAAACATATACTAAATAATATAATAATCTCTAACATTGTCATGTGTCTAGTTTCATAACATTTGCAATATCATAATGTAATGTTTCATGTTTCACTTGTTGTTCTCATTCTCTTGATTCATATTTAATCCTAATGGCTTGTGGTAAATAGTTTGAAATACCCGTGGAAACACATACTCAAGTGTATACAACACACATTCTCTCCCTAGTGATTGTTCCCTCTTGGATGAACTCCCCTAAATAGTTATAAATATTCTTTAAAAACCTCCTAATTGATAAGCTAATAAGGAAGTCCAAAAATCCTAATCCATAATAGAACCCTTTTAATTGTATTCATATCCACCAAAAAAATCTCACTCCATGGTCTTCAATATAATCTATTATGTTATACCTAAATTTTGAACTAGATATGTTTAAATCCTTTGAAAATAAAAGTCATGGAATAATTTGAATTCAACCCCCACATCCACTTGATCTAATTTCGAATCTCTAAAAATTTTGGCTAGTATCCGTAGAACTTACATATTAACCCTCTTATTTTAAGAACCATTATATTATGCTCAATCATCTTCTCCTTGATAATAACTTTTGGTGTAGTATCTGCTATAGATAGGGTTTTCCATTTATTTAATTTTTCTCTTATCCCTAACTAGAGCATCCATACCTCCAAATAGGGTGTCCTTACTTCCAACTATGGCATCCTTCTAGAAAGGACTTTCAATAATGACTCTCCTACCATGTTACCCAAACTTTCTTCATAATAAGTATATAGGATATGAGTTTCTCCTAACATTTAGAACAAGAAAAAGTGGTACTCTCTCCTTGGTTGCACTTTGATTCCTATACACATTCACAAAATTTGCATATTTTTTGAAACAAGAAAAATGTGAGGCTAAATATTGGCTCATACTCGCTATAAAATTTTTAATACTTATTGAATATTGTGAAAAACATTTTCTTATTCCTTCTAATTTTAATATCTAACAGTATTATTTTTTATTTCATTATAATAATTTTTTTCCTAGAAAATTTAGTATTTTCCATTTCAGAGTTTAAAAAAATTACAATGAGATGGGTATTTTATACCCTCATATAGGCCTTACTAAACAATCCCATTAAGAGTTGTTCTAAAATATCAATTTTTTTAAAAATTCTATTAGACTTAATACATAAAAAACTATGAGCAACTTGTGCCAACCTTCAGTCATCTTACAAAAGTGTCATTTTGATACTTTAGCCTTAGGGCCATAAGTCATCTTATAGATATGACCTTAATTATCAATAAAGGTCCAAAAATAACACAAAAGTATCCTAAACCACATCTTCTATAAAATAGAAACAAGTATCAAAAAGGGACAAATTGTGGTAGAATTACAGTCTCACACACTATTCCTTCTTTTATCGAAGTACCAACTAGAATATAATTATATATATATATATATATGAAAGTTTATAATAGATAAATTTTTAATTTACCCTTTAAATGAAAACCTAAATTAATCATTTTACTTCAAGGTGAAGGATAAAAAAACAACTTTGTAGTGAGGGGTAAATTTATTTCACTATTTTGTGAAACATTGAAAGACTATGAAGGTTATATATTGATCCTTAGTTTCAATTATACAATTCATAAAAATAGATCTTAAGACTATGAAGGTTATAAATTTGATCCTTAGTTTTAATTATAAAATTTGTAGGAATAAACCATTACAATTTATATAATAATTGTTATTGTATATAAAAGAAAATTATTACATAAAAACTAATCCTTTAAAATTGAATCATTAAAGTTCCCTTTGTAAAAATTTTGATGAATCCACAAGTCATTTGTTTTTCCAATGGATTTTTTAAGAGTTTCATGGGTGTCTCCTGGTTCATTATAGGATGTCATTGAGCAGTGGGCCTCTCCATTTGTCAACCCTATCTTATGCTCTTTTTGGTCCTTTAGCCTCCCACATGTCCTTTGGGGTGTTTGGAAGGAGAGAAATATGAGATTTTTCAAAAGCATAGAGAGAAATGTTGAATCAATCTATCTTAGAGCATTAACAACAATTGTTGAAAATATGGGGAATCCAACTTCTATTCCCAGCCATGAATGGGTAGTAGAGATTGCTCCCTTGAAAAAATTAGGCTTTTCAATCAATGCCAAAATGACATATCTTCCAGATAATATGAGAACCTCCATTAAATGGAAACCCCCACCTAAATATTGGATTAAATTTAATTTTTATGGAGTGTCAAAAGGGAATCTTAGGCTTGTAGAGGTAAGTGGCCTCTTTAAAAATCATAATGGGGAGATTCTCCTTGCCTTTGTGAAAAACCTAGGGCCTCAAACTTGTCATTTTGTGAAAGCAAGGGCATTGTATTAAGGCACAATGTTAATGAAATATTTGAATTATAAAAAAATCATTATTGAAAGGGACTCCTTAAATGTGGTTAGGTCCTTTTCCAATGATCAAAATCCTAGTTGGAACATCTTCAACCTAATTAAGGAAGCTAAGAGATTCTAGGAGAATTTGGAGGGAATTCAAGTCAGGAAAATGTTTAGAGAAGGTAACAAGAGTTTTGACTTATTAGCTAATTTAGGGCTAAGATAGGATAATCTCTCTATTTAGAGGAAGAATTTTCCCATAGAAATTGAACAGTTTATTTGATGTTTTCACTGATATTTATAAGTATTTTTCTATTGGGGGTCTGCACATTCTTCTGGCTAGATTCATGATTTTTTTTTGGGTTGTTGTCATTATGCCCTAGTGGGTTGGCTAGCCTTAAGTACCTGTGTGGACTGCTTTCTTTTTTTACCCCTCTTGACAATATTGTAGGCTTGGCTATGTTCTCATTGTAAAATATTTGGGGACCTTTCAACACCCCTTCTATAATTATATAAAAAAAAAACCTCTATAAAAATTAATAACATTTACATTTAAAGTTTATAATAATTGATATTAAGCTCTTGAATTGAACCCAATATTATATAAAATCAATTATAGATAAATAAATTTTATGTATCATACAAACATGCAAAAAATTTACATGAGAAGTATTTTAAAAATGTTAAACACAATGTTCATTTCCTTCAAAAAGTATCTATAAACAAATTAAAAATATTAAACAACATAACTCAAGGTTCATATAATTTATTATTATTATTATTATTGAGTAAAATATAGATTATATTATGTCATCAACTATAATATTACAATAATATGGTGTTAGCACCGTCCACCAACAAAAAAACAAAATGAGGTGGATAAAGAGTAAAGCATTCATAACTATGTACACATAAGAATAAAAGCTAATAACAACAAAGAGACTATAGTTGTATCTTGCTATGATATGCATATCATCACTCATTTGTGAGAGAGCATTTCATGTGAATACGTTTTGAGCCTATCCTCCTTTGTATTTTTGAAGTGTTTAAGGAAGAAATAGAAGTAATGAGTTCTTCAATTAGTTCATCACTATTTACTACCTTATTTTTGTTTCCTACTAAAACTTTTGAAGATCTTGAATCATGTGAAATATCTATTGAAGCATGTCGGTAACATATCCTAATATACTAGAAGCTCCAACAAGATGGAAATAAATTTGTCACAAATGTAACAAAAGATCAAAGGCCAAGTCCACTGAAAAACACCCCATGGAAGCGTTGAACCAATAAACACCTTTCTACATTTGAACTTCTAAATATGTTTGGAAAAACGAGTTTACAAACATCCCAAAGTTTTGGACATTGATCCTTCTAGAGAAAACCAAGCAAAGTAAGCTTCTAAGATCTAGTGAAGGAGGGGAATATAAAAGTGTAGAAAACATCCCAAAATTGTTTAAGCATGCCACAAAATAAAAAAAAAATGAATAAGATCTTCTAAATCATTACAAAATTTGTATTAAGGAGAAATATGTAAAATTGGAGTCAAATTTTCAGAAGTTGAAAGTTTTTGATACGAAACCCGCCATCCAAGAAGCTGAGTTTTAGATTTTATTATGATTATGATTATTTTTTATTTTTTTATAACCTTGTTGTCTGTGTCAACAAGGTTAAAAAATAAAATCCAGTGTGGAGCTCAAATCCTATAATATCTTACACCTTCTTTGTCATTATTAATTTATTTATTCTAATAATTCAAATTTTGGTTTGCAATATCAATGAAAGGAAATAAAATGATTTTATTTTTTATCTTATTTTTGATTAAAAGGTAAAAATTTTATTCAAAAAAACTGATCAGCTTATACAAATCCATTTTGATATCTTGTCTTTCTTGGAAAGGCTCAAAATGCAGTTTTTCTATTTTCTTTTATCTGCCCAGGATCTCTAAATCCTCTGTTCATTAAACTTTACCTCCTTCTTAACTGTATATGTCCTCTTCCAACAAAGATTACTGAAGCCCTCTTTGTTCTTTTTTCTATTCCTGATAGCTTTATGTTGCATTTGATTCCGTAGTTGTGCCTAAATGTCTTGTTCTACCTCTATCATCGGAGATTCTTATTGTACTTTGGTCTGTACTATTTCTAATAACTTCCTTAACATAATCCCTAGGTCCTCTCTTCTGAACTGAATTCCTCTTTAAAAATTATGTTCTTCCATTCCAAACATATTTTTCATTAATAAAGCCAACACCTAAATTCCAAGTTGTACTTAGTGTTTTGGATTTGAAGGTGTTATGTGACCAATAGTCCCAAAAATTACTACCATTAGGAGGATACCATTCTATTTTGCTAAATATGGAGTACCACCAATTCTATATTGTGTAAGCATATGAGTAATAAAAAAGGAGGTGGTTTATAGTTTCTACCTCTTGGAAGCATATTACACATCTACTGGGTCTAATAAACCCCTTTCTCCTCATATTATCCTAAGTCATAATGCTTTTGTGAGCAACTTGCCATATAAAACAATTAACCTTTGGCCAACCTTTTGGTTGTCATATTTCTTTCCAAGGATGTTGTTGTTGGGGTTGGTTCTTGCTACTTTGGTGAGCCTTTCGATAGCCTACTTTCACTGTGTAAGTACCTTGTTTCCCATATCCCCATGCTAGTTGGTTAGGTCCATATTTCTATAGCCATGTTCTTTTCTCTAGGATTTCTTTCATTTCACATTTTTTGGCTTCCCATTCTTCACCTAACCACTAGTCCAAATTTTGCCATCTTCCTGAAGCTGCTAGTTGTTGGCTTGGGAGGATGAGATACTGAGATATAAGAGTTTTGCCATGATTATGAAGAGTCTATATGATACCACTAATATGAGGGTATTGTTTGATAATGGGGGAGAAATTACCAAGAATCATCTCACAAACTGACTTTTCTCCCATCACCTACTTTCCAATGTAAGTATTCCTTAATTAGTGAGGCCTATCTTTTGAGTGTTTTCCATATCTCTAATCCCACACCTGTAACTGGAAATCATGGGACATCCTACATTGCTTGTGTAGGGTAATATTTAAATTTTAGAACTTGAATCCATAACTGATCTGGTTTTTTGATCCACCACCAGTATAACTTCTCTATTAGTAGCTATGATTCCAATATCTCCCTCTTCATTTGGTTGAAAAAATTTCTCTTAGCTTTCCAAAGCATTTTTTTTTTATTTTCTTATGCTCCTGACCATAAGAATTTTCTCATCAGTTTATCCAAATCATTGAGTATGTTCTTTGGGGCTGCTAAAATGGAAAATTTGTAAACTGGAATTGCTTGTAATACTGACTTCAAAAGTGTGACTCTACCTCCAAAGCTTAACCATCTATGATACCAATGTGACAACTTTGAGAAGATTTTATCTTTTATGGATTTCCAATCTTTCTTTTTGAGGATTTTTTCTATTAAAAGAATTCCCAAGTAATCTAATGGACATGAGGCCATTGAGAACCTAAGAATATTTGCTATTCAATATTTGATTGTCTTATGTACATTAAAGAAGAAAACTTTATATTTTTCTTCATTTAGAAGTTAGCTAATGACTACAGTGTAGCAGTCTAATATTTCTCTAATACTGGTTGCTTCTTTTATTGTTGCTTCCCCCCATAATACTGTATCATCTACGAATTGTAGACGAGTTATAGTTATATCTCTATTTATTTGAATTCTTATAATGATTTTCTTTATTTTTTTCTTCTTCTGTATGAGTCTTCCCAATCCTTCTACAAAATAATGAACAAATATGGATAGAGAGGATCTCCTTGTCTAATTCCTCTACTGGACTTGAAAAGTGGGGAGGGGGTTCCATTGATGAGCTTTGAAAAGGATACTGTGGAGATGAATTCAAGTATCCAATTGATCCAATCTTTCTGAAATCCAAATCTTTGTAAAATTTAATCCAAAAATTCTCAATTCACTCTGTCATAGGCCTTGGATAGATCTAACTTTAGGAACATTCATTTGTTCTTTCTTTGGCTCATATGATGTGTAGTTTCTTGTGCTATTACAATCCCATCTAATATTTGTCTTCCCTACACAAACCCCCCTTGTTCAAGAGATATGATATTTGGTAATATAGCTTTTAGTCTGTTGGTTATTACCTTGGTGATGAACTTGTAGATTACATTGCAGAGGGATATTGGTTTGTAATTGGTTATATTCTCCATATCTCCTCCCTTTAGAATCAATGCCATAAAAGTATGGTTGAGGGATGTAAGAATCCTACCATTGGATCTGGCTTCTTCTACTTCTCTAGTTATATCTTCTCCTATAATATCCCAAAAATATTTATAGAATTCTATTGGTAATCCATCAAGACCTGGGGCCTTTCCCGATTGCATGGAGAAGATTGTTTCTTTCACTTCTTCTTCTTTGATCTCTTTCATAAGCTCCTCATTCTGCTCTTATTTCTAATAATTTAATTTTTGATTTGTAACATTTATTAAAGGAAATTAAATGATTTTAAATAGTCTATGAGACCAAACAATCTATAGTACTAAGAGTTTTAATACAAGGTGGGGTATGATCTGCAATCCATTCTTTTTTTACAAGCTCACTAACACACCATGTTATAGTTTGAACCTGGATCTCTTGGAAAAAAACCCAAAGTCCAAACCACTATGATGTCTCACAAGGACTCCAATTTTAGATTTAAACATTGTACCTTATATTCCAAGTTTAATATCAAAAAAAATTGTTTGACAAAGTTTATAAATAATTTTTATAAAAGAAAATTGTTTAAGAAAATTTAAAAAATCCAAACATTTTTTTATGATCATGATTGTTCTATTGTTGATTTTTACGAGAAGTTTTTTTTTTCTTTTCATAATTTTTAATTTTTGAAAAAATTTCATTACATAACATATTTTAAAAATATCTTTGTGTATTCTTCGTATCCTTGCAAGTTTCATATTCTATTAACAAATGTATTTTTGTGTCTATTATTTTATTGAACAAATATATTTTAATCATATCTCTTAAAATATTTTCTATCTTCTAGTTTTAAATTCAAAATAATATATAATAAAATTATAAATATTTTTTTTGCCATAAAATAAGGCCTGAGATCCAAATTAATAACACATTGAAGGAAAAATTGGGTTCCATGTCTAAATTGCCAAAAGTCCTTGTCAACGTGTAGGTGGATTATAAACTATTATTAAATTTGAGGGGGAAATTGCTTCATGCAAGAGAACATACCTCTAAATGCCTATTTAGGTAAATGAAGAAGGGGATGTTAGCCAAAAAAATCACTTAGTCCAATCCATGAATGCATCCTTATTTTGGAAAGGATAAAATAAAATACCGAAAATTTGTTTGTTTGATTTATATTTTATTATTAGTCTCAAACATAGGGAGCACCCAAGATATCTTTTACCTTTAATATTTTTTTTTATTGGTAAACAAGGGTTTTGAATGGATCCCATAACTTTTTAGAAAAAGATGATGATTGAGAGAAAAGCTCCCAACTAGTCTACAACAAAAGAAATAGACCCTTTGCGGACCATCGGAGATAAAATACTAAAAATAATAGGAGAAGCCTATGCAAGGGTAGGAAAGAAAGCCTCACAGGGCAAGAAGAGAAGCCCTTAAAGAGTTGGATATGCACCGTAAACCCTTCCACGAAAACATGGAAAATATGTGCTACAACAAATATGTGGATGATGGTAACGCTGACTAAGCTCCATAAAAGGAAAACAACATCCCTCCAACCCTTTGGGAGAGATCACTTAAAAAATACAGATAGGAAATTACCATCGAATAGTGTAAGAGGAAAATTCTCAGTCTAGATGGTAAGGTTGGGCTCAAAGATGCCCAAATTGACTAATTTATCAACAACTTGGTTACCTTCTCTATAGATATGTTGAATGGTAACATTGGTGGATAAGCTCAAGGGGGTATTCGCTTTGGAAATCAGGTTGGAGATGTTCCAGGAAGAAGACTGAGTCCCTACAAAGCTTTTAATGATGTTCATCGAATCACCTTCAACCAAGTTAGGACAATGTAAGCAAGGTAGAAGAGACTTGCCTTGAAAAAGAGCTTGTGCTTTAGCAAAATAATTAGTTTGGACCCCAAGGTTTTTTGCAAAGACCAGAATGAGCTTCCCTTCATGATTTCTAAAAATACCTCTAGCACTAGCAAGGCCAGGGTTACCCTTGGTCGCTCCATCAAAATTGAATTTTATCCAACCTAGGGGTGGAGGAGACCATTTAATGAGTGAACGATCCACCATAGATTTTGGGGGAGAGATAGGACAAGAGGGAAGCTTTAGGAACCTAGCCAGAATGGCTTCATCTAGAGATTCAAGAGGCCCAAAACCTTGGGTGATAGAGAGGTTCTCAATGGCCGCCTAGAGGATTATTGAGAGCACAAACTAGAAATCATGGGTAGAGTTATTAAAGGCTCTTGAGTTACATTCTTTCCAAACTTCCCATAAAAAATGGAGATAAAAAGTCCAAAAAGTTTCTAAGTGAAAGCTCCTGAAGGGGTTGGTCCACTACAAGCACAAATCATTCAAGAGAAAGGGTGGAGCCTAGGAAATCCCAAAAGTGGAAAATAAGGATGAAAGAATATTGAGAGAAAAACTACAAGACAGGAAGATGTGTTGGGTGGATTCACAAGCTTGATTGCACATGTGACAACAATTAGGAATAGGGAGCCCACGAATCTATAGGCTAGAAATGGAAAGGATTTTATCTTGGATGGCAAGCCATAAAAAAGAAACTGAATTTGGGTATGAGGTGTTTATTCCAGATAATCTTCGAAGAGAATCATGGCTAACTTGCACTCTTGGTGAGTAAATAGGCAGATTTAATAGTAAAAAAACCATTCACACTAGGCGCCCAAAGGAGCTTGTATTCCACTAGAGAGTTGGGGATGACACAAAGGTGCAACATGTTAGATAAAACAAAAGTAGCACTTCTTTGTTTCTCATTCAGATCACCAAAAGGAAAGGATTTCCAACACCTATTGTTGGTGTCAATGGAATTGCACACTTTTGAACCAAACAGGGTATCAATAAGTTTATTTTTTAACCATTGCCAAGCTTCCATCATATGCCTTTCCTAATGATATTTCTTGACCTTATGATGAAATTCATTGGTTACAGAGGGGTCATCCAAGAAAATTGCTTGGTTCCAGAGGTACTTGGTCTTGATAATGTCAACCGAGAGAGAATTTTCATTCTGAAGGACCCTCCACCCTTGTTTGGCTATAAGAGTTGAATTCATGTTTCTAACTTTCATGAGTTCGATGCCTCTATATTATTTCTTGAAACAAACTTAATCTCATACAATTTAATAAAATCTCTGCTAATGTTCAAAACCCGACCATAACAAATAACATTAATTTAATTTATTTTTAATTTTTATATATAATTTAAAAAATATAAATTTATTTTTATACTAATAATATATATAATTAAATTATTATATAATTTGAAATGTTTTTTATATTTTTTATATTTAAAAAAATTAATAATTAAAATAAAAAACAAATAATAAAACATGAAAAATATAATTTAATTTTATATTATAAACAATTTATTCTTAAGGTGGTGTATTATCTTATTAAAAAATGGGTAAAGGTAAAACCTAAGATTTTCGAAATGTGGTCCATAAAATATAGTGCTTACAAACTAAGGCGTTGTGAATACTGAACCTTTGTTTTTAAAGTGGAAAAAAATAAAAATAAATATATAAGTAGGTAAAGGTGAAAGGTAGGTAAATGTTGGATTATTATGGTTTTTTGTTTGGTTAGTGTGAGAAATTTTTATTCCTATTTCATCGTGATCTCTTTTATGCGGAGAGCTGAGTTTATCGACAGAGACCAAATATATAGTGACACACCCACCCTCTCATACACTTATTCATGCCAAGTTTGAACCTTAGACCTATTAAAGAACAGCCAAAACATAGTGACACACCCACCCTCTCATACACTCATTATGCGGAGAGCTGAGTTTATCAACAGAGACCAAATATATAGTGACACACCCACCCTCTCATACACTTATTCATGCCAAGTTTGAACCTTAAACCTATTAAAGAACAGCCAAAACATAGTGACACACCGACCCTCTCATATATTCATTCATGCCAAGTTTGAACCTTAAACCTATTAAAAAAGAGTCAAAGTTGTTGTTCCCTATAAAAATAAAATAAAAACCATCAACAAGTATTTGTTTGTTACCAACCCACCTATCCATTTTGAATAATTTTTATTATATTTTATTTCCTATCACCTCCTCTTTTTTTCTAGTGGGGACTGTGGTCGACATCAAAGCTTGAAAGAAAGCATTTTAAAATTGTCTCCATCAGAATATTGAGTTGATACTCTAAACTTTTAGTTGAGAATTTTAATTTAAATTACTAAAAAAATCCCTTTATTTTCAATTGTACTTTAAAAATCGGAAATTATATTTATGAAACTGTCGGTGCAGTATGTGGATTCCACTTCTAGACGTATATATTCCGAATATACCGTTTCCAACCAACATGGTTAATGCTTTACTACAGTAGACTCTTAATACCCTCCGAAAGTTTCTTCTGGTCAAAGGCACGCGTCGGCCACATAGTCGACTTAAATAAATAAAAATAAATAAATTGCACCTATCCCTCCCCTCCCTGGGCTACATATTACGCCTAAGAATTCTCCAATTTCACAGCTTAGCAGCGAAAAATAAATCTCATGGAAAATAAAAAATAAAAAATAAATCCGATACTATATATATATATATATATATTCTGATACGTTAACTCACCTGAAGATGCTATGAAAATCGTTAGGATTCGACACGGAAAACGTTGAAGCAATTATGACCTTTCGTGCATTGCTGAAATTTTAACATTTATTCGAGGATAAATTCCACGTTGTGCAATTCAACTGGGAAATGTTAAAAAAAAAAAAGATGACTACAGTATTAAGAATTATTCTCGATTGCTTTCGAAATGTTTGGAAAGAAGCCTATAAATTTGAATTAAAAATTTGCCCATTCTTTTGTCGGTCGCTATCGTCAAACTGGCGGCAGTCAGGCGGATCACTGAATTCCGCTCGTAAACTTGTTTCTAAATTTACTGCAGTTAATTATTTTGATCCCTGAATTAAAATATTCTAAAATCCATGTCACCTTCTATGAATTGATGGCAGTAACACAGTAGTAGTCTGTAATCATGTTTTTCTAGAACATTGTTGAGAAAGTGTGTCGGGTGAAGCCGCCACAAGCGGTCCCCAAGCAAGACTTTTGAGAGAAAATTTAAAGTGAAGAAGACACCCACTGCCGAGTTTGCTGGTTGCAGGCCTATCTAAATCACAGAATTTGATAGTAAAGTGAAACGAAATTCTATTATGATAAAGATATTCGGTTTCTGTAGACGCAGGCCTGATTTAATGGATTCCGTACTTGGACTTGCCACTGAAACGTGGGTGGACTCTCGGGTGCTGGCCAACCACGTTTGTGCTGGGTATGAGACCACGTCAGAATTAGGAAAATGGGGCAGAGGTTGTCAACGCAAGTATGAGAAATGAAGGGTTACAGGTGACAGTCTACACCCCACATGAAGAAAACGGAGGGGTTGAAATGGACCCGCTCAAGGACGGACCGGACCGGACTGGGTTTGTGTGACAAAAAATCGAGTTGGGTTCAATCGTTGAGGAAAGGCAAGGGAGTACAGTGAGGGCTGGGTGTAATTGGGCAATACGTCAGGAGGGACGGAGGAAGTCGAAAGCTGAAAAGGGAATGCTCCCACCGACACCGACTCCAAACAGAAAGAGAGAACCGACACCACCTTCGTTGGGCAAACAGAAAGAGAAGAAGCGATATAGAAACACTATCTTAATCATGTCTTGTATTCCCTAAATGCATAATGAACATATTTTGTTTTGATTCATTGATTACATCTGATAGTAAGTTTAAATTTTGGGATTGCTTCTTGTGTGAAAAAGAGCACCTATAACCATTATTCAGTTAGTTCACATTTAAGGAGATGCAGGTTAGACCATTACTTTTAATTAAACCTAAATTTTTTTTAATAAACACCAAAAACTTACCAATCTAACTAACTCTTTATTTATATATATATATATAGAGGCTATTCAGAACTCTTTATTTATATATATATAGGGGCTATTCAGAGCGGTCTCAAACACAAATAACAATCCATATTATAATGGTTGAACTGTTAAGATCCTTAGATTTTATCGTAAGGACGTTATTTGCATTATCGGTGATATGACATGGGTTCAATCCCCACAACTAATATGTATAAGAAATATTACTCAAAAAAATTCTAGATTTTAAATAGGGTTTTAAAAATAAAATAGTAAAATAATAGACCTTTATAAATAAATAAATATTTTCACATCACTAGGGATTTTTAAAAGTTAAAAATAGTTTAAGTTATATTTATAAATGTTAAAGTATCATCATTCCCTCGCTCTTGCATCATTTTTATTGGTTTTGTGGTTATATGTCTTTATAATCAAAGGACATCCATTCCAAGCTACTTATTTTTCTGGGCTCGCAATCAACCGAGGCAAAAGTTAAGTTCTAAGTGAAAATAGTTTCACAATAATAAATTTAGTAATGTTAAGCATAGTATTAATTTATTATTATTTTTATATTATAAATTTAAGTTTATATATATTTATTATTATTTTTATATTTATTTTTTATTAGAATCAATAATTATATTCAATAAAAAGGAAAGAAAGTTATAATAAAAAGGGATTTGGAAAGATGAGAGCTGAGGGTGCAAGGCCACTCATACAATCAAAACTGGAATCAGTCCTTAAAAGGGTGAATACACAACATAACTAAGAATAAACAAAAACCTTAAATTGTAAAACTGTAACTCTAGGCACTCAAAGACTTATTGCTTTGTCATGTCATTCTGCGTATGTCCAATGCCGCAAAGCTCTTGGAACTTTTGGGTTGAAAGGATGAAACCATTTTACAGGTAGACTATCTCCATCTTCTTTCCCTTGTCGAGGACTATGAGAACACAAAACCACATAGAAAGGGAAGGAACTTTAGATTTTACTTCCTTCGTAGGAACCACCAATTCCATCGATGATGGATCTGCATCCAACAACATATCCTCACCGTTGTTAAGATACTCCAACACACTGTAGTTGTTGGATGAATCAGGAACATAGCTGCCTAACTAAACACTGGTCATATGAAATCGCTTCTCTAGAGTGGCATCTTCTTCTGTAGATCCCCTTCTCGGGCTACGGGAGCACTTGCATTAGCCAAGGGGAAGTGTACTAGAGGATTGGTCGGTTGGGTAGAATGTGAAACAACCACTATTGCATCCCTTGGGGTGTGAATCTATTGAAATTGAGGAGCATCATTGTTGGTAGTTTCATTTGGGGGACCAACTTTTTCCTTTTCATACTTTTATTTTATCAGTTGTGAGACATAAGCCGACTTGGATTGTGTACCTTTGGAAGCAGTCAAATGTGTGCATTTTTATGCCCTCCCATAGTCGTTCAACCATCCTCCTCAAGTTGAGGAGTGGGTGCACTAGGTGTGGTGTGGTTTTGCTTGTCCCTGTTATGCAACATCAAGGGATAATCTTTGATCTTGTGTGATGTGGACTAGCACCAAAAACATGTGTTGGAAAAATTAATGTAGAGGACCCGCTAGGATAGCACAATGTCACCAACTTGTATGTCAATAGACTCCTTGAGATCTCGAGAAATATCAATCTCGATGCAAACATGTTTTTAAGGGCATGCATGGAAAAATTTGTTCACCTCCACCAAAATGACATGCCCTAAAGGGGCTATTATACAACTGAGAAAGAGCCAAAAAGGTAGAGAGAGTCCTGGGAATTCCACCCACATAAGTACTTTAGTAGATATTCTTCAAAAACAAAAAATCATGGGTCCAAGAATAAAAAATAAGTAGAGAACTTCTCATGTACGAGAGACCATGTTCATAAATCACCTTAACATGTGTTGTTTCCGCAAAGTAAAACAAAAAAACCCTTTGTAAGGTTTTGAACCATAGTTAGCATTAGGATCTAAGCTGTGTCAACCCAAGCCCTAAGATAAGACTCATTAGAGATGCGTTCAATGAAATACCCGACAAGGGTGAGTGATTCTAAACTATGACATGTAGAATCAAATTCAAACAATGAAATAATTACATCGACAAAACAAGGATTACCTTGTGGACCATTCTCAGAACAAACCTACACAGTCAGATGAGAGGAGTCATTATCTCATGCATTCCCTTCTGTGGTGTAGATATTGTGCATTGGTCCGCTAGGGTTGAGGACCATATTGATACTTAAAGCCCTAGCCAAATCTTATCTTCTCCTAGAAAAATGTATTGATAAGAGTTTTCAAAATTTTTATATTATTTTCATTTAATTATTGATTAGTATTTTATTTAATATAAATAAAAAAATCAAAATAAAATAAAATTTTAATTCATACTTAATCATAACTAATAATTAGTTATTTTTAATAAAAGAACATCAATAAAAAAAATTATATGCATATCAATTCTAAAATATTAAAATAGTCCCATGGGACATTGCAACGATTTGGGCTTTGGCTCTTCTTCAAGAGGTCCAAGGTTCAAACCGTGGCGTGGGTGAATGTGTGAGGGGTGGGTGTGTGTCCATAAAAAAAATATATATTAAAATAATATATATATATATTTATTTATACTCAAGCTCACTCACACACGAATATTTATATATTTTTAATACATATAAATGAAGTAGGTGGCGTGAGTGTGTGCTCATTAATTAATTAATTAATTTATATATATATATATATACTCAAGCTCACTCACACACATGAATATTTATATATTTTTAATACATATAAATGAAGTAGGTGGCATGGGTGAGTGTGTGAGGGGATGAGTGTGTTCATCAAAAAATTATATATTAAAATAATATATATATAAATATATATATTTGTACTCAAGCTCACTCACACACATGAATATTTATATATTTTTAATACATATAAATGAAGTAGGTCTAATGCTTAAGACTTTAGAATTCTAAATAGGTCTAAGGTTCTAATGAGAAAGGGGTAGTGGTGTACTCCATATATTGGTAGATAACCACATCATCCCATTTGGCCTATAAATTAGGGATGTTAAAATTTAATTAATTTTAAAATGCAATTATCATTTTTTAAAAATGTGTATGTAAAAGAAAATACATCTATCCCTTTGTGAATTATTTTTGTTAGGGATGAAATATGATAATATTTTTTTGTTATATCTATATATTTAGGTTAAAATATTCTATTGATGTGCACTTTCTAAATGGTGGTTGGATGTTTTTAAGACTATTTATCAACAATAGAGACAACTCCTTTATGAAGTGGAGCATTTCAATTATTTTTTTGGTTGAAGGTAAAGTACAAGTGGAACAATTGGGGCTACACTCCTCAAGGATGCAATAGGGGCCTCTTTCCCCATGATTTGAACTTGGGTAGTGTCGATAACAGTACAACAACATTCTATTACGGTGTTCCTACAAGACCAAATTTTAAATTTTTGACTTATATTTTATCTAAATTTTTGTTCATGTTAATGAGATTATGTAAGAGTAAAACTGTTGGAATTCATAATATTTTTCAGAAACAATTTGAAACATATATTCACCATAATCATATATAAAACCATGAAAGAATGAAATAAAGTTAACATAATACATGAAAGTAGAGAAAGAGAGACAGAAAAAACAAAGAAAGATAATTTATAAAAATAATAAGGGGTGGGTGCTTATAGGCATCCCTATGATAATATATCACAAACTAAAACAATGGATCAATCATTGAGTGTATTTTTAGAGTTGGCTCACCCCTAATTAAATGCTAATTCCAAGTCAACATAACCTAACTTGAAGGTTAAATTACAATATAATAGATATATTAAACCTTTTAATCAAGGTTAACCATAGGGGTTGTTTGACCAATATTGCTAAGGGTGAATATATCAAAATTGTATGTATGTTTACATAAAGATGCATGTATGCTTATATAGAATAATAGTCATAGGCTTACATAGAAACATGTCCATAGACTTACACATAAAACATTCATAGGCTTACATAAAAGGAACTTGTAGGCTTACATAGATAATACTTGAAGGCTTATATAACACTTGCTTGTAGGCTACATTTAGAGTGCTCATAGGCACTTCATCACTATCGATATTAGCCAAATAAGATCAATTTATAAATACTTTAACATGCTCCACACCCATAATATTAGTTGAGGGGCCAAGAAGAGGAGGCATTAGAGATGGTAACATATCCCCTCCATAGTGGATGCTCTAGTGGACCCTCACATTGTAATCTTCATCTTCATCATAAAAAATCTTACAACCTAATTCAAGAATTATGCTTTAACATTCTCTGCTAGTCAGGGTTATGCATAATAGTAAATTATGGTTAATTAACAAATATTAGGATTTTTGAAATTTATAATTGGAAAATATGGGGACCCTTGACTGAAGCTAATTCATAAAAACATTTTAAGAGCAAAAATTTTGTAGGATCGACTCGCCCTGGATTTATAATAATTTTATGGTTTAAATTTTAAATCGCCAACATTCCCACATAAATAGTGGATCTTTTCACCTTGAAATTATAAATAATTTATTTACACCAATAAAATTGCCTATTATACCACCAATATATATACCTAATATTATAGTGACAATCATGCATCTTAAATATTGATTCTCCTTGACCAGTAATAGAGAAGCCAAAAAATGATCAGTAGTAGAGAATGGAAGCAGAATAGGCAATGAATTATGGTAGCAGAGAATCAATGACAAAGGACTAGTAACATTCAATAAATAATAAACTACCAATAGCATGGCATAAATGAAAGATGATCAAAAGCATAATAAATGAAAATTGGCTAGTAATAGAGAATAGACTATAGATGATAGATGATTGACAATAGAGAATAGACTACAGATGATAGATAACCATAAGCAAAGAATAGACTATAGATGATAGATGATCGGTAGCACCAAACATATGATAAACGATGAATGATAGATGACTGGTAGCATTGAATAGATGATGGACGGTCGATAGCATCAAATAGATGACAACTAGCCAATAGAATTAGGCACATGATAGACGATCGATACCATTGATCAGACAACAAATTATAGATAATCAATGACCTATAGAAGACCACAACATCCCTCATAGTACTTGTAGAATTATCACAATTTTGTTCAATATCAAGTTTATATTCTAATATGAAATACTTTTTCCTTTACAAGTACAATGGCACCTACTCCCAATGGAAACAAGGGAGGCAAATATTTTGTAAAAAAGAGTATCCTAAAATATTTTAGCCATATATCAAAATCCAATGAGGCATCAAAATCTACACAAATGCAAGGTACATACCCATTTTATCTACTCAATAGTAATTTTCATAAGTAATTTCAAAAAATGATATAAAACATATTTGTATATAGAATACATAATTGACTCTGATATGCCTCCATTTGATGATATTCTCGAGGATGAAATACCTCAACATAAATAATTTATTAACAATGGCATGCAACAAGTTGAATAGAATCCTGAAATTGGCACCCCAACCAAAAAATAAAATGATCATTCTAATCAAATACCAACTTCTAGAGAATTTTCTTCTCATAGACCTGAATGTAGAAAGTTGACAAGGTGGACTATTAGAAGATCATTTCAGATTGAATGGCCATCAAAATATCTGTTTATTGAACGAGTGCAACCAAAGAATAGTAATGATATGTCAATAGAATGTAGATGCATTATTTTTAGTTGGAAAATAGGGAAGGATCATAAGATGCAACTTAAGTTGGATACAATAGAAAAACATGCTGGAAAAGTTTATGTAATAGTAAAAAAAAAGTGATGGAATAACTAAGAAAATAATTAGGTGGAAGGATGCATCTGAATGCATACATGTCAAATATGCAGAAGACTATGACAAAGAGATGAAACAACAAAAAATACTAGTTCAAAATGGTTGGAAAATGGTAAAATATCTCTCTATGGTTGAGAAATAGGACCTGAGAGAGAAAGTTAAAGATGCTAAATTCATTTCACTTTTAATTGATGAGGTAACTATTGCTGATAATACATCTTAGATTTGCATGCATGTTTAAACCTTTCAAAATCATGTAAGGTAACCTTATTTTCTAGCACTACATAAGATGATGGAAAATTGTAAGGTGGAAAATATTTATAATATTATTGTTACTAGCTTAAAGGATATTGTTGGAATGGATGATGCAACAATAGCCAGTAAGTTAATATGTTTTGGAGATGATGGTGCTGCTATAATACAAGGTCATAAGAATGGTCATTGTGTTTGACTTCAGACATCAATTACCCCATATTTGATCCCCATTCATTGCATTTCTCATATAATGAATCTTACCAACAAAATTGTGAGTACATTTAAAAATATTGTGAGTCAAAGAACTCATTTGTGAAATTCATGTTTATTTTTTGTGTAGTCCAAAAAGGTTTGCAGAGTTTCAACTGTTTGCATTAGGATTTACTGAAGGTAAAAAATTGTTAAAAGATGTAGATACTTGGTGGATTTCATTGTTTCAACCTACAACAAGAGTTTTAAAAAAATATTGATCCTCATTAGGTTTTATGTATGATAATTGGAGGGTAATTGATAAAGCAAAATATTTGCTATATCATATGATAAACTTGAAAACATTATTCACTTTATGTGATATTCTTTCAATGTTGCATGAAATAAATACTTTGATCAAAATTGTGCAATAAATATCTATTTACATTATTGATTTCATTAGGATTAGAAAACAAATTTGTATGTGTATTGATAGGTTATACTTATTCAATGAAACTTATGGATCTTTTGTTTGATGATTGAAGAAATTTAACAAATTTCAAAGATCAAAATAGTTTTTTGAAGTTCAACATCAAAAATCATATTTGTATTGATGTTCACGAAAATGAGATACCTTTATATTGTTTTGAAAAGCAATAAAATATAGTTACTAAATATATTGAACAAATGTCAATCACATATAGCGGATTTGATGTAGTTTTACTCAATAAAATGATTAAGTTGAGAAAAATAGTAGAAACATTCATAAAAGAAATAAGAGACTGTTTTCAAAGAGACAAATTGCTTGAAGTGATGGGTGTGTTTAACCCCATGTTTTGGGATCCTAGAATAGACTATAATAGTACTAGTGAGTTTTTTATAAAATATATGGGTACACTCATTAAACATTTTGTTAAACGTGTGGAAGTCAATGGTATTGAGATCAATGGTATTCTAAATAAAGAAATTTTGACCAATGAATCCACATATTTTGGAATGAGAATGATTGATCAAATTTTACATTTGAATTATCCTAATGAACCATGTTCTATTATACGTTTGTAGAAAAGGTTGTACCTTAGTAGTGTTTTACAGTATATGATGAGTGAGTATTTTTGCTTATATAGATTATGTTAAACAACGATTTTAGGATCAATGGAAGATAAAATAGTTTTTAGTGCATTATATTTTGTGAAATCTAAAGTTTGTAACAAATTGGAAAAAATTTAAAAAAGTTGCTCGAGAATAAATGTCTCATCTTATGAGGTGAACAAGTATCCTTATGATAGAGCTTCGACATATTGGAAATCTATAGTAGATAGAAGAGGTATCACTAATATTAATGATAATGGGGAAAATGATAACTACAATGATCAGATTGTAGATATAGATATCAGCTATGCATAAAAGTGACTTGGGACAAGATGAGAAGTGTTTATTTCAACTTCCTTCATTGTAATATTTGCATGATTTTTCTAATTGACTATCTTCAAGATTATGGAAATTCTTTTTGGATTGCTAAGTTTTAAAAAAAACATGTTGTTTAATTTTATATTGTTTATCATAACCTTGTTCATAATTTTTTTTATTTTATATCATACCCTTTGTTCACTAAATTTTATGTTCTATATGATAGCCTTGCTTTGCTTTATTGAATATTGTAAACATTGGAAGGCTTTGTGATATGAAAAAAAATTAAAACTCTTAATGGCACAGTTACATCATTTTCATGATTTTTAACTTTTATTTTCTAAATTTCCATAGTTCCAATAACAAACAAATGTAAATCTCTACAAATATTTAATAATACAAAACAATAATTTAAAAATATCAAACACATCTTTAGAAAATGTTTTTTTATTAGTTTGAATAACTTTTCATTACATTAATTTTACAAAATTTGTGAATTGTGTGTACACTTTGATATTATTTTGTTACAATTTTATAAAACTAGTGAACTATGTATCCACTTTGATACTATTATATAATGGGACCTGATGCAGATGTTGACTATAATGTAGGATATACATAACTTTCTTCATGCCTTTGCCTAGATGTTGGCTCTAATATAGGATCAATAAGACTTTCCTCATGCTATTACCTAGAATATTGTCCTTCTAGGGCACCAAATCTCATTAGGATCTCCTCTACATTCATCAAACTCACAATCAAAGCCCTTTCATCTTTAGATGAATCTTCTTTCAAACTCAAAGGGTTTTCTTTTTCATGTTGCTTAAGAAAAATATTAGGATCCATATCATGTTTCTTTATTATTATCCTAAAGACATTATTATTTTTTATGGTGGTATATAATCATTCTTTCAATTTGATAATGTTTTCTAGATTATTCTTTGCAGTGATAAAAAACATCTTCAGTATTTCCACCTAATTTTTCAAATTGTTAAAATAGGACTGCATAGAAGAAAATTTAAATATGTTAGTTAGTAAATGTATGAAAATAAAAATAAATTGTTTAAACAAAATATTGATGACTTACCTCAACAATTACTTTGGTAGTCTCTGCCACTTTAACTTTTTTCTTATCTATAGCCCATTGATTATAATATGCCTAGGCTTCAACATTTAGATTCTCTAGCCTATTCAAAAGGATATCTAAAATTTCATCATTATACACTAGAGTGGTATTTACATTTCTAGATTTTTCTTGATGTAAAAAAACATCAAGTTTTTTTGGTTCTTGCTCAACCAATAAAAAATGTTGTCTCTTCTAGATTTTTTTTGTATTGGGTATTTATTTCTTTAATAAGAATTTTGACCTGATACTCCCAGTATCTCAATTCTACAATATCCTAAAGCACACTATCTTTTAATACGGCATCACAATTATCTACTAATAAAATAGATTTTAAAAATTTTAATTTCTCATCATCACTAACAGAATCAAGGTTACTGGTTTGATGGGGTAAGGAGATTTGAGCACCAACCGCTTGCACTTCAATTTTTCATGCTTTATTTTGAAGAAAATAATAAGCTTTAAAATACTCAAGAATGTTGCCTTGATAAATATAATCCTCATAAAGAGGAGGATTATCCAATATAAAAATTCCATGCATAGTAGAAATAATTATGATTGAAAATTTTGGAAAGTTTGAAATAGTCAAAGTATAGCCTTCTCCTAAACTCCTTGTAGAAAATAATTGCTTTTCATGCTACATTGTTGACCCCTCATAAAATTTTGTCATGGCGGAGGCAGTGGTTGGCATAATTCACTACCTTTGATGATGTGATTGAACTAACGCCCCTACAAAAAAATTAGAATACAATTTATTAGAAAATATTAAAATAAAATGATGAAAAATATAAATGTACTATACATCGATTAATTAATTTGAATTATGCATACCATATGTTGATGTGGCCTCCTATTTTGATTTGATCGGTTGTTTTGAAGTATAGGTGCGATGTTACCCTAAATACATAAGAAAAAACATTAAATAAAGCTAATTAAAAGAAAGTAAAAGAAATAAATTACACTGAACCAACTACTAAAAGATTAACATTACCTATCATGGGCTGGCTAACTTCTTCAATATCGATGTGATCTTGATGTGCAACTATAGAGATACATGCATGAACAAGAGGAGATGTATAAGACCTCATGCATTTAGTAGATCTTGTTATTAGATGTTGTGGCTCCGACTATGTCTCAAAATATCCACTACCCTCTAGGAGAAGTCCTTTGATTGTAGCCTCTCTTATGTTAGAATATGAGGTTGCTATTTTCAGCATTAAAGTGTAAATTTAAAAATTAAAAACATAAAAATTATATTCTAATATAATAAAAATTAATTTATCAAAAATTTGAATTGAAAATATGAATTTTACTTGCACCTCTTCAGTTGTTAATCTAATGGTCTTTATTTTTGGGTGGAGTGATGTTGTGACTGAGGTATTATTTACATTGTAAAGTGCTTCATAAAATAAATTAATTAAATAATTGGTTTTAGAAACAACGATAGTAGTGCTTGTCTGTGTGTTGTAAAGATCATTTGTGATTCAGTTGGAAACATATGAAGACCAGTAAAATTTTTTGTGTCCAAGACAGTGCACCATATATGCCAACACCTAAAATAGAATGTCTATTGCTCCACCTTGCAAAACAACACATTCTTGGAAGAAATCAATGACCGCACGAAGGAACTTGTCGATAATAGTTGAAAATAGCAGGCCCCTTTTGGATGGATTTGAGTTAACTATAAAAAAAATTATAACAATAATTTAATAATTATATTTAGAAATTATTTAATGCAAGGAAGAGGAGACTTTTAGTTTGGAAGACTGAGAAGAGGAGACTTGCATAATAACAATTTCAATGAGAGACTAAAGCTAGAGTCTAGGTATATTTTGTCATGATTAATCAAAGGGAAATTTGATGTGATGGGTTCACAATTCTTATATGGAAGCCCTATCAATCTACGGATGTCAGCCAATTTGATAGAGTACAATAGAGGCTTGTTTTTGATGGTCATGGTAACAACCGACCCCTCATTATTGCAGCACTCAACAGTTCTATGCAACAAATTATTATGTGTTGTATTGAGGTATTGATACTAACCCCAAAAGGCTAGATTTTGTCACCCATATGTTGTCATAACCAGGTGTTGCTAGAACATTAGATATTAGAGGGCAAACAATGTTTTTAATTTTTGAAAACAATTTTTGATGTATGAATGGAGGATGGAATGGCCTTTATTGCAATAGATCTATCACTTTGGATAAGATTGGAAGGCTTTGGGAAGGCATAGGGTAAATTTCAAATGCTTAGGTTTTCTTTTCTTTATTGTGTAAAAAAGAGAAATATAATTGTGCATACCCTTTTATATATGTTTGCATGGGTATATTGAATGAGGTGTTGATATATGGCAGCCAATGTGTGGCATGCTATAGATAAGCTATTGTCAGTCAATGTGTCACATGTCATCGATAGAATATCTTTAGTCATAATGGGATATGCTACCAGTAGGTTTTCATCAGTCGACATGTGGCATGCTACTGGTAGGCTATCTTTAGTCGTCATGGGGCATGCAGTCGATAGGCTATCATTAGTCAACATATGCTTGTTATTAGTAGGCTATCTTTAGTCATCATGGGGCATGCTACTTGTAGGTTGTCATAATTCATCGTGTATCATGCAACTGGTAGGCTTTCGTATGTCATCATGTGTCATGCTATTGATAGACTATCATCAATCATCGTGTACCATGCTATTGATAGATTATCATCAATCATCATATCTCTTACTACCGATAGACTATTGTTAGTCATTGATTTTGATGCTACCATTAGTCTTTTTGCTATACATTTAAAAAAATTATAATTTTATGAAATATAATGATAAATTTTCCACCTTTTTATATATTTTGTTGAAAAAATGCAATTTTCCATGTCTTCTACATGACCTTGGACACTATTCACCTCGATTTTAAAACTAATTTACCTCATTTTTATAAATACATTTTGGGACCAAAATCTTATGCATAACCCTACTGCTAGTGCATAATCATTAAGACCTTATTCTATTCCATCATTAAAATGGAACTAGAGATATATACTTCTTATTAAACCTACCATTTTTGTTGACCAAGTGCTATAATTTTACCCATTGAGACATGTAATATATACCAAGGAGCCATATGTGTTGACAAAGTGCTATAACTTTACCTATTAAGACGTAACATATACCAAAGGATCCATTTGTGTTGACCAAGTGTTGTAGTTTTTCCCATTGAGATATGTAACATATGTCCATGCCTCCATGCTATGTGGACATGCATTTGTTAATGATATTGCCTTCAAAAAATGGTGTGGGTGATTCAAACCAATATGCCACTACAATCTAGTTGACCTACCTTTATACCATTGTGGGTGGCTAAATTTAAGAAGGGAAAACACCCTAAAATTGTGTGACATATTTTTAGAACGAGAGATGCAAAAAATACAAAATAAATGTCATCTCTAGGCTTTGAACAAGTGATCTTTAACCAAAAAAAAAGATAGAACCAACTACTATACTACAATTAAAGTTGAAGTTAGGTTGTAGAAATACTTTGATATCCTATAAAAGGTTGAGGGGGTGCTTATGCTAGTTGCTATGTCACCTATAAGCCTATGGATTCCTTAAAGAAAAATCCACTATGGAAAAAATGAAGCTAAATATTTGAACCTACAACACATGCCTAGATAACCAACTTATCTATATTGTCATCCCATTTTATCTGATGTAGATAAAGTTAATTTAGAAAATCCTTTAAATATGATGAAGAAAATCATCAAATAAAAATAATATCTTAAAAATTAAACTTGTAACATCGAAGTTGAAGAAGATCGTCAAATAAAAATGATATCTTAACAATTAAACTTCGACATCGAAGTAAATGATCATGACCTTTATCATTGCGCTAGACCTCAAAATGCTTTAGAGTTAGCAAAATGTGCACCAAATATGTAGATAATGGCATGCCAAAAAGATATTAATGCACAAAATTTGATGCAAAAACTTTTATAAAGGAATGATATTTTAGTGCCAAAATTAATATCTAAAAAATAAAATTCTAATATGATAAAGATATTCGGTCCCCAAGCAAGAGTTTTGAGAGAAAATTTAAAGTGAAGAAGACACCCACTGCCGAGTTTGCTGGTTTCAGGCCTATCTGAATCACAGAATTTGATAGTAAAGTGAAACGAAATTCTATTATGATAAAGATATTCGGTTTCTGTAGACGCAGGCCTGATTTAATGGATTCCGTACTTGGACTTGCCACTGAAACGTTTGTGGACTCGGGTCCTGGCCAACCACGTTTGTGCTGGGTATGAGCCCACGTCAGAATTAGGAAAGTGGGGCAGAGGTTGTCAAGGCAAGTATGAGAAAGGTAGGATTACAGGTGACAGTTTACACCCCACATGAAGAAAACGGAGGAGTTGAGATGGACCCGCTCAAGGAAGGACTGGACTGGGTTTGTGTGACAAAAAATCTAGTTGGGTTCAATCGTTGAGGAAAGGCAAGGGAGTACAGTGAGGGCTGGGTGTAATTGGACAATACGTCAGGAGGGACGGAGGAAGTCGAAAGCTGAAAAGGGAATGCTCCCACCGACACCGACTCCAAACAGAAAGAGAGAACCGACACCACCTTCGTTGGGCAAACAGAAAGAGAAGAGGAAGTGATATAGAAACACTATATTAATCATATCTTGTATCCCCTAAAAGCATAATGAATATATTTTATTTTGGTCTATGGATTACATCCAAGGATAGTAAGTTTAAATTTTGAGGTTGCTTCTTGTTATTTAATCGGTGTGAGAAAGAGCATCGAGAACCATTAACTTGTTGGCTCAGGTTAGACCATTACCTTCAATTAAACCTAAGTTATTTCTTAATGAACGTCAAAACTTACCAATCCAACTAACTCTTTATATATATATATGTGGGCTATTCAGAGCCCGTCTCAAACACAAATAACAATCCATATTATAAGGGTTGAATTGTTAAGATTTCTAGATTTTATCTGTGTGATGTGGTCTATTGGTAAGGACACAACTTACATTATAGATGATGTGACTTGGGTTCAATCCCCACAACTAATGTGTATAAAACATATTACTAAAAAAATTCTAAATTTATAATAAAGTTTTAAAAATAAAATACTAAAATAATAGACCACTATAAACAAATAAATATTTTCACATCACTAATAATAGGATTTTTAAAAGTTAAAAAGTAGTTTAAGTTATATTTATATTGGTTTTGTCGTTATATGTCTTTATAATCAAAGGACATCCCTTCCAAGCTACTTATTTTTCTGGCTTCACAATCAACCGAGGCAAAAGTTAAGTTCTAAGTGAAAATAGTTTCACAATAATAAATTTGGTAATGTTAAGCATAGTATTAATTTTATTATTTTTATATTATAAGTTTAAGTTTATATATATTTATTATTATTATTATATTTATTTTTTATTGGAATTAATAATGATATTTAATAAAAATAAAAGAAAATTACAATAAAAAGGGATTTGGAAAGATGAGAGCTGAGGGTGCAATGTCACCCATACAATCAAAACCGGAATCAGCCCTTAAAAGGGTGAATACACAATATAACTAAGAATAAACAAAAACCTTAAATTATAAAACTGTAACTCTAGGTGCTAAGTAGACTTATTGCTCTGTCATGTCATTCTACGTGTGTCCAACGCCACAAAGCTCTTGGAATTTTTGGATCGAAAGGATGAAACCGTTTTTTTGGTAGACTATCTTCATCTTATTTCTCTTGTCGAGGACTATGAGGACATGAAACCACACAGAAAGGTAAGGAACTTTAGATTTTGCTTCCTCCGTATGAACTGCCAATTCCATCGATGATGGATCTACATCCAACGACATATCCTCACTGTTGTTAAGATACTCCAACACATTGTAGTTGTTGGATGAATTAGGAACATAACTACCTAACTAAACATTGGTCATATGAAGTTGCTTCTCTAGAGCGACATCTTCTTTTGCAGATTCCCTTCTTGGGCTACGATAACACCTTGCATTAGCCAAGGGAATGTGTACTAGAGGACTAGTCGATTGGGCAGACTGTGAAGCAACCACTATTGCATCCATTGGGATATGAATCTATTAAGACTGAGGAGCATCATTGTTGGTAGTTTTAGCTGGGGGACCAACTTTTTCTTTTTCATACCTTTATTTTATCAGTTGTGAAACATGCTAACTTGGATTGTGTACCTTTGGAAGCAGTCAAATGTGTGCATTTTTACGTCCTCCCATAGTCGTTCAACTATCCTCCTCAGATTAAGGAGTGGGTGCACTCGGTGTGGTATGGATCTGCTTGTCCCTGTTATGCAACATCAAGGGATAATTTTTGATCTTGTGTGCTGAGGACTGGCACCAAAAACATGTTTTGGAAAAATTAATATAGAGGACCTTCTAGGATAGCACAATGTCACCAACTTGTATGTCCATAGACTTCTTGAGATCTCAAGAAATATCAATCTCGATGCAAACACGTTTCAAATGGCGTGCATGGAAAAAATTATCCGCGTCCACTAAAATGACGTGCCCTAAAGGGGTTACTATGCGACTAAAAAAGGGCCAAAAATGTAGAGGGCATCCTGGGAATTCCACCCACATAGGTACTTTGGTAGATTTTTCCTCAAATATAGAAAAATCACAGGTCCAAGGAGGAAAAATAAGCAAATAAATTTTCCACCCACACAGGTACTTTGGTAGATTTTTCCTCAAAAACAGAAAAATCATGGGTCCAAGGAGAAAAAACAAGCAGAAAACTTTTCCACCCACACGAGTACTTTGTTAGATTTTTCCTCAAAAATAGAAAAATCACGGGTCCAAAGAGAAAAAACAAGCAGAGAACTTCTCATGTACCAGGGACCATGTTCATAAATCACCTTAACATGGGTTTTTTCTCCAAAGTGAAAAAAAAAAAAAACTTTTGTAAGGTTTTGAACCATCGTTAGCTTGACTCCATGAGGATTCCAAGCTATGTTAACCCAAGCCCTAAGGGAAGACTCATTAGGGATGCGTCCAATGAAATACCCGACAAGGGTGAGTGATTCTAAACTATGACATGTAGAATCAAATTCAAGCAATGGAAGAATTACATCAACAGAACAAGGGTTACCTTGTGGACCATTCTTAGAAAAAACCTACATAGTTCATTGAGAGGAGCCATTATCGCATGCATTCCCTTATGCGACACCAATGTTGTGCATTGGTCCATTAGGATTGAGGATCATAATGATACTCAAAGCCCTAGCCCAATCTCATCTTATACAAAAAAATGTATTGATAAGATTTTTTAAAACTTTTATATTTATTTTCATTTAATTATTGATTAGTATTTTTTTTAATATAAATAAAAAATAAAAATAAAATAAAATAAAATTTTAATTAATATTTAATCATAATTAATAATTAATTATTTTTGATAAAAGAACATCAATAAAACAATTATATGCATGTCAATTCTAAAATATTAAAATAGTATATATATATATATATTGAAAGCACGAGGATATGGAAGCAAACAAAAGGGAAATGTAACGCTAAGTCCTACGAACGAGAATGCATGAAAAGAGGGAAAACAAACGAATTGAAACGAGATTTAAAGCAAATGTAAAAGTGCAGCCCTTTATTTTATTAATTTTCTCAAGATCGGGTTACAATACGTCTCCTCCCTTTTCAGGGGTTGGGAGCGTCGGTCATAGTTTTGTTACACCACAAATGATATATTCCCCTTGGGGATCTTCCGCGTGCCCACATTGAAAATGGGCGGACCAAACGTTGCCATCGCTTGCGTGAATGCGTCTATAGTTCCTTGTTGCCCCTCTGGTGTTGGGATCCTGTGTTCAGAGAAACAGTAAACGATTAGTAGCACCTACGGATGGAGGGAAACATGCGATCCCCAAGGCCTACGGTTGATGCATGCAAAAAATAATTAAAACGATAACTAAAACATATCAGAATAAGCTAAAAATTTGACAGATGCAAGAAAAAAATACCAGGAACACACTGCAAAAGGAACAGTCGAGAAATCTGCCACATATTTCTAATCGCTCCAGGGTGGGATGATTAGGACTGTCATAAAATGCCAGAAGGTGACCTCCTAAATTTCCCATCTAGGGGCCTCCAAAACACCTACAAATTTGGGGTTAAGCAAAACGGGGAATTTTGGAATGACCTAGAAGGTCGTATTTTGCATATTCAGCCTCGATTTCCCTATTCGATGATGCTCCCTGTATGTTAGTGAAAGCGAGAAACATTGAAAGCACAGTCAAAACTCATCCAAATGACATGAAATTTAAATGACAACATATATGGATGACCTAGAATCAAATGCAAAATAAACAGTAGGGAAATCTACCACATATTTCTAATCGCTTCAGGGTGGGGCGATTAGGACTGCAGAGTGCAGGAGGCACCAAGGGGCAGGACACCCATCGTTTGGGGCTCGATTTCGGCACCAATCCACTTGGAATGGGTCCAAAACCTCTTATGGGGTTGTGTCAGCAAATTGGGTGGGGTATTGTGGCTAAATGTTCAGGTTTTGGGTCCAAATTGCACTTCCAATAATCACCCAATAACCTCCCTTCCAAAAGGGAGATCAAGGATGTAAGAAGCACAAACGATGGGTGAGGATGTAATTCGGCAGCACTCCATTGCTCCAAATGATCCTCCTCTGTTCTCATTTTGGGGTGAGAAGACTCACCATTTTATAGACCTGAGGGTCTCTTATGAATGAGCATGCAAATGCGCCACTTGGCCATCATGCCTTGTCAGGGGGAAGAAGATTCCTCCCTGATTAAGGGCTCCATGACTGCCCCTATGACTGCCTCTTTGAGCTAAAAAAATCTCACTCACACTCCATGCATTGAAGGAGGATTTAAGTGGTGGATCTGAGCTGCCATTTGTCAAGGTTTGATCTTTTTCTTGTCAAACCTGCTATTCGCCCCATCCTGGAGTGAATAATGCTAATCGTCCCAGGGTGGGATGAATACTAGTTTGTAATCGTCCCAGGGTGGAACGAGTAGGGAGCAGAGTGTCTAAAAGGTGCCAAATTGACCTCTAACCTTCCAAAAATGATGTGGGAGTGGTTAGGACCACTGTTTAACCTCTGGGGGCTGCCCTAGGGGCTGTGTAGGCCAATTCGGTCAATGTTTGTAGCCACATAATCGGATTGGTGTTATTTTGGTGTCTACATATATATATATATATATATATATATATATATATATATATACTCAAGATCACTCACACACATGGATATTTATATATTTTTAATACATATAAATGAAGTAGGTCTAATGCTTAAGACTTTAGAATTCTAAATAGGTCTAAGGTTTGTTGGTATTTTTTCCACACTAAATTTTATTGTAAAAATTCCAAAAGAATGATTTCGCCCGTGGAATTAAAGAGCAAGTATTTTGCTAGCAAGGGAAAAATCAAATGGTTTGCCAACGTTTTAAAAGTTAAACTTTGGATAACATTTGTTGAGAAATAATGTGTTTGAATGCATGCATTTTGGCAATCAAAGTCAATTTCACTAGCAAAATTTAGTGTAGAGGAGTGTGCCAACGAAAAAGATAAGTTAAGAATATTTCACCCAACTTCATGCACTTCTTATGGTCAAAGTCAATTTCACCCCAGAAAGGGGGCAAAATTCATTTTCGCCCTTCTTTTGGGTGAATTGTTATTTTAAGATGATTTCGGAGCAAAAGTGATGAATGGGCATCATTCAAGCAAAATTTGCACTGATCAAAGTTAAATTCACAATGGAACAAGTGCTTGCTAAAGTAATTTTTCCCCTCTCCAAGCAAACTTTATGATTTCACCCCATTTGGAGTGAAAGCATTGATTTCGCCCAGTTTGGAGCAAAAGTGCAAAAAAAGCATCCTCATCCACAAGTCAAAGTCAATTTTGCCCCAAATAGGGGGCAAAATTCATTTTCGCCCTCCTTGGCAGCAAAATTAATCATTTTTGCCCCAGTTCCTAGCAAACGTCATTTTTACTTCACTTTCTGACGAAAGTCCATTTTTAGGCGAATGTTTGGTGAAAGTCCATTTTCGGGCGAATGTCTGGCGAAAGTTCATTTTCAGGCGGATGTCTGGTGAATGTCTGGCGAAAATCCATTTTCGATCGAATGTCTGGTGGATGTTCATTTTCTAGCAAATACCTGGCAAAAGTCTATTTTGGGTAAATGTCTGGTGAAAGTCCATTTTCTAGAGAAAATCTGGCAAAAGTCCATTTTTTGGTGAATGTCTAGCAGAAATTCATTTTCAAGCATTTTTTTGACGAAAATAAAATTTGGGTAGTTTATTCAGTGAAGTTCCTTTTTGAAGGCACCGTCATTGCATATCATCCTTTGGAAGGATCAAAGGTTGGTGAATTTTAATTCATTGGGGCAATGAAATCATCCATTCCTTCTAATTTCCAAAGCGCTCTCCATGAAAATGGGATCGTCGCTACCTGAAGAACACACTAATTTGTGTATTGCATTTATTGAGGAGGGAATTGCTCTTGCTGGTCTTTGATTAGCTAGCATTTTTTCTTATTTGCATTTAATTATAGAGGTGAAATCCTCTATAAATACTAAGAATTTTGATGTTAAAGGGAGGATAGAATTTTTTCTAAAAAAACTCTGAGTTTAAATTTTGCCTTAATCGAAAGATGCCTGACTCTCGTTCCAGGAGCAGTCTTTGTGTGTATGCTTTCTGCTTGTTATTTTTGTTAAATTCATATCTTGGTTAGGTAGATAAAAAATTGTATCTGAATTTAATTATTGATGAAGAGTGAATGTTGAAATGCTAATTGAAGGTTATATTTGCAAGTTGTGATTGGTTTCTATGTTATTCTTTCAGTTAAATGTTGGTAGAACTTGATGTGGTTTCTTAGCTATTAGTTTATCTCCATCTTACATTTCTAGATCATAGCCATATTTCCCATTCCTTTCTATCATTTTACATCTCTTTCTGTTACCCTAATCTTATATCGATTGTTATATTAGTACGAGAACCAACCCTCTCTGGAGATTGGCCCGAAGGACATCTCTTTCCTACGGCCTTTCAATGTTGGTTGGGTCTAAGGTGCACATGTATTATGTACTTAGGCAGATTTGTGACCAAAAATTTAATGATAAAGGGGTAGTGTTGTACTCCATATATTGGTAGATAACTACATCATCCCATTTGGCCTATAATCTAGTGATGTTAAAATTTAATTTATTTTAAAGTGCAAATATCTACTCCTTTGTGAATCAATTTTTTTAGGGATGAAAATTTATAATATCTTTTTGTTATATCTATATATTTAGTTTAAAAGTATCTATTGATATGCACTTTCTAAATGGTGGTTGAATGTTTTTAAGACTATTTATCAACAATAGAGACAACTCCTTTATGAAGTAGAGCATTTCATTTTTTTTTTTTGGTTGAAGGTAAATTACAAGTGGCACAATTGGGGCTACACTCCTCAAGGATACAATAGAGGCCTCATTATCCATGATTTAAACTTGGGTAGTGTGGATAATAGTACAACGACATTCTATTACAGTGTTTCTACGAGACCAATTTTTTAAATTTTGGACTTATGTTTTATCTAAATTTTTGTCCATGTCAATGAGATTATGTAAGAGTAAAACTGTTGGAACTCATAATATTTTTTAGAAACAATTTGAAACATATATTCACCATAATCATATAGAAAACCATGAAATAATGAAATAAAGATAACATAATACATGAAAGTAGAGAAAAAAAGATAGAGAAAACAAAGAGAGATAATTGATAAAAAGAATAAGGGGCGGGTGCTTATAGGCATAACCTAAATTGAAGGTTAAATTATAATATACTAAATATATTAAACCTTTTAATCAAGGTTAACCATTGAGGTTGTTTGGTCAATATTGCTAAGGGTGAATATATCAAAATTGTAATTATGTTTACATAAAGATGCATGTACTTATATATAATAATAGTCATAGGCTTACATAGAAACATGTCCATAGGCTTACACATAAAACATTCATAAGCTTACATAAAAGGAACTTGTAGGCTTACATAGAGAATACTTGAAGGCTTATATAACACTTGCTTGTAGGCTACGTTTAGAGTGCTCATAGGCACTTCATCACTATCAATATTAGCCTAATAAGATCAATTTATAAATACTTTAACACGTCCCACCCCCCATAATATTAGTTGAGGAGCTAAGGAGAGGAGGCATTAGATATGATAACATTTCCCCTCTATAGTGGATGCTCTAGTGGACCCTCGCATTGTAATATTTATCTTCATCATAAAAAATCTTACAACCTAATTCAAGAATTATGCTTTAATATTATCTGCTAGTCAGGCTTATGCATAGCGGTGAATTATTGTTAATTAAAAAATAGGATTTTTGGAATTTAGAATTGGAAAATATGGGGATCCTTTAATGGAGCTAATTCATCCAAACATTTTCAGAGCAAAAAGTTTTTACGGTCGGCTCGCCCTAGATTTATAATAATTTTATGGTTTAAATTTTAAATCGCCAACATTCCCACCTAAATAGTGGATTTTTTCACCTTGAAATTATAAATAATTTATTTACACCTAAAAAATTGCCTATTATACCACTAGTATATATACCTAATGTGATAGTGACAATCATACATCTTAAACATTGATTCTCCTTGACCGACACTAAAGAAGCCAAAAAATGATCAGTAGCAGAGAATGGAAGCAGAATAGACGATGAATGATGGTAGCAGAGAATAAATGACAAAGGACTAGTAAAATTCAATAAATGATAGGCTACCAATAGTAGAGCATAAATGACAGATGATCAAAAGCATAATAAATGAAATATGACTAGTAATAGAGAATAAACTATAGATGATAGATGATTGACAATAGAGAATAGACTACAGATGATAGATAATTGTAAGCAAAGAATAGACTATAGATGATAGATGATCGGAAAAATCGAACATATGATAAATGATGAATGATAGATGATTGGTATCATTGAATAGATGATGGACGATCAATAACATCGAATAGATGACAGATGACCGATAGAATTGGACACATGATAGACGATCGGTACCATTGAGAAGAAAATAAATTATAGATGATCAATGATAGATAGAAGACCATAATATCCCTTATAGAACTTGTAGAATTGTCACAATTTATTTCAATATCAAGTTTATATTCTAATATGAAATTCTTTTTTCTTTACAAGTAGAATGACACATACTCCCAATGGAAAGAAGGGAGGCCAATATTTTGTAAAAAAAAGTATCCTAAAATATTTTAGCCATATATCAAAATCCAATGAGGTATCAAAATCTACACAAATGCAAGGTACATACTCATTTTACCTACTCAATAGTAAATTTTATAAGTAATTTCAAAAAATGATATAAATTATCTTTGTATCTAGAATACACAATTGACTTTGATATACCTCCATTTGATGATATTCTCGAGGATGAAATACCTCAACCTAAAAAAATTATTAACAATGGCATGCAAGAAGTTGAATAGAATCCTGTTTGGTACACCACCCAAAAAACAAAATGATCATTCTAACCAAATACCAACTTCTAGGGAATTTTCTTCTCATAAACCTGAATGTAGAAAGTTAACAAGGTGGACTATTAGAAGGATATTTCAGCTTGAATGGCCATCAAAATATTTTTTTATTGAACCAGTACAACCAAATAATAGTAATGATATGTAAATAGAATGTAGATGCATTATTTGTAGTTGGAAAATAGGGAAGGATCATAAGATGTAACTTAAGTTGGATACAAGAGAAAAACATGGTGGAAAATTTTATGTAATAGTAAAAGAAAGTGATGGAATAACTAAGAAAATAATTTGGTAGAAGGATGCAGCTAAATGCGTATATGTCAAATATGTAGAAGACTATGAAAAAGAGATAAAACAATAAAAAATACTAGTTCAGAATGGTTGGAAAATGGTAAAATGTCTCTCTTTGATTGAGGAGGACCTGAGAGAGAAATTTAAATATGCTAAATTCATTTCACTTTCAATTTATGAGGTAACTATTGCTGATAATACATATTGGATTTGCATGAATGTTTACACCTTTCAAAATCATGTAAGACAACCTTATTTGATAGCACTATATAAGATTATGGAAAATTGTAATGTGGAAAATATTTATAATATTGTTGTTACTAGCTTAAAGGATATTGTTGGAATGGATGATGCAACAATAGCCAGTAAGTTAATATGTGTTGGAGGTGATGGTGTTGCTATAATGAAAGGACATATGAATGGTCTTTGTGTTTGACTTTAGACATCAGTTACCCCATATTTGATCCCCATTCATTGCATTGATCATATAATGAATATTACATACAAAATTGTGAGTACATTTAAAAATATTGTGAGTCAAATAACTCATTTGTGAAATTCATGCTTATTTTTTGTGTAGTCCAAAAAGGTTTGCAGAGTTTCAATTGTTTGCATTATAAGTTATTGAAGGTAAAAACTTGTTAAAATATGTAGATACTTGGTGGATTTCATTATTTCAACCTATAGCAAGAGTTTTCAAAAAATATCGATCCTTAGTAGGGTTTATGTATGATAATTGGAGGGTAATTGATAAAGTAAAATATTTGCTATATCGTATGATAAAATTGGAAACACTACTCACTTTATGTGGTATTTTTTCAATGTTGCATGAAATGAATACTTTGATCAAAAGTGTGCAATAAATATCCATTTACATTAAACAAATTAGTATGTGTATTGATAGGTTATACTTATTCGATGAAACTTTTATGGATCCTTTGTTTGATGATTGGAGAAATTTAACAAATTTCAATGATCAAAATAGTTTTTGAAGTTCAACATCAATGATCATATTTGTATTATTGTTCACAAAAAGAAGATACCTTTATATTGTTTTGAAAAGCAATCAAATATAGTTACTAAAGATATTGAACAAATGCCAATCACATATAGCGGATTTGATGTAGTTTTACTCAATAAAAGAATTAAATTGAGAAAAATAGCAAAAACATTGACAAAAGAAATAAGAGACCATTTTCAAACAGACAAGTTGCTTGAAGTTATGGGTGTGGTTAACCCCATGTTCTAGGATCCTATAATAGACTATAATAGTACAAGTGAGTTGTTTATAAAATATATGGGTACACTCATTAAATATTTTGTTAAACACATGGAATTTAATGGTATTCTAAATAAATATCTTCTAACCAATTAATCTACATATTTTGGAATGAGAATGGTTGATCAAATTTTGTATTTGACTAATCCTAATGAACCATGTTCTATTATATGTTTGTGAAAAAAATTGTACCCTAGTAGTGTTTTACAGTATAAAAGGAGTGAGTATTTTCTCTTATATGGATTATGTCAAACAATGATTTTGGGATAAATGGAAGATAAAAGAGTTTTTAGTGCATTATCTTTTGTGAAATCTAAAGTTTGTAACAAATTGGATAAAAATTAAAAAACCTACCTGAGAATATATGTCTCATCTTATGAGGTGAACAAGTATCCTTATGATAGAGCTTTGGCATATTGGAAATCTATAGTAAACAGAAGAGGTATCACTAATATTAATGATAATGGGGAAAATTATAACTACAATGATCAGATTGTAGACATAGAGATCAGTTATGCATATAAGTGACTTGGGACAATATGGGAAGTGTTTGTTTCAACTTTCTTCATTGTACTATTGGCATGATTTTTGTAATTGACTATCTTCAAGATTATGGAAATTCTTTTTGGATTGCTATGTTTTAAAAAAACATATGTTGTTTAATTTTATATCCTTTATCATAACCTTGTTCATAATTTTTATTTTATTTTATATCATACCATTTGTTCACTAAATTTTATGTTCTATATGATATCCTTGCTTTGCTTTATTGAATATTGTAAAAATTTGAAGACTTTGTGATATGAAAATAAAAAATTAAAGTTCTTAATGACACATTTGTTTGGGGTAAATTGAAAGTACCCTTTAGCACAACTACATTAAACATATTATTATTCCAACATAAGCAATCAACACCTAAGTAACACAGTTATATCATTTTCATGATTTTTAAATTTTGTTTTCTAAATTTCCATAGTTCCATTAACAAGCAAATGCAAATCTCTACAAAGATTTAATAATACAAAACAATAATTTAAAAATATCAAACACATCTTTATAAAATGTTTTTTTATTAGTTTGAATAACTTTTCATTACATTAATTTTACAAAATTTGTGAACTGCATGTACACTTTGATAGTATTTTGTTACAATTTTATAAAACTAGTGAACTATGTATCCACTTTGATACTATTATGTTATGGGGCTTGATGTAGATGTTGGCTATAATGTAGGATATACCTAACTTTACTCATGCCCTTGCCTAGATGTTGGCTCTAATATAGGATCAGGAAGACTTTCCTCATGCCCTTTCCTAGAATATTGTCCTTCTAGGGCACCAGCTCTCATTAGGATCTCCTCTGCCTTCGTCAAACTCACAATCAAAGACATTTTCTCTTTAGATGGATCTTATTTCAAACTCAAAGGGTTTTCTTTTTCATGTTGCTTAAGCAAAAATGTCAGGATCCTTATCATGGTTTTTATTATTATCCTAAAGGCATTATTATTTTTTATGGTGGTATATAATCATTCTTTCAATTTGATAATATTTTCTAGATTATTCTTTGCAGTAATAAAAAAAAACTTCAGTATTTCCATCCGTTTCTTCAAATTGTTAAAATTGGACCGCATAGAAGAAAATTTAAAATATGTGGTCTACCACCACTTGCATTATCGGTGATGTGACCCGCGTTCAGTCCTCATGGTGGATGTGTATAAGAAGTATTACTCAAAAAAAAATGTATGAAAAAACAAATAAATTGTTTAAATAAAATATTGATGACTTACCTCAGCAATTACTTTGTCAGTCTCTACCACTTTAACTTTTTTATTATCTATTGCATTTTGATTATAATATGCCTAGGCTTCAACATTTATATTCTCTACCCTATTCAAAAGGATATCTAAAATTTCATCATTATACACTAGAGTAGAATTTACATTTCTAGATTTTTCTTGATGTAATAAAGCATCAAGCTTTTTGGTTCTTCCTCAACCAATGAAAAAATGTTGTCTCTTCTAGAATTTTTTTGTATCGAGAACTTATTTCTTTAATAATAATTTTGGCCTAATACTCCCAGTATCTCAATTCTACAATATCATAAAGCACACTATATTTTAATGTGTCTCTTTCTAGAGGTATTAGGCAAGGTGATCCGCTATCCCCTTATTTATTCATCATTCTTGCTGAATAGTTGGGTAGGACTATAACCAAAAAGAGGGAAAACAAAACCCTTGAGGGAGTTACCATTGCTCATGGAGCTATACCTATCTCTCATCTTCAATTTGTGGATGACTCTACTATTTTAGGTAAAGCTACAGTTAAGGAAGCTTCTAATATTAAGCAAATCATTAACTATTTTTCTAAGGCTACTGGGCAGTTGATCAATGAAGACAAATCTAAAGTTATTTTTCTTTCACTGCCCTGCTAGACAAGAATCCATGGTCTTGGATAAGCTAAGATATAAGAAGACCTCTCTTCCAATCACTTATTTAGGTCTTCCCATAAATATTCAAAGGCAGAAAAATAAATATTGGAATTGGTTGTTGGACAAAGTCAAGAAGAAAATTGGAAAGTGGACCAACAAGTGGCTTTCTTATGGGGGTAGAATCACCTTGGTGAAATCAGTCCTTCAAGCTATTCCTATTTATGTTTCTTCCATTTTGAATATTCCAAAGGTTGTTCTTCGAGAATTGGATCAAATCAGTCATCGTTTCCTTTTGAGTGCTACTAAGGAGAAAAGAAAATGGGCCTTGGTGAAATGGGATGCTTTATGTCTTCCTAAGAGTGAAGGGGGGTTAGGTTTACGGTCTTCAATTAATAACAACAAATCTTTAGCTGCTAAATTATATTGGAGGATGTTGCATAACCCCAATGCTCTTTGGGCCAATAATCTCCATGCTAAATATGCTGAGAACAAAAGTCCCGAAGACCTTGTTCGCTATCAACTTCCTACCAAAGGTTCTCCCATTTTAGCAGTTCTTAAGACTGGTGAGGATTTGATAAAGAAAAAATTATTTTGGATCATTCATAATGGTCAACATGCAAATTTTTGGACAGATTCTTGGGATGGTCACAAGCCTTTGATGACTCAGTTTCTCTATTGGAGGCCTTGGATGGAGGAGCTTCACCGAGCTAATTGGATAAAGGTGGCTAATTATTGTCGGTACCATACTGGTAATTCAAAGGTTTGTAGATATTGGATCCCTATTAAGGACTGGCCTATTCAAATCCCAAAAAGGCAAAGACAAGATATCCAAGGCATCCTTCATATGAGATCCCTCTCTTGGTCCCATGAAAAAGATTGTTTTGGATGGAACAACACTACTAAGGGTGAGTATTCAGTTGCTCAAGGTTATTTGACCTTATGCCATAATAATCCCAACCATTCTTCGGACATATTTTCTCAATTGTGGGTTCAAAAGCTCTAGCCTAAGGTGAGGTTCTTTAATTGGCTTTTATTGCATCTTAGGGTGCTTACTGGTGAGCAACTTATGAAGCATGGTTTTCATGGCCCTTTTAGATGTGAAATGTGTGAAGAGAATGTAGAAAATATCAACCATATTTTTATTGAGTGTAGTTTAGCCTCTGAGTTATGGAGGAGAATGGCCACTTTACTTGGCTTACAGTGGTCCATTTTTTTACTTTTGAACAACTTTGGAGGGATTGTCCTAATCAAGAGGGTGTTGATCATTTTATTAGGTAGATAGTTTGGATGGGTTCTACCATTCTTATTTGGAATATTTGGAATGAAATGAACAGCTGGATTTTTAATCAAGATATTAAGGATATTCACTATATTTGGCAAAATACCATAGCCAACTTAGTTGAATCAGTCCATCATCTCCTTAATCACCCCAAAAAATCCCACCAAATATGGGATCAAGTGATGCAAATATTGAATATTAAACCTTCTAAGGGAAACCATCTTAAAGGGAATGTGAGTATTAGTAAATTGGATAGGAATAGAAATTTGCAACCTCCTCCTAAGGATTTTGTAAAATTCAATACTGATGGAGCCTCTAGAGGGAACCCTGGAAAAGCCAGTGTGGGAGGAATTGGTAGACTTTCAGATGGCTCCCTGGTTTTTACTTTTGCTAAGAATTTGGGTATTCTTTCCAATAACCTTGTTGAGGGGTATGGTATCCTCAGAGGTCTTTAGGAGGCTACTAAGGTTGGATGGGAAAAGGTGTTATTTGAGTCTAAATATCAACTTACGATTAATCTCTTGAAGACTCCTTCTAAGAATTATAAGGTGGATTGGAGAATAAAAAGAATTATTGAGAAGATTCAGTTAATCCAGATGGGATTTTTGAAAGTTGATTACAATCATGTGGTCAGAGATCAAAACAAGAGTGCTGATGCTTTAGCTAATTGTGCTTTGGATAAAGGTGATCTCACTTGTTATGGCCACCCCCCTATATGGTGGGCTTCTCAAATTAGGGAAGCTCTTCTTTCTATCATTTCTTTGGATGGCTCCAGTTCTGAAGGTACCTAGTTTCTTCTTGTTTTTTTTTACTTCTCTTTGGTTCATTCAGTTTTTTTAGTTCCCTAGCTCATTCTATTCTTTATTCTGTTTCCTCTGTTGATTCTTGCCTTAATAGTCTTCTGGTCTAGATAGGTCTTTGTTTTGTTCATTTTTTATTTCTTTTTTCATTTTTGTTTTTTTTGTTTAGTTTTTTAAAGTGGGTGGGTTTTTTTATTTTGTTTTGTTTTTGTGTTCTTTGTGTTGTTTTTTGTTGTTCTTGTGTTTTGTTGTTATGTTTTTTTTTTTTATGTTTTTTGTTATTGTTCTTGTGTTTTTTTTTTCGTTCTTGTTCTTGGGTTTCTCTTTGTTTGTGTTATTTCGTGTTTTTATGGGTGAGTGTTTTCTATATTTTTTGTTTTTTTTTTATTGTCTGTTGTTGGTTGTTTTTTATTTTTATTTTTTTATTTTTTAGGTTTTGGTTGTGTTTATTTTTCTTGTTTTTTTTTTGGGTTATGTCTTTGTAGTGTTCTATTGTTTTTGTCTTGTTTGTGTTTTTTTATGTGTTTCTTGTGTTTTTCTACATGGTTTGTGTTGTGGTTTCTTTTATCTTATTGTACGTGTTTGGTTGTGCTTTTTTTTTTGACACACTCAAGGAGCATGTTTTTTATTTTATTTTATTATTTTTGTTGTTATCTACTTATTTTTAATTGGGTTTGTGTGTTTGTTTGCTCCTTGAGTGTGTCAAATGTGGTAGGCCAGGTCCGAGTCCTGGGAGTTTTTGGCGGAATAGATACCCCTACCTCCTTGGGTCTTACCGAAAGTGGCATCCCTTTTGGGATGTTTTCCACAAATTAAAAAAAAAAATGTGGCATCACAATTATCTACTAATAAAATAGATTCTAAAAAGTTTAATTTCTCATCATCACTAACAGAAGCAAGGTCGTTGGTTTGATGGGGGAAGGATCTTTGAGCATCAAATGCTTGTACTTCAGTTTGGCATGCTTTGGTTTAAAGAACATAATAAGCTTTACAATACTGAAGAATATTGCCTTGATAAATATAATCCTCATCAAGAGGAGTATTATCCAATATAGAAATTCCATGCATAGTAGAAATATTTTTTATTGAAAATTTTGGAAAGTCTGAAATAGTCAGAGTATGGCCTGCACCTAAACTCCTTGTAGAAAATAATTGATTTCCATGCAACGTTGTTGACCCCTCATTAATCGTTGTCATGGTGGAGGCAATGGTTGGCATCATTCACTACCTTTGATGATGTGATTGATCTAACGCCCCTACAAAAAAAATAGAATACAATTAATTAGAAATATTGAAATAAAATGATGAAAAATATAAATGTACTATACATCGATTAATTAATTTGAATTGGGCATACTAGATATCGATATGGCCTCCTATTCTGATTTGATTGGTTGTTCTAAAGTATAGGTGCGATGTTACCCTAAATACATAAGAAAAAAACATTAAATAAAGCTAATTAAAAGTAAGTAAAATAAATAAATTACACTGAACCAACTACTAAAAGATTAACATTACCTGTCATAGGTTGGATAACTTCTTCAATATCGATGTGATCTTGATGTGCAACTATAGATATAGATGCATGAACAAGAGGAGATGTATAAGACCTCATGCATTTAGTAGATCTTGTTATTAGATGTTGTGTCTCTGACTATGTCTCAAAATATCCACTACCCTCTAGGAGAAGTCCTTTGATTGTAGCCTCTCTTATGTTAGAATATGAGGTTGCTATTTTCAGCATTAAAGTGTAAATTTAAAAATTAAAAACATAAAAATTATATTCTAATATAATAAAAATTAATTTATGAAAATTTTGAATTGAAAATATGATTTTTACTTGCACCTCTTCAACTGTTAAGCCAATGGTCCTCAGTTTTAGGTGGAGTGAGGTTGGGATTGAGGTATTATTTACCTTGTAAAGTGCTTCATAAAATAAATAAATTAAATAATTGGTTTTAGAAACAAAGATAGTAGTGCTTGTCTGTGTGTTGTAAAGATCATTTACGATTCACTTGGAAACATATGAAGACCAGTAAAATTTGTTGTGGCCAAAATAGTGCACCATATATGCCAACACCTAAAATGGAATGTCTATTGCTCTCCCTTGTAAAACAACACATTCTTGAAATAAATCAATGATCGCATGAAGGAAATTGTCGATAATAGTTGAAAATACTAGGCCCTTTCTGGATGGATTTGAGTGACCTATAAAAAAATTATAACAATAATTTAATAATTATATTTAGAAATTATTTAATGCAATGAAGAGGAGACTTTCATTTTGGAATACTTGGAAGAGGAGACTTACCTAATAACAATTTCTATGAGAGACTGAAGCTAGTCTCTAGGTATATTTTGTCATGATCAATTAAAGAGAACTTTGATGTGATGGGTTCACAATTCTTATATGGAAGCCCTATCAATCTATGGATGTTAGCCAATTTGATAGAGAACAAGAGAGTCTTGTTGTCGATGGTCATGGTAACAACCAACCCCTCATTGTTGTAGCACTCAACAATTCTATGCAATAAATTATTGTTTGTGTTGTATTAGGGTATTGATACTGACCCTAAAAGGCTAGATTTTGTCACCCATATGTTAGCATAATCATGTGTTGTTATAACATTAGATATTAGAGGGCAAACAAGATTTTAATATTTGAAAGTAATTTTTGATGTATGAATGGAGGATGGGATGGGCTTACTGCAATAGATCTATCACTTTGGATAATATTGGAAGGATTTGGGAAGGCATAGGGTAAATTTCAAATGCTTAGGTTTTCTTTGCTCTATTGTGCAAAAAATAGAACTATAACTATGCATACCCTTTTATAGATGTTTGCATGTGTATATTGAATGAGGTGTTGACATGTGATAGCCAATGTGTGGCATGCTATAATAAGCTATTACCATTCGATGTATGGCATGCCATTTATAGACTATCTTTAGTCATCATGGGATATGCTACTAGTAGGTTGTCATCAGTCAACATGTGGTATGCTACTGGTAGGTTATCTTCAGTCATCGTGGGGCATGCAATCGGTAGGCTATCATTAGTCAACATGTGGCATGATATTAGTAGGCTATCTTTAGTCATCATAGGGTATGCTACCAGTAGGCTGTCATCATTCATCATGCATCATGCTACCAGTAGGCTATTATATATCATCATGTGTCATGCTATTGATAGACTATCATCAGTCATCGTGTGCCATTATATCGATATATTATCGTCAACCATCCTATCTCTTGCTGCCGAGAGACTATTGTTAATCAGTGATTTTGATGCTACCAGTAGTATTTTTGCTATACATTTAAAAAATTTATAGTTTTATGAAATATAATGATAAATTTTCAACCTTTTATATTTTTTGGTGAAAAAGGTAATTTGCCATATCTTCTACATGACATTGGACACTATTCACCTTGATTTTGAAACTAATTTTCCCCATTTTTATAAATACATTTTGGGACCAACCTCTTATGCATAACCCTACTGCTAGTGCATAATCATTAAGACCTTATTCTATTCCATCATTAAAAATGAACTAGAGATATATACTTCTTATTAAACCTATCATTTTTATTGACCAAGTGCTATAATTTTTCCCATTGAGACATGTAATATATACCAAAGGAGCCATATGTGTTGACCAAGTACTATAACTTTATCCATTAAGACATGTAACATATACCAAAGGATCCATTTGTTGACCAAGTATTGTAGTTTTTCCCAATGAGATATGTAACATATGTCCATGCCTCCATGCCATGTGGACATGCATGTGTTAATGATATTTCCTTCAAAAAAATGTGTGGGTGATTCAAACCAATATGCCACTACAATCTAGTTGACCTACCTTTATACCATTGGGGGTGGCTAAAGTTAAGAAATAAAAACACCCTAAAATTGTATGCCATAATTTTATAATGAGAGATGCAACAAATGCAAAATAAATGTCATCTCTAGGCTTTGAACAAGTGACATTTAAAAAATATATATATAACCAACTACTATGCTACAAATAAGATTAAATTTAGGTTGTAGAAACACTTTGATATCCTATAAAATTTTGAGGGGGTTGCTTATGCTAGCCACTATGTCACCTATAATCCTATGGATTCCTTAAAGAAAAATCCACTATGAGAAAAACGAAGCTGAAGATTTGAACCTACAACACATGCCTAGATAACCAAATTTTCTATATTGTCATCCCATTTTATCTAATGTAGATAAATTTAATTTAAAAAATCCTTTAGATATGATCAATAATATCATCAAATAAAAAATAAGAGCTTAAGAACTAAACTTCTGACATCAAAGTAAATGATCAAGACCTTTACCATTGCACTAGATCTCAAGATGCTTTAGAGTTAGCAAAATGTGCACCAAATATGTAGATAATGGCATGCCAAAAAAATATTAATGCACAAACTTTGATTCAAAAACTTTAATTATAAAGGGAATGATATTTTAGTGTCAAATTAATATCTAAAAAAAATTCTAAAACAATTCTCTCCAAAATCAACAAATAGAGGGTTTTCATGATTACTTCTCTTATTGCCTAAATGAGGTAAATTTTGTCATAACCAAATTATGCAGCTCTAATACCATGTTGGAATTCATAATGTTTTCTACAAAAAATCTAAAACACACATTCACCATGATCATATGCAAAACAATGGAAGAGTAAAATAAAATTAGCATAATAAACAAAAGTTGGGAAAGAAATGTAGATAAAATAAAGAGAGATAATTGATAAAAATGATAAGGGATGGGTGCTCATAGGCACCCCCATAATAAAATATCACAAACTAACACAATGGATCTTTCATTAGGAGGAATTTATAATGATACATAATCCCCAATCAAATACTAACCTCAAAATGGTGTAACCTAACTTGAAGGTTAAATTACAATTTAATAAATATATGTCAACCATAAATTGGTTTATCCAATATTAGTAAGGATGAATACATCATAATTTCTTATAGTATTATGTAAATATGCATGTACGATTACATAAAATAATTCCCATAGGCTTACATATAAATATCCTCATAGGGTTACACATAGTACATCAATATGCTTACATAGGAAGCACTCATAGGATTACATAGAGAATGCCGAAAGGCTTACATATAACTTGCTCATAGGCTACATAAAAAGCACTCGTAGGCACTTCATCACTATAAACCTTGGCCTAATAATGTTATATCATAGATACTTCAACAAAAATGAGATTATGTAAGGGTAAAATATAGGAAGAGTGGGGATTTCATGATGATAATGGAAAAGAATAAAGAGATGTGTTTGATCTAAATGAATTCTCTAAAGCACCAAACATCAACCACTAGAGCCTTCTATAGAGTTGGCACCAACCCTCCTCAACTTGAAACCAACCTTCTCCAACTCAATACTAAGATTGTGTTGCTTAGCACCAATACAAATTATAATATGGCATTAATATTTTGGTGTCAACCAAAATATGAACTATTCATAGTATTTAAACTTTCATGCATCTTCTTGTAAATGCTAAAAAAGTGAATAAATCCATATTCTCTACCACCTCTTTACATTTATTTCAAATATATGTAACTTCTATGTATATTTCTTATTTAGTTTCACATTTTCTAATAAGCATTACAAGCACATATTTGCTATATATTCTTGTATATCTCATATATCTCTCCATAAATATCGTTCTTCCATTAATGTAGAATATTTATTATAATTTTTATCTTGTTTGTCTCTCTACTTATTAGTGTAATGGTGACCAAACCACCTAAACAAAATAAAATCATTTGTATCAATTCAATATATCAAAAGAGCAATACCCAGGTGTTGTAGGTGAGTTGGAGAGGAGAGGGAAATCCTCCAAGGTAGGTCCCAGGTTTGAATCTCCACCCTACCAAAAATTTGAATTGGGTACCCAAAATCCAATTCATAATGTTGGTGTGGGCAGGGCCGGGCGTGACTCCCGAGTGACTTTTATGGTGTAGAACCCCCTGGTCGTGGTCTCTCATACCAAGGCAGTATCGTAAGGGGTTTTTCACTTTCTATATATATATATAAAGAGCAATATCATATAGTAAACCATCCACACACCTTCCTTGATATAATAAAAAACCTTGGATGAGAAGTGATATTAGTACATTTGATAACTTTTAGATAATTCTAGATAAACCATTTCCCAAAAAACATTGATATTTAACCATACTGCATAATTTTTTAATGAATCCTTAGCATAACTTTAAATCTCATCTTCCAATAGGGTCTGAGGGCTTGGTTGAATGATCAAAATGCTTTTGTAGGATCACAGAGACTAGGGTTCCAATCCCTCGGGCCCCATAGTACCAGTGGGCATGTCACGTCAGTGTAGCCGACTACGTAAAAGGTTCACTCAATGTAATTAGAGGTTATAGTGGTGATAATGAGTGAGATTCGAACGCATGAAGAGTTATAGAAAATTGTAACGTGTTATCGATTCCTCTATTATAATTAAAAAAAAATCTCATATTCCTCCAATGGGAAGGACATTTAAAATTTGTATACCCTTAATTGTTTAAGTAAGTTTTGATATTCCTTCTATTGAAGGATATGTTGATGCTAAAACCATAAAGAACTAACTACATAAATTATAACAATAACTTTGGATTCACAAAATTTTCAATGATGAGAATAACACTTTTGCCCTCTTGATATTAACTATACATTTTTAAAACTATTGGGAAACTTGTGTACCTCAAACTAAAAGAGGTAATGTTGATATCAACATACTTAAAATCAATATTTAATTTAAAAAAATTTTCAATGCCATAAAAATGAATACTATTCATTACACACCTATGATGGACAATATATCAGTTAATAACAACTATGAAAAGGTAGAACATGAATTTGTTGGATACTATACTAGTGCCTTCTATGAGCTATTAGAAAAATTATACATATTAGATTTAAAATGATACAAAATATTCATGTACTGCAATAATATGTACAAATACATCCAAACATATATGGACATGCAAATTTTTGGACAGATTCTTGGGATGGTCACAAGCCTTTGATAACTCAGTTTCCCGATTGGAGGCCATGAATGGAGGAGCTTCACCGAGCTAATTGGATAAAGGTTGCTAATTACTGTCGGTACCATATTGGTAATTCAAAGGATGGTAGATATTGGATCCCTATTGAGAATTGGCCTATTCAAATCCTAGAAAGGCAAAGACAAGATATCCAAGACATACTTCATATGAGATCCCTCTCTTGGTCCCATGAAAAAGATTGTTTTGGATGGAACAACACTACTAAGAGTGAGTATTCAGTTGCTCAAGGTTATTTGACCTTATGCCATAATAATCCCAACCATTCTTCTGACATATTTTCTTGATTGTGGGCTCAAAATCTCTGGCCGAAGGTGAGGTTCTTTAATTGGCTTTTATTGCATTGTAGGGTGCTTACTGGTGAGCAACTTATGAAGCATGGTTTTCATGGCCCTTTTAGATGTGAAATGTGTGAAGAGAATGTAGAAAATATCAACCATATTTTTATTGAGTGTACTTTAGCCTCTCATTTATGAAGGAGAATGTCCACTTTACTTGGCTTACAGTGGTCCAATTTTTTTACTTTTGAACATCTTTGGAGGGATTGGCCTAATCAAGAGGGTGTTGATCATTTTATTAGGCAGTTGGTTTGGATGGGTTCTACCATTCTTCTTTGGAATATTTGGAATGAAAGGAACAACCAAATTTTTAATCAAGATAAGAAGGATATTCACTATATTTGGCAAAATACCATAGCCAACTTAGTTGAATCAGTCCATCAACTCCTTAATCACCCCCAAAACTCCCACCAAATATGGGATCAAGTGATGTAAATATTGAAGATTAAACCTTCTAAGGGCAACCAACTTAAAGGGAATGTGAGTATTAGTAATATGGATAGTACTAGAAATTGGCAACCTCCTCCTAAGGATTTTGGAAAAGTCTATACTGATGGAGCCTCTAGAGGGAACCCCTGGAAAAGCCGATGTGGGAGGAATTGGTAGACTTTCAGATGGCTCCCTGGTTTTTACTTTTTTTGAGAATTTGGGTATTCTTTCCAATAACCTTGCTGAGGGGTATGGTATCCTCAGAGGTCTTCAGGAGGCTACTAAGGTTGGATGGGAAAAGGTGTTATTTGAGTCTAAATATCAACTTACGATTAATCTCTTGAAGACTCCTTCTAAGAATCATAAGGTGGATTGGAGAATAAAAAGAATTATTGAGAAGATCGAGTTAATCCAGATGGGATTTTTGAAATTTGATTACAATCATGTGGTTAGAGATCAAAACAAGAGTGTTGATGCTTTAGCTAATTGGGCTTTGGACAAAGGTGATCTTACTTGTTATGGCCACCCTCCTATATGGTGGTCTTCTCAAATTAGGGAAGCTCTTCTTTCTATCATTTCTTTGGATGGCTCCAATTCTGAAGGTACCTAGTTTCTTCTTGTTTTTTTTTACTTCTCTTTGGTTCATTCAGTTTTTTTTTCAGTTCCCTAGCTCATTCTATTCTTTATTTTGTTTCGTCTGTCGATTCTTGCCTTATTAGTATTCTGGTCTAGATAGGTCATTGTTTTGTTCTTTTTTTTTTCTTCTTTTTTCTTTTTTGTTTTTTTTTGTTTAGTTTTTTAATGTGGGTGGGTTCTTTTGTTTTGTTTTTTTTTTGTGTTATTTGTGTTATTTTTTGTTGTTCTTGTGTTTTTGTTGTTTTTTTTTGTTTTTTTTTTTTTTTTATGTTTTTTGTTATTGTTCTTGTGTTTTTTTCGTTCTTGTTCTTGGGTTTCTCTTTGTTTGTGTTATTTCGTGTTTTTATGTGTGAGTTTTTTCTATGTATTTTATTTTTGTTTATTGTCTGTTGTTGGTTTTTTTAATTTTTTATTTTTATTTTATTTTTTTAATTTTTTAGGTTTTGGTTGTGTTTATTTTTCATATTTTTTTGGGTTATGTCTTTGTAGTGTTCTGTTGTTTTTGTCTTGTTTGTGTTTTGTTATGTGGTTCTTGTGTTTTTATATGTGGTTTGTGTTATGGTTTCTTTTATCTTATTGTGCGTGTTTGGTTGTGCTTTTTTTTTTGACACACTCAAGGAGCATGTTTTTTATTTTATTTTATTATTTTTGTTGTTATTTACTTATTTTTAAATTGGTTTTGTGTGTTTGTTTGCTCCTTGAGTATGTCAAAGGTGGTAGGCCAGGTCCGAGTCCTGGGTGTTTTTTACGGAATGGATACCCCTACCTCCTTGGGTCTTACCCGAAAGTGGCATCCCTTTTGGGATGTTTTCCACAAATTAAAAAAAAAATGGACATCCTCAAAATAACCATGCTATGATAAGTATATAGATATGTGACAAAGATTTAGGAAAAAATAAAAATAATTTATCCAACTATGACAATCTAATAATTATATAATAAATCTTAATCCTAATTTCTAATTGCAAACAAAGGAACAATCACAACAAAACTCGTCTAAAAAATACCAAATAAATCAAGAAAATGGTTTGTTTACAACAAAATCTAATTCTACTATCAATATGAATGTTATATCTATCAATAACTATTTATTAAATATTAAGTTTATATATTACCATTTGAGTATATGACATCATATTCATCCTCAACATGGGTTAAATCAAAGTAAATCATGGACATAAATCCTGACACCACATTGCAATAACAAAGGTTTTCCTAAATAATATAAATTTACAACACATCTTATTTCACTCCATGATATGGTTTTTAATGAAGGCTTCTATATTTTAGTATGAAAAAAAACATCTTGAAGAAATTGATTTATACAAATATAATTCAAAGTATAAAGTTGACCAAGATGTCACAACCTCAATTATGCAACATGATATGGCTTCAACAAGGTTAAAGCCATTCATTTTATAGAATAACTTTAACGTCACTTTGTCATCAAATATTTTATGCATGATGTAATTTTTTATGATATCATTCTACTTGATGCTTGTGTGATGTATTATTAGACAATTTTGCATTTAGGTCCACCACATAGTCTACAAGTCTCGATATTAAAGCATCACCATCACATTATATAATCATCACTATAGGTTTTTAGAGGTGGAACCAACTACCATGGTCTCCTTGATTAGTACCAAATAATTTTATAACTTAATAAGAAAATAATCTTGCTACAATAATTACTTGGTCCATTCTGTATGTTTTATAGGGATAATTACATCAAATGGACCAAGTTGTCTTAACAATACCTTTAGGGATGTCACTTCATTATTAGGTAAAACATCCAATTGATATAGTTGCATGGATTTATTTATATAATAGACTAATATATAATCATTCCACTCTAGGAAATAATGAGATTCAACACCAAATCTAATCATTGATATTGAAAGGTTATAATCAACTAGGTCTTCATTCCATAAAATCATAGTTGTTCTAGTGCATAAAAAATATGGCTCATAATAACCCTACATTGAATAAAGAATGCTAAAAATAATTATAGTGAAAAATAATATCCTATTTAATATATTGATGACCTCCTAAACCAACTCATTTGGTGGAAAATACTTTTCTCATATTGAACTAAAATAATATAACTATTGTATTTCAATTGAGTCATCCAAAATCTAAAATATAACAATAAATTCCAAAGAAGGCATACATGAAGGTCATGTGCTTTGGCCTCATCAATATACTCATAATATTTATGTAGATAATGAATGACATATTATTACCTTTCAATAATTATTTTATAATTGTATATATGGATGATATTTTTATCTTTAGATGGATATGGGAAGAACACATAGACCATACTAGTTATGTTTTGGATATACTAATACAACATAAACTTAGTGTCAATCTAAAAAGTGTTTTTTTGAACCTAGAGACAAACAATACTTGGGATTCATAATTAGTAAGCATAGATATAAGGTTGACCTATAGAATATTCAAGTCATATAATTTTGGCCTCTTGTAAAGACACTTGAAAAGCTCCACAACTTTATAATCCTTTTGGTTTATGTTTTGATTCATCACCATCACTTGAAATCTAAATAAAGTAACTAAGGAGGTGTTAAAATAACATTCACTTGGAATTAAACAAAAACATATATTTGATGAAATAAATCATAATATTTACTTGGATCCATTCATTATATTATCAAACTTGCAACAACCCTTTAAGATTGAGACTCTTTCCTTAGAGTAAGCACATGAAACCATCCCTTCTTGGCATGGATATCGAATACCTTTGTTTTTTTGTGGAAAAAACCCCTTTCAGGGTGCCACTTTTAGGTAAGACCCAAGGAGGTAGGGGTATCTATTATGCAAAAATCTCCCAAGGCTCTCACCTAGCCTGCTCCCTTCGGTACACTCAAAGAGCATGCCTAAAATAATGAAAACATAAACAAAGAAACACAAACAAACCCAAACACGAAAACACAAACAAACACAAACACACAAAAAAAACAAAAAAAAAAAACAAAAATTAACAAACAAAAACAACATAACACAAAACACAAAAAACACAAAAACAACAAAACAATACAAAAAAACAAAAACACAAAACACCAAAAAACAACAAAAACAACAAAAAAAAAACACAAAACACCAAAAAACAAAAAAATAACACAAAGTAACAAAAAAAAACAAAAACACAAAAAAGACAAAAACAACCTTAAAAAACAACACAAAAAACGTAAAAATAAAACATAACAAAAAAATATAAAACACAAACACCAAAAAATTAAATTGATGGAAAAAATAGATTACATCTTTATCCTTTCAAGGCCAACAAACCTTTTAGCCAAGATTCACCAAAGGAAACATAAGAATGATCTTTTTAAGTTGGGGAACTAAAATACCCTAACTAAATCAAAGATAAGCTAATACAAAGTAAAAAGGAACTAGGTACCTCTAGTATTGGAGCCATCTAGAGAAAGGATAGATAGAAGAGCATCCCTGATTTGTGAAGCCCACCATCTAGGAGGGTTGTCGTAGCAAGTAAGATCATATTTGTCCAAAATCCAATTAGCTAAAGCATAAACAATCCTAATATGTTCTTTGACCACATGTGATAAGAACCTAATATTAAAAATAACACTTTCACACAAATACTTGAAAATAAACACACATGCTCACAACACACTTGAAATAAAATGCACAATATGAAAGTAAATTGCAGAAAAGGAACAATATTCGAGGGGGAAACCTCCTTCAATACTTCATTAAATTATGTAAAAAAATATACATACAATACTACCTCTCACATTTTTAAGGAATTTCTTTAGCGCCTAAATCCCAAGGTTGGATTACATGCAAAATGCCACCCATGCTAGAATATCCTACCTACAATCAATTACATTCTTGAAAAACTATTACATAGAAGGGTGCCATTTGGCATAGACGCTTCTTAATCCAAAAATATAATAAAACATTACAAAATATTAACATTGGTACTACCCATGTTCCACAAGGACTATTACATTAAGCGTTAGGATGGGATCCTAATAACATGATTGTATTCAACTTTCCAAAATCCTATCTAAACTAATTCAATCTTCTCAATAATTATTTTTATTCTCCAATCAACCTTATGATTCTTAGGAGTCTTCAATAGATTAATCATGACTTTGGAGTTAGACTCAACCAACACCTTTTCCATCCAACCTTAGCATCCTCTTAAAGGTATCTCAGGATATCATACCCCTCATAAATATTATTGGAAAGGATACCAAAATTTTAGCAAAAGTGAAAACCAAAGAACCATATTAAAGTCTACCAATTCCTCCTACACTAATTTTTTCAAGATTCTCCCTAGAGGCTTCATTCATATTGACTTTTCCAAAATAATTTATAGGAGGCTTCCAATTCCTTGTTTTATCCATTTTTTGATTAATCACATTCCCTTTAAGTTGGTTGCCAATAGTAGAGTGAATCTTCAATATTTTCATCGCTTGATTCCATCATTGGTGGGAGTCTTGGGGGTGAGTAAGGAACTATTGGATTGACTCAACTAAGTTTGCAATGGCATTTTTCCAAATATAGTGAATATCATTCCTTTCCTAATTGAAAATATGGTTGTTTCTATCCTTCTAGATATTCCAAGGTATGATGGTTGTTTCCATTCAAACTAAATGCCTAAAAAAATGATAAAAAACCTTTTGTTTAGGCCAATCCCTCCATAATTGTTCAAGAGTAGAAAAATTAGACCATTGTAAATTGAGTAAGATAGCCATTATCCTCCATAGCTCAAATGCTAAGGGACGTTGAATACAATTATGGCTAATATTTTCCACATTCTTTCCACACATTTCACATCTAAACGGACCATGAAAGCCATGTTTCATAAGTTGCTGACTAGTGAGCACCCTTCGATGCAATAAAATACAAATACAAAAACTCAACATAGGCTAGAGATTCTAAGCCCACAGCTATGTAAATATGTCATAGGACTAGTTGGGATTATTGTGGCATAAGGCCAAATAACCTTGAGCAACAATATACTCACCCATAGTAGTGTTATTCCATCTAAAACAACCCTTATCATGGGATGAAGAGAGAGATCTCATATGAAGGGTGTTTTGGATATCTTTACTTTACCCTTTTGGAATTTGAATAGGCCAGTTCTCAACAGGGATCCAATAGCTACCAAACTCTAAATTACCATTTTGGTATTGATAGTAATTAGCTACCTTTATCCAATTAGCTTGGTGTAGCTTCTCCATCTAGGGCTTCAATTAGAAAACTAAGTTATCAAAGGTTGGTTACTATCCTAAGAATATATCCAAAAAATTTCCTATTGACCATTATGAATGATCCAAAATAACTTCTTATTTATCAAATCCTCACTAGTTCTAAGAACCTACAAAATGGGAGAACCTCCAGTAGGTAGTTGATAGAAAACAAGGTCTTAGGACTTTTATTTTCAGCATATTTAGCACAAAGATTATTGGCTCATAGGGCATTGGCATTATTCAAAATACTTCAATACAAATTTGTAGCTAAAGAAATTTTTTTATAGTATATCAAAATCCTAACCCCCCTTCATGCTTGGGAAGGCATAAAGTATCCCATTTAACCAAGGTCCATTTCCTTTTCTCCTTAGTGCCACTTTAAATGAATCAATAATTGATTTGATCTAGTTCTTGAAGAACTACCTTTGGGATACTCAACACAATATAAACATAAATAGGGATTGATTTTACCAAAGGTAATTCTACCCCAAAATGAAATCCACCTATTGGTCCACTCTCCAATTTTCTCTTTTACTTTGTCCAACAACTAATTCTAGTATTTTTTGTCTTTGGATGTTGATAGGAATGCCTAAATAAGTGATCCAAAAATAGGTCTTCTTATATCTTAATTTATCTAAAACCATAGATTCTTATCTGAGAGAGAAATGAAATAAAATGACTTTTCATTTACCTTCAATGATCTATTGCCTCATAGTATTAGAAAAACAACGAATGATTTGTTTAATTGTAGAGGCTTCCTTAACTATAGATTTACCTAACAGAGTAGATTCATCAACAAACTAAAGATGAGATATAGACCTAGATCCATGAGCAATGGTAACTCCCTCAAGGTTTCTATTTTCTCTATTTTTGCTCATAGTCTTGCCCAAGCATTTAGTAAGAATGATGAATAAATAAGAGGAGAGGGGTTTTCCCTTCTTAATACCTTTGGAATTTGGGAATAGTTATTTAGGGAAGCCATTGATAAAAACTAAGTAGGACACTGAAGAGATACATCCCATAATCCAATTTGTCCAATATTGAGAGAAGCCAAATTGCCTCATTACTTTGACAAGGAAGTGCCAATCCACTCTATCGTAAGCTTTGGATAAGTCTAAACAGTTGAACATAGAAGAATATTTCTACACTTCCATGGAATGGATGGCTTCATGAGCAATAATTATCTCATCCATAATATGTCACCCTTCCACATAACCTCTTTGTTTAGGGAAAATAATCTTATACAAAATTAGTTTTAGCCTCTCTTCCATGATCTTGGTAATGATTTTGAGAAGGACATTATATAAAATGATTAGTCTAAAAGTTGATATATATTCTACATCTTGGACTTTTAGGACTAGAGCTATATAAGTTTTAATGATAACATTCAAAATTTCTTTGGCCTTCCTACATTCTTCCACCACCTCTAATAAATCAACATGAAGAATATCCCAAAATTCTTGGTAAAATTTGATGGGAAATTCATCAGGCCCTAGTGTCTTTCCTTTTTGCATTTTAAAAACCACTTGTTTAAGCTCATTTATAGTAATTGGAGTAGTCAAAATAGAGTTCTCCTTAGAATTTATAAGTGTAGGTATCGCTTGAAGGACATTCTATTGATAATTTGAGTCAATAGATGTGTTAGTGAACAATTTGGAAAAGTAGTTGACCACGATAGACTTCATGCCATTCCAAGTGTAAACAGATTCTCCAAAATCTGATTTTAGGGAAAAAATAAAGTTGTGTGATCTATGGGATAGAAGAAATTTGTGGAAGAATTTCTTGTTTGGATCTCCTTATTTGAGCTATTGGATCTTAGATTTTTGCTTCCATATGAGATCTTCTCTTTTTTCCCATTCCTCCAACTATGATGTGAGTCTAATTTCATCTATATTTCTACTCTCAATGAGGCCATATAAATGTATTTGTTCATTCAAATATTCCAGTCGAGTAATCACTTCTTATTTATTTTTCCTAACATCTCCAAACTCCTTCCAATTCCAAATATTGATTTTGAATTTGATGTATTGTAATATTTTGTCAAAACAAAACCTCTTAGTTCCATATCTTGGTTTACCTTTCTATCACCATTGCTACACTTGGGGTATGAAGGACCTATCTCTAAGCCACATTAAATAAAATTAAAAGGGTGAGAAACTGATCTTGGTTTTTCACATTTCAACCATGACTAGACAATGATCTGAATCAACATTGTTAAGAGTTTTCACCTTAGGAATGTGTCCATGGATTAAAAACTTATCAGAGAACAAGAACCTATCAAATATTTCCATCATACAAGTTGAGCCTTTCCTTCTATTAGACCAATTCATGAGGCCATTATCTAGTTAGAAGTCCATAAGGTGAAGGTTTGCAATATATTCACTCATGAGGTCTGAGCTCCTTTCTAGATTCATATTCCCCCTATATTCTCATACAAATAGAGGATGCTATTGAAATATCCTCTGATCAAGACCCAAGCATCAAGAAAATTGGATATAATATAAGTTATATCCTTCCATTGTCTATGCTTTTCCTCCAAAGTAATCAAAGTGTAAACAATCAAGTAGAGCATAATTTGGTTAGATTGTCTACTTTGTGTAGCCACAACCAAGAGACCCCAACTATCAACCATATGATGAATAATGATCTCTTTTGGGTTGCAGAGGAAAGCAATACCATCAAAAGCCCCATGGAAGTTGAGGGAAGCCACTTTTCTAGTTGGCCAAATTTTACTTGCAATTGAATCTATTTCCTCTATAAACATCTTCATTTCTTGAAGGAAAACTAAATGTGGTTGGTTTGTCTAAATCATTATTCTAATTTCATTTTGTTTTGAAAGACTCTCTTTGAGTCCTCTAATATTCCAAGTGATGATATTCATTAATAATTGGGCTAAATATGTTGATAAGGGACTTAATATTACATTCCTCTACAAGATTTTCACCTTCTTTTACCATATGATGTTGATTAGTCTTACGACCTACCTTTTGGTTAGTATCCATATTCATTTTTTTTCTTTCTTTTTTTACCCCAATTGAATCTGGAATAGCTTCTAACCTTGAAGTATGCATATACAAAACCAAATAATTATTGGAAGGTTAAAAAAATTCTATCTTGGAATCTAAATTATTTGAAGTTTTAGCATTTAACAAATTGTTCTTCTTGTCTATGTTTTCTCTCTTATTTTTTTTGCAAATATTCAATTTCCTGGTTTTTCTTTGATTCCTTGCGTGCATATTTAAACTAAATTTATAATATTTTTACATTATGTCCTCCTCCTCACCCAGGAGGTTATTTGTGGAAATAATTCCAAATATATTAGTTGACAACATCACTTGATCCTTCATAACGATATTTTTTTAGTGTTCTTCTTAGTCATTTGAAAACCTATTAAGTTTGTGTCTTCTTTATTTTTATCTAGAATCTTATTTGGATAGACATTAGCCAAATGACCATATTAATGGCATATTCTATAATAGAAAGGAATATTCTCATAGTCCACCACCTTATTCCAAGTGTCCTCCCCAAATTGTAATGAGATATTTTGTGGAAGGGGTTTGTCGAAATCCATTAAGACACAAATTTGAGCATAAATAATGTGTTCAAATTTGAGTGTACAGTCAATAGTCATCATGATAGTTCCAAGGAACTTTTCAATTGTAAAAAATATGATTTAATTCCATAATGCAATTGGGAGACCAAAGAGTCTAACCCACATAGGTCTTGTAGAAGGCATCTTTTCTTCAAATTTAAATTTAGTGTGTCAAGACTTCATGATAATACCCACCCTTCCAAGGAACCAGGGACCCTCTTGAAATATTTTCTCTCTATCTTCATAATTAGAAAAAATAACAAAAAAATAATATTGGGATAAACAACGATTTGTGTCTCACATTGTGTTCTCTAGTATTTTGCAACCACACTTTTAAAGTAGATAGACTCAGATGGAAACCCAAGAAATAGAAAATCAATCCTCTCCAGATCTTCTATGTCATCCTAAATGTCTTCCATTTTTATCTTAACTATTACGGTTCCATTAGCTATTCTTAGACATCCTAGATTTGTGTTTTTGGGATCAATCATAGGGATTCCTAGAGGTCTACAAGAAGCCTTAAGATTAATGTTAACATTAGTCTAGGAATGTCCACCATGGAGAGGATTCCTAAAATCCATTTTTGGGGTCGAATCCTCAAAATCCTTACCATTGAAAGGGGTTTCCATAGTGGATCTATTTTGTGGGTGTTCCTTAGCATTGGGATTGCTTGATTTTTGAACAATTTTTTCTTTTCCTAAGGAAGCTTCTATTATTTTATCTACAACTTGAAACTTGTTTCTAGATATCTTTAATCCATGCCTTGGACATTGAGGAAAGGTATGATTTTTTTATTTTCCTTAGGTAAAAAATTGGAAGCAGTTTTCAATCAAGTTTGTAGAATGAATATTTTATAAATAATAGATTTCTAACACATGAATGGTCTATTGCAACATATCACATGTTTATCTTGGACAAAATTTTCAAGGATGGCTATGGATACCCTACAGTGTTTCTAAAATGATCTATAGTGTTTGGGAAATTTCCTAGAGTGTTTGGGGGTTGAGGGAGATGCTATGTAGAATTCGATCTGGTTCGTAGGGGTTTCAATGGTGGATATTGTGGATGCAACAACTACGAGGAAGGAATGTGTTAGCATAGTGCTAGGGTTTACGAAATGAAGGATGATCAACACTTTTAGATCTTGACCTCTCAAAAATGTTTTGGTATGTAATATTTTCCAACCTCTCATTCACAAAAATGAATGATATTTTATAATTTACCCTTGAACATGTTAGGGTTTTGACAACACCAATGGATGATCAAGATTAAAACATGATGAAGGGCTGAGATTGAGATTTGATAAGTGACATGGATCATGTTAAATGAATGGTCGAGATTAAGACGTGATGGGTGGCTAAGATTTATTCATATATATATATATATATATATATATATATATATATAAATAAATATAAATATATATAATATTTATATTTATATTTATAAATAAATAAATATACATATATAAATAAATAATGAATGTCTAAGATTTGATGATGTGTAGATGACAAGTGGATAGGTTTTGGTGTCTATAGATGCCCCTTTTTGTATCACATTGCGTGAAACACAATGTGGTGCAAAAACAAGAGATGCCTGGTTTGGTGAAGTAGCTTATTTTCTCGGTGCACAAGAAGATCCTAAAGATAAAAATTGTTGTTGTAGCTTACCCCCTCAATTGGAAAATGAGTGAAGAATGAATCTCACAAGACAATTGATAGAAATGTGGATGATATGAATGATGTAAATGATGCAATGAATGATTCTACTTTTGCCCCAATAGAAAAGGGGTTGTTGGAAATGTGGATGATATGAATGATGTAAATGAATGGTGCAATTATTGGTTCTGCTTTTTCCCTAACGAAAAAAGGTTTTTAACATGTGGATGATAAGAATGATGTAAATTATGTAATGAATATTTCTACTTTTGTCCCAATAGAAAAGGGGTTTTTGAAAATGTAGATGATATGAATGATGTAAATGAATGTGAATGATGATTTTTCTTTTACCCCAACAGAAAAGAGGTTTTTGGAAATGTGGATGATATAAATTATGTAAATGTGAATGATGTATCCCGATGTGGGAAATCAAAATCAAATTTGGTTGCCCTAAGTTTGGGGTGATTCTATTTTGTTGAAAAATATACCTTTTGGCATCATTGAAATGTAAAATGATGAAAATGCAAAAAAAAAATGAAAAAGTAAAGGAACCAATCATCCTAGGCTTTTGATATCCCTAGTGATTATTTGCAATTCTTGAATGTGAAAAGGAATGATGTAGTAAAATTTATTCATGTTTGTGACCCCATGAAAAATGGCATCAATGACATTTAAAAAAAAATAGTCTAAGCACAATCTCACTTGAAAAATGATGGACCAAAAATATTTTATTTTTGAACAAGAGGATATTGGATGATGATGTGGGCAAGCGTATTTATGGTGATCTACCCATCCTACCAAATTGTATGGATAAAAAATTATTGCAATCACTAGGGGAATAGATTAAACCACTAGATACAAGGTTCTCTTGATAATGCAAGTGAATTTGAAAATGTTGAATGGAAATGCATAGAATTGTGGATGATATGAATGATATAAATGAATGTGGTGCAATTGTTGATTATGCTTTTACCCCAACATAAAAGGGATTTTTGGAGAGCTGGATGATATGAATGATGTAAATTATTGTAAATATGAATGGTGCCATGAATGTGAATGATGCAATGATTTATGGGTGAAGTATATGATTTTGTGAAATTTGAAATTGTTTTGGGATATTTTGAAGCAATTTGAGGTATTTTCATGAATTTTAATCGTAAAAAATAATTAAATGCCCAAATCAATCCATGTTATCACAAAATATGATGTAATGATGTGATAAATGATTAGGATAATGAATATGGTAGTTTTGTAAAAAAATTGGATCGTTTTGAGGCATTTTGACATGATGTAGGTATTTTCGTGACTTTTAGTCACAATCAAAAATTACGCACCCAAATTGATTTGTATCATCACAAAACATAATGGATGCATGGATGGAATTTAAGGTTATTTTGTGAGATTATTCTATGTTTTGAGGCATTTTGAGTACTTTTGTAGTATTTTGGACCCAATCATCGACCAACATTTGCATCATGCACAGATGCGGTAGAGCATCTGCCACTTGGCAGATGTACGGGAGCATTTGAGTGTACTAGGTAAATGCCCTAGGGTGTTTAAGTGCACCAAAATCAGCTATAAAAAGGCTACAAGGGTGAAATTCAATTTATTCTTACATTTGAGAGTTCGAGGAGCAATGTTTGAAGAAGATTGAACAAGTGAGGTGATGACAATGGAGGGAGTAGATGTGGTAGTAGGAGTTGAGGCGCAGGTGGTGGAGGTAAGTGCCCTTAGCTCTCTTGTTTGGATTTTGCAATGTGTTTTTTATTATGCAATGAATGTAATGGTAATGTGTATTTGTTGTTGTGTTGTGTTGTAGTTGAGGATCTTGGAGGCTCGATATCGGTTCTCACCCATCATACCAGGGGTGAGAAAGGTTCTAAAAAAGTACCACTAGGATTGGTTGGAGTTGGTGGGATTGGAGGGGTGTTCCCGGATTAAGGTGGTGAAGGCTGATGAGGGGTACCTCTCTACCTTGGAAGAGATATGGGATCTTGATAGGGGGATGTTCTAGCTCCTAATATGGGAGATGGCGATGACACTAGAGGACATGTACCTCATCTTCCAAGTACCAATGGAGGGATTGCATGTTCAAGTTGGGAACAATTGGGAGTATGAGATGAGGAATATTTTTTGTGATGGGTGGAGGTATGTAAACATTTGATGTGGAGGGATCAGGTACCTAGAGATGTATGTGGAGAGGTGGTTGGAAGCACTGCTAACCTTAGTCATGTTCCTACTGGTGAATGTGTTTGTGCCCAACAACACTGACTATTGGTCCCCATGGAACATGATTTGATTGGTGTTTTATATGATCGATGAGCCTCAAGTGTATGCATTGGAACCTGTGCTACTAGCACATACATACTTGAAGCTATATAAGGTGAATAAGTAGGGTGGAATGGGTTGGGCTACAGTGTGATGCTATAGATATAGGGCTGAAAGTATGTTTTATTTGAGAAATTATGAGATTGGGTAGTATGGGAGGAGTGAAATAATGGATCCTATAATTAACATGGGGCCCACAAGATAAAATAGCCAATAGAAACCACACATGGGGAGAACTCCACACTCACCACCATCAAGCGATGCTCCCATAAGAGAGGATGAAGCATATGGTTGGGCCATGATTCACTCATTTTAGGTACTAAATCGTGGTTCACCTACTTCCACTTGGGAATTTCACCCAAAATCCTGCTTCCAGATTTGCAAAGCTCTATGTGGGTGTTTTTCTTTATATACCACCATGAGGACCATTATGGGATACATGTGGGATAATCACTCAAGACTCTCACAGTAGATGGCAAGCAACTGAGGAGATACAACCGATTCATCTTGGTTGTAGTGGCTAAGAGTGTACATATTTATGGGTAGGGTTGACACCATATCAGGTGTACTATAGGCCATGGTGGAATTCTAGGTGGTCCAATTTTGGAGAGTAATTGTGATGGGTTAGGCAAGCGATATGGGTGGTTGGGTGGCATGCAAGTGATGTGGAGTTGATCCAATTCTCATGGGTGTTTCAGGAGTTCAAGATACAATAGGGGGTACCTTATAATCTAGTGCTATATAGGCATAGAGTTGATGAGTTGAGCCTACCTTGTGTGGAGTAGTTATGGGTGGAGTATGAGGATAATGAGGAGATAGATCTCCTAGATGTGGATGATGTTAGGACCACCACAGATTATGATGCATAGCTTTCTTCATAAATACCATGGGTATTGAGTAAGGTGGTTGATGTGGGTAGCATGTATGATGGGGATATAGTAGTGGAGGTCGAGGAGACTCCCTAATGTTAGAGATGTCACTAGTTAAACATTCAAAGGAGGTGGATGAGGGTGATATCAGAGTAGCCTCCAAATATTGGAGGTGATGATGAGGGTGGGGATGGTATGTAGGAGCTTCAAAAGAGATCTCTTGGTCAGAGTGAGGAGTGGGCTAAGCTCTAGGTTGAGTGGGATCAACTTTTATAGATGGTGGTGGAGTGATATGTAGTGATAGCATCTCAAGATATCGAGAATGATCAACTACAAGTGAATCTATAGGTACAAATTGTGGTAGTTGGAGGAGAGGATGTGATAACGAGGCTCCAAGTAGAGTTATCATATAGGGACACTCATCAAAGATAATATGTGCTACACCTTTGATCCTAGGAAGACTATCTTCATGATATTTAGGATCTCCTTATGCAGCATGGCATTGTACTGCTAGTGTGTCCTTCCTCCTCTATATCTAGGACTATTAGGCATAGTGACTCTAGATGTAGTGACTCTAGGTCTAGGGCTCCATTAGGATCATAGAGACTCTAGGTCTACCTATGGGTGTTAGCTAGTATCATGATGCACTTTTGTATATGATCCTTGGTGCTCCATTGTATATAGCCTTCGAGTGTTCATTGTATATGTGATCTATATATATACATGGCCTTTATTTTTGTGTATGACTTTATGTGAATGTTTGTGTGAATGCATGTGTATATGATGTGATGGATGACAATGTAATGATGATGTATATGAATTGCGATAATGCAAATGAACTAAAGCTCTAATGATAATTTGTAGTAGTTTAGATTTTGCTTGACCATATTTGTTGTTGTTGCTTAATAAGAGGCACCAAAATGGTGGCACGTGAAATGGAAGATTCATGTAAAGATGTGATAATCATATGGATGTTATTTTAGCTTATGGATGGTAGATTTGAAATTATTTTATAGACTCAAATATCCTAGTGATTTCAACTAAACTCACTAAGTTATGTCTAATTTATCCAAGACCAAATGTGTGTGCAGTGAAATGATCATTTAGCAATCATGAGCATGGTAATGATTCAAGGTAATCAAGAACCAATGTGTGTGTAAGTGAGTTCATTAACGCATCTTGAGTAAATTGAGATGAAATCTATCATGGAGGAGATTGGGAAGCTAGTTTATCCTTATGTACGATTAGAGGTCTCTTCAAGAAATACATGTCACCATGCATGAGTGTACTCCACTACCATTCAGGAATATATAACCCTGGTGGAGGTTAGCTCCATAGTCCAATGATATGATCTCTAAGCTTTGGGAATCATACTACCTAGCTATTTGGATGAAAATGTAGTTCTATCCTTACTACTTGATGATCTGTGGTGTGTGGTTGGTAAAAGAGAGAGATTTGGAGAATCATATTCTCTACCTAGGTGTGATGAGAATTTTACCCTATCCTTACTCCTCATTCTTTTATTTGGAAGTGTTTATAGTTGTGAAGACTACTATTTTTATTTTGGACTATGCACATAATGGTACAAGCAAAGATGAATTTTTCGCTTCGGGATTCAACCCAGTCATGGTGTTATCTCTCTTTGATACAAGATGTTTTTAATATGCATGAAATGTGTTTGGTTCAAGAATGTTAGAGTCAACTCCTAAAACTCAAAATTTTCCTTAGTGAAAATGTGCCTTGGTCCTAGATAAAATTCAACATGTATTGGAGCTTTCTTGAAACACTAGGAGTGGATGAGTGACTGAAAACACCTAGGGGTAATAGAATGATAGTTCAAATGATGTCATGGCTTATGAATTATGGAAATGGGGTGTATATTAAATCAAGGGTGTCCCTGATTAAGGAAAAAATACTTTTTGGATTAACAATTATTCAAACTAAACAAATGACCATTATTATGGTGGGTGGAATATACTGAAATTATAATGAATGTGAGTGTGCAGTGTGAATGTAGAAAATGTAGTGTGTATGGATGAATTGATTTTTTTTAAGCCATGTATATATACACATATATGAATTGCATTAAGCATAGAATGCTCTCAATTGGATGATGTTTAATGGTTCAGACTCTTATAATCCCTATAAATTGGCAAGCCTATAAGTTTTGTGACCCACTTTTTGTTTGACAATGTATGGACCTAACCAATTTGCTGCAAATTATCATGAAGATGCGATAATGCATTGGTGTTTTGTTGATTCTCTTTAAGGATAATATTTCCTACTTGGAATTCACATAGATGGACTTTGGCATTGTAAGCACCCTTAAAATGATCCTAATATACTCATAAATGCTCCAAGGAATTGATTCACCTTTCATAAAGGAGTGTGAGTTGGTCAAGATGTGCTTGTCTAGCATTATCATCATCTATGAATTCTTGTAATTAAATACGTAGTGAGGGGATATCGAGCATAAGGGGCATGATGGCTTTGACACCATAGACCAATGAAAATGGTGTTGCCCCAATAGGCATGTGGATGCTTGTTTGATAAGCCCATAATGCCAAGGGGATCTAAGTATGCCAATCTCGATGATTTTATTTGACTAATTTCTTGAGAATAGCAATCAAGGTCTTATTGGTTGCCTCAACTTGTCCATTTATCTATGGGTAATAAGGAGTCAAGAAACTATGTTGGATATTATATTTTTTGCAAAGTGCTCAAACATCCTTGTTTTTGAAAGACTTGTCATTGTTAGAGATTATTTTTGAGGGGATACCAAAGTGACAAATGATATGTTGAAGTATAAACTCCATAATTTTAGGTCCTATCATACTGGTTAGAGGAATTTCCTCGACCCAATTTGTGAAGTATCTAGTGGCAGTGATGATGAATGTATGTTATCTTGAGGAATGAGGAAATATTTTACCAATCAAGTCCAAACTCCATTGTGAAAATAGCTAAAGGCTTTGAATATATTATAATGCTTGTGATGGCACATGAGTTAGATTAGCACGTTGCTAACATTGTTGAGTTTTCTTGACATAAGTGCAACAATCACGTTCTATGATGGGCCAAAAATAACCCATGCATAAGATACACTTTATGATGGCCATTCCACTAAAGTGACCACCACAAGTACCATCATGAGCTTCTTATATTGCTCTTTTTGCCTCTGTAGGATCGAGATAACAGAGGATAACTCCATCATAACCATATCTATACAACATGTCCCTTAAGAGAGTAAAACAAGCTACCTTTTTCTTGAAATTTTATTTGGGAGTCCATGACATTTCATATGGGAGTGTTCCAAACTTGATAAAGTCTTTTATTTGACTAGACCAAGGCTCATATGGCTCAACATGGATAAAGCAAACATCCTTATCATCTTTAGATTCAGCATGATAAATTTTATATTTAGAGATTGTTGCGATAATTAATGGTCATATCTCTCCTACGGAGTTCTTTGGAATTAATGATCCTATAGAGATCATCACATTTGCAAATCGATTAGTTGAACGAGGTAAACAATCAATCTCATACCAATAAATTTTTTTGAGCAATTTCATTGCTACTTCATGATAAAGTTTTAATATTGGTTCTTTGCATTGGTATTTTTCATTTACTTGACAAAATACAAGTTGGGAATTGCCAAATATTTTGATACACTTTATTACCATAGGTATGGCTACTTTAAGTCCTAATATTAAGGATGCATACTCTATATTTTTTTTTTGCATGGGAAATCATGTTTTAATGATAAAGGAATAGGTATCCCTTATGGTGTATGAAATATGAATCCTACATCTTGTCCTTTTTCATGCTTAGAACCGTCAAAAAAAAGTGTGATATCCACATCCTCTTCAAAAATGACATATTACTCTTGTTCAATGACGATGAATACTGAGTGATTTAAGAGCTCAATAATAAAAGGTTGATCACTAGAAAGTGGAGCTTCCACAAGAAAATTGGCTATCAGCTGACCTTTAATGGATTTTTGACTGATGAACTCAATATCAAATTCCATTAGAAGCATTCTCCATTTTGTGGTGTAGGTTTTTTTGGAATTACAACACATCATGTAACTCATAGGGTTTTCACGAGCTATGACATAAGTGGTATGACTTAGCATGTACTATCTAAGTTTTTTAGTGGTAAAAACTAGTACTAGGTACATTTTTTCTACATAAGCATATCTGGTTTCATAGCTTACTAGTGTTCGACTAATGTAGTAGATTGCTAGCTCTTAGTTGTTTTCATTTTTTTGTGCAAGTATTGTTCGTAATGCAATTTTTTTTTCTAAAACATAAATATGGAAGGGGACCCTAGAGTGAGGTGATGTTAAGACTGGTAGAGAAGCCAAGTATTACTTGATGTCATCAAAAGCCTTTTAACATTATTCTATCCATGAAAATGTCACCCCCTTTTGTAGTAGGTGATTAATGGCCTACATTTGTCTAAGAGTGCAATGAAATGACGTATCGATTGGATCTTCCTTGTAAACTATGCAAATCTTTCAAGTTTATTGGGGGAGGCATATCCATAATGATCTTGACCTTGTTTGGGTCCACTTCAATGCCTCTCTTAGAGATAATGAATCCTAGTAGTTTTCCTAAGGTGACACCGAAGACACACTTATTAGGGTTCAATCTTACATTATGCTCTAGAAGTTGATCAATTTTTTTTCTAAGACATCAATGTGCTCTTGTAGAGTTTTGGATTTGATCAGTAGATCATCAACATAGTCTTCAATGATCTTATGCATATAATTATGAAAAATGTATGTCATGACATGCTGATAAGTGGCACCTATATTTTAAGGCCAAATGACATTACCTTGTAATAAAAAATCCCCCAAGGTGTTGTACATATTATTTTGTGTTGGTCATCAGGATTGATTTGAATCTGATTATATCCTTAAAAATTATCCATTAAAGATAGAATTTCATGTTCAATGCAATTTTTGACAAGAGTATCAATGTTTGATAGAGGAAAGTCATCCTTAGGACATGCTTTGTTAAGATCTCGAAAGTTAGTGCAAATATGAATCGTCCCATTAGGCTTACGAATGGGTACCATGTTTGATAGCCATTTAGGATAGTTAATGGGTTGGATGAAACCCACGTCTAATAGCTTTTAAAGCTCTTATTTTACCATGAAGGCAATGGTAGGATGTAACTTTCTCAATTTTTGTTTGATCGGCTTAGCATCAGGATGTAAGGTTAAGTTGTGGACAACCAAGTTAGGGTCAATACCAAGCATATCTTTATAGGACCATGCAAATATGCCCTTATTTCTCTTAAGGAGAGATATCAATTTCTCTAGTTCATAATAAAATAAACTTTTTCCAAGTTTAATTATTTGTGGATTGTCCACATCTGTACTAAGGTTCACATCATATATTAAATGGCCATGTCTAAAGTTTCCTCAAGATGATGGGGTGTTGGAATTAGATGAATGTCATCATGACATTGTCAAACTCTTTGGGCTCAGTATCTTCCATTTCTTCCTAGAAAACAATAATAACTAAGGGTGACAATGAAGGTGAAGGTGAAGGTGAAGGTGAGGGTGCAGGTGACAGAGGAATATAAGTAGTAGAAGCTTTTAACAATTTCTCAAAGAGGATGAATTCAAAAAAGGATGGTTGTGATGAAATTCATTCCATATCAATGAGGCTTATGTCAATGAGAATTGGTTTTGCCAAATCGTATGGATTATAGAGTGGTGTGAATAATTCAATAGGATTCATTTTGACTTAGTGGAATATGGTGGTTGGCAATGTGAAGGGTGGTTTATACTACCTCTTGGAATCGATAAAATAACCTTGAGAACCTGGATAACAGCAAGCAACACAAATAAATGCAAATGATCGGGACATACAAATGCAATGCAAAGATTTTTGTAAATTTTTTTGTTATGTACATATGTTACATCAAGTTGTTGTGAGGTGATCAATGAAGTGGAGGTGGTGGTTTGTCGGTAGGCTCAACTCACTTCCTTGGTAGAAGCAAATGAAATATGGGTTGATGGATGGGGAAAATTAAGAGATAATACTCATCCTATTTAGTGAATAGTGTGATTGGGATTGATTCATCTAAAGTTATCAACATGACGTTGTATTCTTCATATAATTTCTCAAAGTCATCATTGTGATTGGTTTCCTCTTATGAATCTAAATGGAGGCTTTGAAAATCTTGTTCAAAAGAGGAAGTGGAAGAATGTGAATGGTAACCCAAGCCTGAATGGTCATGCGCTTCTCGATATTGAGGTTCAATGATGTCATGCATACCCTGTTCATGTTGTTCTAGGCCATATCCTTTCCAATTAACATGATTAAAGTATCATTATTGGAAACCGCACATGTGCTCTATATTGGCAAGGACTAGCTACTTAGATTTGGCCAGGGAAAGTGGATCGAATGATGAATTGACCTCCTCATATATGAAGTTGATTATGTTAAGTTTTGAACCCATGTGGTACACTGCTCCTATAGATAAGGGTGGGTCATGTGGATAACCATAATCCCTAACACTTTGGATACTAAGGGGTGTAACTATGCCATCTTGAACCACGTACTCACCAATGCTAGGGGTAGCGAGGTGGACTACAACTTGTGTGGGTGATGATATGGATGGATTGGATGTGAAAATATGAGGCTCATGTGTGGCTTGTGGCTCTAATTATGGGAGAGATGTATGTTGAAATAGCATATCACAATATATCAAATCAACTTGTGAAACATCAGTTGATGGAGATGAAGATGAATTTGGCTAATGAATTTGATGGATGATTGATGATTTTGGTATGGATGAGATGATAATGGGTGTTTGTGGATTTGGTTGGATGAATGATGATGTATTTGGTAGTTTGGATGGTGTGGATTATGTAGAGGGATGTCCTCCTTATATGGATGTTGGTGAGGATGATTGTGTCCAACCACATGTACATGTTGTCGGTTGTGATGATGGTTGGGATGTGGAAGTGAAAGCTTGATGTGAACTGGTGATGAGGAGTTCCTCTAGAATAGGTGCTTTATATAAATAATTGTGAAGTGAAGTGGATGTTGTGGTTGATGGGACTAAGGATAGGTGAATGGATGGAAGTGTGGATTCATATGGGTTGGAGATGAAGTTGTAGTATTTAAAGGGTTTGATGTCTGCCAGTATGTAATGAATCTACCCCTCATGTACATATTTCAAATGTTGATGTAGTATTGAGGGGACACACTTAATCTCCCTTATCCAAGGGAATCCAAAGAGTACATTGTAAGCCATGTACCCCTACAGGATATGAAACATAGTGTATAATGTCTTAACCCCCACTATGGTCTATGGGTAATACCATAGTGCCAACTGTAGTGCATAGAGCACCATTGAATGCTCGTAAGGTGAAAATGGGTTTTGTGATGTGTGAAGGTGGAATATTAAGATGTTTAAGGGTTGAGGTGGTAATGATTTTTATGGTGGATTTGGTGTCAATCAACACTCATTTGAAAGGCTTCCTATCAACTTGATCCATGATATGTAATGGAGGATCTGGTGATTCTGATGATATTAATTTGATCTCAAAATAAATGAATGTGATAGAGGGCCCCATACATGTTCGAATACTCCCCAAAAAAATTTTAAAGGCATTAGCATATTGAGATTGAAGTTTAATGGAATTTAAGATTTCTATTAACTCCTCATGATGTGGGGGAGATTGTTGTATAAGCTCATAGATCAATAGTTTTGTGGAAGCCATTTTGAGACTAGTTGTTAATCAACTACTTAGCATGATGATAGGCCTTTGTGGATGAATTAGGGGATGAATAGGTTGGTATGGACAACTTGGAAGGTGAATTAGTTGAGATGAATTGGCAAAAAATGAATGGGTGGAGATGAATTAGTAGGTTTTGGAGACACATTTGCTTGAGGTGCCATGGGAGGTTGACCTATTTGAGGTTGTTCATTTTGGTGATTGGTGCTTATTTGACCTTGGGTGACTACATGGATAGCCCCCATAAAACCTTGGTATTTTTGCACATGATTGACTTGGTTAGGGGAGTCATGGTATTTGATCCCCATGTTGTCTGTTGTGGTTCCTCATGATTAGAAAGTGGTATTTGGTAGATACTAAGATTTTGATTTTGTTGTGCCAAGGGACTATCCAAATTACTAGCCCCTAGGTCTATCAAGTCTTACACCATGTTTTTAAATTAAAATTAGTTACTAATGTCATGCCCTTCTATCGATGGAAAGGATAAAATAGATTCTCCTTATAGCTCTTGCAATGTTTGGTTGTATTATCTAGTTTAACTTCAAGCAAGGTGATAGCATTAGTGTCATACAATCTATGAAATATGGAATTATATAATTTAGATAAAGGTGTGTAGGTGTGACCTTGTCAAATAGATTGTTGATGACGATGGTTGTCCATAGTTACCACTGTGTTATGAAATTATTGTGGTGGGGGAACCACTTGATAAGAAACATTTTGTAGTTTTTGCAATTATGGTTGTGGTTGGTGTTGACCATGGGGTTGTTGAATCATTTGGGGTTGACTCAAAACCACTTGATTTACTTATCCTGGTTTTTATTGGCTAGAATAATTTTCTTTAAATTGGCCCTTATTTTGCCATTCTTTTTTCTTTGATTTTATATCACCCTATTAAATTTTTATTTCTTTGATGATGAGGGCCTAGCCAAGATCTTCATCGAATGTTCTATATTGTTGTAATTGTAGTAATAAGGATATAGGTTTTAGATAACTCCTTACAAACATTCGTGTCAATTTTTACATTGGTAGGGAGAATGACAACTTGATGATGATTTCCCTCCAATGGTTTTTGAATTCATAGATCGACTCTTCAAATTATCTGAGATTGTAAAAGTTGGTTAAGGTAGTTTTCTTGTGAACGTTGAGGGAGAACCTTCCCAAAAAAAAATCGTAAATTATTCAAATTTGTAAATAGTATGGTATGGCAAATGATCATACCAATATAAGGTATATCCCCTAATGTTTGAGGAAAGGTTCAGAGCATTAGAGCATCATTCTCTTGGATTCAAAAACATGAATGAATGAATGTTTTGATGTTCTCTCTGGGATCCTCAGTCCCCTTGAACTTTTCAAACATCGATAGTGTAAAGTCTATTGGATAAGGTGGTGATGGTACTAAATAATGAATGGGTTGATTAATAAACTATATCAATGTAGGTTTCTGGTACATCATACCAAGAGTATGCATAATTAAGATATCAATATGTTGTTGCAAGGCTCGGTTTGGGTCTTCCATATGTGTGTAGGAGCCCTGGTTTGTTTGATGAGTGTGTTATCTTTTGATGCAACATGTAATGGGATAAAACAATCACAAGATGTAGAATAATAAGAAAGAAAGTAAATCTATGAGATGAATGAAATATGCTATAAATAGAAATGACAAAATTGATTACAAAGTAGCTATGGAGGAAATGAACACTCCATGATCTAGTCTATCACTCATGAATGAGATATGATCTTATAACTCACACACTCTCTACACTACCACACTCTAACACACTATTACTCTCTACCACTCTCTCTACTATGATATCTATGGCCCTTTATATAGGAAGATAGGTTCCTTGACCAACACTCTACCTAGATGTACAAGGGATATCTTGCACATATATAACTTGCACATTGACACTTGTGCATTTATTACATTGCATGAAGTAACTATATAACTTCCCCCTAAAGTATTCTAATGTCCTAAATACGTACCAAGAAAGGTACATATACATAACCCAAATGATGTAATATAATCTATTTCTAACACCCACCTGTATTACAATATTTAGGTATTGAAGACTTTAGTATTCAATGTGGATCTTCCTCTATTGAATGATATTTGGCTTGTTTAGGTTCATCATATTTGTATTCTATCTAGCCACCTTTATTGTTCTCTTTGCAAGTATATTCATTTGGTTTTGATTGTTGATGGCTGAGTAGAGCATGGTGCACTTGTCCTCTCATCTTCTTAATTTTGATTCTTCTATGCTTACCTTTATGGTGTACTAGTTCTTCATTTCTTCAACCTATTCCTTTTAAAATATGTTAGCATAGTTTTGAAACATCATAATATCTTGTGATATTTTCATTATATCTAGGATATATGTATTTCCATGCATTGATCCTATTGCTTTTATTTCACCTTGATTCATTATGAGACATGTATTGATTCTATCCATATATCCAAAGTTGATCATATAGTTATCTTCTACTAATTTTCTTACTAAAATGATATTGAATGTTAATCTAGGAACATACAATACTTTTTGTTGTAGAAGATTTGGAAATTATCTCCTAGGTGTCACACATCCATATCCATGTATGGTATAAGTTTGGCTATCTACAATTCTTAATTTGTAGCCTTTGGCATATTCAAGACAGTCAAACCATTGTATATTTCCTATCATATGATGACTAGCTTCTCAGTCAATGTACCATATTTTTCATGTTTTGTAGATTGGTTTCTATTGGAGCAAATTTCACATTCATTATATGACATTCCTTTTTCCATTTGAATAAGTAGAAGAAATGAGATAGGATTTTCTTTGTAGTCTACCTTATGACTCCTTATTAGGATATATGATTCCTAATAGAAGTATATAAGCTTGATTTGATAAAAACCTTTGTTAAACCTTAGTTTTTTAGGATTTCTTATGTCTCCCTAGTAATGAGAGTATATACTCTTAAGTATTTTTAGGTTTTTTAGAAAGCTCATATTTTGCTAATGGATTTGCAACTTGATAATTTTTTATAAATACTAATATTACAAAGTTTTGTAGAATGCCTTATGACTCCCTAGTATGTTTTTGGATAAGATATAGTGCTTTTGTAAATTGTAGTTCTATTTTGGTTGATTTTAAAAAGTTTTTAAATATCAAAATCAAATTTTATTATCCTTTACTGATCCTATTGAACTAAGAACTTTTCCCAAATTTAAAGCGGTTTTAATGTTGGATTTATTTTATCTCTATTGAGAAGTTTTGAGACAATAATATTATAAATTTCAAACCTTTGAAATGTTTTGATAAACCTCTCTTTAATATCCCTTTAGTATTTAATTTAAGTGAATCTAATTTCCAATAAATTAATTTGATGTAGTAACCCTTATAACTCCCTAATTTTGGAAAAATTAGATCACAATAATATTTGACAATATTTAAGATTAATCACAAGTAGAAACCCTTGTTACTCCTAAGTTTTATATTGCAAATATTATATTAGCTTGATAAATTATTCCCTTTGAGGTATGGATTTCAATATAATTAAATTTCTCTAAGTTTTAAACCTTATAACTCCCAAGAAATGAAAGCACATAATATGTGAGTAAACCTTACCTTATATCAAGAAATAATCGATGCTAATTTCATATGTGAAATGCTGCAATATTGATGTCACTACTTTGACTATACATTCCAATGGAGCTTCTTGGAACCTAACTTCCATTTAATGTTCCAAATATGGTGCCTTTTTATATCTATGCCTTTGACATTTCTTTACTGAAGTATTGAGGGCTCTATCACCTTCTTTACATGCTAGAATTTGGCCCTATGCACATAGATACTGAAGCTGAATGCAAAGACATAAATGCTATTCTTTGAATGCTAATCATTTATGCCCTTAAATTGGAGAGGAATATTGCTTGAAGTTCCTGTTGGTTCATCTTTCATACACACCCCGTGAAGAATGAGCATAAAATACCGATAACACTTATATGGGATAAATCCCACTCACTTTAGGATCTTGTTGGTTATCCAAGGTGTGAGTTACAAAGTTGGGTCGAATGTCTATTCACTCTTTTCCACTTCTGGAATAGTTTCAAGTGGACTATCTGTTACCTTACAATGGGCTCGACCTTCATTCAATAATGTTTTAGAGGTTGTTATCTTTGTTGACAATCAGGTTTACGATGAGTTCTTTGATATAGCTCTTTATGTTTTAGCAGATTAAATAAAAGATAAATTTGAAAGAAAATAAAAATGGATCATTTAATAGTAGAACAAAGAGAGTAGGGTAGGGCAGAAAAGAGAAGCTTATCTAAGTTAGTTGCAAAATCAAAACTATCAATTTCAATTACACTATTTAACTTCACAATAGAACCAATCAAAGAGGAAGGTGTCCAGCTTTCTAAGATCACCTTCTACTAAGAGCATAAGACGGAGATAACATAGATCTGAAAGAAAATCATAAATAGAAGGGAAGTCGATGTTAACTGGTATCTCTCACAAGCAGTCTAGCTCACGTAGTGAGGACAGAGCAATTAGAACAGACCAAAACCTTAAATATTTAATTTTCCCTAGCATATAACAAACAGAGTGAAGCCTAGCAGCATATTCAATCTTGATAACACAGATTTACAACTAAAATAAATAGAACTTTAGTGAGACAAAAATAGAAGAAGGTGCACTTATCGAAATCCAAAATAGATTAGGCTCCTGGCCATGCTATCACAAAAGAATGATTTCACACCAACCCTAGGTCCAGAACAAAGCATTCAAACAAGATTTGTAGGAAATTGCTAGAATGTCTTTTATTCCAAGTTTTCGCATCCATACTTTACATTCAAGAGAAGTATATATAGACTCAGGATAGACCCTGATCTTTTCAAAATATCTTCTTCCAAATATCTAAATCTTATCATAAAAATCCCACCACCGAAGCTTTACAATATAAGGTATTTTTATATAGAGTTTTGATAAACCCTAATCACTCTGAAAATCTTCGTGTGGATCTTGCCATAAATGGAGAAGATAAGATTTGGTTTTATCTTCGTCAAATGGGCGCTGCGTGTAAATGTATCTTTATCTTTCGGTAAGCTGTCAGAGCATCTCATTAATTCTTCTGCAAAATTTGGATGAGTCATTGACTCCCGAGGCCTTCCATCCTCGCACAACTGCCTTTGTTTGGTTCGAGTCGAGATTCTCTCCCCGCCATTACTTTTGCCATAAATTTTCTCGGCAAATGTATCCACCGGAAAATTCCTTAAAGTTTGTATTTGCGGCCAGATCTACAAAATTTGGATGAGTCATTGATTTCTCGGCATCTCTTATCTTTATCTTTCGACAAGCTGTCAGAGCATCTCATTAATTCCTCGCTTGATTTGTGCCGAAATTCAGGTTTGTCTGTCTTTCTCGCCATTACTTCTACCATGAATGTAACTGTCGAATTACTTTTTGCAAAAGAAAAGCAAAGATTAGAATTAATTAATTTTCCCATTTAAATATTTCTAGGGTTTGGATCTGTGTCGAAAAGCTTTCACTTCCTTTGGATGGGTGATGAAAAATTTAAAGAATGGCCAAATTTTGCAAAATGAATATAAATCCAAACATGTCGCGATATCGCGACATTTTCTTCAAGTTACTTCTTCCTTGCTTGTGCCTTCACGAAAATGGAACATGTCGCGATATCGCGACATTTCCTCCACTTTGTCTCTTCCAAGCATTGGCCCTCACGAAAATGGAACATGTCGCGACATCACGACATTTCCTTGTCTTCATGTCTTTTAGCTTCCACCCTCGCGAAAATGGAACATGTCGTGATATCGCGACATTTCCTCCACTTTGTCTCTTCCAAGCATTGGCCCTCACGAAAATGGAACATGTCGTGACATCGCGACATTTCCTTCACTTCATGTCTTTTAGCTTCCGCCCTCGCAAAAATGGAACATGTCGTGATATCGTGACATTTCCTTCACTTAATCTCTTCCAAGTCTTGGCCTTCGTGAAAATGGAACATGTCGCGACATTGCGACATTTTCTTGTCTTCATGTATTTTAGCTTCTGCCCTTGTGAAAATGGAACATGTCGCGATATCGCGACATTTCCTTCACTTAATCTCTTCCAAGCCTTGGCCCTGAAAATGGAACATGTGAAATCGCAACATTTCCTTCACTTCCTTTTCCAAAAATGGAACATGTCACAAAATTGTGACATTTCCTTGTCTTCATGTCTTTTAGCTTCCGCCCTCACGAAAATGGAACATGTCGCGATATCGCGACATTTCCTTCACTTAATCTCTTCCAAGTCGTGGACCTCACAAAATGGAACATGTCATGAAATCATGACATTTCCTTCACTTTATCTCTTCCAAGCCTTGGCCCTCGTGAAAATGGAACATGTCGCGATATCGCGACATTTCCTTCAAGTCATTACTTCCAAGCTCTTGCCTTCACGAAAATGGAACATGTCGCGATATCGCGACATTTCCTTCACTTCATGTCTTTTAGCTTTTGTTCTCTGAAAATGGAACATGTCGTGATATCGCGACATCGGACTTGAAAATATTTTAGGGTACAATTAAATTTGAGCGAAAGTCCGACATGTCCAAAAATGGAACATGTCGCGATATCGCGACATTTCCCTCAAGCTTTTCTTCCACTTTGCAAATTCTCCAAAAAATTGTAGGTTGACTCCAGTGACTTTGTCCATCTGTATTTGGCATTTTTATATATTGGTGAAGGATCTTCCTTACTCAGAGATAATTTTAACATTTGAAAAATGAATTTTAAATTGCTCGAGAATGATCAGCTTCACATGGTGTAGAAAAATGATGAAAACTCAAAGTGCCCAAAATTTGATGAAACTTTACAAGCATCTAAATAAGCCCAAAGGGTATCCAAATCTGCAAATGGAACTTAGAAATTCATCACGGATTAAGGAAAAATGCATTTAGAAGTTTGCTGGCCAAAAATAGAAACTGCTATTGAAATCAATGCCATATGCAAGTCTACTTGGACACTTTAATATAGGCGAAGTTTGAAAAAGGGTGCAAGAAAAATTTGGAATTAAAACCCAAAAAACTCAAGAGGGTCCCTACGGAAAAATGAAAATTAAATATTTTCAAAGGATGGAATTTCATTTTTTAGTGGGGGTGTGTTGCTTCTCAACAAATGGCGATATCTACGGGGAAAATAGTAGCACTATTTAGAATCCAAAACTCTAGTTTCAAAACAATTTAGACTATGTACCATGCTTTTCCACAAATATTTTTTTTTAAATGACTTAACTACTATCTGCTAGCTGTTAAAGTTTCCCAAGGACATACTAGGTTGAACCACTTAAGGAAGATTCTGATGTACGATTACAAGTGTATAAACCTTCCTTCAAGGATGACTGGGGCTTCGAATGCTTGCTATGGATCGAACAACTATTTAGATTGTGTAGGGGAAACCGAGTAGAGCTTTGTTTACTAGTTTAGCCTTTTACAGCCCCGACAGAGTTACTCTTTAGATTTTCACGACCCTGATCTTTTCCAAATATGAGGTGGCATCTATAGCCTGGCGAACACGTTTGAGATGTATCCTTCAGGAGCCTTGGGTATGTGCAGAAAAGAGTGCCAGTTTTATGTTGGCTTGCCCAACTTTCACCTTCTCTCTCTTTTTCTTTTGAAAGATACCGATTACTGGAGTGCCTTGCTGCTTCTTCTTTTTTTTCATATTCATCGAGCAATTGATCAACTAACTATTTCATCCCAGGTACCAACAACCTCCTTGGACGCTTTGATGTAATTTTATGAATCGGATTCCCCTCTCATGACCAACTTTTCTTGGATTCCTTGGGAGTTCTTCGACCAAACAAGTATAGTAGTTTCTTTATAATCAAAATAATTGTGGCAAGAAAAATACAACATCCAATTATCTTTCTACTGTTGTTCTGAATAACAAGTAGTCCCAATTTTTAGTCCTAGCAGACCATCTCTTAAAAAAATAATTCAGAATGAAAACCCACTACTTCAACCTTAAAATAAAACAAAATAAAAACACACTAGTGCCAATTTTAAAAGTTGATTTGTGTTTTGTTGCTTAGGCAAAAGCTTCAAACAAACCAGACTTTAAAAGCTAAAGAGGAGAAAAAGGGCCACTAGTAAAGGATAAATTTGCACAGACCTCAAAAGATAAAATACCGAACTTCAAACTTTTAAATAAAACAAAAATAAAAACATACTACTTCAAACTTCATTTATAATATATACATATACACAAAATCTTTGCAATTATTCAAATGATGTAGTGGATGGAACAGCTGAGAAATAATGCTTTAGATATTGACCATTGATAGGAAGGTTCAGAAAATTACCTTCCAGGTCCTGTAGGTGAAATGCATTATTACCTAGAATTTCGGCAATCTAGTATGGCCCTATCCATAGAGGTTGCAACTTGGTGTGTTTACCTTTCTTTTCATGGGCTTTGTCCCATAGAAGCACCAGGTCTGCAAGTCTAAAGGCTTTTACTCTGGCTCTTTTGTCAAACCAGCACTTGACTGTCTCTTGGTGTCGGCTAAAATGCTCCAAGGCTTGAAGTCGTTCATCCTGCAAATTAATTAAGTCCAATATATGAGCTTCTACATCTGCATGATCATCAAAGTAATCTAAAGAAAATTGATAAGTGGGCAATTTTAGAGTAATAGGAACTATGGGTTGTGTACCATACAACAAAGCAAATGGGGAAGTCTTAAGAGCTTCTTTATGTCTTATCCTGTCAGCCCAAAGTGCATACTTCAATAGTGTGTGCCATTGTCTGGGTTTTTCTACAACAAACTTCTTGATGGCATTCATCAAATTCTTATTTGTGGACTCAGCTAGTCCATTACCTTGGGGATAATAATTGGATGAAAACTTGATGACTATCCCCCTCTGGTATGCCCACTCTGCAAATTCGAATGACTGAAAGGCCGGTCCATTGTCGCACACCAAATTCAAAGGAACTCCAAACCTAGTTATGATATTTGACTCTAAAAATCCAATCACCTCGTGGGTTGTACTTTTCATGGTGGTTGTTGCTTCAACCCATCTTGTACAATAGTTAGTGGCTGTTAAAACATACTTGTACCCTACGGATGAATTTGGGTTTATCACACCTATGAATTCAAGTCCCCATTGCATAAAAGGTTTTTCTATTATAACAGGTTGTAATGGTAGAGCTCAATTAACCTGCTTGGATGCAAAGACCTGACACTATTGGCAAGTTCTCACATGTTGATGTGCATCTTTAAACAATGTAGGCCAGTAATAGCCTACTCTCAATATCTTGTGTGCAGTAGCAAAACCTGAGGAATGCCCTACTCCTAATTTCTCATGAAAACTAGACATCACCTCGTTCACTTCATTATGAGAAATGCATCTTAAGAATATGCCAACATAGTTTTCTCTGTAAAAGTTGCCTCCTTTGAGTAGAAAATGAGCATATTTCAGCTTCAGTGCTCTTCTTTGAGTTCTATTCAGGTGAGGTGGACAAATTCCAAACCTTAGCAGATGAATGACATCTCCATACCAATCATCCACCCCAGAATCCAGCTGATTAATTTCTGCCTCTACAGGTATTTCAGCAATATGTCGGGACAAACCAAGTCCTCTGATTAATTTTGTAGGCCAAATTTCTAAGTCGTATTCTTGTAGTCTCATGGCCCAATTACCTCTTAGCTCACCCAATTCATCCTGGCTTAATAAATATTTGACAGCTAGATCAAGAACTATAGCATGGACTTTGCTCCTCAATATGTAATGCCTGAATTTCTTGACTACTCTCACCAAGGCATAGGCTTGTGTATCCAAGCGAGAGTATTTTAGCTCAACACCCTTTAAGTTGGTACTTTTGAAAGCAATTGGGTGCTCCCCTATTTCCCTTCGTTGGGTTAAAACTACTGCAAGTGTGTGTTCAGAAGAAAAAGAGTACAGGTAAAAATCTGCACTGAAATCTGGGCTCACCAGAACTGGAGCTTGCTTGATTGCAGATTTGATCTCTTGGAATGCTGCTTTGGATTTTTTTGTCCAGGCAATCTTAGCAGTTTCCTTTAGCATGTTATTTAGTGGCTTGACTATTTCTGCAAAACCAGAGATGAATTTTTTGACAAAATTAATTTTCCCAAAAAATGATCTTAACTCTTTCTTAGAGTTGGGAAAAGGTATCCCCGATATGGCTTCAACTCTCTCTGGATCTATGGAAATGCCATCTTTGGTGATTAAGTGTCCAAGGAGTTTTCCTTCGATTACACCAAAAACACACTTCTTTGGGTTTAAATAAATGCCAAACTCTCTGCATTTGTTGAATACAAATCCCAAGTGCTTTACGTGGTCAAACCGGGATTTGGAAAAAACTGTCAAGTCATCCATGTAGACAACGATGCACTTACCCATGAGACCTTTGAAGGCATGATCCATTGCACGCTGAAAGGTAGCATTTATCAATCCAAATGGCATTCTCTTGTAAGCAAAGGTTCCCCACTTGGTCGTGAAGGCAATTTTCATCCTGTCTTCCCTTTCAACCAGTATCTGGTTGTACCCCAAAAATCCATCTAAGAAAGACATCATTTCTGAACCATTCACAATTTGTAGCACATCATCCATGGAAGGCAAAGGATAATTATCCTTTTTAGAAGCCTTGTTCAAGTTTCTAAAATCCACGCACAAGCGGATTTCCCCATTCTTTTTTCTAACCGATACTAAATTGGCTACCCAAGTAGAATGTCTGATGGGAAAGATAATGGCAACACTCAATAATTTCTCCACCTCCTTCTTGATGAGGGGTTCAAAAAAGCATTGACATGCCTCTGTTTCTATCGAAAGGGTTTGCAAAACTCCTTTAAAGGTATTATATGGGTGTAAACTTTTGGATCAAAAACCTTTAGGTCTTTATAAGACCATGCCATAACATCCTTGGACCTGTGAAGGAATTCAATCATATTCTTTTTAATTTTAGGGTCACAAGCTTTAGCTAACCTAAGGTGCCTGGGATCTTCTTCAGTCCCCACATTCAGTTTTTTAGTCTCACTGCCTGCTACACCAATAGAATTTCCAAAACTTCCTCTTTGTTTAATTTGGTCAACATCAAACAGTCGCTCAAGTTCTACCATTCCTTTCGAAATTCTATTATCTTTCAAACTCATTATCCCCCTTTCATCATCAAACTATTCCAGCATAGTATCCTTTTGACCATCATCAATTATAGCATTTTCAAATGCATTGGTATTCTGTAAAAAATCTATAATTTGTTGGTCATCAAAAAAGACTTGAAAATTGTCTACGTTATCTGGAACCGAAGGACAAGGGATTAATTCGATTGAAAATTTCTTCCATTTGAACTCCTCCAATGGCTTCATATTTGTGGTTGATGAAGCTAAGACATCTGCAAGTGAATTCTCCTCTCTAGGAATGTGTGTCAAATTAAAAGCATCAAAATCCTCCATGAGATCCCACGCTCGGTGTTTATATATTTTTAGGTAAGATGCCTTGCACTGAAATTTACCTCTAACCTGATTAGCCACCAACTCTAAGTCTATGAAAACCTGGATATTTTTCACACCTTTATCTAAAGCAAATTTCAATCCCAGCACTAGTGCTTCATATTTTGCCAAATTATTTGTGCAAGGAAACTGCAAGCGATAAGACATAAAATAAGTCTGATCTTTAGGTCCTTTAAGAACTGCCCCTATACCAGAACCTTGTTTGGACTTAGCTCCATCAACATGAAGCATCCAAACTTCATTATCATGATCAATATGAGCTTTAACAGGTTTCCCCTTTTGTGCAGTTGTCAGATTATAAACCCCGATATCTACATCAACAATATTAATAGTCTCATTCTTGGAATTATACTCAGTGATCATGTGTTTATATCTAGGTTCTCTTTTGATTCTCAACTGATTTGCAACACCTTTCCAAGGTAACCACATATGTGAGAAATCAGTCGCCAAGTACCCATTCAAAGACTTTGACTAGTATCTACTCAGAAGCATTTCATATCCTACGGGAATATCTACCACCTGAATGTCAATTTTGTGTTGTGCTCTCAGCTTAGATGCTAGCTGGATGTGTATATTCTAAAGTTCACCTACCACCTTAACCTCAGTTTTATCCAATTGGATGACTCTTCTCTCAGACTTCATAGGGGTTAAACCTAACTGTTGACAGATGGCTAGAGGCATGACATTAGCTGAAGCACCAGAATCCACCAGACATTTGTGTAGATTCTTCCCAAATATACGAACAGTTAGCAGGAAAGGTGGAACTTTTGTCCTTTCTTTATACATGGCCAAGTTTGCATTTGCTATCTTCTTTCCCTTTTCTAGAGTTTTAGCGGTAGGTTCAGAGTATGTCTTAATCAAATTATCCCTTTGTTCAGTAATTTGAGCCAACTCATGAAGAGTGATGTTAGCCTTGATCTTCTTCATATCCTCCACTATATTGTATCCCTTATTGAGTGAAGCAAAAAATCCACTTGGTACTCTTGGATCTCCTCCCTTGGGTGGAGGTGGGTTATTATTTGAAGATGGATCTGGAGGAACATTATGGGAGTTGTCTGGAGGTGTAGATGTAGTATTAGGCTCCAAATTTTTGTTCCTGAGGTTATAGTTGTCCCTTCTATACTGTTGAAAGGCTTGCACTTCATCCATAGGCATCTCCACAACATTCTCTGACTCATCTAGAAAAGTGAAAGAATCTAACACCATAGTTGCACTATGTTTGGATGAACCTAGACCATCAACATTTCTTTGGTTTTCAAGAAAAACCAACTCACCAGATAAAGCTTCAAAGGCATTGCAGAACTCCAAACAATCTAATTCCCCGTGTTGAGATGTTTCGTGTATCCTACACCAGTTGGGCAAAGCCAAGTCACAAATATTCACTTCATGCCCCTTACCTTTATAATCCTTATTGGGTTCATAGGGTGGTCTAGTGAATCTATTCTGTTGATAAGGAAATCTATTTGAGTTGTCTCCGGTGGACACTTGCCTTTTGAAACTCAAAAAGTCATTTGCCAACTTCTAGACCATCTTTGAGACTTCCTCAACTCTTGTTTTATCAGAGTCTTTCTCTATATTATGTACATGTTCAGCATGTGTTACAGCCAATGGATTTCCTATTGGTGGAGTTTGGCCTGATGGCAACATCATTTGATGTGGGATAGGATTCAAAACAGGGGTATTTTGTGTAACAAAAGGAATTAGAGGAGCGTTCAAAGGTTGAGGTCCTAATTGTATTTCAAGAACCAAAGCTTCTCTATAAGCCTCTATTAGATTAGTAATATTAGCATCTCTCTTCAAGAAAATAGAGGTCACTGGATCTAGGGAATTCCTAAAAATTTCCAATGCTAGATCTGTAGTTGGCACATAATGACCCGTCAATCTACCATAAGCTTTTTGAAACCTAACATTGAAAGATCTGATAGTCTCATTGATTCCTCTCTTAATGTTGGAAAACTGTTGATATAACACACTAGGGTCAATCACTTCCCCAAATTGTGATACAAAAAATTTCTCTAGGTCATTCCAACTAGTAATAGAATCATTAGTGAGATTCAAAAACTAGTCGTATGCTCCCTCCTGGAGAGTGAATGGGAATAACCTACAAGCCACATCTTCATGCTGCACATTTAACAACTTTAGAGCATTTTTATATGCCACTAGATGTTCTTCTGCTATTCTAATTCCATCATGTTTGTAGGTAGGAAGATACTTCTCAAGATTTTTGGGCAAATCATGCGCTGCACTAGGAATATTCAAAGCAGTGGAACCCAACCAGTTTGCCATTACTACCTGATTAACGATGATATTTTGAGTTGTAGTTGGAGGAACTACAAGTGATGAAAAAAATTTGTTAGACAAAGACTTGGCTCTTATGAGGCTGCTTCTCCTTGGGGTTTCTAACTCAGGCACAAGGAGCTCTCCAGCTCTGGAGTGGGACCTGGTTACTCTGTAGGTAGAATCCAACTTTTCACAAACAACTTACAATCCCTAACAAATACTGAACGGATTTTAGTAGGCCCTCCTTCTAGCACCAATTTTAAATGTTGGTTTGTCTTTCGTACATACCCCATAAAGAATGAGCATAAAATACCGATAACACTTATACGGGATAAATCCCACTCACTTTAGGATCTTGTTGGTTATCCAAGGTGTGAGTTACAGAGTTGGGTCGAATGTCTATTCACTTTTTTCCGCTTCTGGAATAGTTTCAAGTGGACTATCTATTACCTTACAACGGGCTTGACCTTCGTTCAATAATATTTTAGAGGTTGTTATCTTTGTTGACAATCAGGTTTACGATGAGTTATTTGATATAGCTCTTTATGTTCTAGCAGATTAAATAAAAGATAATTTTGAAAGAAAATAAAAATGGATCATTTAACAGTAGAACAAAGAGAGTAGGGTAGGGCAGAAAAGAGAAGCTTATCTAAGTTAGTTGTAGAATCAAAACTATCAATTTCAATTACACTATTTAACTTCACAATAGAACCAATCAAAGAGGAAGGTGTCCAGCTTTCTAAGATCGCCTTCTACTAAGAGCATAAGATGGAGATAACATAGATCTGAAAGAAAATCATAAATAGAAGGGAATTCAGTGTTAACTGGTATCTCTCACAAGCAGTCTAGCTCACGCAGTGAGGACAGAGCAATTAGAACAAACCAGAACCTTAAATATTTAATTTTCCCTAGCATATAACAAACAGAGTGAAGCCTAGCAGCATATTCAATCTTGATAACATAGATTTACAACTAAAATAAATAGAACTTTAGTGAGATGAAAATAGAAGAAGGTGCACTTATAAAAATCCAAAATAGATTAGGCTCCTGGCCACGCTATCACAAAAGAACGATTTCACACCAACCCCAGGTCCAGAACAAAGCATTCAAACAAGATTTGCAGGAAATTGCTAGAATGTCTTTTATTCCAAGTTTTCGCATCCATACTTTACATTCAAGAGAAGTATATATAGACTCAGGATAGACCCTGATATTTTAAAAATATCTTCTTCCAAATATCTAAATATTATCATAAAAATCTCACCACCGAAGCTTTACAATATAAGGTATTTTTATATAGAGTTTCGATAAACCCTAATCACTCTGAAAATCTTCGTGTGGATCTTGCCATTAATGGAGAAGATAAGATTTGGTTTTATCTTCTCCATTAATGGAACATGTCACGACATCGCGAGATTTCCTTGTCTTCATGTCTTTGAGCTTCCGCCCTCGCGAAAATGGAACATGTCATGATATCGCGACATTTCCTTCACTTAATCTCTTCCAAATATTGGCCCTCGCAAAAATGGAACATGTCGCGACATCGCGACATTTCCTTGTCTTCATGTCTTTTAGCTTCCGCCCTCGCGAAAATGGAACATGTCACGATATCACGACATTTCCTTCACTTAATCTCTTCCAAGTCTTGGCCCTCGTGAAAATGGAACATGTCGCGAAATCGCGACATTTCCCTGACTTCATGTTTTTCAGGCTTTCTTCCTCGCAAAAATGGAACATGTCACGAAATCATGACATTTCCTTGTCTTCATGTCTTTTAGCTTTCACCCTCGTGAAAATGGAACATGTCGCGATATCGTGACATTTCCTTCACTTAATCTCTTCCAAGTCTTGGCCCTCGCAAAAATGGAACATGTCACGAAATCATGACATTTCCTTCACTTAATCTCTTCCAAGTCTTGGCCCTCATGAAAATGGAACATGTCGCGATATCGCGACATTTCCTTCAAGTCATTACTTCCAAGCTCTTGCCTTCACGAAAATGGAACATGTCGCGATATCGCGACATTTCCTTCACTTCGTGTCTTTTAGCTTTTGTTCTCCGAAAATGGAACATGTCGCGATATCGCGACATCGGACTTGAAAATATTTTAGGGTACAATTAAATTTGAGCGAAAGTCCGACATGTCCGAAAATGGAACATGGCGCGATATCGCGATATTTCCCTCAAGCTTTTCTTCCACTTTTGCAAATTCTCCAAAAAATTGTAGGTTGACTCTAGTGACTTTGTCCATCTGTATTTGGCATTTTTATATATTGGTGAAGGATCTTCCTTACTCAGAAATAATTTTACCATTTGAAAAATGAATTTTAAATTGCTCGAGAATGATCAGCTTCACATGGTGTAGAAAAATGATGAAAACTCAAAGTGCCCAGAATTTGATGAAATTTTACAAGCATCTAAATAAGCCCAAAGGGTATCTAAATCTGCAAATGGAACTTAGAAATTCATCATGGATTAAGGGAAAATACATTTAGAAGTTTGCTGGCCAAAAATAGAAACTGTTATTGAAATCAATGCCATATGCAAGTCTACTTGGACACTTTAATATAGGTGAAGTTTGAAAAAGGGTGCAAGAAAAATTTGGAATTAAAACCCGAAAAACTCAAGAGGGTCCCTGCGGAAAAATGAAAATTAAATATTTTCAAAGGATGAAATTTCATTTTTTAGTGGCCGTGTTTTGCTTCTCAACAGTTCCAAGTGACACATCCATTTTCTTCTTGAGGAGTAGAAGGTTCTAGAAAATGCTCATTAACTCTTTTCTTGAGCCATTGAGTAACTTGTATTCTTCATGGACAAGTGTATCTCATACACTCAATGCACTAGCCTATAGTTCGTAACTCCTTTCTTGATGAATATGAGTCCTCATGAGAGGAGCGTTAGGGTTTTACCTCAAGTGACACATGTCACTTCTTCCTTGTGCATGGACGTCTTCTCTTTTGCTACTTCAATGGATCATTTGGAGATATTTTAATCCTATAAATCTCCAAATCCTCTTTCATTTGATTTGCAGTGCTTTTTAGCTGGGATGTGGAGAAACTATTTGGAGGCTTGAGCACCAATTTTGAGTAATGCATATGTGAAGTTTGAATCACTCAAATGGTGCTTTATTTTTTTTCTTTTCTCACCTATTATACATCCTCTTTTTTGTAGACAATGTTTCTCTCAAATAACATCATTTCTTCCTTTTCTTTTCTCCTTGTCTTTTGTAGGTTTAGCCATCCAAGATGTGAGAAGAATGAGCCTTAAGAGTGGCTATTTTTTCTATGCTTGGATAGATACTAGCATACGACTACCTTCGATTGGTTTTTTTGGTGAATGTTGTGCCTTTGAGGCACCTTCAAATCTATCTTCTTTCCTTGTATAAACCATATTATGGTAGTGCAATGCAATATAATGTATTTATATATAAATTCTTTATTGCACCTTCTTTTGCACTCCTTATTTGAGGTCTGAAATTATGATTTTGTGGTAGAATATTGAGTGTAATGTAGGGGTTTTGAGGTTGTATCTTTGGTTATACACCTTCCTCTTTTTCCTTGGATATTTTAAAAATAATTCCAAGCTTGTAACCACTTGATATAGGCTCTTTTTTATGCACTATTTCTTTGTAATAGAAACCTTATTATGCTTTGAATTTGAGACTCGCCAAGTATCGATTTGATGCATCATTTGCTAATATTCGGTGGATACTTTTTTCTCCGATGCTTGGAGGATTGATGGCTTATTTTGACCACTTAATATTGTAGATATTTGTGCACTAAAAAATATCTTTAGAAACTTTGATTAATTATGATCTTGTACCCTTCTCACGAACACAAACCATAATATTTTTGAGAGCAATAGATTACTGCAAATGAATCTAATAATCTATCACTTTTAATGCGCTAAAAATTTCACCTTATCACTCCAATCAAATCTTAAAATAATGCACTTAATCAATTTATTGCAACTTAATCAAGAATAATCTGAAATGAATCTTCAAGAATTATTCTACAATTTCCTTATAAGCAAGATAGTAGGATATAGTCTTCTTTTGCTTTCCAAAGTATATGATAGGTAGTTGATAGATAGTTGTAATTCTGAAATCTAATCAACTCCTAATATGTAAATTAACCTTAAATATAACCTTTCTTTTTGCACTTCTGAAGATTGTAATTCTAATCTCTTTTTTGCAACTTTAATCCAAATTAAGGTGCTTTAAAAAATTTGATAAGTAATCCAATTAATGAATCTACTTACACCAATAATTGCTTATATTTTTTATAAAATTTGTGTAGCTCTTTTTTTGCTTTTGTAGAGGATATAGATCTTGGTGTCTAAGATCACCAAGTTGTTGCCTTGAGTAAGATCTTGCAACTCTTTGTAGGTTGTTTTAAATAACTCCTTCACCAAAAGTTGATCTTGAAATTTCTTTCACGAGCCTAAGATTTGGTGAATTATTCTCCTCTTGTGGTATCCTCCTTCTGTTATAGATTTGGATAATTTTGTGTCTCTAAAGCAGTGCCCTCTTACTGTGAGAAGTAATCTTCAAATCTCTTGGATTTGGTGAGCTTATTTTGTCTTCAAGTCTTCTTGTTGTTCTGACTTCAAGTAGGATCTTCTTCTCAATATTCTGAATATCTTAAGGTCTTCACTAGAATTCTCTTCTACTCAGATTTGGCACTCCTTGAAAAATTCTCCTTCTCTTGGTATTGTTGTTATATGGTGAAAATTGTCCCAAGTCCTTCACTATTATGGGATTCTCCTTGGTTGTGGATTTCTCCAGTGAGTTCTCCTTTGATGATTTCTTCAGTAAGGCTCTCCTAGCATTTTATTGGATGCTCGTTGAGACCTCACCAAGGCCTTTGATCTTGCATCTTATTCTAGTATTTCTTGAGATCTTATCTTCAACCTTCTACTTTTGGAAGTGTTGGTGGTGAGACCTTCTCTTGGATCTCTAATTTTACTAGTTATGGATTCGATAAGGACTCTCCTTGTCCTTCTTTTTCTTCCAAGTCTAGAAGTTCTTCAATGATATATTCTCCTGATATCTTTTTCTTTAGGTGTTGGATTGATTCTGAAGAAGATAATCTTCCTAAATTTCTTGTAGGAAGCTTTCCCAAATCATTGAATATTCTTTCCCTGCAACAAAGTATTAGTACGAAAATCTACTTTTGAATTAGATACTCACTTTTGGAGTCCTCTTCAGGATCAAGGATTTTTTGGCTTTTTTTTAGTATCAAGGCTTCTATGGCACTTTATTCAATATCAAGGATTTTGTGGCATTGTGTTCAATATCAAGGCTTTTGTGGCCTCTTCTTCAATATCAAGGCTTCTATGGCCTTTTATTCAATATCAAGACTTTTGTGGCATTTTCTTCAATATCATGGCTTCTATGGCATTTTCTTCTAAATTAAGGCTTCTATGGGCTTTTCTTCTAAATCAAGGCTTCTATGGCATTTTATTATGGATCAAGACTTCTATGTCATATTTTTATCAAGGCTTTTATGGAATTTTCTTATTTTTGTGAATTTCTCAATCTAGCAATGAAGATCTCTTGTCTCTTGACTTCACCATGATTCTTTTCCAGAAGTCTCTTTTGTAGTATTCTTCTCTTGCAACAACTAATCTCTACACTATGAAGGCACTCTGACCTTTGGGTAACAAAAAGAAATTATCCTAGATTTCTATTGTAGGAGGTATCCCAATCATCTGAGAATTAATTCCCTACAATAAAAGAAACTTCAGGTAAATTTTTCTAAATCTCTTAGATGAGCTTCACTAGTTGATTCATCAAATTAGTGGATCAAATGCTAAGTCCTAGTCTTCATGAGTTTTCCTACAACTCTATGGAAATACTCTAGCCATATGCAATCTCAATATTTTTGAAACTAAGATTTCAGTCATCACTTGTGGCTCTCCCTAATTCTACCACCTAGACTCTTCTAAGATTTTTTTACAGTGACTGGTCCAATGGCGTGTTAGGTTGAAAAAAATATCAGGGTCAATTATAATGGTGGTTTTCCTATTGATCTACTATATCTTGATCTACCGTAGCTCTGATACCACTGTTAGATTTTGATGCAACATGTAATGGGATATAGTAATCACAAGATACATAATAATAATAAAGAAAGTAAATCTATGAGATGACTAAAATATGCTATAAATAGAAATGAAAAAAATGATTACAAAGTAGCTATGGAGGAAATGAACACTCCATGATCTAAGCTACCACTCATGAATGAGCTCTGAGCTTATAGCTCACACACTCTCTACACTACCACACTCTTACATATTGCTACTCTCTACCACTCTCTCTACTATGCTATCTATGTCCCTTTATATAGGAAGATAAGTTCCTTGGCCAACACTCTACATAGATGTACAAGGGACATCTTGCACATATGCATCTTGCACATTGACACTTGTGCATTTATTACATTGCTTAAATTAACTAGATAACCTCCCCCTAAAGTAATCTAATATCTTAAGTATGTACCAAGAAAGGTACATTTACATGATCCAAATGATGTAATATAATCTATTTCTAATAGAGTGTACAGAGGTGGGGAGTGTAAAGTGATGAATTATTGGGGTGGAATATGGTATTGATGGCCTCATGGATTGATGGGTATCTGATGATGTTGGGTATTTTGTTGATATTGGTGGTGGAATGACTATTGTTAATGCAAATGGGATGAATTTTAGGGGATGTGAATCTGTTGGGTTGTGTAAGTGGTATTTATGTGGTTGAATAGAGGCATAAGTATGGTAACCTAAGAATATTGTGATACCCAAGGTGGATCGATGGTGAAGAAAGTATGTTGGTTGGGAATGGAATGGGGTTTTAAATATGCTACTTGTGATAACTATTGTGGGTAAGAAAGAGCATCTTGATGGTCCATAAGTAATTTATTGAGATGTTGAAATGCTTGCTATATGGAAATTTAAAATGTAGATTGTGTGGTTGTGGTGGAAGTGGATGTAGGTATGATATGAGTGATGGAAATGTTGGTTGAGGTTAATGGAGGGTAGGTTTCAAAAGGAATCACAACTGAATAAGGGATGATATATGGAGTAGTGGATGGAATCTGTGAAGCAACATTAACTTGTGCTTTGTAGAGTGGGTTGGAATAGGTAGTGGTGTAGGTAATTGGGATGGAGGTGCTTTGGTTACATTGTTGTGGTGGAATTTGGTGTGAGGGTGATGATGTTGCCTCAAAAATAGGCTTGGTGCAGACTTGGTAAAAAAATTTAGGATGTGAGTGACCAATATCCTACTGAGAAGAAGGAACATGTCATGGTGAAATATGAAGTGGTTATGGAATAGGATTGGTTGGTCTTAGACAAGCTCCAACTTTATCCATGTTTATGTAGGTGATGTAAGGATCAGTGAGTGTGGATGTGTCAGTTTCTATAAAGGTAGTGTAGATAGCCCTTTGTATCACATCTACATTAAAAGTGAATATTGTGTGAGAAAGACCAATAGACAAGACAAAATAGCATGTTTGTGCCACACTAGCTAGGTTAGCCATAAAAGTGATTAGCAAAGGAGTGGAGCACTCCATGGATGAGGTAGGTACCTGACTCATGGCTCTGGCTTGATTTTTGGTCAATACCATAATCTATAATTAGGTAGGGGTAGATAATGTGTGGGATGTGTATAAATGAGATGATAATGAAAAACGCATAGATCAAACAAACAGATGTATCCTATGCCTTGCAACAATGTTTTTTATGTTGATTTTTTTTTTTTTTTTTGATGTTATGACTCCCTAAGCCTAATATAACTATGTAGGGTGGATAGGTGTATTCACACTCACCTCTCTAATATTAAATGAAATATGAATGGTTTAAATGGCTTTCTAAAGTCAAGAGTGGGGTATTTTTTGGTGATGAAGTCTAGAAAAACCACTCATGGGCTACTATTGGTATCTATGGGGTGAGCCAATGGATGGAGATGAATCCCACCATAATTGGTCTTGATCAGTGGTTGATGATGAAATACAACTCACTAATGTTGAATATGAATAGTCCAATGTGTGTGAATTCCTTCTAATTTTTTGTTTTCTATGGTGTTTTTCTTAAAGATAAAATGTGAAGAAACCCTCTTTCACTCTACTAAGTTGGTGACCAGGAACACTAATGCCAAGTATGAGGTCCTCAAAAGAGTCTAGGGTACATCAATTAATATCCACTATGAATAAACAAGTGTTTCCAATAGTGGAGGGTTCACCTAGCTCTTCTACTATGAATCAGTAAGTGTTTCCAATAGTGGGAAGAAGCGTGAGCACAAGTGACTTGTTCTAGCCTAGAAAAGTGAGAAGTGGGAAACTCAGCCTAAAGTGCAACTAATATGCTTTTTAATTTATTGCACATAGTACACAAGGAATAAAGCAAAAACACCATGAAAAATAGCAAAGACTTGAATCAATTGTAGTTAATGTCTAATGCAACTAGAAATGAATGCATAGGTGCAAATCTACCCCTATATGCAAATCTATATGATTCTAAAAATGCACTTTATTTTCTTTCTTTTTTAATTTATTGTAAAATAAAAATACCTACGAATGCCTAGAATACCTAAAAATGTATGATATATTACTTTTTAAACAAAATAATAAACATTTTTTTCTTTTTCTCTTTTTAAAAAGCAAAAAAATAAGTAGGGTTTGAAAAAAACTTACCAAAAAGCCTACATATTCTTCTCCTAACTTCACGGATGCAGTGCCAACTATCCCAAATACTTAGTGGCATCTCTTGTATACGGTGTGGTGTCTCTTAGACTCAGTGAGGTATCCCTTATATGTAGGAAGGCACATGCACAACCATAGATCGAATCCCATAACTTCTAAAAACCCTAATTTTGGATTTTAGCAATTTTTACGTGATCATATTTTGTAAACCTGTAGTAAAAACACAAAAAAATGTAGATCAAAATGAAAGCATGAGATTCCGAAAATAAAAGAAACACTATGCACGAAACAAAGAAAAGAGATAAATAAAAGAAAGACGTATTAAAACACAGCCCTCTTTATTCAAATTTCTTATCCTCGGTTACATGGACGTCTCCTCCCTTTTTAGGGGTTAGGAACGTTAAGTGGACTTCTGTTACAGTTATGCACATTGATCTTCTTTCCGCATGCCCACATGCAAAGTGGGCGGGCAAACGTACTGCCGTCGCTGGTGTTAATAAGTCCTTGCTAGCTGCTGCTTATCCTGCGTTCAGAGACACAAGAAAGATGTTAGTAGCACCTGTAATAAGAAGACAGAACTTTTGACTTTTAAAATCAATGAGAAATACATGCAAAGATGGATCGGATACGTGAATAAAACGACTCAGGCTTACCCAAGTAAACATTCGAAAAACTTAATGTAAGATAATATTTAAGTCACGTGATTAAATGCAAAATGAACTAAAGCAGCAATATCACGATGATTTATATTCGATAAGCTATATAAGCATGACAATACGTGATATACATTTTCTGAAATCCATATTGTGAAATACATAACAGCATACAGTATAACATAGACGTAAAACATAAGCTGTTTAAATGCTTGTTAATTTTGCAGGATATATAAAAAAGAACAGCATATATTACTTTAACTAAAAATGTGCCTGGGGTACCCAAGCGGGCCGCCCCGTCAAAAATCGACTTTGGCGCCAATCCGATAAGGAAAGGCCCAGAATCGTTTATATTGAGTGTTGTCGTCGAATTGGTAGAATACTGTGTCTACTGTCGGGTATGAAGGTTCGGCTTCACCCTCTGAAAGCAACCCACCAACCTCTCTTTCGTAAGAGATTCTGGGTGTGAGGAAGGTAAAATCGACTGATGCAATCGGGTCGTAAATGAACAGCACTTCGTTGTGTTTACAAAATGCTTCGTGGTCCCTTTTTTACATTGCATTGAGCTAGTTTTTATAGAAGATTCCGCTTCTAAAATATTAACGTCAAAACCCTAAGTCTGCAGGTGCCGTTGAGATTTGACCATTGTCAGATGATTTATGAGACATGGCCCGTACAGAGATTATCGTCGGGAACTTACATCAGCAGTTATGAGGCATGGCCTCGGACTGGATTTGTTGTTGAAACTGTTCGTCTCATTATTGCAGTTGGTGAAGTCCGCCGCTTAGTTAAAATCCGCTTTAAATTGCTTTTGACTGATTAAATGTCTTGAATGCTGACGTGTCGCCTCTGATTGGTCGAATCTGCCGTTCTACAGACCCACGGGGTCTCTTTGAAAAGGGGCACGTAGGGGTGCCACGTGGCGGTCATTCCTTGGATGTGGCGGCCACGTCAAAGTCCGCCTTTGATTGGAGAAGTGTTTGCTGCCGAAGTGTCGCGATATCGCGACACTTCGGCCGAGGTTCCCCTTGGGCCAAAGGTGTCGCGATATCGTGACGCGTGATATCGTGACACCTTTGGCCGAGGCTCCCCTCGGGCCAAAGGTGTCGCGATATCGCGACGCGCGATATCGCGACACCTTTGGCCGAGGCTCCCCTCGGGGCCAAAGGTGTCGCGATATCGCGACGCGCGATATCGCGACACCTTTGGCCGAGGCTCCCCTCTGGGCCAAAGGTGTCGCGATTTCGCGACGCGCGAAATCGCGACGTCTAAGGCCAAGGTTCCCCTTTTTGCTAGGTTTGCCTTAAAGTTTTGCAGTTTGCTTAAGACTTGAAGTTTGAAGGTTACGGTTTGTTAAAGGCTCACTTTAGATTGAAGGCTTGTTTAGGATTTGAAGCTTGCAGTTTGCGACCAACTTTGCTCTGCTCATTTTTCGACCTTCTAAACTGTTGTGTGAGTGGTCAGGACCACTGTTTGACCTCTGAGGGCTGCCCTGAAAGCTGTGTATGTCAATGCGATCAGTGTTTGTAGTCACTTAATCGGATTGGTGCTATTTTGGTGTCTACAGATGCCCCTTTTTGGGAAGCGCTGCGGGTGGCGCAGTGCTGAGCAAAAATAGAAAACCAAAGCACTAATGATTAGGGTTTCTTGGTAACCTAACCAACTTTTGATGCCCCAAGTATGGAAAGGGCATGCATTCTTGAATCCTTGCTTCTGACGAGCTAAGGAATTTGATTTCAAGTGTTAACCTATTTTGGTGAGGTGTGACTTGAGCTTGGACATTGATCAGTCATGATTAGGCAAAGGGCGTAACCTTTTGTCCACAGGGGAAACCTTGTGCTCATGCTTCGGGAATGCCAAGTATTTGATCAACTTAATGATTGCTTGTTTACTGCCCCAAGCAGGAGCGTGATTGTCTTTGTCAATGATTCTTTGAATGCATGTCATTGCCTTGATTGGGTGTGTGCTTGTTGATTGGTGACTAAGTGTGACTACCCCCTCAAGCGACGAATCGATGAGGGAATGACCTTCGTGAGAAAAGCGACGAGTCGCTTGACCCAAGATGACTTAGGTTAGGGTGCCTTTAGATGTTTTACCATTTACGCACGTGCAGTTTTCCGACATTTGGACCTATTTTTGGTGGGTGTTAACCCTTTTGGTGATGCCATAATGGGGTGAAATCATCAAGAACCCAGCTTCCCGTGGAGCGGTCCAGCTATGGTAGCCTTCTTGGGGAAGTAGGAGAGTGACAATTTGAACCCCGACATCGATTTTCTATGCCAAGAGGTTAAGTGCAAGAGCACTTGTGTCCAGCAATGCTTATTGCTATGGTTTTTGTGGTGCAATTTTGTGATGTTTTTGTTGTTTTGATTTTCTTGATTTGTGTATATGTCATGATTTTATGCACAATGATTGATGTTGATGGATGCATGCTACTTTATATTGATGGATGCATATGTTGTAATGAATGCAAATGTATGTGATATGCAGAGATGAAATGGATGGATGGACTTTGTGATGTGTGGCTATGGCACCATAGACTGTTGAAGATTCTATTATTTTGCTTATTAGGCGATTGCTGTGATACATGACTTTGTATGTATACATGTGGTTTTTCTTTTGTTTTTGTATTTTTTGATGGTATTGTAAGGATGAAAAAGTAGCGCAGTTGGTTTAGAAATGTAGCTAAGGTTTTCTGAGACTCAGACGGTTTTAACTTACTAGCCATGACTGTACTTTATCTTACAAGACTTTTGAACAAGGTATGAATCGGACTTGTTTTTGACCAAGTTATTTCACATCCTTGTGTGTGCAATTGAGTTCATTTATGTGGTATTTGTCAGGATACCGCCAGTGCCAGATGGGCTTTCAACCGAACCTATACTGAGGATCACCTAATTAGTTCCACTAACTCCTTTGTTGTATGTAGTTAGATTAATCTGCGGTGTCATCCAGGATACCATAAGCTAGCTCATCCACATGCAAATATTGATCTGTACACAAGTTAATGTGATAGATATATCGTCATGCGAGAAGTTTACCGCCAGTGACCGATAGGCTATCAACCAAACCGGTACTGAGGCTTGCCTCATGACCCGTTAGAATGCTGAGAGTTCCAGGGATTCAAGTTCAACTCCCTTCTTTTCTTCAATTGTATTGGGATACTTGCTCCTTATAGTGATAATAATCACTGTTTATTTTGATTTGTTTTTCTTTTGAGCAAGGGATTGGGGATATGGAGTGACGATAATCACTATTGTTTGTGCCTTTTGATGTGTGCACTGTAGTATGTCAAATTTTTGGAGTTTTGACGCTTGCAAATTTTTGATGTTTTGCAACTATTGAGAACTTTGGGATTCTTAGGGAATTGGGTAGGGAGGATGCTTGTCCTTTTGCCAACTCTCAGCATTCTAGGGGTCATTCGCACAGGGGGATGAGCAAGATAACCGTTTCGCTTATGGTGACCTGGATTACTGTGCAGGTTTCATCTTTCGTTCACACAACTTGGGAATTTTTATGTGTTTTAATTTGTGTTGGGATGTTACGTAACAAGGTGTATTTCAAGTATAACTCTACCTTCGTAAAATCTTTCTGACTTGATACATTACATGGCTAAAGAGCAAAATGATGACTGAATCACGAAAACCCTTGATACATTAAAAGACCATTGACTCTAGTGTGGTAAAAGCAATGCATGGTGTTTTTGTTGTTTTTTGGAAAATGGAACAGTGTGGAACAAGATGGACTAGCGGATTTATTACAGCCTATGGTGCCCTCGACCTGTACGACCATAAATATGCAATGTATGGGTGCAATGCTTTAATGCAGCTATGTATTTTTGTATTTTTGATGGATTGATTTTTGTGAATATGAAGTGCGAGAAGAACTCTCTTATTGATGAATTTGAGTATGCCTAGAAATGAGATGCAAATTTTTGTTGTTTTTGATGTTTTTTGTTGTTTTTGAATTTTCTTGATTTTTGACCAAGCGATTATGGAAATCCTTGGAGCATTTTGGGATTGACCAAGCGATTGTAAGAATCCTTGGAGCATTTGGGGATTGACCAAGCGATTGCAAGAATCCTTGGAGCATTTGGGGATTGACCAAGCGATTGCAAGAATCCTTGGAGCATTTTTGGACAAGTTTGACCAAGCGATTGCAAGAATCCTTGGAGCCTTTGGGGGATTGACCAAGCGATTGCAAGAATCCTTGGAGCATTTTGGGGATTGACCAAGCGATTGCAAGAATCCTTGGAGCATTTTGGGTTTGACCAAGCGATTGCAAGAATCCTTGGAGCATTTTTGGGTTTTGGCTCTCTTAGATATGAAATGGTCGCAAATGACTGATATTCAAGGGTTCTGTTTCCTTGATACCATCAAGAGAAGCTAGCCGGTACGTCCCGGGTCCTATTTTGTTATCAATGACATATGGACCTAACCAATTTGCCGCAAACTTGTCCCTTAGGTGAGATGGCAAACTAGAATTTTGTTGGTTTTCCTTCAAAACCAAATCACCAACCCGGAAGTCCCTTAGGTGAACTTTCATGTTGTAAGCTTTCTTAAGTCGCTCTTGATAAATACGTAAATGCTCGAGAGCATTAACGCGTCGTTCGTCAAGCAACGTAAGCTGGTCTAACCGGGCTTGCCACGCAGAATCATCGTCGATGAACTCCTGCATTGATATGCGCAGGGAAGGAATCTCCAACTCGAGAGGCATGACTGCCTCGGAGCCATACACAAGCGAAAACGGAGTGGCCCCAATGGGTGTCCGAATGCTAGTGCGATAGGCCCATAGGGCAAGTGGGATTTGAATGTGCCAATCCTTATGACTGTCTGCGACGGTCTTTTTAAGGATGGCAACTAGCATTTTGTTTGACGCCTCTGCTTGCCCATTCGCCTACGGATAATAGGGTGTCGAAAAGTTGTGCTGAATCTTGTACTTTGTGGTCAAAGCACGCACGTCTTTGTTCTTGAAAGGCGTTCCATTATCCGAGACTATTTTGGATGGAATACCAAAATGACATATGATGTTATGCAAAATGAACTCCACAATGCGGGGTCTTGTCGTAGAGGTAAGCGGAATTGCTTCCACCCACTTGGTAAAATACTCTGTGGCCGTTATGATAAACGTGTGACGGCCTGACGATGCAGGGAGATCTTTCCAATTAAATCGAAGCCCCACTGCGAGAACGGCCAATCGGACTGGATTGTTTGCAAGGCCTGAGAAGGTACGTGCATCAAATTGGCATGATGTTGACACTTCACGCACTTCTTGACATAGGTGCAACAATCTCGCTCTAAAGATGGCCAATAATAGCCCATGCGAAGAATGCGCTTTGCGATAGCCATACCACTGAAGTGGCCACCACATGTACCATCGTGCGCTTGGGCAACTGCCCAAGTGGACTCTTGTTGGTCCAAGCAACGAAGGAGGATTCCTTCATAGCTGCGACGATACAAAATGTCTCCTATCAAGACATACTTAGCCGCTTTCCGCTTGAGTGCTCGTTTTGCGGCATGAGTCAATCCAAGTGGGAGATTACCTAGCTTGAGGTAGTCTCTGATGGGTAAATACCAGTCTTGTTGATCAGAAACCTCGATAGTATGAACAGCCAATCTCTCTTGAAGTTCCTCCCTAGCAAACGCTGAATGGGATAGAACCTGTAAGAATAGCGTTGTGTTGCTATTAATGGGAGTAGGGGAGAACAAGGACCCCCAGTTGCCATGTTTTAGATGATCTCGGATTCGAGAGAACTTATCCGAGGATGGTTCAATCTGGATCATGTGGATTCCTGGCGTCAAGTCTGAGCTTGCACGCTCCATCGTGGATTGCGATAAGGTTTTGACTTGAATGGTTGTCATATCACCGGAAAGGTCCTACGGAATTAGTGACCCCAAGGAGGCCATTGTGTCCGCAAAATGATTCGATGATCGAGGGAGGGCCTCGATGTCATACCACTCAAGTTTTGCTAGGAATTTGTCCACAAGGGCTTTATAAGCCTTCGAACTCGGGCATTTGCATTGATATACCCCTTTGACTTGATTGACTATTAACAGCGAATCACCAAAGATATTCAGTCGTTTGATGTTCATGGTGATTGTTGTCTGAAGACTTAGGAGCAAGGCTTCATACTCGCATTATTGTTGGTGCATGGGAAGTTTAATTTAAATGACAGGGGCATTGGGGCACCCCGCGGTGTGAAGAATACAATTCCCGCGCCACCACCTTGCTCACATTTAGAACCATCGAAGAATAGGGTTATGTCGGCTCGTGACTCGGGCTCATCGAATCCGGCGATTCCGAGACATGGAAGACCCCATCATCGGGTAGTTCTATGACCAGAGGCTGATCGTCTTCAAGAGGAGCCTCTGCTAGTTGATCGGCTATGACTTGTCCTTTGATAGATTTTTGTCCAATAAACTCTATGTCAAATTCCGTCAACAACATGATCCATTTCGCCGTGCGACTACTATGATAAGTACGACTCATCATGTATCGCAATGGATTCTCCTTAGACACAACATACGTAGTGTTGCTCGAGCATGTAGTGGCGTAGCTTTTTGGTAGCAAACACCACCGCCAAGCAGAGTTTCTCAACGTATGCATAGTTAAGTTCATAACCGACCGGGGTGCGGCTAAGATAGTATGTAGCCTCGTTCTTTGTGAAGTTCATTCTTCTGGGCTAGCATGGCGCCCGATGCCACCTCGCAGGCTGAGATGTATAAGTAGAACGAGCACTCCTGGTCTAGGTGGTGCCAATACTGGCGGCGAAGCAGGTATTGTTTGATCTCGTCAAAGGCTGACTGGCACTCGTCATCCCAATGAAATGTAACTCCCTTGTGCAATAATTTGTTCATGGGTCGGCACTTGTCAGATAATTGCGCTATGAAGCGTTTAATCGATGCGACCTTGCCCTGCAGACTTCTGAGCTGCTTGATTGTAGTTGGAGGAACCATTTCAAGGATTGCCTTGACTTTCTTTGGGTCTACCTCGATTCCTCGCTTTGAGACTATGAAACCCAAGAGTTTTCCAGATGTGACGCCAAAGACGCACTTCTTGGGGTTTAGTCTAACTTTATGCTCCATGAGGCGATCGAGGATCTGGCTTAAGTCAACGATATGATTTGAGCGCAAAAGAGATTTGGCTAACAAATCATCCATGTAATCTTCCAAAGTTTTGTGCATGTAATCATGGAAGATATATGTCATGGCACGTTGGTAGGTGGCACCAGCATTTTTAAGGCCAAAAGGCATGACCTTATAACAAAATGTCCCCCAAGGCGTTGTGAACGCCGTTTTTAGTTGGTCTTCAGGATTGATACGAATCTGATTGTATCCCGAGAAACCATCCATGAGGGAGAGCATTTTGTGACCTCGTGTAGCGTCTACCAACGCATCGATGCTCGGTAAGGGGAAATCATCCTTAGGACTCGCTTTGTTTAGATCTCAAAAATCGGTGCATATGCGAATCCTCCCGTCGGGCTTCTTGACGGGAACCATGTTGGACAACCATGGCGGATAATCCACGCAGATGACAAACTGTGCATCCAACAACTTTTGCAATTCATCTTTGACCATCAAGGCCACTGTTGGGTGCATCTTACGTAGTTTTTGCTTTACGTGCTTGATTGTCGGATCAAGCGTTAAATTATGCGTGACTAGCCGAGGGTCTAGTCCTCGGCATATCCTTGTACGACCATGCAAAAACCTCCTTCTTCTCTTTGAGAAGGGCAATGTAGTCGGCTTGCTCTTCGGGGGAAAGACTTACCCCCAGCTTAAGAATCTGTGGATTCATTGGATCTGTGCCGATATCTACATCAGTCGTTTCCTCGACTGACATGTGGGATCCGTCCTCCAATTGATGTGGAGTCGGGATCAAATGGATGTCATCAGCTGAATTTAGATCTGCGTTGGGAACCTCGGGTTCCTCTTCAGCCTGAAAAATATCCTGAGTTGTCCTTGGGGTAAAATGAGGTATTTCACCGAAAGGCCAGTACTCTGATGGTGACAAAGGTGAATTGACGCGACCCCAGTCGATGGCATCTATGTCGAGATGCAATGACCATGCTGGATCGGCCGGATTGCGGATGGGTGCGGTCAAATCAATGGAGATCATGTAGATGGAATGAATTGGGTCTCCATTACCGTGGGTATGATAGCTTGAATCTTCTGGATGCTCCCTATACTCTGGATCTGGTTCTAAGGGAACGGGCACGAATGGATCGGCCCTATGTGCTGATAGGAGGACAGGGTCTTCCCTCGGCACTGTTGTCATGATAGGGTCTCGAGGTGGACGGTGCTCATCGTGAATTTGGAGCCATGGATCCAAGATCAGGTCCCACCCTGCTGGGTCTACCCACCATTCATGTCCTAATCTTATGCCCATCTGTCCCATTAGATCTTCATGAGTTAAAGGGCGGTAATTCCGTCGCGCATGTCTGAGATAGATCATCTCAGTCTCATCTTCTGAATCACTTTCGGAGATCCAAAAATGTTCATTCTCTTCAGCAACTGTTTGCGACGTTGAGGGTTCTCCTTGTTCCAGTAAGTTAATCTGGTCCCATTGCGGTTGTTCCACTTTTGGTGGAGGGACCTGATTCTCTTGACACTGTATTGATTCAACTGGAACCTCTAAGGGGAATAGTTTCAAAAAGATGTCTGGACATCGTTGATGTTCTCTGTGAGGATTAGTGTCCGAACTTTCACCTCTCTCTAGCAAAGGAGAGGGATTACTGCTGTTGCCAAGGGTGTGTGTTGACCATGGGAGGTAATCTCCCAATGTAAAGTCTGTATTTGGGTTGGCATAGAGATCGGGTGCCAATCCCCCCTTGTTGCCTATTTCTAGGCCTTGCATATTTTCTACCAAGATGTCTAAGGGCAGGGGGTGGTGGAACCCTACTCCTGACTTATCATATGGCATCTGATATCTTGGTTGGCAAAGGACCCGCATCCCTTGCTCATATCCCGCCTAGCCCGTATCCATGCCAATTGCATTGGCCGAGATATTTTAGGGCAAAGTCTGGGTTTGACAGATAGTTGATGTTTTCAACAAAAGGCTCGTTGTCTGTTTCCTGTTGCTTGCATGGTTCAAGACCATGATCAAGGCCCCCATACACAAAATTTGTCTGGTTGGGTGGGTGACCTAGAGGAACAACTGTTCCTATGGGAAGGCGAGGTCTCCCCATATCCTGTACTGATTCTACTGTAGGCGTTGCCACAACATTCTCGCACTAAGTACTCCCCCAGTGCCCGTACTGGCCATTTCAATAGTGATTGTTGATTCTTGGGAGGGAGGGAACGGCAGTCCTTCCTGAGTCCATTCCATGTTTGGTGGTTTAGGAATCTCAACTTCCGTAGTGCTAGGTGTTTCCTCTGTTGATACCGTTGATATTGTGGGCAAACCCTCTTCTAGGGGCTGAGCCTCTTCCATGATCTGTTTTCCCTTGTCCTTCTGTTTAGCCATGACAGGTGGCGTTGGTAATGAAGGAGCAGATGATGAGGATTCACCTGGCTGGGATTTTGGTGATTTGGTCACCAGTGGTGCCTGCGGTATTGGACCCTGTTTGGATGGATTTAACTGGAAATCCAAATGCGTTGAAGGGAGGGTCGATTGAGGCATTAGTTGTACCGCATTGCAATACTTGAAGGGTTCCAAGTCCATCGGGACTACATGTATTTCTCCTTCAAAAGCATACTTTAAGCACCGGTGAGCGATGGAAGGGACACACTTCATGTCCCCCGATCCAAGGCCGCCCTAGCGATATATTGTAAGCCATCTCGCCTTCCAACACATGGCACAATGTTGGTATTGTCTTTTGTCCTACCTGGATAGGTAGAACGACTGTGCCGACTGTCGAGCATATTGCATCATTGAAAGCTCGCAGTGTGTACGTGGAGGCTGTGATATGAGAGGCTGGCAGCTTTAAATGTTTTAGCGCTGCAGTGGTGATGATGTTACTGGACGAGCCAGTATCTACCAAAACTCTCTTGTATGGGATCCCGTTGACCCGCGCGATGACGTGCAGGGGTGGATCTGCCGTGTCATTCGATATTGCTTTGACTTCATCCTCTCTGAAGGTGATGACTGGCTCCGTACATCGCTTTCACATGTCCCACGAAGTTGTTGAAAGAATTTGTTTCGTGAGGCTGTAAGTCGATGGTTTTTAAAATGTCCATAAGAGCTTCCCTATGAGGTGTTGACTGTTGAATAAGCTCGTAAATGGACAGCCTAGCCGATGTGGTCCGCAAACTCTGCGTGAGTTTGGTCCGTATCGTGACCTCGGGTCTAGGCGGAGGTACTTGCACAGGGCATTGCTGAGGCTGCGACGTCGTTGGAACTTCCCTCGTAGCTACCGCGGGGGCAGCTGCTGGGTACTTTTTGTTCCTTGTCACTATGCTGATCATTCCCACAAATCCTTGCATGGGAAGATTCTCTCGCACCTCGTTAATCTGGAGAGGTTTTGCTTGTGCCTCATGGGCAGGCAAAGGGTCCTTGAATACCCCCATTTGTTGGTTATTTGGCGCTATGGGGTTGTCCACGGCCAATGTTTTATTGTCGATTAAATCTTGGATTAAGCCTTTGAATTTCCAGCATCCATTTAAATCATGTCCCCTGCGCCTATGGAATCTACAATACAATTCCTCTCTGTATCCCTTAGGCTTGGGGGCGTTAGGGTCGATAGTTTGGATTTCTGGCAAGGTGACTAAATTTGCCGCTGACAAGCGGTCAAATAGGGAGTCCCTGGACTCCGTGTAAGGGGTGAATTGTCGCCTAGGGCGACGCTGCTGATTCTGCTCCTGTTTCTTATTGTCTTTTTCATAACTAGGAGGCACTGCCTGGTAATTAGCCTTTTGGGGCTGTATTTCTTGCACAGGCTTGGGAGCATTTATCGCAACTTGGTTAACCGTAGCGGGTTGTGATTGCGTATTCCCAGTCTTAGTGGTTTTATTCCACTCTTTCTTTTTAGGCTTGGCAATTGCGCCTTCGCCTATCTTAATCTCTTCTATAACTCTGGCTTGCGCCAAAGCTTCTTCTAAGCTGTCGTATTGCTACAGCAGCAATAGACCAGAGATTGATTTTAAGCAACTCCGTGCAAACATCTACGTAAGATCAGACATAGGGGGACGGTAGGGTAACCTAGAAAGCAAAGCCCTCCAGCGATTCCCGTATGCTGTCATTGTTTCTTCCTCATATTGCCTCGAGGCTCGCGAGATCACTCAGTGATGCCTTCTTCTTTGTGTTGAAAGCAAAGCGTTCAAGAAACGCATCTACTAATTGATCGAGATTGTTTATGCTGTGTTTGGGTAATTGTGTGAACCAATCCGAGGCAGGGCCTGCGAATGTGGTTATGAAAGTTCGAAGCAACAATGCATCATTATCTTGGATGCCGAAGCATTGACTTAGGAACCTTGTGACATGTTCTTGTGCGTCCTCTTCACCTTTAAAAACTGCCAATTGAGGCAACTTGAAGTGTTCGGGGTAAAGAGGTGTAGGCACTGAGGGATGCACTCGGATGACTACGGAGTTGACGTAATGTGGGCTTTTGATGCCCGAAGCTTTTGTCTCCATAGACTCCAAACGCTCTAATAGCGCTTTGTATGCATCGAAAGATTTTATTTCTTCCTCTTTTGTTTGCTCCCGTGGTGAGTTATGGGAGACTGGAGGCCTATGGGGGGGTGGCCGAGTGGCAGCCCTCCCGCCTTGATGGGGCATTTCGGCCCGTTCTATTTCTGGTTCGTACTCCTCATAAACTTCTTGAGGAGTCTCTGGGCGAGACCTATGACCTTGATTGAGTCCCCGCTGAGGGTACCCATCATTGTTTCGGGGAGTGGCCTCCCTCTCGGGTCTATAAGGTCTCGGAGGCAAAACTTGACGAGGTCGCGGAGACCTGTCTTGCACCCAAGGATTGTGCCTCTCATATTGTTCTTCTCTGTGGGTGCGAGGGGTTGGCACCCTCTCAGGTAGCTTATAGCGCAACTCATCCGCTTCGCGCTGCATGCGCTCTTTATTCAAGCGGTATAAGTACTCTAACTCCTGATGACCCTGCTCAAGCTGCGTGATTCGAGCTTGGCGAGCGGCATGTCTGGCGACTGCCGGGTCAACTGGGTCTGCCCTCTTTTGTTGAGGAGGCTTGAATGTTTTGCCTATGTGTTTGCCTCGATCTTGATGGTCTAAAATTTCAATGGGTTGCTTCCCTTTGTCGGGGTAGGCGACATTTGCTTGAGGCTCTAGCCTTGATGTGTGATCATGATATCTGGCAGGCGCAGAAACACAAGGTTCCCACGCTGTATGTTGTTCCCGAGGAATGCGATGATCTTCCTCGTACTCCCTTTCATGGGTGTGAAAGGGGCGGGCGGAGTTAGCTTGCCCTGTGTAAAGAGCCCTGCGCTCTGGATGTTGTCTTTCTGTTCCTGATGGGAGGTAAAGAAGAGACGCCATATCCACGTTGTCCCTCCAAATGGAAAGTATGCCTCTCTAGCGCTTCATCGCGCTGTGGCCATTCAAATCTAGCCTCAAGAGGCGGTTGTCTACCTACATTGGGATCTACGTGTAAAGCGTCTTCCCGAAAGGGGCTGTGTTGGATGGGCATACCCCAATGAGGAGGCTCCCAATAATTTCTTTTTGATGGGGTCTGATATGGACTCTCTTGTAGGCTAGACCGCCAAGGCGGTATGGCCAAATCCTCAGGGCTAAAGCGAAGGCGACTAGCGCCCTCTCTTTGTGCACCTTCCGCAGCGTTTGCCCTTGATTGGGCTTGGCTACGGGTGTACACCATTGTAGTGCTTCTCTAAACAGATTTTATCTTGTTTTATGATGATTTGTCTTTTGGTCTACACTAAGCAGAAATGAACACACTCATACACAAAATCGTGATTATCTCTTTTAAGGATTTGATAGTGTGTCCTAAACTGGTTTAGTGCATTTTGATGTTTTGTTATGTTTTTGCAAATTTTGGAAGAACGTTTAAATGCATAATGTTGGCTCATATGACTCCCATAAATGGTCGCCCCTTCAATATACCATTGCCGGACCGATATACCAACCTCTCTATATACCCGCCCTTACGAGAGGGAAACTATAGGTACGTGAGAGCAGATGGTACGTGGAACATAGGCGGTACGGAAGGGGGATTGTCCCGTTAATGACACCTACCATAGAAGACTTATCCTCGCGTGCATGGGAATCACCCCAAGCAACACTCGGTCAGCTTTCGTCAGGATTTACGTCTAACAACAGTGACAATCGGGGAAATGGATGCAAAGCTAAGCCAAGGTGGTGATGAACCCACCGTTGGTCTTGCTCAAGGGCTGGGGTTTTACGACCAGCTCCTTGGTTTAATTTATCACGTGAAGTGTGTGTGGTTCATTTTATGTAATAAAAATGAAACATGCAGCAAAAAGAAAGAGACTTTCCCTATGCTAAACAAACACTACAAACCGGAAAACAACAATTAAAAATTTAAATTTAATTTTTTTTTTTTTTTATTAAATAAATAAAGCAAGAAAAAATTTTATGAAAAATTTCTCTACCTTTCTTTTATAATTAAAAAATTAATTATTAAATAAATAATTACATAAATAAATAAATAATTAAATAAAGTAAGAAAAATTTATGAAAAATTCCTCTACTTTTCTTTAATAATTAAAAAAAAGTGAAAATTAAAAAAATAAACGTTAGAAAGAATGACATAGACAGTTATAAACCGTTAACTCTTTACGGATTTGTCGTTTCGACCTTCGGCTTTTTAAAAAAGGTACTGTTAAAACACAACAAATCTGATTAGTTTCTGTGATTTAAAAATTTGGGAACGGTCCCACCGTGATCGCCACTGAAAGCATGAGATTCCGAAATAAAAGAAACACTATGCACGAAACAAAGAAAAGAGATAAATAAAAGAAAGAGTATTAAAACACAACCCTTTTATTAATATTTTATCCTCGGTTACAATGACATCTCCTCCATTTTAGGGTTAGGAATGTTATTTCTTACAGATGCATATTGATCTTCTTTCCGCATGCCCACATTTGCAAATGGGCGGGCAAAGTATGTCGCCGTGTGTTAATAAGTCCTTGCTTCTGCTGTTTTCCTGCGTTCAAAGATACAAGAAAAATGTTAGTAGCACTTGTAATAATAAGATGAATGTTTTAAAAGGAAATACATGCAAAGATGGATTGGATATTTGAATAAAATGACTCAGGCTTACCCAAGTAAACATTCAAAAAACTTAATGTAAGATAATATTTAAGTCACGTGATTAAATGCAAAATGAACTAAAGTAGAAATATCACGATGATTTATATTCGATAAGCTATATAAGCATGACAATACGTGATATACATTTTCTGAAATCCATATTGTGAAATACATAACAGCATACAGTATAACATAGACGTAAAACATAAGTTGTTTAAATGCTTGTTAATTTTGCAGGATATATCAAAAAGAACAGCATATATTACTTTAACTAAAAATGTGCATGGGGTACCCAAGCGGGCCGCCCCGTCAAAAATCGACTTTGGCGCCAATCCGATAAGGAAAGGCCCAGAATCGTTTATATTGAGTGTTGTCGTCGAATTGGTAGAATACTGTGTCTACTGTCGGGTATGAAGGTTCGGCTTCACCCTCTGAAAGCAACCCACCAACCTCTCTTTCGTAAGAGATTCTGGGTGTGAGGAAGGTAAAATCGATCGATGCAATCGGGTCTTAAATGAACAGCACTTCGTTGTGTTTACAAAATGCTTCGTGGTCCCCTCTTTACATTGCTTTGAGCTAGTTTTTATAGAAGATTCCGCTTCTGAAATATTAATGTCAAACCCTAAGTCTGCAGGCACCGTTGAGATTTGACCGTTGTCAGATGATTTATGAGACATGGCTCGTATAGAGATTATCATCGGGAACTTACATCAGCAGTTATGAGGCATGGCCTCGGACCGGATTTGTTGTTGAAACTGTTCGTCTCATTATTGCAGTTGGTGAAGTCCGCCGCTTAGTTAAAATCCGCTTTAAATTGCTTTTGACCGATTAAATGTCTTGAATGCTGACGTGTCGCCTCTGATTGGTCGAATCTACCGTTCTACGGACCCACGGGGTCTCTTTGAAAAGGGGCACGTAGGGGTGCCACGTGGCGGTCATTCCTTGGATGTGGCGGCCACGTCAAAGTCCGCCTTTGATTGGAGAAGTGTTTGCTGCCGAAGTGTCGCGATATCGCGACGTCGCGATATCGCGACACTTCGGCCGAGGTTCCCCTTTTGGGCCAAAGGTGTCGCGATATCGCGACGCGCGATATCGCGACACCTTTGGCCGAGGCTCCCTCGGGGCCAAAGGTGTCGCGATATCGCGACGCGGATATCGCGACACCTTTGGCCGAGGCTCCCTCGGGCCAAAGGTGTCGCGATATCGCGACGCGGATATCGCGACACCTTTGGCCGAGGCTCCCCTCGGGGCCAAAGGTGTCGCGATATCGCGACGTGCGATATCGCGACACCTTTGGCCGAGGCTCCCATCTGGGCCAAAGGTGTCGCGATATCGCGACGGCGATATCGCGACTGGTGTCAATTGGCGTGACGTCGCGATTTCGCGACGTCTAAGGCCAAGGTTCCCCTTTTTGCTAGGTTTGCCTTAAAGTTTTGCAGTTTGCTTAAGACTTGAAGTTTGAAGGTTTTGTTAAAGGCTCACTTTAGATTGAAGGCTTGTTTAGGATTTGAAGCTTGCAGTTTGCAACCAACTTTGCTCTGCTCATTTTTCGACCTTCTAAATTGTTGTGTGAGTGGTCAGGACCACTGTTTGAACTCTAAGGGCTGCCCTGAAAGCTGTGTATGTCAATGCGATTAGTGTTTGTAGTCACTTAATCGGATTGGTGCTGTTTTGGTGTCTACACAAAAAATCAATATTGACAAGGTAAATTAAACTAAAACCCTTTGGGGGCCCCATTGTGATCACCATTTTGTAATGTGAAAATGAACAACACCAAGACAATAACAATAGATCAACAACAAGAAATATTATATAATGGAAGAATATTATTATATTGATTTCAAGGAGTCTGGATCTCCACTATTACAACATTAATGTACCCCAAGATCAAGGGTCACATAGTACAAATTGTGTTGATACAATGATTTTATGATAAGAGGGTTTAAAACCCTCATTCAAATAAATATTGGTGTCTCTAGATTGTTTTCACTCCAAAAAAGTGTGAGTGGGTTTGTGTATCCCTATAGGGCCACTCAATACTGCAAAAACTACTAACATAAATGCCTCTTGTATCCTACACACAAATAGATCAAAACAAATTTAGTAACACCTATGGGGCCTCCATAGTGTGAGGCCCACTAAAACATGAAAGTGTAAGATACTAACCCTAGCTAAAATATTTACCAAATGAAATATAAAAATACAAAAAATGTAAATAAAATACTAAAATCTGATACATTGTTGAAATATGCCTAATTTCTTGAATCTATACTCTTGTTGACTCGATATGGTGGTACGTGAACACCCACTAGCATTTGAGGGTTTAGAAACTACAAATAAGTAAACGATGGATGCCTTGTAGTATTTAGGGATGGCTATGGACACCCTATAGTGTTCCTTAAATGCTCTACAACATTTAGGAAATTCTCTAGAGCATTCAAGGGTTGAGGGAGATACTCTATAGAATATGATCTGGTTCATAAGGGTTTCGATAGTGGATATTACAGATGTGTTGGCAATCAGGAAGGAATGTGTTAGTAGAGTGCTAGGTTTCACAAAATGAGGGATGATCAATGCTTTTAGATCTTGACCTCTCAAAACTTTTCTAATGTGTAATGTTTTCCAACCTCTCATTCACAAAAATGAATGATCTTTTATAATTTTCCCTTGAACATGTTAGGTTATTGATGACACAAATGGATAGCCATGATTAAAACATGATGAAGGGCTGAGATTGAGCTTTTATAAGTGACATGGATCATGTTAAATTAATGGTCGAGATTAATAAGTGATGGGCAACTAATATGTTTTCACACACACACACACACACACACACACACACACACACACACACACACATATATATATATATATATATATTATATAAATAGATAAATATAAATATATAAAAATTATATATATATACATATATATAAATAAATAATGGATGGCTAAGATTTTATGATGCATATATGACAAGTGGCTAGGTTTGGTGTCTACAAGTTCCATATGAATATCAAATATAATAAGATAAAAACCAACATTATTGTAGATTATCTTAGTCAACCAATAGTTTTCATACTACTTTTATTGATGTTTATGGTTAATGAGACATCTAACTAGACTCATATACATGATTCAAAATATAATTCCACTAGTATTTATCAATCCTTACTCTTTGTTATAAATAGAATTTTGAGTTCCATATAGGCTATAATATTGTGTTACTTTAATAGCATTTATGTTTTGACTAGATAAAATACAAAATTTGATCTAAGAAACACATTACAATTTGATAGTATAGTACTTTGGCATCATCAAGATTCTAATTATTCTATATAATTATTTATATTTTCTAAAACTTCATAGTTACATCCATAAATATATCAAATCATGTATAACGTATGTAGTCGTTGAACATTCAAAGAGGAAATAGAAATTGTACACTTCTCTATTGTCAACCAATAAAACTTAGGAAGTAGTCTCAATGGATTTCATGTTAGGTATTCCAACAAATTTTCATGAGAATGACTTCATGCCTATGGAAGAGTAATATTTTTCAAAATGACTATTCTTATACCCTACAAGAATATTATCTTAAATGAAGACACTGTTGATCTCTTCCTTAAGCATACTTGACTTCATATTGGATTATTTTAGACTATTTTCTTTGATATAAATACCAAATATTTCAATATAATTTTATTTAGCATTAGTCCATGATTCATACTAATCATACTCATTCAATATTATTTTATCCTTAAAATAATAGTTAGAAAGGGGTCGTGAACCACATGATCGTTCACCTTCTTAAAATACACAATGATAAACATCAATACACATGTGATGGAAAATTTCCCTATATTATAGTAAAGCTACAATATATCTATACATGTATCTATGGGCCAAATCCCATTTTAGGTATGTTTTAGGTATAGCCCATTCCAAGTATGTATTAGGTTCAAACCAAAATTGTCAACACACCTTATTTTTCATATACCAATGATAGAAAATATCTTAGATTCTCATAAAGAGATAAGAAAATTAGGAAATAAATTTGATAAACATATTCAACCAAATTAATACCAATTCCATTAAATATTTTTATTGATTAACACAAATTACAAAGAGATACATGATTAGCATTGGGAAACACATCAGTACTAATTAAATACAAAGTTTGTATTTATCATAAAAAATTCTACTTTGAAGTTTACATTGGAATATCATACTTTGATATGGAACATACACCATTATCAAGTTGTTAGAAGACAATACCATCAAGCTAAGTCTATTTCCATACTTGGGACTTCATCTAGTTTTGAAAGTGGAACTTTTCATTCATGATTTCCACCTCTTATAGTATTCATCTAAGATGAAAAGAAAATTTGCATTTGTTTTATTACATGATCTGTAATGAGATCCATGGTTGCATTATTGATATGCTTTAAGTTGCCTCCAAACAAAATTGGATATCTAGACATTACCAAAAAATTCATGTATTATACCTAGTGAATGTAATCATATGGTAACTACATGTAGAGTGTACAAAATAAAAAGAGTGTAGAAAATAAAAAGTCAAAAATATCCAAATAAATTACAAAACCAAAAGATAAGAATATTAAATTACCTAAGTAATTTAAAATTATATTTGACATGTCACTCATTTATTTTAATTTGTTATAATGAACAAATAATAAAATGTACAATTTTTATCTCTAATGTAAATGTGGTTAAATAATATATCTCTCTTCTTATATGTATGGAAAATAATAATAGATACTCTTAAGTTACATTTCCAACATTGGTATCGTAAGTAATAGAGCAAGGGTTTGATTTGTCAATGTCATGTTGATTTCAAATTTTGTAGATTGATTTATGATAATTATTAGATGGAATGTAATCATGGATACTAATAAATTTACAATTAAAAATAAAATTACCATGATCAAGTTATAAAATTATGCAAATGGAAAGATAACTAAATTTGGAGGAGCATAAAATTGAAGATCTAGTGGTGAGATTATGATGGGGGGTGCAAAGGTGTGGACAATGAAAATCTATAGGAAAATAATTTTTCTAAGGAGGGCAAGAACTTGGTAAGGGAAATATAAAAAGAGATAATAAGTTCAACATATTACACTCAAGGTAAGAAGTAATTTATGGAGGAGAAATATTAACATCTAGTTATACCATCTGAGTCCAACATTGAGGGAATTTTCCTAAATATTCTAGATAAGACCTTCAAAAGGGTGAAAAAAAAGCTTCATAATAGCCTAAATGGAAAATTTGTAGGATTTCTCCCAAATCTAGAACAAATAAAAATATGGGCATCTACCCATTAGAAAATCAAAAGACATGTTAATTTATATTTTATGCCAAAAGGGTTTTTCTTAGCTTCTTTCACAATATAATAATATTATCATAATGTTTTATTGGGAGTTCTTTGGTTCTTTAATTTAGTGAGTCTATTTCTAAAGAGATGGACCCTAGGATTAACCTTGTAATGAAGAAACTAGATGTAGCCCCTTTATGGGTCAAGCTTCCTGGTCCACTCCTTGAATTATGGGAAGAGGAGGTATTTGAAAGTATAGCCAACAATTTTAAAATATTATTGGATATTGATTATGTTATGAAGGAAAGGAAAATATGTTTTTCCAAAATGTGTGTATTAGTTGAGTCAAGGAGGGAGCTCTCAAATCACATAAAAATAGTTTCCAAATGGGGAACTTGGTCTGAAGCCCTTATTTTTGAAAATGATCCCTTTACCTATAAAATTTGTGCTAACATAGGCCATATGGCAAGGAATTTGCTAAATAAATCAAAGATAAATCCAAAGGGAAGATAGAAAATTAATTCCAAATTAAAAGAGGGTATTTGTGGTAAGGTGTGGAAGAGGAAGGTTTACAACTTTGATTTTCTTGAAGCAAATATCCCTATAGATATTTTCGAGCGTAGGAAATATGAAGTGTGTGAACTTGAGGTAGATCATGTTGATAAAAAATAGAAATTTCTTTATGTCCATGATGGTAACAAGCATATGAAAGGTAGCAAGATGTGGAATACAATTTTAGATGATGGAATTTGTGAAATGTAGTTAAATAATATGGGGGACATTAGAGTTTTACAAGGGATCATCCGAGAAGGGAGTGTTTCAAAAAAAGAAATGAAGAAAATTATTTGGATGCAAAACTAGCAAAGAGATGTCAAAAGCAAGTTGCAATAGAAAATTATTCTCCAATAGATTCAAATAATAAGGAAGAACTATGAAAAGGTGTTGAGATCCAAGGTGATGTAGAGCCAAAGGTTGTACCATGAACCTTTAGTTTTACTTCAATATTGAAGAATATGGAGGTGGAGAGTTCTCCCATTAATGAGGTTATTCTAGAGGAATATGAGGGATCTAATGTTCGATTACCTTGAAGTGCTAAAAATAATATTGATTTGGGAGTAGAATGTATGAAGAAAGTAGGCAAGTTGCCTTCTATAGAGAAATGGATTAAAAAAAGAAAAGTATATCATCTAAGGGAAATAAAAGATCTTAAATATTGGAGGGTGCAAGTCCACCATGAAAAAATATAAATGAAGTTATTATCTTGGAATGTTAGGGGAATTGAGATTCATAACAAAGGCTAGTTAGATCTTTGATAAAAGATAACCAACCGGATGTACTTCTTCAAGAAATAGACTTAACATCTTTAGAAGGTGTTAAAATAGGAACTTGGAAAAAGGGTTTAAGCTATTAGCTAGAAGCCAAATGGGCTTTAGATGGAATTTTAACCTTATGGAACTCAACCTTGTTTTATGGTGAATAAATATCCCAAGGAAGAAATAAGTTAACTATCATGGTAACTTCTAAATCCTCAAACTTTTATTGTCTAATTATAAATATCTATGATCCAAATTCAAGTGAAGGGGGGAAGGAGTTGTGGAAGGACTTGTAACATATTGGTTAGTATTCTAAATGGTCCATATGGGTAGTGGTTGGATATTTTAACATACCCCTAATGTCAAGAGAAGAGAAAGGAGGCTCTCAAGTCTTTTTAGATAGTGTGGAATACCTTAGTAGTTTTATTTCAAGTTTTGATCTTTATGATCTGGAGTTGAATTGAGCAAAATTTACCTAGACTAATAGAAAACTAGGGGATAGTTTGATACAAGTGAGGTTGGATAAAGTTCTTCTATCACTAAAATGGTTTTATGGAAACTATGAGTATTCACTAGTTTCTTTGCCTAGGTCAAGTTCAAACCATAACCCTTTATTTTTCTACCACAACCTAGAGGTATAAAAATGATAGTGCCTCTAAATTTGAATTCATGTGATTGTAGAATCCTACTATCTATGAGAAAATAATAAAATGGTAGATTCACTCTATTAAAGGATCCAATATATTCATTGTAGCAAGTAATATTAAGCATGTGAAGAATAAGATCAAAGTTTGGAATAAGCTTATCTTTAGAAATATTTTTAGACAAAAAGAAATCTTGAGGAATGAACTTATCTAGTTAGAGGAGGAAATAAATAGGAATGGAATGGATTTTCAACTTATTAAGAAATAAAATAACTTAAATCTAAATTACATAGTGTTATAGCAAGGGAAGACAGATTTCGAAAGCAAAAATATATAAATAAATGGCTCATATACGGGGATAGAAACACAAGGTTTTTTCATGTTTCTACTCTTAAGCATAGGAGTGTATCTAAAATAATTGAAATATTATACGATAATGGTGAGATAGCTAAGGAATAATTCTAGATTAATCAAGCCATAGTTAATTATCTATAAGTATCTATTATCTAAAGATGAAGGGGATGATGATGAAGCTATGAGAATTATATTACAACACATACCAAAATTAATGACTAGGGATAAGAATGAAGGTCATATTAGGGAATTTAGTGAGGATTGAGTCAGAGATGATATTCTCACTTTGGTAAAGGAAAAGGTACCAAGACTAGATGGATTCTATATAGGATTTTGTGGCACATAGCAGTGGTAATAGTTCAAGAGTCTCACATTTTAGGAAATATTATTAAGGATTACAATAACACCTTTCTGGTTTTAATTCCTAAGCAAGAGGAATTGAAAATATTAAAGGAATTTAGGCTAATAAACTTCTGCAATATCATTTATAAAATAATTTTAAAGTTAGTTGCATTAATATTGAAGATTATCCTTCCAAAATTATTAGAAGAGCAACAAGGAGGTTTTGTAAAATGGAGACACATTTTAGATGGGGTTATAACTCTGCATGAAAATTTATATTTATGGACAAGGGTGAAAGATAAGATATGGTTATCAAGGTATATATGAATAAGTATTATGACATGGTTTTTTGGAGCTTTATGGATAGAGTTCTCAATAAATTTGGCTTTAGTAGAATATGGAGAAGGTGGGTTGGTAACTAATACTCTTGTTCAAGAATTTTTAGTTATTTGTAATAGTATTTTAATGGGATTTTTTTGGAGTAGCTAAGGATTGAGGCAAGGGGATTCCTTATCACCTTACCTTTTATTCTTAAGGTGGAACCTTTGGGAATATTTATTGAAGTGACCCAAAATTTATACAATATAAGTGGATCGAAATCTTCTACATTTGTCAAATACATTTCCTACCAATAATTTATTGATGACATGATTTTCCTTGGTAAATCCTTTATACTAGAAGCTAAAGGGTTTAGAAGGATTCTAAATCTTTATGATAAGGCTTCTCACCAAATTGTTAACTTATATTTTTTTTATTTTTATTTTTTTTAACATGCTTGAGGATAGACAAAGGAGAATAACTAGAGTTCTAGGATACAATATTTTAGTTCTTCCTTTAAATTATCTTGGTTTGCCAATGCTTACTAGTATATGTAAGGATTATGTTTGGGACCCTTGTTAGAAAAAATTTAGAAAAATTTGGTAGGATGGAAGGGTAATATTCTAAGTTAGGAAAGCAAAATTTAGTTGTTAAAAAGGGCTCTTCAAGCCACCCCCGTGTATCTTCTCTTAGTGTTTAAAATTATTTGGAAGATTGCAAGTATAGTGGATTGTATTCATAAAAGGTTCCCATGGTCAGGATTAGAAGAAAATAATAGACTAACTTTTATGTCATGGAATAAAGTTTGTAGGCCTAAATAAAGTGGAGTATTAGGCCTAAGGAATATCCAAAATTTGAATAAGGTCTTGGCTACAAAAATAAAATTGAGGATCATCAAGGAAGGGGATTAATTATGGGAAAAAAATTTAAAGGATAAGTATTTGGACAATCAAGATGCAGAAAGTTTTTTGACTACCTTAGACCCTTGCAAAGAATCATCTTTATGAAATATTTGTGTAATAAGTAGATATTTTATTTAGAAGGGTGTCATATGGAAAGTAGGTAAAGGAATAAGTGTTCACTTTTGGGAGGATGCTTGGATAAAAAATCATTGACTATGTAAGGATAGTAAAATCTAAAATTAGGAATGAATTGGAGAATGAATATGGTATTTTGGTTTATGATTACTGTAGTGAGGTCTCACTACAATCCATCCAAAGAGGCAAAACTACACCTAGAGCCTATTTAGAACTTTGTGAAAATTTAAAAACTATCAAACCATTGTTGACCACTAGGAAGCCCATGCTAAAGAGCCACCAAGAATCTATCACCAAAGGATGAATATTGATGTAAATACCCTTAAGTTGTGTGTTCAGGATAACTATTGAATAATTATAGTTAGTAGCTCACAGTAATTCCTCATAACCTTTTTAGTGATAGTTGAATTAAACCTTATCATTGGTAGTCATAAGCCTTTTTAGCTATAATTGAAATTAATTTACTATTGGTAGAGGTTGGACTCAAAAAATAACTATTTGAAATATAGCAAGCTTAGTTATCATCTACATCTATTTGGGTTCATGGATCCCGATCTCACATCCATCATCTCTCTACCATATGAAAAAGATACATTCATTCGGAGAGTCAATTGAGGAAAAATTAACAACTATAGGGAATGGATGAAGACTCGCATGAACTCATATTTAAGAGATCCTATAAGACATTTATTCCACCATATTTTTCCAATGATGTTTCTTGGTTAAACTTCTATACATCAATACCTCCTTCAAGAAGGAGAAAAATGCTTAATGATAGAAGAGTTGCAAGCATATGGGAGAACTTCAAATCATAGATCTCATAAACTAACAAAAAATGATTATCTATAGTTTGCATTCTTTTGAGAGGACTATTGATAAATTTACCTTAAAATAACTTGGAAAAATATTAATAGCCAAAATATAAAGTTGGTGGAAATCAAAGAAAAAAGTCTCAAACATATGAAGGAAATAAAGGGTTCCCATCAAGGGTGGTGCTAGTTTATAGGAGTTTATATGGACCGCACTATTTAGGTCTCCAAGAGTCAAAACATGTCCAAAAGTTCCAAAGGAATTAATGAAGGATAAATATCAAGATTTTTCAAAAGTTCCAATCAACATGGAAAGGGAAAAATTTTACGGCCTACGCAACCTCAAGTTCCAAAAGGCTCAAGAAGGGAAAAATATCCAAAGGTTAATTTTTTTTTTAAGTTTTAAAGGTTAGAAAGGATAAAACAATTCAAGGTTATAGTAATGAAAATATTATATAGTTGAAGGAACCAAAAGTTCCAAGAATTGTACCAACCAAAAGATCCTATGAGAAGGAAGAATTCTCCTACAAAAAACTTTCGACAAAAGTCCAAGCCTTAGAAATTGATAAGGGTCCAATGAAGTAATATGAACAAAATTTACAATGATCATCTATTTAAAGGGTAGGATTCTCAAACCACCTTGGAAGAAATAATATAATGAAAAGGATAAGAAGTTCTTCAACAAGCAAGACACAACATAAAGCAACCAATAAGGAATAAGAATCATATATGAATATAAGTGTTGATGCAAAGCTTCCTAAAATGGTAGATGAGATGAACTAATGATCTATAATTAGAGGAAGTTAGAGATCACATACTGACATATATTCAGCTTAGTAATCCAAGAAAATTAGGTGGCTTATTAAATAAAAATGTATAGCACCTACAAAAGCATCAATCCTGATTTTGATAGAAGTACTTACAAAAGGAATTTTGTGCTTGGATTTCTGTATCCAAGAATGTCAGTAGGAGTTTTTAGTGGTAGTTGAGAAGTAATGACTCTAGATCTAGAGACCTTGAATAACTATAATTATGCAGTCTAACAAGAAGTAGAGTATTGCCATAAATACCTACATAAATTTTAGAGGAAACTTTCCTTCTTTTATAATCTATAAATAGTAGTTGTTTAGAAATTGTAAAGCATCAATAGGTTATATAACTTTTATTTAATTTTATTCTATATAGCAACACCTAAACCTTGGTTTTTTTGTGGATATATTTTTGAACCCTCGCTTTTGGCATGATTTGTAACTTGCATAATTGTTGGTGCAAAAACCAGCACCATACGAGCGGGTGGCATGCCCAATGAGCTTTGGCCAAAATTGAATGATCATCAAGCCTGGGATAGTTAGGGTGGTTGATCTCTAGAGGAGGCCAGCTCCTTAAGTCCCATCTATCTATTTTTCAAAATAAAATGGAAAAGAGAAGAGGGAAAGAAAGCAAAGGGAGGTCATAGCCAAAACTCACAAGGACGGGTTATGATCGCATCAAGACACATGAATTCTCAACATCACCAATGGAAATACGAGCATACCACCTAATAGATCAGACCATCATACCCTTACTTATCATTCAGTGTAGTGGGCTAGAGTGGATTCCAGAACTGGTGGGAGGGTGCATGAAATCTAGGATGTAGAATTAAAGCACTCCCACCCGATCGGCCTTAGCAGAAATAAATCCTAAAATCCAAAGGCAAATGTAAATTCTAGAACCACTAAGCAAACCCATAGAATCTAGATTGTAGAATTAAATGAGCTAAAATCATATGGCCATCACAAAAATAAGCATTCAGAATTAATCATAAGGAAGTGAAGACAAAATGAGAGACCAAATTGTAGTATCCTTATATTTACAAGGCGATGAAAAGGATTACATATGAATTGTAATGTCCAAAAAGCCACACTTTGGAATGGCTATAATCCCACTATTTATAGGAAATTTAAAACAAACTTAAGTTTAAGCATTAATGATGTTGGGTAGGAAAGGATTGTAGAAATAGATGAAATATATGTTGATGCTTTCCTTCATGGAAGAATGGTGGTTGTCTAGAAGGATTTAGGTGCTTCTGCATCAATTTGGGCCTTTGATTGCTTTAACATTCCTATTGGTCCATGATCTACTTTACCCCTTCATGTGGACGAAAGGCCTGGAATTGATTACCTCTAAAACTATGCAATTCAAATTGCCTCCTTCACACTTATTGACAACTCGTACTAAGGAAGTTGAGATCATTAATGGCCTTGCCTAGGGGTTCCTGGTGCTTCCCTCTTGATGAATGAGAACTTCAGTCTCAAACCATGCATTTGGGTACATTTCTCTATCCACCAATCTCCCAATTTTTTGCCCATTGTAATATCATCAAAAGGATGGATGATCAGGTGAGGTGTTTTATTACTATCTTCCCAGGATTTCATCCACTTTAGGGATGGGAATTTGGGTATGAACCATCTTCTTCTATCCTCTCAATCATTCATCATGGCTAGGGTAAGACTTTCAAATAATACCAGAATATTTTTCATGTTGAAAATGATGTGCATGCTAGGGATGGAAATTTGGTACCAAGGGCCGCTATGTTGTCATCCCATTCTTTCGCTTGTTAGCTGGAAGGATATTTGGGATCTCATTTTTCCATCCAAAGGTTAGGGTGGGGATTTTGGATCCACCTTGAAAACTTATCTACCCATTTATCCACCTAGCCTCATAGATTCTTCTTTCCTTTCAGTAGACCTATGGAACTCCTTCTATTTGGCTACCTCAAATTTTTTGCTCACTTTTCCTCTATTGTTGCCCACCAGTATTCATATTTCACCTGATATCTAATGCTTAAAAATTTATCCACTCCTCATAGGCCATCATCTTTACAAAAAGGAAGAGTAGGGGAAGGGATACAAAATTTCACCCACACTATTGGTGAATCATAAGGGATTTTCTCTACCAAAAAAAGGGAACCCAAAAAGTTACACTTTGATGCACTTAGGGACATGAAATAAGGGGAAAATGAGGGTACAAAGAAAAGCAACCAACCAATTCTACAAGACAAAGGAGGAAGGTAGACAAAGGTGAATGGAAAATGAGGTAAGAGAAGGCGAAAGAGAAGAAAAGAAGAGGGACCACAAGTGGAAACAATACACAAAACAAAATAAAGAGAACAAGAGGGGAAGTGGGGAGGGAGGGAAACACATAAAAAAATAGAAGTAAGAAGATGACGACCACTAACCTTGTTATTTAGTGGTAACAAGGAACTGAGGAAATATAAGGAAGGGAAGAATGTAGAAAAATGAAAGAAACAAAAGGGTAGGCAATGCATGGGACACCCCTATAGATCATGCTAGCATTAACATACCCCACCAAAGACCAAGTCTACTTCAAGAATAGATATAATGCGAGGAGCATTTATCAGTATTGATACAACACCTCTCTTTAACACAATCATGCAAAAACTTCATTTGCTTATATGTATTCTTCCAAAGAATATTCAGTCATAGCCTCATTCTTGTCTTCCTCTTACTCAATATATGTTGCTCTCACCCTTTGAGGTGCTATTTATAGATAAATTTTTCCATTTAATCGAGGAGTGGGTATTTATCTCAAAAATTCAATGGATGTCCTTTTGGGGATTACGTGAAGTGATGCCTGAATATCAAGCCTTGATCCATTGGGCATAGGGTCACAACAAAACACAAAGGAAAACACAAAGTATAAGGGTAAGTGCTTCAAAACCAATGAATTTTTTGAAAGTCCACCACGGGTCACCATGGTTCAAGATTATTTCAAATGGCCATGTGCATTTTGCACTTTTATTTAGTTGCTAGATTATTTACACAAAACCGTACCATGATTGGTACGTCACAGCCGTTGATTCATCCTAGAAATAATCTAGTTAATATATAATGGTCAGACCATATTGTACTGAACTTGAGCCATTTTTATAGTTCAGTTCGCATTGCCCAAAAATTTTCCAAGACGTAATGCATCCACAACTTGGAAAATCATCATACATACCAATACTTATGCAATCGATGATCATTGTGGCAATAAATATTGCCATGTGGGAGCCATCCTCTATTATTGGCTCATCTAGAAATAGGCTCCAGTGTCACCACTCCTTGGGATTAAACTATTGTGGAATCCCTAGCATGCACACCTCTGATACCTCCACACATGTTTTCCAGTAGGGTGCATTGATTGGACTTCCTGTGGTCATGATCTCCTCAAGACCTATCTTTTGATTGGCTAAGCCTCTTTGAAGATATCTTGGCCCTTACTTAGTGTGCTCATAGATACAAAATTGTGCAAATATATTCCATTTTTTTTAAAGGGGTTCACCATTGGATCTAGATCCTTTATTGGTAGAAGTTGCAAGAAATAAAAGTGTTCATTACAGGGATCATGTTTGTATCTCCTTTGTATGAACTTGAGAAGAGATCCACACTTTGTGTTTTGCATAACTATGGCCTTGGCTCCTGCACAACTTTAGATGGCATCCATGGCAGATATTGTGCAATCGAAAGGAGAGTAGAAATGGTTGAAAAATGGGATAGGAAGGTAGGATATCTTGAAGATATATTTCTTTCTTGAAGTAGGAGTTACTCAGCCTGTAAATCCTCTTGAAATACTTGAGGGAATCACATTTCCCCAGATTGATGTAGGAGGAGGCTTATATCTGAACTAAAATTCTAAACATAGTATAGGTGATCCTAGGCAAGGGATGACTGGTATTCAAAGGGAGACTTCTTGATGAATGAAAGGTGCATCAAGAGTTGGAAGGGATCCATAGAGCCATCAAATGTGCCAACAAGATATCCTGCTAAATCTTCCCATGACCATATGGTTTTTCATCCAAGGGATCAGTACCACAATAGTTCTCTCCCTTCTAGAGGCATGATAAGAAGTTTGGTCATGACATTTTCATGGGTGATACCATGGAGTGTCGCTAGGGCAACAATATCTTTGATATGCTCTCCAACAGTTTCTATAGTGCCATTGTATTTTGTTATGGCCTTCAGGGTATTTTTAGGAATCTCATGCCATCATTGGAGGTTAAGTGGACTAGGGTCATCCCATTGGAGACAACACAACTGATCCATTGTGGTGCTAGTATTTAAGAGTCCTAGTTCTTACTTTGGAGTCAAAGTATCCATATGAACATACTTTCTCTACTAATGAGGTCAAGGATGCTCATCGAACCTTGATTCCTCTAGGATGTTCTAATATTTCAAGGCATAACTTAGGGAACTGATCTTTAGATCTAGATATTTTTTGCTCAATGGAGTCACCAAGAGATTGAACAGGATATGGGAAAACCATAGTATCACTTAACTTTGATTACCTTAAACATCGAAGACCTTTTGGGTCTCCAATAGAGTTGCTAAAAACTATTGGTGCAAAAACTAAGATCGAATGAGCAGGTGGGGCACCGAGTGAGATTCAACCAACATTGAATGATTCTCAAACCTAGGAGAGGTGGGGTAGTCAATATCTAGAGGATTCCAACTCCTTAACTCCTAGATACCTATGCTGCAAAGGAAAGGTTAAAAGGGGAGAGATAAAGAAAGTACATGGAGGTCATAGCTAGAACTCATAAGGATGGGTTATGGCTACATCAAGACACATGCACACTCAACATTTTCGATGGAAACATGAGCATACCACATAATAGATCAACCCATCACACCCTCACTTATCATTTAGCATAGTGGGTTGGAGTGAATTCCAGAACTAATAGGAGGGTACATGAAATCCAGGATGTAGAATTAGAGCACTCCCACCTAATCGACCTTAGCAAAAATAAAACTTGAAACCCAAAGGTGAATGCAAATTCTATAACCACTAAGCAAACCTACAGAATCTATATTATATAATTAAATGAGTTAAACTCAGATGACCATCACAGAAATAAGCATTTAAATTTAATCACAAGGAAGTGAAGATAAAATGAGAGACCAAACAGTAGTATCCTTATATTTACAAGTTGATGAAAAGGATTACATATGAATTATAACGGCCAAATATCCATGCTTTGGAATGGCTAGAATCCCATTATTTATAGGATATTTAAAACAAACTTAAGTTTAAGCATTAATGATGTTGGGCAAGAAAGGATTGTAGAAACAGACAAAAGATCTACTGATGCTTTACTTCATGGAATAATGGTGGTTGTCTAGAAGGATTTAGGTTCTTCTAGATGAATCTAGGCCTTTGATTGCTTTAACATTCTTGTTGGGCCATAAATTATGATCTACTTTATCCCTTCATGTGGACAAAAAACCTAGAATTGATTACCTCTAAAATTGTGCAATTCAAATTGTCTCTTTTACACTTATTGACATCTCGTACTAAGGTAGTTGATATCATTAATGCCCTTTCCTAGGGGTTCATTGTGATTTCCTCTTGATGAGTGACAAATCCAACCTTGAACGGGCATTTGAGTACATTTCTTTGTCCACCAATATTCCACTTTTTATTCTCTTGCAATATCATCAAAAGGACGGATGATTGGGAGAGGTGCTTTGTTGTTGCCTTCCTAGGATTCTATCCATTCTAGGGATGGTTATTTGGGTATGAACCATCTTCTTCCATCCTATAGATCATTCATCATGGCTAGGGTGGGCCTTTCAAATGACATCAAAATATTTTTCATGCCCAAAATGATGTGCATACTAGGGATGGTAATTTGGGACCAAGGGCTGCTATGTTATCATCCCATTCTTCTGCTTGTTAGTTGAATGAAGATTTAGGATCTAATTTTTCTACCCAAAGTTTGGGCCAGGGATTTGGGATCCACCTTGAGAATTCATCTGCCCATTTATCTGCCTAGTCTCATATATTCTTCTTTCCTTTTAGAGGATCTATGGAACTCCTTCTATTTGGTACCTTCAAATTTTATGCCCACTTATCCTCCACTACCACCCACCAGTATACATATTTTTCCCAATATCTAATACTTCAAAATTTATCCACTCCTCATAAGCCATCATCATTGTAAAAAGGGAGAGTGGGTTAAGGGATACCAAATTTCACCCATAATAATCTCTCTCTATCTCTCACACACACATATCAGAAGCCATGACTATTGTTTTTTTCTATTCTATTTCTTGTATTTAACTATTTTTATGCACTTAAGAGACCATGACTATATTTTTTTACCTATTTATTATATATGCAATCTAGGCTTAATTGGCATGTTGAGAAGAGAAAGTGTTCCTTGATCATTTTTTTTGATAATTCACACATTATTGCGTCTTTTTATTATATAGATAAATCTTATTCTAATATTGGCACATTACCCCTAATTAGCTTAGGATATTTGTCCTTTATTGTATCTTTTTTTTCTCTTTTCCTTTTCCCCTTAAAACTAGTTAGATTAGATTAGAGTAGGAAGAGCACTAAAGATCATATATTAAAATGATCCAACCTTGTAAAAATCCTTGAGGTGGTCTGATTGAGCCACTCATCATTCTCTGAGACCTTCCCTATTGTGTTACTATGTGAGGTATGATAATCCTAACCATTTGATCCCTACATCTAGTGGACATGACAATTCGATAGGACAATCATTTAATGGAACACCCACTAGGACCCAACTAGTCTATTTTAGTTGGTCCTATGATAAAAAAACTTATAATATTATAATCTAGTGAGGGTCCTTGCCTATTTTCTTGTTTAAAGTATCTAATAAACTCACTTGGTGACTCCATTAAAAACAAACTATAGACACCTAAAATGCGTCATGCCGAGGTGACTACTCATATGGGACATGCTAGAAGACCATATGGAAGACCTTGGACAGATTCCAAGGTATAGCAGTGGTTTTTACCACTCAATTTGGGCACCTTTGCCTAGTTAGTGCTAGCCACTACTGACACCCATGGTTAGCAGTGCTCACCACACCTGTCATCCATGGTCAGCACTCAGAGATAGTTGGCCTTCATCCAACCCAAAATCGGTTGCAATGGCCAATTGGTTGTGGATTGGAGCGGTTTGAGTGAGGAAGGTTCTGGATCCTTCCATCCAACAAGCTCAACCACCCAATCTTGATCTAAGCTTCTTCAGGAAGCTACCCCTAGCCCTTGGCAATTGCTATATAATCCCCCTCCAAATTGGGGAAAAGAGAGAGACAAGCATAATCAATTGAGCAGCGAAGCCCTATCGAATTGCATACCCATTCACATGCATTGATAGGAATACTTTTGCTACCCAATTGGAGATCACATTGCCATGGAGGTCCTAGGAGGATAGGAGAGCCAAGAAATGCTAATCCATGCAATCCATGCACTCACTGAGCAATTCAACCACCAAATCTATCAGAGGACACAGAGGCGACCCTTGACCATCAATTTGGCAAGGAGGATCAGAGAAATTGGCCCTGATTTGGAGGGTAAACTTACTTCAGGCTCAGCCATGGCTATCAACCATGGTGAACAGTGCCCACCACTTGAAGGACCTGCGGTCAGAGGGTAATCCTTGATTTCCTTGTTCTCATTTTTGCATTTTGTTTAACTAGATTAGATTAATCATTTTGTAGGGTTAATTCAGTATTCTAGAGACATTTGACCGATAGATTAGGAGTTAATTGCAATTTTCCTTCATTATTGTAGTGTAGGCATAATGAATATTTTTCATGCTTTCATGTCTTCAATTGGTTAATTAGGAGCTTAGATAGATTTATCTTAGTTTCTTTCATGTTTCTAATGGCATATTATCATGTTTTAGATCAATTTACATGCACTAAATCACTTTCTTGATTTCTTGATTATCATGTTATCTTTTGTGCAAATATCCTTTTAAAGCCTCATCAAGAGAGGCCTCCTTTGTTTTTAATGTTTCTTGTTGTTTATTGCATGCAGGACTAATAGGGTTTTGGGATGCAAGGCAACAAATGCCTCTAATCATGGAGAAGAGGGTCATCGACACCCTAGAGCAGTTCGTGTCACCCTTGAAGGCATTTTGATTGCATCTACCCTTGAGAGGGATTTGAAACTCTATTGTAATTGATGTATCAAATGGGTATCCCTAAGAGGGACGAATCTGTAACTTGGCTTCATTGAAATTAATAAAGGGATTCTTTATATTTGTTTCATTTCTTGTTGTCAACTTATGCTTTCCCATTTGTGCTTATTTCATGAATTGCAATAGATAGATTAGATAGCAAGAGCCTTTTTGGTGGTTACAGAAGGTGATCACGGTGGAACTCCACATTTTTAGCCATGATTTACTGACTTTGGTCTATGTTTTTGTGGTAGGTACTCACCACGGTTGATAGCCACGGTCAAAAAGTTGGCCCATGGTTGACAAGCGTGGGCAACAGTCGTAGCCACGCATCAGAGCCGTGGTCAGAAATAGACCAACCACAGAGTAGGAGTAAAAATCTAAATCAGATGAGGACCTGAGGTAGGCCCTTCTGACACCCTCTATTTCTATTTTCTATCTCTGTATTTTTCTAGAACATCAAAAATGAAACCTAGCTAGGATAAGGATAAAAAGAACAGTAAAATGAATTAGGTCCTTGGGGTTTTTATTTGGTGCTTCTACTAGTCGCTGCTAGGAACAGTGGGTCTCTAAGTGCAGCCCGCCCTAGTCTCCAGTGGTCTAGGCCATATGAATGTTAGAGTTTGCTTGCATGAGGCCCAATCAGTGGCCAATTACTCATACTAGTTGCATTCTCTGAACATCACGTAGCGTAGTGTGCATATACCTCTGAATATCAAATATTCTTTATTGCATATCATGTAGGAAATGATCATGTTAATGTTGTATTATGCATATTTCCTTTATGCAAATTAAAAAGAACCCACACACACCACGATGCATTTAAATGCTAGTGAGTTGGGAGTCACATCCAACCACTAGTAGGGTTTCAATGATGGTGGAGGTGATTTCCATCCATTGGCCCAACTCCCATGTACCCTATGTTCTAGACCAATACCGGATCCAAGAACCTTTTGTAGCCCAAAAAATTTGCATATACTCCTCTTCGGAGGGTATGACGCTGACTGGGTGAAAATGGGTGAGGATCTGGGAGGACCTGTGCTCCCTTCCCGGGTGTGGACTTTCATTGCCGCACTTTGGGGGGATTACACGACCTAGAGTTCATAGCCAGGTTGTCGAGCTATGAGCATACAGGTGAAAGCCATTAAACAATTGAGAAAATCATCAACATTTTGCAAAACATGATAAGAGTTACTTTACTGATACAACAAATTGAAAACACATCAAACAGTCTAGGGCTCATTTTAAAATTGTAAAAAGAGATAATCATCATTGTATTCTTTGTGTGTTAATAAAAGTTAAATCTAGACATAGGATACACAATGGTGCAAACATGAAGAGGGCGATCCGAGCATAGACCCGAGATCGAAGCCCAAGCTCCACCTAGTGCACATCACGATGTAGAATACCCTCAATTATAGAATCCTCCTGGACATCATTCAACGAGTATTAGAGGGGATAATTCTACATGAGGGGATTCCATTGAGAATACCCTGATTAGAGGAAGTACTAGACATCCCTCTAGACATAGATCAAAGCATGGGACTTCCCAGCATGGGGGTTCCACATATGGTAGCATTTACCATGATCACATTCCATGTGGATCCATGGGTTCTGCCAAAGAATATGTCATCGAGGGATCCATGTTGGTACCCCTTCGACCTGTATCTAAGGGAGGCTCATGACCTCCACCATCCGAGTATAGATAGGCTCGAGATCCACCCATTCAGGGGTAAATATATGGGACCACTTCTGAGCATAGGCCCATGCAGACTCCCCATAGGGGTGAACCTACTAAGTTCACCATAGATATATCCAAAGTGGGAGCTAATGGCATGCCACCTCATGAGCCATGGCATAGAAAATAATTAGATGGTCTAGACAGAGTCCTAGGGCATCTAGGATATAAGCCTACGCCTGCACCCTCTCATCCTACGAGCGTGTGTAGCGGAAGCACCATTAGGACCACTCGAGAACCTGGAGAGTGCTCCAAGCATTCTCGTGACATACGTGCTCCTGCATCCCATGCGAGGATAGAGTATAGGAGATAACCTAACATGAATGCCCTCTTTATAGATAGAGGCAAGAGTGTGGTAAATCAGTCCATTGGAGGACATACCCATAAAGTCGCTCGAATAGAGCGCACTCCCTAGAGGCCTCAGATGATCGATCATCTTGATAGAGCTCATAGACTGATGTCGGAGTAGAGATGATAGATTCTCCAAGATCAATTGGAGGATGTTCACGCAGAGAAGGAACACCTCAAAAATGAGAATACTCAGAGGTAGAGGTTCATAAGACAGAAATTATATGAACAACGCATGCGTGAACAATGCATCCTCGATCAGAAGGAGCATGTAGAGAGAGAGGATCGATTGGCTAGCATCGGTTTACCTCCTCGTAGTGAGATTAGGGAGCATGTCGATAGATGAGTGGCTTCACAGCCTGAGTTACACCCTGAGCACATAGACACACATACTCGCCATGCAACTCAACACAGAGATCGACATCCAACATCCGAACAACGTGAGCATAGGTAGTATGAGGAAGAAGTGGGAGAGGAATTAGAACAAGAATATCTAGAAATCTCCCAATTCGAGGAGGAGGGTGAGCCTAGTCCACCACCTCGATCGAGGAAGAATCTACCTCCGAAGGTACCTCCAAGGCAATCTCGAGAAGAGGAGTTCCTTTCCTCGCAGGCCTATAAGGCCTTAGCAGAGAAGGTCCAAGCCATAGAGAAGCAAGGAATGACTTATCATAAGCCTACCTTGAACAAAATTCATAATGAACCTCTATGCACGTCAGTGCCTATTCCAACATATCCGAAGCATTTCAAGATGCCTAGGCTGGAAAAGTTTCAAGGAGAGGAAGATGCATAGGAGCACGTGACTAGTTTTCTAGATATGTGCTTTCATATTGAGAGCAATGATGCTTTGCTCCTATGCACCTTCATCATGACCCTCTCAGGCCCAGCATCGAGAGTGGTTCAACCAATTAAAGAGGCACAACATCACTAGTTTCAAACAACTAGCTGATGCATTTCTTGAATGCTTCTCCTTCAACATCAAGAAGAAGGTAAACTTATCCGACCTGGCCACTCTAACGCAACATGACGATGAGCCAGTGATGGATTATGGAAAATTATGGAGGAAGATGATGGTGAAGCTACCATTCTCCATCCCATCCTCTGAATTAACATGAATGTTCACAAAGAGTTGTGCCAAGCACATTTCGTTGTTGCTACAGTTGCAACAATACCAGACATTCGAAGAGGCTTTGGCGCAAGCCAAGGTGATTGAGGACATCAAGTTACAGGAGGGTAACTTGAAGCTCAGGAATAAGAAGGAGGGGCACAAGAAAAGCACTGAGAGACAATAGGCCAAGCCGGCCCATGTTAATCAGGTGGTGTTGAACCTTCAAAAGGGAGAAAAAGGGCAGCAAAAGCAAAACTATCAAGCCCAACCTCCGCCTATGCAGTATGAGCAGCGCAACAACAATTATAAGGGTAAAAATAAAGAACAACACCCACCTCATGTATTCACTCAGTTATCGGAGTCGTTGGCTTTGATTTTTCATCAGTTATGCGAGGCGAAGGCTATAAACTTACCCGAAGTCAAGATGATGGATCCTAACCAACCTAAGCCTAAAGGCTATAAAGATGATCATTATTGCATCTTTCATCGATCGAAAGGCCATGACATCGAAGTATGTTGGTCTTTCAAACATCTTGTGCAAAATATGATCGAAAGAGGTACGCTTCTTGTCGACAACCCACAAGCGCTTGATAACCAAAATATGGGGATTTACAAAAATCCTCTACCAAATCATGAGGTGCCAAAGAATAATGTTGGCCAAGTCAACCAAGTGCGAATCGAACCACCAACCCAGGGGTTCATCGGTATGGTCAATGTTGTCACAAGAAACATGAGGTATGAATGACCGAATCAACCTCCAACACCTATTAGGGTCCAAGCTGCGCCTCCTCCAAGGCCAACCCAGTATGTGCCCGACCCACCAACTAGACCGATGGTGACCATCAGAAGTAGGTTGATCCAAAACCTACAGACAACTCCAACAAAGTTGTCAATTTATGAGCTAATCCAGTAGTCTCCTAAGCATAGGGAGACGCTCATGGATATTTTAAGGTCCATAGAAGTGCAGCCTCAGGATCCCAAAGCATTTACACACTTCGTGGGGCATGTGCAATAGTGTCAAGAACCGGTCATTCAATTTCATGACCATGAAGTCAAGATGGTTTCCACTATTATAGCAGACCCATCACTGCATATTATTGCATGTGTGAATCATAAACCATTCAAGTGGGTTTTTATTGACATAGGGTCATCGATCAATATCATAACTACCAAGGCGTTAACTCACTTGAAGTTACCCAAGATGCATATCATCCCTTCTACCTTCATGTTGAGAGCGTTCAATGATGCATTATGCTCAATGGTCGGTACTATAGTTTTACCTATTTAGGTAGGACTGAAGACCATCCCAGTGATGTGTCATGTAATCGAAGGTGCTATGCAGTATAACATACTTCTAGGGAGGCCTTGGATTAGAGAGATGCATTGCATCCCTTCTATTTTACACCAATGTATCAAATACATTCATGAGGGACAGGTTCACGTGGTGCCTTCGGATGAAGAACCCTTTAAATACATGAATCTAGCAGACTTATCAAGGGACTTCATGCTCCCTTCAATGCACCTGGATGTGCGACCAACATCACCAATCAAATATCTAGGAGGTAAAGTCAAAGAAGTGTGTGCTAGACCTACAACATCCGTATCTCAATGATCGAAGCACACCACAACTACTTCTATTAGACCGTCTGCATCTATGATATAATGGGATGATAGGAAGTTGAAAGAAAATGTGGATAAAAAGAAGATAAAGCAAATGCCCAAGCTAGTTATCATTGAAGCCCCTACTCCCATGGAAGTAGAGGAAGTTCAAGGAGGAGTCAAAGAGGTACCTCAGCCTACTTCACCTGCGTCTTCAACAGGGTCATCTGCACCGCAGGTGACCATCCACTTGGTTAATCTTAGATTAGGGGAATATATTGTGCAGAACATGATATTCATACCTATTATTGAGACTACATAGGACATGGGCCGACCATGAGCCCATCACCTTCCCATAGGGATGGTGGAACCATTAGGGGTGCCACCTAACCAAACCAACTTCATCTATGGAGGGCTAGACCAGATTGCATCTCCCACACCCATGGATGAGGATGATAGTGAACCATTCATCATGAATGTTCATTATCTATCCAACCTAGAATACGCCATGTGATACTTTGAACGTTACCATTGGCATGGTTACGGTCTCGAACTATTCGAGCAAGGGCGTAGAAGGCCATATGAACCATAGTATCAGTTGCCAACTGATAGGTTTGGGTTGGGATACTATATTCGAGGATAGGATGAACTTCTCATGACATATTTAGACCACTTGTACCTCAGTATGGGGGGTGAAGTTGACTACAATCCTTATCACCCTAATCCTTCTACATTTTAGAGGGATAACCGGCTAGTGACCTATGTCACTATGGAGCCACCCGAGAGATATCATGAGGATATCTTGGTGGAGACCAGTCTAGATCACATTCCAAGAGAAAACTTGGGTCAGCAAATTTGTGAGGCAGCCGATGATATAGGTATGCAGGTTCATAATGCTAATTTAGTGATAAATTCTAAGTTAGGAGATCATTCTGATGAGGATACAGTAGAGTCCATCTATGAGATAGGTGGACCAAGTTGCATACATGAGAGTGATGATGACAATGAGTCCTCAAATAATGAGCAATATGAGGATGAGACTGAGGTGGCCTATTTGGGCCCTCATAATTTACATCATCTATTACCATAGGAAATATTCATCGAATATGATCAATCCTTCACGAGTGACAACAGTTATCAGATGTGGGCGTACATGGGACCTCATCTTGGTAATATCCTCGATTCTATTTGGTAGAGGTGAGGGTCTTTATTATGATAGTGATGATGAGGATGAGATGGAGAGAGCCTATTTAGGACCTCCCTACTTACGCTATCGTAATGCACCTTATACGACTGAGGAGATGTATAGAGAGATCAATCTCCATCCTCACCTTAGGGGAGGGCCATCGAATCTTAATGTGATCTATCACATGGTGTTTCCTGATCCACCAATGTATGTGGAGCTCCTTGAGCCTAGTGATCCCATCCGATAGTCTATTCATAGACCAGATCTGGAGATCCCCATACCCCTAGAACCACATCTCGGGGATGGAAGTTTTGCTAATGTTGAGTCACTTGCATGTGGTCCTGGAGACATGATCCATTCCATCAATATGATCTCCATTGATTTGACCACTCCACTCCATAATCCAGTCGATCCATCCAAACCATTGCATCTAAATGTAGATGCTATTGATTGGGATCATGTTGATTCACCTCTAGAGCTTGAAGATTTCTTCCCTAATGAAGAAATGTTGCAACCTTTCCATTTTGTGCTAGGTTGTGCACATGATGTCTATCATGCTGAGGATGCTTCCAATGTGGAACCTATAAACCCAGCAGATGACATCCACTTGATCCCTATGCCTCATCAGCTTGAGGAGGGATCCCATATGTCAATAGAGGAAACCTTCAAAGTGGATATCAGTAATGATCCCACCAATCCAAGGAAGGTTAAATTTGGAGAAATTTTGACTCCTGATGAGCGTGCCAACCTCATCCCTCTATTGAGAGAGAGACCTGCTCTCTTTGCTTGGACTTATAAGGATATGTCGGGTCTAGATCCAAAATTGGTTACTCATAACCTTTCGCTAGATCTATCAAAGAAGCCAGTCAAGCAGAAACTCAGGAAGATGCATCCAATAGTAGCCTTAATGGTTAAGGATGAATTGCAAAAGTTGTTGGACGTAGAGTTTGTCATCTCCATCGACTATCCAGAATGGGTATCCAATATGGTGCCTATAGGAAAACTTGATGGAAGGATCCATATCTGTATGGATTTCAGAGACCTAAATAAGGCAACACCAAAGGATTCATTTCCATTGTCGAATATCGATGCTCTTGTAGATGCAACTATAGGTCATGAGATGCTCTCCTTAATGGATGGTTTTTTTGGTTACAATCAAATTCGGATTAAGCTCGAAGACCAACATAAAACCATGTTTATAATGCCATGGGGGACATTTTGCTACAAATTTATGCCATTCAGCCTTAAGAATGTTGGTGCCACATATCAATGGGCTATGACATATATCTTTCATGACTATATGCATAAGATCTTAGAAGATTATATTGATGACTTATTGGCAAAGTCATTATTGCATTCTAAGCATGCGGAGGTCCTGAGGAAGGTCTTCGATCGCCTGATAGAGCATAATGTCAGGTTGAATCCTAAGAAGTGTGTATTTGGCATAACTTCAAGAAAGCTCTTAGGATTCATCATTTCAAAATGAGGCATCGAAGTCGACCCAACAAAGGTCAAGGCTATTTTAGAAATGCATCCCCCCATAAACATCAAGGAATTAAGAAGCCTTCAGGGCAAAGTAGCATCCATAAAGTGATTTATCACACAATTATCGGATAAATGTCGACCCATGAATCGACTACTACACAAGGGGGTCCCATTCAACTAGGATGAGGACTGTCAAGCAACCTTTGCTGAGATTAAGCAATACCTGGTGATGCCACCAGTGCTAGCTCCACCAAGGCCAGATGTGCCATTTTTGCTATATATATCGGCAATCGACTTTGCACTGGGAACCATGTTAGCCCAAAAGAATGTGCAAGACAAAGAGCATGCCATATATTATATTAGCCAAACCTTGGTGAGTTATGAGCTAGGATATGCATATGTTGAAAAGTTGTGTTTAGAAGTAGTGTTCACTACCAAGAAATTGTGACACTATATGTTGAGTCATACGACGTATGTCATATCAAAACAAAATCCTTTGCAGTATATGATGAGCAAGACATATCATAATACATGTACTGCAAAGTGGATCATGCTACTGATAGAATTCGATCTGGAATTCATAAGCCAAAATTCCATTAAGGGATAAGTCATAGTTGATCAACTAGCTGAGGTGCCTCTCAAAAATAGTAGGCCCCTCACCATAGAGCTTCCTGATGATGCAGTATTTGCCTTATCAGAAGCACTCAAACTTAAGGAACTAGATAACAAAGTTGATATGACCCTGTTCTTCGATGGTTCAAAGTGTGAGCAAGGGGGTGGTGCAGGAATAGTGTTGTTCATGCCACAAGGTGCTCCAATGCCCTTGTCATTCAAGTTGGACTTTCCTTGCACTAACAATAATGCTGAATATGAAGCCCTAATTTTGGGTCTCCAAATAGCTATCACCATGAAGATAAAAAGGCTAAATATCTTTGGTGATTCCCTTCTCATTGTTAACCAAGTTAAGGGATTATTTCAATGTCGATGTCTGATATTGAAAGCTTACAAGGATCTTGTTGACATTTATCTAGCTCGACTAGAATGGTATGACATTGAGGCAATCCCTCATTCATCCAATAGATTTGTAGACACAATGGCATCTTTGGGATCTCTAATCCCTCAGAATCTATCTACTAATTTCACTACCATCCATGTAAAAATGTTGTCACATTCTATTGTGCAACATGAAGCATTGGATAACAAAGAGTCAATCAACATGATTCATGTAGAACCAAACCATGAGTGGTTCTACAGAGCCAGAGACTTTCTCAAGAGAGCATCCTGGGGGTCTTTGATCTCGTAGGATCCGACGGGGAGTGGTACTACCATTCACCATAGGGTTGTTTCCCAGTCTGCATTTGCAAATGTAGAACCATAGGGGGAACATGCTGTCTTGTCAATCGAAGTCGAAGCTTATCATAACTGGACATCATAGATACATGACTTCCTTAAACTTGGTGTAATCCCTCAAGGATTTTCATGTGCCACAAAATGCACATTTAAATATAAAGTGACAAAGTATGTCTTGTTAGTAGACATCCTATACCGTAGAAGCTACGATGGAGTTCTCCTTCATTGTCTTGAGCCCCAAGAGTCATCTTGGGCAATTTTGCAAGCTCATGATGGTACGTGTGGTGGCCATTTTAACGACATGGCTATCATCAAGTGCATCCTTCGTATGGGTTATTATTGGCCCACTATGGAGAAGGATTGCAATGTGTATGTCAGGAAATGCATTAAATGTCAGCATCATGCTAATATTATGCACCTGCCATCATAGGCCTTATAACCCATTCAAGCGGCTTGGCCATTTGCTCAGTGGGGACTTGATCTCATAGGTAAGATCTCTCCTCCATCATCGGGTCAACATACTTTTATTATTATGGCTACTGAGTATTTCACTAAGTGGGTGGAAGCCATTCCCTTAACAATGACAACTGGAGTGTGTATTGCTGAGTTTATACTCACCAATATCATTAGTCATTTTGGGATACCATCCAAGATAATTTTGGATAATGGAACGTCATTTAAGAACAAAACTATGAGAGCTTTGATGTCTAAGTATAGAATCAAACATAGTTTTGTGACTCCATATTATCCGCAAGCAAATGGATAAGCTGAAGCTTCAAATAAGATAGTGGTCTCCATCTTGAAAAATATGGTACAAGAGCACCACAAAGATTGGCACATCCAGCTACCCCTTGCATTATGGGCTTATAGGACTAGTATTCAGACACCCATTGGGGCAACTCCATTTTCACTGGTATATGGCACTGAGGCCATTATGCCCTTAGAGTTGGAAATTCCAACATTGTGCATCGCATTGAAAGAGTTCATCGATGATGACACCACATGACAAGCTCACCTAGATCAATTGATGCTACTTGATGAACATCATGTGAATGCCCTTGAGCATCTCTATGTTTATCAAGAGCACTTAAAATGAGCTTACAATAGCAAATTCCATCTGAGAGACTTTGAGGTTGGTGATCTTGTGTTGAAAGAGAACCAACAGAACTCAAATTTACCACCAAAAATGTGAGACAAATTCATGGCTAACTGGTTAGGTCCTTATATGATCTCAGAGAAGATTGGACCTAGGACATATCACTTGACATCGCTTGGAGGAGTTGAAGAGCTTGAACCTCTCAATATCCTTCATCTTAAAGTGTTCTATGCCTAAGAACCAAAAAAGGCTCCAAAGGCATCTAAGCCCTTTGCTGTCCAAAAAGGCTCCAAGTTCTCATAAGCCCTTTGGTAATTAAAAAAGAGGTCCAAGGGTTTTGTTTGGTAAGTGTTTTCTTAAATTTTTTTGGTTAATGTTTTAAAGGCTCCAAGGGTTTCTCAAAACCGCTTGGTCAATCCCAAAAGGCTCCAAGGGTTTCTAAAAAAGGCTCCAATGGGTTTCAAAAATCCCTTGGTCAAAATGTTAAAATCCATAAAAAATTTGGAAAAATATCAAAAATAAAAAACATTTGCATTTCATGTTGCAACCAGTGCATTTCATTTGCATCATTGCATTGCATTTCATTTTGCATTTCATATTTGCATTGCATTAGGCATATTCATCCATCGCACTTGCATTGGAATAAATTGTGTTTACAATCTGACAAATGACACCACGTTTGTATTTCAATCATGCATCTATGCACTATATTTTTCATCCATTTATCACCCTTGTGAGTAATTGTGTTTTTCAACACAACCCAAATTGTTGCTATGAAGAATATACTAGGGTTTTTCGGTCATTCAACCATACCTAGAGGTCTTCTCAAGAGTTGATAGAAAGCTTGCTTTGCTTTTGTAGTTGAGGTCTAGTTAGTATAGCCCTTAGCATATCAGAATCCTATCACTAATCAAAAAATTAAACAATCCTAATAAGGACTAGGGGAATATGAAAGCTATGAAGCAGGACCAGGTATCCTGAGGTGAAAATATTTATTCTTGCTTATCCCCTTGTGTGGATGGTTTGGGACATGTGGGCAATTGGCAAAAGGACAAGTTTACTCCCTACCCATATAAATCCCTTGCTTACAAATGAAGGAGCAATATCCCAGAGTGATATCCTAGATCAATATCAAATATTGATATCCCCTATCGATATCCTAGATCGATATCCCAAATTGATATCTCAAAGTCAAAATCCCTAGTATTCAAATCAAAGTTCAAATCAAGATCAAATGAAGATCAAAATCAAGTTCATATTCAAATCAGTATCAAATCCCTTGCTCAAAAATAAAGTACAAAATAAACAGTGATTCTTATCACTATAGTACAAAATAAATAGTGATTTTTATCACTATATATGAGCAAGTATCCCAAAAAATTGAAGAAAAGAAGGGGGTGAACTTGAATCCCTGGAATTGTCAACACTACTGTACCTTACGCATGATGATATGTCTGATGCACTAGCATTTTTCTTGTGTGTAGACCAATGTTTGAATGTGGAAGAGCTAGCTTCAGGTGTCCTGTATCGCCTAGTGGTCTAGTCCAACTAAAATCTAAACCTGGGATTGGGTAAGACATTTGCGGACCCCCGATCTTAGCAATGGGCTGAAAGAATCCCGCCTGACATCGGGGTATGCTTATGCCTTATCAAATATACTCACTTGCACACATAGGGGTAATGAACAGTTAGGGCCTATCCTAGCGAAAGCCTTATGTTTCAGAAGTCTAGTATGGTTAGTATACAACTTTTGATAAGTCAACTAGGGTGTTTGAGTCTCATGGAAAACCTCAAAAATTCCCAAATAGCAACAACCAATTTTTAATGCAATCATCAAATATCAATTTCTTTTATGAGAGTTTGTTTATTAGAATTATTTGTATTATATAATTAGATATTGGATGGATGTCAAAAATGATATTTAGATGACCACTGATTATATTATACATATTCTTTTAATTTACAAAATCTTATGAACATAGAAATAATACATCATTGCATCTCACATATGGGTGTACTATCTTTCACAAAAATATAAAGCAACTACAATCCATGATTGTTATACATTCTGTGGTGTCATCCATTAGATTGATTAGAACTCATATTGCATACATTATGTTTTAAGTGATTAAAGCATACATGTCCATTTACATAACATTTTTCAAAGAAACAAAGAAATATATGCAGTACATACATGGCATAAATTATGTCATAGCAATATAAATTAAATGCATACAAGTAAAGCAAATTATACATGCATTTAACATAAAACATGGCATCCATATGCATCCATCATAAGTAGTACATCTACATACATAACTCATAGCATCTAATCATCTATCGCATAGCTATCTAGTGCATGTCATCCATACATCACATCATATAGCATCTAATCAATAACGCATTGCATCCATATGCATAACATAAAACATAAAATACCAAAAATAAAGTACACATGTAATGAGATGAACTATCATATCATATATATATATTTTTTTTTTTTTGTGTGTGTCAAGTGTACATCATAGTGGGGTACAATCAAAATACTCATAAGCTACATATGTGTAGGTCCTCGACCTTACACTCAAAAATGGTACAATAATATCTATAAAATTAGTACTAGATAGGGCCTACACCCCTAGTCTATGAGGCACCATCGTCACCTCCACCATCCCTGTGGGTCCTCCATGAGCTGGAACCATGAGTCCTATCAGACCTATACATCCTATGACTAGAGCTAGCCGATGACTACCCTGTCTCCCTGGTCTTGGTCTGGTGTGACCCTATGGTAGTGGTCCTCTCTGGAACCTATCCATCTAGCATACTGATGATGCCCTCTAGTTGGGCATTATGGGCTACATCCATTGTGTGCTGATCATTACCCTCCTCCATGAGGGTATGTAGCCTCTTGATCTCTACCATAGGATCAAAACCTATTGGTACTAAAGTAGATGGTATTGTAGGAGGTGCCATGATAGCCTATGAGGATGAGGGATCTCCCCTCACCGCCCTGAGTAGGTCTCGCTCCAGGGTCACTACACCTAGCTGTGCCTATGATAGATCATGCTCACTAGTGAGCTACGTAATCTGAGTGTCTACTATGGTCACCTATGCCTAGAGAGCTGCCCTCTCCTCCTCGTATCCATACCACTACCTCTGCCCATGAGCTAGCTTCACCTCTAGAGTGGCGATAGAAGTATCCCTATGTAGGAGTTGGGTGCAGAGTCTCCCAACCTAGCTCTGGAGGTCGAAAACCTATGCTCTCAACTACCCTACCTCACTATCTAGAGCTACCTCACCCTCCTTAGAGGCCTCCTCCTCTACCTCTACCTGTGGGCCCTCCTCTACTATGGCCCCTATGCCCCATGTGCCCTCTATCCTTTGGTGGGTCCTATGCCCATGAGGATCTACCTCTGTGCCCTCTACACCCTCTATTGTGAACCCATTAGTTGGTCGGCCTAGTGGACCCTCTCTGTACCACTAGAAGTCTAACCACCAACCATCATAATCTGTAGTAGTGCCTGCATCTTCTAGGCTTAACTCTTGAAAGTCATCGTCATCATCCCCTAGTGGAGTCACCTAGGGCTAGGTCAGGTCCCTCTCTAGGACCAAGTGTCTATAGATGGTAGGCATATCTGGGACATCCTGATGGATCCCAAACTACCTCAGTATATGAGAGTAGTGCTGGTACTCATGTATATCAGCCTTTCAGTCGATGATCCACCTATCTCTATGCACCCGATATAGGTATCTGTCTACCTCTATCCAGGGTGGGCAGTCCATGTAGGGTCACCATCGTATCTTCTTGAGGTGAAGCTATGTAAAGTGACCAATGTAGTGATCTAGGTCTCCTACATGAGACCTACTCTTGAAGCCCTCTTGCTCCTAGGGCTAGCAGGTTGTGTAGCACTATCGCTAGGAAATGGTAGTGATCTCTAAGGGTAAATCAATGGGGCACTCTATCAAAATGTGCTACTAGCCCCAAATCTATAGGAGTAGACTGTAGATGATGCCCACTCTACTATGGTGTATGATCTGATATAACTCATGGTAGAGCTGTGCAAGAAGAGTGCTCCCCCATGCTAGAATGAGAGGTCGCATGGTCGAGCTCACCATCACCTCCTTGGTCCTAGCTAAGAGGTTCCAGGGGAACCTCACACCTGAGGAGTCTGGGAGGACTATCTGAATGATCAGGTGCATAAACACAACCTCCCACTATGAGAAGAATTTGGCTTGGAACCACTCCTCGACATGGATGCCTCCATGGTCGATGCGACCCTGCACGTCATGGCTCCACTGACCAAATATAGCATCAAATACTACCTTCTTCACCCTGGTAGGAGAAGAAGTGATGGCCTCACCATCAATAGGTAGGTGGAAGATGCGGTAGACATCCTCCAGAGTCATGTCATTTCACCTATCGGTAGGTGAAATGTGTTGGTCCACGCATCCCAATGATGGGCCAAAGCAGTCAGGTAGGACTGGTCAACTCTGATGGTGGGGAGGTCCAAGACGTAACCAAACCCCACCATAGCAAACCAATCCCGCTCCATTCCAGTAAGAGTGTGGCATAGGTTGTGAAGGAGATCGGTCTCCCTCGCTCTATTAGTCAAAGCCTGAGTGACAACAATAAAGTAAAAATGAAAAATAATTAAAAAAGACCTAAAAATGATAAAAAAATCATAAAATCTCATCAAAAGAGCAAAAACATGCAAAACAAAAATTTCAAAAAAAATCAAAAGAGCATTTCAAAAATGCATTAAATGGCATTAATTGCCAAGAAAATTCAAAAAATTAAAAAATTTTGAAATTTTTTCTAAAGTTTGCGCATCGCGGGTCGGAACCATGGTCGATGCAATGGTAAAAAAAGTGACCATTGGGATTTAAATCCCATCATGGTTGATAGTCATGGTCCCCAATCTACCAATTGGGAGTCATGGCTGCCACCCATGGCTAAGGAGCGAGACCCTTTTTGGGCCCCGTCCTCCCCAAAATAAGCCCTAAAAATTAAAACCCACCCCTAAACTAACCTATGCTAAACCTAACTAGGGTGAGGTTCATTACCGATAGTTTAATGTGGTTCATTTACCCATTACTTAGTGTGGTTAATTTTAATCTGGTAATTAGGTGTGTGGTCTCGGTTTTTGAGTTACCTTAGTGGCACCGGCTCCTCCACTGGTCGAGGCCTCTGGCTGGTCCACCATCGGTGTGGAATATATGGAATTGGTCAAGTTCTCGGTAGCGTCCTAGGTCCAATTTTACTGTTTACCTCTCAGAGCTCTCAAGTTTTACTGTCAATGTCAGGTAAATAATGAAATTTTCAAATGTCAAAACCTTATATATATTTTTTGAATTTGGGTCGGCCCGTGGTTGACAACCATGGTCCCCGAATTAGGGTTTTGCGACCGTGGCTTTGAGTCATGATCAAGGAAATTGCCCGCTTATGATAGGCGTAGTCAGCAAAGCTATAATAAATGCTCAAAATTCCCATCGTGGAGAGCCTTAAAAGGTCAAATTAAAATTTTTCATCATACCAAAATTGCTATAGAAAATATAAAATAAGTAGAATAAGCCAAACAAAGCACAACGACATTGGAAAATGTCATCATAAGGAAAAATAGAATAATTGGCTAAGATTATAAAGTACATTCAACCGAGGTCATCGCTATGGAAATCCTTTCTTTGAGCACCACACCTCCCAGCCAATAATTCAAAAACATTCAAATAAATTAAAAAATTAACAAAATAAATCAAAAGCCAAATGTGCCTCGTATTCAGTCATTTACCCTATACACTTGGTGGTTGTAGCGACTTGCGATCCATGCAATCTAGAAAGATGAGTAAATTACCATAAGGACATTTGGGGCAAATTCATCATCGTTGAATTGTATGCTTCATTTCAATCCCCAAGAAGGCCTTGACGGTCGGACTGCTCCATGGGAATGAGATATTCATCATAATTCTCCTATGATATTTTTAGCATATCATCGAACAATATGATTCAACACATGCCTAATTAGAATTGCTCTTCATTTTGATTCCCTAAGAAGGCCTTCGTGGTTGGACCGCTCCATGGGATAGAAATAGGCAATTACTATTAATAGTTGCAATCATAGCTGATTAGGCCTTGCCAAGTATTAAAATGCTAAATCTTACTTTGTTCAAGATCATTCATAGTGGTCAAGCGACCTCGTCGCTTCATTTAATTGTCATTACCCTCATCGACTCGTCGCTTGAGGGGGTAGTCATAATATCAAATCATAATCAAAGTCAATAGAAGATCCCTTGATCTTGTCAAAATTATGTTCATCTTACGAATCATTGCCAAAGACTATCATAAGCTTACCCTTCTACTGGGGAAAAAAGCATATATGATAGTTTGTTTGTAGCTCTCCTCCTTTCGGTTATATAGGCCTAACTCCTATTGTAGCACCAAAGCTACCCGAATGTCTGATGACGAGTGCAAACCCTTTCAAATTTAAGCCTTCCAGTTGGAAGCAATGATTCTAGGATGCACGTCCTCTTTGCAGGACCTGGGGCATCTAATGTTGATCAGACTAATGATCATCATCCAACCTATGACATCATTTTAGGAGGTCTATTTTTGCTCAACGTTGTTCGATCTCACAATGCATCTCAAAAGGGGCATCTGTAGACACCTAAAATACATCATGCCAAGGTGACTACTCATATGGGACATGCTAGAAGACCATATGGAAGACCTTGGATAGATTCCAAGGTATAGTAGTGGTTTTTACCACTCAATTTGGGCACCTTTGCCTAGTCAGTGCTAGCCACTGCTGACACCCATGGTTAGTAGTGCTCACCGTACCTATCATCCATGGTCAGCACTCAAAGATAGTTGGCCTTCATCCGACCCAAAATCGGTTGCAATGGCCAATTGGTTGCGGATTGGAGCAGTTTGAGTGAGGAAGGTTCTGGATCCTTCCATCCAACAAGCTCAACCACCCAATATTGATCTAAGCTTCTTCATGAAGCTACCCCTAGCCCTTGGCAATTGCTATATAATCCCCCTCTAAATTGGGGAAAATGGAGAGAGAAGTATAATCAATTGAGCAGCGAAGCCCTATCGAATTGCATACTCATTCACATGCATTGATAGGAATACTTTTGCTACCCAATTGGAGATCACATTGCCATGGAGGTCCTAGGAGGATAGGAGAGCCAAGAAATGCTAATCCATGCAATCCATGCACTCATTGAGCAATTCAACCACCAAATATGTCAGAGGACACAGAGGCGACCCTTGACCATCAATTTGGCAAGGAGGATCAGAGAAATTGGCCCTGATTTGGAGGGTAAACTTACTTCAGGCTCAGTCATGGTTGTCAGCCACGGTGAACAGTGCCCACCACTTGAAGGACCCACGGTCAGAGGGTAATCCCTGATTTCCTTGTTCTCTGTTTTGCATTTTGTTTAACTAGATTAGATTAATCATTTTGTAGGGTTAATTCAGTATTCTAGAGATATTTGACCGATAGATTAGGAGTTAATTGCAATTTTCCTTCATTATTGTAGTGTAGGCATAATGAATATTTTTCATGCTTTCATGTCTTCAATTGGTTAATTAGGAGCTTAGATAGATTTATCTTAGTTTCTTTCATGTTTCTAATGGCATATTATCATGTTTTAGATCAATTTACATGCACTAAATCACTTTCTTGATTTCTTGATTATCATGTTATCTTTTGTGCAAATATCCTTTTAAAGCCTCATCAAGAGAGGCCTCCTTTGCTTTTAATATTTCTTGTTGTTTATTGCATGCAGGACTAACAGGGTTTTGGGATGCAAGGCAAAAAATACCTCTAATCATGGAGAAGAGGGTCATCGACACCCTAGAGCAGTTCGTGTCACCCTGGAAGGCATTTTGATTGCATCTACCCTTGAGAGGGATTTGAAACTCTATTGTAATTGATGTATCAAATGGGTATCCCTAAGAGGGACGAATCTGTAACTTGGCTTCATTGAAATTAATAAAGGGATTCTTTATATTTGTTTCATTTCTTGTTGTCAACTTATGCTTTCCCATTTGTGCTTATTTCATGAATTGCAATAGATAGATTAGATAGCAAGAGCCTTTTTGGTGGTTACACAAACATCTAGAAAAAGTTTCTAAGAACGAATAGATTGAAATTTCGATGAAATTTTCAATCTTAAAAAGATCCAACCTGTTGGGACAAAATTTTCCATACCTATGGATAGGCATTGTGCCCTAGAATTTAGCCAATGTATACAATTGGATGAAAAGAGATTCCTCTCTGTTTCAACCTTTGGATAAGGCTATCTCCTTGAAATTATTATATTTTGAGGGAAAAAGAGTTATAAAGGAGTAAGGGTTAGAGAAAGATATTGAAAAGTGGATGAGATATAGTGTAACAAAATTGGATGTCACTAGATAATATGCTACTGAAAAATTACATGATACTTAACAAACCAATCATTATCAGATTCAATTATATATTCATCCAACTTAAACAAATGCTTTAATAGTTCCAAGGACTTAAATCATTAGCAATCTAATTGTGTGTAGCACCCTAAAATTGGCGTAGCTAAACCTTAGTAAAAAGATAAAAATTTGAAATTTAACCCCAAACCGCCCTTTAACCGCCTGTTACCCGCTTTCCTCATTTTTTGCACCATTTTTAGGATTTTTTTGACCGTTGGACGATATCGTCGTAGATTAGACGAAATCATCCCAGATATGACGAATTCGTCTAGAATAGAACGTCCAGATGATTTCATCCCAAAACCAAATTTTCATAATTAGCTTCTATTCCAATAGCTCCTCTAACCTGGGCAGAAAGTATGTCTGTGCAGTTAGAGTCTCCCCCGTTGGAGATCTCCCAAATTGGGATGATCTCCAACCTCCTAACCTCTCCCTAATCCTATATAAACTGGGATTTTCTCAGTTTATCCCCCTGATTGACTCCCCTAAACCCCCTAAAATTTCCATGCACCTCAGAGCATCCTCACACCACTATTTGCATTCTGCATTTCATGTTTTCTTGTAGGAACTTTACTATTTTTTAGTCGAAGCTAGCTCGGATCGTCGCAAGCGATTCCAGGCGATTTCGGACGATCTTGTCGAGAAGCGCAGACGATCTCGTACGATTGGAGGCGATCCTAACTGTAGTCCAGATTGGGGGCAATCAAAGTCCAGAGTTTGCATCTTTTATTTGTTTTCTGCATTTCTTTATACATTATTTTAGTTATTATATTTATGCATCTTGGAGTTCACCTCATTTAGGATAACCGCATGGTAAAGTTAAAATCGATCATTAAATCTACTGCATTTCTCTTATTTGTTATTTGAATTTATTATTTAGGCCTGTTTGTTGTTGTTCCTATCATTCTCCTTCGCTTTTGTAGTTGCATCTTTGGTATTTTGTATCTATTCCTATGATTGCAGGTTTTTGACGAATTCGTCAGATTGACGATGATATCGTCTGATCTCAGATGATTACGTATGAGTTGAGACGATCTGGACTGCTACAAAACTTAGAATCTTCATCAGACATCCGGAATCAGGTATGTACTGTTCTAGTTAGCATATTCTCTGTGTTTAGCATTCATTCCTATTTTTTGTATTCACCTAAATCTGTATTGGCATATAGAATAGTTTAGATTCATCTTGGCCAAACCTAGGAATTGAATGATTAAAGTGCAAAATGAACACATCAAACTTACTATCAACCTAGGTGTGGAAACTGCCACTCAAAATTTTCCTGGTGAACCCACCATCCATCAAAAATTCACCCTTATACTCCTCCCCCGAGAGGCGGGACCTTCAAGGGGCCTCTCAATCCGAGGTATTGTCCCATCCTTCTCGCATCCCCCTTCCGGGCATGGATCCTATAGCCTGAAGGTAAGGATGCAAAAAATTTGGAGCGATACATTTTGGTGAACCCGACATGAATAACATAGGCATATTTCTGATTCAAAAATATAAAAAAAACAAAATATATATATATATATGTATACAAAAAAAACAAAAACAAAATCATCATTTCAAGTTTGTATGTTTTAGATTCAATTCTAAATAGTAGATACTAAATATTACTTTTAGAAGTACTAAAGAAACCATGAGTTTTTACTCAAATCAATATGAGCCCATGAGTAATGTTGGAAGAATTCAGCCAAATACATTTGTTGATTATGACCAACCTCATCCCTATTCAACATCACCTCCATCACACTTTTCTCATTTTTCATCATTACCCCAACAGGACAATCCCTTTTCCAATCCTCTTCATAATGATATTATCTATTCTCCCATATATCCATATTATGTCTATCAATCCACATACAATCCTCCTCCACCCTTTCAATATTCTTCTTTCAATACAACACATCCATTTCAACAAGAAAATACTTATTCTTCCAATCCTACCATGCACTCACATCATACTTCACAATCTTCCTATCATCATTCTACCCATAATAAAGAAAAGAGAGGTAAAAAACCATTAGGTCCTTTTATGACTGAACTCCTAAGGCACTTATCAAAAACCTCTCGAAAACCTTCATCACGTAAATTTACTAAGCTCAATCAACCAATGGATATAATTCTCAAGCATTTACTTGATACAAATAAGATTGAACTCCCTTCCATAAGACAACTTGATGCCACAGCAGATTGGTTTAAACCTGAGCTACATTGTGAATATCATAGAGTAGATGGACATATGACACAAAATTGTAAAGATTTAAGATGTGCAATTCAAGATTTGATTGATGAGGGTCTTTTTAATATAAAGGAATTACAATCTACAACTGATTATAAATCTCCAGTAAACTATCAAACTCCTACACAACAAATACCAATAATCAATCAAGACATGGGGATCTCCCAAGAACCCCTATTCAATTATCAACAACAGGAAACCAATCAAATATTGCATGTTAATGTGTCCCATCATGATGATATTACTAATATTGTAACAGAAACTACAAATGAGCAACCTCAAGTTCAATCAACTCAATCTGATATTCAAGAGATGGATTCCTCATTTGACCAACCTTCAAAACTATCTTTGGCTCTAGAGAATGATCCAAAATGGAATGTAAGCATAGAAAGCTCATCTTTAGAATCAAAATCTCAATCTAAAATCCACTTTGATAGCCAACAACAAGTGATTAATCCTCAAGCAAAGATATCCCTTTTAGAAGTATTACAAAGTTCTCATAAGGAAACTTTGTTCAAGATACCTAGCCAACAATTTGTTCCTCATGATATTTTCCCTAAGAACATAATTAATGGTGTAAGCCCTCTTGAGGTTAACCATATTTCATTCTATGATGAGGAGATTCCTTCCTCTACTCCACAAGAAGACTCCTCTCTTTACATTACAGGATCTAGTAAAGAAACACCTGTTAAAACTATCATGGTAGATAATGGCTCCTCTCTTAATTTATGCACTTATCAATTATTCCAAAAACTCAAATTAAAGGAAGAAGATCTTAATGAATCAAATGTTATTATAAAATCTTTTAACAATGAAATTCAAGAAGCTCAAGGTACTATAATTTTTCCCCTTAATATTGGATCCAAGATCCTGGATACTTTGTTTTATGTAGCATATTGCCCTTCACCTTACAACCTACTTCTCAGAAGTCCTTGGATTCATACGATGAGGGTTGTCCCTTCTACTCTTCACCAATGTTTAAAGTTTGAACTTGCAAATAAAATTGTTACCATACATGGTGACCCAACACCATTTGAAGAATATTTAACGATTGAAACATCAAGTTCTATACATTCTCCATTGTCACAATTACCTTCTATCCATCACTTTTCTTCATCCATATATGATCATCCTTGTTTACCAAATAACACCCATGCATATCTTTCACATATGCTCCCTCCATATTATCAAGACTTGGAAGATAGTGATAAGAATGAAGAACCTTCTTATCCTTCTGACATTTTATTTTGTAACATGATCAATTTTACACATATAAAAGTCAAATCTTTTGCTACATTATTCTACATTATAACAAAGCTTTTGTTATCACTACCTTTTATTCATCACCTTTTGTTCTTACCTTCACCACAACCAAATTATCCTTCAAAACCTCCTTTGATTTTGAAGCAACCTTAGACATGCTATACTCAAATAACCTTGTATAGTGTATATAGATCATCTTGTATATACCACCAATTCCATCATCAAAAAAAAAGCAGTAATATTATTTATTCTTTCAATTCATAAATCAAAATCAAAATATAAAAACATCAAAATCAAAATCTTCAAAAACATCTTTTATTTTCATACTTGTCAATTCTTGAAGTATTGCAGTTATATTTTCAATTATTTTGGATAAATTAGCATTTATTTGGAATCCCGCACTTTCACACTCACATGAATAAATATCTTGATTTTATTTGGTATGATTATTAATCTCTCTTATATCAAAGTCCACATTTGAATTAAATAAAGTTTTGAGCATAGAGAACTGATCTTGTTATTTACTTGAACCAAGCATATCTTTTCACATTAAAATGATTTCATTGCAAATTCAATATGATGCTACATAGTAGAAGTGGTTTCTTGAGCGAAAAGTTTCCCCTGCTATCCTATCATGCACATGGTCTAGAATCTTTGAGAATTGACAAAAGGACAAGCTCACCCCTACCCGGAATAAAAATCCCTTGCTCTACAGCCTAATCCGAGCAAGTATCCCTAGCATAGGAAGAAAAAGAAAAGTCAAAGAAAATGAGAAAAAGAAAAATATCATTTTGTACCATCGCAGCAATATTTCAGCATTATCTCAAGTCCCAAGCAAAAATACAAAAAAAAAAAAAAGCAAAAGAGAAAAGAAAAGCAAAAGCAAAATGCAATAAAATCCCTTTCCCTACCCCTTGAAAAGAAAATAAGGGTGAATGAGCTTGAATCCCTAGAATTCTCAATTATTCGAAAATTATGAGGTAAGCCCCATAACAGGTGGTTTGTGCCCAACCCGCTTGGCCTTGGGTAATCCCTAGCGTGGTGATATGTCTGTCACATTAGCGACCTTCTTTTGTATAGACCTATGTCGGCTTATGGATTAGCTAGCTCTTGATAACCCGACTTACATAGTAGTCTGGTACGATTACATGCATATAAATCATGGTCAACGAACATTCATTTGGTTAATTCAAATTACTTGTATCAAATTATCTTGCTCAAAATTGGTGAATGAACAATACAATTGCACACACATTTGTATTTGAGAGATTTTTGTATCATTATGATAAATCAAGATCGGCAATGAACTCACATATGCACATGAGGGTTCCTTACAAATCTACATTTGTCTTTGAGATAATTTAAAATATTTCTGCAACTCTTTTGGAATAAATTTTATTCTTATTTCAGAACATCTGTTTAGTATAAAAACAATTACATACATTGTTTTCAAAAAAATCCAAAATTCTTTTCAAACAACATATTACAAAATCTAGTAAATAAAGTCAAGTTATATATTATTATTTTCTGTTTATCTCAAAATCAAAAATCAAATCATGCAATAAAACTAAAATATCAATTTCTTCTTTGGATTTCGCGATGATGGTATAAGTCTATACCTATAATTCTATGCCTAGCGCAAACCATTGTTCTAATTTTATTTTCCCATTCATTTTAAATTTATAAAAACATATGACTTACATCATTATGTTACACAATTGTGCTTTAAAAAGAACGAACACATTATTCTATTTCATGTCATTATGTCAACATTCAATTTTTGCAACCATGGTATAATTTCTAGGGAATTGTTCAAAATTTTATCACACTTAGGAATTTATGCCTAGCAAAATCATATTTTTAGTATTTCATGCATACTATTTTTATGAAAATCTGAAAACAAATCATCACCATCACAACACAAAGTCTTAAGACAATCTCTTAAGCATTATTTTACTTTTAGCAATATTTCTATACTCGGGATTAGCTTGACGACCTAGCGAGCGGCGACTCCATGAAATGGTCTATAACAGCGACAATGTCCTTTGAAATTATTGTTAGAAGTCCCTTTTATTTTTCATCAAATCACACCACAAAACAACCAATTTTTTACATCAGATTATTTCATTTAAATTTTACAACATGCCATAAAATTATAATTTATTTCTAAAAAGACATAATTACATGAATCATCAATCATCATACAAAATTCAACATATACACAAGTCATATCATCAAAAAGACAATCTATATATATATATATATATATATCAAAATATATGTACATCATATCCAGTGAAAATGAATAGTAATAATGAATTAGGGTTTTACCCTATTTTTCTTAATTTTATTTAAAAACAACATTTTTTTTAATTTTGCTTTTCCACGTTTTTACCTCAAACGTTCGATTTGGGTAAAAACACGGAGGGGGCACCATAGTAAGCAGTCGTACGATTCGACCAAGAATCGTCGTCTAAAAAATTGAGTACATTTTTGCTTTCTCGTAAAACGGGAAAAACTCGTCTTTAACGCATTTTCTTCGAAAAATTTGCTAAAGAGGGGGCAAAATGTAGCACCCCAAAATTGGCACAGTTAAACCTTAGTAAAAGATTAAAATTCAAATTTTAACCCCAAACCGCCCGTTAACCACCTGTTACCCGCTTTCCTCGTTTTTTGCGCCATTTTTAGGATTTGTTTTGATCGTTGGACGATATCATCGCAGATTAGACGAAATCATCCCAAATCTGACGAATTCGTCTGGAATAGAACGTCCAGATGATTTCATCCCAAAACCAAATTTTCATAATTAGCTTTTGTTCCAACAGCTCCTCTAACCTGGGCAGAAAGTGTGTCTGCGTAGTTAGAGTCTCCCCCATTGGAGATCTCCCAAATTGGGATGATCTCCAACCTCCTAACCTCCCCCTAATCCTATATAAAATGGGATTTTCTCAGTTTATCCCCCTAGAACTCCATGAATCTCGATTGACTCCCCTGAACCCCCCTAGAATTTCCATGCACCTCAGAGCATCCTCACACCACTATTTGCATTCTGCATTTCATGTTTTCTTGCAGGAACTTTACTATTTTTCAGTCGAAGCTAGCTCGGATCGTCACAAGCGATTCCAGGAGATTTCGGACGATCCTGTCAAGAAGCGCAGACGATCTCATACGATTGGAGGTGATCCCAACTGTAGTCCAGATTGGGGGCAATCAGAGTCCAGAGTTTGCATCTTTTATTTGTTTTTTGCATTTCTTTATACATTATTTTAGTTATTATATTTATGCATCTTGGAGTTCACCTCATTTAGGATAACCGCATGGTAAAGTTAAAATCGATCATTAAATCTACTGCATTTCTCTTATTTGTTATTTGAATTTATTATTTAGGCCTGTTTGCTATTGTTCCTATCATTCTCCTTCGCTTTTGTAGTTGCATCTTTGGTATTTTGTATCTATTCCTGTGATTGCAGGTTTTTGATGAATTCATCTGATGAATTCGTCAGATTGACGATGATATCGTCTGATCTCAGACGATTACGTATGAGTTGAGATGATCTGGATTGCTACAAAACTCAAAATCTTCATCAGACATCCGAAATCAGGTATGTATTATTCTAGTTAGCATATTCTTTGTGTTTAGCATTCATTCCTATTTTTTGTATTCACCTAAATCTGTATTGGCATATAGAATAGTTTAGATTCATCTTGGCCAAACCTAGGAATTGAATGATTAAAGCACAAAATGAACACATCAAACTTACTATCAACCTAGGTGTGGAAACTGCCACTCAAAATTTTCCTGGTGAACCCACCATCCGTCGAAAATTCACCCTTATACTCCTCCCCCGAGAGGCGGGACCTTCAAGGGGCCTCTCAGTCCGAGGTATTGTCCCATCCTTCTCGCATCCCCCTTCCGGGCACGGATCCTATATCCTGAAGGTAAGGATGTGAAAAATTTGGAGCGATAAAATGTGATCCAAACAGCTAAATTTTCTTTAAGAAATTAGACTAACAATTAAGTGTAACAAAAATGACTTAAAACAAAGCATACATAAAAAAAATATAATTACACAACAATGGAGGCCAAAAAACTATCACTTCATTGATCAGCAACAATATTATAAAGCAATACCAGGCAAGGACTATAAATTTGACCCTTGTATTGAGGTATCTAAACCTATTTATAATCTACAATTTGAATTTATAGTGGGATATTTACAGTTGTAATGCCATTGAGAAAGATAATGACAAGAAGCCAAAATTCTAAGGTGGCTACTCTAGATAAAGTTGAATTTATGTTGATCTTGGTCTGTCAATCTACAACTACCTTATGTAAGTAGTTGCATGATTACAACTATCATTTTCATGCTTTGGTGTCATTCACTAGAACTAGCTAGCTAGTACTATCGTCAAAACAACTCTAAGAGTGATGTTTCTTGATTCATTGAATAAAATTGACCTCTTTATTTTGTCTATAAAGCTCTTTTAGAATGAAACTGTAACTTTATCTTGATGACATAATATTTGGATATGTTTTGGCTTTGTTCATTTTATTTTCTATGTTGTTTTATTTGTTTGCAAAATCTCAAGCTCTATCTTGGAGGTGGTGGCATCATCAACTTGAGCGGCCTAGCTTTGAGAACTTTTGCTTTATTTCTTATATCCCAATTTTGTGCATCTTAGTCTTATTTGCATAGTCCTAGGATTTTTTTTGAGTGTGCTTATGTCATATTTTAAGGTATCCCAATTTTATGTATCGTGGATTTGTGTATTTTGTCTTAAAAGTTTGACTTGCATGATTTTATGCTCCTTTTCTCTTCAACTAATGTCATCATTTTGAGTGGCCTAGTTTTTTGCATTGTGCTTTACCCATTTTTTGTCTCTTTTGCATGATACTTGGATCTAACTTAGGTTTGCTGATATCACAACCAAAGTGAGCCTAATTTTGAGCATCATGACCCAAAGTACTTGCCTTTGTTCATTCATGTAAGAAAGGAGCTTCACATTGATGTAATCCCATTTTTAAGCATCTCAATTTTGTGCAAGTGTTTAGTCCTCAAAACACTTAGTTTTTGGGGTCCAAAATACACTTCTTTTTTCTATGTAAATGTGGTAAAAAATATGACCTACATTTTTGGTGCCTCCTAGGGAATTTTCACTCATGGGAATTAAGAACTCAGAAGGCCTATTTTCGGTGTGGAGTCAATGTGATGATGAAATGGAACATGGGTGGAATTTATCATAATGGAAAAGGACATTTTAAAAAATAGAGATGTGATGAGTGAGTGATTTATGTAAAAAGTGAAAATATGAATGATTTGTAATGAAATGATGTGAGATGAAATGAATGGAAATAAAGTATGTTTTATCTTTTCAAACCTTCCAAGTGACTTATTTTACCTCTAATACCTTTTCTTTTATTTTTTACTCTTATGAGGTTGGAAGTGTTACCTCATTGGCTACTGATTGTTCAGGTGCCTATGTCTATATTCCAGGTTTATCTTGACTATCTGGAGGTCTAAGAATCATGTATTTTGAATGAATTTATACCTCATGGGTACCTTATCCTTATTTATTCTCTTGATCCTCTTGATATTCATTATGATCAAGAATTTCTTCTACCTTCTCAAGGATTACATAGACTCCTACCCATATATTTTATGGAGGATTATTAAGTTCCTAGACTCTTTCGTGTATCCTCTTTAGCTAGTACACCTTTTCATAAGATGAGTACCTATATATTATAGCTATCTCCTAAATTTTTTCTTGCATCAGAGCTATTCTATTCAAAAATTTGAGCACTTAGGCTTCTTCAATTGCATATTTACACTTATCTATCTTTGATTCAACATTGGCAACTAATTATATCTGATCCTAGAAGTTTACTTTGGTTTAGAGTTTGATATCTTCATCTTAGAATATTGGAAATCCCTATTCTTGAGCTTATCTCATAGGTTCTATGATATCATTAGCCATTTTCTACAATATTTCTATCATCTCCCATCCTTCTTGGATTCATTTATACCTTTTGATTACAGTCTGAGAGATAGTCGTCATTGTGTTCGGTCATTGGCAATGGATTTTATTGTGGGGTCAAATCTATTTTGGATATTCTCATTAGTATCTCAACTTGTCTAAGTATACCTCCTATTTTATCCCGAGCTTGCTCTAAATCTATAGTTACTTCTAGTATAGTTCATCCATTAAAGTCTATGTAGTACATGACAAGTAGGATTTGAGAACATACTCGAGGATATTTCCCTAGCTATATTTCCTTAGTTGCTTCAGAGTCTCCTTAGAGAAGTTAGAAGCTTTGGCTTTCTATAATGACCCTTTTTGGAGAAATAGGGTCATGTAAATATTTTATGTAAATATTATCATATTATGTGTGGAGTGTCCTAGCTTAAGGGGATTTATGTGGTGTGACAGAATAATTATTTTTATTATTATTATTATTGTTGTTATATGGTGTGAGGAAATTATTATTATTATTAAAATACATTATGTGTGTGTAACTTAAGTGTGGGCCCACTCAATGAAGAATTATAACATGAGGTCTATATATACATGGAACAATTATATTCTTATTATGTTATTGTTATTATTGTAAAAATTGGAGATAGGGGTGTGCCCTAGCTCAACTTCTACAAAATTTGGGGGGGTGCTCAAGGTTTGTGGAAGAGAATTTTAATATGGTAGACAAGGCTAATACTTGCTACCCTAATTGAGGTGTGAATCCACTCAGGGTTCACCTTCTGTGCTTAATTAATCAGAATTGGGCAGACATCTAAAGAATTCGTTGAGCAAGGTGTAGCAACAATATTGTCATTGTTGTCAACATAGTCAGATAGATTTGTTGATGTAGTGGACAGGAAGTTCAAAAGCTATTCAGATGCAGAAGACAAGAGTTCAAAGGTTATTTAGAGTATGTACAGTGATTTTCCAAGAAGACCGAAGTGGCCCATATGCAAAAGATAAAAAAAAATAAGTAAAAAAAGTGTCGCGATATCGTGACATATACAACAGGCGAGAAAAAATGTCACGATTTCGTGACATGTTGGAAGAGAGAGAAAAAGTAGGAAAAACTGTCGCGATTTCGTGACATGTTAGAAGAGAGAGAAAAAACAAGAAAAACTATCATGATTTCATGACATGTTGGAAGGGAGAGAAAAAACAGGAAAAACTGTCGCGATTTTGCGACATGTTGGAAGAGAAAAAGGCAAGTGGAAAAATTGTCATGATTTTGTGACATGTTGGAAGAGAAAGAGAAAGCAAGAAAATGTGTCACGATTTCGTGACAAGTTCAAAGAAAGAGAACAAGTAAGAAAAGTGTCGTGATTTCGTGACATGTCGCATTTTCGCGACTAAAATAGGAGAGAGAAAGTAAGTTGGAAAAGTGTCACGATTTCGTGACATGTTGCATTTTCGTGACTAAAATAGGAGAGAGAAAGTAAGTTTGAAAAGTGTCATGATATCATGACATGTCGCATTTTCGTGACAAAAAAAACAGAGGAAGCGTACGGAAACAGAACTGTCGCGATTTCATGACAAAAGCAGAAAGCAAGACTTTGAAAGCAGAAGTGTCGCGATTTCATGACAAAAGCAAAGAAGTAAAGTACAGAAGCAGAAGTGTCACGATTTTGTGACAAAAGCTAAGTTGAAGACTATGAAGGCAGAAGTGTCACGATATCACGACAAAAGCAAAGTCGAAGTCTATGGAAGCAGAAGTGTCGCGATATCATGACAAAAGCAAAGATGAAGTATACGGAGGCAAAAATGTCACGATATCATGACAAAAGAAAAGACAAAGTCTACGGAGGCAGAAATATCATGATATCATGAAAAAATAATAGAGAAATCATACGGAGGTGAAAGTGTCACGATATCGTGACATGTATTTTCACAGTAACAACAACAAAAGAAGCTACAAAGGCAAAAATGTCACGATTTCATGACAGGTCATAAATGTGCAAGTCAAGAAGGAAAACTCGACTGAAATGAGAAGTATGACAGTGGACCGAAATCACTACAGCATTTACAGGGGTAGTTACAGAGTTATTTCATACTGTTTAAATACGAAGAGTGATCAAAAGTTAGTATAGCGGTTACAGGGTCTGTCCAGAATGAAATCATCAAGCGATGGATAAACCGAACATCTTCTTGATTTGAAGCCGACAAAGATCGATGACAACCAACTAAAATTAGGGTTTATAATTGTTATGAAAGCCGACTAAGATTAAGATTTACAATCGACTAAGATTAGGGTTTTCATCATAAAAATATTGTTATAAAAGGAGGGTTGTTTGGAGAATTGAATAAGGTGTCGAATGTGTGTGAAATACGGTCGTTGTGCACAAAGAGCAAGTCATGTCGAATCATGCTAAGTGCAAAATTCACAAAGAGAGCAGAGTGCACAAAATGGAGAATATGATCTTGAAGTTTGACTGTAACAAAGTAGAGTGTGTGAATTCATTACACAGAGAGAGTAGAGTGCGTAGAGAGCAAAAAAGTTGAAGTTCGACCAAGTGCTACTGTGATTGCGCAAAGAAAGTAGAGTGCGCAGAGAACGCAAAGGTGAAGAATGCCAATCAGGGTCTTGCAAAAGCAAAGGTATCTTACTGTCAAACTTCTAGTTTTAGAATTGAAGTCCAAGTTGGTGCTTGGCATCAGGGGTTGGTGCTCCTTCTAGTTGGTGCTGGTAAATGAGGGGTTGGTGCTCCTTCTAGTTGGTGCTGATAAATGAGGGGTTGGTGCTCCTTTCTATTGGTGCAGATAAATCAGGGGTTGGTGCTCCTTCCAGTTGGTGCTGGTAAATCAGGGGTTGGTGCTCCTTCCAGTTGGTGTTGGTAAATCAGGGGTTGGTGCTCCTTTCTATTGGTGTAGATAAATTAGGGGTTGGTGCTCCTTCTAATTGGTGCTGGTAAATCAGGGGTTGGTGCTCCTTTTTTTTAGTGTAGATAAATCAGGGGTTGGTGCTCCTTCCAATGGGTGTTGGTAAATTAATTGTAAAGTTGGTGCTTTGCAAAGGCTGGATTTGGATGGTAGTCCAAGTAGTCAACTTTTGAGGAGTAGCCACATTGGTGAACCTCATTAAATCTTGTTTTGTGTGATGCTCTTTTGTTATACTTGTTGTATCTAGTAATAAGTTTTAATTTTTGTAGTATTAAGAGCTGTAAATTCAAGTTTAAAGAGCTACACTGATTCACCCCCCCTCTTAGTGTCATTGTAAGACTAACAATTGGTATCAGACCTAAGTTTTTGTACAAGCTTAACCGGCTAGGGTGATCTTGGAAGTAACACAATGGCAGGTGGTGAAGGCTTCTCATCAAACAAAGTACCATTGTTTGATGAATCTAATTACACATTTTGGATAATCAGGATGCATACATATCTCTGTGCTTTAGGATACGACATCTGGGATTCAGTAGTTAGTGGATACACAATACCCATCACTCCTCCAAAAGAGGCTGACAAAAAGAAACTATTTGAAAATAACTCAAAAGCAAAGAATGCTATCATGTGCGGATTAGCAGATAGTGAACTAGTAAAGATCATGAGCTATAAAATTGCAAAAGAAATATGGGACAAACTGAGGAGTATTCATGAAGGAGACGATAAGATCAAGGAGGCCAATTTATAGACACATCGAACTTAGTTCAAAGCATTAAATATGAATGACGATGAAATAATTGAGGCATATATGCTAAGATTTAATAGAATCATTAATGTGATCAGAGGACTTAGAAAGGATATCGAAGACTCTATCGTCGTGAAAAAGGTATTAAGATCTCTTCCTCAAAGGTTTGATTCTAAAGTCTTAGCGATAGAAGAAGCTAAAAATATAAATTATTTTAGTATAGATGAGATGTATGGTTCTTTTACTGCATATGAGATGAGGATAGGAAGATCTAAACCCACAGACAGAGAAGCGGCTTTTAAAGCCCTTAAAAATAAAAACGCAAAACAAGAGTCCGAGGAAGAAGAGACATCAGATGAAATGGAAGCAAACTTTGTTAGAAAACTAAAAAGGGGAAAATGAAAATATAGAGGAAAGCTACCATTTAAATGTTTCAACTGTGGAGGCGTTGGGCATTTTGCGACTAAATGTCCACTTAATGAGAAAAAAAAAATGATGAAGGATCGCATCAAGAAAGAAGTGATTGGAAGAAGAAAATGGATTTCAGAAAAGGCAACTTCAAGAAGAAAAGTTTCATCTCCAGGAATGTCAGTTCATCAGAAGACAACTCTAGTGAGGATTCTAAAGAGGAAATAGGTGAAGCTCTTTTCATGGCATTTGAAGAAGTAAAATCAAAAAAGGAAAAAGGAGTGAACTTTAAAGTATGTGGTGAAAACCCTAAGGCTGAAGTAGATCTAGAAGGTGAGATGATCTCTGCAATTGAAGAGTGGAAAATAGAGAGGAAAAAGAATAAGAAAATTTTAAAAAATCTTGAGGATGCAAATGAAATCATAACCAGTCTGAAAGTACAGACAGAAGAATACAAAAAAATATCTGAAGATCTTGAAATACAAATTACCATGAAAATATATTATTGCTGCAAACTAGAAGAAGAGAATGTTGGTTTACGGATGCAGATAGAAGATATGAATCACAAAATTAGTTGCTATCACAAACACGAAGAAATTTCTATGAAGCTGGATAAGATTATAAATGACCAAAGGACTGTAGGCATCAAATTTGGTCTGGGTTTCGTCGAAGGAGAATCATCAAATGGATCAAAGGCCAGAAATGTATAATCCATAAAGAATGAAAATAAGAAACAAAGTTGATCAAGGAAAAATGTCTCATGCAAAATAAAGCAATAATGTCGAGCACGAAAGGAGAATTGACAATGATGGATTCACCAATGTCACACATCAAAGAAGAAGAAGACCTATGGCTCCTACGAGCAACATGGCAAAGACCATCACCCGGGTTCAATTATCCCTTTTCTCGGTTTCTGTTTTAAATGCAATGGCTATGGACATAAAATCTCAGATCGCAAATATAATGTAAGACCAAGGAATTTTACCAAGTAGAAATGCTTTTTCTCCTTTGATGAATTATACGAAGTAGAATGTTATAACTGTCATAATTTTGGGCACATTGCAAGAAACTGTAGAAGTACATTTGCATCAAATCAGTTTCAGAGAAGAAAATTTCAACCAAATAGGATGAGACAAAATAGAAAACTTCTTGAAAAACATGCACAAGCTATTGATAAGGGAAAGGAAAAACAAGAGCCCAAAACTACTATCAAAACAGAGTGGAAAGAAAAAGAGCGACTTAAAGAAGAAAATGAATCCTTAATCGTACAAACAACATTTAAAGCACAAAATAAATATGTACCATGGACTTGATAGTGGATGCTCCAGTAATATGATAGGTGACAAACAAAAATTTGAGAAGTTACAGAAATATGAAGGTGGTTCAGTAAAGTTTGGAAATAATGATGGAGCTAAGATAGTTGGCAAAGGTTCAATTAAAATTAGTAACAGAAAAATTAAGTCAGAAGAAGTCTGGTTTGTGGATGGTTTGAAACATAACTTGTTGAGCGTAAGTCAGATTTGTGATAAAGGTCATGAAGTAGTTTTTAAGAAGTAGGGTTGTGAAGTCAAAAAAACAAACAAGTGGAAAATTGATAGCAATTGGATCAAGGACATCTGGCAACCTGTACATGCTCTCGGAGACTTCGAAGGAGCTTGTTTTATTGGACAGGAAGAAGAAAATTAGTTGTGGCACAAGAGACTCGGTCATATCAGTTTTGATAATCTAGTAAAAATCAACTCAAAAAGGGCAATGAGAGATATTCCCACCATTAGAAAACCTGCAAACAACATTTGTGCTTCATGCCAAAATGGGAAGCAAACTAGAGTCACATTCAAAACAAAAGAGCACTACACAAGAAAACCTTTGGAACTAATACACACTAATTTATGTGGACCCATGAGAACACAAAGCATAAATGGTGAAAAATATTTTATGTTGTGCATTAATGACTATTCCAGAATGACATGGATATTTTTCTTGAAGCATAAATCAGAAGCTTTTGAAATGTTCAAGACTTTCAAAAACTAAGTTGAGAATGAAACAAGAAAGAGGATAAAATGTTTAAGATCGGATAGAGGAGGAGAATTCATTTCAGAGGAGTTTACGTGAGTACTGTGAAAAATACGGTATTAGGAGACAGTTTTCAGTAGCCAGGACACCTCAGCAGAATAGAGTGGTAGAAAGAAAGAACAGGATAGTGCAGGAAATGGCATGGACTATGTTGGTTGAAAGCAGAGTAGCAGACAGATTTTGGAAAGAAGCAGTCCATATTGCGGTGTATATCCAAAATAGGTACATGCTGAGAACACATGAAAGAAAAACTCCTTATGAGTTGTGGTTCGGTAAAAGGGCAACAACAAAATACCTCAAAGTTTTTGGCAGCAAGTGCTACATCAAAAGAACTGAAGATAATCTTGGTAAGTTTGAAGATAGAGCGGATGAAGGTATTTTTGTTGGTTATTCGTCAAAAATCAAAGCTTACAAATGCTACAACAAGAGGCTAAAGAAAATTGTGGACAATGTCGATGTTAAATTTGATGAAGGTAGAGAATGAGTAATTAGCTATGAAAAGAACTACCCAATTTATGAACAAGTTATTGAAGGAGATGAGGAAAACGAAACAAAAAATATACAGAAAATTGACTCAGATGATTTAAGTTGTGATTCAGAAGTGGAAGAAAATAAGAAATTCAAAACAGGTAGTTGGCAGAAAAATCATCCTAGAGAGCAAATAATTGGAGACCCCAAAGTTGGTGTTCAGACAAGAAGAAGAGTAGTAAGTAACTACTCTCTATTATCCAGCATTGAGCCCAAAAATGTTGCTGACGCAAGCAAAGATGAAAGTTGGATGAAGGCAATAAATGAAAAATTAGATCAGATTGAGAAAAACGAAACTTGGGAGTTAGTACCTAGACTTGCAAATAAAAATATAATTAGGACTAAATGGATTTTTTGAAACAAATTGAATGAAGATGGACAGGTAGTTAGAAATAAAGCAAGATTGGTATGTAAGGGTTATGCACAAGTTGAAGGCATTGACTTTGAGGAAACTTTTGCACCAGTAGCTAGACTAGAGGCAATTAGAATGTTTCTGGATTTAGTAGTCTACAAGAATTTCAAAGTTCATCAAATGGATGTGAAATCAGCGTTTTTGAATGGGAAATTTGAAGAAGAGTTTTATATTGAGCAACCAAATGGTTTCTAAGTTGGTGATGATCCCAAATTGGTTTGCAAGTTGAAGAAAGCATTATATGGCTTAAAATAGGCACCCCAAGCATGGTATGCAAGGCTAGACAACTATCTCACTCAACAAGGGTTTAAGAAAGGTATGGTGGATAATAATTTGTATGTAAAAATAGAAAATGGGCATCTTATTATTCTTGTTGTAGACGTAGATGATATCATATTTGGCAGCAGCAAAGATGAGTCATGTAAAGATTTAGCAAATAAGATGCAGAAAGAATTTGAAATGTCAATGATTGGTGAACTTTCATATTTCCTCGGGTTACAAGTTAATCAAAATAAGAAGGGCATATTTATTTCTCAAGTTAAATTGTGAAAGAGATGTTTAAAAAGTTCACAATGGAGGATTGTAAGCCAGTTAGCACTCCCATGACAACAGGTTGTAAGTTGAGCAAGGATGACAAATCTCCACCTGTTGATCAAACCATGTACAGATCTATGATTGGGAGCTTACCGTACTGATAGCTACCGCACCGGATATTTTGTAGGCAGTATGCATGGTAGCATGATTTCAGGCTAATCCCAAGGATACTCATGTGACAAAGAGTGAAGAGGATTCTTCGGTACCTCAAGGGTACTATGGAGTATGGGTTATGGTATCCAAAAGGTAAAGACTTCACCCTTATTTCGTATTCAGATGCAGATTGGGAAGGAGGTTTCGATGACAAAAAGAGTACCAGTGGAGGTGCATTCTATCTTGGAGACAGATTGGTTGCGTGGCACAGTAAGAAACAAGATTCAGTTTCTTTATCGACAGTAGAGGCATAATATATTGTAGCGACAACATGTTGTACGTAGGTATTGTGGATGAAACAAACCTTGAAATATCTTGGTATTAGCTTCAGTGAGCCAATATCAGTTAAGTGTGATAACACCAGTGCCATTAACATCTCCAAGAATCCAGTTATGCATTCACGCACAAAACACATTGCTATCATGTATCACTTTTTGAAGGAGAAAGTTGCGAAAGGTGAGGTTAAGTTGGATTTTTTTCCAACTATAGAGCAAGTAGCAGATATCTTCACAAAACCATTACCCAAGGAAGTTTTTGAGTACCTTCACAATAAATTGGGAGTGGTCACACTTCCCAAGAATTGACTAGCTACAAGGATCACATTCTCGGGGGGGAGCATTTAAGTATTTGATTATCTTTTTGCTCATGTTCATGATTTTTTCTAAGTGTAATAAATTTGGCCTGAGAATGTTGTGCATGGACTCAGGGGGAGTTTGCAGTAGCACTTTGGTATTATTGTCAAATAGGGAGAAGAGTTATAGGAAATTGCACATGTGTTGCCAAAAATTCCAAAGGGGGAGATTGTTGAGTAAGGTGCAGCAACAGTATTGTCATTGTTGTCAACATAGTCAGATAGATCTGTTAATGCAGTGGATAGGAAGTTCAAAAGCTATTCAGATGTAGAAGACAGGAGTTCAAAGGTTATTCAGAGTATGTACAATGATTTTCCAAGAAGACCGAAGTGGCCCATATGCAAAATATAAAAAAAAAAAAAGTAAGAAAAGTATCGCGATATCGCGACATATACAAAGAAGCAAGAAAAACTGTCGCGATTTTGCGACATGTTGGAAGAGAAAGAAAAAGTAGAAAAAACTGTCACGATTTCGCAACATGTTGGAAGAGAGAAAAAGTAGGAAAAACTATCGTGATTTTGCGACATGTTGGAAGAGAGAGAAAAAGCAGGAAAAATTGTCACGATTTCACAACATGTTGGAAGAGAGAAAAAGCAGGAAAAACTGTTGCGATTTTGTGATATGTTGGAAGAGAAAAAGGCAAGTGGAAAAACTGTCATGATTTCGAGACATGTTGGAAGAGAAAGAGAAAGCAGGAAAAAGTGTCGCGATTTCACGACAAGTTCGAAGAAAGAGAACAAGTAAGAAAAGTGTCACGATTTCATGACATGTCACATTTTCGTGACTAAAATAGGAGAGAGAAAGTAAGTTGGAAAAGTGTCACGATTTCGTGACATGTCGCATTTTCGCGACTAAAATAGGAGAGAGAAAGTAAGTTTGAAAAGTGTCACGATATCGTGACATGTCACATTTTCGCGACAAAAGAAAGAGAGGAAGTGTACGGAAGCAGAACTGTCACGATTTCGTGACAAAAGCAAAAAGCAAGACTTCAAAAGCAGAAGTGTCGCGATTTCATGACAAAATCAAAGAAGTAAAGTATGAAAGCAGAAGTTTCAATATTTTGCGACAAAAGCTAAGTTGAAGACTACGGAGGCAGAAGTGTCACGATATCGCGACAAAAGCAAATTCAAAGTCTATGGAAGCAGAAGTGTCGCGATATCATGACAAAAGCAAAGACGAAGTATACGGAGGCGAAAATGTCATGATATCGTGACAAAAGAAAAGACGAAGTCTATAGAGGCAAAAATGTCGTGATATCGCGACAAAAGAATAGAGAAAGCGTATGGAGGTGAAAGTGTCGCGATATCATGACATGTATTTTCGCGGCAACAACAACAAAAGAAGCTACAGAGGCAAAAATGTCATGATTTCACGATAGGTCGTAAATGCACAAGTCAAGAAGGAGAACCCGATTGAAATGAGAAGTATGATAGTGGACCAACATCACTACGGAATTTACAAGGGCAGTTACAGAGTGATTTCATACTGCTAAAATATGAAGAGTGATCAAAAGTTAGTATGGCGATTACAAGGTCTTTCCAGAATGAAATCATCAAGCGATGGATAAACCGAACATCTTCTTGAGTTGAAGCCGATGAAGACCAATGATAGTCGACTAAAATTAGGGTTTACAGTTGTTATGAAAGCCGACTAAGATTAAGATTTACAACCGACTAAGATTAGGGTTTTCATCATAAAAATATTGTTATTAAAGGAGGGTTGTTTGGAGAATTGAAGAGGTGTCGAATGCGTGTGAAATACAGTCATTGTGCGCAAAGAGCAAGTCGTGTCGAGTCATGCTAAGTGTGAAATTTGCAAAGAGATCAGAGTGTACAAAATGGAGAATATGATCATGAAGTGTAACGAAGCAGAGTGTGTGAAGTGATTGCATAGAGAGAGCAGAGTGCACAGAGAGCGAAAAGGTTGAAGTTTGACCAGGTGCTACTATGATTGCATAGAGAAAGCAGAGTGCACAGAGAACGCAAAGGTGAAGAAGACCAGTCAGGGTCTTGCAAAAGCAAAGGTATCTTACTATCAAACTTCTAGTTTTAGAATTGAAGTCCAAGTTGGTGCTTGGCATCAGGGGTTGGTGCTCCTTCCAGTTGGTGCTGGTAAATCAGGGGTTGGTGCTCCTTTCTATTGGTGTAGATAAATCAGGGGTTGGTGCTCCTTCCAGTTGGTGCTGGTAAATTAGGGGTTGGTGCTCCTTCCAGTTGGTGCTAGTAAATCAGGGGTTGGTGCTCCTTTCTGTTGGTGCAAATAAATCAGGGGTTGGTGCTCCTTCTAGTTGGTGTTGGTAAATCAGGGGTTGGCGCTCCTTTCTGTTAGTGTAGATAAATCAGGGGTTGGTGCTCCTTCCAGTGGGTGCTGGTAAATTTATTGTAAGTTGGTGCTTTGCAAAGGTTGGATTTGGATGGTAGTCCAAGCAGTCATCTTTTGAGGAGTAGCCACATTGGTGAACCTCATTAAATCTTGTGTTGTGTGATGCTCTTTTTTTATACTTGCTGTATCTAGTAATAAGTTTTAATTGCTATGTTATTAAGAGCTGTAAATTCAAGTTTAAAGAGCTACACTGATTCACCCCCCCTCTTACTGTCATTGTAAGACTAAAAAATTCAGCCATTGAGGGTATTGACATCAGGGTTTTATCATCTATATTGGCAAAGGAGGCCATAAGGAGTGAGACATCCCCTCTAGGGAGACTAATTCAGTAATTTAAAGTAGTAAAATTGATATATGGTAGCAATAGACCCATTTGGAGGAGAGAATCAACAATATGATGGCTTTGTGAAGCCCACGTTCCATCTTGGATCCCCATATTGCCTTTGTAAAGTGGACAGTTCACTTAAGGAGGGTTGTTTTAGCATAGTGAAGATAAATGTTGGCAAATTTTAGGTTCCAGTGTAGATTAGAAGCCAAGGCAAGCATACGTCCCCATTGTAGGGATAAAATATCAAAGTTTGGAGGATAATTCCAGTAGTTTTGTAGTCTTTCATGCCCATGTCCTAGTATTATCAGCACTTTAGTATATTCACGGTGTTTCTACAAGTTATTTTGGTGTCCCAGGTTAAACATCCCATATATAGTCTATTATAATTGTATTTTGTGAGCAGTATTGGTCAGATTTGTGATTTTTAGTCTTCTACAGCTCTCAGAAGTGTGATTTCATATTTGCATGTGTTGATATAAGTATTATCATTGTATTTCCATTTTTTAATTTTGAAGAAAATAATAAAAATTCCAAGAATATTTCAATTTCGCAATTATCTGCAAGATTTGTGTATTTGGTGTTTCCTTTTATATTTTAGCTCATTACACTTTCTCTTTCTCTACTTGCAATTATTGTTGTAGATCTTGAACTTGATCTAACAATGTCTTATTCAGATCTTGAGTTTCTTGGGCTTGCTTCTCAATATTTGCAATATCCTTGAACTTATTTTTCCATTTTTCAGTATTTGTAGAGCTTTCTACACATTTTTCTCTTCTTTGATATTTTCTTCTAATTATCCCTTAACCTATCGCCTTGCAAATAGATTATACTAACATGGGACTATGCATTGAGTAGAGAGTCCTATAATAAAAATTGAGAAATATTCACCATTTTGGTGCTCACATGTTAGTCATAAAGTATCATCTTGGTCTCTGGCTTGTTTACCTTTAGCGAGGCTATGACTCTCATCTATTGGTAAATGGTAGGATATATTGTAGTAATTTTCATAAAAAGGGTAAACTCCTCTACTTATCTAGGTATCTTGTTCTTCCACCACTCTTTATTGTTATGTCTCATTTCCTTCAGCTTACTTATGGTGGCCATTTGGATGATCAAGCGGTGGTTGTGAGGTAAATATGAAGTGTAATATGGGGAAGGGAGATGTAGGGATATTTTTAATGGAAGTGATGGTAGTGATTGATAGGGTTTGAATCAATGGAGTGTATGTGGTGAGTGGAGTAGCTTATAATGAGGGTGTAATTTGATTAGGTAACCCCTATGTAGAGCTTGGTGGTGATATAGAAAGGGAATGAATATTTTTAGGAATAGAAGTAGTAGAGTTTGAAGAAATTGTACCTATTTATACTACTAGGGACTACTTTGTTGCTAGTTCAATTGTTGTATCAACTACTAAAAAGGGATTCTGGGTTGCCCACTTTATGCTATCCCTCTCTTGGGACTCTCTAGGTGGACTAGCCTTTCTCTTCCCATTATAGTTTTGAGGATATGCCTTAGTGGAAGAAGTTATGTTGGGTAGCTATTTCACATATGACTATAAGTTCATATGGAACCCCTCATCATTATTGATGGGTTGATTATAAATTTACATGATTTTGGTTGACACTTCTTCCTCTTGAGGCTTTTGATGTTTTGTATGCCTTGTAATAAATTTGGATGTTGATTTGAGAGGTAGACCTCTAGCTCATTTTCCTCCTTGTTTTTGGAGCAATGGAACTGGGGAAAGGTGCACCTAGGACTAAATTTTGAGGTTTTTGTTATATCTATATAATATCTTGAGGGATAATAACTATTTTTCCAAAACCTCCTTCGATGTATCCCATATTTCCTATGATCTAAAATCCTTTAGGATATATTTTTTGCTATAGTTTTGTAGACACTAAAATCTAGCCACTTGTCATCCATCCATGCACTTGAATCACAAACACCCATTACATATATATTTGTTTAATATATATTTAAATATTAAAATTTTATATTATATATATGAATTAATTCTTGCCCTCTGCCACATTTTAATATTAGCTATCCATACACCTTAATCCATGCCACTTGACCAGATTTAATCTCCACCCTTCCTCATGTTTTAATCTTGGCCACTAAATTTGTGTCATAAAAATCCTAACATGTCTAAGGGAAGATTATAAAAGAGGAGTCATTTTTGATGACTCAACCTCTAAGTTCCTTATGTCCTAAGAACTCCCTAGAATCCTAAGTACTCTTTTGAATCCTTAAGAGATTTTTTTAGTCCAAACCCTAGCCTCCCCTCATTTCCATCCTTGCTTCCACCACCATTCATATCCCTTTATTTTTGCCAACACCCTTCCCGTATGAACCAGACTTGGTTCTATACCACTTCCATCAACCCCTAAACACCAACCAAAGACAACTGAGAACCCTACCAAGCCAGTTGAGTGCCCATAAAAGCCATATGAATTCCCACTAGATCCAATTTAGCACCCACCAAAGCCAATAGAGCACCTACGAGCGTTTCATGCACTAGATATGCAACCCTACGGTTCTCGAGTGTCATTAGGGAATCTTCACAATTATCATTGGCATCATTTACGTAAGAAAAAATATAAACATAAGGAATATTGACAAGGTAATAATCTTGTGCATTTATTTTCATATTCTTATGCTTTGATTACAATTTTATTGCAGTATCTAGGGTTAGTGATTTTATTTTGAGGGTCTCACATAGTGGAGCCCTCACAGGTGTTACTAATATTTTTCACTATTTACTATGTGTAGGTATAGGAATCATACATTTGGTAGTTTTTGAAGCTAGGGTGGCCCTATCTAGGATACACAAGCCCATATGTGACCTCATTGGGATCAGACAAGCGTGAAGACACCAGCCATTTTTTTCAACTAGGGTTTTGGAAAACCCTAGTAATCTATAATATTTGAATCAACATAAGCATTGTAATACCCTACATTTAGGGTATATTGATTGTAATATTTGAGGTCTACCCACAAAAATAATGAGTTTATGTATTTTTTTGTAATCTTTGTGTATTACTTTGCTTACTATTATTTTATATCATTATGGTATTGGTGTTGCTTGATTTATGATTAACAAGTTTTATTGGGATGAAGTTCATGGCTTGTTGCCTTGGATGAGGAGTCTCTATCATGGCTACCTACTTCTTTGGGAGAGTTACATTGTTTTCAATAACTAGACCTTCTTCTAGTGTTTGCATAGTTTCTTCAGTGGGATCATATTTAGGGATAGTTTGCTCTATTTTAGCCCCTTCCCCTAAATGTGGGTGATCATCCCACACTTCCTTTCCTTGTTCATTGGATTTTTTATATCCATTTTGGGATTTCCACATTTGTACATTATCATCATATTTATGTGATAATTCCCTATTAGTTGTCAATGAGTATTTGGACTTATGAGCTTTTCGATCACACCTGAACATATACTATTCCACAAACTTAGCTTCACTCCATTTGGTCTTGTGTGTCATACTAATTATATTTTCTTAAATTAACCTATGTTTGGGGTTTCCTTTAGGGTCATAGTCACCCTCTTACTCATAATATTCTCTTAATGGGGGTAAATATAGCATTTTTCTAACATTCTAGTTAAGCTCATTTCTTTTATGATTATTCTATGACTTTTCTATCTTTGGTCTACTTGTCTTCTTGAAAATATATGGATTTCCTTTGCTTAAAATATTTAACCTTTCTTTTAATTTCTCCTCAAGGTCTTACCTCCACCATTGAGGTATATCCCATAGTCCTAGCTTCTCAAGTCTGTGCTATAGTTCTTCTTCTTACCCTTTTATAGTTACTATAATTGGCCCATGAGTAAAGGGGTACTTGCAAGTACCTTTCTTGTTGATGCTTATGCAAAATGAGATATTAACAACATCCATATACCTACAAAATTCCATGAAGACTTTATTTATGACACAGTGTGGAAATAGAAAAGGTTTTTCCATGAAATCGTATAATATTATGACTGTTCCCTCTATAAAAAAATACCAATCTCCTTCCTCTATATGATGGCTTTGTAAGAGGATTTTTTCTTGTGTTGTTAGTCAAGGTATTTATCCATAAATGGAATTTAATGTAGACCCCAAGAATTATCTATTCAAGTGATAGTAAAACTAAGAATTACTCAGCAAGTTATTCCAATCTTCGACTGTAAAATCTTCCCCCTAGCTATTCACCTTATTAATGCCTATCTAGGGCATAGTATCAATAGTGTGGTAGAATAAAAATAATGCAATATGCAAGTAGTAACAAAATATTCCATGCAATGATATTTGTAGCTAGATAATCTATTCATGCATTCTCTTAGACAGATAAAGAGCCCACTTAAAAAAGAGAGGATTATCAGCTTGGTTTGAACAAGACTGGTCATAATAGCAGGGGTTCGATATGGTGTATACCATGGCAATTTGGTAGTCATGTAGCTCACTATCCATTGGTAAGCCAAATATGATGGCTAACATGGAAAACATCTCTGAGCATTTGAATTATATAATTTTAATTGGGGTCTTAGGGAGCTTATATCCCACTGGGGGATTGTGTAGCTATGAATAGAGCCAATATTTCAAAAATTTAGCCCCTTAAAAATGTTTCTTCAAATCAAAACATTTACTTTAAAATTCAAAATTAAAAGTCTTGGGAAAAATTGTAGGCTTGGCCCCTGTAGCAAATGCATCTTTAAAGACTTTTGGGGTAAGTTGAAATATAATTTTCCCATTATAATTTTGGATGGTCCTTAACTAGGGATTATAGAACTTGGTGATTATGAGCACCAGTTATAGATAGGGGTGTGTAGGCTTAAAAATATAAGAAGATAGAAAATAATACCATGCAAATTAATCTAGGCTACTTGAAGAGATTCCTTATGTTACTCATTAATTTGTAGTCTCTCGTAGTTGCTTTCTTTTCATAGTCATATTTGTGTCCCCAATTTGACATATTTTGTCTTGGAGCATATTTTATTTCTATGCTTTTTAGGTTATGCTAGATGCTCTTTCATTACCAGTTGTTACTTCATAAGTTGACTTGGACAAGATTTTGTGTTGCACTTTTTTATTTTTTAAAAGACTATTCTCATAGCTTGTAGCTCATAGTAGTTCATGCACGCAATTGTTTTATTTTACTCTACAATTCTTCTTTGTGAAGTCAAATTTTGTCTAAGTATTGTCTGTGCAAAGCATTGTATTGGTCATTACATAGTTATTGAGGTAGTTAAACTTTGAGTTACTTTTATTGAAACCTAATTTTCTCATCAATTTGGATCGTGCAAATATCTTTGCATATTAGTTTATTTTTTTAGTTATCATAGCTTTTTATAAATGATTAAACATGGAAAAATTAGAGTCAGTTAACTCCAAATTCAACCAATCAACTTAGTGAATTCAAAATTGTCATGGCCTATTTTATTATCATACTTTTCTATGTACATATGTTACAAGGAGTTGATGACACCTTACACAAAATGTTTCTAGGGATGGCCATTTATTCATATTGGTAAAATTTGGTTGATCTCATCTAAAAACCTCATATGTGTTGTATTCCTCTTTGGTGGCAATATGATATGCCCTAGACCATAATGAATCAAACTTCTGGTGGTTCCTCAATTTTGATTTTTTTTCCTTCCATTTGAGAATGAGGTTATTGATTTTATAGTCCCAAAGCATTATTTTTTTGTTGAACCAATGCTTGTTCGCAATTGAGTGGCTTTAGAAATTATAGTAATATTTTATCCTTGCTCCACTAATAGCTACAACTATGTCATTCATACCTCCACTACTTATATGTTGGAAAGTTTTGTTTGATCTATTAGCTTCATAGCTAACAATTTGATGTGCAATGGGAGAATGACTTCTTTTTCATAAAAAAATGAATACGGTGAAGCTTTTAATAAATTTTTCACTATAATTCGGTCTACCCATAATGATTGATCTAGAAACAAGTGCCATATCCTCTTATTTTATCCAATAGTCCTTTTAATAATATTCAAAATGTTCTAATTGGTTGATTCAGCCAACCCATTTCCTTGTGGGTAATAATTAGATGATTTCTTCAAATAAATTCCATATTTGTTGGTAAAATTAATAAATCTTGCCCCTATGAATTCAAATCCATTATAATTCACCAATGCATCTAGGATGTCAAATCTTGTTACCAAAATTTTGATAAACTTGATCATAGTATCCTGATTGGATGTCTTTGTAGCCACTACTTTGGTACATCAAGTGAAATATTCAATTGTTGTTAATATATATTTGTGGCTTGCTGATGAATTTAGGTTTATGAATCCAATGATCTAACCCCCTTTTTTGAAATGGTTCTTCAATTACAATTGGATATAATGGGAGTGAAGCATTCCTATTTCTTCCAATGAACCATTGACATTCTTCGTAAGATAGGGCCACTTTCAATGAATATGTGAAGATTGTAAGTAAATAATATCCAGCTTTGAGTATTTTGGTGGTAGTGATTTGACTTGAATAATGTCCTCTAGATAATCTTGAATGAAATTTGATCAACACCTTTTCTTTTTGTTTTATTTTTATGCAATGCAATAGAACTCTATCGAAGTTCTTCCTATATAGACCTTCTGGTAGAAAAACATACTTTAGAGCTTGTAGCCTATATATTTGTCTTTGTGAAGAATTTAAACCTTTAGGACATCTTATTTGAAAATAATTTAATAATTCATCTACCTAATCAATATTTTTTAAATGTTGATCGATCCTAAAATTTCTCTCAGTATCATCTTCTATGCATATATTGTACCCTTGCTCTGTTGTGGTAGCTAACTATTAGAATAATGTTCTTCCTATTACCATATTTATAGGGTGTATCTTGACATAATATTCTTGAATTTTGGTGATCCATCCATCTCTCTTGTCACCTAATTATCCCTGTAGAATGAAGTTTCTAACATCTTAGTGTACCACATAAACTATCTTACTCTATGACAAATAATATCTGAAATTCTTTAGATATTTAATGAAAATTAACACCTAATTTTATATAAATTTGTAGTTCTTTTGATATTCATTGGATGTTTGAATTAATAAAAATTTTGGATGTTCATATTTTTTGACATCGTTCTTAGTTAGAATTGTAGCATAACTATATTTAGATCCATAGGCATACAAAATAAAATCTTTGTCAAAATTTGGATTGATCAAAATTGGGACCTTTATAATAGATTGATTCATTTGTTCAAATACCTTCCTTATTTCTTGGGTCCATTCAAATATTGTGTCCTCATTCAAGAGCTTTGTCAAAGGTTTAACAATTTGTGCAAAATCTAACATGAATCTCTAGACAAAATTAATCTTCCTAAAAAATTATTTTAGAGCCTTCTTTCTTAATGGGAGGGGGGGAGATAAGATGTCTTGAATGTTTTTTGGATCAATGTTCATTCCTTACTTTGAGACTACATGGCCTAAAATATTTCCTTTATGAACAACAAAAATGGATTTCTTTAGTTTTAATGCTATCCCAAATTCACAACACTTCTAAAAAAAAAATCTAGGGTCCCTAAGTGTAGTTGCTTATCATGAGACAATATTTTCATGTAGTTTAAGTAGATAAGAATTATCTAATTGACTAAGTCTCCAAAAGAAAAATCCATGGAGCATTAAAAATTAGCATCAATATATGACAAACCAAAAGGTATTCTTTGATATGCAAAGGTTCCCCACTTGGTAGTAAATGTTATCTTGTGTTGATCTTTATATTTCACCCATATCTGGTTATACGCTAAAAGTCCATCTAAGAGATAAAACCTCTCTAGCCCTACCACTATTTTCAATATCTAATCAATTTGAGGAAGCGGTAGTGATCCTTTAATGATTCCTTGTTCAATTTTTAAAAATCAAAACAGAGGTATATGTCTCCATTATTGTTTCTAACCAGGACCAGATTGGAAACCCATGTGAAGTGCTTAATAGGATATCTGATTTTAGCATTTAGTAGTTTGAGAATCTCTTGTTTCATGGCTTCTTCTATATTAGGCCTAGTTGGAATCTATTTTTTCTTGAATGGCTTAGCTTTAGGGGCTCAATCAATGGTGTGTTTAATTACTTATTTGTCATAAACTTGAGGATCCTCATATCTCTAGGCTATTATATCTTGATACTGCATATATAGTAATTTGAACTGATCCATCTATTCTTTGGTATAATGGACTTTGATCTTCAAACTCTAACCTAACACAATTTTAGTTTCTCTAGATGCTTGTTCTTCTATTTTTATTGTTCGACCTATATTTATGTCATTACTATAAAACAAGCTCTCTAAAGTAATTACCCTTTAGGGATATGATTATTCTTCAACTAAATAATATCCTCCTGCTTGACTTCTTGGGAAACTCCTCTTGTTGAGATGAGGATATTCCCTCCCTTATCAAGAAATCAATGATTTGACGGTCATCTTTGAATACTTGCTAGAATAAAAACTAGTTTTACTTTATTTTTTTTCTTTGAATAATATTCTATGATAGACAAATAATTTGTTCCTTGAATAGCAAGCACATTAACCAACTCATTTTTCTCTCATGGAATATATTTTATATTCAAATATTTTAATATTTCCATCAAATCCCATACCCTATTTTAGTATGATTTCAAATTATGGTGTCTATTATTACATTTATTTATTACCTAATTGAATATGAGTTCAAATTCACCATTTGTAAGTAGCTTAATACCCATGTTTTTTGCTTGCATCAAACCAAGGCACAAGGCCTCATATTCAACATCATAATTGGTGCAAATTCAAGTTAGTATGTAGGATCAACTCTTGATTCCTTATTAAGGGTATAATAGTGTAATACCAACTCCAAATCTAGTTTTGCATCTAGACCCATCAAAATAAAGCTTCTAGAGTTTTATCTTCCACAATTCTATATTTGTAACTATTGAAACCTTTTTATGTTATGATCCTGAGATGCAATATGTACCAATACCAGTATCAACTAAGGTATTGTAATTATTTAAATAGAATTTATCCAATATCTACAATTCTTCCAAATTTCTAGAGGATCTGCTTCTTCAAAGATTACATCGATATATTCATATTCTTCAATTTTCTCAATTTAATAAGTAGTAAGTTTTTTTGAAATTATTTTGATACTTTTAACTTTATGTGGAATTATCATATAAGAATAATCTAGGTACATTTAACCTCCCAATTTTTTTGTGAATTCTCAAGAAATACAAAGACCAAAGTATATTTCTATGTCAATCACTACTATATCTTGTATTATAGTGATATTTGGTTCTCTATAAAGTGTCATGGGAACATCCTTGACTAACCCAACTATTTTCATAGGGGTACCATCTAATTGGAGGACTCCAAGACATGAATGGGTATATTCCATACCCATAATTTCACATACTACTTTGGGCATTATAGTAGTTACAAATCTAGAATTAATCATACAATTATGAACAACCCATCCTTCCACTTTTAATGATATGTAAAAAAGGAGTGGACTATTATTCAAGGCTTTAGGAGTTACTAAATCTTGAGCAAGATTGTGCTTTGAGATTAGTTTATTTACCAAAGTGATTCTCTTCAATAAAGATCTGAGTAATTTTATCTATTTGGGAATCATGAATGCACCATACATACTTGCTATAGGATTCTTTTTGAGCTTTTCTACTATGTTGACATTGGGCACTTCTACTAGCTTCTTTTTATTTTTATTTTTTGGTTCATCGAACCTTCTTCTATATTCTTGCGTAGCTTCTATTCTTTGTCTCTTTGTTACTGAAGGGAATATGAGCTTATCCCGCACTTATTCCTTTGTATCAAGTAATATATCATTAGATTTTTCTTCTTATTTAGTACTAGACTATTATTTTCATGGATATGGCATAGATGGAAATTTTTTGGCTCTTGTTGAACCGAGGATTTCTTGATCCCATGCAAAGCTTACTCTTTAGGCTTTTGAGATTGAGTTAGGACTTGGAATAGTTCTAGCTTCTAAGGATCTACTTGAATTGGATTTTTCTTAGATCTTGTTAACATATATATACATTCTTTCTCCAAAGGATCTTAAGTAATCACGATTTGCTCTAGTTCCCACAACTTGTTCAATTGAACTTTTTGAGCTCTTTTAGCCTTTTTAGTGGCTAGATATGCATGATGCTAATACATAACATAGGTATTTGCATTGTGAGGATCACTACATACTATACACAAGGGGTAGCTTTTAGGTTCTAACATCATTGAATATTGATCTTAGTATCTATTATTGACCTTTTTTGTAGTATTACTCCTAGAATATTTATGATCTCTAGCAACATATGGGAATATTCTAGGCTAAAATTTGTTAGCTTCTCTTTTCTCAATTATTGTCACTTTATCTCTACTTGTTATCTTATGCTAGGCATGTGGGATTTTCAATGATGCATGCTATTTTGAGTCATCTGATTCATATTTTGTCATTGGGTTGAAGCTCTGCATTAATAAGAAGGGTGGTGGGTATTTATATCTCATTAATCTCAAGGTGAATTTTATTTGATGGATTATCGCGGTGAAGATAATAAAAGGTATTGAGTTTGCCAAGATTGAGATTGATGGTAAAGTCTTATAAATCTTAGAAAAGGGTGTCTTGCTTGAATTTTGGAATAAATTCAAGGGCTATGACACCAAATTAGCGATATATATGGCTCATTCTTGGTACAAAAAGAAGGTGGCAGTGAAAGGTCAAAAAAATTTAATTTTAATTTCACTTTTGGCTAAAATTATGGGAGTTTTAGCTCAAGGAGATTGCATGGATAGGAAAAACTATTCTCTGATGAAGGAGATATAAATATTTGGGATAAGAGTAGGTAGGATGTAGAAATATCACAATGGATATAGGACCAAATACTTATGAGAGCTGTGGAATAGGGTTATTCCTATAATCATGGACTTTTTCACCCTTGAATGCAATAGAGAGGTGGTGCATAGTTTCCACTTGGCACTAGTAAATCATAATAGAGGTAAGAAACACATGAATATTATGGGATTTATATTTAAGAAGCTCAAGAAATATTTAGAGGATATTAAAAATGGTAATGTATCTATCCCTAATCATCAAGGTTTTTCCAAGCTATTTTTTTATTGTCTTAAGAAAGAATGGTACGTCTTTTGGGAACAAGGGAGGTATGAGTTCATTCACTCTATTGAATAATACTATCTCAAGAATAAATGGGAATTTTTATTTTTGTACTCCTATTTTGAGGAAAGGCAATAACTCATACACCCCTAGTATGGAGGTGAATATAGATATTTAGTGCTCAAAGCTAGGAAAGACAACTGATAAAGTTAATAATTCTTCAACCAAGATAGTGGAAGAGGAATTGGACACCCTTATTGTTAATCTAGAGGGAGATAAGAGTAAGCCTAATTATTTAAAAGTAAAATATGTTCAATATTCTCAAGAAGGTGGTTATAATAACCTCTCCTCTTCTACACCTTTGTCCTCCTAGAAAGAAGATGATAATGATTCAAAGTATCTAAAAGATATTATATCAGGAAAGAAAAGGAAAGGCAACTCAAGGAAGAAGATCAAGGTGGAATTTAAAGGTATGAGGATATAGAGCCAAATTAAGTCCAAAGATGATTTGATGTAGAAGATCACCATATTATATGATTAAAAATATTCTCATGACTCTATTAAGCTTCTAGTGTTGAAAGGGAGCAGGTGAAAAATCTACACCATCTAAGAACAAAATTTAGTTTGAATCTCTTACGTTGCTTAGCTCTTATGATCATATTAATATTCTTGTTAGATCCCTTAAAATATTTTTCAATCAAACTTGCTTTTTGGTAAAAGAGATCTCTTGGAATTTGATTATTTCATATTATTCCCCATTGGTCCCTAAGGATGACTCTTCTTAGGACTAAGCTACTAGCTTGGTTGCTTTTTGTTTATCGGCTTTGAATGTTTATGCTTGTCTAGTCATTGTTCCTCTAGTCTAGTTGAGGTCTATTTAGATTTATGTCATGTCCTTTATGTTTGTAGAAGTTGGTAGTTCTTTGCTATTGTGTATTTGTACCTAATGAAATTGGTTTAGCGGGCCTTTTAAAACCCCTATTTTTTCCATCTAATTAAAAAAATTACTATCAATTTATTATTTGACATATTTAGTGTAGACAACACTTCTAACATTATCAATGATTCTTTAGGCTTAAATGCTAGAAATACTGACAAAGTGGGTACTAGAGGTAATTTTTTGGGTGTAAGAATAGGAGCAATTAAAAAAAGAGGTGGAAATGTAGTAGGAGCTATTGGTGGTTCAATATTTTGATAATGTTGAGTTATTTGTAGGAAATATGGTATTACAACTCTTATAGGTAACCTCCCAACAAAAATCAAAGTATTTTCAATGGTAATAATAACTTGATAGACCTAAGGAAAAGTGATTATATTAGACTATTGCATTTTTAGTCCTAAGTCAGGACCTAATACTCTAATGTATTATAAATGCCAAGGGACCTAGTGTTCTAATATTCTATGGAATTATCTTCTAGGTTCTATTGAATATGGGATTAAAATTAGTGATAATTTCTTGAGGATGTTGTTCTATGACTATAAATTGGGTGAACAATGAGAAGGGGTGTACTAACTCATTGAATTCTTCCACAAGGGTCTAGCTAGACTCACCTATTTATGAATACTTGCATATTCAAGGGTTCAATACTAGTTAAGTATATTCCCCTTGAAGGACATGGCGAGGAGCATGACCATAATGTATTATTCTCTTTTGTTCTGTATTTTCACTAATAACACTAAATCTTGATCATGTTCATAGGTAGTTTTGCTTGTACCATCATAAGTGGGAAGGGATTTAAGTGTTGCTTGTGGAATATCATTCATATTTTCTAGACCTAGGGGTCCAATGGTATTCCAATTAGGAAAATTTAGAACAATTTGTTGTAGAATGAGAGACATGGTTTTAGGACTAGGTGGCCTTGATGGTTGAAAGAAATTAGCAAATAAATAATCTATATTTTCAAGACAAGACTCAAGGAGTGTAATATTAATGCATCTTGGATTATGAATGGGTATTTCTAAAAATAGCAATGAATTCTCTATTTTCTTCACTACATACCTTGTAATAATATAAATAAGAGACAAAAATGCAAAGATTATGAAATTTTATCAAATAGAATTGATGGTCTTTTAACAATATAATTATGGGTTCTATATTTTAAAAGGAATCACTAGATGAACATACATTCTCCGCAAATAAGGTCAAGACTATTCACCAAATATTGAGCTCTCCAAGAAGGTGAGATGAAGCAATCAAATTCATCCCACTAGGTGTGCCAAAAACTACTATACTATTGAACCAAAATCTGCCATAACTATGGATAGGTGTTGCACCTTAGACTTTAGCCAAAGTATAGAATTGGATGAAAAAATATATCTCTATTTCAACCTACAAGGAAGGTTGAATCCTTGAAATTATTGTATTTTGAGGGGAAAAATATTAGAAAAGGAGTAAGGGTTAGAGAAAGAAATTGAAAAGTGGATGGGATATAGTGTAACAATATTGGATCTCACTAGATAATATACTACTAAATAATTACATGATACTTAACTAAACCAACCATTATCAAATTCAATTATAGATTCATACAACTTAAAAAATATATTTAATCATTCCAAGGACTTAAATCATTTGTAATCTAATAGATGATCCAAACAAAAAAAATTGCTTTAAAAAAATAGAATAAGAATTAAGTGTAACAAAAATGACTTAAAAAGCATATATAAAAAGCCTACAATTACATAGTAATGGAGGCCAAACAACTATCACTTCATTGATAAACAACAATATTATAAAGCAATACCAAGGGCTATATAGAAAACCCTTGTATTGAGGTATATTAACCTATTTATAGTCTACAATTTGAATCTATAGTGGGAAATTTATAGTTGTAAGGCCATTGAGAAAAATAGTTTAACAAGAAGCAAAAATGCTGAGGTGGACACTCTAGGCTTCATCCTATGCATAAATTTAAATTTACATTGATCTTGGTCCATAGATCTACAACTACCTTATACAAGTAGTTGTATTATTGCAACTATCTTTTTCATACTCTGGTGTCATAAAATCCATCTGGTGAGAACCATGGTCGTTACATGTCTACGAGCAATGTTTATTGAGTCATTGAAAAAAACTAGGCTCTTTATTTTGTCTATAGATATATTTTAGAATGAATCCATGACTTTGGATTTATGATGCAATCTTTGGATGTGTTCTACCTTTATTAATTTAATCCCAGGTTATAGCTTGGAGGTGGTGACATCATCAAATTAAACATCCTAACTTTGAGAACTTTCATTTTGTTTTCTCATATCCTAGTTTTGTGCATCTTAGTCTTCTTTACATGGTATTGGGATTTGTTTCAAGCCTAGTTACATCATCTCAAAAGATAGCCCAATTTTATGCATCATGTCTTTGTGCAATTGGTTTTCAAATTTTGACTTGCATAATTTTGGGCTCCTTTTCTCTTCATATGACATCATAATTTTGAGTTACCCAATTTTATGCATTGCACTTTGCCTATATTTTGCTTCTTTTGCATGATCCCAAGCTCTAATTTAGGCTTGTTGACATCATAACCAAAGTGAGTCTGGTTTTGGGCATCGCAACCTCAACTACTTGCCTTTGCACGTTCTTGTGTGGAAGGAGCTTTGTGCTAATTTCACTGTTGACATAATCTCAATTTTGAGCATCCTAGTTTTGTGCAAGCCTTCAGTCCTTAGCACATTTACTCAATTTTAGGGGTACAAAAGACACTTCTTTTTGTTATGTAAATGTGGTTTAAAATTTGACCTACATGATCCTTTATTAAAACCCTTGGGGTAGTTTGATTGAGTTGCTTACCTTGACCTTAAATCTTCCCTATTGTGCCACTCTACTTGAGGCATGATAATCCTAACCATTTGATCCCTACATCTAGTGGTCATGATAATAAGATAGGACAAAAATTTAATGGCATAACCACTAGGACCTGATTGATCCATTTTATATGGTCCTATGATCAAAATAGTCTCTAGGATTAGAATCTAGTGAGGGAACCTACATGTTTGCTTGTTTAAAGCATCTAATAAACTCACTTGGCAACTCCATTCAAAACAAATATACATAAGAAGTCACTAAGAGGGAACAAATTGAGATACCGATGAAGATTTCAATCTATCAGCTTGAAAATCATATATAATATTCACCTAGCAACTTTGATCAAAGCAAAGGATATAAAATTTTATGAGTGAAATACCTATGACTAGATCCTTTATTGCCACTAATACCCACATGCTAGTACCTTTGCTCAACACCATTCTAAGAATAAAAAGATATCAAGGCTAAAATATGGCTACTCCACCACCTATAAGTTTTCTCATATGGAATGATAGATTCTCCTTGTAACCTTTGATGCTACCAGTTGTATGGGATGATATACCTATGTCCACACTAAATTCTTTCTCATACTACACTAGGGAAGATCTAGCTAATTTATTGGAGCATCTATAGAACATGGTCAACCTATGTGTGTTGTACAATATAACAAAGCAAAATGTGACTATAATATTGTTGGTGGATTCATTGAAAAAAAAGGCTATATTGGTACATATCCCTTCCCCATCATTTAATAACTAAGTATGATCAAATTTCTACCTTTTTCATAAAAATATACAAAGAGAAGGTAGATGTAATTTCTTACCTATATCAATTATCAACCATAAAGAGGGCACTAGTAGAGGATGTCGATGATTTCAATTCTATATTTCACAAGGTATTGCATAGAACACGTTAAGAGATTCATCCTCTCCCAGTTATGGAATTTATTTACTATCTAAAGGCCTTATATTTTTAAATCTCCATGTTGATAAAATGCAAGGGAGAACACTCTCTTCTAAATGTATATGAAGTAGCTATCCAGACCAAAAAGGATTTGATTCAACTTGGAAGGTTGGATCCCAGGCTACTTATGCCTTTGTATCCTAGTGTATAATATCCATATCAACCTCACCCATTCATCTAGCCAACAACCTTCTAACCAATCATAGAATTACCCATAGTCCCTACCCCATAACTTGCTCCAGTTTCCCCTACTTCAGATAACTTAGATTTTAATTCAATTAAAATCGTACTCAAGCTAGTCATCAATGAGGTGTTATCTATGAGGAGACAACAAAATACCCAGACATATTACTACTAGAATAACTTGAGACCTCCCTTCTAGTAATGAAACTTAGGGAAATATAATTTTATTAAATGTGTACTCTAGGACCTAATTCTAGGCTAATAGGAATAATGGTCAAGCTTAGAGCCAAAAATAGCAAATGGTGCTAGTCCCTACCCCTCTACAACAAAAAACCATCCAACATGATTAAGGAGATAGATCCCATACAAAACAACTATGTAGAGGAATTTGCTTCTTGGTACTACCCAAATACAAATACTTGCTCCATCTAAGTTTATCATAGAGAAATCTATTAGATCACCATAGTTTTATGAAGTGAAATGATGCCTTCACCAGCATCTACATCTAATTTAAGGATCAATACCCAGATGAAAAACCAATATGCCCCTACATCCTCTTTCCCTAAGCCAAGTTGCACTCATTTAGATAAAATCCTAGTAATATAGGATGAGGAAGAAGTGTATGTGATATCTAATGGAATATGTAATCTAATATCCAATAGGCATCAAGTCCAATCAAACTATGTAATGAGGGCCAAAAAGTGGACAATTGAGGAGTAGCACAAGAGCAATTTGATAGCCCTAAGCAACCAGAATATACTAGAAAAATCAAGTTTGTAGTATATTTCTATAGTACCTCTAAATATAAGCATGCTTGAGGCTCATATTAGCATCAAGCAAAACATCTCAAAAGTGCCAAAGCAACAAGCACCTCAACTAGAACTGGCCAAAAACTTTCAGCCAACTAGATACAAGCCAAGGCTCCCACTACCAATACATGCTATGCAAAAGACCACAACCCTAAGGTCATTCAATGATGTGGACCATCTAAAGAAGTACATAGTAGCGATTCTTGTCTAGGATATCCCATCTATTATTGAAAAATAGTGTCCAAAGAAGGCTCTAGAAGAAGAAAAACAAGAGTAGGGTTATCAAAAAGCACCTATAATTTTGTAGATACCAGCCTTGGGAGTAAGCAAGTCTAAGCCTCTCACCTTTTATCTATCTCTAGTTTACAAGAACAAATTAATCCATAATTGCATGGTAGATTCAAGGAAAAGTACTTTTATCATGTTGAAAGGAGTGGTGGATGCACTAGGCCTAATATATTAGCCCATGAACAAGAGGGTGGTGCAATTGGATGACAATATGGTTCATCTATTAGGAGTCATGGAAGAACACTCATTTACCTTTTATGACTATCTGAGCCTAACAATAACATAGAACATAGCAGTAATTGATCTCCATATATCTTTTAGTATTTGGTTATCAAGAGAATTTACTACTAAATTAGAAGGCTATTTACACTTAGATTGGTCCCTTATGGTCTTGAGGACTTGATATGTGACTATGATTAAAAGCACATTATAACTACTCTACTTGCACCATGATAAACACTTGCTGATATTTGGGTTGAATGTTGATTAGATCTTACTGACAAAAGGATATGACAAAATAAGAGTGGTCAAAATTAGGAGTTTTTGTTGATGAAATGATTTCATTTATCCTAGATGATCAAATGGATCAATGGGCAATTGAATTATGGGATTTAGATCCTTCTAAGATATATGCATCTACATATATGGATTGAGATCTAAGTGAAAGCTAAGTCTCAAGCCTCTTTGGGTCATGTAAATAAATTAATTAATTAAAACAGGTATATATATATCCATTTGTTATATATTATTATTATTATTATGTTGTTGTTTTGTAGGATAATTTTTTAGAGCATGTGATTAGATGAAAATATGATTGTAAATTGAAGAGGTGGTTATACTATAACAAGAAAAATAAGCATTTCCAAAAGTAAAGTTCGACATCAATCAAAATCTTGGGAGATGTAAGTCATTGGATTGAGATTCATAGGAAAAACACAAGTAGCCTACAATCACATGAGCAAAAAATTCCCTAAAATATGGTGGAATTTTTGGTGTATTAAGAGAAATGAATCCTAAGGATTATAACCAAACAATTAAAGACCATCCAATTGATGATAGTATCAAGGCCAAATAACATATAATTAATGCAAAATGTGATGATATGCCCTATCCTCTACTATGAACATGAAGGAAAAGTAACGTTATATCATGTGTATCTAGCACTCAAAGAAAATATGAAGATCTTCTTACATCACCTTGAAAAAAAATATATAGGTTCAAGTCAAGAAAAAATATGGAATATAAAGGGGGATAATTCACAAAAGAAAAAATTAATGTAACTATGCACCTCTACCTTAAATAAAATGTTGTAAAATAACTATTAGAGAAAATGTTGTAAAAGAACTATCATGCATTCTTTTTTCAACCCAAATGATTGTATGAGCTAAGTTAGCAAAGTTAGTAGAAATCGAGAGGCCCAGGTTCAAATATCTCCCCTCACATGTTATGGATATGTTATGTAATGGTTATATCATGACCACATAATAAATATTTACCCCCTTTAAAAAAAATGTAGTAGTTTGATCTGAATCCTCTGAGTGTGCACTAGATTGATGATGATGATATGAATCCCGAGCACCCGGTGGTCCATTTCACGTCGAGCTATAAAACAATGAGGTGGAATAAGTTTGGTGGATGCAGCCCCTATGGTTTGAACCCTACGCTTGTCAGCTACTAAAAATAGTGTGGTTGTAACCAACTCTCCTATAAAGCAAAAAAAAAGTTAGCTAATGAGTTTCATTAATTCTCATCATTTAATTTAATTCAATTTGTCAAATCTGGGGAGACATCCTAGGGTTGTACACATTAGAGACTTGAAACCGTAATTTAGGTATCAAGACACTAAATTGTTCTATGAAAGTTGGAAATATTTGCAGAAATAAAACTACATTAATTTCACACTTGCATGAAAGGAAAATTAACTAATTTGTAGAAATTATAAATGTTGAAATTAAAAATCTTTAAACTACATTTGCTAAATGTTGGTAATTTTGGGTACCTTGGGTACATTGCCTTTGCTCTAAGTGTAGATGTTGTCATTGATGTCAAGAAGATCTTGAAGCATTTTGGTTTGATGTCATAGAATGTGTTTTGACGAAGGTTTTAGTTTGGACAGTGAGTTTCCAAATAGATCAGAGTAGCCCAGTTGCAAAAGATCAAGAAAAAGACAAGTAAGAAAAAGTATGTAGGCGGCTGGAAAAAATGTCATGATTTCGCGACATGTTTTAGGAGAGAGAAAGCACTGGCAAAACTATCGTGATTTCGTGACATGTTTGAAGAGAGAGAAAGTTCAGGCAAAAGTGTCATGATTTTGCGACATGCTGTAGAGGTCAAGTTGAGGATTGTCGCGATTTCGTGACATACTAAAAAGCTCGAAGTGAGAACTATCATGATTTCGTGACATGCAGCAAAAGGGAAGAGTCTTAAAGGAGAAGCATCACGATTTCATGACAGGTTGCAAGGAAAGCTTTCGAAAGCTGAAAGCGTCATGATTTCGTGACAGGCTACAAAGAAGTTGTACGGATGCAAAAAGTGTCATGATTTCACGACAGGTTGAGATGGCAGCTTGCAGTTGGAGAAGGTGTCATGATTTTGTGACAGAAATAGTTAACAAGTCTTAAACAGAAGAAGCGTCATGATTTTGTGATGAATTGAAGAAGGAAGAGCTCGAAGGCAAAAGCGTCACAATTTCGTGACATGTTCCAATTTTGTGGGCATAAGGCAGAAAAGAGCTTAAGGCAGCAAAAGCGTCGTGATTTCGTGATAGAGTTGTAGATGACGTCAGCAGAAGTAGATGTGTCATGATTTCATGACAAAAGCAGAGAAGAAGGCTTTGTAGACTAAAGCGTCGCAATTTCACGACAAAGTGAAGATGACGTCAGCAAAAATCATAAGTGTAGCGATTTCACAACAAAAGATGAGAGGAAGGCCATGAAGACTAAAGTGTCGTGATTTCGTGATAGAAGTGAGATGACGTCAACAAGAGGCAAAGGTGTCACGATTTCATGACAGAAGCACAAAGGAAGTCAACAAAGGCCAAGGTGTCACGATTTCGTGACAGTAGGCTATAGAAGGTGTACGGCTGTAAAAGTGTCATGATATCGTGACATGTAGTTTCGTGGTGGAAGCTACAAGGAAGTGACAGAGGCAGCAGAGGCGGTTGAAGCCAATAAAGTTAAATCTGGGCCGACGAAGATTAGGGTTTTGTAGCCGATGATATTTAGGGTATTATTCGACTAAAGATTAAGTTTTTGATCATGAATTAATGCTATGAAAGGAGGATTGTTTTTGAGTTTCAAGGCATCGAACGTGAGTATTGAATTTGTGCAAGTGAATTCTGCTGTGCGCAAAAGAGTGAGTCGAGTCGAGTCAATTTGTGTGAAGTGTGCGAGATGTAGCCATAACAGCACAATTAGCACAGAAGTGGTGAGTTGATGCACACTGTGAGAAGTTCGATCGCAGAGTGTTGTATGCTGCTACGTTTGCACAAAGGTGCAAAGGTCGATGTTCGATCGAGTGCAGTTGTAATTGCACAATAAGAGTGAAGGATTGTGTCTTGCAAAATAGAGGAAGAAGACAATTTGTACCAGACCGAAGGACTGTGTTTTGGTGCAAATTCAAGGACCAGCTTTGAGGTGACAGAGTTGAGGACAGAGGTCTCCGACCGAGTAGGGAAGACAGTGTCTTCCGTGGATAGAGTTCCACTTGCTAAGGGCGAGAAGAGGCGAGAGGTTTTCTAGAGGATCACCGAGCCGAGAGCGAGTTAGGGGAAGGTATCTCCTTTGAGCGAGAGGCTCATAAACATTGTAATTGGGAAGGTTTCCCAAAGAATTTGAAATAAAATTTTAGAGAAATTTTTTGTGGACGTAGCCCAGCCTTTCTGGGTGAACCACGTTAAAATGAGTCTTCTATGTGTGATGCTTTTTGTCTTGTTTAATATCATGTTGATGCCACTGCTATATGAATTTAAAATTATTAAATGGTTAAGTCTTATACTGTTCACCCTCCCCTCTCAGTATAAGTTCATGTTCTTCACTAAATTGGAAATTGTAGAAATAAAATGCTAAAATTGAAAACTAGGCTAAAACAGAATTTAAATGCAAAAATTTAAATGTTGAAACAAAAAATGATTATTACAGAAATAAACTATTACCAACCGGCTATAACAAAAAAAAATATAACATGCTGATAAAAATAAGGAAAAAACACAGGGAAAAATACAACAAAAATAGAGGAATGACAAAATTTAATAAAAATTGATTAAATTAATTAACACAAAGAAAATACATAAAATAAATTCTGAAACTAAGTTAGTATACATTCCACTAATCCTCAGAGGGCCCAAGCTCCAGGTTCAGTGAAAGGTGAAGGATTACAAAAGGAAAAAAATTAACCTACAAAATTAATCAACTGCATACAAAGAACATAAAATAATCAAATTACGATAGTGTACCAAAAATACACGTGTCTTCTTATTTCCTTTCTTCTCCTTCCTTCTGTCTAATTTCAAAATGGGCAAAGAAGGAGTATTTATAATAAAATACTTAACTTGATCTGCTTACAATTAGGGGTAAAAATTAGAAAATCTTTGCTATCAAAACATGTGCCGATTTCCTGTGCTGCTACAAACAAACTCAATCCAAAATTAGGATAGAATTTATTTGCAAGTAAATATACATTTTTTCATGCCTCAAAATTATGAGAAATATAGGTCTGAGGTGTAGAACAATTGGTTCATCCAAACCCCATGAGGGGGGCGGAGGTCCAAGGTTCAAATCTTGGGCCTCGTCGAACTGAACACTTGTCCCTTTCCTGGTGCTTTCAGTGGCGTAAAAGGTTTAAAATGATTATGGCATGGTGGTTATAGGGGCGGACTGTACGAAGATCTGTGTGGCGGCTTCTGGGGTGGACAACGCAAAATACTGTGGTGGCCATAAAAGCTGGACAACCTACCCAGATTCGTGGCGGCTACCGATTCCACCATGTAAATTAAAAAATATATATATTATGAGAAATAGCTATAAATAGGTAAAATTTTATTCGTTACATCCATACATGTATTATTCTTATTTTCCTCCCTAAAAATATGCCAAAAAGTTTCAGCATATTTTGCTTTTTAATTAACTTTGCCACTCCGTGAGAATATGCTTTGGTGTGAAATGAGTTGGCAAGTGGTGCTGAGTCACTTCCAAGTGCTTGGTCAAGTTCTCCTCAATTTTCTCCATGCTCCCAATACATTTTCAAATCAAAATTGAGTGTTAAAAATCGTCCTCCTTTAAAACTGCAAGTTGCTACCCTATTTTACTAGCAACTATAGGTTTACTTTTAGCAGGTCTTCTTTATTTGTTTCAAATGCAATGTGGCTTTATTGATGCCACCTCATCATGGGAAATTTATTTGAGGTAGAAAAACACTTTAAAAATGCTTAACTAATCAAATTTTATAAAGCCTTTATTTACTAACTATTTTTATTGTGCATTTTTACTGCTAAAATCATACAAAATAACCATAAAAAACTACATAAAACCTTTTCAAATAGCAAAATATCATTTTCACAATTCATTATGTTAGGTCCGAGGTGTAGACCAATTGGTTCATCCAACCCCATAAGGGGGTGGAGGTCCAAGGTTCAAATCTCGGGCCTCGTCGGACTGAACGCTTGTCCCTTTCCTGGTGCTTTCAACGACGTAAAATGTTTAAAATGATTGTGGCATGGTGGTTATAGGGGCGGACTGCGCGAAGATCTGTGTGGCGGCTTTCGCGGTGGACAACGCAGAATACTGTGGCGGCCATAAAAGCTAGATAACCTGCTCGGATTCGTGGCGGCTACCGATTCCACCATGTAAATACAAAAAAAAACAATTCATTATGTTAACTTCAACATAAACATGAATAACTATTAAAATACTTGGCATTTTTAAGTAAAGTAGACAATTTTTATGTGTAAAAATACTGAAATAATGAGCCATTTTGTGGCCTCATCATTCCCCCTTACTTATCCTGATGCATGTCCTCATGCATTCTAATAAACCACATCAATTTCTAGGTCTAGCCTTCTGAACAACATCCCCAGTCAACCAAATTGTTAAAATGGTTGAAATGCTAAAATTGCTACAACTTTCGAAAAATGTTGAAAGATGCTACAATTTTTGAAAAATGTTCAAAAATATTGAAATTGATGCAATTTTTTTGCAAATTCTAAAATTGTTGCAATCGCTCAATTTGTTCAAAATTTTCTGAAAAATGTTGAGTTTGCTGAAAATTTACAAATTTTGAAATTTGTTGAATTTTTTTTTAAATTGCTAAAATTGATGAAAATTTGAAAATTTTTGCAATTGTTTTTTGAAAAATGTTGTTGAACATCTAAAATAGGTTTAATTTGTATGCTAATAGTTCCTTATATAAAATTATTCTACTTTGAAACTATGATTTGATCATCTTCTTCCAATACAAATTTATGCACAATAAATGTTTTTGCTCCTCAGGACTCTTGGCCTGCAATTTTTGCAATTTTTGCACTTTATTCTATTCTTACAATTTTTTTAAATTCTACACTTCCAAGTTGCAATTCTTAAATTTCTGCACTTTCAAAAATGATCATTGATTCTGCACATTCTGCACTTTCAACATTCATTATTAATTTTTCACTTCCATCCTTTAATGTTTTAATTTCTGCAATTCGTGGAGTTTATGGTTTTTTCGTTCTGTTCTTGCAACTTTTTTTGCAATCCTGCACTTTCAATTCTACACTTTTTCCATTTATTTTTTTGCATTTTTAACACTAATTATTAATTCTACATTTTTTACATTTTCATTAATTTTGCACTCTCAACCTACAATTTTGTAATTCTTGCAGTCTAAAATTGTCTTAACACTTTTTGTGAAAATTTGTTTTTCCTCTTCCTTAAGCAATGTACTTGCATGCATCAAAGTAGTTTGTACTCTAGGAACTTCATTCATTAATTTTTCTTGCACCTCCTATGATTTTAGAGCTTCTTCTACGCATTCTAGCACATTTTCTAGTCATTCTGGAGTTACTTTGGAATGAGACTATTCGTTTTCAAAATGTTCTAGATCTAATCTAGAATGTTCTAAAGCTATTTATAAAAGTTTTGAAATATCATTTTTTCAAAATTTTCCTAAAAATGTTGTTTTTGAACCACCTTCAAAGTATTCTCTCTCTGATGTGGACTCCTTATGGCATCCATGATCCCCTTATCAATTTATTTTAGAGGTGCACTCTCTTTTTCTACATGTTGTTGTTCTATTGTAGTAGTAACCATGGCAAAAACATAAATATTAGGATCCTACTCCAAGGTGGCTTGCTCAATTTGATGAGGTAATTATGGAATGTGTTCTTGTGTTGTCCCTTCTAGAAAATACTCTTCTATTTCAAACAAAATTGTTGCTATCTCCTTCCCAGAATTAGGATTTGCAGGTATATTTTGTAGTTTGTATAATTTTCTCTTTTAATTCATTTATTTCTTGTAGTAACTAATTAATATACTCATTTATTTCTTAATTATTGTTTCTCTCTTCTTAATTTAGGTCTGTTGGGTCTTAATGACCACCCTGGTAGCCTTCATTAGGTCTTCTAGCTCATAAGCCTCGTAGAATGATAGGTGGTGAATGTAGCTCTTCATTCTCTCCAGCCTCTGTAAATAATTCTTCCACCTGATTAAATTCTTGAATTAGTGTGTCCTCTATCTGAGATAGTACTTATTTAGCACTTTCATCTTTATCCTCCTTCACTATTAATTTTTTTTCTTCATTATGGTCTAGATGATGTAGGAGATGTGGTTTCACTGGATGTAGTTGTGTCTTGTTATTTCCTTAAAATTTTTCTTAGTGAAGGTGGTTGTGTTTATGTCTCAGACTCTATTTTCTTTGCATCAAAATATCTTTCTAATTTAGTGGATCTTCTCAGCTATTGTATATCTATGTCTTCATTAGTTTTCCTTATTCATGTAGTTTTTCTTCTTATAGACCTCACTGTAAAGCTAGAATCAACTTCCTCTTCTTCTGATGAATCTATTATTTCAGCCAATGACCTAATTGTTGTAGAATTTGAGGGTTCTGATTGTTTGGATGTTTATGCTTGAGCATCAATCTCAGTAACCTCATCACTAAAAGTGTCTTGCTTGGTCCTTGGTTGTTTTGTAGGGTTGTCTTTAGCTTTCCTCTATTCCACCAATTTTATTTTGTTTTTACAGATTTTTCTCTCCTTGCAGACCTATTTATGCAGCCAGTTTCATCTTATTCTATAGATGACTAATTGGTTGTCTCATATTATGCCCCATTTATTTCACAATTAGAATTATTTGGCTATGTATATTCTTCTACTTGAATAAATAATTCAATATCCCCTGAAACAAAGTTTATAGGCAGATATAATTTTTTCAGCTATTACATTTTATCATGTGCCCTAGATTTAACAGATGATTGTGCATGGGAGTATGATGGGGTTTCTCAAGTTCAAAAGTAATTTTTTCAACCACATTTTCCTCAAGGACCTCTACCCTACCTATGGCTACATTCTTTGCATTTTCTAGCTTATTTTAAGCAAAAATCAAACTATGATATTTTGGAGCTTTGCTTGCAACTTGGTTTTTAGACCTATAGGTTGTGAAGTTGGACAAAACATACTTGTAATATTTTGAATTTTTTCCTACAAGTTTGTTTTCAGACCTGTATACTCTAAATTTGGATGAAATATATCTACAATATTTTAAAATATAGTCGAAGGTCCAAGGTTCAAATCTTGGGCCTCACCGGACTGAACGCTTGTCCCTTTCCTGGTGCTTTCAATGGCGTAAAAGGTTTAAAATGATTGTGGCATGGTGGTTATAGGAGCAGACTGCACGAAGATCTGTGTGGCGGCTTCTAGGGTGGACAACGTAGAATACTGTGGTGGCCATAAAAGCTAGACAACCTGCTCGGATTCGTAGCGGCTACCGATTCCACCATGTAAATTAAAAAAAAAAAAATTTAAATATAGGTAGAATACTCTATTTTGTGTGAGAGTGCTAAAAGAACATAGAAAATAGCCTAGAAAGTTGTGCAGTTTAATTTTTTCTCTTTTTTTCATTTTTTTTATGTTGTTTCACACCTTATTCTTGCACAACTATGCTAATATGATTGCATGATTTGGCTGCACCCGATTTTCACATAATTGTTATGCTAGAGCACTCACAACAACTTTTTCTCTTTTTCACACTTTTCAAATATGAATCTCCCATAACCAAAGGTATACCAGAACAACTTTTGGGAGTACTTAGTAGGGGTTTTAAGTTTACCATTTATATACATAAGTGTGCCAAGCATTTAATTACTATTCATGCAATGCTAAGACTAAATAATAGTAAAATTGAAGAAAATGCATGCCTTACTATTGAAGAGATTTTATGTACCTTTTTGGACTATTTATTGATTGCACACTTATGATGTCTGAAATATGAAAAGTACATAGCTGTAATAGTTAGACATTGTACAAATGTAGAAAAATATTCAAGGTAAACATGTTAGAAACTAGTTTTCATGCAAGCCTTGACTCAATAGCACCCCAAGGAGGTTTTCACCATTGAATTATTCATCTTTTTTCTTTTCATTGTCTCTTTTTTTTTTCTTTTCCAGAAGAGGCTGCCATTTCTAGTTTTCAACCAATTTCTATCTCAATTGCATCCATAAAGGATTTTCACAATCAAGATTATTCTCTTTTTTTTTCATCAAAAGAGGCTGCCATTTATGGTTTTCAACCTTCTTTTGTCTTTTTTTTTCATTTTTTTTTGTTTTTGTTTTTAAAAGATTCAATGAGAGAGAACGTCTCCCGTGGAGCTTCAATGAGAGGGAATGTTTCTCATTTTTATTTGAATAAGAATAATCCTTATTTTTCAAAAAGCACATCAATATTTTTCTACATGAAAATAGCAACATCCTTTTTCTGCATGAAAACAACAACAATGATACATCAACCTTTATTTCCATATGAGCATTAAGAACCCTCTTATGTCATCATGTCCTTATTTCTCAAAATGAATTATTGACTTCATTATTCTTACTCCTCGCTAAAATTTATGAATGCCCTCATGCATCTACATTTTGTGGGACATGCCTTATGCTACAATTTTTATTTTTCATCATTTTTCATTTTTTTCATGATTCAAAGATATGATCATTCGGAATCTCTATCAGAAGAGGAAGCCTCTTCTATCATGTGCAAGTTTAACTGTGAGAAATATCGAGCAAATTCCATCTTTGGTAGTGGCTTATGGTACAATCATAAACGATGTCCATTCACCACCACTATCCTCCTTGAATCATCAATTGAATAAAGTTGAATGGATTTACTCCTGAACACTTTTAGTTCATCTTTACTGCTTCTAATGTGACAAGTATGCCACATTTTCCATTGTTGTTGAATGATCTCCATTTTGTGAAATTTTTCCAACTGGATTTTATCCATTGCATTCAATTGCAAAATTTTCTCTTGTACTTGCAACAACTCAATTCCATATTCCAAAGATATATGAAGTTTTAGGAATTCAAACTCAATTAGAAAAATATATTTCTTTTAATTTCCTTTATCTAATTCAAGAAACCATGGAATTCCTAGATAACCATACTTAGGTAGAGTAAGTTTTCCTACAAGTAATTCTACTAATTTTCCACCTACTTGTATGATTTTAGGATAGACTTTCTTATTTTTTCTTGGTTTCTTAATACCCATTTCCTGAACAATCCGGTTATTTGTAGATACATCTTTAGCAACCTGTAATAAAGGAATTGTAACATTAAAATGTTCTAATTTCTTTACCAGATCTAATTTTGAAGATGTTATTTTTGATATGTCAAATTGTTCAGGATATGGTACCTTCTCCATTAAATCATCTTGAGGTAGATTTTTTTTTTCTTGTTTTTGTTTCAATGTAGATGGGTTCTCATGTTTATTCCCTTCAACTCCCATTTCTATAATGATAGGTGGAATATGTTCAAGAAGTGTTTTTCTTGAACACAGTTGAATGTTGTCACAGCCAATGACATTTATTATGGTTGTATCTTTTGATTTAGCCATATAGATAGGGGTTGCCTGTTTAACATTATTGGGATTGGTCACAAGTTGATCCAAAAGTGGAGGTTGTGTTTCATATTTTTATTGTTTCTGAGGTGGACTCAATACATCTCTTGATTCATCTTGTAATCCTCTCAAGAATTTAAGTTTTGGTTCTACTCCACATCTCTTGTTAACAAGGGAAAATGTATCAAAAGTTTCATTTTTCTCTTGTTTCATCCTAGATAATTTATCCTTTTGATTCTTTACTCAATAATATTCTTGGTATTTCTCCAAAAATATGCTTTCCATTTCATCCCAGGTTCGGATTGGATTTGGTGCTAAGTTCATGAACCATTGTAGGGCTGAGTCTTTAAGAGTAAAATAAAATAATTTAAGTTTTTTATTGTCATTGATATAGTTACAAGCTTGGCATACAATCTTAAACTTAAATAGAAATTGATCAGGGTCCTCAAATGCCCTCTTAAAAAGTTTGATAATTTAGAAGGTGAAATGACTTCCATGGGAGAGTTTTGATCTAATTGAATAGGATATTGGAAATTTTTGGTAGATGTACTAGTTTTACCAAGATGAAGCACATTGTTGGCTTTTCTTGGATTTTCATGTAAGCCTACCATTATACGTTCCCAACACCAATTATAAATTCGTTTAAATTATCCTGATCGCATAGATTTTTCAAGGGAGGGTGGTGTTGAACTAACACTTTTTTCTCCTTGTAATGTTTTCTCAAAGGATTTTTCACTTCCTAAAGTAGATGATTGTGATTCTTTTAAAATTCCAATGTTTTCAAGAATCTCTAATTCAGACAAATTTGACATAGTTCAACCTCGTATCGTGAATGTTTAACTCTTATGGTTTGTGGAAAGTTCTTTCAGTCTATTTTATTTTTAAACCTATTATACATCCTATTAAAGCAAGAAATCCTATTCTAGTGTCCTAATGTCCAAAAATACAATCCCAAGCAATGCAACTATTTTCATGTGAAGTCATCAATTTCACAAGAAAATAATTAACATTGTTCTCTAACAATGCCAATTTGCTCCTTGAAAACAATGCCAAAAATGATGAGTGTCATTAATTCTCATAATTTAATTTAATTCAATTTATCAAATTTGGGGAGGCATCCTAGGGTTGTATACATTAGAGACTTTGAAACTGTAATTTAGGTATCAGGACACTAAATTGTTCTATGAAAGCTAGAAATATTTACAAAAAGGAAACTACATTAATTTCACACTTGCATGAAAGGAAAATTAACTAATTTGCAGAAATTGAAAATGCTGAAATTGAAAATCACTAAACTGCATTTGCTAAATTGGAAATTGTAGAAATAAAATGCTGAAATTGAAAACTAGGCTAAAATAGAATTTAAATGCAAAAATTTAAATGTTTAAACAAAAATGATAATTACAAAATAAACTGTGACCAACCGGTTGTAACAAAATAAAATATAACATGTTGATAAAAACAGGGGAAAAACACCAAAAAACACAACAAAAATAGAATGACAAATTTAATAAAAACTACTGAAATTAATTAACACAAAGAAAATATAGAAAATAAATTCTAAAACTAAGTTAGTACACCTTCCACTAATCCTCAGAGTGGGCCCAAGCTCTAGGATCCGTGAAAGGTGAAGGATTACAGAAGAAAAGAAGTTAACCTACAAAATTAATCAACTGCATACAAAGAATAAAACATAATCAAATTACGATAGTGCACCAAAAATACACATGTGTCTTCTTATTTCCTTTCTTCTCCTTCCTTTTGTATAATTTCATAAGGAAAAAAGGAGTATTTATAATAAAATACTCAACTTGATCTACCTACAATTAGGGGTAAAAATTAGAAAATATTTGCTATCAAAACGTGTGCTGATTTCCTATGCTGCAAACAAACTCAATCCAGAATTAGGATAGAATTTATTTGCAAGTAAATGTACATTTTTTCACACCTCAAAATGATGATAAATAGATGGAAATAGGTAATATTTTATTTGTTACATCCATCCATGTATTATTCTTATTTTCCTCCCTAAAAATATGCCAAAAAACTATTTTTAGCATATTTTACTTTTTAATTGACTTTGCCACTCCGTGAGAATATGCTTTGGTGTGAAATGAGTTGACAAATGGTGTTGAGTCACTTCCAAGTGCTTGGTAAATTCCCCAATCTACCGCATGCTCCCAATACATTTTCAAATCAAATTTGAGCGTTAAAACTCATCCTCCTTTAAAATTGCAGGTTGTTGCCCTGTTTCACCGGTAACAACAAATTTATTTTTAGCAAGTCTTATTTCTTTATTTCAGCTGCAACATGGTTTTCTTGATGCCACCTCATCTTGGGAACTTTATTTGAGGTAGAAAAACACTTTAAAAATGCTCAGCTAATCATATTTTATAAAGCCTTTATTTACTAACTATTTTTATTATGCATTTTTACTGCTAAAATCATGCAAAATAACCATAAAAACTACATAAAACCTATTCAAATAGAAAAATATCATTTTCCATAATTTACTATGTTAAATTCAACATAAAAATGAATAACTATTAAAATACTTGGTATTTTTAGGTAAAATAAGCAATTTTTATGTGTAAAAATACTAAAATAATGAACCATTTTATGGCCTCATAATTAGCCATTTCTTCACCACTAAAGCTGCTTCTGAATGATTCCACACCCAATGGAAAAGGTCTTATTTTTTGGGTTCATCTCCATCTATATCTAAAAGACCTGAATGAACCACCAAATCTATAGTGAGGCCTCAGTACAATCTAGCCAAAGAGGGGCAACTATACCTAGAATGAATTTGGAAACTCATACAAAGTGGAAAGCCCTCAAACCATTGCTAACCATTAGGTAGCCCATACCAAAAAACAATCAAGACGCTATCACCAAAGGATAAATATGGGTGTAAAACCCCTTAAGCTATGTGGTTAGGTTAACTATTGAATATTTATAGTTAGAAACCATAGTAATTCCTTAGCCTTTTTTGGTGATAACTAAATTAAACCTTATCATTGGTAGTAGTTCATGAGCATTTTTAGTGATAACCAAAATGACTCTACCATTGGTGAAGATTAAACACATACAACAACTACTAGTGATTTAGCAAACCTAGTTGTCATCCACATCTATTTAGGTTTATGGTTCCTAATCCCTCATCCATAATATATCTACCACATACATAGGACACATTCATGAGAGAGTCAAGTGAGAAACAAATAATAGCTATGGGGAATAGATGAAGACTCAAAAGAACTCATCATCAAGAGATACTATAAAAATTTTATTCCACCATATTTGGTCAAAAATACCATCTGCTTAAGCTTCTCTACATTAGTGACTCCTTTAGGAAGGAGATAAATGCTTAATGATAGTAAAGTTGAAAGTATATGAGAGCACTTCAAGGCAAATATACTATAGACTTAAAAAATATCATCATCTATAGTTCGTATCCTTTTGAGAGGATTTTTGACAATTTTACCTTAAAATAACTTGGGAAAATATTGAGAACCAAAGGGAAAAGTTGGTGGAAAGAAAATAAAGAAGGCTCAAACCTATGAGGGCAATAAAAAGTTCTAAGTGGCACTAGTCCATAGGAGTTTATATGGACTACACTATTCAGGTTTTCAAGGGTCAAAACATGGCCAAAAGTTTTGAAGCCATTAATGCAAGATAAATATTAGAAGTTTTCAAAAAATTTGACCAACATGGAAAGGAAAAGGTTTCGACGACCTGCATAGCCTCAAGTTCTTAAAGGCTCGAGAAGGGATAAATATCAAGGTTACCAGGTGCAGGTGTAGTAGGAATCATGGGTGTGATTATGGTTGTGGCCCTCGTAAAAAATAGGGTTCGCCAAGTGTAGGTGTGACTAATTTTTAATATTATATATACTATGTATTTTTTATCCAAAATAATAAAATAAACTATAAATCATACACATTGGCATCATAAAATCATATATGATATTCAATGGGATGTCAAAGTCATAAAAATATTTAAGATAACAATATATAGGCCCTTCTCAAATAGTTCATGTACAATATATAGTAGTGCATGTACAAATATGACATCCTCTAATAATTGACTCTCATTCATCATATTCCTCATCATAATCTTCTAGGCCTTCCTCCTGTGGATCTGGTGGTGGTATATATAAAAATTAATCTTGTTCCACTATGGGTCAAGCTACCAGACTTTTCACTTCATCTCTGGCATGAGAGCATCTTCCAAGCTATTGCCAAGATGATCAGGGATTTGATTTTCTTCGATCAGATTACCAGTTCCAAATCTCAAATGCTCTATGCTAGAATGTGTGTGATGGCAAATATTGAGAAGGATCTGTCGAGATTTGTTGAACTCTTTTCTAATCTTGGCACCTGGGTTCAAAACATTGAATATGAAAATAAACCCCAAGTTTACCAAGAGTGTGGTAAGGGTGGGCACCATAAGAGCTTATACCCCCTACATCCTAAAGCTCTAAGTACTTTGGCGAGCCATAAGGAAAATAGTAAGAAGCTTAGTGAAAAGTGGATGCCTAAGAAAAACCCTCAAAATTTGAAAGGACAAGATTTGATTTCTATTTCTCAAGTTGGGCTCAGTGAGGAATTACAGGAGGAAGCCCTTATTCCATCAATCATGTTTGATGGAGAGGAGTTGAACACGATTCCTGTGAAGAGAAGGGAAGTGAGCCCAATAGCGGGGGATATTGTTCAACTTCCTAAATTTGAGGAGAGTGGAGAAGAGGTAAATCCCTCTAGTATTATCCTCCAAAATTCCTTTGATTGTCTTGACATGGATGATCCAACTCTTCAATAGTTAATGGAAAGCTCTCTAGCCTCTCCAAAAACTGTGTTTGAGAAAGGCTCTCCAGGTTCAAAGACTAGAAGTCACAGGAAAGCTTGTATTGATGTAGGGGACGAAAGGAAAGTGGTGAGACCCAGAAACAGAGCACTCAAAAAAAGAGAGATCAATTCTGAAATTTATAACGGAGTAAAACCCCTTCTAATGGATAGTTTTGGGGCTCTACATCCTGAAGAGAATGAGGTTGTTCCAATCATGGAGACTTGGAATAAATGTGTTCAGGATTGTGTCATGATAAAATGATTTCTTTCTATGGAGGTCAAAAAAATGTGGGTAGGACTCCCAAGACTTCACTGAGAAAGGCTTCCAACAAGTGATTTTTGTTTTTTTTTGGCTAGATGTTGTTGTTGTATATTTGATCTAGTTTTAGACGAGATTCTTGGCTCTCTGGTTCTCTAATCACCCTAGTTATTTTGGATGTCGGTTTCTCCTATGTTGGCCCCTATTGCCAGTAGACTATTGGACTGTGACAATCTCTTCTATTTTATTTCTTGATATATTATTGCTATATCTAAGGTTTGGGGGTGCTTTTCAAAACCCTACTTGTAATAGGTTTGGGAATCCTTTAAAAATTCCCTTCTACCAATAATTTTTTTTTTTTCAAATTTTAAAGCTTGTATGGGCTAGGTGTTGATGGGCCCACCTAATAACTAAACAAAAATTAAAAAAAAATATGCATTTTAATGTCCAAATAGGGCAGGGTTCAGCTAGTCGAAACCTAACTTACTGTAAGGTTCAGCTGAGCCAAACCCTGTCTGACAAGGCGAGGCTAGGGTTTGGCCCAGCCGCACCCATTCCCACACTCATGCACTCAGTTTGGGTATGGTTGCAGGTTCACACACCCAAAAAACTAGGTGTGCGAACCCTGTTTCCTTTATAAATATCCAAATGTAAAGACTTTGAAAAGTTATAAAAGAGATAAAGGATGAAAATTTATAAATCCATAGCAAGGAAAAGCATACAATAGCCAAAGAAACCAAAAGACCCTACAATAAGGAAGAATCCTCCTACAAAAAAATTCTAAAAAAATTCCAACCCTCAGATGTTTATAAGGATCCAACACAAGAAGATGAACAAAATATTTGATGACCATCTATCTAAATGTTAAGAGGCTCAAATCACCTAGGAAGAAAAAAAAGAACAAAAAGAAGTGCTTCAAAGAGTAGGACATAACACAAAGGCAACCAATAAGGAAAAATAATTAGATCTGAATATGTATCGATGCACAATCTCCCAAAAATAGTATATGAGTTAAACTAATATGCCATTATTAGAGGAAGTTAAAGATCGCCTATTTATGTCTCTTTAAATCAACAATCTAAGAAAAGTGGATGGTTTATTGAATACAAAGGCATGGTACCTGCAAAAAGCAACAACCTAAATTTGATAAAAGTATTTATAGAAGGAATTCTATGCTTAGATTTTAGAATCCAAGAATTCCAGTAGGATGTGTCAGTGGTAGTTGAGCATCCAACAATTGAGAATTAATGACTCTAGATCTAGAGACCTCGAAGAACTACAATGACACAATCAAGCAAGTAATACATAACTATGGCTAGAAATGTCTGCATCAGTTTTGGAGGGAAATTTCCTCCATTTGTAATTGATAAATATTAGTTTTTTAGGAATTGTAAAGCATCAATAGGTTGTATAACTTTCCTTTCATTTTCATCTATACAGTATCACCTAAACCCTAGTCATTTTTTGCATAGGTTTTTTAACCCTCACCTCTAACATGATTTGTAACTTGTGTGTGTGTATATATATATATATATATATATATATATATATATATAAGAGGAGATGACTATTGGGTTTTTTATGTCCCATTTCTTGTATTTATGTATTTTTATGCACATGTAAGAGATTATGAATATTTCATTTTTTTATCTCATGTCTTAGATATGTGATCTGGGCTTAATTGATATGTTGAGAAAAAAAGTTTTCCTTGAGTACTTTCCATGATGATTCACGTATTCATGCATATTGTTCTTATGTAGAGAAAATTTATTTTTATCTTGGCACATCACCCCTTGTTAGCTTAGGTTAGCTTGGGATATTTTCCCTTTTTGTTGTCTTTATTTTCTCTTTCCCTTTTCACCTTGAAGCTAGTTAGATTAGGATAGAGTAGGAAGAGTACTAAAGATCACATCTTAAAAGGAACCAACCTTGTAAAAAACCTCTGAGGTAGTCTGGTTGATCTTCTTACCATGTTTTCAGATCTTCCTTACTGTGTCGCTCCATAGATACATGATATTCTCAACCATCTAGTCTCTACATCTGGTGGTCATGATAATCAAAGAGGACAATAATAACATAGCAAGGAAGTAGAGGTAGAGTAGATGAAATTAACAATAAATTAAAAAAATATAGAGTCTCTTCATAAAATCAATTATATATTGAGAGCATATCATATATGCTCATCCTAAAATGAAGATTACATTATATGAGTTCATATCCTTGAGGGTGTTTTTAGTGTTAACTCATCCCATGATTTACTCTTGGTAGAACCAAGTGGACGATTTCTATGGAAGAAATTATGTGGTAAGAAATTTATTCCAAATATAGCTATTTTCCTTTGGTTAGCATCTCAAAATAAAATTTTGACTATGGATAATTGAAAAAAAAAGGTTTCTACTTCCCTAATAGATGTTACTTTTTTTACAAGAAAAAAATTGTAATTTTATTTCAAGAGTGAAATAAAATTACACTTCTTAGATGCCTTAGCACAAATAAAAACCCAAATAAAAGTAGATTAATGGGATTCAAGATATAATTACAATCAAATAGATCAAAGAGGTAAAAAGGCCATATTTGAAATATTATGGGGATAATAAGGATAAATATCTTTATACATCAATACTTAATCATCCAAACAATCTCCATGACCAAAACCTGGATAGAAATCAGTGAAAAAGAACTAGTAGAATAAAAGAGAAATAGTTAGAAACTAGCATAAAGCTCTAATAAAATGAAATAGACCCACAGTAAAAAAACCTAGAGCTAGCATAAAAAATAGGGATATGATATGTGGGTAAAAGAATAAACTCCATCCTTGTTCTCTTCCATTTGCAAGAAACATTTTGGAACCTATTGACATTTTTTGATAACCTATCTGCTTCTTGATTTAATTCCCTATAAACATGTGTAAAAGAGATATTTTCAAAAAGGGAAATGACCTCCAGCAGTTCATCTCCCATTGGTCTAAGCAGATTATTTTTTAATTGAGTAGATCTATTCATCCAATTGATGACTAGAGTCAAATCTCCAAAAAATTGTAATTTTTTCACATTCCTCTCCACAACACACTTCATTAGCAATATCAATACCTAAAACTTAGAAAATTTGTTGGAACCTATCCCAATACCTCCTTTAATTTGATATAGTGGGTATCCGAGAAGTATAGAATGCCTCTCGCACTACTAAAATATGGATGTCTTTGACTAGCCCCATCAAAAAAACCCATGGTTGAGACTTTTCAATGAAAAAATTGTCTACTTGTTGAGGTTTCTTATGTTTTCAGGCTTTTTTTTCATTGAGACCAAAGTCCTCAGCTAAAATATGACTTGAAATGGGAGAATTATCTTCCCTTCAAAAATAGCTGCAATCCATGCCAACCATATACCCCAACATATAAGACATGGTAAACAAAGAAATTGTTTCAACTCTTTTTTCAAAAACCACTGTCTTAATCATACCTCCAATGTTTCTCCTTCCCAAATATTTTTTACTCTAGTTATTTGTTCAGGTTCTAACCAAACCTATTGAGAAAAAGGGTATTTATTAATAAATGTGTGATGTTTTCCTCCTCTAATTGACACAACATACAAATACTTGCACCTTATCTGCTTCTCCTCTGTAAAAATTTCCAAGTCAAAGCCTTATTTGTCAAAGCTAACCACATGAAAATAATAATATTTTTTGGGGTAGATAATTTCCAAATCTACTTCCACCACCAAGTAGGCCCTTGAGGATGAGGGCCAATAATTGCTTTGTAACCAAGTCTAGCCATATATTGACCCCTAGATTTGTTGTATGCCCAAGAAATAGTATATGGTTCAACTCTCAGCTTGATATGACTCTTATTAAGACTATCAGTGTAAGCCTTCCATAAAATAGCCCGCTCATCAGAAAAACCCAAGACTTGAATCTGCTTCCAACCTTGGGTCCAAAGACTAGATGAATCCTATTCCCCCACCTAATGAAGAAAGTAAAAACCTTGTTTTGTAAAGAACTTATTATAGCTTCTGACAACAAAATATTTTATCCACAATCTAAAATAGAATCAACCCCTATTATAATTTTTTCACTATTTCTCACTTTCCAAGCCAAACATTTTCCAATCATAGGAAAGGCCTATACTAGTGCCTTCCCTTGAATGGAAATATTTTTAATGATTTTCTATGGACTTTTGATCCAATCCATAATGGTCCCTGGATAAATATAATTCTACTTAATAATCTTCTTCCATAGTCCTTTTTTGGTCAAAATACTCCATACAATTTTTTTGCCAAAGAAGAACCAAAAATATGGATATTTTTAAGGCCCCAACCACCTTCCTCCTTTGTCCTAGCAATACTCTACCACTTAACTAAAGGAATGCCTTCATGTTTCTTGCATCCAGTCCAAAGAAATTTTAAGCAGAGTTTTCTTATTTTCTCTAGAACTCCTTTGGGAATGAAGACCAAGGAGTGCCAAAATACAGGAATTACCTCAAGAACTAACTTTACAAGTGTTAATCTCCCACCAATAGACAACCATATATTACACCAATGGTTAATCCTAAATTCAATCTTCTCTAAAAGCCATCCCTAATCTCTCTTCCTATAAGTATTTGGCTTCAATACAAACCCTAGATACTTAAAGCCTTCCTGGAAATCTAAGAGATTAAAAGGAAATTTTTTGATTAGATCCTATTTAGTCTCCTACTCTAGACCATTAAAGCAAATAGAGGATTTTTGAAAATTTATCTCCATGTCGATAGCAATACTATAAGTGTCCAAGATTTTCTTCAACTTTTTAGCTTCCCTTAAATTGCCATTTGTGAACAACAATACATCATCAACAAAGAATAAATGTGATAAATAAAAGACCCCCACTTTGATCCCAAACAAGGATTCTACTCTCTTTGCATCCAAAATAGCTCTACTCAATCCTTTAGAAACCAACAAAAAAAGTAAAGGAGATAAAGGACATCTCTGTCTTAGTCCTCTCGAGGGTATAAAGAATATGGAAGTTGATCCATTGCTAAGAACAACAAAATATACAAAATAAATACATTCCCATAATCCACTTTACTACTAGATAGCTAAAAACTACATGTAAGAGCATCGATCCAAGATACAACCAGCTAGTTCTATCATAACCTTTAGATAGTTCTAGTTTAAGGACCATTGCAGAAAGATTTTTTGTTTTAATACAGTGAAGGCCATCTTGTGCAACTCCTATGGCTTCAAAAATATTTCTACCTACTAAAATCCTAAACTACTCCTAGGAAATAGCTTCAAAGAAAATATTCTTCAATCTGATAGCCATAATATTTGTAATGATTTTATATATATAGTTACACAACAAAAAAGGTCTAAATTCATCAAACATTTAAGGCTTCTCCTTTTTTGGAATCAAATCTAAAAAAATGGAGTTAAAAGCCTCCAAAACCTGACCACTCAACCTATCTTCCTCCATTACTCTAAGAATATCCTCCTCAACCAGATCATAGAAAACTAGGAAAAACTCCACAGGCCATCCATCAAGCCTTGGACAACTTTCAGTTCTTCCTTTGTGACCTTCTTCATAAGTAATTGATTGTCCTCCTCTATCACAAAACTAAGGAATAAAGTAGTTAGGTTTAAAATTTCCCCAATATTGTCTCTATCAGGTTCTTTATAGATAGATTGAAAATATTTTACTTCCAAATTTGCTAACTCAGAAAAAATCCTAACGAGGACCCCTTCTTCATTCTACATCTCCTATATGGTGTAAACCTTCTTCTTTTTATTAGAAAAATTGTGAAAAAACTTAGTATTTTAATCCCATTTTTAACAACACAACTCTTCTTTTCATTATCCGTTCAGCTTCCCTCCACTCCAAGAATTTGTTATTCTTAATTTCTAGTTCAACTTGTCTTGTTTTCTCCTCCTCTTTAAACAAACCAGACTCATTATTTTTATGAATTTCTAAAATTTCCTTATCCACCAACTTAATATCTCTATCCATTTGTAGACACCAAAATAGCACCAATCCGATTAAGTGACAACGAGCGCTGATCGCATTGACACAAACAGTCCCTAGGGCAGCCCCCAGAGGTTAAACAATGGTCTTAACCACTTCCAAAAGTAGTTTTAGAGGTTAGAGGTCAATTTGGCACATTTTTTGGCACCTTGCTCTTTGTTCGTCCCACCCAGGGATGAATACAAACTATCATTCATCCCACCCAGAGACGAATACAGAATTCGTCTCAGGGTGGGACAAATAGAAGGTTTGACTGGCAAAAAAAGTCAAACTTCGGCAACTCCGCCAATTAACTGAGGCTTCAGGCCATGCAATTACGAGGACTAGATTTTATTCGAGAAGAAAGACTTCAGTAATGAGTGTCTTTATCATGCAAGATGATTTTGTAACAGGGAGTTAGCTTTTCTCTCAAAATCAGGACATGCAAACTCAAGTGTCACCCTCGCATGCGCAATTCAAACAAGGAGACCCTAAGGTCTATAAATTGGGGAGTTTTCCCACCCAAAACATATACAGAGAAGGAGCATTTTGAGCAACGAAGTGCTACTATTTTGCTGACTTACGATTTGTGCCTTTACATCCATAATCTCTTAATCGAAAGAGAGGTTATTGGGTGACTTTTGGAGGCATAAATCAAGACCCAAAACCCGATTTTTTTGGCCACAATATCCTACCAATTTTCTGAAAATGCATCACAATAGGTTTTGGACTCATCCCAATTGGATTGGTGTTGAAACAAAGTCTTAACCGGCGGGTGGTTTGCCTTCGGGCACCCCCTACCTTATTGCAGGTTTACTCGTTTCACCCCGAAATGAATAACAGTCTGTTGCAGGTTTAGTCGTCCTGCCCTAGAACAAATACTGATCTATGTCAAATTTGGTGACTGTTTCTTTTGTAGTATTTTATTAATTACCTGATTATGCTTCTGTCAAATTTTTAGTCTATTTAGATTCATTTTAATCATCGTTATATTTATCTTTTATATTCATTAACAGTACTCTTTCAGATTTGCGAGTTTCATTATCATACACAGGTGCTACTGATGATTTGTTGTTTCTTTGAACGCAGGAGGAGTAGCAAGGATTAAATATTCATCAATACCAGTGGCGGCAACACTTTGGCTCACCCATTTCACATGTGGGCATGCAAAAGGAGGAACACTAAATCCATGATTGTAATTGAAACTATGTTAACGCTCCTACCCCCTAAAAATGAGGAGACGTCTTTGTAACCAAATTGGAAGAGTATAAATAAAAGGGTTTGTGCTTTCTATACTTCCTTTTATCTCATTTAAATTTGTTTCTTTTCTTTCATTTCATGCATTTCACTTTATAGGACCTTAAGCATTAACTTTGGGTTTTGAATGCATCGCATTAGTTTTCCTTTCAATCTTCCGGAATCTCGTGCTTTCAATGGCGATCACGGTGGGACCTTTGTCCTCTATTTTTTTTTAGGTTAGATTTCTGATCTTGAATTGCTTGTTTTGATTATAGGTACCTATTTTTTAGTCATTATACTATTATTTTTTTCGGTCCGTGATGATTACAAAATTGGGATTCATCTCACCTAGAGGCGAATAGGCATTCGTCCTACCCTGGAACGAATACAGTTCTGATATTCATCTCACCCCGGGACGAATAGCATTCTGTACATTTTTCAGAGCAGAAAGTCAAAAACATCCTTTTGGGCAAAGAAGAGGTAGGGGTTTTTAACAAGACTGTCAAATTTTTGTTTTCTATTTTTTGATTTTTAGTTTTTGTATGGCTTAGGGAATGTTTCCTTTTTGTTTTCCTGTTTCATTTTTTTTTTTGCAAATTAAAATGAACCCCACACATCACGTGGTTACTTAAACCAAGGAGCTGGTCATAAAACCCCAGCCCTTGAGCAATATCAATAGTGGATTTCATCACCACGTTGGCTTGGATATTTGCATACATTACCCCGATCGCACTGTTGCTAGATGTAAATCCTAACAAAAGATGACCAAGTGTAGCTAGGGTGATTCCTAGCACATGAGGATAAGTCTTCTATGGTAGGTTTCATAAATAGAGCGATTCCCCTTTCGTACCGCCTATGTTCCACGTATCATCTACTCTCACGTACCTATAGTCTCCCTCATGTAAGGGCGGGTATATAGAGAGGTTGGTATATCGGTCCGAAAATGGTATATTGAAGGGGCGACCATTTTGGGAGTCATATGAGCCTTCATGTTGCATTTAAACGTTCTTCACAAAAATCTTCAAAATAAAACAAAACAAAAAATCATCAAAAACACAGTAAAACCAGTCTAGGACACACCATTAATCTTTAAAAGAGATAATCATTGCTTTGTGTGTGTATGTTCTTTTCTATTAGTGTAACAAAAAAAAATCAAAAAATCATAAACAAAAGATAAAAATCTACATAGCTTGTAGAGAGTCATTACCATGGTATTCACCCGCAGTCAAGCCCACTCACGGGTAGATGCTGTGGAGAATGTCCAAGGAGGCACAAGTCACCTCCGTTACAGTCCCAAGGATTTGGTCATACCACCTCGGTGACCTGACACACAAGGCAGTCCCCTTCACACCTTAATAGAAAGGGACTATAGGGGCACCTCTTCTAGGGGCATTCCTGTTTAGCATAACATCCAACACACACCCTTCCATGAGGGGTACATCCATAGGAGATCTCCCTTAGATGCTCGCTATGAGTGGTCATCGCACGATGAAGTGCTAGGTCAACATAGGGTTCCACGGGAGGAACCACATGATTACACTATCCCTCCTTCACCCCCTCTAGTTGTCAGGACTACAAGGACAAATCCAGAGCACAAGGCTCCTCAGGCGAGGTGATCCAACTCCGCCCGTTCCTTTTTCACTTATGAAAGAGAGCACGAGGAAAACCCTTACCTTCCTCAAGAGCAATATACATCGCGGGAGAAATACACCTCCGCAACTACTAGCTATCAAGATCACTTACTAAGGCCAAAGCCTCGAGGGAATGTCGCTACCCCCAATAGAGGGAGGCGGCCTATAGAGATCTCGGATCACCACGACCGAGATAGATATCTAGGAGAGGCATCTAGGCCTTCTAGACATGAGACGGTAGGACCAACTATCTTAGAATCTGCCAAGAATATCGCATGCCAGATGCAACTCACACTACTTGAGCTAGAAAGAAAATAGTTAGAGCAACGGTATCTTCTAAATAAAGAGTGCATTCAATGCCAGAAGGATGAGTTGTTCCAACACACTATGCAGGCGAGGACTCCAACCCTTCGCACGCATAAGACAAAACATTATGAGGGACACAACCCCTCAATGCGAGATAGGTCACCGTGACCTTATCAAGCACTCCCCCCAATGCCTCCTAGATAGGAGCGGGAGGCTACTCCCTCGATTCCTCAAGCACCCACCCGGGTTCATGGGCCACCCTTAGAAATCCCTCAAGAAGCCTCTAAGGAATCTAAGCAAGAAAAAGAGTGGACTGAAATGCAATACCAAGGCAGGGGGGTGCTATCCGGCTACCCCTCCATAGGCCCCATGTTCCTCAACAGGAACCAACCAAAGAGGAGGAGCCCAAATCCCTCGATACATGCAAAGCATTAGAGCACTTAGATTCGATAGAGACCAAGATCTCGGGGTCCCAAAAGCCCAACTTATGCGAAGCTCCTCTTGAAGAGGATCAGCATCTGACCGTAGAGCTACCCAAGGACAAGGTCTTCCATGTCTCAAAATTTCCAGAGAGCTTAATGGAAATATTCCCCTTAGAAGCACCAATCGAGCAAGCACCACATCAAAGCAATCAAGTCCCTCGCAATGAGTAGAACAACTCCATGAGGACCACATCAATCTGCTCGAACAAGAAGAGCCTAGCATGTCGTAGGCAATTGTCGGGGCCAACAAGGGCCTTTGGTTTTTTGACAGAGATTATGACACCGACACTAATATGGAATATCTCAATCATGCGCGACAACACAATCACCCTGTAACCCATGAAGAACTAATGGCACAACTAGGTACAAGGCTAGGGCATGAGTGGCACGTTAACCCAGTGCACTGGAATCAAACATTGAATCTACCACTTTGGATAGACCAAGAGCAACTTCCGCCTAGAGACCCCATAGCCACATCAGTGTCGAAGGCAGACCCTATCCTCCTATCCGTGCATAGGGCCGATCCATTCATGCCAATCCCTCCAGAGCCAAATTTGGTGCTCACAAACCCTTTGGTCAAACCAAAAGCTCCAAGGATTATCACAATCTCTTGGTCAAACCCAAAAGCTCCAAGGGTTATCACAATCCCTTGGTCACCCCAAAAGCTCCAAGGATTATCGCAATCGCTTGGTCATCCCAAAAAGCTCCAAGGATTATCACAATATTTTGGTCAATCCCAAAAGGCCCCAAAGGTGCTCACAAACCCTTTGGTCAAACCAAAAGCTCCAAGGATTATCGCAATCTCTTGGTCAAACCAAAAAGCTCCAAGGATTATCGCAATCTCTTGGTCAAACCCAAAATCTCCAAGGGTTATCACAATCCCTTGGTCACCCTAAAAGCTCCAAGGATTATCGCAATCGCTTGGTCACCCCAAAAGCTCCAAGGATTATCGCAATCGCTTGGTCAAGAAAATCCAAAAAAAAACAAAATCATCCAAAACAAACAAAATCTGCATCTCAATTTCATGCATACTTCAAAAATCAAAATACATATAGCTGCATCAACATTGCATCCATCCATTGCATATTGTTGATCACACAAGGCAAAGGCACCATAGACTGTCATTACTTGGCAAATCCACCACCTTTCATATTTTCCATTTTGAAAACAATACAACAAAAATAAACGACAATCACCATTTTGCCATATCATAAATCAGTTTTCATCTAATGTATCTAGAGTTTTCGTCATTCAGCTGTCTTTAGATCTCTAGCCAAGAATTGTACAAAGTCAAACGAATGTTACAACGGTAGAGTTTTACTTGAAATACACCATGTTACGTAGCATCCCATCACAAGTTCAAAAGCACATAAAAAAAATTCCCAAGTTGTGTCAATGAAAGATGAAACTTGTAAAGAAGTATAGGATACCATATAGTAAAAAAGGTTACCTCGCTCACCCCCCTATGCGAATGACCCCAAGAATTATGAGAGTTTGCAAAAGGACAAGAATATTCCCTACCCAATTCCCTAAGACTCCAAAGTTCTCAAAAGGTTGCAAAACATCAAAAATTTGCAAACGTCAATACTCCAAAGATTGACATCAAATCTCCCAAAGTGCATACATCACAAAGCACAAGCAACAACGATTCTCATCACTCCAAAATTCAAAATCCCTTGCTCAAAAGAACGAAAAAGCAAAAATAAACAGTTATTTTCATCATTATAAAGAGCAAGTATCCCAATACCCATGAAAAAAATAAGGGAGTCAAACTTGAATCCCTGGAACTCTCAGCATTCAAAAAGATCACGAGGCGAGCCTCAGTACCAGTTTGGTGGATAGCTTATCGGTCACTAGCGGCAAACCTCCCGCATGAAGATAAATCTGTCACATTTATTTGTGTGCAGATCAATGTTTGCATGTGGATATCCTATTCCCTAAGAAGGCTATCATAGCTGGACCACTCCACGGGAAGCCAAATTTTTGAGAATTTCATCCCCACACGGCGTCACCAAAATGGGTCAAAACCCATCCAAAAATAGCAATAACATTTCCGAACGAAGGCGCTTTTGCGCCTAAAATTATTGGCATCCAAAATAGACATGGGGGTTACAAATTGTCATTATCCTACTCCCTAAGAAGGCTACTATAGTCAGACCGCTCCACGGGAAGACAGATTTTTGCCAATTTCAGCTTCAAAATGCGTCACAAAAAGGGTTAAAACCCACCAAAAACAGGTCAAAATGTTCGAAAACTGCTTTCGCATTCAATGGTAAACAACTGAATCCACCCTTACCTAAGTCATATTGGGTCAAGTGACTCGTCACTTTTCTCATGTCGGTCATTCCCTCATCGATTCGTCACTTGAGGGGGTAGTCACACTTAGTTGCCAATCAACAACAATATACCCAATCATGAAAATGACACGCATTCAAAGGATCATTGACAAAGACAATCGCACCCCTGCTTGGGGCAGCAAACAAGCAATTATCACAATCTGATCAAACACTTGGCATTCATGAATCATGAACTTAGGGTTCCCATAGAAAAAAGGTTGCACCCTTTGCCTATTCATGACTGATCAATGTCCAAGTTCAAGTAATACCTCACCGAACCAGGTTAATACTTGATTTAAGTTCCTTAGCTCGTCAGAAGCAAGGATTCAAGAATGCATGCCATTTCCATACTTGGGGCATCAAGAGTTGGTTAGGTTATTGAGAAACCCTAATAATTAGTGCTTTGGTTATCTATTTTTGCTCGACACTGCGCCTTGCACAGCGCTTCCCAAAAAGAGGCATTTGTAGACACCAAAATAGCACCAATCCGATTAAGTGACAACGAGCGCTGATCGCATTGACACAAATAGTCCCTAGGGCAGCCCCCAGAGGTTAAAAAGTGGTCTTAACCACTTCCAAAAGTAGTTTTAGAGGTTAGAGGTCAATTTGGCACATTTTTTGGCACCTTGCTCTCTGTTCGTCGCACCCAGGGATGAATACAAACTGTCATTCGTCCCACCCAGAGACGAATACAGAATTCATCCCGGGGTGGGACGAATAGAAGGTTTGACTGGCAAAAAAATTCAAACTTCGACAACTCCGCCAGTTAACTGAGGCTTTAGGCCATGCAATTGCAAGGACTAGATTTTATTCGAGAAGAAAGACTTTAGTAATGAGTGTCTTTATCATGCAAGACGATTTTGTAATAGGGAGTTAGCTTTTCTCTCAAAATTAGGACATGCAAACTCAAGTGCTGCCCTCGCATGCACAATTCAAATAAGGAGACCCTAAGGTCTATTAATTGGGGTGTTTTCCCACCCAAAAAATATACAGAGAAGGAGAATTTTGAGCAACGAAGTGCTACTATTTTTCTGACTTATGATTTGTGCCTTTACATCCATAATCTCTTAATCGAAAGAGAGGTTATTGGGTGACTTTTGGAGGCATAAATCAAGACCCGAAACCCAATTTTTTTGGCCATAATATCCTACCAATTTGTCGACAACACATCACAACAGGTTTCGGACTCATCCCAAGCGGATTGGTGTAAAAAAAAAGTCTTAACCGGTGGGTGGTTTGCCTTTGGGCACCCCCTGCCTTATTGCAGGTTTACTCATTTCATCCCGAAATGAATAACAGTCTGTTGCAGGTTTAGTCGTCCTGCCCTGGAACAAATACCGATCTGTTTCAAATTTGGTGACTGTTTCTTTTGTAGTATTTTATTAATTACCTGATTATGCTTCTGTCAAATTTTCAGTCTATTTAGATTCATTTTAATCATCGTTATATTTATCTTTTATATTCATTAATAGTACTCTTTCAGATTTGCGAGTTTCATTATCATACACAGGTTCTACTGATGATTTTTTTTTCTTTGAACGCAGGAGGAGCAACAAGGATTAAAGATTCATCAATACCAGCGACGACAACACTTTGGCTCGCCCATTTCACATGTGGGCACGTGGAAGGAGGAACACTAAATCCATGATTGTAATTGAAACTATGTTAACGCTCCTACCCCCTAAAAGGGAGGAGACATATTTGTAACCGAATTGGAAGAGTATAAATAAAAGGGGTTGTGCTTTCTATACTTCCTTTTATCTCATTTAAATTCATATATTTTCTTTCATTTCATGCATTTCACTTTACAGGACCTTAAGCGTTAACTTTGGGTTTTGAATGCATCACATTAGTTTTCCTTTCAATATTCCGAAATCTCGTGCTTTCACCATTCTCTCCTTTTTAACTATAATCCAAGATGATACAACTCCTTTTAATTTTTTTAGAGCAACAAAAAATTGAAAACTCACTGATGACCTAGAACTTTGGTCATAACCAATCCATTCTTTTTTAATTATTTGTTGAAAATTTTCTTCCTCCAACCAAATTGGATTGAGCTTAAAAGGACTGGTAGGTTTTTCCTCTTAAATTTCTAATTGGAGAAAATTAGGAGAATGATCCAAGCCACCTCCAGTTTTAACCCATGATCGTTTTCTATCTATTTCATTGTATAATGTCTTTGAAATCAAAAATCTGTCCAACCTCTTTGAGATCCTAGCTTTCCCAACTCTATTCTTTCTCCATGTAGGCATGAATTTTATAGGCTCCAAAGAAATTAAACTAGCTTCTTCAATATTATGTTTGAAGCAATTTGCAATTCTATCAAGTCTTGTAGATTCTCCCCAGACCTCACTTCTATTCATACTAAAATTTAAGCCCCCACCAATGATAATTATTTCATCCCCAACACACCTTTAGGAGAAAAAATCATCCTTGAAGTCCTACCTATATTCATAGGGACCATAAAAATTAATAACTAATAACCTCAAACCCAAGTATTTAAAAATAAATTTTATCCACAAGCCTAAAACCATAAAGGAAGAATTAATTAAGGATACTAAGTTCTTCTAGCCAGTCAAAACACCCCCTAAATTTTTGGTAGCATCTAGAGCCAAGAACTCCCAGTCCCTAAGTAATTTACTTAACCCTTCAATGACTTTTGTACTTGCCCTAGTGGTTTCTTGTAGGAGGATAAAATCCAGATTATGAATTTCCACCAGCCTAGCTAAGGCAAGTCTTTTAGAGGGACTACCAAGACCTCGGATATTAAGAGATAACAAGATCATTTAAGCATCTTAGAGGGGTTTTGTTCCGCTCTAAGGAACCCTTTGATAGATTTTTGTTTACACTATAGAATTTCCCTCAAATCCTTCTTCTATGCATGAAATAAAAATGATTTTCTACCTATTGAAGTAGTGGAATATTCCTTTATATGATCTAGACCTAACCCTAACCTTCCAACAATTACATAGGTTCTCAGCTCAAATTCCCTTTTCCTAGAATTTAATAAATATCTACAAGAGGAACCGGTGTCCAAACCATCCCCTGAAATAGATGCCTCCCTAGACAATTCACCTGATAGGTCACAAAGAATTTTACCAATAGTATAAATATTTGGATCACAATCCCTATTCAATGCATTTGAGGTTGCTTATCCATTGTCCAAAATCTTAGAAATTTTTTTGTCCTTAGGACTTCTCTTCAAAAATTCATAAGGAAGTGTACAAATTTCTTTATTATCTAAGTCCATATTATTCTCATGTATTGGATAGTAATTATTATAAGGCTTGGATGTGTGAACAAAAAACTTAATAGTATCGGGTTCCAATCCTTTCATATTTTTTTTATGACTATGTCTCATCTAACAACTTGTGAATAGTGAAATGGAGACAAAGCTAGGCCCAAAATTTCTTCCTCCAAATTTTTGGTTCTAGATTCAACAAAATTCTTTTTGCTTGTTTGTGCCAAATCAGGGAGAACTATTAAGCTCTTAAAAATAGGTATCTCTTGATTGTTGTTAGCTAACTTTAAATCCCCACTAGTCATTTGTTTTCTCCTCTATGCTTTCTGTGTGAAAGCTTGAGAAAATTCCTTAGCAACATGTCCATAAACATGATAATGAACACATCTAAAAGAAATATTCAAATAATCCAATATTTGAGTATGAAATGTATTCCCCACAACTATATCCATACAATATGATAAGCCTTCACCGATATCCATCTCAACCAAAACCTGAGCTACAAACCAAAAAATACTAGATTTAAAAGAAATATTTATATCCAGGGTTTTACCTAATTAATATCCAATCACTTTCAAAACTCTTTCTGACCATAAATCCATTGGCAGACCTGGAAGTTTTACCCAGATCAATATTATATTAGGAAATTTAGTCCTAGGATCAAAGCAAGTTGTCTAAGCTTACAAAGCCAAAAATAAGACCCCCAATACTAATGACCTCCCAAAATGTTTTGTGCATCTTCCTCAAATCAAAAAATGAAACCTATCCATCATTTGGTAAGTAAGTAAAAAATTGATCCATATCCAAATATTGGGACCCGTACCTTAAACAACCACTCATTTAGTGTATTATAATCTATTTGACATCCATGAAACTATCTAATAAGGGCATTCCTCAAAAACTCCAAAACTTGTTCCATCCTCAAGTTTTCCCCAAGTACCATTTTGATCTTCGACCTTCTTTTTTTAACCACTTTATGTGTCTTATGCAATTTAGTAACTAGAGTTTTAGACTTTGTTGATTGTAAGTTTGGACCCACTTAGGACCTCTAAATCAAGGATTTTACCAATAATACTATAACCAAACAAAAGAAAATCTATTAGACAAAGTGAGTTTGGATTGTTTGGAGTCTGCTCAAGTTTTTCTTTTCCACAATGAAATGCTTGATCATTCATTAGACCCATAAATTGAGTAAAGTGTTCAGATACGCCTAAGAGTGAGCAGTCAATAGGACAAATGACTTGATCTAAACATTTTGACATAGAATCTCCTATATCCACGAAATTTTGATAACTTGTATTATTCTTGTCTCTCAAAAAACCCAAGGACCCCTAGTTCTCAACTTCTAAATCTTGTCCAGAAATGAGATCCTTAGCCCTTGGATTTGAAAATATGCGTTGCCCCTCAAAGGGATCCTCTAAGAAGTCCAAATTTTCCTCTTAATTCTCCATCAAAAATAAGAAATCAATTTCCCAAATTATACATCCATTTAAAAAATACCAAATAAAAATTATTTATACTTCACTTCCCTAGCACTGTTTACTAGCCTTCGCTGCCCTAACACTATTGAAATAGTAGGAGAAAGCTTTTACTTCACTACCCTAGCACTATTGCACTCGCCTTCATTTCTCAAGCATCACTACGACACTGTTAAAATATTTTTACTTCATTGCCCTAGCATTGTTGTGGCATTGCTATTTTTTTTTTACTTCACTATCCTAGCACTACTGCACTCGCCTTTGCTTCCCTAGCATGTTGTGACACTGTTAAAATATTTTTACTATTGCACTTGCCTTCACTACCCTATAACTATCATGGCACTATAAAAATATTTTACTTCACTATCCTAGCACTTTTGCACTTGCCTTCATTGCCCTAGAATTGTTGTGACACTGTTAAAATATTTCTACTTCGGTACCCTAGCATTGCTGCACTTGCCTTTATTGCCCTCGATGGGGAATATTTGCATATCAAATAATAAAATTATGTGTATTTATTCTTTAATTGAAGTGATAGATTTCTTTCCACTAAAACATATACACATAAAATGCACTAAAAGCTACTCAACATCACCAAAATAACTAAAAGGTATTCAAAATGAGTCTACCTATAAATTCTATCAGCTCAAAATAATTCTTTTACACGCTCACTCTCCATAATCCTTCCCATTCTCTTCTCTCTTCCCCTTGGCTCCCAATCAACTTCCAATCTATGTAGCTCCCAAATTAAAACTTACTTTTAAGAATCTCCTATTCGATTTATTAAATTAATAATGCAAAATTTTCATTAGTTTAACTAAACTTCTGTAAAACTAACTAAATATCGATCACCTATGAATTAATCATAAAACACTTTGACATCAAGAGTTAAATAAGAACAAATATATCTCAATCATTTCATATTAATAGATGTTACTTATGTAATGCTAATGAAGAATCTATGAAACACATTATGTTAGAATTTAAATATTCATGGAAGGTTCTTAATGATTTAATTCTAGAAATGGGAATAAGTTGGGTCCTATTAGATAAAATGTTAGATTATTTATAGTAGTGGGAAAGGGCATTTAAAAGTAGCAAATTAAACATGATATGAGATCTCATTCTACTTCACTATGTTTGGGGATTTGGTTAAAGAGAAATAAAAGGCTATTCAGAGGAGGAAAAGACCTACAACCAGAAATACTCAAACCATTAAAGAAGCCATACTAGATTATTTTTCAATTATGAAGTTGAAGGAGAAACCTAAATTTGGTGAGAAGGTGAATATAGTCTTGAAGTGGAATCTTAAACCTACAGAAAAAGAGGATATTTTCCTAATAGATTTGAGAGGCTAACTAAGTTGGCATCCCTCTAAAAAGGAATGTATGAAACTAAATTTTTATGGGGATTTCAAAGGTAACCTAGGTAAAGCTAGTGGAGGGGGAGTTACTAGGAGAAATAATAGTGTTATGGTGGGAGTAATTACTAAATATCTAGGTACTATGATCAGACACCAGGCTGAGGCTAGAGTAGCCCTTGCTAGAGTAAAGCTAACCATAGACATAGGAGTGAAGAAGTTGGTGGTAGAGGAAGAATCTATAAATATTATTAATTGATTGAAATGGAAAACTAGGGTAATCTAGCAAGTATAAAGAATTATTGAGGGCATGCTATAGATATTAAAATATCTATAGAATTTTGAATTTTTGCACACTAATAGAAAGGTTAACAATGTGGTAAATTGGTTGGAAAATTTGGGTGCACTTAGAGAAGAGGACAAAAGATGGATCCTTCCTGATAGATTTCATTCCAACCTAATTCAAATAGGGGTAAAGGAAAAAAATAATTTGGGTTGTGATCTATAGCTATCTACAACATATTTATAGTGGTTTATAGTAGCAAGTAGTAATCTTTTTATTTTATGAACTTTAGGGTTGTGTAATAAGTATGATGGTGGCTTAAAGGTGGTTTTTTAATACTTAAATAGTTTTATTTTATCTTGTAAAAGAGTACAAACCATTTCAGAACTCTATATTTACCCTATTTATTTTATCTAGAACATGCACAAACATGCATATTTTATATTGTGCTTTGCTTTGATCACCCATATTTTGCACACATGACACCCTTATTGGGTTACACTTCTTTTGGAAAATCAATCAAACATTATACCCCATACGGGATAGCTTCATGGCTTCCAAGAAAGCACCAACCTCCATATCAGGCCATTTGTGAGAATACATCCTAGTGTATATCTCTCCATATCAACCATTAGTCATCATCACACCCATAGTGGGTATCACTCCACACTTGTTATTTTTAGTGAACACAACACCTTCATAGGATAGCTTCATGGTCAGTTGTAAGCACTACACCCATAGTGGATTTTTCTCCATCCCCAACCATTAACGAGCATACATCCTCACAAGGCTCCACTCCATATTTTATTTTATTTTTCAATTAGATTATGATCATTTGATCACACTAACCCCTTGCAGTCTATGTTGATTCAAATATCATGATCTAAGCATATTTTTTCTTTATTTGACATTTTTTTTACCTTCTACTTATTTTAATCGTTCTTCTCTTTCTTTTCCTTCTTTTCTTCTCTTTTTCTAAATTGATACCTCATCCTTATAGGACGTAAATTCGCTCTATGACAAATTTTGTGGTCCATTTTTTATGGGGCACAAATTTGATTGGACTGTTTTGTCATTTCTTCTTGTTTTACTTTTTTTTTTTCTTCCATCCCATTTTTTTTGTCTTCCTTTTTGTTTCTTTAATCATTTGGTCATGATTTTCAGTTAATTTGATTCATTCATAAGTTGAGTTCATTTTGCATTTTTTATTCATCATGCAATTTTGTTCATTATACATTTTGTGCATTCATTCAATCATGCATAGTAAAAAAAGTAAACACACACACATAATTCACACATATTTTAACACATAAATGAAACAACATATTACTCACAAAGCATAGAGTGCATATCATATGGTTGATGTACCATAGTAGATAGCTTGGTACACTTAACAATCCATAGGGATGCATTCCACAATAAAAATTGACATGTCATCCTGATCCTTACCCTATCCATATGAGCCTATATCCTCTGATCTACCTATTGGAGGTGGTCTTGGTGGGGATATGTTCATAGATCATGTCTATGACTATGAGTGACTCCATGAGAATAGAGAGGTTGATGGAGTAATCCTCTAATATGCTAGGACAACCTAGTAGTAGGACATCTATTAGTAGGTATCCCTTTGCATGGTTGTCTCATGTGACTCTCTCACCCTTTTTAGATCCTCCTATAGCAACTAGATCCCCTTTATCTATTGGCTACCTATAATGATAGCCATCCCCTCTATTTGGGCTTGTTGCGACTCCTAATTTAATCAATCCATCTCCACTTTAAGGTTTTGTACCTTATCCCTTGTCATGTCCTACACTACTAGGGCATGGTCCCACTCTACATGGATGGTATCCATATTTACTTGCATGATTGCTATTATAGCTCATAGAACCTTTATCTCTCTCATTGGTTCCTCTTAACCTATGGCCTTGCTAGTTCCTACCTATGTCACCATGGGGACAACTCCTGGTATCCCATTTCCTCCTGAGCTATATATAGTGAGTCATCCTCATGTAAATAACCATCTACATATGAACCTACATTCATATCTACCTAGGTGGGTTTGCACCCCTCTAACATTGCTCCACTATGAATTGAGTAGTTCTCTTGAAGTTCCAACTACATATATCATGTCATGACATAATGACTCTACATTAGCACTAGTGGGAAGAGTCTCTAGGACTTAATACCCATGTACCATCTCTTGTAACCGAAGGCTACTCTAACATCATTGAATCCTAGGTTGACATGTAGTGGGTCATATGGGTTCTCCTCTATAAAACTTCCCACATTAGGGTCCTCTCTAATTACTTATGTATCCCTTCACACCTTCGTAAACCAATAGTTTCCTAGATCTAGAATCTCATAGAGAATGCTAAGTTATCATTGTATTCAGTCAAACCGATATAGCTCCCACTCACCCTTCTCCATGGTTACCCACCAGATCCTCTGTACCCTCACTAGCTTCTCATAATAATCAACCCACCTAGGGTGTACATGCCATGGTTGACATATAATATAGTGCTCCCATAGTACATATACCACCCACCTCCCTAGTGATAGGATACCTACATATGCTCTATGCACATGCTCACAGTGTTGGCTCCACCTATATTTTGTTGGCAACTCTAGGTTGGTAAATGGTCCTGGTAGTGCATGAGGTCTATGGATAGCCATGTGCTCCTAACACCACACCTGGAGAAATATCATACAAACTAACCATGTATGCCATATATGCACGATATTGTATAATGTCTTGTATAGGTAAACCAACACATATTATCCCCATGTGAACCTCACCTGCCAATTTTGCATGTCTACCACTACTCCTACTAGTGCCCATGGTAGGTATCACCTACTTGTATGGCACACTAGCATACCTACCACCACCCCATAGAGTACAGATGTCAGTGCCCCAACTCCATATGGCTATGGCATCTCATAAACATGAAATCTACTCTATTGGATCTCATGTGTCAGGTTCCTTGACAATCTCTTTGATGTTGTCTATGATATTTGTACCCTATAAATCATACTCCTCCTAATGAGAATTCTTAATATGTACCACACACCCTCCAATGTGATAGTCATCTCTACTATCGGTAACTGGAAGGTGTATGACTCCATATACCACCACTTTACTAGCACCATCAATAGTGCCATGTCCACCTCAACCCAGGGCATCTCTATTAGATGTAGTAGCCCCACCTCCTATAGGATATCTCTATATGCTGCTATAATTCCTCTCACAACCTCATCTAGCATGCTCGGTCACCACTCTCTACACTGGAGTACATCATGCTACAATCATAAATATTAACAAACTTTCATTAGTTTTATTATAATACTACACATTAATCACACATTAAAAAAATAAATAAATAACTTATTTTTTCCTTTTTACCAAATTTGCATCCTAGAATCCTCGGGCATGAATTTGGCATTGTCATACAGCCGAATTCACACCTAGCTGTCAAATTTATGCATGTCAATGTTTTCTTCTAACAAGTACTTAAAAATAAAAAATATTAAAAGCTAATGCTAAAACCCTAATCTAACCTAGTCTAGGTTTGGGTTTCAATTTGTACCTATGATCGGTCTATTGCAGTGTCAAATTTACCCCCCATAATGACCATGTGGTGAGTAGGAAGTGTCATTCTTCACTTCTTCTCTATATCTCTTTTCTTCTTCTTCTTACGGTGAAAATGAATTCATTATTCACGCTTTTTCTTTTTATCCCTCCTTTTTTTCTCTCCTCTTTTTCCTTTTCTCTTCTCTTATATTTGCTTTTTTGTTTTTTGTGTTTACCATTTTGAGTTTCCTCAAGAATTTTACATTCCTTCTAAAACTCAAGGGGAAACCCCAACCTTAGAGGTATTAATGCCATTAATTCCTTGATTAACATGCAAATATTAAAGTGTTTGGAATAAAACCATTTTTGCACCATCCCTTTGTTTAAATCGACCACCCCTTTTTGTGCTTGTCATTCTCTACCTGTAGGTTTCTACATATTTCTTGATGCATTTATTCATCCATAAATTCATCAAAGAGGGGGAAAAATATAGACATGGAAAATTGACCCATCAATATGAGTCATTTTCCTTAGATCCCTAGGTCACCCTTAAAAATTTCTAAGTGTAACTTTAAACCCTCCTTTTTCCCATTTTTTTAGAAATTTAATTTTAGCCTTGCTAAATTCACACTTACCTAATATGGGGCAAAAATTTGGCATGCAAAATTTGCACCTACCAAGTATGGGGCACACATTTGGTAGTCTTGGATTTTTTTCTTAAAAACCCTAGCCTTGCATCGACTCTTTATGATGTCAGCCCTTGCCCAATTTTAAGTTTTATTTTCTTACCTTTTTCCCACTCCAAACCTATTAAAAAGAGAAGGATTGAACTCCTTTTTTCCCTTATTTAAAATCAGATTTTGATCTATCTCATATTTTTCAAAAGTGTTCTTGATGCTCTCAAGAATCATTGCTTTTGGATTGCTTTATTGATTTTCTTCTATGCTTATTGTGATTAGCTACTTTTGGTGAACAAGTAGAGGAGTCTTGAAAATAGGATAGGTCTACCATTTTGGTCAATAGCTTCAATTTCTCATTGATCATTGCTTTCTTCATAGGCTAATCAGGTTTTTATTTTGTTATTAGTATCTTTAGATCGCTAAATTTCCATTTTGTATTACATTTTTTTATTTTTGAAGACTAGAAAAAGAATCTATACCAAATTCACACTAGTCCATATAGAGTGTAAATTTGGTGAGCCAAATTCACACCTACCCCTTACAGGGTGTGAATTTGGTTACTAGTGCTTGGGGTTAAGTTTTCATTCTCAAAAACCCTAGTTCATAGCTTGCATACTTCATTCCTATCATATTCTTTATGTTTGCACTTTTTCTACACTATTTCATGTTATCTATATTTTATTTTATTGTTCCAAGGGTTTTATTTCCAAATGGTTAGCTAAAAGTACTAATGGGGCTTGACTATTGTACCTCCAAGCTCAGTTATATAGTGGCCTAAGCAAACCCCTAAATACTGATCAAATTTTTAAAGGGGTTTGAAGCTATTTTTTAGGTTTTGAAGCTATTGGAAATTTTGGGGTATGAAATAAGCTAAAATAAACCACTTAAGTATTTTGATAGATATTATAGGTTGTTTATTGTTTGTGTTTCATCTCTATTTTTTGTAGCTAAAAAGGAAAAGACAAAGAAATTTTTATTTTTTTTCATTTATGGGCATCAAAAGAAAGAGAGCTTATAGTTTTACATTTAGGTAAAATTTGTTGGTACATTCTCTTAAACCCTCACTTAAAAAATAAAAATATTTACTTTCTTGAAAATATAGGGTTAGTCTTCATTCAACTAAAAAACCATTCTAGAAATAGTTCTTGTTTGCTTGCATCATTGTTTGCTCTGCATTGTTCTTCAATTTTTTATAGCTTAGATCTAGTGGGCACCAAACTTATGTGCTTTCTCAATAAACACATCAAACCTTCCATCATAGACTTGGAGTAAGTCCTTAAAATATTCCTAGTGAACCCTTCAATCCCCAAGTTCTCGAGCATAGAGAAAACACAACATCCCTGAGGTCATGTTGACTCCCAGTGGATCCCCCAAAAATTATATGTAGTGGGCAATTTTCCCTCCTCTACAACTATATTTTATTTATTTTGTTTATTTTGAGTGTTGTTGTTTGTTTAGGGTGGTTTGGAAGGAGGAGAAGAAAGAGTAATAAAGAGAAGGTTTTTAAAGGGGGAAAGAAGGAGGAAAAGGACTAGTCAAAGGTATGTATTTTCTCATGTGTAACCATACAATATTGAGATGGAGCTTATGAAAAAAATAAAGGTGGGGAGAATATGGGAGAGGTGAGGATGAAGGTGCAGTTATATTAGAGTCAATGAAATAATAGGTGATGATGGGGGTGGACCAAGAGGGTCATGGTGATGGGGAAGATTGCATTGGATGTTACTGATTGTTTGTAACAAGGTTGATCATACCAAAAAAACCTTGGTGGGAAGGGATGCTATTTATCAAGATGTAGATTTAAGCAATGACTATTCTAAGAGCATGAAAATGAAAGATTGCTAATTTAAGAAATGACTATGCTAAGATCATGAAAGTGAAATATTGTTGATTTAATAAATGACTATGATAAGAGCATGAAAATGGAAGATTGTTTATTTAAGCAATGCCTATGCTAAGAGAATGAAAATGAAAGATTGCTTATTTAAGCAATGACTATGCTAAGAGCATGAAAATGAAATATTGTTGTTTTAAGAAATGACTATGCTAAGAGCATGAAAATGAAATATTATTTATTTAATCAATGCTTATGCTAAGAGAATTAAAGTGAAAGCTTTTTTATATAAACAATGGCTATGCTAAGATCATGAAAATGAAATATTATTGATTTAAGCAATGGGCTATGTGAATATTTACTTGGTCGCAAATCTATCTACACTTGTCAAGATATACCTATTAAGGTTATGAAATGTGTCTACCAAGAGATTTATATATGAGATAGATCAAGATCTAGCTCGACTTAAGGAGATGAAGAAATTAAGAGCTTTCTTCAAGAATCTATGCATATGCTTATATTAGGCTAATAAAATATAAGATGCAAAACATGAAAGAAAAGAACCTGAAAGGTAAAGCTACTCTAAGGGAAGCTAAAGGGACATTGATTTTGAAACCCAAACTTGAAATTTGACTTGGAAGAGGTATCAAAAGCACCTACCTGATATCCTATTTTTTCTAGATTCTACCAAGGACTAGTGCATAGTCTTTGAATGTCTGATTTTCTCCTTTTGGAAGCAATCACAAGGGATCCTATATTTCATAGCAGCAATCACACCTCTCCCTATAGTTCACAATAGGAGATGTTTATGGTATCCCATTATGCTAGTGTTGATTTTTCTATGAGAAATGACTAGTTTTGTGAAGTTTCCTATAGAAAATATAGGATAAAAAGTTATAAAATATTTGAAAAAGATATTGAAAACAACTATTTCTAACTGGTAGAATCCTACATGTAATTTGAGATAGTAGTAAATAAAAAATGTTTAGTTAGAGAGATTTCTTGGTGGGCAAAAGCGAGCACACCTATGAATGCCTTTTGTGTAAGATGAGTTAAAGCCTAAGAAGGAAATTTATTATGATGGCGAGGTAAAGATAAAAATATTATAAGTGGCAATTGAATATGATAGCAATGCATAGGATACAACCTTGTACTTGGCAAATTGATTTTGATGGTGAGGCAAAGTGTGCAACCTTATACCTAGTAATTAAATTTGATGGAAAGGCTAAGGATGCAACCTTATACCTTGAAATTGATTATGATGGAGAGGAAAAGGGCACAACCTTATACCTAGTAATTTATTATGATGGAGAGGTAGAGGATGCCATATTATACCTAGCAATTGATTTTGATGGTAAGGAAAAGGACACAACCTAGCAATATGTACTAATTTAGGTGCATTGAAGAGCCTCATGTTAGGTTATATACTAAGGATAAATATCTATGCTATGTAATGAGATTCAATACTTGTTAATAAATCTTTTTATGTTATTGAATATTGGTTTTATTATTCAATGATACTATGTGTGAGATTATATGGTTCTAGAAATTATACCACTATGATATTTGGGCCCATTTTCTAGTAGTGGTATCAAATCCACATAGTAGAAGGGAGGAAGGATTGTTCACAAATAATTGTTGGAGATATTGCTAATGATATAACTGAAATAAAGCTACTAGAGTTGAGGAAGGAAATAGAATTTGTTTGGAAGTAGCGGATTGGAGAATATTTGAAGGAGATATTGTTGGAGGAAGATTTGTCAGAGAATATAATATAGGAGATAATGAGTGTTGGAGAATATATTTGTTGGAATAAAGTATTTTTGGAGTAGAATTATTGCTACAATATTGATGGAGAAGAAGACAAGAGATAATTTGGAGGACCATTGAAGATTGATATGATTGATGATTGAAGTGGCAGTGTTGGAAGAAAAGGAGTGGTGGAATGTAGCATGAGTGAATTGCAAAGGATAAATATTTATTAGAAAGTATAGCATGAGCATAGTCTAAGTTGAAATATATTGGTGGATGAAACAATTGCAGGAAGATTCATGAAGAGAGCATAGTTGCTACCTGAAAAATCACGTCTATCCTATAGAGAAGTGAGTAGAAGAATTGAAGAGTTGTGTCTAAAAGGAAGAGTTATTTTTTTGAATTCTTGCATAGTTCTTGATAAAAAAATGGCCTAAGAGTGACTAAGAAAGTTAGAGGTGAATGTTGAAGAGGAATGATATAGGAGATTTATATTTGAAGAGGAACATAGAGGTATTATTATCATTTGCACCTAGAGCATTTTGTAAAACTCAAGTCAACATAGAAATTAGAGAATATATATTTCCCTAACTAAAGTGCCATGTATCTATGCTAAATTAAAAAATTCAGCTAAGGAACAAACACCATAAAGAAAAGGTATATTATCAACCTTATATTAGTTGCACAATTGCAGTTGAATATCAAGTGTGTTTTTTTGACTAAAGTGAATTATTGGGTATACTTAAAGTGATTTTATTATTTTTTTACTGGGGAGATATAAGGTAATGATTTAATTATTTAAGGAATGAATGATTGGGAGATGTAAGGAGGAAATTAAATATATGAAATCTAGAATTGGAAATTGATTAAAGAAATTGAAGATTGGTTAAATTGAATTTTGGAAAATTGTAAAATTGAGAATTAGGGAGATATAAGAATATTAAAAAATTTGAAATGTGAAATTGGCTGATAAAATATTTTTAAAAGTTGAAATTGATTTATTGAGGTTAAAATTAAAATTTGAATAAGAAGAAGAAAATTTAATTGAAATTGAAGGAAATTAAAAAGAATTTCAACATTGAAAGAAATTATAAAATAAAGTTCATGAAAATAAAGAAGCAAACAATCATTAATATGCATCATCAAAAGTTAGTCAATCCATTTATAAAAGTATTGTTGAAGGTAGAAAACATGGGTCAACCAAATTAATAAAGCATCTACAATATATCCATAAATAAGACAAAATTATAATTATTTTGATCCTTAAATATTGCATAAATACTTATTTTAAATATACCAATAATTGTAATGTATGAAAATGTTGGACATTTTGAGTCAAAGTTGTCATTGATGTCAAGGCATGAAGTTTTCATTGATGCCAAGAAGTGAACCACCACTGATGCCAGAAGGTCAAAAGGAGCAACGCAAAAGGTTAATGAAAAAGGTGTCATAATATTCTTTTTAATATTATGTGAAGAAAAATAAAAGGTTTTTATTAAAACCATGGTGGCAAAAATAAAGGGTTTTTATTAAAACCATGGTGGTAAAATAATTTTTTATTAAATCATGGTGAGAAACATAAAGGTTTTTAATTAAACCCCAAGGAGGCTTTAATATTTATAAAGCCAAAGGTTTAAATGTTAATTTATAATATTTAAATTCTAAAAAGAATTTAAATAATTTATAAATTAATTATTTAAAATCCAAAGCGTCGACGTCCAAAGAAATACCTCCGCTGATGTGCATAAGAAGGAAGGGCAAAGGTATTTATACCTAAGCAAAAATTAAAATTTTAATAAATTCGAACATCTTCGAAATTTTTGTGCAAAGGCTCGTGTGTTAATTAGTGGGGAGAAGTGCTAGAATGTTCGTAAAGGTTCGTGCATTAATTTTAAGGGGAAGCACCTTCGGGAGTGCTACGTGGGATAAGGCCAAGAGGGAGCCATAGGCTCTAAGGTTGGTGGAAAGACTAAAGTGCGTATTGCGGTTTTGATGTGCACGGTGAGTGCTTGGCTCACACAACTTGAAAGTCGTGGCCAAGGCACCTAGAAAGGCAAGTGGTTCGAGTTCAAATCCCGTAAAACGTGGAACAAGAAAAGAAAAGGTTTTAATTTTTATTTTTAAATTTAAATTGCCTATGCTATGGTTGTTGGAGAGATAAAGGGTTGTTAATTGAATTTTTAATTATTTTGCTTTGCTAAGGTTGTGGAGAGATAAGGGGTAAATGAATTGTGTTATTTACCTATGTGGTAAATGGTAAATTTACTAGGGTAATATTGTTTTTACCTTAGGGAAATAGAAATTGATTTATTGCATTTATTGATAAAGTGAATTAGTCAATTTTATGCAATATTGAGAAAGCAGAAAATGTGTCATTTTGAAAGGGATTTTGATGAAATTTTTTATGTTGAATATTATTTTTGAGATGGAGCAATAAGGTGTATTTGGGAATTAATTTATCTTTGTAATTAAGGTAAATTGTGAAGAATAATTTTTGTCATCTAACCCTTGGTACTTGGCAAAGAGAGTGGTGATATTTGAGACAGGTTTTGAAGATCATTCTCCATCAAAGAAAAAGGTATGGGCATATTCTTCCATGAGTGAAAGTGATGATTGATTGTGTATTTTTGAAAACAAGATTGGAGTGAAAAGGACTTAATTAGGTCTCCTTATTGAGTGTGTTGAGTTAATGCTTCAAGGTTTTATGGAAAAAAGAGTTGATAAAACCTTGTTTTATAAGCATTATTGTTGAAGCCATTGGATGAGTGAAGAACTTGAACTAGGGTTTGAAAATAACATGAGTATCATTGTTATGCAAAATTATTTTATAAGCATTGTTGTTGAATCCATTGGTTGAGTGAAGAACTTGAACTAGGGTTCTAAAATAACATGAGTATCATTGTTATGTGAGATTGTTTTATAAGCATTGTTGTTGAAGCCATTGGTTGGGTGAAGAACTTGAACTAGGGTTTGAAAAGAACATGAGTATCATTGTTATGTGAGATTGTTTTATAAGCATTGTTGTTGAAGCCATTGGTTGAGTGAAAAACTTGAACTAGGGTTTGAAAAGAACATGAGTATCATTGTTATGTGAGATTGGTTGATAAGAATTTTTGGAAACATTTTGAGTGAAGTTTCATATGCTTGGACTAGGGTTTGTAAGTAAGGATTGTTTCATTGAGTGATTAGTTGAGTAGAGTTGGGTGAGCCTAGTCAAGTGGATGTGTGAAGTGATTGTTCAAGTTCTATAAAACAAACTATTCTATATTTTGAATTGATTTGAGGAAGTGATTGAGCATTGAGGTGATTGTGAAGTATATTGAGTCTCTAACAATTCTTTGTATATTTTTGAAAGAGTGATTGAAAGTGATTCAGAATTGAGGTGATTGTGAAGAATATTGAGTATTTAGAAATTCTCTGTATGTTTCTGAAAGAGTGATTGAAAGTGATTGAGCATTGAGGTGAATGAGAAGCATATTGAGTCTCTAAAAATTCTCTCTATGTTTCTAAAAGAGTTATTGATCATTGTGATGAGTATAGAGCATATTGAGTCTCTAACAATTTGATTTATGTTTCTATGAGATTGGACAAGTTCTAGTGTGGACTTGTTGAGTATATTTGAGATAAGTCTTTGAGAAGACTTCTGGACAGATTTGGGTAAGTTTTTGTGGAATATTACAATATAGATTGAGAGCAGATTTGGATAAGTTCTTGTGAGGACTTATTGAGAAGATTTGGATAAGTTCTTGTGAGAAATTATTGAGCAAATTTGGACAAGTTCTAGAGATGACTTGTGGATAGATTAATGTGAGCTTTTATGGAAGCTTACAAGGTAGATTTAATACAAGTCTTTGAGAAGACTTGTGAGCAGAGTTGATTGATTTATTTATTCAAACATTGAGTTAAGGTTTGGGGTAGATCCAACAAATTTGATTTGATATTGAGTCAAGCTTTGAGTTAAGGCTTGAGGACAGATTTGTGCTAGACCGAAGGACTATGTTTAGTATATATTCAAGGACAGAGTTTGGTGTAGATTTTAGGACAGGTTTGTTCCAGACCAGAGACTGAGATTGAGGACATATTTTGTTAAGATTGTGAACACATTGCTCTGATACCATGTTAAGATTACCTTTTTCAATGCTGAAAAAACTACTGACTATTCCCCCTTTGATTTTTGAAAGAAATAAACCCCTTTTAGTTTTTGAATTTTTTTTTTTTACTTTTCAAAAATTTCTTTGTATTAATTTCGTTTATAAAGATTAATTAAATTAAAAAAATACTTTTTCAAAAAAAATTATTAAAAAATAATAATTTTTATAATGAAAAATTAATTAATTTCTAGCTTAATTAAACTAAATAAAAAAAATTATAAGAAAAATTTATAAAAGAAAAAACAAATTAACAAAACTAAAAAAAAATTACCTTTAATAAAAAGTAAGCGGGGGGGGAGGGGGGCTTGCGGGAATGGATCCCGTGACCTCGTTTCTCCACACGCCCTAGCACCAGGGCCGCCTGCCAACCGGGCTAGGCGCCTTAGTATTCACTAGGGGGTTGCTGCCCCTAGTTAAGGAGCCCGCGGGGCGGTTGCTCCCAAACCACCACTCCACCGTGGCTGCTCCCTTCAATGGCGTGTGGGCGGCAGCGGCTCTGTCGTGTCTTGGTGACCATCCAAAAAATTGAGAAATGCAAATCTGTCGCCACTCCTCAGTAAGGATCAATACGCAAATCTATTTCTACTCCTCAGTAAAGAGCAACGCACCTTGAAAGTCGTCCAAAACACTTGCATATTACTCGAAACCAGATAAATGCCACAGTCTATGACGCACAGGGAGAGGTGAACTCATTTGCTAGAGAGAAAAAAAGGATCTAAAAGAAAATCTAATTTGAAATATTTGCTCGAATTGAAGATCTGAATCCTCCTATAGCCTTAGAAAATCAATTCACAAATCATGCAGGTTGCAAAAAATTTGAAGTTGTTTGTAGGTTTGATGCCATTCACGAAGGTTGAAGGGTTAATTTTTTTTTAAAATAATTTCAATTGTGCCACATGCGTGGAATCACCACTGGGGAGAGGATTTAAGAGGTCGAACCCTCCCAAAGGAGGGTGTCTCCTCTCAGGGAGACACTACCCAAGTGGGCGGTGGGTCTTCTCCCGTGTGGAGGCCACCTTGGTGGCTACCACCAAGGGAGGTCCACTGTTGGTGAGGGCCTCCTATGATCCTTTGCCTATCCCATCCAGTTCCTGCCATCCGGTTCTCGCTTCTATTGTATGTCCCGATTGGATCTTTGTGGTCCTAAATTTTAGACCACTCCTCGTGTTTGAGTCGGCCCTATATGGTCTAGTCTGTGTTAATCGGGTCTTGCATCTGATTCAGCCCTATTCAGGCTAGTCGTGTCCAGTGTCACCCCCTCATGTCAATTTCCTCAAGAAACATGCCTAAGATGTAGGTCCAACCCTACCTCGAGATACGTATCGAGTCCAAAAGAAAAAATGAGTCCTCCTTGAAGAATGTGCCCAAGAAATGGTGTAGCTCTGATACCATGTTAATATTAAGAACATATTGCATTGATAATTGATAGAATAAATAATACAAAGCTTAACCTAGAATAGGTCGGAGGTTGCGAAACCAACCAGGCGCTAATAGAATAGGTTATAACAAGATAACAATATAACTAATAATGGAATAACAATGTTAACATAGTTACGCTAACATATTTGAGCTAGACCAAAGGACTATATTTAGTGTTGTGGATAGAGATTGAAGATAAATTTGTGCTAGATCGAAGGACTATGTTTAGTGCAGATTTGAGATAGAGCTTTGAAGGTGACAGAGTATAGAGGATAATAGTCTCCAATGTATAGAGATCCATTAGCCAGGGTAGTGAGGACATGAGTCTTTAGTGGATAGATATCCATTAGCTAGAGTAGTGGGAGTAGCAATTTTTATAGAAGATCACCAATCAGAGCTAAGGAGAAAGGAGTTCTCTTGTAGATAGATATCCATGAACTTGATTAGGGGATTGGTGTCTCCTTTGGATAGAGATCCATAAACATTGTAATTAGGAAAGGATTCCCAAGATATTTATTGAGAAATTTTTTAGTAAAATATTTTCTCCGTGGAGTATCCCACATTGGGTGAACCACGTTAAATTGATGTCTCTATTGTGTGTGATGATTTGTGCATTGCTTTGGTTATTTTTATTGATATTGCCATTTATTATATTGAATAATACTATTTGGTAAAGAAAAGTAAAAAGTGGTATTATATTGTTCACCCCCCTCTTAGTATAAGCTTGTGTTCTTCAATTGGTATCAGAGTTGGTTCCTTCGAAAAAAGTTTAACAACTTGAAGAAAGATCTTACAAGAACAAAAATGGAAAATAAAGGCAAAGGCAAAACCATGAGATACAAGAAGAAAAAAACACACATGGTCATGAAAGAAAAAGAATATGAATTTGAAATTTTTATTTTGGGAGGAATCAAGCAAAGGAGAAAAGATCAGATTGATAAATTTTTGTACCAGATGTAGGAATACAGGTCACCATGCAACTTATTGTCCACAAGAAGGTGAAGAATATTTTGTTTGTGGTCAACTCAATCATGATGCAGGTTATAGCAATGGGTTTAGTAGCGATGAAGATGAATATGATATTTTCAAAACTGAAGTCCTAGAGGTTGGTTCAGATAACAGGTACAATCAAAACAGGTATGAAGAAGAAAATACTCTTATGAAAGACCAAATAATAGAGAGAAATTTAGAAAAAGAGGAGGAAGATACTCTTAAGGAACTTGTTAACTTGAAAAAGGAGAACTTAGAATTAAAGGCTCAAATACGATAGGATGAGAAATATAAGACAAATCTTCTACAAGATCTCTCTGACTTGAAAGTTAAGGTTGAAAAGGTAAGGAAAGCTGAAAAATATATGGTTGAACAATCAAAGGTAAAAGAGCAAGAATGTAAAATACTTAGTGTTGATCTCAAAGAATTAAAAAGAGAGAATTTAAAATTAAGGGTTCAATCTCAAGAAGATGAGAAAGCAAAAGCAAAAGTTCTACAAGAGCTCACCAACATAAAAATTAAGTTTGAAGAGATAAGAAAAATTGAAGAAGGTATGACTGAAAAATTAAAGACAAAATATCTAGAGTGTGAAATATTAGAACATGAGATAGTTTCACTAAGGATGGAAGTGAAAGACTCTAAGGACAAGATACACAAGTTTGAGAAAAATTCAAATACTTTGAACAAGATTATCAATGCATAAATATCATCAGTCACCAAAATAGAACTTAGTTTGGAAGAAGAGCAAGGGAAACAGGAAGAAAAAAAATAAGAGTCGAGCTCAAGAACCAAAGAAGAATAAGCATCAAAAGAAGAAAGTGAAAGAAAGATCGAGATATTTGAGGATAAGTTGGACAATAGAACATTCAACAAGGAACAATGGACAAGTAAGGAACAGATGGAACAATAATCAGAATAGGTTAAGAGAAACTAAGAGACCAATGAGTTCAAGGGAAGGAAACTTCAATAAATGATTTTTTTCATGTCACAGATTTGGGCACATGGCTTAAGAATGCAGGACACATAAAATATAGGAATATTGAAATTTTAGGAACAGATAGTTTTTCCATGGGTATTGCTACTCATGTAATCAGTTTGGTCACAAGGAAATGAATTGCAGGGTCCATGAAAAAAGGATATGGCTTCACTAGGAGAAATCCTAAGATGTTTGCACCTCTAAGGAATAATAACATTAAGTGTTATAAGTGCAATAATGATGGACATACAACAAAGTGGTGTAGAGCAGACTGTCCAAAACCAAACATGAACATGAACAAGAACAAGAATATGGATATGAATAGGAACAAGAACATGAACAGGAATAGGAATATGGATATGGACATGAACAGGAATAGGAATATGAACATGGATAGAAATAGGAATAGTCAAAGAAATCAGAAGGATCATATGAGAAGGAAAGAGGATAAAGGTAAAGACCAGTTCTTTCTGGGAGTAGAAATACTCCCACCCTAGAATTAACCACCTTAAGAGGAGGTTGGGGAGGGGCTAAGCTAAGAGATTCATTCTTAGCCCTGAGCCCCAAAGGTGACCTTTTGCCATTGATGCCAAAGGGGGAGAGATTTGAGTAAGGGGGAGAGACTTAGTATTTGAGTAAAGAAGAGAGCATTGAGTTAGGGAGAGCAATGTCCCAGGGGGAGCAGAACAAAGAAAAGGTTAATTTTTTGGTAAAAATAATTTGGGTTGCCATCAATGATAAAGTGGTAGATTGTTGGACATTTTGAGTCAAAGTTGTCATTGATGTCAAGGCATGACGTTGTCATTGATTCCAAGAAATGAACCACCACTAATGCTAGAAGGTCAAAAGGAGCAATGCAAAAGGTTGATGAAAAATGTGTCATAATATTCTTTTTAATATTATGTGAAGAAAAATAAAAGGTTTTTATTAAAACCATGGTGGCAAAAATAAAGGGTTTTTATTAAAACCATGGTGGCAAAATAAATTTTTATTAAATCATGGTGAGCAACATAAAGGTTTTTAATTAAATCCCAAGGAGGCTTTAATATTTATAAAGCCAAAGGTTTAAATATTAATTTATAATATTTAAATTCTGCAAAGAATTTAAATAATTTATAAATTATTTATTTAAAATCCAAAGCACCAACATACAAAGAGATACCTCCGATGACGTGCAAAAGAAGGAAGGGCAAAGGTATTTATACCTAAGCCAAAATCAAAAGTTTGTGAATTTTGAACATCTCCAAAATTTTTGTGCAAAGGCTCGTGTGTTAATTCATGAGGAGAAGTGCTAGAATGTTTGCAAACGTTCGTACATTAATTTGAATGGGAAGCACCTTCGGGAGTGCTACATGGGAGAAGGCCAAGAGGGAGCCATAGACTCTAAAGTTGGCAGAAAAACTAAAGCACGTATTGAGATTTTGATGTGCATGGTGAGAACTTGGCTAACATGACTTGGAAGCCATGGCCAAGGCGCCTAGCAAGACAAGTAGTACGAGTTCGAATCCTGTGAAATGCAGAACGAGAAAAGAAAACGTTTTAATTTTTATTTTTTAATTTAAATTGCCTATGCTATGGTTGTTGGAGAGATAAGGGGTTGTTAATTGAATTGTTAATTATTTTTCTTTGCTAAGATTGTGGAGAGATAAGGGGTAAATGAATAGTGTTATTCACCTACGTGGAAAATGGTAAATTTACTAGGGTAATATTGTTTTTACCTTAGGGAATTAAGAAATTGATATATTGCATTTATTGATAAAGTGAATTAGTCAATTTTATGTAAAATTGAGAAAGGAGAAAATGTGTCATTTTGAAAGGGAGTTTGATGAAATTTTTGATTTTGAATATTATTGTTGAGATGGAGCAATAAGGTGTATCTGGGAATTAATTTTTCTTTGTAATTAAGGTAAATTGTGAAGAATAATTTTTGTCATCTAACCCTTGGTACTTGGCAAAGAGAGTGATGATATTTGAGATAGGTTTTGAAGATCATTCTCCATCAAAGAAAAAGGTATGGGCATATTCTTCCATGAGTGAATGTGATGATTGATTGTGTATTTCTGAAAATAAGTTTGGAGTGAAAAGGACTTAAGTCGGTCTCCTTATTGAGTATTTTGAGTTAATGCTTCAAGGTTTTCTGGAATAAAGAGTTGTTGTTAAAACCTTATTTTATAAGAATTGTTGTTGAAGCCATTGGATGAGTGAAGAACTTGAACTAGGGTTTGAAAAGAACATGAGTATAATTGTTATGTGAAATTGTTTTATAAGCATTGTTGTTGAAGCCATTGGTTGAGTGAAGAACTTGAACTAGGGTTTGAAAATAACATGAGTATCATTGTTATGTGAGATTTTTTTATAAGAATTTTTGTTGAAGCCATTGGTTGAGTGAAGAACTTGAACTAGGGTTTGAAAAGAACATGAGTATCATTGTTATGTGAGATTGTCTTATAATCATTGTTGTTGAAGCCATTTTTTGAGTGAAGAACTTGAACTAGGGTTTGAAAAGAACATGAGTACCATTTTTATGTGAGATTGGTTGATAAGCATTGTTGGAAATATTTTAAGTGAAGGTTCATATGCTTGGACTAGGATTTGTAAGCAAGGATTATTTCATTGAGTGATTGGTTGAGTAGAGTTGGTTGAGCCTAGTCAAGTGGATGTGTGAAGTGATTGTTTAAGTTCTATAAAATAAACTATTCTATATTCTGAATTTATTTGATGAAGTGGTTGAGCATTGAGGTGATTGTGAAGCATATTGAGTCTCTAAAAATTCTATGTATGTTTCTAAAAGAGTGATTGAAGTGATTGAGCATTGAGGTGATTGTGAAGCAAATTGAGTCTCTAACAATTCTATGTATGTTTTTGAAAGAGTGATTGAAAGTTATTGAACATTGAGGTGAATGAGAAGAATATTGAGTCTCTAACAATTTTATGTATGTTTCTAAAATATTTATTGAGCATTGTGATGATTATAAAGCATATTGAGTCTCTAAAAATTATCTTTGTGTTTCTATGATATTGGATAAGTTCTAGTATGGACTTGTTGAGAAGATTTGAGGCAAGTCTTTGAGAAGACTTGTGGAAATATTTGGGTAAGATTTTTTGGAAGCTTACAATACAGTTTGAGAGAAAATTTGGATAAGTTCTTGTGAGGACTTATTGAGCATATTTGGATAAGTTCTTGTGAGAACTTATCGAGAAGGTTTGGACAAGTTCTAGAGAGGACTTGTGGACAAATTAGTGTGAGCTTTTGAGGAATATTACAAGTCATATTTGAGACCAATCTTTGAGAATACTTGTGAGTAGAGTTGATTTATTGATTTGTTCAAACCTCGAGTTAAGGTTTGGGGTAGATCCAAAAGAGTTGATTAGAGATTGAGTCAAGATTTGAGTTAAGGCTTGAGGACAGAGATTGATGATAGATTTGTACTAGACCAAAAGACTATGTTTAGTACATATTAGAGGATAGATTTTGGTGCATATTTGAGGACAGGTTTGTGCCAGACCAGAGACTTGAGGACAGATTTATGCTAGACCAAGGGACTATGTTTAGTGTTGTGGATAGATATTGAGGACAAATTTGTGCTAGATTGAAGAATTGTGTTTAGTGAAGATTTCATATAGAGATTTGAAGGTGACAAATTATAGAGGATTATAGTCTCGAGTGGATAGATATCCATTAGCCAGGGTAGTGAGGTCAGGAGTCTTCAGTGGATAGATATCCTTTAGACAGAGCAGTGAGGGCAACAGTTCTTCTAAAATATCACCAGTCAGAGCTAAGGATAAAGAGTTCTCCTATAGATAGAGATCCATGAACCTGATTAGGGTATTGGTGTCTCCTTTGGATAGAGATCCATAAAAATTGTAATTGTGAAAGGATTCCCAAAGATATTGATTGAGAAAGTTTTTAGTAAAATATTTTCTCCGTGGAGTAGCCCACATTGGGTGAACCATGTTAAATTGGTGTCTCTATTATGTGTGATAATTTGTGCATTGCTTTGGTTATTGCTATTGATATTGTCATTGATTATATTGAATAATACTATTTGGTAAAAAAAAGTAAAAAGTGGTATTATATTGTTCACCCCCCTCTTAGTATAAGCTTGTGTTTTTCAATTGGTATTAGAGTTGGTTCCTTCAAAAAAGGTTTAACAACTTGAAGGAAGATCTTACAAGAACAAAAATGGCAAATAAAGGCAAAGGCGGAACCATGAGACACAAGAAGAAAAGAACACACATGGTAATGAAAGAAAAAGAAGATGAATTTGATATTGTTGTTTTGGGAGGAAAAATGAAAATAGATTCAAGAGATGAATCAAACAGTGGAGAAAAGATTAGATTCATAAAGTTTTGTACCAGATGTAGCAATACAGGTCACCATGCATCTTACTATCCACAAGAAGGTGAAGAATTTTTTATTTGTGGTCAACTCGATCATGATGCTGGTTATTGCGATGGGTTTAGTAGTGGTGAAGATGAATATGATACTCTCAGAACTAAAGTCCTAGAGGTTGGTTCAGATAATAGGGACAATCAAAATAGGTATGAAGAAGAAACTCTACTTTCACTAATAGAAGAAAATACTCCTATTAAAGACGAAATAGTAGAGAGAAATTTAGAAAATTAGGAGGAAGCTACTCTTAAGGAACTTTTTAAGTTGAAAAATTAGAACTTAGAATTAAAGGCTCAAATAAAAGAGGTTGAGAAATATAAGAAAAGCCTTCTACACGATCTCTCTGACTTGAAAGTTAAAGTTGAAAAGGCAAGAAGTTGAAAAATATATGGTTGAAAAATCAAAGTTAAAAGAGCAAGAATTTAAAATACTTAGTGTTGATCTCAAAGAATTAAAAAAGGAGAATTCAGAATTAAAGGTTCAAGCTCAAGAAGATGAGAAATCAAAAGCAAAAGTTCTAAAAAAGAGCACACCAACTTCAAAATTAAGGTTGAAGAAGTAAGAAAATTTGAAGAAGGTATGACTGAAAAATTAAAGACAAAAGATGTAGAGTGTGAGATATTAGAACATGAGATAGTTTCACTAAGGATAGAAGTGAAAGACTCTAAGAACAAGCTACACAAGTTTGAGAAAAATTCAAATACTTTGAACAAGATTATCAATGCACAAAGATCATCAGTCACAAAAATAGGACTTAGTTTTGAAGAAGAAAAAGGGAAACAAGAAGCAAAAAAATAAGAGTCAAGCTCAAGCACCAAAGAAGAAGAAGCATCAAAAGAAGAAAGTGAAATAAAGAGCAAGAATTTTGAGGATAAGTTGGACAATAGAATGTTCAACAAGGAAAGGAATAATGCACAAGTAAGGAACATATGGAACCACAATAAGAATAGATTAAGAGAAACTAAGAGAGCAATGAGGTCAAGGAAAGGAAACTTCAATGGACAATGTTTTTATGTCACAGATTTGAGCACAAGGCTTCAGAATGTAGGACACATAAAAGACAAAAATATTGGAATTTTAGGAACAAAAAATTTTTCCATGGGTATTGCTACTCATGTAATCAGTTTGGTCACAAGGCAATGAATTGTAGGGTTCATGAAAAAAAGGATATGGCTTTACTAGGAGAAATCCTAAGATATTTGCACCTCTAAGGAATAATAACATTAAGTGTTTGAAGTGAAATAATTATGGACATAAAGCAAAGTGGTGTAGAGCAGACCGTCCAATACAAAACATGAACATGAACAAGAACAAGAGTATGGATATGAATAGGAACAAGAATAGGAACAAGAACATGAATATGGATATGGACATGAATAGGAACAAGAATATGGACATAGACAAAAATAGGAACAGTAAAATAAATCAGAAGGATCAGATGAGAATAAAATAGGATAAAGATAAAGACCAGTGCTTTCTAGGAGTAGAAATACTCCCACCCTAGAATTAACCACCTCAAGAGGAGGTGGGGAGGGGCTAAGCTAAAAGACTCATTCTTAGCCCCGAGCCCCAAAGGTGACCCTTTTCCATTGATTTCAAAGGGGGAGAGATTTGAGTAAGGGGGAGAGACTTAGTATTTGATTAAATAAGAAAGCATTGAGTCAGGGGGAGCAATGTCCCAAGGGGAACAAAACAAAGAAAAGATTATTTTTTTGGTAAAAAGCATTTGGGTTGCCATCAATGACAAAGGGTGATATTGTTGGATATTTTGAGTCAAAGTTGTCATTGATGTCAAGGCATGAAGTTTTCATTTATGCCAAGAAGTGAACCACCACTAAAGCCAGAAGGTCAAAAGGAGCAATGCAAAAGGTTTATGAAAAAGGTGTCATAATATTATTTTTAATATTATGTGAAGAAAAATAAAAGGTTTTTATTAAAATCATGGTGGCAAAAAATAAAGGGTTTTTATTAAAACCATGGTGGCAAAATAAATTTTTATAAATCATTGTGAGCAACATAAAGGTTTTTAATTAAACCCAAAGGAGGCTTTAATATTAATAAATCCACATGTTTAAATGTTAATCTATAATATTTAAATTCTAAAAAGAATTTAAATAATTTATAAATTAATTATTTAAAATCCAAAGCACCAACGTCCAAAGAAATACCTCTGCCGATGTGTATAAGAAGTAAGGGAAAAGGTATTTATACCTAAGCCAAAATCAAAAGTTTAAGAAATTCGAACATCTTCGAAATTTCGGTGCAAAGGCTCATGTGTTAATTTGTGAGAAGCGATATAATGTTTGTAAACGTTCATGCATTAATTTGAAGGGGAAGCACCTTTGGGAGTTATATGTGGGAGAAGGCCAAGAGGGAGCCATAGGCTCTAAGGTTGGCAGAAATACTAAAGTACGTATTGCTGTTTTGATGTGTACGGTGAGCGCTTGGCTCACACGGCTTGGAAGCCATGACCAAGGTGCCTAGCAAGGCAAGTGATGTGAGTTCAAATCCTGCGGAACGGGAAAAGAAAAGGTTTTAATTTTTATTTTTTAATTTAAATTGCCTATGCTATGGTTGTTGGAGAGATAAGGGGTTGTTAATTGAATTGTTAATTATTTTTCTTTGCTAAGACTGTGGAGAGATAAGCAGTAAATGAATAGTGTTATTCACCTATGTGTAAAATGGTAAATTTACTAGGGTAATATTGTTTTTACCTTAGGGAATTAAGAAATTGATTTATTGCATTTATTGATAAAGTGAATTAGTCAATTTTATGCAATATTGAGAAAGGAGAAAATGTGTCATTTTGAAAGAGAGTTTGATGAAATTTTTGATGTTGAATATTATTGTTGAGATGGAGCAATAAGGTGTATCTGGGAATTAATTTATCTTTGTAATTAAGGTAAATTGTGAAGAATAATTTTTGTCATATAACCCTTGGTACTTGGCAAAGAGAGTGGTGATATTTGAGATAGGTTTTGAAGATAATTCTCCATCAAAGAAAAAGGTATGGGCATATTATTCCATGAGTGAATGTGATGATTTATTGTGTATTTCTAAAAATAATATTGGAGTGAAAATGACTTAAGTAGGTCTCCTTATTGAGTGTGTTGAGCTATTGCTTCAAGGTATTATGGAATAAAGAGTTGTTGTTAAAAACTTGTTTTATAAGCATTGTTGTGGATGAGTGAAGAACTTGAACTAGGGTTTGAAAAGAACATGAGTATCATTGTTATGTGAAATTGTTTTATAAGCATTATTGTTGAATCCATTGGTTGAGTGAAGAATTTGAAATAGGGTTTGAAAATAACATGAGTATAATTTTTATGTGATATTGTTTTATAAGCATTGTTGTTGAAGCCATTGGTTGAGTGAAGAACTTGAACTAGGTTTTTAAAAAAACATGAGTATCATTGTTATGTGAGATTGTTTTCTAAACATTGTTGTTGAAGCCATTGGTTGAGTGAAGAACTTGAACTAGGGTTTGAAAAGAACATGAGTACCATTGTTGTGTGAGATTGGTTGATAAGCATTGTTGGAAATATTTTGAGTGAAGTTTCATATTATTTGACTAGGATTGGTTGTAAGCAAGGATTATTTCATTGAGTGATTGGTTGAGTAGAGTTGGTTGAGCCTAGTCAAGTGGATGTGTGAAGTGATTGTTCAAGTTCTATAAAATAAAATATTATATATTATGGATTTATTTGATGAAGTGGTTGATCATTGAGGTGATTGTGAAGCATATTGAGTCTCTAACAATTCTATGTATGTTTCTAAAAGAGTGATTGAAGTGATTGAGCATTGAGGTGATTGTGAAGCATATTGAGTCTCTAACAATTCTATGTATGTTTCTGAAAGAGTGATTGAAAGTTATTGAGCATTGAGGTGAATGAGAAGAATATTGAGTCTCTAACAATTATATGTATGTTTCTAAAAGAGTTATTGAGAATTGTGATGAGTATAGAGCATATTGAGTCTCTAAAAATTATCTTTGTGTTTCTATGATATTGGACAAGTTCTAGTGTGGACTTGTTGAGAAGATTTGAGGCAAGTCTTTGAGAAGACTTGTGGAAAGATTTGGATAAGATTTTTTGGAAGCTTACAATAATATTGAGAGTAAATTTGGATAAGTTCTTGTGAGGACTTATTGAGCATATTTGGATAAGTTCTTGTGAGAACTTATTGAGAATATTTGGACAAGTTCTAGAGAGGACTTGTGGAAAAATTAGTGTGAGATTTTGTGGAATATTACAAGGCATATTTGAGACAAGTCTTTGAGAAGACTTGTGAGTAGAGTTGATTGATTGATTTGTTCAAACCTTGAGTTAAGGTTTGGGGCAAATCCAAAAGAGTTGATTTGAGATTGAGTCAAGCTTTGAGTTAAGGCTTGAGGATAGAGATTGAGAATAGATTTGTGCTAGACCGAAGGACTATGTTTAGTACATATTCGAGGATAGATTTTGGTGCAAATTTTAGGATAGTTTTGTGTTAGACTAGAGACATAGATTGAGGACATATTTATTCTAGACCTGTGTTTAGTGTTGTGGACAAATATTGAGGAAAAATTTGTGCTAGATTGAAGGATTTTGTTTAGTGAATATTTGAGATAGAGCTTTGAAGGTGACAAAGTGTAGAGGATGATAGTATCCAGTGGATAGAGATCCATTAGCTAGGGTAGTGAGGACATAAGTCTTTAGTGGATAGATATCATTTAGCCAAAGTAGTGGGGGTAGCAGTTCTTCTATAAGATCACCAGTCAGAGCTAAGGAGAAAATATTTCTCCTATGGATAGATATCCACAAACTTGATTAGGGTATTGGTGTCTTATTTTGATAAAGATCCATAAACATTGTAATTGGGAAAGGATTCCCAAGATATTTATTGAGAAATTTTTTAGTAAAATATTTTCCCCATGGAGTAGCCCACATTGGGTGAACCACATTAAATTGGTGTTTCTATTGTGTGTAATTATTTTTGCATTGCTTTGGTTATTGCTATATATATTGCCATTTATTATATTGAATAATACTATTTGGGAAAGAAAATTAAAAAGTGGTATTATACTATTCACCCCCCCTCTCAGTATAATCTCGTGTTCTTCAAAAAATCAATTTGCAATGCAACACTCACTATTAATATAATTAAGATAAAAACCCAAGGAAAATTGAAGAATAAAAAAGAAAATTATTGGTAAAATATCTTCATCCAAAGCCCATAAAAGCACATCCAAAATGTGAAAAACAAAACTACACTTACAAGTGTAAACATTGCAATAGATATGGACACAAAGCTAAAAATTGTTAGGATATTTATCATTGTAAAAGTTATGGGGGCAATAATAATTCCTAAATAATTGTTTGTACAAGGGTAATAATGATCATAAATGGAGAAGTGTAAAATTCATATTGATGATGGAACTATATGAACTTCTCAAACAAATTATTTCAAAAGCAACTACAAAAATAGTTGAAATCACAAGTAAAAGAGACAATTCAGGTTTAGTACTAGCAATAATATTAAATCCAAAGTCCAAGGATGAAGACAATAACTAAATATTGAAGACAAAGGTCTTCACACCAAATAATATAGTATAGGGAGTTGTTGGAGTTATTAAATAATTTTGTACCTTGAGTACCATTGTAAATATTTAGATTAGGGAATGTATTTATTATTTGTGTGAATAATATGTGTAAAGGTGTGAAGTGCGTTTATGTGTCATGTAATCAAGTGTGAGTTATGAGTGAAAGGTTTCATGTATATAAGTGAAGAGTTATGTGAGGTGTCTTATGTGTAAGTGAGAGTTATGAGTGAGTGTGATGTGTCAAGTTTAGAAGTAGAGAGTTATGTAATCATGAGAGACTTTGTCATTATGTAATATGTGGGATTCATTATGTAAGAAAAGCATATGAAAGGTTGCATCTCCTGTGAGTTTTAGGAGAGAAAAATTTAGGTGCATTGAAGAGTTCCATGTGAGGTTATATATTGAGGACAACGATCTATGCTATGTAATGAGATTCAATACTTACCAATAAATATTTTTATTTTATGTAATATTGGTGTTATTATTGAATATGATTATATGAGTTTGGGAATTATATCACTATGATATTTGGGCCCATTTTCTAATAGGAACTAGCCAATAATAAATGAAAATGACCTCTTCTATTACAAAGCATGTAGAAGGACAAGTCATTTGATAAATTATTGTGTGAATAATAAAACTAATAGAGAGAAAATATACAAGGAAGACTTGGAGGAGGAAGAAAGTTGAGATGGAAAGTAAGAAATAAATGAGTTATATATATAAGGATAAAAACTTAAGAGAAGTCCAGTTAAGAGATAAACACACCAAAGAAAAAATAATAAGAATGATGTAGAAGATCTGGACCAATTTAGGAGGGAGAAATCATTGAAAGGGAAAATAATGAAGAGGATAGATCCAAGGTAGAGACAAAGAAACCTATAGAAAAAAGGAATAAGGAAGATGTAGAGGATTGAGATTTAGTTGAAAAAGAGGGATTAAATAATGAAAATTAATATGAATAATATCAAAGAAAGGAAATCCAATACTCATTTAAAAATGAAGGAAGAGAGGAAAGAAAAATTGAAGTGGTCCCTTGAACATTTAAGGAGTTATTAGGAAAAGAGAAAAATGATAAAGAGGAACCTCTAATGAATACAAGATATTAGGAAGGCTCAAATTTGAGAATAACATGAAGCGTAAAGAAACATCTAGATATAGGATTAAAACTAAAGAGGAAGGTAGGCAAACCTTCATTAGGGAATAAAAGAAGAAAATATATAGAGAATGATCTAATAGAGGGAAATAAATTGAAGATAATTATGGGTGGGAAGAATACCACCAATATTAGGGTGAAATAAAATGATAACATGGAATGTTAGTGGAATGAATTCCCCTAACAAACAAATGTTGGTGAAATCTATGGTAAGGGATGACCAACTGTAGATATTCCTTCTCCATGAAACTAAAATGAAAGTTGGAAAGGAGTTAAAAAAAGTATTTGGAAGAGAGGAAATAATGATAAAATATAAGTAATAGGTGCCTTAGGTGGTTTAGCAATAATGTGGAATTCAAAAATATTTAAGGGAGAGACAATGTTCAAAAATGGAAATCAACTATGATGATTATAGTCAAAACAAGTAAAATGATCTATTTAGTGATAAATATTTATGATCCCAATAATTGTAAGTAAAGTAAATAAAAGTATTGTGTAAGTAAATGGAGTAGATAATAGAATATGTAGTAGGAATCAAGTGGTTGGTACTAGGGTATTTCAATACTCCACTTATGTTCAATGAAATGAAAGGATAAAGTCAATGATACTCATAAAGTATGGAATACCTAAGTAACTTCATATCAAGAAGTGGTTTGATAGATATGGAGGTGGATGGAGCAAAATTTACATGGACCAATAGGATACTAGGAGATAATCTTATTCAAGTGAATCTAGATAGAGTGATCCTATCACTAAAATGATATGTAGATAAATTAGAGCATTCTTTGACTATATTATCAAGATCAAGGTTAGACCACAATTATTCGGTCCTCTAGGTAAATTATGCCTTTTAAGTTTGCATTCATGTGGTTATAGCACCCAAATATCTTTGAAGTAATAGAGGAATAATGGAATTATCCAATTTAGGGTTAAAAATTGTATGTGGTAGTAGCTAAATTGAAAAATGTCAAAAAATAAATCAAAGTATGGAAAAAATAAGTATTTGGGAACATATTTAGACAAAAAAAATCCATAAAACAAGAAATATTTCATTTAGAAGAAGAATTTTTTTAATGAAAATTAGATTCATTATTGTATTAGAGAGAGAAAGAGTTGCAATCAAAATTTTACAATATACTAGCAAAAGAAGAGGCTTATTGGAAGCAAAAATCTAGAAATAATTGGCTAAAGGAAGGGGATAGGAACATAATATATTTTTCATGTATTCACAATAAACCCAAAAACTAAACAAATATTAGGGAGATAAAAATGGAGGATGGTCAACTCACTGGAAATATTGATTGGATACAACAAGAGGTTATAAGATACTTTAGAACATTGTTTGCATAGGAGAGAGAAGAAGATATAGAAGTAAATGAGAGAATAGTGGATTCTATACCAAAAATTATTACACATATGATTAACAAGGGATTTATGAAAGAAGCAAAGAAATAAGTAGAAGAGGTAATATTCTCATTAGGGAGAGAAAAGGCTCCAAGACCAAAAGGACTCTAAATTGGATTTTATCAAGCCTTTTAGAAGATTATAAAAGATGACATGGTAAGAATATTTGAGGTCAGGTAATTTTAATAAGGAATAAAATAATACCTTTATATTTATAACCCCCCCCAATTTTTTTTTTTTTTCAAAGATTATAGACCAATCATCTTGTGCAATTGTATCTCTAAAATCATCACAAAAGGTGATATCATTAAGTTTGAAAAATATTCTTCTAAAAATAACATTAGAAAAACAAGGGGGATTTGTTCAAGTAAGAAAATTATGGATGTAATAATCATAATCCATGAAGTACTACAATCAATACTAGGAAGTGGTAAGAAATAAATTCTTTAAAGTTGGACATGAACAAAGCATATGATAAAGTATCATGGAAGTTAATGGACAAAGTTCTATCCAATTTTGGTTTTTTTGGAGAACAAGGGGTTGCACAAAAATCACAAATATATCATTTAGATATTTAGAGTTTACATTCTCATTTCAATTGAGTTGCTATAGCTAGATACCTACATCATTTTTCATAAGACGTTTGAACTTTTGTTTTTTATTTTCTATATCTTCTTCAAATTTATGTGTGAATACAAATATTCTAAAATTCAACATCATTCTTGGCATTTTCATATAGCATCCTTCACAATACCAAAACTTCACCTCTATTGTCTATGCATTGCATCTTAGTAGAGTAATTTTTTTGAAAATTCATGCTATCATAGATTGCTTTACCAGATCTGGATTGCTATTTTCCTTCCTCAAGCATAAGTGCAACCCCAAGAATTATAATAAATAGTTTGTATGAAAATACATTAATGTTATAAAATAAAGGAAATATTACCAAAGGGAAACATTAAAGTAAATCTTAATTATTATTTGATTAGGTAGTCAACAGTTTTGTTAGCTTTAGCTAAACTTACTACTTCCTCTAACCATGGAAAAGAGAATTTAACTTCACAATCCTTAATAAAAACCTCTCTATTTTCTAGCCTATTTTTATATTTTTTCCCTTCCCTTAATTTATGTGTAAATATAATTTTTTCCAACTCTTAAGCAAGATCTTGTATTTTCACAATTAACTCTTTTTATATTCCATGGAACCTTTAATTTCCTCAATATTGCATTTATTGATATTAGTGAATCACCTTCCATCCATACTTTATTCCATTTCATTTCTCTACATATTTTTAAACCTTCCAAAGCTTACCAAGCTTCAACTTAATTATTTGTCTTAAATCCACTATTTTTTGTTTTTGGTAGATAAGATACTATAGCATTAATACTGGGTTTTACAGGTTGACCCAAAACCTTTTACAAAAATCAACCCAAGGTTGTTGATGAACATGTCCTTACTAAGGATCCTATATATGTAAAATATACATGTTTCCAAAGCCATTGCTTCTGATAAGGCACATAACCTGTTATCAAAAAGAAACTTCCCATACAACATTTTGGGTATACCCCGAGAAAACACACCTGCATCATAATTACAAAAAAAAGAAACAGACATTGATCCCTTCCTTGAAATAGTGGAGAAACAAAAAGCTACAGACACACATAGTAGAGTACTAAAAAAACTCCCACAAGCTCTGTATTGACAGTTACTCTTAATAATTCTTTGGTAATTGCTTTCTTTCGTATATGACATGCTTTGGGATCACATCCCGTCTTGGCCAATCAGCCTTGGAGAAGTGAAATTGCTGGCTAGATTTATGGCAATGGCTATCTGGTGGTCCACGTGGCTTTGGTTCGAAGTCTTATATTGTCTTTTATTTCCTGCCCTGTGATTATCAACCAACCTCAAATTACTAATATGACTAGGAGCCATGTTATCTAACATGTGACTATCCCCATTAGTCTTTGTGGTATTTCCAAGTAGCATCCACCAAGACTGATAGCTAGGATAATTTTTATTATGTCCATTTCAAAAAAGAGATGGGAATACTCATAGAATTCAAACTTATAGTGCCTTCCCTATTGGTAAATTCGACTATCATTCTTGGCATTCTTGTTGAATAAACTCCTCTACTTCGCATGGGACACCATCTATTGAAGGTATAATGAGATAAAATATTTCTCATATTCTAATTATTCCTCCTCCTCTTACTAGTCCTAGATTTTCCTTATATCTCCATCAAAATTCAATTTGACCAACTCCATTTTTCATGATTTTCACATTATATTCTTTGCATTATTTTTGTTTCTCCTATACCTAATATCATAATTCCATTTGATGACTTGACTCCATATATCAATGATATTTGTTTCAATATTAAGGTTTGGGTGAGTTGATAGAGCTATTTTAGCCTCCTCTATGGATTTATAAATATTCATTTTCATTACCTCTAAACTGTTAGTCTTACAATGGCACTGAGAGGGGGGGTGAATCAGTGTAGTTATTTAAACTTAAATTCATAGATCTTAAAACTGAAATAATGAAACCTTAAAACCAGATAAAGCAAGTATCACAAGGGAACATCATACAACACAAGATTTAACGAGGTTCACCAATTTGGATACTCCTCAAGAATGACTACTTGGACTACCATCCAAATCTAGCCTTTGCAAAGCTCCAACTTTACAATCAATTTACCAACACCCACTGGAAGGAGCACCAACCCCTTATTTATCTGCACCAACATAAAGGAGCACCAACCCCTGATTTACTAGCACCTACTGGAAGGAGCACCAACCCCTGATGCCAAGCTGCAACCTAGACTTCAATTTTGAATCTAGAAGTTTAACAGAAAAATACTTTCACTTTTACAAGACCCTGACTGGTCTATTGCTTACCCAATCTCTCTCACTATTTACGAAATAGACACATCTTTTGCGATCTACAGCCGCACTTTGCCTTCTTTGAGTCGCTTCTCTACACACCCTCTGTGTGTTGTCTTTGTACACTCTGTGCCCTTATAGCTGCACTTTGTGTTCATCTTCACCCTTTGCACTCTCTACACCTTCTGCTTTCTCTGTGCACTCACAGACACACTTAGGACAATTCGACACGACTCTTCGCTCACTTTGCGCACTTCGCCATCATCTCGCTGCTTCTATGCTTTTTGCGCTCTTACGGCCACATTTCACACTTTGACATGCATTCAATGACATATGCAATGACTTCACAATTCTCCAAATAGCCCTCCTTTTATAACAATATTTTCATGATGAAAACCCTAATCTTAGTCGGCTTGCATAACAAATGTAAACCCTAATCTTAGTCGGCTTTCATAACAACTATAAACCCTAATCTTAGTCGGCTATCATCGGTCTTAGTCGGCTTCAACTCATGAAGATATTCGGTAATTCCACCACTCAAAGATTTCATTCGGTAACAGTCCCTATAGCCGCTGCACTGACTTTTGTTCACTCTTCATATTTTAGCTACATGAGTTCACTCTGTAGCTATGCTTGTAAATGTTGTAGAGATGTTGGTCCACTATCATACTTCTCATTTTAGTTGGGTTCTTCTTCTTGTCTTGCGCACATACGACCTGTCTTGCTTGAGTGGCAAAAATGTGACATGTCGCGATATCGTGACACTTTTGTTACTCTGCCTGCCTGCCCTTCTTGAGTCGCAAAAATGCGACATGTTGCGATATCAAGACACTTTTGTTTCTCTTCCTGCCTGGCCTTTTTGAGTCACGATAATGCGACATGTCTCGATATCGCGACACTTTTTATTTCTCTGCTTGGCTGCCCCTTTTGAGTCATGATAATGCAACATGTCGCGATATCACAAAACTTTTTCTTTCTCTCTCTTTCTCTTTGCTTTGGCCTCGAAAATACATGTCGCGATATCACGACACTTTTTGTCCTTGCTTTTTCTCTTTGCTTCGGCCCGCGAAAATACATGTCGCGATATCGCGACACTTTTTCTCCTTGCTTTTTCTCTTTGCTTCGGCCCGTGAAAATACAACATGTCACGATATCGCGAAACTTTTTCTCCTTGCTCTTTATCTTTGCTTCGACCCGCAAAAATACATGTCGCGATATCGTGACACTTTTTCTCCTTGCATTTTCTCTTTGCTTTGGACCACAAAAATGCAACATGTCACAATATCACGACACTTTTTCTCCTTGCATTTTCTCTTCTCTTCTGGCCGCGAAAATGTAACATGTTGCGATATCGTGACACTTTTTCTTCCTTGCATTTTCTCTTTGCTTTCGCAGCGAAAATGCAACATGTCGCGATATCACGACACTTTTTCCTCCTTGCATTTTCTCTTTGAACATGTCACGAAATCTTGACACTTTTTCCTGCTTGCCCTTTCTCTTCCAACATGTCGTGAAATCGTGACACTTTTTCTTCCTTACTCTGCATGTCGCGAAATCGCGACAGTTTTTCTTCCTTACCCTTTTTCTTCCAACATGTCGCAAAATCGCGACAATTTTTCCACTTGCATTTTTCTCTTCTAACATGTTGCGAAATCACGACAGTTTTTCCTGCTTTCTCTCTCTCTTCCAACATGTTGCGAAATCATGACAATTTTTCCACTTGCCTTTTTCTCTTTCAACATGTCGTGAAATCGCGACAGTTTTTCCTGCTTGTTCTCTCTCTTCCAACATGTCGTGAAATCATGACAGTTTTTCCATTTTCCTTTTTCTCTTCCAACATGTCATGAAATCGCAACAGTTTTCCTACTTTTTCTCTCTCTTCCAACATGTCATGAAATCGTGACAATTTTTTCTGCTTTTTCTCTCTCTTCCAACATGTTGTGAAATCATGACAGTTTTCCTTGCCTGCTGTATATGTCGCGATATCGCAACACTTTTCTTACTTATCTTTTTCTTTGATCTTTTGCAAATGGGCCACTTCGGTCTTCTTGGAAAATCACTGTACATACTACGAATAACCTTTGAACTCCCGTCTTCTGCATCTGAATAGCTTTTTGAACTTCCTATCCACTGCATCAGCAGATCTATTTTACTGTGTTGACAACAATGACAATACTGTTGTTGGACCTTGCTCAACATAAACTACTTTCCTTTCCTTTATATATTATTCTATTTCTTTGTAGAAATATAGTCCAAAGTATTTTATCTTTTGATATATCCTAGATTGTCTATAAAGCTTCATTTTCAAAAGTGATATGCTATTCCTTTAACCATTCTTCAATTCTACCATTCATCATCTTGTATTTACCAAAAATATTAAGAATCCATTGCCATAGTTTCTAGAATATTAAGTAGTGTCCAAAGAGATGTTCTATACTATCTTCCTCCTTTTTACATAGAACACATTACAAGGGGCCATGAAAACCATTTTTCATAAGGTTATCCTAGGATAAATTTATTCTATGACCTACTATCCAAACAAACATTCTAACTTTAGGAATGCTCAAGCTATCCCAAATATATCTTCACATTCTTATGGCAGTTCTATTTTATTGATGCTTTACATTATATTTGTTTCTTGTTGTGTATCCTCTTGAACTATTCAACTCCCAAACCAACTTATCCTCAAGTCCCCTTGAATAATCATTGTCATTATCTTTCTGCTCAACTGCATCCTAGCATCAATGTCTTGTATACTTGTAAAAAAATCTTATTTACATTTATATCTTCCTTCACGATCCTTGTACGTAATGTTTAAAACTCTATCACCATATTTATCTTGAAGTAATATCATACATGGTTTCAAAATTGGATTTAGATTGAGTGTTTTTTATCACACCAAGTATCCATCCAATAGTTTTTTTCCTTCTAATCCCACCACCCATATTAGATCATTAATAACTACATCAATTGATTTTTTAAAACCATTCCATAGTGCAAAAATAGCTAGTAGTGAAAACATAGTAAGTATTAAGCTTGGGTCATTGGGATTTACATACTTAGAATAATTCTTTCCCATTGTCTTTGAGCCTCTTTGTACAATCTCCAAATTATTTTCCCCTTATGAGATAAGTTTGCATATATACAATCTCTTAAACCAAGACCTCCCCTAGTTTAATCATCACACACTTTGCTCCATTTCACCAAAGGAAATTTCCTTTTATCATGTAATTCTAACCATAAAAATGACTACATAATATAGATTAAACTTTTTCTATCAATTTTGGTATAGTATACAAGGACATATAATATGTTGAATGGCCTATAAGACTAATTTAATTAGCTACAATATTCCTACTAATGATAATAATCTACCTTTCCATGGTAGTAGTTTATTATGAACTTTAATTATTATTATATTCCACATTTCTATCCTCATTCTCCCATCAAATAAGGGTATCCCTAGACATGTTGCTGGTAAATTTGCCTTCTCCATTTGAAGTAACCTATATATCCCTACTTTAGTTTTAGCTAGAGTGTTAAGGAAGTAAATTTTAGTTTTTTCCTATAAAATTTATACCATAATTCTCTTTTATTTAGTTATTTTAAGCTCTAGCCTCAATTATCCCTACCCTCCTAAAAAGGGTTGTATCATCTACAAATTATTGATGGGTGATGTTATCGATTTTTTTACTAGCCTTAATTTTACTTTTAGCCCATATTTGTATAGCTTATTTAGGTTCCTTCCCAATGCCTTTGCCATAATAATGAACAAATATGGTGATAGAGAATCACCCTATCTAAGACTTATCTTGGATTTAAATGATTTTGTTACTAACCCACTAACTAGCATTGAATATGATATTGTAAAAACACAAGCTTTAATTCATATGACCTATTTTTTCCAAATCCATACTTGTCTAATACTGTAAAAATAAAATCCCAATTAATCGTATCATAGGCTTTACTCATATCAAGTTTTAATATCATTTCTTTCTCTTTGTTTGAAGTTTTTGAATGCATAGCTTCGTGAGCTACTATTATCCCATCCATAATCTGTATCTCTTTCAAAAATCCTCCTTTCTCTTTTAAAATAAGTATGTATAACAATGGTATTAACCAATTTTCCATCACTTTGGATATTATTACATAGGCTCATGAGCCTAAATGAATCAAACATTTGTGCATCATTATTTTTTGGAATTAAGGTAAGATATATTGCATTTATTTTATAAGGTATGTACTATTTTACCCTAGATTTTTCCACTACTACCAACAAAAAATCCTTCACTATATCCCAATTATGTTGATAAAATGCTATAGAGAGCCCATCTAGACCTAGGGGTTTATCCTTATCAAGAAAGAAAAAATCTAAATGAATTTCTTCCAAAGTAATAGGATCCATTAATTTCCTATTGTATTCATTTTTTATAACTAAAGGTACTTATTATAGTAGTTTATCATTAAGAACTTCAAACTCCTTTGATCCTAGAATAATTTCCGAAAAAACCTTATCTTCTTTCTGATTTCACTCTATTCTTCAATATAAACCCCTTCTATTGATTTAATTCTACTAATCCTAGATGTTGATCTTTGTACTATTGCCATCCTATGGAAAAACTATGTTTTTATCTCCTTTTAACCAAGTCTATCTCGATTGTAATCTCCAAAATTTCTCTTACTCAAAATATTATGATATTCACCAAGCAACTTCATTTTCTCCAAGCTTGGATTATTATGTTGACCTTCTTGGAATTTTGAAAGTTTCTCCTTTAGTTCTTTCTTCTCAAAAATATTTGCAAAAGTGTTGTTGTTCCATTCTTTTAATCTAGATGTCATTGATTTAATTTTTTTCAAGTGTATATAACCCGCTATTTCTTGAATAATTCCATGTTTGCACTATCATATTAACAAATTGAGGATGGTCTTCCTACATATTCTCATATTTAAAATATGATATTTTTTCTAATTCACTTACCACTATTTTAACTCTTATTGGCTAGTGATCTAAACCAATCTTTGTCAAGGTATTAATTTTAGCACAAGTACCTTCATCTAGCCAATGATTTGAGAGTATGCATTTATCTATTTATTTTACTATTAGATTATGATCTCTGCTATTTTTGGTCCATGTATAGTTTTCCTCTTCAAAAACGACCTCCTATAGATTATATATATATATATTCTCTCTCCTATTTTTGTGTTGAGCAAGGTGCATAAACAGTATTGTCATTGTTGTCAACACAGACAGATAGATCAATTGATGATGCAGTGGACAGGAGTTCAGAGGTCAGTCAGAGCATGTACAGTGAATTTCCAAGAAGACAGAAGTGGCCCAGTTTCAAAAGATCAAAGAAAAAGACAAGTAAGAAAACTGTCGCGATATCGCGACAAGAAAACTGTCGTGATATCGCGACATAACGGAGGAGAGAGAAAAAGCTAGAAAAGCTGTCACAATTTTGTGACATATCGGAGGAGAGAGAAAAAGATGAAAATATATCGTGATTTCGTGACATAACGGAGGAGAGAGAAAAATCTGGAAAAGCTGTCGTGATTTCACGACATATCGGAGGAGAGAGAAAAAGATGAAAATCTGTCACGATTTCGTGACATATCGGAGGAGAGAAAAAGCAGGAAAAGCTGTCACGATTTCGTGACATGTCAAAGGAGAGAGAAAAAGCAGGAAAAACTGTCGCGATTTCGTGACATGTCGAAGGAGAGAAAAAGCGAGAAAAGTTGTCACGATTTCGTGACATGTTGGAAGAGAAAGAGCTTGCAAGGAAAAGTGTCACGATTTCGTGACAATTTGCAAGAAGGATGGTACGGACGAAAAAGTGTCACGATTTCGTGACATGTTCGAGAGAAAGAGCTTGCAAGGAAAAGTGTCACGATTTCACGACAATTTGCAAGAAGGATTGTACAGACAAAAAAGTGTCACGATTTCGTGACAGGTTCGAAAGAAAGAGCTCGCAAAGAAAAGTGTCACGATTTCATGACAATTTGCAAGAGAGAGTGTACGGACGAAAAAGTGTCACGATATCACGACATGTCGCATTTTCATGACCCGATGAGAAGAAAAGCGCTAAGGAAGAAAAGTGTCGCGATATCACGACATGTCACATTTTCACGACTCGATGAGAAGAAAAGCGCTAAGGAGGAAAAGTATCACGATATCGCGACATGTATTTCGAAAAGGAGATAGAGGAGGAGAAAGTGTCATGATATCGTGACATGTCACGTTTTCGACCGAAGAGGAGAGAAAGAGTAAGAGCGAAAAGTGTCACGATATCGTGACATGTCATGTTTTCGCTAGTGCAAGCCAAAAAATGAAGCAAGGCAGTGAAAGTGTCACGATTTTGTGACATGTTCCATTTTCATGGGCGAAAGATAGAGAAAGGCACAAGGCATCAAAAGTGTCATGATTTCGTGACATGTTCCATTTTCGTGGGTGAAAGGCAGAGAAAGGCATAAGGCAGAGAAAGTGTCACGATTTCACGACATGTCTTGTTTCGGGCATGCGAGAAGAGTGCAAGGAAGCGAAAAGTGTCACGATTTCGTGACATGTCATGTTTTCGCTGGTGCATGCAGAGAAGAGTGCAAGGAAGCGAAAAGTGTCACGATTTTGTGACATGTCATGTTTTCGCTGGTGCATGCCGAGAAGAGTGCAAGGAAGCGAAAAGTGTCACGATTTCATGACATGTCATGTTTTCGTTGGTGCAAGCCAAGTAGAGTGTACGGAGGCGAAAAGTGTCACGATATCATGACATGTTGTTTTCATGCATGCAGGCCGAGAAGAAGACAAAAAGGCTGTCAGAGCGGTGGTTCTACTGTCAGAGCTGTAAGAGAACAGAAAAGGTTGTCAGAGCCGTAAATGAGCAGATAAGACGGTCAAAGCCATAAATGAGAAGATAAATCTATCAGAACGGTGGATATACTGTCAGAGCATAGAAAAGGTTGTCAGAGCCATAAAGTGGGTAGATAAGGTTGTCAGAGCCGTAAGTAAGCATTTAAGGCTATCAAAAGCATAGTAAGCAGAGCCAAAAGAATGTTTTCATGTATAGTAAGTTAGGGTTAGGGTTGAGCTCTGCACGAGGCATGAGTGTTGTGTATTGCCGAATAAAAGGAAAAAGGAGCTATGAAAAGAAAAGGGGGATATAGTGCTAAAATATACAGAAGAGAGGGTTGTAAGAGAGAATAGTAGAGCTAAAAGAGAAAAATATAACAGAGCTGTAAGTATATGCAGTTCTTGTTAAAGGGCATTAGACCAGTGAGGGTCTTGTAGAAGAGAAGGCATTTTTATGTCATTGAAATAGTTCAGAACTGAAGTCCAAGTTGGTGCTTGGCATTAGGGGGTTGGTGCTCCTTTTTGTTGCTAGATAAATAAGGGGTTGGTGCTCCTTCCTGTGGGTGCTGGAAAATTGTTTGTAAAGTTGGTGCTTTGCAAAGGCTAGATTTGGATGGGAGTCCAAGCAGTCTAATTTTTGAGGAGTAGCCAAAATTGGTGAACCTCGTTAAATCGTGTGTTGTGGAATGCTCTCTTGTTTAATTGCTTTATCTATTTTTAAGTTCTCCCTGCTTAAGTTTTAAAGAGTTGTAGATCTGAATTTAAATAGCTACACTGATTCACCCCCCTCTCAGTGTCATTGTGAGAATATCAATTGGTATCGGAGCAAGGTTCCTGAACAAGCTCAATCAGCTAAGGTGATCTTGGAAGAAACACAATGGCCGATGGTGAAGGATTTTCATCCAACAAAGCTCCTTTGTTCGATGGAACTAATTACTCTTTCTGGAGACTCAGGATGCAGACATATCTGTGTGCTTTGGGATATGACATTTGGGAGTCAGTAGACAGTGGATACACAATACCCTCTACTCCTCCAACAGATGCTGTTGAGAAGAAAAAGTTTGAGAATAACTCTAAAGCAAAGAATGCTATAATGTGTGGGTTAGTAGATAGTGAACTGATAAGGATCATGAGCTGTAAAATGGCAAAAGACATGTGGGACAAACTGTAGAGCATTCATGAAGGAGACGACAAGATCAAGGAAGCCAAGCTACAAACGCATCGAGCTCAGTTCGAAGCATTAAAAATGAATGACGATGAGAACATAGAGGCCTATATGCTGAGAGTCAATGGAATCATTAATGCGATTAGAGGACTCGACGAGGAAATGGAAGATGCGGTCGTCATGAAAAAGGTACTAAGAACTCTTCACAAAAGATTTGATTCTAAAGTTTCTGCTATAGAAGAAGCTAAAGATCTAAATACTTTTAGCATGGATGAAATGCATGGTTCTTTAACTGCATATGAAATGAGAATAGGACAAACTAAGCCCTCAGACAGAGAAGCTGCTTTTAAAGCACACAAAAATATAAAAGCTAAACAAGAATCTGAGGAAGAAGAGTCTTCAGATGAAATAGAAGCAAACTTTGTTAGGAAACTAATAAAGGGAAAAGGAAAGTATAGAGGAAAGTTACCGTTTAAGTGCTTCAACTGTGGAGGCGTCGGGCACTTTGCAGCTAAATGTCCAATGAATGAGAAAAACAAAAATGATGAAGGGTCACACCAAGAAAGAAGTGACTGGAAGAAGAAACCACATTTTAGAAAAAGCAACTTCAAGAAGAAAAGTTTCATATCCAAGAATGTCAGCTCTTCTGAAGACTGCTCCGGTGAGGATTCTGAAGAAGAAGCAGGTGAAGCTCTGTTCATGGCATTTGAAGAAAGAAAAACAGAGGAAAAATAGGAATGTAATGAAAAACCTGAGGATGAGGCTGAAGTATATCTGGAAGGTGAGTTGGTTGCTGCACTTAAAGAGCTGAGCACAAAAAGGAAAAAGAATAAAAAGGTTTCAAGAAAGCTTGAGGATGCCAATGAAATAATAAACAGACTTGAAAGTACGAGACAGACGAATTTAAGAAAATGTCTAAAGTTCTCGAAGTACAATTAACCATAAAAATAGATGAGTGCAACAAGCTAGAAGAAGACATTGTTAGGTTAAGGATGCAGCTAGAGGAGATGAATCAGAAATTGAGTTGTTATCATAAGTTTGAAGAAAGTTCTGTAAATCTGGATAAAATTATAAATAACCAAAGGCCTTCAGGCATCAAATTTGGTTTGGGCTTCGATGAAGGAGAATCATCAAAGGGATCAAAGGCCATAAATGTAGAACCCATAAAGAAAGAAGATAAGATCAGGGTTGATCAAGAAAAAACAAATCATGCCAAAGAAAGCAATAATGCCAGACTCAAGAGGAGTACTGACAAAGATGGATTCACAAAAGTCACACATCCAAGAAGGAGAAGATTCATGGCTCCTACTTCAAAATGGCAAAGACCTTCACCCAGGTTTAATCACTCCTTTTCTGGTTATTGTTTTAAATGCAATGCTTATGGTCATAAGATTTCAGATTGCAGTTATAATGTAGCACAAAGGAATTTCACCAGTAGAAATGTCTTTTCACCATTGATGGATTATGCAGTAGAATGTTATAACTGTCATAATTTTGGACACATTGCAAGAAACTGTAGAAGCACTTTTGCAGCAAATAAATATCAGGGTAGAAAATCTCAACCAAATGGATTGAAACAAAACAAAAAATTTCTTGAAAAATAGGCACAAGCTAATGAAAGGGGAAAGGCAAAACAAGTAGCCAAAACTGCTATCAAACCAGAATGGAAAGAAAAGGAGAAACTCCAGAAAGAAAAGGAGAAACTCTAGGAAGAAAAGGAATCTTTGATTGTTCAGATTGCTTTTAAAGCACAGAACAAATCTGCACCATGGATACTTGATAGTGGATGCTCCAGTCACATGACAGGTGACAAGCAAAAATTTGAGAAGTTACAGAATTACGAAGGTGGTTCTGTGAAATTTGGAAATAATGATGGAGCAAAGATAGTTGGCAAAGGATCAGTCAAGATCAGTGATGAAAAGATCAAATCAAAAGAAGTCTTGTTTGTGATTGGTCAGAAGCATAACTTGCTCAAGCGTAAGTCAAATCTGTGACAGAGGTCATGAAGTAATTTTTAAGAAGCGAGGGTTGTGAAGTGAGAAAAGCTAACGGTGGGAAGTTGATTGCTACTGGATCAAGGACTTCTGGAAACCTCGTATACTCTCTCTGAGACTTCAGAAGGAGCATGCTTGATTGGACAGGAAGATGAAAATTGGCTGTGGCACAAGAGGCTCGGTCATATCAGCTTTGACAATTTGGTAAAAATAAGCTCAAAAAGGGCAGTAAGAGATATACCCTCCATTGGCAAACCACTAAATAGTATTTGTGCTTCATGCCAAAAGGGGAAGCAAACTAGAGCCACATTTAAATCAAAGGAGTACTTTACCAGCAAACCTTTAGAACTAATACATACTGATTTATGTGGACCCATGAGAACACAAAGTATAAATGGTGACAAATACTTTATGTTGTGCATAGATGACTATTCCAGAATGACCTGGATATTCTTTTTGAAGCAGAAATCTGAAGCTTTTGAAATGTTCAAGACTTTCAAAAACCAAGTTGAGAATGAAACAGGAAAGAGGATCAAATGCTTAAGATCAGATAGAGGAGGAGAGTTCATCTCAGAGGAGTTTGCAGAATACTATCAAAAATATGGGATCAAAAGACAGTTTTCAGCAGCAAGGACACCTCAGCAGAATGGTGTTGTAGAAAGAAAGAACAAAACTATGCAGGAAATGGCACGGACGATGTTGACTGAGAGCAAAATTGTAGACAGATTTTGGAAAGAGGCAGTCCATACTACAGTTTATATCCAAAACAGGTGCATGTTGAGGACGCATGAAAGCAAAACCCCTTATGAGCTATGGTTCGGCAAGAAGGCAACAACAAAATACTTCAAAGTCTTTGGCAGCAAGTGTTACATCAAAAGAACTGAAGATAATCTTGGTAAGTTTGAAGATAGAGCTGATGAAGGTATTTTTGTTGGCTATTCATCAAAAAGCAAAGCTTACAAATGCTACAACAAAAGGCTAAAGAAAATTGTAGACAGTGTCGATGTTAAATTTGATGAAGATAGGAAACGAGCAGTCAGCTGTGAAGAAAACTACCCTATTTATGAAGAAGTTATTGAAGGAGATGAAGAAAAGGAAACAGAAGAGAATCAAAAAATTGACCCAGATGATTTAAGTATTGATTCAGAAGTAGAAGAAAACAATAAATTCAAAACAGGAAGCTGGCAGAAAAATCATCCCAGAGAGCAAATTATTGGGGACCCCACAGTTGGTGTTAAGACAAGAAGAAGAGTAGTAAGTAACTACTCCCTATTATCCAGCATTGAGCCCAAAAATATTGCTGAAGCAAGCACAGATGAAAGTTGGATGAAGGCAATAAACGAAGAACTAGATCAGATTGAGAAAAACAAAACCTGGGAGTTAGTACCAAGGCCTGCAAATAAAAACATAATCGGTACTAAATGGATTTTTCAAAACAAATTGAATGAAGACGGACAGGTTGTAAGGAATAAAGCAAGATTGGTCTGTAAAGGCTATGCTCAAGTTGAAGGTATTGATTTTGAGGAAACTTTTGCACCAGTGGCTAGACTCGAGGCAATCAGAATGTTTCTGGCTTTAGGAGTCCACAGGAATTTCAAAGTTTATCAGATGGACGTGAAATCAGCATTTCTGAATGGAAATCTTGAAGAAGAAGTTTATATTGAGCAGCCAGATGGTTTTCAACTCGGTGATAATCCCAACTTTGTTTGCAAGTTGAAGAAAGCTTTGTATGGCTTGAAACAGGCACCCAGAGCATGGTATGCAAGACTAGACAACTATCTCACTGAACAAGGGTTCAAGAAAGGTATGGTGGATAGTAACTTGTATGTCAAAATAGACAATGGCCATCTTATTGTCCTTGTTGTTTATGTAGATGATATAATTTTTGGCAGCAACAATGATGAGTCATGTAGAGACATAGCAAATAAAATGCAGAAAGAATTTGAAATGTCTATGATTGGTGAACTTTCATATTTCCTCGGACTGCAAGTTAACCAAAATGAAAAGGGCATTTTTATTTCTCAAGTTAAATATGTGAAAGAAATGCTGAAAAAGTTCACAATGGAGGATTGTAAACCTGTTAGCACTCCCATGACAACAGGTTGCAAGTTGAGCAAGGATGACAAATCTCCAGATGTAGATCAAACCATGTACAGATCTATGATTGGAAGCCTATTGTATTTGACAGCTACCAGACCAGATATCTTACAGGCAGTATGCATGGTAGCAAGATTTCAGGCTAGTCCCAAAGAGACTCATGTGACAGTTGTGAAGAGGATTTTTAGGTACCTCAAGGGTACTATGGAGTATGGGTTATGGTACCCAAAAGGTAAGGACTTCACTCTTATTGCATATTCGATGCAGATTGGGCAGGATGTATAGATGACGAAAGAGTACCAGTGGAGGTGCATTCTATCTTGGAGACAGGTTGGTAGCATGGCACAACAAGAAACAAGAATCAGTCTCTCTATCCACAGCAGAGGCAGAATACATTGCAGCAACAACATGTTGTACGCAGATTTTATGGATGAGACAAACCTTGAAAGATCTTGGTATTAACTTCAAAGAGCCAATTTCAGTTAAATGTGATAATACCAGTGCTATTAACATCTCAAAGAATCCGGTTATGCATTCTCGCACCAAACATATTGCAATCCGGTATCACTTTTTGAAGGATAAAGTTGCGAAAGGTGAGGTTAAATTGGATTTTGTTCCAACTACAGAGCAAGTAGCGGATATCTTCACTAAACCGTTGCCCAAGGAAGTTTTTGAATACCTTCGCGAGTAAGTTGGGAGTGGTCACACTACCCAAGAACTGACTAGCTATCGGGAACACATTCTCAGGGGGAGCATTTATATATTTGATTATCTGTTTGCTCATGTTTGTAATTTTTGCTAACTATAATATTGTGTGCCTGAGAATGTTGTGCATGGACTCAGGGGGAGTCTACAGCAGCCCTTTGGTATTATTGTCAAAGGGGGAGAAGAATTACAAGAAATTGCACATGTGTTGCCAACAATTCCAAAGGGGGAGATTGTTGAGCAAGGTGCAGAAATAGTATTGTCATTGTTGTCAACATAGATAGATAGATCAATTGATGATGCAGTGGACAGGAGTTCAGAGGTCAGTCAGAGCATGTACAGTGAATTTCCAAGAAGACAGAAGTGGCCCAGTTTCAAAAGATCAAAGAAAAAGGCAAGTAAGAAAATTGTCGCGATATCGCGATAAGAAAACTGTCGCGATATCGCGACATAACAGAGGAGAGAGAAAATGAAAATGTCGTGATTTCGACATATTGAAGAGAAGAAAAGAGAAAATGTCGCGATTTCGCGACATGTTGAAGGAGAGAGAAAAAGAAAAACTATCACGATTTCGTGACATGTTGGAGGAGAGAGAAAAATATGAAAAAATTGTCACGATTTCGCGACATGTTGAAGGAGAGAGAAAAGGAAAACGTATCACGATTTCGTGACATGTTGAGGAGAGAGAAATTTGAGAAAATGTCATGATTTCGTGACATATTGGAAACAAAAGAGCTTGCAAGGAAAAGTGTCACGATTTCGTGACATGTTGGAGAGAAGGAGTAAAGAAAAGTGTCACGATTTGTGACATTGAAGAAAGTAAAAAAGTGTCACGATTTGGAAAGTGTTGAAAGAAAGAGTGAAAGAAAAGTGTCACGATTTCACGACAATTTGCAAGAAATACTGTATGGATGAAAAAGTGTCACGATTTCGTGACATGTTTGAGAAGAAAGAGTAAGGAAGAAAAGTGTCACGATTTCGTGACATGTGATTTTACATGAGAAGAAAAGCGTAAGGAGGAAAAGTGTCACGATATCACGACATGTCGGTTTTGACAAAAGGAGAAGAGTGAGGAGAAAAGTGTCACGATATCGTGACATGTCATGTTTTGTGACCCGAAGAGGAGAAAGAGTGTATGGAGGCGAAAAGTGTCACGATATCATGACATGTCATGTTTTCGCTAGTGCAAGCCGAACAATGAAGCAAGGCAATGAAAGTGTCACGATTTCGTGACATGTTCCATTTTCGCGAGCGAAAGGCAGAGAAAGGCACAAGGCAGCGAAAGTGTCACGATTTCGTGACATGTTCCGTTTTCATGAGCGAAAGGCAGAGAAAGGCATAAGGCAAGAGAAGTGTCACGATTTCGTGGACATGTCATTTTTGGTGCATGTCGAGAAGAGTGCAAGGAAGCGAAAAGTGTCACGATTTCATGACATGTCATGTTTTCTGTGTGCATGCCGAGAAGAGTGCAAGGAAGCGAAAAGTGTCACGATTTCGTGACATGTCATGTTTTCTGTGGTGCATGCCGAGAAGAGTGCAAGGAAGCGAAAAAGTGTCATGATTTCGTGACATGTCATGTTTTCATGGTGCAAGCCAAGTAGAGTGTACGGAGGCAAAAAGTGTCACGATATCGTGACATGTGTTTTCATGCATGCAGGCCGAGAAGAAGACAAAAAGGTTGTCAGAGCGACGGTTCTACTGTCAGAGCTGTAAGAGAACAGAAAAGGCTATCAGAGTCGTAAATGAGCAGATAAGATGGTCAGAGTCATAAATGAGAAGATAAATCTGTCAGAATGGTGGATATACTGTCAGAGCATAGAAAATGTTGTCAGAGCCGTAAAGTGGGTAGATAAGGCTGTCAGAGCCGTAAGTAAGCATTTAAGGCTATCAAAAGCATAGTAAGTAGAGCCAAAAGAATGTTTCATGTATAGTAAGTTAGGGTTAGGGTTGAGCTCTGCACGAGGCATGAGTGTTGTGTATTGCCGAATAAAAGGAAAAAGGAGCTGTGAAAATAAATGGGATATAGTGCTAAAATATATAGAAGAGAGGGTTGTAAGAGAGAATAGCAGAGCTGAAAGAGAAAAATATAATAGAGTTGTAAGTATATGCAGTTCTTGTTAAAGGGCATTAGACCAGTGAGGGTCTTGTAGAAGAGAAGGCATTTTTATGTCATTGAAATAGTTCAGAACTGAAGTCCAAGTTGGTGCTTGGCATTAGGGGGTTGGTGCTCCTTTCTGTTGTTGTAGATAAATAAGGGGTTGGTGCTCCTTCCTGTGGGTGCTTGGAAAATTGTTTGTAAAGTTGGTGCTTTGCAAAGGCTGGATTTGGATGGGAGTCCAAGCGGTCTAATTTTTGAGGAGTAGCCAAAGCTGGTGAACCTCGTTAAATCGTGTGTTGTGGAATGCTCTCTTGTTTAATTGCTTTATCTATTTTTAAGTTCTCCCTACTTAAGTGTTAAAGAGTTGTAGATCTGAATTTAAATAGCTACACTGATTCACCCCCCCTCTCAGTTTCATTGTGAGAATATCATTTTGGTCCATGTATAATTGTAAACTAGGGTTTTTGAAAAGGCCCAAATCCTTTTTGAAAAGGTCAAAATTTTAATATATTTTTACACATTAGATATTTAGACTATTTTAGTGCAAAAAATTGTAGCATACCACGACTCATCCCTATTGTGATTTTTTTGGCATAATCTACTTAATGTATTTCGACATATTTCTAAAATAGATATTATCAATACACTAAAATAGTTAATAAAATAGTGTACGTTCAAGTATGCTTGTGTAATAATGCACTAATCAAATGAGAATAAGACTCTATGAGGTTTGAGAGAAATAACTTAAAGGAAATAGTGTAGTTTCTCCCTTCCTTTGATCGGCTAAGCTCTCCACCAAAGAAACAAAGAAGCTAAATCTAGGAACATATGTTGTAAGAACTACATGTCTTTACAACACTTGCAGGCCAATAACTAGAAAGTTTTAAAAAGCTTATCTGCCTTTGCATGATATCCAAAACCCATACAAAATATAGTAATAAATATTATTCTAGCCCAAAACATTCAAATGTCCATATCTCTATCATTCACAATAAATTATTCAAGTAAAACACTACAACCTCAACATAAAAGTAGTTACATCATAAAAATCAACACATAATACTTCCATATTGTTGGATTTTGTATTCCTTATACTACCATATAATATCATAGGTTATATCACAATATAACAAAATCCAATATAAAATAGCGACAATAATAAAGGTCAATGTAAATATAATAAGAGTAGAGTAACATGAGAAAATTAATATGTATATCAAGGCTTGTATAATAAAGAAAATAACATTCATTTATATACTAAAATATGAACATAAATAACCTAAATCATTCATTTACTATGCATGAATATCAACTTACACTATTAATTGTTCAAAATGTATACAAGCTTTATTGCTTCTCTTCCTGTTACAACTTTGAATAATCAATCCTTGATTCTTGAATGAATTGATTTCATATGGAGCATTGTCTCCATAATATAGAAATAGTGATTTGACTCTTCAATTACTTTACTATTGCTCTCCATATGCCAAGTCTCATGACTCTTGGTTTATCTATTTTCTACTTGCATAGTTGATGAACATTTGACTCTAGACACTTGCACACATGACTCTTGAACTTCTACGTGCAAACCTAATCTAAGACACTTGTGCATATATTTACATTATATATTTTCACTCTTACATACAAGACAGTTGTGCACATTTACTCAACCTACACTTGCACTCTAACTCACATGACAATTATGTGTTTCTTGAATATTTACACTTACATGACACTTGTGCATTTCCTGCACATTCACATTTACATAAAAGGGGAAGTATAACTCACACTCTAAACTATTGATTCAACCCTAAAATACTATTTATAAATGTACCATGAAGGTACCATAGGGATACATTATCATGTACCAAATAATGTAATATACCTCAACACACCTCTATATTACATTATTTAGTTATTGAAGACTTTAGTCTTCAATCTAGGTCTTCATACTTGTCTTCAATATTTAAGTAAACTTGCATTTTTCATGAACTTCTTCTTCTCTTGAATCTTCTTCATCATCTTAAACCTTGGTTTCAACCAATGCTTACATTTATAGGAAAACATTGGACTATGTTAGATCCAATTCCCTATATCATATCTTTTTGAACACTTAGGCAATTTATCATCAACTTCATCTTGAGATAGACATTCAATAATTTCTTGAGAAAAAAATTGAATCTAAGGCATATATTCCATTTTTATTGAACATATAGCTTTTGTTTTATTTTGATTCTTGATGATGCATTTGCTATGTTCATTTATATATTTGAGTTCAACTGATTTTCTATTTTTAACCAATTGAGTAACTGAAATAAGATTGGTTCATAGTCCTGGAATGTATAAAACATTCTCTATAAAAAAATCTAGAAAGCATGCTAGGTATTACTCTATCGGTTCCATGAACTAGATATCTCTTATCATCTACAATATTTAGAGAGATATTATCCTTGACTTCTAAAGACTCAAACCAATGTAAGTTACCAGTCATATGATGACTAGCTCTTGAGTCTATATACCAAATATATTTTTTTGTTTGAACCCTTTGATTAGACTCACATGATATTATCTTACATATTTGATAAGAGTTTTGAAGAACTCTTTTATGATGTTATCCATTGTATTCAAAAAATTGCCTTTGATATAAATTTTGTTTTTGAACTTTTCCTTTCATAAAATATGGTTTCACATTTTGATAATGTCTCCTATGTTGAAAATTTCCTCTTTGTCATTTATCCATATTATGTCTCTAATTTGAAATCCTTATATCTCGTAAGTTCAGAAGTAAATTTGTAATTTACAATTTTTTCTAATTCTTTGAAGTACAATCTTTATAACTCCCAAATTAAAAAATAACTTAAATATAAATTTTGCAAATTTTTATTATTCTAAACCTTTTATGTTGAAAATATTTTGACTCCCTAATTTAATTTTAAAAATTTTAAACTTTAAAAAACTTAAACTCAAATTTTAAAGTTTTTCAATTTGTCTAAAAAACTTTAAAATACTTCAAAAAACTTAAAACTTTAAAAATATTTCAATAAAACAAAGTATCTCCTTATATATTCTAATTAATTTTTGAATAAAGTGAAACAAATTAAATGACCTAAATTAAATAACCTTACATCTCCAACTTTAGCAATTAAGAATAAATTTTTTCAAAACCTAAAGTAATGAAGATACACGCGACATTGGCTATGAAATCATACCTTAATGTAACACCTTGTAATGCCTCCTTTTGCATGCACTTCAAACATTTTGAATGTTGAATGTTTTCTTACTTCTCCAAATGATTCCTTCTCCGTATGATTACACCTTGAGTGCTTCACTGGTTTATTGATGCTTCAGATTCTTTATGTCTTAGCTAGAGTCTAGAGATAGCTTTGCTTGGTTTTTCTTCTATCTAGTTTGATCTTAGGAAAAATTATTTCTCCTGAATATTGGAAATAACAAATGGTTTCTCACCTTTGGGTCACCTTGCTCCACTAGTTTCTGTCCATTGGCTTCACCAATCTATAGCTTGCTAGACTATGAAACCTCTTTCTTTGTTAACCTATGAATTATAGTGTCTTTTGTAGTTATGCACTATTTCAAATATTTTTCTAATGTTTTCTACTTATGCTAGCATTTATTAATGGTTAAAACTATATTATTTTGAGCTTACAATTATCTTCTTTCAATAGAGTCCACTGTTTGGATGCACATATTGTTGTTTATATTGATTATCCTACTGTTGTTCATTCAGATACCTTCATATATAGGATTTATGGGTTATCATTAATGTATCTCTATTTATCTATCCAAATGGATAACCTTCAATTCACTAGCTCTATGAATCTTCATACATTGCCTCGATAGCTTTCCTTACTTAGCTTGATGTCTTTCTCTTTACTTTTTGTTGGCTGAAATGGCCTTTGCTTTCTAATGTCTTAATATTCTATGATTTGGATAAAATAACTTATCTTCTCTTTACATTGCCACTCTTTGTTATATCACTTAGTTGTATATCTTCTTGTTGTTGTTATCTTCTAAGGGATTCTCAACCCTTTATTTCTTATCTATATGGACATTCTTAGGTCTCTCTTAGATCTCTTTTTTTTCTTCCATATGAATATCTTGTATCTTTCTTGATCTATATGAGCCTCTTGGCCCTCTCTTTCTCCTATATGGAAATATTTATCCTCTCTTTATTTTATATGGGCTTCTATACAAACATTTTAGGTATCTATCCTATCTTTTTTACTATAGATGTCATTTACATTGAAGAAATTGCTTCAAAAATGATCCATGACCAAGACTAAAATGATATGTAGATATATTCAGTCAGCCTAGTTCTTCAATGTATCCTAGGAAGATACTTCCTCTTTTTCTATGTACACTTTTGAATATTTTCAAATATGTCAAGGTCAATGTGACCTAATTATTTTCTCTTTCTCTATTTCTTGCTCTGCTTTCTAATTATTCTCTAATCTTAGGAAGATTTGAATGCTTCTCAATCTACTAATAATTTTATTCTCTATTGCTATTCTAAAGTCTTTAATGTCTTAGGTCACACCTAAGAACTCAATATGATTCTCCTCCTTACTAGAGAACCCAATATCAATGTTAGGGTAGCATTGAATGTCCCTAAATGATAAACTATCTTTTGATTTGATTCTACCTCAATATTCAAATCTGTAAATACTTAAATTTTTTAGACTTCAATGTCAAGGGTTGGATTTATCCCTAAATGATCAACTATCTTCTAAGTTGATTGTCTTAAATATTTAATCTGCAAAAACTTTAAATTTTGAAAGTCAATATTAAGGGTTGGATTTATCCCTAAATGATCAACTAATATTGAGTTGGTACACCTTCAAACTAGCTAAGTGCTAGTCTTCATTGGTTTTCCTTCAACCATGTAAATACCCTATCCTCTCTACTCAATAAGACCTTTAAAAATAGAGTCTGAGTCTCACTACCTTCAAAGTGGATAGACTCTTAATCAACTTTATCAAATGGATAAAGCTAATTAATGGTGGCTAATTTTAATGAAATCTATCAATATACCATTGTTAGATTTTGTAAGCCTTATACTACTATAGAATATCATAGGCTATATCACAATATCATAATATCCAATGTAAAATAGCTACAATAATAAATGTCAATGTAAAGATAATAAGAGTAGAGTAATATGAACAAATTTATATGTATATCAAGGCTTATGTAATAAAGAAAATAACATTCATTTATATACTAAAATATGAATGTAAATAGTGTGAATAATTCATGTACTATGCATGAAGAAAAACTTACAATATTAATTTCTCAAATTGTATACAAGCTTTAATGCTTCTCTTCTTATTACAACTATGAACAATCAATCCTTGATTCTTCAATGAATTGCTTTCCTATGGAGCATTGTCTCCATAATATAGCAATGGTAATGTGATTATTCAAGTAATTGACTATTGCTCTCCATATGATAAGTCTCATGACTATTGTCTTATCTATTTACCACTTGAATACTAGATAAACACTTGAATCTAGACACTTGCACACATGACTGTTGCACTTCTACATGCACATATAATCTAAGACACGTGTGCACATATTTACATTACATATGTTAACTCTTACATACAATATACTTGTGTAAATTTACTCAACTTACACTTGCACTCTAACTCACATGACAATGTGCATTTCCTACACATTCAAACTTACATAAAAGAGAAAATATAATTCACACTCTAAACTATTGACTCAACCCTAATCTACTATTTACAAATGTACCATGGGGGTACATTAGCATGTACCAAATAATGTAATATACCTCAATATAAATTTCCATCTTGAAATAACTTTTTAAAAATATCATATATTACCCCTAATATTAAATCTTCCCCTTTCCACTAGCTGAATTACATTTGGATTAATAGTAGTTAGGGAACCCATATTTTGTCATATTCATGAAGATACCCCTAGTTTGCTAACCGATTTGCTATCCCATTTACTTCTCTTAATACATGGGCTACTTTAAAGTTTTACAATGAGTTTATAATCTCAAAGTATCTACTATTGAACTTAACACTTGTCAACTCACCATAGCCCACTTATTAAGAAAATTGATAAGTAAATCTCCCTCCACTATCAAATTTCTCACTCCTAGTTGCCTTGCCAATTTATCTCCATCTAATGCCACTCTAGCTTCTACTTTATGACTTTTCATAGTGCCTAAATACTCATTAACAACTCCAATTAGGATTCCCTTACTATCTCTTATCACTGCTCCACCCCTAGCCTTACCAGGATTCCCTTCAGATGTCCCATAAAAATTGAGCTTTATCCATCCCTATTTGAGTGCCTAAAATTTTATACTTCTTCTTGGATCTAATTTGGGATTATTATCCATACATAATAGGATTAGATCACATTTTTCATTCATCCTTACTTCCTTTACTAATTTTGGTTTTACTTTTACACTCAACGCTTTCATATTTTCCACTACAATAGCTCGTATTATGTAATTGTTTTTATGTAGCTCTCTTTTCTCCCTTAAATATTCTTTTATTTTCCTCCAAATAGAATCCCAAGCATAATGAAAAGGAATCAGGTCCCTTATCTGATTCAATCTAGTACTCTTAAAGGGATTTTTCCATTGCTCAATCCACCTAACCATATTGTTTGGGATTACCAATTTAGTATCCATATCCTTTATTAATGCTTGAAGCATCTTGATGGAGTAGTTACACTCTAACATTATGTATTTCACTGTCTCTTCTTATGCTTCACCAAGGTAACACTTGTTTGTAAATTGAAAACCTCTCTTATGCAAGTTATCTATTATAAAGACCTTATTTTGTATAGCCATCCATATAAACATTGCTATCTTAGGTGTATATATCCTTCTCCATAGTATCCCTTATTGAAATCCATCCTCCTAATCTATTTTTAGTAATTCATAGATTGATTTCACACTAAAGGAGCCTTCTTGAGTTGCTCCCCATACTATGTTGTCCTCACCCATATTAACACCTACATGGTAGGCCTTTATTTTTATTTTGAGCTTACTTAATGCTTCCACATTATGGTTATTGCTCATAAGTTCCTTCCACCTTACCTATCCATCTTCTTGGTCCAATTAATCACTAAATAAACTCCCATAACTAATTTGTTATAGATATTATTGGACTTTGACTATCTCCTCATCCTTACTTAGAGGGTGGTTTTCCAACCATGTGTCCTCCCAAAAGTGGACCAACCTTCCATTACCAATTTTCCATTGTACACCTTTCCATATCACCTCTCTTCCCTTTATCATATGGTTCTATTTAGAATATCCATTATAGGGATCTAGTGTGGGTGTGAATCTTATTCCTTATTGGCTATCTAAGTACCTATTCTTTAGTATTCTATCCCATTATGATTGACCTTCCTTAACTATCCACCATGATATTTTTGTAGGTAAGACTTTATTTATATCTCTTATTCTCCTTAATCCCATCCCTCCTTTTAATTTTATCTTGCATATTTTATCCCATACAACAAGGAAGATTTTGCTCTTCTCCTTCGATATTAACTATATTTTTTTTAATTCTTTCTACAATGTTTGCAACTTTATCGAGAATATTAAATAGGATATATAATTGTATGGATTGAAGAGTGTTATTTAGGAACAATAATTTACCTTCTTGACTTAAAATTTTTCTTTCTAGTCTACTAAATTGAGTTGAAACTTATCTATCATTGTGTCCCAAACTTGAAATTTGCATAAACCAATAAACATAGACATTCCTAAATATATATATGGAAGGGTTGAGATATTACATTTATGTAATTCTATTATTTTTATTTTACAATTCTCTTAAGTGTTAATGAATAACACTTTACTCTTATTTATTTTAATCATCTAATGGGATTGCGTAACATATAGATTTAGAATCCTCCTAAAATGTCTAGCTTCTATCATCAAAGGTTTTCCAAGTAGAATTGTATCATCCAAAAAATATTGGTGAGTGATACCCCTTATGGATATGGAGGGTTTTAGCCCAATTAATCCTCCTAAATTATTTTCTATAGATATACATCTACCTAGAGCTTCTACCATAATAATAAATAGGTAAGGTGATAGAGGTTCTTCTAATACCCCCAAAGAACCCTATCGAATAATTATTTAGAATGATTGAGAATATTGACCCTCCATAACATATACCCACCCATATTATTCATCTTCTACTAAATCCAAACTTAGAAATAAATTTGTCTAGGCTTTGTTCATATCTAGCTTGAGTGTCATTCCTTCTCTCTTACTAGTTTCCACTAAGTGTAAAGTTTCATGAAGTATAATGAATCCATCCAAAATCTACCTTACCTTCATAAAACCACCTTGTTGTTTTGCAATTATATATAGAAAGACATATTTCAACCTTAATGCTATTACTTTAGATATAATATTATAAAATGCATTACATAGTTTAATTGGTTAGAAGTCCTTAAAACCTTTCACTCCCTTTTTCGTAGGAATTAAAGCTAAACATGTGTTGGTATATTCTCTTAGAATTTTTTCTAAATGGTGATATCCATAGACTACTGCTATTACATCCTCCTTCACTATATTCAAAAAATCCTAGAAAAATACTACTTAGAATCCATTTGGGCTTGGAGCTTCTTCTTTCCCCAAGAAGAGAACAACCTTCTTCACCTCCTCTTCACAAACATTTTTCTCAAGCCCTACATTCATATATCTTCTCATTAACATTTGGATATGTTAAAGTATATCTTCCATAGCTTCCTAGTCATCTTCCCTATACTTTGCTAGTAATGAACTAAAGTAGTCAATTACCCCTTGCTGATCTACTCTTCATCTTTGACTACTTATTGATTATCTTGAAGTATTTTAGAGATCCTACTAGAACATTTATATTTTATGGTTGAGACACAATTTTTTTTATTTCTATCTCCTTTCATAAACCACTTATCCCTAGACTTTTATCCCTAATAAGTTTCCTCTCAATCCATTAACCTATGCAATTCTAACTAGATATATCTCTCTCATGTAGAGGACCTAGTCCATCTGATTTCTACTTACTTCCTCCTAAAAAAATCTTAGTTACTACCTTAGGAGTTTCTTTTATCTAAATATATTTTTAAATACTATCTTGTTCTTCACCGCTCCCTTCACATATTTGAGTTTCCTAGCCAATATATACATCTTAGATCCTTGGATTAGATGCCTCCACCATGTCTCCATTTCTTCATAAATTTTTGGGTGTTTAAGCCACATATATTCAAATTTGAATGGGATTCTATTCTTCTTTACTTCCCAATTGCACAAAAAAATGAGAGGATTATGGTCTGATCCTATCCTTGGCATTGGTACTAATGAGTGCTCATATTTTTCCTCAAACCACTCCATAGATAACAACACTCTATCTAATCTCACTTGGATCAAATTATATCCTAATATCCTATTTGTCCAAGTATAAGTATTGCCACTTAATTCCACATCAAAAAGACCTAAATTTGAAATAAATTTGCTAAAATCCTCCATGCTCTCCAAGAATCCCAAAGAACCCCCTTTATTTTCTCCTAGAATTAAAGTGGTGTTGAAATCACTTGCCACTAAGCATATTATTCATTTAACCTACTGCCCCCTCATATCCATATCCCTCCATAGATTCTTTCTCAATTTACACACATTTTAAGCATAAATTTTAGTGATAGGAAAGGCATTTGAGGATTTAGAAGATAAAAAATTGTCAACAGGTGCTCATTTTTGGAAATGACTTCTCCCTCATAGAAATTAGAATTATTCCTAAGTCCTCCTAGCTTCTCCCTAGAAACTACTATCCTTCTTCCATATACTTTCCTTGATATTATCCCTATTTTACAATAAAACTATATTTAGTTGGTGATTCTTAATCATGGATCTTGCCAACCTATGTTTGTTAGGGGCATTCATTCCTCTAACATTCCATGAAATGGTCCTCATTTACTATTTAATATGGTGGGATTTTTCCCACTCAATACTGAGAATGTTTGTGATCCCATGTTGATATCCTTATTCATTTTATTTTTGTGCTTTTACTTTGAAGATAGCCTTCGCACCTACTTTACCCCCTTTGCTCTCACATCTGGGGTCTTTTTTACATTTCTTGTTAATAATAGATTTTATGCCTCTTATTTTCCTAAATTTTCTTCTGTTACTAACACTTTCTTCAGTAAATAGGGAACCCATTACAATTTATTTTCATCCTAATCCACTATTTCCCCCATCACTTCTTTTTCATTTTCTTTTATTTTTTCCTTTCTTTAAAATATTTTGTTTTGGCAATGAAGATTTTTCACTTTGTATATTTTGTATATTTTTTTTAACTCCCCCAAAGCTTGGATTTTTCTCTAGAATTTATCTCTTCTTAGTCTGCACAACATTTTTTTTTGTTTCCACAAACTACCTATAATCTCTAGTATTGCCAACTTTCTTGGAATTTTTCCCTAGATTTGACTCTTTCCCAACTATGTCTTCTTGATTATAAAGCAATTTATCATTGCTTTTTGAGTTTTAATTATTTTTTCATATTTTCCCTTCTTTCCTACTTTCATTACTACGATGGCTCTCTTTGTATATTTTTCTTTGTAATTTAGGGTAATCCTTTGCCAGAAGATCCATTTTAGCACATAACCTATAACTATAGGGTCCATTCTCATAAATAATATTTTAAATCCATAAACCTCACTTGGAAACCAAATTTATATTATCTAGGATCTTATTTCATTATTCAACCATTACATACATTCTAGTAAACAATACCCTCTTTCTTTCCCTAGTGACATAATCAATGAAAAAATCAACCAAAGAAATTATCTATTGATTCAAATATTTCTTCCTCCTAGAATTCTAAAGGTAAACTAGGGTGCCTTACCCAAATGGAGACACATATATCTTTATAGTATATGGATTAAAACCTAATGCTCATTTCTTAAGGATAATATTAGATCTTCTCATGAACCATGAGCTTCCTAAAGGGACATTAAGGTAGTCTTCTTCATTGTTTAAGGAAGATAAGAAGAATCCTTTTAGGAGGAAGGAAACTTCTAGATGCCCTTTAATAGCCCACTTCCAAATTTGATCACCATTTGGTTTGGACCCTATAAATTTACCTATCAAGGTATTATTTAGTCTATGATGTGCTCTCTCAAAGACTTTATCTAGTATATTAAAAAAAAATCCATCCTCTTTTGTTCCAATGGAGATCAAAATTCTTTTTATTTTTATTCTTGTACACTATTTTCTTCTACTTCATCTGCAAGTACTAACTACTATTGTATTTTTCTTCTACATTCACAGGGCTACTACTATCATCCACTGGCTTATAAGACTTTCTATTTAAAACTTGTCATAAAATTTCCTTAGATCTATTGAACCATGTTGATCTACTACCAACTCTTCTTATTTATCTTATTTTCCTTCCTTATGTCTTCTACTGCTTGAAATAATACTATTAAGTGGTCCCTTCTCATTCTCATTTCAAATTGAATCTTCATGCTTACTGTTGGATCCTTTATTTCTAATTAGGCTGACTACATATCCTACTACATTACTCTATAAATCAAGCCAACCATTTCCCTATGAGTTCACCTTCTACCACTCCTTCCCCACTTTTTTTTACTCCTTACCTACCTCATTTATCCTCTATTGCATGGAAGGTAAGCTCTTCTTCCATTTGAATCTCTCTTTAAATCATTCAAAACTATTAGAGGGTTCAACATCAATCTCAAAATATTTTTCTTTGAGGGGATTCACACCTCTATGAAGTTGGATAACTAGATGGAGTGCTAAATCCTTTTGAATGTTGTAATTTACAAGCATACATACATTATTTATATACTTTCATATAACTAAAAATATCTACTAATATGGAAAAATACCATCCTTCACATGGATTTTGGCCTTCACATTGTCAATGGAGTCAGTATTCTCCACTTTCAAAGTGATGTTCTTTCTCAAAAAATACTTGCATGGTCACCACCTTCCAAATAGTTGGATATGGAAACAAAAATTTAATCACATCATCACATCTACCAATCCTTACATATATTTGAGATAATGCCCCATAATGTGCAAAATTTATTGTATCAAAATAAAAAAGATACTTCATAGTATATTCTCCCAACTCTATGATAGTAAGCACTCTATAGGCACCTAGTAAACAACCCCACACAATATAATTAAGTTTTATGGGTATATATTTTACAAACTCTGTAACCTTCTCTAATAGCCCAACTCTTCCAATCTCCCATAGATTATTGTTTTGAATAAAATCTAAGAAATCTTTCTTACTTTAGGTTATATTTATAATTTTCCCAAAATTTTCATCTATCTTGCTTATGCCATTAAAATATACTATGATCATGAATAATATTTCTTGGTATTTACTTTTTATAAAGGCTTAAATCCTACTCTATAATTCTAATATACTTGATAGAATTGTAGGTCCATAGACATTGATAAGGCTGTGACAAATATTTTCAAAGTAGCATGTAACTAATGAGGCCATCCAATGCCTATTTTTATGAATGGTTGCATAGGAGTTTCTAATGAGATTCCAACATGTTATACTTACCCCTTCCAGTCCTTAAGAATCCATAACATCCCATTCATATACTTCTCATTCTACTTTCATATTTTTGGAAACTTCTTCATTTGATATTTTAGTTCCTAGATACAAAGAATATCAAGCTTATTACTTAAATATAGGTCCTTGATACACATTTTATTTGAGGGGTATTAATACCACATATATTGCATGATATGGTAATCATGTCCCATTAGGTGTTAATAGCCCCGCTTGCCAATTAAAAATATCAAATTATTGTGGTAAATATAAGTTCAACCAACTTAGATTGTGTTCCTTTCTCTATGTTTGCTTTGATTCCTTGGCTTTTGCTTGATAATTTAAGGATTTTCCTCTTTTTTCTTACTTATATTAGAAATAGGTCTTATTATTATATTAGGTTTTGGAAATTTTTTGATTAAATAGAAGGATATTTTGGGTGATAAATTATGTTTCTCCCAAATTCTCTATTATAATAAATGGTAGTTCAGTTGGATTTTTTAAAAGTGAAATAGGAATAAGGAAAGTGGACCTTATATATCCACACTTATTCATTAGAATGGTGGAGGCATTGGGAAAATATATAAAAGTAGCTCACAATTTAAGAGATATTATAGTCCTTGGACTAAGCTTGACCATAGGGGTAATATCCATCAACAATTTGTGGATGACACAATTCTACTATGGGTAGAAAATATGAAGGAAGTGAAAGGAAAAAAGAGAATTTTAGAATTATATTAGTAGGCATCATAGCAAAATATAGACCTAGAGAATAGTAAGATATATTTTATAACCACACTAGAGAAATAACAAAGGAAAATATCTAGAGTTTTAGCATGGAAAATAGAATCTCTTCCAATATTCTATTTAGAGATGCCATTATTCTTAGGAATAGGAAAAAATATTATATGGGATCCATTAGTGGATAAACTTAAAAACAAATTGGTGAGTTGAAAAGGTTCTCTCCTAATCCAGGTGGGGAAATTGCAACTATTGAAGAACACACTATAATCTATTTCCAATGTATTTGCTATAAATGTTCAACATTCCAAGAAAAATATTGAATATACAGGAAATAATTCAAAATATATTCTTATGGTTAAGAATATAAGTGAAAAATACAATTCTATTAGTATCATGGAGAAAGGTATGTAGGCCAAGACTACAAGGAGGGCTAGGATTAAGAAGTATAAAGATTATGAACAAAGTACTAGCAATAAAACTAGGATGGAGAATAATGTAGGAGAGTGAGGCATTGCGGGTGAAGATATTAAAGAGTAAATATATGGAAAATAATGAAAGAGAGAGAATCCTAACAATTGAAGATCCCAACAAGGACTAAATAATCTAGAATCAATTAGTACGAGACAGTGAGGTCCTATGGAGAGGAACAAAATAGAAAATTGGAAAAGCTGATAAAGTGTATATTTGAAAGGATGCATAGATAAATAATGTTCCATTAGTTAAGGATAACAAAATGATAATAGTTAGAGATGAAGTAGAAATTAAATATGAAAGAAGGATATAAAAATTGATAGAGAGGAAAGAAGAAATCATTGTTTGGAAGAATTTAGAGGGTAATTCTCTAAATGAAGAAGTGTACAAGATGCTCAATCTTAAACTAAGATCATACTTATTGATTAATATAAAAAATGAAGATACCATAATATGGGGAAATAGTAAAGAGGGTGAATTCAATGTTAGATCAGCCTATGAAGTATGGATGGTAAAACTAGAAGATGGATTCCCATGGAAAAAATATGGAATAAAGGGACAATACCAAAAATGATAATATTTTTGTGGTTGGTAGTCCAAAATAGAATACTAATGATGGATAACCTTAGAAATAGAGGATTCCAAATAATTAATAAATGTCCACTATGTGAGGAAAGAATAAGTAAATCACATCTTCTTGCAATGCAAGTACTCAATGGAAGTTTTCTTAAGGATAATGCAAGAATTATGTATTTTTTAGATGATGCTAAATAACATGTTGCACTAGATCCAAAATTAGGAGCGACCATTCAAAGTTAAGAAACTAAATACCATATGGGATTTAATACCATTCCACTTTGATGATGGAATATGACTAGAAAGGAATAGAAGATTTTTTAGGAATGAAAGAATATCAATATACAAAAATATACAAGGTATTAATGGTAGCATTAGTGACAATATCTCTATCATGAAAATAGAAAGTAGTAGAGAGAATAAAGAAGAAGAAAATATAGCAAGGAAATGGTGGACATGTACAGGATAGGGAAGAAATTCACTGCAAGAGATAAGTAGAAAAGAAGTAAGATGGAAAAACCAAAGGAGACATGGATGAAATTGAAATTTTTATGGTGAATCAAACATAAACATAGGGAAAGTAGGAGGGTATGTCATTAGGAATGCAAATATATTTCTAATGGGAGCATATGTTGGGTTCTCTGGGATACTGACCAATCATGTAGTATAAGCTAGAGCAATACACGAAGGAATCAAGTTGGAAAAAGATATGAAAATAAAGAAGTTGGTAGTGGAAGGAGATTCATTGAATATAATCATTAGTATTAAAGAAATAAACTATGTTGGCAAGTAAGTGAAATTATCCAAGAGGTTGAAAAATGATTGGACAATTAGAGAAGGTCAAAATAATTTATGCATATAGAGAAGGAAATAAATTAGCTAATTGGTTTGTAAATTAGGGAACACTAAGAGAAGAGGATAAGAGGTGGATCCCACCAGATCCTCTTCCATGAGATTTTATAAATTTGGAGGAAAAAGAGAAAGACTAAAGATATAATGGAAGGGGCAGATAAGGACTGCATAAACATTAAAGGAATTAGAAATCTAGAGTTTCACAACATGTAATCTTTAGATATAGAAAATTTTTATGGTTAACATATGGATGTATGCGATTGAATCTAGTAATGATAATTCTATTTAAGCTTAATTTTCATCTAAATATTATAATTTATATATTGTTTTAAGTTATTAAGTAATTTTATTAGCCTGTAAAAGGGAGTGGACCGTTCCAAATTAATATTTTTTTATTGGTAAGACGGGTTTTGAAAGGATCCTGTAATCTTTTACAATGAGGAAAAAAGAAACAACCTCTCAAAAATAGGGAGATGATCTTCAAAGAACACACCTAGAGACGATCTCCTCAAAACCATCTCTAGACAAGAATAGAAACGAAAAGTGGATTTCTTAACACACCAAGAAACACCCCCACACAAATTGAAATAGGAATTCCCATCGAAGGAAAACCTCACAACCACAGAGAAAAGTTTTCTCATACATCAAAATTTGGAAAATGTTTTCCCACCTAGGAGAAAATCAAAGTCTCATACACTAAAATTTTAAAAAGGTTTTCTTGTCTAGGAGAAAACCGATTAGTATCGTCCACTAAAATTTTAAAAATATTTTCCTACCCAAGAGAAAACTAAACAATATCAAAAGGACCAAAGAGCAGAGAGTTGACACTCCATAGGTCTACCTTCCAAAACTTAGAAAGACCATCACTAAGCAGATCAAAATAAGCAAAAAGATAGGATTTAAAAGATAACCCACATTGGATCTTTTGAAGACCTAAAAATGAAATATCCCTTGAAAGAATCCATAGAACATAATGTATTCCTATAGATAAGGTTATGTACAACTAGATATAGAAAACCCTGGCCAAGAAATAATGCCCCCGATCCGTGAAGCATATCATACACGACATTAGATTTTAGGAAGTCCTCCACTATAACAAACAATTAGCACATGATCTCCCCTCAAGACCAAAAAAAATTGAAGGTAGGTCCATAAAAAAACACCAGTAGATTTGCAAGAAGCCCAATCCTACCATGGAATAAGAAGAAACTAGTAGAACCCTTCTACAACATGATAGAGCATAGGGTCCTCCCTCCAAGACCATAATAATGAAGAGAAGGGAACCATTAGGAAACTCTTGAACCAAAATCGTGAAATAGATCATATATGATATTAAATTTTAGGAATCCCTCCACTACAATAAACAATCAGTACATGATCTCTCCTCAAGATAAAAACAAATTATAGGTAGATCCATAAAAATAAACACCAATAGATCTTCAAGAAGCCCAACCCAACCACATAATAAGAAGAATTTAGTAGAACCCTTCTACAACATGATAGATCACAAGGTCCTCCATTTAAGACTAGAATAATGAAGACAACAGAACTATCAGGAAACGCCTAAACCATAATTGTCACTAAAATCTTGAACCAGAGTCAATTGTTAGATCCTATCATATATGGACAATAAAACCATGGTCTCCATCCAAAGACCAAAGATAAACATAGAGAAAGACCCTCTAGGCAACAATAGAATGGGAGAACAGAAGTGATGAGCACCAGAAATGCTCATATTTTGTACATATTTCTTTGATCAATATGTGGTTGTATAATAAGGATTGCGTACTTTTATGAATGATTATATAGATATTTGATATAATTATGCATGTTATCTAATTTGTGTGCTTTTAGTATGTTTTGTGGAATTGCAATTGATTTAGTTAGATTTGGAACGGTCGAGGTCTTTTGATGGACCTGGCACTTTATTTCATCGGGGGTCAATGTAGAGAACATAGGCGCCTCCCTGCAACCAAAATGTGCCAAGGGAACAAGTGCCTCCCTGCAGTCGAAAGGTGCCAAACCAAATACAAGTGCCTCCCTGCAGTCCGAAGGTGCCAACTGAATGTGAGCGCCTCCCTACAGTCGAAAGGTGCCAACTGAATGCGAGTGCCTCCCTGCAACTGGAATGTGCCAACCAAAGATAAGTGCCTCCCCACAATTGAAAGGCGTTAATAGAAGGCAAGCACCTCCCCACAGTAGGAAGGTGCTAATAGAAGGCAAGCGCATCCCCATAGCCAGAAGGTGATAATAGAAGGCAAGAACCTCCCCATATCCAAAAGGTGCTAATAGAAGGCAAGCACCTCCCTACAACTAGAAGGCGCTGCGATAACAAGGTACCTTACTCATAAGGAAGGCACCATTGATTCTTTTCCCGTTGACCAGATTTGAACAACATGGACGACAGTGGCTGGTGTAGTTCTAGCTCTGCATCATGCAGAGTTAAATTGGAGATAGCACCAACGTATCAAAACGTCTTACTGATGCCAGGAAAAGCACGAATCGAAACAAACATGCTGCCATAAAAATAGAATGCCAGACATCGATTGCATTCGCCAGACTATTCTAATTTAGTCTAGGAAGAATCGACTATTGTAACCACTTCTGTAATAGAAGTTTTGTGGGTGTGTTATATAAACACACACAGATCGTTCTGAGAGATATATAGAAATAATTAATAAAGATCCATTTAGAGTTACAAAAGATAGATTGTAATACATTGATAAATATATTACAGTTCCAGAAGTTCTAAAGTGCGTGTTCGATCGGGAAGAAGCTGCTGGAGCCTGGGCCCACTCCAAGCCAGTATTTCTTCCCCATTTCATTTTTGTTTATTTATTTTAATTAGTTTATTGCTTTCATAAGAATGTTCATTAGTTTGCTAGTTCCAGTATTTGCGATAGGTTTATTTTTAGGAATGTGTACATGATTTATTTCTGTAGATTTAATTCTATTCTTCTTACGTAATTTATTAAGGAGTGCAAGAATGATTGAAAACCATTTCAAGAACACCCCCCAAACATAGGATTAGCAGATTCACCTCCAGTGGTATTGTAGTAACCTAATTCTGACTCTTCGCAAGTTTACGAAGCTCCCTAGGTTGATAATTAAATGCACGGGCATGTGACAAAAATAGGAAACCATTCATGTTGTTTGACCCGCAACATTTTAGCACCTTTCCGACATTGTCGGTGCTCTTCTTCGAATGAATGTGCCTTTCGGTGCTATGAGGTGCCTCTAATTGGTGGGAGGCACTTTTGCCTACATGCGTCTTCCCAATGTGGGAGGCGCCTCCTTCTGGTTCGCACCTTCCCGATGTTGGAAGGCATTCGTCTTGATGAATGTGCCTTCCTGATGTTGGAAGGCGTATTCAGCTAGATGAATGCGCCTTCTTGATGTTGGAAGGCATCTCAACTGGATGAATGCGCCTTCCTGATGTTGGAAGGCATCTCAACTGGATGCTTTGCAGAGGACAGATATTATACAGAAGCAGAGAAAGAAGTGGCATGATAACCACATCAAGCTGAAGAAGTTCTAGGTAGGGGAATGGGTACTGTTGTACGATTCCCGGTTCCAGGAAAGGAAGGGCAAACTTATGCAGAGGTGGATGGGGTCGTATGAGGTGGCAGAGCTCATTAGGAACGAGGTGGTGCACGTTAAGACAATTGACGATAGCAACACCATGTTCACAGTCAATGGCCACCGACTACGCCCCTATAATATGTCTAAAACATTACAGGTGGAATCCAGAGTAGGCATGGGGGAGACCCCATCTTGCTAGATCTGGACCGAACTCTCACAGGTGAAATGGTGGGCATGAAAGTGCTCACCCAAAATTTTTTAGTTAATATAGTTTTTTTTTGTAATGTGTGTTTTTGCAGGGACGACACCCGCATGCAAGCTGCAGGCATCCTAATCTAGGGCCTAATAGGCACGGAACGCATCTAACTGCCTTTATTTTCCTTTATTTTTTGGTTTCTTTTTGCAGGTGGAGGACCTGACAAAGATGAGGGATAGGTATCTAGAAAACCAGGCCTAATTCGGCTCAGCATTCTGACACCAGCTCGTAGGTAGAATTTGGGCAGTGTGAAAAATTGGGAAGGCTTGATCACCCTTTTACTAGTCAAATCGCCATCCAGAAGAAGGTGCCTTACTGCATCCAGAAGGTGCCAAGTCTAGAAGAAGACACCAAGACCAGAAGAAGGTGCCTTACTACATCCAAAAGGCACCAAGTACAGAAGAAGGCACCTTACTGCATCTAGAAGAATGCGCCAAGTCCAAGAAGGTGCCTTACTACACCCGAAAGGTTCCCATCCAGAAGAAGGCACCTTACTACATCCGAAAGGTGCCAAATCGGAATACCGTGCCTTCCATCCATTCAAAAGTTCCAAAAATAAAAAATAAATAAATATATATATATACATATGTAGGCGCCTTCCGTGGTAGGAAGGCACCAAGACGTAAAAAAAAATAAAAAAATAAAAAATAAAAAAAGAGCCAGCCGAATACACCTTCCAACATCAAGAAGGCATAGTCATCCAGCCGAGATGCCTTCCAACATCAGGAAGGCGCATTCATCCAGCCGAGATGCCTTCCAACATTAGGAAGGCACATTCATCCAGCCGAATACGCCTTCCAACATCAGGAAGGCACATTCATCAAGATGAATGCCTTCCAACATCGAGAAGGCACGAACCAGAAGGAGGCACCTCCCACATTGGGAAGACGCATGCAGGAAAAAGTGCCTCCCACCAATCAGAGGCACCTCGTAGCACCGAAAGGTGCATTCATTCAAAGAAGAGCACCGACAACATCGAAAAGGTGCTACAAGGACACCATCCACATGGGAAAGGTACCAAAGAATGCCTCCCGTGTGCAACATTTACATCTACCGGATGCCTTGAGCGAAACGAAGCATCACACAAATGAGCGGCATCAAAGGACCATACCCCTCCCTCATGTCACAAGTCAACAAATCAGCGGCTACCACGACGGCTGGAACGACGAATCAGGTACATGCATACTAAATCAAATCATTTATATAATTATTTATAAATACACAGTACAAAAAAAGATACCGTTGTCATAGAGATCGTATCCCCCCATAGCCAGAATCATGTGCCAATGATAGGGCACCTTCCATAACTGCTAGGGTTAGGCATATTTTCTATAAGAAGGCACCTTCCTGAAGAAGGAAGGACAGAAAAAAAAAATATACAGTAGCAGAAGGTGCCATGGGAGGAAGGTCCAAGAACCACGCGATCAAGAAGAATGAACCCAGTGATACTGATGGGATCAGAGGGGCAGTGAAGACCCAATTCGAAGTCGAGGGGTGGCTCGAGTACTACACCCTGGTCAGTTAGGGCCAAGACATGGAGGCAGCTAGAGAATTTGTCACCTCTTTGAGGGTCGATGCAGCCCAAGTACAAGGGGTGGAAATTCCAATCACCCCTGAGTTCATCTCACAGGCGACTGGATTGCCTCTCATGGGGGAATGTACATACAAGGGTAGAGTGTTAAAACTATATGCTGAAATACTGCTACCGGGAGGAAATGTGCAGATAGACAGGGAGGGGTTACTCAAAAATAGTCTCCCCATGAATATGCGGAAGATGTTCGAGCAGATTGCTCGATTCTTCACATGCATAGGGAAGTATACCCATCTGCACATTAATCATGTGCACTTCCTCAATCACCTAGTGCATGGGATGAAATTAAATATACCTTTCTACCTGGTGAATGCTCCAAAATATGAAGCGGCTCGGTACTAGAAAGGGGCACCGTCCGCCTTAGACCACCATGGGCTGATATCGGCATTGGTCCGCCATGCAGAAGCATAAGGACAGAACCATGACGTAGAGGGAGATGGTAGCCAAATAGAGCAACATAATGTGGTTGCCGAATTAGGGCAAGACAAAGCATCCCCTATAGAGGAGATAACAAACATCGGGCAATTGGCGTTGCCCTATTTTCCAAGAGGAGCAGAGAAGTCACCGGTGCCCGAAGACATAGAGGATAGAGGGCATTCCCCAGTGCCCGAGTATGAGGAGGAAGGAGCGCCACTCGCTGGTGGTGAGGACAAACCAATACCCAAAATGAAATGTCTACGGTGATTCCTCTCGATAGAGGAAGGACAGAGTGACCTGAATATAGATGTTTTTGCCCAAACCTTTCGTGAATTAATGAACCGGAGCCCACAAAATGAAGGAAATTTTAGGAGTAACGACCAGATCGATGCGGCCTTAGAGGAGGCGATCAAATGGCAAACCGATTGTTGGATGGCACAACAGATTCTAAAAGATTGCCAGAACTAGCATAAAAGGGAATTGGAGGAAAGAGATAGGAGAATTGCTCAGCTCAAGCAGCTGGTATGGCAGTTGCAATAGGAGAATCAAATACTCCAGGACAAAGGAACAACAAGACAGGAGGCATCCACTCAGAATGATTGGGCAAAAGAAGTGCCGACGAACTCTCCCACATCCGTCGAACGAGTATTCTCTTCGAAGGAGATTCGATCGGACGCCCGACAGAGCAGCTCGGAGGCAGGGGAGGATTCCTCTATTTTTAGGGATGAAAAGAAAAGAAGTCCTACCATGCCCCCTATCATTGTCCTAAGTGACACAGAGTAGGATGAAGGTCTCCAGCAACAGATAAGACAAAATGATAAGGAGGATCTCCCCAGGCCTAAAGAAGGAGAAGAGCCTGAGGGGTCGACACCAGGTAGATAGGCGAACGAAGGATCACCCTCGGAGATAGCAGCACAACCGATCCTTCAAAGCAAGGAGAAGTCCTCGAAGGAGAAAGGAGAGACCCCTATCCAAGCCACCACATTTTTTGCAGAAGCCAAGGCAAAGAGGCCCAAGACGGCTCGATAGAAGGCAAAAGTGACCTTTTCCGACTTCGAATAGGATGAATGGGACATGTAGCTGTTCGTTGAAAGGAAAAAATATTTTGAGCAACTGCGCAACGAAATGAAATCAGCCAAGGAGGCCAGGAAGGCATCCTCGAGGGTAAAAGGATATTTTGGCATTTGCATCAATCTGACAGAAGACAACCAATTTTGGGACATCTATGGTTCATCCTGAGGGCGACCTTCCATGATGAGGAGATACTTGGAATGGTGGGGAGTATATGGCCCACAATTGGAGGCCGCTGCAATTGCAAAGGAGAATGCAGGGCTTACCCCTGAAGCGACTAGATTATACAAGGCCCAAGTAGTGCCTTCCAAAGGGGATAACTCAGATATACCTCTGGCAGTGGTCAGGCCTCCAGACGCCGACCTCTGGCAAGTTGCCGAAGCTGCATTTCAATCGACAAGAACAACACTGGATAGACCACCACCAGTAGTGGCCAGAATAAGAAGAGGACAATTGACAGCCATAGTTTCCCATAGGCACAGGCGAACCACACCTTCAAATGTCGGCACAAAAAGACAGACTCGGGCAATAGGGGCAGTCGAATCCTCCAAGAGATGGTGACGATGAAAAGTCAGAGGGCTACCTACAACTTGGATGCCACGAGGGCGTGGCATATGTTAGGCGTGGGGGGTTATGAGCACCAAAAATGCTCATATTTTGTACATATTTCTTTGATCAATATGTGACTGTATAATAAGGATTGCGTACTTTTATGAATGATTATATAGATATTTGATATAATTATGCGTGTTATCTAATTTGTGTGCTTTTAGTATGTTTTGTGGAATTGTAGTTGATTTAGTTAGATTTGGAACGATCGAGGTCTTTTGATGGACCTGGAACTTTATTTCATCGGGGGTCAATGTAGATAACATAGGCGCCTCCCTGCAATCGGAAGGCGCCAAGGGAACAAGCGCCTCCCTGTAGTTGAAAGGCGCCAAACCAAATACAAGCACCTCCTTGCAGTCAGAAGGCACCAACTGAATGTGAGCGTCTCCCTGTAGTCGGAAGGCACCAAATGAATGCGAGCACCTCCCTGCAACCGGAAGGCACCAACCAAAGATAAGCACCTCCCCACAGTCGAAAGGTGCTAATAGAAGGCAAGCGCCTCCCCACAGCCAAAAGGTGCTAATAGAAGGCAAACACCTCCCCACAACCAAAAGGTGCTAATAGAAGGCAAGCACCTCCCCACAGTCGAAGGTGCTAATAGAAGGCAAGCGCCTCCCTACAACCAAAAGGCATCGCGATAACAAGGTACCTTCCTCATAAGGAAGGCACCACTGATTCTTTGCCCGTTGACCAAATTTGAACGACATGGACGGTAGCGGCTGGTGCAGTTCCAGCTCTGCATCATGCAGAGCTAAATTGGAGATAGCACCAACGTATCAAAACGTCTTACTGATTCTAGGCAAAGCACAAACCAAAACGAACATGCCACCATCAAAACAAAATGCCAAACGTCGATTGCATTCACCAGACTATTCTAATTTAGTCTGGGAAGAATCAACTGTTGTAACCACTTCTGTAATAGAAGTTCTACGGGTGTGTTATATAAACACACACAGATCGTTCTGAGAGATATATAGAAATAATTAATAAAGATCCATTTAGAGTTACAGAAGATAGATTGTAATACATTGATAAATATATTACAGTTCCAGAAGTTCTAAAGCACATGTTCGATTAGGAAGAAGCTACTGGAGCCTGGGCCCACTCCAAGCAAGTATTTCTTCCCCATTTCCTTTTTGTTTATTTATTTTAATTAGTTTATTGCTTTCATAAGAATGTTCATTAGTTTGCTAGTTCCAGTATTTGCAGTAGGTTTATTTTTAGGAATGTGTACATGATTTATTTCTGTAGATTTAATTATGTTCTTCTTACGTAATTTATTGAGGAGTGCAGGAATGATTGACAACCATTTCAAGAACACCCCCCAAATGTAGGATTAGCATATTCACCTCTAGTGGTATTGTAGTAACCTAATTTCGACTCTTCGCAAGTTTATGAAGCTCCCTGGGTTGATAATTAAATGCACGGGCATGTGACAAAAATAGGAAACCATTCACCTTATTTGGCCCGCAACAAGAAGCCCACCCCAAAATGAAGAAAGGCTCGATAAAGAACAAAGATCCACCCTTGCAAACCAAAAAGCATATGGCTCCCTCCCAAAGCCAAAAGAAATAATATAGAGGAGAGCTCTGTCGGACCACTTACCAAACCAAGCAAGAAATGAAGCCCCCAAAATAAACCACATTGAATAAAAACCAATATTATATGGCCATACATCACCACCTAAGGAAAAAGTAGGAACACCAAGAAAAAACCTTCCTAAAACAACTCAGGAAAACACAAAGAAGATCCTGGAATAGCACTCTAGGCACCAAGCTAAGATTGAAAAGTCTTGACAGACCTAGAAAAATAGGAGATCCACCCAAAAATCCTTAGAATGAACCATGGAGAGAGCAATAATTTGAAAATGTGACCTCCTGCCTACAGTGGAAGGTCTCCCGCTAATTTCGTAATTAATATTATGTAGAAAATGATTTAAATTTTTTGTGATATAAAGTCCATTGATGTAGCTATTCTTTAATGTTATCTTTTGATGCTTAATATTTAAATAAAAATAACCACAAGATCTAAAATTAAGTTATTGTATGAAATATAAGTCAATGGCAATATTCTAAACATATAAAAATCATAAATAACTTCTACAACAACTCATAAAAGTGCCATTAACAAATGCTCATGAAAATAGTATCTTGATAGAATAAAGATCTCCAATACACCATACTTCTACACACTCTCACTCTACATCATGTCTCACACACAAATACATAGACACATACATAATGGAATCTGACTCTTCATATGGAGTACACTTGGCCTTCACTCTTCTTAAGATTCTTCACTTTCCTACTCTATGGAATCATGTGCACATGAACTATTATGCACATTTACATTATTAAATTTACACATTCTAATAATACTTATGCATTTATTACATTGCATAAATTAAATACTCACACTCTAATCTAGGAAACTCTCCTAATCTAAATATGTACCCAAAGTGGTACATTAGCATGCACCAAATAATGTAATATGTGCGAACACTCCCCTATATTACATTATTTGGTTATTGAAGACTTTAGTATTAAATATGGGCTTTATTATGATCCAAGAGCTCATGTTTTCTTATCTTTCTTTCTCCAATCTGTTGCCTTTATGTATACTGATCAAATGAATGGCTACTATATTTTAGTCTTTATGATTTCAAGATTACAAGTTTCTTGAACTCTTTCATAGTCATAAAATTCTTGCATAAGGGTCTTTCTTTTTCCTTTGTCTTTAGAGTCATATGACCCTTTCTTTTCCTATATGAAAACTTCTGCTTCATCATCTCTATTCTTTGATTCTTCATTAGTTGATTTACAACCTGCTTAAGCTTCTTTGATTTCTAGTGTATGAATATGGAAGATAAGTTTGGATCATAATTGATCCATTTTTCTTTTCCTTGTTTGATAATATAACATTGTTTCTTTCCATTGATGACTTTAAACTCAATAGTCATATTTTGATCCATAAGTTGAGAAATTGAAAGAATATTGGTAGTCAATCTAGGAACATATACAACATTAATTAGATTGACTAGAACATTTTTTATTCCTTTTACTTCATAAGTCTTACTATCTCCTATAGCAACCAATTTCTCATATTTTATTTTTAGAGAGTTAAACCATTGTTTGTTTCCAATCATATGTTTACTTGCTTTAGAATCTATGTACCAATAATCCATTGCTTTGAATGATATATCTTTCAACCTTTTAAACCTTTGAGTTGAATCCCTTTTGTCTCCCAAATTTCAAAAATATAATTTCTCAATTCTAAATTTCAAAAACCTATGTTGGTGTTGAATTCCTTATAACTCCCCAATTAGAAATTTAGAAATTCTATAAAAGATATTTGCAAGTTTTGTATTCCTAATTTGATGTAGGGAACCTTATTTTTCCAAAATCATCAATTTGCAAATATTTTAAATTGTTTTGCAAACTCAAATAATCCAATTACAAAACTTCAAATTAATTTCTCAAATTTTCTGTTCATCAACAGCCCTGGGCTGATTTTTGTAAAAGTTTTTGGGTCAACCTGTAAAACCCGGTATTAATGCTATAGTATCTTATCTACCAAAAAAAAACAATTCTCAAATTTTCAAATTCTTAAAAAAAATTCCAAATAGCAATAATGTTTCTAAGGATTCAAATTTCATTTATATATCTTCTCTCTCCAATAATCAAGCAAATAGATTAATTTCTCTTCAATATTAGAAAATAATAATATTACCCAACCTTATAACTCCTAACTTGGGCAAATAATCAAATTGTAAATAAATTGCTTTACCTCCAAACTTGAGGCACAAAATATTTGGTCAAAAATGTTTGACCTTCCCTTGAATGGAGCTCTTCCATGAAATCTCACTCATTTGTTGCACGTATGGTGCTTCTCTCCACTATGGCATGCTCAGACCCGATACTCCATGGATATGAATGAATCTACCATACTCTGCTCGATGCTAGATGGTCAACGAAGTTGAGTTCAAACTTTGGATGGTACTCTTCTTCAACTAAAAATCCACGCTACTCTTAAATGATAAAATTAGATTTTAGATTCTTATTATTCCTTAATGAATTGACCACCATGCGTTTAAGGTGGTATCGAGATATTTTAACGGCCCTACGGTAGTTGGTGCTTCCTCTTATGAAGTGACACTTATCACTTTGAATTTTCACTACCTTATAACATGGTTACCAAGTGGCACTAACTATTTTAGATTCTTCTTTGCCTTATTTCCAATGCAAAATTTAATTTTATTGAACATAAAACATTCCAAAACCTTAATCTTCTATCAAAATGAAACGACACATAATTTTCCTTCCTTTGGTGCTGGAAATAAATGTTTGGTTTTCCACCTCCTAAATCAATTGTTATAATAGATGGTTCTTCAAATGACCTTCTAATGTTCATTTTATGTTTGAATCCCTCCTTGTTGCATATTCTATTGTTGTTAGAAAACTTAGACGGTTGGCTTTCTACCTCCCTTATGGCTTTTAGTATTTGCTCCAAAAACACACTGTCGTTCTACCTTCCAATGTCATTCAAGCTCAGTGACATAAGTTGATTGTTTGGTGTTCTTTCTTCTTCTCAATGGCTCTTTGTTCTCACTCCAAGTGGCACTACTCTTCAGCTTTCTTAGCCGAATGGTGGCTTTTTTTAAATGCTCTTCATTGGCTCTTTGATAATGGTGGCTATTTACTCCAATATGGTGGCTCATCCACATTTTATTGGTGGTGCTACCACTTATTTGGTAGCTTCTTCTCACCACTATCTCCTATAACTTTTACTGTGCCTTTTTGGTGTATTTACATACCTTTAATCATGTTGTATCTTGAACTCTATTCGACCTCCAAATGCTTCAATAATATTGCACTATTTTGTCTAAAAAAAAAACAGCATTCACTATGTAATATATCCTTCTCCTTATTACTCCTTTCAAGCAACTTTACATCCACTTTATGTTGTTGTATTTTGCAAGTTCGAAGATGAAAACAATATCTCCTTCTTTAGCTTGGAGACACTCAACTTCGAATTTCTTTTTGATGGATTTAAAACTTGAATATGTAGCTAATAAAACACTTTCTTTAATGCTTTAATAAAACACTTTTATAGCTACCTTTTTGCTCACCAAGCTTGTTGCCCAAAATGGTGAAATCGCAGCTCCTTTGCTTCTTGAAATTGCTGCCCAATATCCTGCAATATTGCTATCCAAAAATATTTTGATTTGTAGCTATTTTCTTCTCAGATTGCTGCCCTCAAACTTCTAAAAAAATTTCATCTAATTTCCTTCTCCAAATGATGTCCAATCTTTATGGAATTTGCAGCTTTCAATGCTGCCCAAAATGCTATCTTCTCACTGTCCAAAATTCTGTAATTTTGCAGCTATAAATGCAGTCCAAAATGCTGCCTCTAACTCCTTCAATTTGCTTCATTTTGTTGTCCTCAAAATCTGTATTTTTGCAGCTTCAAAACTCTTCAAATTCTGCTCCAAAATTCTGACTTCTTCTCCTCTATATTGTTGTTCCTCAAATTCTACCCCAAAAATCTGCAATCTCCTCCTTCACAAATCAGCCTTCAAAATCTTAATGGCTATCTTCAAACTTCTCAATTTGGTGGCCTCTTCTATCCTCTTTCTCCTCCTTAGCTCTCACTAAATTTTATATTTGAATTTGACCTCTTTGCTAGCCTCTTATTCAAGAATCTGAATGTCTTGAAGTCTTCAAAAATACTTTCTCAAATTTGGCAAACTTCTTGCCAAAAATATTCTCCTTGAATCAGTTTCACAAATCCTTTTGGGATTTTTGTTGAATGACAATTTTTTTTCCAATTTTTATGTGATTACCTCTTTTCAGGAGTTTCTTCTTCTTGCAATATTCTTCCTCAATCTTTCTTCAAATCTTCTCCAATGGCCACTTATTTAAATTTCTCAATAGGGCTTATCCAACCTTCTTCTTACTCCTTCCAAATTTGCTTGAAACCTCTTCTCTTGGGTTTCCAAATTCTTCAATATTCTATTTACTTTCTCAATTTGCAATGGGGACCTCTTCTCTTAGGTATCCTATTTATTCAATCTTTAATAGGACTTCTATATCCTCTTTCTTTCTTCTCAATCTTTAATTTACTATGGGGACCTCTTTCTTAGGTCTCCTTAATATTTTATATATAGTCTTCAAACTTTAATGGGACCTATTTCTTAGGTCTTCTCAATATTCTATCTTCAATATACAATGGGGCCTCTTTCTTGGACTTCTTTAATCTTCAATGTCTACTATTTTGCTGCAACTCAAAACTGATCCTTGCATGAGGAAAGCACACAAATGTTTAGGAAACCAAAGTTGAAATTCTTCTCTATCTATTATAGGAAGCTTCTCAACTTCTAAAGACTAATTTTTTGTAATAAAAACTTAGATAGGAACAATAAAATACATCCAAATTTTTAGAATTCTAAAATCAATAGACTTCACTAGTTGTTCTTCAAACTAGTGAAAAGAAATCAATGCTGAGTCCTAGCCTTTAAAATGTTTCCTAAAACCCTATGGAAAGACTCTAGACAAAGAGAAAATTTCAAATTCTATAAATGAAATCTCCCTATCTCCTATCAATCTCCCTTGTGGCTCTGATACCACTATTAGCTTTTGATGCTTAATATTTAAATTAAAATAACCACAAGATCTGCTGGTATGAAATATAAATCAATGAAAATATTCTAAACATATAAAACTCATAAATAAATTTTGCAACAACTCATAAAAGTTCCATTAAAAAATGCTCACAAAAATAGTATCTTGATAGAATAAAGATCTCCAATACACCATACTTCCACACACTCTCACTCTACATTGTATCTCTCACACACACACATACATAGACACATATATAATGGAATGTGACTCTTCATATGGATTAATATTGGCATTCACTCTTCTTGAGACTCTTCACTTTCCTACTCTATGGACTCATATGCACATGGACTATTATGCATATTTACATTATTAAATACTTTGCATATTCTAATAATACTTGTGCATTTATTGCATTGTATAAAGTAAATACTCACACTCTAATCTAGGACACTCTCGTAATCTAAAGGTGTACCCAAGGTGGTACATTAGCATGTACCAAATAATGGAATATACACTTACATTTAAAAGGGTACACCACCCTTTCAAAATTTTAATCTTCATAAATAAATAAAAAAGGAGTATGTATTACCATATGAAATACTTGTACTAAGATAATAAAACTATTTTATTTTATTTTTTAAAAATATGTTATATTTGATTAAATTTCCCCTATAAGTTTTGTCTCAATTTAAAATCTAAGATCCAATAAATTCTTTCATGATTGTGAATGAAATAATTGGAAGATATTATAAATATATTTTACAAATATTTTTAATAAAACAATATATAAAATAATCCTGAAATGTAATATTGTTTGTAATCCTTTCCTTCCTAAGATCCCTAAGTTGCAATGAGGGAAAAATTATTTGAAAAAAAAGTCTCATCTTACAGAGCCATATCATTGCATAGAGTTGTCCAATTCAGATCATTCTTCTACTATTTTGTGAAGAATTTTAAGATTTTTGATAAGTCATACAATAATGTGAAGAAAGTCATCTAGAACAAGGGCATTGTTAGGAAAAATTTCTAGAAAGAATATCTCATATTTTAGTATCCATACCTTTACGAAGTGTTGTTTGATTCAAATTATTATTAGACCAAATTGTGTGGAATATTAAGATATTTAAAACAAGTGGTAATATGAAGGAATCTAAGTAGTATTGAGTGAGATAAAACTTAATGAACCCAACCATTTGGAACAAGGGCAATGATAATTTTTTAGGTCATGGGAAAACAAAACTATATAAATATTTTTAAGCTAAAGTTTGGATTATAGGAGGAAAAAAAAAGGGCTAGGTCATTAGCAAGGTAGGACATTCTATCTGGGCATAGAATACTTTTAGCCAAGTTTTATTTATCTCTTCATTTTCTTCAAAGTTTTACATGTAGACTATTGTAGGTTTATTTTCAAATAATTGCTATAGGATATACTAGTAAATTTTGTATATATTGAGTTATAGTATCCTTTCCATGGACCTATTTATAACTAAATCCTTAGAATAATCCCTACTAGTAGAGGATAGGGAGTGTAACAACCCCAAAAGCTAACCAACTTGAGAGGAGTATCCATGGAAAACATATATTGACTAGACATACCCATGTTTCGAGTCTATGATGTTGCAAATATCACTCAAGTGGACAAGAGATGCCAAGCTCCCATAGGTATTGGGGTTTAACTTGTATACCTATATAGTATAATGGATACTCTTAAAGGTCTCTCCACATTTTTGGAATTCTCCATGAATGTAGACTTCTTGACCTTAGTGTTAGAATTATCTCATCTCAGTCCTTAGAGGCAGGAATGTCAATTCCTTCCACCAGCCATAAGTTAGTCTATACTGGGTCCTTTCATGTAATGCCTTGGTATAGTTTAACTAGCCCTCTACGGTGATCCCTTAAACATTATGCTTGTATTACCCATCTTCATGATGGATGTCTAAGCATTAATCACTCCACGTGATTATCTTCTCATGGACATAGAAACTAGGTGTTGTTACACCATAATAGCCCAAGTTGAAAAGGAAAGTTTATACAAGATTACTTTAGAGCCCTTTCCAAAGAAACCCCCCTTAAGCCCAAGGATAACTCTCTCTCTCTCTCTCACTCTACAAGCATTAAAACAAGACTAACTTCTAGCATGGAAGAAAAATACTATCTTATCTTAAGCTTATAAATAAATCTAATAAAACCTTTAGATTAAAGCATTAGCTCCAACAACATAGATAAAACCATAAAATAAATAATAAATATGGCATCACATAGTCATTTAATTAAAGGTTCATTTAATATAAAATAATAGCCTTTGTTTCTATTACAATAAATTTCCTCCCTTGGCCTCCACGATAGCTTGGTAGGAATGTGGGGATTATAACAACTCATGTGTAGGTATGAATGCATTTCTATATGATTCATTGCATAACAACCACGAGAAAAATAAGCCCCATACTTATTTCCCAAAATATTATTCACAAATATTTTAAAATCTAAGCCCTTGCATTTCTATATAAATCAATTCAATATAGCAAACATAAGAAAAGTAAGCCCATAATTACTTCCAATATATTCTCCACAAATATTTAATTCCAAATATATACATTTCTAATTCAATATAGTGAAACACAAGTAAAGAAGCCCATACTTCTTTCCAAAATATTTTCCACAAATATTTAAATTCAAAGGCTAAGAAAAACCATCCATAGATTGTCTTCCATTATCCAATCTTGAAAGGTTATCTCCATAGATTAATCCATTATAACTATCATTTGGATTAACGAAATATTAGGTCAATTAAAATTAATATTAGAATAATAATATAAGGTTCCAATAAAATTATCTCACATTAGATTAGTTACAAGACTAAGAGTTAAACAATACTAGGTAAATTCTAAAATTAGATTAATCCTTTGTTATCTTAAGGATTAAATTAACCCATAATTTGGTTAAGTAGAAAATTTATAGGTTTAAGTAAACAATCTACCATTTGCAAGTCTTATCATTCAATTGTAATACTAAATATTAATCTATTGTTTCATTAATTACCAATCTAAAGATTATAATGAATAAATCTAATATTAGATTAATTTGCAAAGTAATCTATCATGTGATTAAATTAACAATCTAAATATTATAATGAATTAATCTATCATTAGATTAATTTCAAATACTAAATATAATATTGCATAAATTTATCTTTTTATTATTAGAAAAACTAGAATATATTAATCTCTCATTAGATTAATAAAGTGCAAAACCATTAAACCCAAAGATAAATGAATATTAGAAGGAAAAAGGCCTTTACTTTTGCAAGCTTAAAATACCCTGAGGGCATTAGCGCTAAAACCAAACCTTATGCTAAAAATAATATAACAAAAAGAAAGGTTATTTCTAAAATCCAACTTTAGCGTAACGAAACCCTAATGCTAGATTACATACTATGACTAAAACCATACGATCTAATATTTGATTTAGATGATCTAAGTGCACAATATGCACTACAAACACAAAAATGAGACTTGCTAACAAGGAGGGGGGTACAAAAACCAAGATCTCATGGAAATGACATCATGGCCAATGACGATGATAAAAATTTTAGACCAAGCTTCGCCACTCCACTATGCTCTTATCCATGCAAGAAGAACAAATTCCAAGCTGGTAAATTCAAGCACATGAACCTAGGATCAATATAGAAAATAAAACCCTACACCCAAATCAACCAACACACAACACAATAGGGCTAAAAGGAGTATGTAATAACTTAGAGGGCTAACATAGTCAATCAGCAAAATGGTGTCCTCTCGAAAATATAGAATAGAAGAAAAGGATGCAGACATGCAAAACAAAAATAACCAAGCATATCATTCCATCAAGTTCCACAATGATTACCTACAATTCATAGCAAGGAAAAATATTGGATGGCATTCCTTCCTACATTCTCTTCACTCAAACTCTATTCACCTTGCATTGTATATCAACCAACATTCTCTTTTATTTTCTTTAGATTCATCTGACCTTCCCATTTCCTTTCCATCCATTGTCTACTTAAAATGCCCAAGATAAGGATAAGATAAAGCACCTCCATGCAAGGACTATGACGTAACGTTATAAATTTTTCCCAATATCCATTACCTCCTTAAATATCACCTCTCATGAAGCAAGAAGGAATATAAATAAAATATTTATTAGATAAAAGACGACTCCACCATTGCTATCAAAAGGTATTAATAACCAAGTATGGGAATACATCCTCAATGTGGATAAGCATACAATAATATTAACCATAGATTTAGCATCTAGTATAATCTTCATCAAATATAGTTACCCTTAAATATAACATCAAAGTTACCTTTAGTAAACAAGGAAGGAATCATTTCATGCCAACATGCCAAATAAAAATGCAATGTTATTTTCATCAAAGTTTCACACCATTGTTTTATCCTTAAGTAGGTGGCCTATATTTTAAGATAGACTAAGCTATCATCGACTCACTTAAAGGAGACTCATTGCAAGCAACTTCTTGGTCCAATGGTGCAAACATGAGTCACAATTAAACAACAAAAATGTGATGCACCTACATGAAGGGTATTTATTCATGTTACCTTGATATGCTTGATGAACAAGTCATCGTCATCATTTCACCTTAAAAATGGTATCTTGTTCCTTGTGGCCAATTATCTTGTCCGCCCATGAGGGAGCCTAATATTACAACCATGTAGAGCATCAACAATACCATATTCTTAGATAAAATAGACACAATATTAGAAGTTTGTATCCATTAAAAGAATAAAAAATAAGCATTAAAAATCATTTTCTAATACATAGTCCAACTTAAGTAGCAAGTCCTGCCAAGATACAACTTTGTGAATATAATCATATGGAACAAGGGCAATGATAATATTTTAGATCATGAAAACCAAACTATAAATATTTGTTAGCTAAATTTTGGATTATAGGAGGAACAATGAAGGGCTAGGTCATTAGCAAGGTAGGACATTCTATCTGGGCATAGAATACTTTTAGCTAAGTTTCATTTATCTCTTCATTTTCTTCAAATTTTTGCATGTAGATTATTGTAAGTTTATTTTCAAATAATTGCTATAGGATATTCTAGTAAATTCTGTAGATATTGAGTTATATTATCCTTCCCATGGACCTATTTATAACTAAATCCTTAGAATCATCCCTACTAATATAGGTTAGGTAGGACTTCACAAAGCAACAATTCTTGTTGCTCAAAGATAAGATAATCATTGGTAAATTTAATAGGTTTTGGCTAGGGGTTTAGGCTTTGATAAAATGGATTGATTGGAAATGGAATTCTCCAAGAGTGAGTCTAAAATTTTTCCTAAAATTTTCTTCCTAGCCATTTTTTGTTCTATGGAGGAAAGAGATAAAATCTTAAAAGGGATCCTTGGTTTATGGGAAGAGCATAAATATTCCTTGTTAGTTTGAATGCTTTACACCTAAAAAAATAAATCTATTCCTAGTACTAGTCTATGTTAGAATGTATGGGTTGGCCATTGAATTATAGGAAATGGATACCTTTAAGGCAATAGAAAACACTTTGGGAGAATTCCTTGATATTTCAAAAACTACAAAAGATAGAGTCTTGGCTATTTATGCCTGGATATTGGTCATGATTGATATTAGTAAGCCTTTACCAAAATCAATATTGATCATGATTCATATTAGTAAATATTTACTAGAATAAAGCATTCTTAAGTATGAGGGTAAGTTGTGAACCCAAACCATGGATTATAAAAATATACCTTTCAGTTGTAGAATATGCCATGAGGTGTGGCATATTGAAAGATTATGCCCTAAGAAGTGTCCAATAGAAAAATATATAAAAAATGCAAGAGAAAATTACAAATGAATATGGCTAAGGATGGTAAGCCAATTTATGTATGGGAGAACCCGATCCTAGGAAATCCACCATTAAAATAAAAAACTCCAATCAAATTGTAGAATCACTTGGAAGGCCAAAGAATACTCAAATTAGGTGACTTGTTTTATTGGACCTCAAAAAATTTGAACTGGATCTCCCCTCCCATTCCATATCAGCGTCAAGGAGATTGGAAGTCTTTAAGTCCCACGTGGTGAGCATTAGACCTCTTCATATCATAATTCTAGATAAACTTATTTGGGGTAGCATCAACAATAATGGGGAATAATCGGTGCATCTAGGAGTTCAACATCAACAAATTGGGTTTGCCAACAAAAAACTATTGATATTGTAGAAAACTAGAGCACCACCTAAACTGCAAGTATTCAGATGTCTAGTTTCTCAAAATAAAATCCTAACAGGTGATAATATGCAAAAGAGGAGTATAGCAAGGCCTCATGTTTGTTACAGGTGTAAGTAGAAAAATGAAATAGTTTTCCATATTTTGTTTGAATTCCCAAAGGCAATTTTAATTTAGTTAGGAATAACAAAAATTCCTGGTATTTCATACTCTGGAAGGTTAACCATAGATACATGTTTTACCAAGTGGAACAAAAAATATAAAGGTAAACTTGTAGGTAAGACCCTCCTAAAATATATGTGGAGCTCTATACCATATTTTATCATCTGGCACATCTGGTTGGATAGAAACTAGAGGATTTTTGAAGGAAAAGGTAAGGACAATAAAACTCTAATATGAAGGATAAAAGAAGAATTAGTCCTAAATGTCAAATCTAGTTTCTATCAATAGTATTATGAAGAATATTTGTCACCCACAGAAAGAAGAATGATCTACCAACTACATATCCAAGCTTTCCTAACACAGGGAGGATGCAGAGCAAATAATTCTTTGCATGATATATGTTTTTCGACACTCTTGTTTGATGGTGCCTCCAAGTCCAACCCCGATCAAGAAACGATAAGGGGATTGATTCTTACAAGACCTTGTGAGATCCTGATCAAATACATGATCAACTTGGGAATAACATCTAACAACATGGCAGAGGCTATTGGATGTGAAATCAGCTTAAAATTTGTGGTAAAGCAAGGAATCACTCAGGTCACAGTTTATGGGGATTCTAAATTGATAATAACAACTCTTGTCAAAAATAAATATTTTAGATCTTTATAATTGAAGATTATTCAATATAATATTGGACAACTAGGCAGTATCATTGGCAAAATATCCTATCAACACATAAGGCTGGAATTCAACAGAGGTTGACACACTAGCAAATCAAGCAATAAATATAGCTCTTGGTTATTGCTGCCAAATCATCAAGAAGCAGAAGGGTAGGGGTGGTATGTGAGGATGATAAAGACTCCAATAATGAGGTTCTTTTTTGTCTTCATGTTTTATTTTTTAGAATGCTCTGTTCACTTTGATATTTGATTAAAGAGTTTTGTACTTATTTGTTAAGTAAATAAATATTTTCTTTAAAAAAAAAGAATGGTTTTCAAGTTTCAAGAAATTGATCCAAATAGATAAAAGTAAATAAAGAGTAGAGATCAATAAGTAAGAAAGTTGGAAGAAACACCAATTTTTTGACACTTTAGCCTAAGAAGAAAAAATAGATCAAATCTTAGAGGACATGGTATAATAGGATAAGAATATTAACAAGGAATCATATACTTGATATAAACCCAAATTAGGGATGAACATTCCTATTGAACCTAAGGAATGCACCTCATCATATTTTGAATAATTTCTTGAAGTACCATGCACCATTCATGAGAAAAAAAGTGGTAGAGAAGACATAGTGTAAGATAAACAAAAATATTCCTTATCAAAGCTAGGAGAGGATATATGTAATGAAAAGAGAAGTCATAAAATAATATTAAGAATAGAATAATAAGAACTACCACCAATATTGGAAAGGATAAAAGAGAAAAACCTTCAAATTATCGAGCAAGATTTAAGGAAACAAGAGCAAACATAGAGAAGGAAACACAATATAAGTTGGTTGAACTTCACTTTACCAATAGCAAAAGTATATTGGTAATTCAAGAGGGACCAGGGACCAACGACCCCTAATGATACATGATTACCATCACATGGAATATAAAGGGTGTTAATTCCCTCTCAAATCATAGGTGTATCAAGGACCTCATTATAAGTAATAAGCCTAATGTTATTTGTATCCAAGAAACTAAAATGACAAAGTAAGAATTTTCCAAAACTATGAAAGAAATATGGGCAATATGTGAATGGGATATTATGGATTCAAAAGGATAAGTAGGAGGAATTCTAACATATTGGAATCTAATTAGAACCTCTTGTGAAACCATTGAAACCATTCAAAAATTAGGCAATGGATAGCCTGACTAGTCACATGCTACTTTGTAAATATTTATTTTAACCTTATCAATGTTTATGAACCTACAAATTAGTTAGGTATATCAAAATCATAGAGTGGGATTGAAGCCTTTTTAAGAAGTAAAGACCAAGAAACTTAATTCATGATCATAGGAGATTTTAATACCATAATCAAGTTGAATGAAAATACTAGGGAAATTAGAAAAATAAGCCATAGTATGAGGGATTTCTCAAATTCAATTAAAAAAATAATCTATAGGAGGTTGAGTTTCAAAAGTATAACTACACATGGACTATCAACAAGATAGGTCAAAACTTGATAGCATAAAAATTGAATAGATGAAGGAACTTGTACTAAAATGAGTCCCTTGACAAGAATTGGTTCATATCATTGACAAAAAGATTTAAATGGTGGTAATTGAATTTAAAAAAGGATAATATTTTAAATATGATAATATGTGGGAAGATCATCCTTAATTTATTGATATGATAGTGCAAACATAGAATCCTTCAGGAAACAATGGGTTGTATACACTTCCAAAATAAATCAAATTAATGGAATCTAGATTAAAATAATGAAACAATAATACTTTTAGAATTATTATTGAGAACAAATAAGAACTAAAAGATAAACTTTCAAAATTCCAAAAATATGAGCACAATAATAAAAGCTTGGAGGAAAGAAAGTTGCTTAGTGAATATCATAATATTTTTAGTAAGGAAGAGAAATTTTTGGTATTAATATTGAGATAAACTTTGTTAAAGGAAAGAGATCAAAAAACACAAAGTTTTTTCATAGTATAGAAATAGTATAATGATCAACATCTAGAATTAGTAGAATTAAATCAGTAAAATAGTTTGGATTGAGGACTAGAGTGAAATAAAAAATGAGGTAAGGATTTTTACCATAATATTCTAGGATTGGAGAAGATTGAAGTTCTCAATAACAAGCTACTACAATAAATACCTTCAATTGTAATAGATGAAGACAAGATCAAACAAATGAAGCCTATTACCCTAGAATATGTTCATTCAACTCTTTTCTCTTTTGATAAGGATAAATCCCCAAGTCCAGATAGACTATTTGTAGCATTCTATTAAAATAATTGGGAAATAGTAAAGGATTATTTACTGGTGGCACTAGATCAGTCTAGTGTAAAACAATACATACCTTATAAAACAAATACAACATATCTTACCCTGATTCCAAAAGAGGAGGTAAAATTATTTGTTTCATTCAGGACCATAAGTCTATGTAAAAAGGCATATAATATAATATCCAAAGTTATGGCAAATCTTCTAAGAGTACTATTAGGTAAAATTATTTTATAAGAGCAAAGAGGATTTGTGAAAGGGATAAATATTCTAGATGAGATCATAGTAGCTCATGAATTAATGGATTCAATAGCTTATAGAAATGAGAGTAATGATCTTAAAACTTGATATGAATAAAGCATATGATAGGGCTAAATATAATTTTATTTTTGTAGTATTAGAAAAGTTTAAATTTGGGAAGAAATTGGTCAAATGTATTAAAGGTTGTGTCTCTACAATATTTTATTTAGTCTTGGTAAATAAACTATTAATAGAATCATTTAAAACTAAGAGGGGTCTTAGACAAAGAGATATTTTGTCACCATATTTGTTATTTATTATGGCAGGGTATTGGGAAGGAACCTAAAGAAGGCATACAAATATGGGCTAATAAGAAAAATTAAGGCTAGAAAAACCATCGACATCAACCATCGATAATTTGTATATGATACAACCCTTTTTGGGAAGGCATGGATAATGAGGCTAGAACTTAAAATAACTTATTAAAGGAATATAAAAGAGCATTTAGGCAAAAATTTTATAGGTAAAAACCAAAATTTACTTCCCAAACACTCTAGCTAGAATCAAAGTAAGGATATGCAGGTTACTTCAAATGGAGGAGGCAAATTTTCTAACAACATATCTAGGGATGCCCTTATTTGAGGGGATAATGAGGATAGAATTGTGGAATCAAGCTATAAGTAAATTTTAAAATAAACTACTAGTATGGAAAGGTATATGGTTATCATTAGTAGAAAAAGTGCAAAAATTTGATTATCAACATATTATATGTCTTTGTATATTATACAAAAATTGAAAGAAACATATTAATCATCAATTGAAATTATGATAGTAGGTATAGACAAAACAAAAGGAAGGCCAAAAATATAAAGTGGAAACCATCGGGAGTAGAGTTGATCAAATTGAATTTTGATGTAGCTTCTAAAGGAAATTTAGACCAGATGCTTTCAATAGTGGAATTAAGAATAATAATGAAGCTAAAGCTTGGATGGCTTTGGAAGAATTAAAAATATATAAAAAAATGAAATGGAATAAAGTATGGATGAGAGGTGATTCAAATATTCAATTTGAAGAAAGCAAAGGCTCTATGGATCATACAAGAGATCATTGTAGAAATACAATAATTTGCCATAGAGTTGAAGATTTCAATTTTACACATATGTTAAGGGAAGAAAACAAATATGTAGATAGGCTAGATAACAGAGGGGTTTAAATAAAGGATTGTGAAGTTAAATTCTCTTTTCAATGGTTAGAGGAAGTAGTAAGTTTAGGTGAAGTTGACAAGAAAAATTTTAAAGAATCAAATTCAAAATAATGTTCCAAAGGATTAGAAAATGTTTCAAGGAATCCATTTATAGATCAATGCATTAATGGAAACTAACAATACCAATTTGGCAAAGCAAACTATAATTTCATGAAGTGAGTAGAAGTTTTGTATGCTAAAGCAGAAGAAGATAGTATCAAATGAACTTCATGGCTAAAAAGATTATATGAGTTGGTTGTTGGTTGGATTATGGGATATAGTATGAATTGAAACTTTAAATTTTTGAGATTGCTAAACTATTTATCAAAATAATACCATTATAATTTGTTAAAATACCATTATAAAATGAATGAGATTCATTTCATAATTCATTAAAATGATAAAAAAATTAATTGGTTATTTGAGATTAAAATGAATTCCACTTGTATTATATAATGAGCCATAGTTTAGTTTTTATACATATATTCCTTTCTAAGATTTAATCATGAACTTTCAACCTTTTGAGATTGCTAAACTATTTATTATAGTTCTTGTGGTTGCACTTATGCTTCAAGAAGGAAATTAATAGTCCAAAGCTAGTAAAGGGGACTATAATAATGCCATGTTTTGGAAATACTACTCTATTAAGATGCAATGTCTAGACAATAGATAGAGGTGGAGTTTTGATATTGTGAAGGCTACTACAAAAAAATTCAAGAAGGATGCTAAATTTTAGAATATTTATATTTACGAAGAAAATGAAGAAGATGAAAGAATTTAGACTTTTTATCATTAAAAAAAAAAAAAAAAAACAAGTTGTAGGTATCTAGTTATATCAACTAGATTTAGATGAATATTGAATTTGTTTGTAAACTCTGAAACTCTAAAACAGAGAGTTATAATTTACCAAGGATGGAGGAGTTAAATACAACCTCTCTTTCAAAAAAAAATAAAAATAAAAACATTATTTAAGTAATGAATAAGCCCATCAAATTGCGAGTAATGAAACGAAGGTTCCAACGTCCAAATGCACTGTCCTCTTTGGAGATAACTGTTCTGTGTCGCTACCTCTTCTCTTTGTCCAACAGGCGGTGTCGGTGGCAGGACTGCACTTTCAGCTTTCGGATTCCCCGTCCCTCTCAATGGCAGGACTGCACTTTCAGCTTTCGGCTTCCCCATCCCTCTCGACGTGACTAAATGTGTCCACAGTCCAAGTACACAGGCCCTGACCATACTTCTTTTACCTTTCCTGCCTAGACCAACCTTTACAGGAAATTGTTATTCTTATCCATCACTTAAGTGGTGCCTGCAATTTTCAGACAATCCTTCAGGTGATACTTTTCAGTTCTAATTAATTTTTATTAATCTTAGCGATAATATACACACTTACATGCAACGAGGTTTCTGATATGATGACTGTAATAACCTCATCAAATCCATTTTAACTTAATAGTTGTTTCTTTCTTTCTTTTCTTTTCAGAGACTGCCCAGAAAAAATGATTGCAGATTAAACCCAACCATAGAAAACAGGTCCTTCAACGGACCCATCTTAAACCTTACGTTTCAATGGGGGGTGTCGGCTGTCGCCTGTCATCGTTCTTTTCCCATACCCTTCTTGGCTGGTTGTCTTCTTTTTTATTACCATGTTGTCATCATTCCTTTCCCATATTCGTCTTGACAAGCTGTCCCCTTTTCCCATCACATTTTACTTTAAATTTTGACGTGGTCCAGGACCCGTTGGTCAAGTTTGAGACACGTTCATGAGCTGCAACATGTTACATCAGCCCTTCACGCAGCAGGTATAAGATTTGACGGCTAAATGGTTGTATTGGACAATGTCAGGCCTTTGCAAACGGTTGTTTATTTTTTAATGATTCCCACCATACGTTGTCAGTGAATTTATTTATTTATTTTTTTGGTGGTAGCATATGGAAATGGGTTACATTCACATTCATTTTGTATTATCAAGTAGAGTTCGGGTTGGTCTGGTGTGTACTAAGACTGCCTATTCCTTGGTGTCCTTGGTGTTGGTACCATCGTTCATTTGGTCTGGTGCGCACTCAAAGAATTCAGATCAGACTACTTTCTTTGCTAACTATTTTGTTAACTGACACCACCAAAATTTGAACCTAAATCATTGTCAATAAATTTAAAAACTACTTTGTTAACTGGCACCACTAAAATTTAAACCTAAATCATTATCAATAAACTTAATTTTTTTTTGGTTTTTTTAAAATGTCACAGACCAAATTTTCGCTCAATGGGTAAAAAAACTCGAGCTTGATGGGAAGGTTTTGATATTTCACATATAAAGTTTAAAGATAAAATTGGAAAGTTAAATGTCGGTGAGATAAAATATATCTACTGAAGTATGAGGTATTTGGATTCCAGCTTTGACTTGGAAATCAAAATAAATATGTTAAGAGGAATCCAGCGATCAGCCTGACCTGCTGTTTTAACGTTATCGACCGAGGAAGAAATGGACAAATTTTCTATTTGAATGTATGATCATTCTTATAATTTTGAAAGCAATAGCCAAAAGAAATAATTTATTTCTGACCGTGCATTATAATATTGCACAAGGTTCCGAGGATATTCCAATTACAGTTGGATTTATTTTATGGGTTTCTGTCCAGACGAATATACAGGTCAGACAATTAATTTAATACATGTTAAGTTCCCAAAATTTAGAAAAATTTTATATAATCGAAACAGTATTGTGGCTGTAACTATGATCGAAACACAATTCTATATAATAATAATATTTACTAGAGAAATTTGATAATAGAGATTAGAGCCTGGATCAAGACGAGACTTGTTTGTTAGAACCCAACACTAAAGCCTAATGGTTATCAATGTAAGCCGTACCTTTCAATTTCTTTCCAGTTTTCATCGTTCTTTTAAAATTTTAAATTGAAGTGCAGAACGTGGAATGTATCTGTTTTTCAAATCAAAGCATTGTACAAACGGACAGAATTGGTCTAAAAATTTCTATAATGGGTCCTGTGGAATCGATCTTTTTTATGGGCCTTCCTGCAGCCTGCTTGGTGCAATTTTAATGGAATGGTCATGTACCTGCATCTCAATTGAGACTTTCTGTCATCACAGTACTATAGCCAAACTTGAACTGACATTGTCAAAAGAGAAATTATAATTATCAGATTTTGTGATCTTCTTTACAGCAAGTATATATATATATATATTGGCCGCTAAGCTGGCAAATGGAGACGTTAAGGTCAAAAATAGGCGATAGCGAATCAGAATACCTTTCCCAGAAAGGGACAATATGCGCCTACTTTTATTTTGTTTCAAGTTTCTTTAATTATCTTTTGGATGCATGTTTTTAACCAGAAGATAAGTTTTAGAACGGGTAAACAAGCTTACGCACATCTAGAAAGTGATTGTAGTCGATAACGTAGTTTTCAGCTGAACACATCAATTCACTTTAGAGGTGGGTTCGGCATAGACCACCGACAGTTTCATAAAATAGACAGTAGACTCATCAAAAATCCCGAATGCTTTCTTTTTAATCTTGATGTCGACTATGACTCGACTAGGCAGACGTGAAGAGGCAATTTTAACTGAGAGAGCCGTACCAAAATATTTCAAATCGTTGAAGAACAGTAAGGTGAGGGACATGTTGTATGGTAATGTTCAGTTTATGGTTGTACATAAATATAGAGAATCTTTGAAAGAACTCGTAGTAAGGATAAAATATGTTAGAGCATACAGTATGGATGGAACATGTTGTAGGGTTACCTGCAACGACTTGGTCACAGTGTGTTTGAAAGAACGTGCAGTAAGGATAGAATATGTTATATGGCTACGTACAAGTACCTGGTCAAAGAAAGGAAATTAATATGAAACAAAAATTTATAAAAAAATATCTTACAATAAAAATATTATTTAGTAATTTTTCTTCTTTAGAGAAATTCAATTAGGTAATAAAAGGGTTACTTATGATGTTAAGATTGAATCTTAATAAAAAATGAATAATTCAGTATAATTAGATTATTTTATTTTAAAAATATATAATATATAATAGGACTTAAGTAGTTTTTGAAATGATAGACAATCATTGTTTTAAACTTCAAATTCAATTTTTTTTGTTTTTTTTCTTAAATTGCATATCTATATAAAATGTGTGGATGGTTGATCTTGTAACTTTCAAAATTGCATTAAATATATTTGGATTCAATGTTAACGCAAGATGCATTACTATCTAAGAATATGATTTTTTTATGTTACATTCAATAGATCAAAATTTGTAAAAATTATGGGCAATTTTTTTTAATTTTCTTATTAAATAATATATATAAAGTGGATGAGCTATCAATCTCAATAATGTTATTAAAATATGTTAAAAAAAAAAATTATCGGTGATGTGACCTGGGTTCAATCCTCATATGTATATGTATATGTATAAGAAGTATTTACTCAATAAAAATATGCTAAAAATATGTCTAACAACATGTTTTATTTATTTATATGCATCTATTTTTTTAAATTGATGGTGACATGCATCTAATTTTTAAAATTGATGATTAAAGAGTGGATAATGTTGATTATATGAAATACATCTTATTTTTAACCTATATTTTATTGGAAATACATAACTACATCTTATTTATATCTCATTGCATCTTATCTTTATCTTATGCTTTGTTGGAAATATCTAGAGATATTTGACTATCCTTTATTTTCAACATTCCCACTTAAGAAAATATATCTTAAATAATTTGTTGATGCTTGAATTTACTCCTACAAAACTTAAACTTGTCTTACAATATCTTGTCAATTGAGCTACTATGAGAAAATCACCCTATAATTCAACATGAAATAATAACCTGTCATTGATCTATGATAATTAACATCTCCTATCCAATATACATCACAATATCCCATAAGCTCTAGAGGTTTTTTGAAACTCCCACTAAATGTAATCCTAAGCGTAACTATTCCTTACAAATATCTGAAAATTATTTTTCTACTACCCAATGCTATGGTCTAGGGTTGCTTGAAAATTGACTTACAACACATACTACATATGTTGTATCAGTTATGCTACAAACTATTGCATACATAAGGCTTCCTATTGTATTCTAATAAGAAACTATCTTCATGGAGTCTTCTTCTTTTTGTGTCTTTGGATAAATTTCTAGGGATAACTTCTCACCAGTTTCTGTTTGAGTACTCATTGGCTTGTAGTCATCCATCTTAACCTTCTTGAGGATAAACTTAATGTAGCTCACTTGACAATTTTTTTTCAATGTTTATTTTACCTGTCTCTTATAATTTGAATACCTATACAATAATGAGTCTCACCATATCTAGTCATCTCAAATTCAATGGCAAATCTAGATTTAAAAATCTAACAATTTAAAATCATTGCTTATAGCAATAACATCAATATATAATACTAAAACTAACTAATTGACCAATATGCTTAATATAAACATTTAAATCAATATAGCAAAGAAGATATCCTTGATTTTATGAAAAACCATCAAACCTTTCATATCATGCTCTTGAGGATTGCTTCAACCCCTACAAAGTATTCTTTAGTCCTCATAACAATTGATATCTTTTTTGTTGTTTGTATCATGTAGGTCGTTGAATATAAACCTCCTCTTTTAACAACCCATTGATGCACATGAAATTCTAATGTTGATGTAATGGATATTATAACTCTTATAAAAAATATTTTCACTATAGGTGACAAAGTCTCATGATAATTCAAACCTACAACTTGAGTACATCCCTCCACCACCAATCAACCTTTATGTAATTAAATTATTTTGTCTGATTTATCATTCTACTTAAATAGCCACTTGTATCCAATATTTTTCTTCCTAGTGGAAGACTTGTCAGTTTCGATGATTGAATTTCCATTAGTGACTTATGTTCAACATCTAATAAATTCTTATAGGTTTTTACTTAATTGCTCCTAAAAGCATATTGAATACTATGTGGCTTATTAACTTCAAAAAATAGTGCATTTAATTCTAATATCTTTTGGATGGGATTTCATGTTGTCATTGTCCTTTCAAGTTGTAGTTTCTCTTATATAGGTTCATCTTGTTAAATGACTAGTTCTTCTAAAGTAGGGTCATCTTTCTCAAATTCTTCTTTAGATTCATCATCAAGAATGCATTTCTATAGCACCTCCACATTCTTCATTTTCATTGGCTTATCTATGAATGAAATTTCATCAAAGATGACATCTTTGCTTATTTTGGCCTCATGTCCTATAAGGTCCTATAATATGCATGTCTTTGCATCTAATCTATATTTGACCAATATGCACTTCTTGCTTTTTTTCATACTTTTCCTTTAGCTTATTATCTAGTATATGCAAATATGCCAGAAAACCAAAAACTATCGAGTATCCAACACATGGCTTAGTCCCATGCCAAGATTCATAAGGAGTTTTCCTATGAAATGCAAGAGTGGGTAATCTATTTTGGACATAATATATTGTAGTTATTACCTTATCCCAAAAATAACTTGAAAATCCATTATTATGAAGCATACATCTTTTGCTCTCAACAAGAGTCTGGTTCTACCTCTCTATTACACCATTATGTTATATGGAGTAAGTGACAATATACTCGAGCTCGATCACTTCTATTGCACGTATACCCCCTCAATCACATCGTAGCTACTTGAACAACTTCTCCAAATATCCTTTATTGAGAGATTTGAACATATTGAATGCATCCAATGCATCTAAATTAAATTTAATAAATAAAAAAATATTATTCTTGAAAATTTATCAATAAATATGATAAAATACTTTGCTCCTTTACATGATGGAGTTTGCATTGACCCATATATGTTTGAATGTGCTAGCTCTATTTGATCTTATTTTTTTATCACCCTAATTAAGTTTTAGATATATTACATTATTTGGTAGTATGTGGTACATTTGTAAATATTATATTAGGGGGTGTGATTTATATTTCTCTAATTTATGTGTCAATGTGTAAGAAGATTCCAAGTGTCATGTAATAAAGTGTTAAAGTGTGATAGTGTGCAACATCTTATGTAAGTAAGTCAAGAGTTATAGAGTTAGGTGTAAAATATAAAAGTGAAGAGTCACATGATATGTGGAAAGATGTGAACTGAAGAGTCATGAAATTTTTGTCATATGTTAAAAATAGAAAAGGATGCATCTCCTTGATATGTGAGGAGAGCAATAGTCAAGTATTGAAAGGTCATTTTCAAGGACATATTATGGAGATAAATCTACATGTATTGTATCAAAGAATATGTATTGTATATTTTATTTATGAATAATATTATGAGTTTTATTATTGAAAATATTGTTGTTTTTCTATGAATGTAACTCATTGATATTGGCTAGAGAGTTGTATGCTTACATATTGTGAATGATATTTGATCATAGATAAGGGACCTATGAGATAATATTGGTAAATTTCCAATAGTGGTATCAAAGTTGCATTCTAGCCACATTGAGAGAAGAAGTTATTGGAGTTGGATAAATTATTAGAGGAAAATTGAAGATATTGTGAAAGTTTATTGGTGGAGGAAGAATTGGTAGAAAATATTATTGAAATATTTATTGAAGGAGAAGGAGGACATTGATATTAGAGGTATAAGAAGAGTGAAATTTTTGGACATTGTATGATGGTGAAGATATAAGCCATTAGAGATAAAAAGGAAGATTGAGAAGGTCAAGACATTATTATTATAGGTTGTTTTTTAACTAGAAAATAGTAAATATTGTTGCTATTGTGATGTGCATTTGACAAAATAAGAAGTCCAAGCATGGAAAATCTAGTGGAAATTTGAATAAGAGTTAGGATACAGAGGTGAAGAAATATGTGAGGAGAATTGAGAGTGCACACCTAAGAATGACGTTGGAAGCATCTATGAGAGTGAAGAGCCTAAAACTTGTTGAAGCCAAGAGCCTCTGATAAATTCAAATTTATGAGAACCTAATAAGAATGAGTTGAACCTATGACAAATGTAAAGTAGTGAGCAGAGGAGAAAGCATTAACCAAAGGTTTGAAGGAAGATGCCAAAGGTGAGAGATTTGATGCAATTAATGGCAAAATGTATACTACATGCTATCAAAGAATGTAACATATTATTTAAGCCCAATTTTTTCAAAGTGCCACATGATGTGGAGGTCAAGCAAGGTAAAAATCTTAATTTGTTAAGATTTTTCAAATTTGATTATTTTTTGGATCAATATTTAATTGCTTTGATGTGGAGTTATAAGGTTTAGAGAATTTAGAATTTGATTTTTTTTTAAATTGAAGAAATAAGGATATTCATATTGAATGCATGAAATGAATGGTAGAGGAGAGATTATTTAATTAAAGAGAAATTGAATTATTTTAGAAAATAAAAATGGGAAATTAATATTTGAAAGTTTGAATTTGAATTAAAATTGTGAAAGAAAGGAAATTGTTAGCTTTTGGTGATGTATACTAATGGAGATGCAACCACAAGATGTAAAATATGTAGGCTATGGTAAGTATATGATAATGGTACTTAAATATGTAGGAAAATAAAATAATAGACTTTTGCAATAACTCAGTAAAATACCATTAATGAAAACTCACAAAAATAGTACAATGCAATATAATGGGGGACTATGAACACTCTAGAATTTTACAATGAAGATCTACATTGTACAACACTACTAATCTATACTATGCACTCTCTATATCTATATCTCTATCTCACTCTCTCTATGTCTATATCTCTCTTCACTATATAGCTCAAGGTACATATATATAGGAAGATAAGTTTCTTGGCCTTTATCTATTCCTATGACTCATGTACATGTGGACTACATGCACATTCTAACACTTGTGCATTTATTACTTATTCCTCAAGTAACTACTTAACATAAGATAAAATCCTAATCTAATAATGTATCGAAGGTGGTACATTAACATGTACCAAATAATCTAATTTACTGTAACATCCCCTATATTACATTATTTGGGTATTAAAGACTTTAGTATTCAGAATGAATATTTAGGGTTATGCATAAGGGATCGACCCCAAATTGTATTTATAAAATCGAGGTGAATCTAGTCATAAGGTATATAAACGTTGGGGTGAATTTTTCAAAATTTTGCAAAAAATTTATCAAATAATGGTGATTTTTTGAAAATTGTGCACCAAATGTTAAAATGATGATTGACAAAAGTGACTGTCACAAGGCGATTGACAAAAGTTAGTGTCACAAGGTGATTGTCACAAGGCAACTATCAAAATGTGACTATCACAAGACGATTTTCATAAGATGATTGTCATAAGGCGATTTTCACAAGGCGATTGTCACAAAGCAACTATCACAAGGCGACTGTCACAAGGTGATTGTCACATGGTGACTGTCACAAGGTGATTGTCACATGGTGACTGTCACAAGGCAACTAGAAGAAAATGACTATCACAAGGTTACTAACATAAGGTGACTGTCACAAGGCGACTGTCATAAGGCGATTGGAAGAAGGTGACCACCAAAGATCATCAATAAAATGCTTTCACATGTCCTCTCCTCTATCACGTGTCACACATCCATTGACTTCAGCCATGCAAACTTCTATAAATAGAATAGTAGGGTCATTTTTCACCTTTCACACAGTGATTTCCAAAGCAATTTTAGAGCATTTTACAAAATTTTGAGAGTATTTTCTACAGTGGTTTCAGAGCTTTATCAAATGGTTTTTGAAGCATTTTTAAAGCTTTTTTTAGCATTTTTTGAGTATTTTCTAAGCTTTTTTAGAGGGTTTTCAAGCATTTTCAGAGTATTTTCTGATTATTTTCCCAACATTTTTAGAGTGTTTTAATAAGGTTTTCAGAGCTTTTATAGAGGGTTATCAAAAATAGCTAGTGCTTCCTCTCCTCTACCTTCCAAAGTATCATTCAAGAACTACTATTTATCAAACATCAAGAACATTTTCAGCACTTCTAGGAGATATTCCAATTGGCTTTACAACTCTGGAGTTGCTGGAGTCATGAAGATGCCATAGTTGGATGTCAATGTCTCCCTAATGCAATGGATAGTTAGTTGCTACGACCATGATGTGGCCACAATACAGATCAAAGTTGATAATAAGAATATTGTTTTTACTGTGAACCCCTCAGATGTGCAACGACTAACAAGGCTACCATTTTTGGATGCTCTCCTTGTTAACAACCAATACACATTGAATTAAGATGAAAAATCAATGCTGACATCCAGATATGTCGTGAGTCTAGACCATTTGAAAGGTAAGTTTTTAAAATTTCATTTTTATTTATTCTTAATTTTTATATATTGTAGTTTTCATTCTCTAATAATGTTCTCTCTATTTTTTAGTTAATTCTTCTAATTCGAAAAGGGGTTTGAACATTTCCAATGTTGTAGATAAATTTATTTATGTTTGCATTGATTTTTCTTGGGAAGTCTTACTCTGCAAGGGTGACATACAGAAATATCATTTTGGGAATTGTCATTACTGATTCAATGTATTGATGGAGGCATATATGATTGGTCCACTCACATTTCCATTTGCACAAAAAAATCAATCTACATATACAATAACCTCCAACAACTTTATTCTTTGTCTTTTTCATGAAGTATACTACATTCTTCAACAAAAAATCCTTCAACTATATTGCACCCAAATGTGGTGGCTATTGGCATTGTTGAGAATGAAATACAAGTAAAATTATTTATTAGAATAATTTTTCTTTTCTTTATTTTCAATCAATCTTGTTATTTTCTATTTTTCTTTTGAAAATAGAGAAGAGCAGCTCACTCGTTCAGTAAAATGGATGCCACCATTAGGATTCAAGAAGCGTCTACTGATTCTAACACGCAGTCACAATCATCACCAGTAACTCCCACCCATAAACGTAGGAGGTCTCCTAATGGACAACATACACATATAGCTCCTACTACTTTTGGACATGCATCTATTGCAATCAACATTTAGGAAGTAAACTCTAGATCACAAGGTAACCTTATTATTCAAAATTACTATTTTAAATAATGTATTTTAATGATATAAAATTATATTTAGTTTGAGAAAATATTTTAACTATTTTCAGAGTAAGGGCATATGCTTGTATCATCAACGATAATTACTGTAGAGTCTGATTTAGGTATGTTTAGTTAAAATTGATCTATTTTAATGGTATTATTTTAAATACTAGTTTTAATTTATATTTTTCATGTGAAATTTTGTAGAGGAACTGGCTAGATTTAAAAGACTCCAGAAACATATGCCTCCACTAAGTGCACAATAGGAAAAGTAGCAAGTCCATCTATAGCAAGCCCATCAACATCAAGTCCATCCACTACATCTCTAAAAAAATTCACACTAGGCACCATTGGTGAGGAACTAATCTCGCATGTGTGGGAAATAGTTCCTCACACCACTACATTTGGAAACCAGTAGTTAGTTTCAGACACACACTCATGATGTGTCTCAATCTCATATTTCAAATATGTCATTCCTAATTTTAACACTTGATAATTTATTAAATGTAGAAATCGCATCTCAGATGCCCTCTTCTACTACGAGTCTCGATGATGATTTTATGTATTAGGATATGAATAATTTGAATTTACCATTAAATACAAGTGATCTGCTTCATGGTCTAGGAATCAATGATGAAGCAGAGAAGAATGTTGAAGCAGATGCTATCATAGTTTCCTCTTCCCCCACCAGCAAGTCGTTACTCATCATCATTTGAATTATGATGATAAAGTAATTTTTTTAGAAAAAAATTTATTAGAAAATAGATGTAAGGCTGCAAGGTGTAGTGACAATATTGTCATTGTTGTCAACACAGTCAGATAGATCGGTTGATGTAGTGGACAGGAGTTCAGAGGTTACTCATAGTATGTACAATGATGTTAAATGCTTATGAGGATGTTTACCCACCTTTTTGCATATTTTCCAAGAAGACCGAAGTGGCCCATATCGCAACATGTTGCATTTTCACGGTCCAAAGCAAAGAGAAAATGCAAGGAGAAAAAAGTGTCGCGATATCGCGACATGTTGCATTTTCATGGCCAAAAGAGCAAAGAGAAAAAAGTGTCACGATATCACGACATGTTGTATTTTCGCGGGCCAAAGCAAAGAGAAAGAGCAAGGAGAAAAAAGTGTCACGATATCGCGACATGTTGCATTTTCACGGGCCAAAGCAAAGAGAAAGAGCAAGGAGAAAAAGTGTCACGATATCGTGACATGTTGTATTTTCATGAGCCAAAGCAAAGAGAAAGAGCAAGGAGAAAAAGTGTCGCGATATCGCGACATGTTGTATTTTCGTGGACCAAAGCAAAGAGAAAGAGCAAAGAGAAAAAAGTGTCACGATATCGTGACATGTATTTTCACGGTCCAAAGCAAAGAGAAAGATCAAGAAGAAAAAAGTGTCATGATATCGCGACATGTCGCATTTTCATGACTCAAAAAGGGTAGGCAGGCAGAGAAACAAAAGTGTCGCGATATCGTGACATGTCACATTTTTGCGACTCAAAAAGGGCAGGCAGGTAGAGAAACAAAAGTGTCGCGATATCGTGACATGTTGCATTTTTGCCAAAGGAACAGAGTAGTTGACAGTGCATCTGATATTAGTGATGAACACCAGGATGGTGAAACTGAAGATTGCATAGTGACATGGACCCATAAGGAATCTTTAATGATTTGAAATCATTTAAGATGGTCGTTACACATGGAAAGAAGCGGATGCATGCCCATGTGGAGAAAAGGAAATGAAGGACCTCAAAATAGAAACGAAAAGCCTTTTCGGAAACCAAAACACATGCATGCATAAGGGAAAGAGAAAACGAACAGTCATGCAAGGATAAAATGAACAGTCATGCAAGGAGAAAATGAATAGTCATGTAAGGAGAAAACAAACAATCATGCAAGGAGAAAAAAAACAGTCATGCAAAGAGAAAACGAACATGCAAGGAGAAAACGAATAGTCATGCAAAGAGAAAATGAACAATCATGCAAGGAGAAAATGAACAGTCATGAAGGAGAAAATGAATAGTCATCGAAGGAGAAAATGAACAGTCATCAAAGGAGAAAATGAACAGTCATCGAAGGAGAAAATGAATAGTCATCAAAGAAGAAAATGAATAGTCATGACCGAGAAAACGAATAGTCATGGTAGGAGAATATGGTGTCAATTATTTGCATGTGATGTGTTTGACGAAATGCCTTCTCAATATATACAAAAGGAGTTACATAAAGGAGTTACAATTGACAAGTGGCATATGAGAATATGAAAGAAGGTGTTACAATTGACAAGTGGCGTATGAGAATATGAAAGGAGTTACAATTGGAGTTACAAAGAGAAAGGATAGTTATAAAAGGAGTGTTGCTTGGAGAATTTAAGTTGGGGATTTTATTTTGTGAAGTGTGATAAGGGTGTGTGTTTTGTGAATTGTGGGAGATGTTGGGTAAGCAATAGACCAGTCAGGGTCTTGTAAAAGTGAAGGCATTTTTATGTCAATCTTCTAGTTTCAAAATTGAAGTCCAAGTTGGTGCTTGGCATCAGGGGTTGGTGCTCCTTCCAGTTGGTGCTTGTAAATCAGGGGTTGGTGCTCCTTTCTTAGGGATAAATCTGGGTTGGTTGTTGGTGTAGATAAATCAGGGGTTGGTGCTCCTTTCTATTGGTGCAGATAAATCAAGGGTTGGTGCTCCTTCCAGTGGGTGCTAGTAAATTGATTGTAAAGTTGGTGCTTTGCAAAGGCTGGATTTGGATGGGAGTCCAAACAATCATTTTGAGGAGTAGCCAAATTGGTGAACCTCGATACATCTTATGTTGTGTGATGTTATCTTGTTATATTTGCTTTATTTGGTTTTAAGTTTTCATTGTTTCAACTTTAAGAGTTGAAGATTGAAGTAACAAGAGATACACTGATTCACCCCCCCTCTCAGTGTCATTGTGATACTAACAATTGGTATCAGAGCCAGTTTCCCTTGTCAGGCTAAATCAGCTAGGGTTGATCTTGGATTAGTATGCAATGGGTAAGAAGAATAGATCCTCCTCCAATAAGGCATCTCGATCGGTTTCGGTTCTGTGGAAGAGAAAATTGAACTAGAAAAGATAGGAGTGAATTTTGAAGTATGTGATGAAAACCTTGAGGTTGAAGTAGATCTAGAAGGTGAGTTGATCGCTGCACTTGAAGAGTTGGATATAGAAAGGAAAAATAACAAAAGACTATCCAAGAAGTTGGAAGAATATGGGGATAATATTGAAGATCTCTTCTTACAAATTCATAAAGCCAAGAAAATAGAAGAAGCCTTGAAGTCACACCTGGATGATAAAGGTGATGTATGTAGCAAACATGAAGAGGAATCTAACAAAGTTATTAGTGATCTAAAGCTGCAAGTAGAAGAGTCCAAAAGGATTGAAGAAACTCTCAGGTCACAGATCAATGAAAAAGAGATTGTTTGTTGCAAACAAGAAGAGGAGATTGTTTTATTGAGGAAACAACTAGAAGAGGCCAATACAAATCTCAAATTTGAGAAGAGCACAAAGTTGCTAGATAAAATGATAAGGCAACAAAGAAGCTCCATGGGTAAGCTTGGTATTGGATGTGAATCTGAACAACCTTCATCTTCTAAATCTGTGAAGGAGAAGAAGTCCACTGCTGAAGGATCAAAGCAAGAAAAGCTTGAAGCTGAATCTTCAAAAGGAAGAAAATCTCAAAGGAGATCTACAACAAAGCAACCACAACAAAAGAGGTTCTATCACTCTCACTTTATTCATAATAATGCTTTTAATGGATATTGTTTTAGATGCAACCATTATGGTCACAAGGCAATTTATTGTGGATTGAATAATAGATCAAAGAGTTATGCTGGTAGAAATACATCTATTTTTCCGATTGAACACCATGTGCAATGTTTTAAATGTAATGGTCATGGGCACATAGCAAGGTTTTGTCCAAGAACTTTTGTATCTAATCTAAGGCAAGATAGTAGATTTCATCAGACACAAAGAATGCAACATAGACAGGGAAGAAATCATGTGCATCAAAGAAAGGAAAATAATCATCCATCAAGGATGCACAAGAGACAACCACCCAATAGAAATGTTTTTTCACCTTTGATGGATTATGCAGTAGAATGTTATAACTATCATAATTTTGGGCACATTGCAAGAAATTGTCGAAGTACATTTGCATCAAATCAATTTCAGGGAAGAAAATTTCAACCAAATGGAATGAGACAAAATAGAAAATTTCCCGAAAAACATGCACAAGCTACTAAAAAAGAAAATTCAAAACAAGAGCCCAAAACTGTAATCAAACCAGAGTGGAGAAAGAAAGAAGAAAGGAAATCGTGTCTCCTTGGACTGAAGGAGACTACTCCTCTATTGCACTAAGCAACTCCAAGTAGCACATCCTCAGGGGGAGCAATATTAAAGTTTTATTTTAATGCTCCTATGTATTTGTTTGGTTATCTGAGGATGAAAGGCAAGTAGTCAGGGGAGTTGTCGTATAGTTGTCAAAGTGTGTTTCAATTCATGTAGTTGTTTGTGGAGGTACCATGAAGGGTGGTGATTAAATTGAGAGTTGTCACCATTTGTAGTATTGCTATATGTCAATGTTGTACTTTTGATGGTTCTTACTGCCATTGTTCAAAGTTATGGATTATAACAGTTCTGATAATTTGGTTTAGTGAAAGAATGTTGCCCTAGCTGCATATATGTGTTTCGATAAAAGCAGTGTGTATTTGTACTACACATTGATGTGAAGATTGTTAGATCTATTATGACGCTTTGGTGAAAATATTTAATTCGCATGCAAAATCAGAAAGCTCACATTTTATTATTGCATTCAAAGCGGCTACATGAGTAGGAAGTTACATCAATACAAATTGAGTACAAATATTCAGGGAGACCCCACAGTTGGTGTTCAGACAAGAAGAAGAGTAGTAAGCAACTACTCTCTATTATCCAGCATTGAACCCAAAAATGTTGCTAACGCAAGCAAAGATGAAAGTTGGATGAAGGCAATAAATGAAGAATTAGATCAGATCGAGAAAAACAAAACTTGGGAGTTAGTACCAAGACCTGCAAATAAAAATATAATCGGTACTAAATGGGTCTTTCGAAACAAATTGAATGAAGACAGACAGGTAGTCAGGAATAAAGCAAGATTGGTATGTAAAGGCTATGCACAAGTTGAAGGTATTGACTTTGAGGAAACCTTTGCACCTGTGGCTAGACTAGAGGCAATTAGAATGTTTCTGGCTTTAGCAGTTTACAAGAATTTCAAAGTTTATCAAATGGATGTGAAATCAGCATTTTCGAATGGGAAACTTGAAGAAGAGGTTTATATTGAGCAACCAGATGGTTTCCAACTTGGTGATGATCCCAACTTGGTTTGCAAGTTGAAGAAAACATTATATGGCTTAAAACAGGCACCCCGAGCATGGTATGCAAGGCTAGACAACTATCTTACTCAACAAGGGTTCAAGAAAGGTATGGTGGATAGTAATTTGTATGTCAAAATAGAAAATGGCCATCTTATTGTTCTTGTTGTATACGTAGATGATATCATATTTGGCAGCAACAAAGATGAGTCGTGTAAAGATTTAGCAAATAAGATGCAAAAATAATTTGAAATGTCAATGATTGGTGAACTTTCGTATTTCCTCGGGTTGCAAGTTAATCAAAATGAGAAGGGCATATTTATTTCTCAAATTAAATATGTGAAAGAGATACTAAAAAAGTTCACAATGGAGGATTGTAAGCCAGTTAGCACTCCCATGACGACGGGTTGCAAGTTGAGCAAGGATGACAAATCTCCACATGTTGATCAAACCATGTATAGATCTATGATTGGGAGCTTATTGTACTTGACAGCTACTAGACTAGATATTTTGTAGGCAGTATGCATGGTAGCACGATTTCAGGCTAGTCCCAAGGAGACTCATGTGACAACAGTAAAGAGGATTCTTCGGTACCTCAAGGGTACTATGGAGTATGGGTTATGGTATCCGAAAGGTAAGGACTTCACCCTTATTGCGTATTCAGATGCATATTGGGCAGGATGTGTAGATGACAGAAAGAGTACCAGTGGAGGTGCATTCTATCTTGGAGACAAGTTGGTCGCGTGGCACAGTAAGAAACAAGAGTCAGTCTCCTTATCCACAGCAGAGGTAGAATATATTGCAGCGACAACGTGTTGTACGCAGGTATTATGGATGAAACAAACCCTAAAATATCTTGGTATTAACTTCAATGAGCCAATTTTAGTTAAGTGTGATAACACCAGTGCCATTAACATCTCAAAGAATCCGGTTATGCATTCTCGCACAAAACATATTGCTATCCGGTATCACTTTTTGAAGGAGAAAGTTGCAGAAGGTGAGGTTAAGTTGGATTTTGTTCCAACAACAGAGCAAGTAGCGGATATCTTCACAAAACCGTTGCCCAAGGAAGTCTTTGAGTACCTTCGCAATAAATTGGGAGTGGTCACACTTCCCAAGAATTGACTAGCTATCGGGACCACATTCTCAGGGGGAGCATTTGTGTATTTGTTTATCTTTTTGCTCATGTTTGTGATTTTTGCTAAGTGTAATAATTTTTTCCTGAGAATGTTGTGCATGGACTCAGGGGGAGTTTGTAGTAGCCCTTTGATATTGTTGTCAAAGAGGGAGAAGAGTTACAGGAAATTGCACGTGTGTTGCCAACAATTCCAAAGGGGGAGATTGTTGAGCAAGGTGCAGCGACAGTATTGTCATTGTTGTCAACACAGTCAGATAGATCGGTTGATGCAGTGGACAGGAGTTCAGAGGTTACTTAGAGTATGTACAATGATGTTAAATGCTTATGAGGATGTTTACCCACATTTTTGCATATTTTCCAAGAAGACCGAAGTGGCCCATATGCTAAAGATCAAAGAAAAAGCAAAACACCGCAAAGAAAAAAAGTGTCACGATATCACGACATGTTGCATTTTTGCGGTCCAAAGCAAAGAGAAAATGCAAGGAGAAAAAAGTGTCACGATATCGCGACATGTTGCATTTTCACGGCCGAAAGAGAAGAGAAAAAAGTGTCGCGATATCATGACATGTATTTCACGGGCCAAAGCAAAGATAAAGAGCAAGGAGAAAAAAGTGTCGCGATATCGCGACATGTTGTATTTTCATGGGCCAAAGCAAAGAGAAAGAGCAAGGAGAAAAAGTGTCACGATATCGCGACATGTTGTATTTTCGCAGGCCAAAGCAAAGAGAAAGAGCAAGGAGAAAAAGTGTCGAGATATCGCGACATGTTGCATTTTTGCGGGCCAAAGCAAAGAGAAAGAGCAAGGAGAAAAAAGTGTCACGATATCGTGACATGTTGCATTTTTGCGGTCCAAAGAAAAGAGAAAGAGCAAGAAGGAAAAAGTGTCGTGATATCGCGACATGTCACATTTTCGTGACTCAAAAATGGCAAGCAGGCAGAGAAACAAAAGTGTCACGATATCGCGACATGTCACATTTTCGTGACTCAAAAATGGCAGGCAGGCAGAGAAACAAAAGTGTCACGATATCGCGACATGTTGCATTTTCGCCAAAGGAACAGAGTAGTTGACAGTGCGTCTGATATTAGTGATGAACACCAGGATGGTGAAACTAAAGACTACATAGTGACGTGGACCCATAAGGAATCTTTAATGATTTGAAATCATTTAAGATGGTCGTTACACATGGAAAGAAGCGGATGCATGCCCATGTGGAGAAAAGGAAACGAAGGGCCTCAAAATAGAAACGAAAAGCCTTTTTGGAAACCAAAACACATGCATGCACAAGGGAAAGAGAAAATGAACAGTCATGCAAGGAGAAAATGAACAGTCATGCAAGGAGAAAATGAACAATCATGCAAGGAGAAAATGAACAGTCATGCAAGGAGAAAACGAACAGTCATGCAAGGAGAAAATGAACAGTCATGCAAAGAGAAAACGAACAGTCATGCAAGGAGAAAACGAATAGTCATCGAAGGAGAAAATGAACAATCATCGAAGGAGAAAATGAATAGTCATCGAAGGAGAAAACAAACAGTCATGACCGAGAAAATGAATAGTCATGGTAGGAGAATATGGTGTCAATTATTTGCATGTGACGTGTTTGATGAAATGCCTTCTCAATATATACAAAAGGAGTTACATAAAGAAGGAGTTACAATTGACAAGTGGCATATGAGAATATGAAAGAAGGTGTTACAATTGACAAGTGGCGTATGAGAATATGAAAGGAGTTACAATTGGAGTTACAAAGAGAAAGGATAGTTATAAAAGGAGTGTTGCTTGGAGAATTTAAGTTGGGGATTTTATTTTGTGAAGTGCGATAAGGGTGTGTGTTTTGTGAATTGTGGGAGATGTTGGGTAAGCAATAGACCAATCAGGGTCTTGTAAAAGTGAAGGCATTTTTATGTCAATCTTCTAGTTTCAAAATTGAAGTCCAAGTTGGTGCTTGGCATCAGGGGTTGGTGCTCCTTCCAGTTGGTGTTGGTAAATCAGGGGTTGGTGCTCCTTTCTATTGGTGAGATAAATAGGGTTGGTGCTCCTTTCTTTGTGCGTAATCGGGTTGGTGCTCCTTTCTATTGGTGCGATAAATCAGGGGTTGGTGCTCCTTCCAGTGGGTGATGGTAAATTGATTGTAAAGTTGGTGTTTTGCAAAGGCTAGATTTGGATGGGATCCCAAACAGTCATTTTGAGGAGTAGCCAAATCGGTGAACCTCGGTACATCTTATGTTGTGTGATGTTATCTTGTTATATTTGCTTTATTTGGTTTTAAGTTTTCATTGTTTCGACTTTAAGAGTTGAAGATTGAAGTAACAAGAGATACACTGATTCACCCCCCCTCTCAGTGTCATTGTGATAGTATCAACTGTTATGAATAATATTCTTGTAGATATTGATACATTAAGGGAATGGTAATATCAGGCCAAAGTTATGATGAAAACAATACATGACCGGTACAAGAACTTTGCACATAGAAAGGAGTTGTTTTTAAAGGTAGAGAATGAGCCACAAAAGCTTGATGCTTTGTTACGTAAAGTTGAATCTGGCACCGTGAAGGTAGATTCTATAAATAGTTATGAATTTTTGGCCATTATGCTGGATCGATTAGAGAACCTCAATTCCGAAGCACGAGCATATTTTAATTAATGGAAACTAGATAAGAAGAAAGTAGTAGTTGTAGAAACTATAAGACTTACAACTGATGTAAGTTTTACATATATCTAAAAATCATTTTTTTCTTAAATATATTTTTTAATAAATATTAATCTTTTTATCTTGTATTTTGTAGTCTAATTATCAACACTTAAAGTAGCAGGTGACAACCATGAAAACGTTGAACAACAAAAATCAGTGTAAATAATGTTATTGAAGTGAAGAAGAGACTGCAATACACTGTTCAAGAAAATAATTGGCTGAAGAAGTTTATCAATGATAAGGGATTGGATGTGGAGGCTGTAGTAACAAAAAATAAGAAAGAGTTGAATGCACTATTTAGAGAAGATCCCGTGAAGGAAGAAGGTTTATTTCTATCAGGTGTAAACACTACAGCTAAAATTTTGGTAAGGGTTGCTGCATTGGAAGCAAAGGATATTGAGGTAGATGCAACTGAAACTTTAGGCACTTTGCAAGAAGAAAAGTAGAACTGTTATTTTCTTATTTGTGGAATGTAGAGAAAAGAAACATGTTGCATAGTTATATTAAAAACTCGTATATTTTTAAAATGAATTAGAGAGACAATTTCCATAAATTTTGTATTACTTTTTGATATTTTATTTTCAATATTGTGATGTTTTGATCAGTTGTGTGGATGGAAATAAATAATTTTGAATTATGTGGATGCAATAAAATTTTCTTTTATGTTTTATGAAATAATTTGAAATGAATGAAATGTAGCACAAATATTTAGTTTGCTATATATGGTTTATTCAATACATGGTTTTCAATACATGGTTTACCATACATTGTTTTCAATAGATGGTTTTTTCAAAATATCGTTTATAATTTATTTAATACATGGTTTGATATACATGGTTTTCAAAATACAAGTGAAAATAAATAATATCTGTAATTGATATTATGTTGAAAACTGATGGAATAAATAATTTTGAATTATGTGGATGCAATAAAATATTTTTTTATGTTTTATAAAATAATTTGAAATGAATGAAATGCAACACAAATATTTAGTTTGCCATACATGGTTTATTCAATACATGGTTTTCAATACATGGTTTATTCAATACATGGTTTTCAAAATACATGTGAAAATAAATAATATATGTAATTAATATTTTGTTTAAAACTGATAGCATAATATATGAAATCAATAATATATGTAAATTGTAATCAATAATCTATTGAAAACTAATAGCATAATATGTGACTTTGAAACCAAAATATCGTGTCTTAAAATATAATCAAATCTCAATTTTCTATTGAAAACTAATAGCATAATATGTGAAATCAAAATACATGTGAAAATCAATAATATTTGTGATTCTGTAATCAATATTCTATTTCAAAATACATGAAAATATGTCTCAAAATGTAATCAAATCTTAATATTTTTTTAAAAATTGATGGCATAATTTGTGACATCAAATCAAATAAATGAATCAAATCCCAATATTCTATTGAAAAATAATAGTTTGATACATGAAATCAATCAAATGAAAGCATATTTGCTTCATAATGTTGGAAGCTGGAACAAACTCTTTTCAGATTGTGCAAAATATTTTCCAGTCATACCAAAAAAATTTGTCATCACAGTCTCATTAGTGTTACGATTATCCTCATCATCTTGAGTATTCATGACACCTCTTCTATCTGCTAGAGATTTTCAATATGAAAAAACTCTTTCATAAGGAAACTTCTCAACCTCATAGGTTGATAAATATAATCTCAAACAATTTTACAAATTTTTATTCAACCTATTTTGAACTTTAGATTTTACATATGATAATGCACTAAATACCCTTTCATCCTCCATAGATCCTAAAATCGTCGTTTGACATAATTCATATAAACTAAAATATTCACTCATAGTATGTTTTAGGATACTATTGGGATATAATTATTTTCACAAACGTGAAATAGAACCCCTTTCATTATGATTAGTGAATTGTAAAACTTGAGCAAATATTGTTGTTCCAAAATAGTTTGATTTTTTTGTCAAAAGATATTTTTTGAGAATGTCATTAATTTCAATACTATTGACTACCACATATTTAGTGAAATGACTAGCAAGAGTTCCCATGTATTTGAGAAACAAACCATTTATATTTTGGTATTCATTACAAGGATCCCAAAACATCGGGTTAACCACAACCATAGCCTCAAGCAATTCATCTCTTCAAAGCGGTCTTTGATTTCTTTTGTCAATGATTCTGCTATTTGTTTCAGTTTAATTTTTATTTCCATTACAACTACATGAAATCTATTGTATGTTATGGGTATTTTTTCAACTTCATTTGTAGCTATATCCATTTGCTAACCAAAATAATATAAAGGAAATTCCTTTTTGTGGACATTAATACATAGATGATTATTTATATTGAACTTCAAAAAAATTTGAAGATCATTCACGTTTGTCAATGCTCTCCAACTCTCAAACATGGGATTCATAAAAATTTGATCAGATACATACATCGTATCAATATGTAAGCAAATTTTTTTTCTCATCCTAATGAAATCCACAATATAAATCGATCTTTCTTGTGTAATTTTGATCAAAGTATTAATCTCTTCCAACATTGGAAGAATTCCACACAATGTGAGAAGTGTTTCAAAGTCACTCATTCGATATGGCAAATATTTAGCCTTATCAACTACCCTATGATTTTCATACATAAACCCTACCAAGGATTGATATTCTTTGAAAAATCTATATGCCATTTGATACATTGAAATCCACCTAGTATCTACATCTTTTAAGAGTTTTTTACCTTCAGTAACTCCTAGTGCAAACTGTTGAAACTCTAAAAATATTTTTGGACTGCGCAAAAAATAATCATGAATTTCACGGACAAGCTCTTCCACTATCTCTATATTTGTAAATGTGTCCACAAATTTGTATACACAATTATTTCTATGAGTCATGCAATGAATATGGATCAAATATGGGGTAAGATATGTTTGTAGTCTAACACAAAGATCATTCATGTGTCCTTACATTGTAGTAGCACCATCAGCTCTGACACATATTAAATTAGTGGTTAATTCCATTTCATTCATTCTTGCTATTTCCTTTAGACTAGAAACAACAACATTGTAAATATTTTATGCATTGTAATTTTCCACCATCTTGTGTAGTCCAAGTAAATGAGGTTGCCTTAAATAATTTTCCAATGTGTAAACACGTATGCAAATCCAATATGTGTTTTCAACAACAGTCACCTCATCAATTGAAAGTGAAATGAATTTAGCCTTTTTTATTTTCTCTTTGAGGTCATTTTACTCAACCAATGACAGACATTTTCCCATTTCCCAACCACTTTGATCTGGCCAATGGGAATTGGGTAATTTTTGCACATAAACTAGTCGAAATAGATATTTATAATCAAGTATATCAAACATAGGTTTACCCTTTTTAAGAATAGTGAGTGCAACAACAAACTATAAACTTTTTTAAGCTAAAGTTAACTTTTACATTTTTTGAAATTGGGCTTGAATCGTTGCACCTTTCTCAACCAAAGTTTACTTTTGTTTCATTACTTTATCATATTCTTGTGCATATATGATATGTGCACACTCTAATGCATCCTTCCACCTATAATTCTTTTTTATTGGTCAATCACATTCTTTTGTTTTTATATAAACCTTTCCACAATGTTTTTCTACTGTATATTTCTTAACTTGCAATCTGTGATCCTTTCCATATTTCCAACTGTAAATTACGCATATCAATTTTTTTATTACCTCATTACTATTCTCTGGTAGAATTGGCTCAACAAATGGAAAATCTAAAACCCAATCAGGCTAAAATGATATGTTAATTGTCCATCTAGATGACCTTGCATGTTTATGGTTTTTAGAAGAGATTCTCCAGAAGTAGGGACTACATAAGACTATTATTTTTTTCCATTTAGCATGTTAGTTTCAGGAATCTCTTCATTTTGTTGTTCCATTTCTTTAAGAAAATTTTCATTTGTGTACTTTTCATTATCGTGGATATGTGGAAGTGGAGGCATACCAGGATCAATAGTATTTTTTTGTAGAGATAATACTAGGGTCAATACCAAGGTCATTATCATTAGTCCTTTTAAAAGCATACCTTCTTTTAAAAAATTTAGATAAAAAATGGACAAATCCATCAACCAAAAATAACCCTCCTTAATTAATGAAGATATTATATATAAAATAAACAATGTACACAAATTAATTGGTTAGTAAATAAAGGTGTTCATACCTTCAATTTGTGTAGATTTTTATGGTTGAATGGATTTAAAATATTATGAAAGTATTTGAGGATACTCCTTTTATCATAATACTGGCCTCCCTTTTTTCCACTACCAACGTGTGACATTTTACCTATATAAACAAAAGAGTAACAAGAACATCATTTTAAAAAATGGAAATAACTGGTAAAAGAGAGAACTACTATTCAAGACAATAGAATATCTGACCCAAGCAGGCTTGAGATTGGTGCCCAAATAATAGGAAAACCTCCTTATTGAGTGTGTAAATGAACAAAAATGTATAAAAAGGAACATAAATGGTAATAAAAACTTACCAATAAATGGTTGTCGATATATGTCACTTACCTTGTGATAGTCGTCTTGTGACATTCACCTCATATTAGTTGCCTCGTGTTAGTCACCTCATATCAGTAGTCTTTTACCATACACTTCTATCAGGCACCTTGTGACAATCGTCTTGTGTCTATCAGCAAATATGATATTTGAGTCTATTCAAGCCTGCACGTTGGTTTTGTTGGTCTCCTACATGTGATTCTAAGTTGACCAATTAATGATCATTGTTGATGTGCTCCTTTGTGGATGGTCTTATACTTTGACCACTTCTAGCTTCAATTGCTTCGCTACTATATTTTTTACACTCATCCTAGACTTTAGGTATTAAATACCTTACTCTTCTCTTGTAATGAATGCCAGATGGTGATTTCTTGTTATAAATGATGTGTTATGATCTTAGAGATGTTATTATCTTGGTACCATCCTTCACTCGTGCATAAAATAATGAAAACATAATTCTCTATCAATATTGAGTGCTCATATGCCTAGACATATACTTTATAAGAGAGTTCAAAATGCTCTCTCTCCCTAGTACCAAGTTTCACTTGATTCCTGGCGATGTTGGAACAAATGGATGCACCTTCTTTGCATGGAATCAAATATTTCAATGTTTATTTTAACCCTGAAGCTTATCTTGGCTTCTTTACTTCCTTGAGCGCCTATTCTCTAACTTCATTTGCAGGTTAGCTTGGCTTCTTGGTAATGGTCATTTTCCAATATCAATGGATGGCCCTTCAAGTTCTTATAGCACCTAGATAACTCACCTTGTATTTTCTAATTGTTTCGTGTTATATCCAGTTTGCACTATCAATGTTTGGCTTATCTAATTATGTTATTTTTGTTACAAGTTTTGTGTTGTGATAAATGTCCTTTGAAATGTGTTGCTCCCGTACAGTTGTAGCACTAGAATATGACATCTTCTAGCACCTTGATGAGATAGATACCAAGCCTTATGGATGGCTCTTCGCTCAAACACTATGGGTTGTGCTTTTCCTTTACTAATGTTAGATGTTGAACCCTTATAGAATGACTCTTCTCTAAGCATTTTGAGTGTGCTTTCCCTCTACCAATGACGACTGCTTGTAGACATAGAGGATAGGTTATGTAGTTTATCCTTAGGATACTTAACCTTTGTCTTATTTAGATGTAATGTAGAAGACAAATGAGGTACTTGTAAATAACCAGTAATGACCTATAATAGGTCATTTGATTGTACCTAAAATATGTCTCTTCTAGTCTCCTTTTGTAGCTCATTTTCTTGGTTTTTATGGTGGCTTTATTATCCACTCCTTGGAGGAAAATCAACCTTTTACGTGGCTCTATACCACAAAATATTGTAGGTTAATAGTGTCTCTAGACACCTTGATAGTATGTTGATTTGTGTACTTTGGTATTTCACCTTAACTTAACAACCAATGCACATAATAACCTTTAAGAGTAACTAGTTCAATGCACTTAATAATACCAGTATAGTGTAATAGTAGTCTCATCTTATTGCTCCTTCAGTAACTTGTAAGATGCACTAGTAATAACTATTAAAGAACTATAATCTCTCTAACTTTTTCAAAGTAGTAAAGTCTTCTTGTTTCAACTAGTTAATAGGAAAATTATTTTTTTATTTTCTTTTAAAATATATCTAAATCCTATTTTAATGTGTAGGTATTAACCTTAAAATAAACTATATTTTCCACTTCCTTTGAAGACTTTAATATGCAACCTTCTACTTGCAACTTTAACTCTGATATGGTGATTAATTAAACTTAATAACGATCTAATAAACTTAATTTTTAGTGATGAACCTATTGCACCAAATTTGCTTACCTTAATGAATTCTATAGATGAAGGATTACAAGGTGATTACACCTTAAAGCTACCTTTTACTGGATGGACTTGCAACTCTTATTGGTTGTTCGAAATAGCTCTTTAGATCACATATTTGTAGCTATGAAACCCTCTAATTTGTTGCCCTGAAACTATAGTAGATGACTTCAATTCTCCTTCAAAATGCACTATATAAATATAAAGCTTGGTTCTACCCAACTTGCTACTTTCTTTTTGTCCTCAAATATGAAAGATTTCAAATTGTAAAATAGTCATTCTATCCATTGAAATGTTGTCCTTGAATCTCAAAATTTTGGTAGGAAACTCATCCATATCACAACTGAGATTTTCTTTCAAGAACCCTTTAATATTCTACTATAGATTCGAAAAACCCCTATCTCCTTTCTTTGAATGATCCTTCTAGCCTTCAAAGGTAATATTCAAACCTTTCAAGTTTGGTAGTAATGTTTGGATCCTTTCTCCTTCAGTCCTTGTTAAATTATGACTTCAATATAGGCCTTCATATCAAGAATCTGAAAGTCTTGAGGTATTCACCAATCTCCTCTAAAATTTAACAATCTACTTTCCAAATCTATCTTCATTTGGGCTTGTTGTCGGATGGTGACAATTATCCCAAAATATTCCTTTATCAAGAATTTCTCCTTGGTGGTAAATTTTTCCAATGAGTTCTCCTAGGAACTTCTTTAATGGCCTTCTTTGAATCTCCTTCAGTGAGGCTCACCAAGCCTTCTCCTTATTTATCCTTGAGATCTCTTCTCTAATGTCTTTATTCTCACGACTTCTTTATTTTTCCTAATGAGACCTTTCCTTCAACCTTCTACTATGGAAGTGTTGGAAATTAGATCTCCTTCATGGATCTCTAAAATTTACTGCTACTAGAATTTGGAATGGGACTCGTTGTTTTTTCTTATTCAGTATTCTATCTTCCTAAACTAGAAGTTCTTCAATGGGACCTTTTGTAGATATTTTTCACCTTCTTGAGTTTTTTTCTCCTTCTACAATCTACAGGGTTCAATCTCCAATGGAGATCACCAATATCCAATCTTCTCTTGGACTCTTTCTTTGGATTCTCTTTTTCCTAGATTCTACTGTAAGGCTATTGTGGTCTTTTCTTCTACAATTTGTAGGTTTCAATATTCAATGGAGATCAAAAATATCTAATATTCTCCTAGAATAATCTATGAAGTCTCTTCTTCCTTGAGTCTGCAATAAGACTACTATGGCTTTTTCTCTCTTCTACAATATATGGATTTACAACTCTTGTAATGGGACCTTTTCTAAGGTCTCTAAAATCTTCAATCTTCTACTTGTTACTACAAGTGCTGGAATGATTCTAATAAAGATATTCTTCCTAGTGCTATGTATAAAGCTTCCCAAATTTCTTTGAATCTCCTTTTCGTAAAATAAGATGTTAGAAACTAGAATGGAAGAATCTGTATTTTTGAAGATAATGAACTTCACTAGTTGATTTGTCAATCTAGTGGAATTAATGCTAAGTCCTAGTCTTCACAAGTGTTTCTACAACTCTATGGAAAGACTCTAGCCACCTACAATCTCAAAAAAATTCGAATTGATATTTTTTAACTCCTCTCAATCTCTTTTTGTGGCTCTCCCTATTTCCTATTGATCTACCATGTGCTCTAATATCATTGTTAGCTTTTGATGATGTATATTAATGGAGATGCAACCACAAGATGTAAAATATGTAGGCTATGGTAAGTATATGATAATGGTACTTAAATATGTAAGAAAATAAGAGAATAGACTTTTGCAATAACTTAGTAAAATACCATTAATGAAAGCTCATAAAAATAGTACAATATAATATAATGGAGGACTATGAATACTCTATAATTTTATAATGAAGATCTACATTGTACTACACTACTAATCTATACTATGCACTCTCTCTCTCTCTCTCTCTCTCTCTCTCTCTCTCTCTCTATATATATATATATATATATATATATATATATATATATATATATATATATATATATATATATATATATATATATATATATATATATATATATATATATATATTTCACTCTCTCTATGTCTATATCTCTCTTACTATATATCTCAAGGTACATATATATAGGAAGATAAATTCCTTGGGCTTTACTCTATCTATTCCTATGACTCATGTACATGTGGACTACATGCACATTTACATCATTACACATTCTAATATTTGTGCATTTATTACTTCTTATCCAAGTAGGGTTATGCATAGTGGATAATATTCATAAATTGGGTGAATATTAGGATTTTCAAAATTGAAAATTAGCAAATATGAGGACCCTCAATGTCAGCCCATTCACCTAAAATTTTTTAGACCAATTATTTATTAGGATTAATTCACCATAATATATATACAAACATAGGCATATTTGTACTCGTTGGAAAGCTCTTTTCAATCCTAATATAATGGTGGTATTTTTATGAAGTTATAAGGTGATTTAATGGGTCAAAAGTAGCCCCAAAGATGATATTATTTTTTAGCTCTTCAAATACCCCATATTTTGGTATGAAGATGATTGATTTTATTTTCTTATGATTCGCCTTGATTTTGATTAGGATTCACCATTTTTTACAAGTACATTTTGAGTCCAATCCCTTATGTATAACCTTATCCAAAATTAACTACTTAACATAAGATAAATTCCTAATATAATAATGTATCCAAGGTGGAACATTAACATGTACAAAATAATGTAATATAATCTAACAGAAATAAGAAATTAAAATCTTAGGAGATATAAGGAAACCAAAATTGAAGAAAATAATTAAATTTGAGAGATAAAAACTAAATGGATCAATGGGATTTGATTAGTTATTAGTTTTTAAAATCTGGTAGATATAAGTAGAGATTAAAAATTAAAAATTGAATTTGCTTGTTGTGGTGTAGTGGCAAATGCCTTGGGTGTCATTGTGGTTGCTCCACAACGTACCCCAAAATTGGGGACCCACCTTTTTGCATGTTTTCCAAGAAGACCGAAGTGGCCCATATGCTAAAGATCAAAGAAAAAGCAAAACACCGCAAGGAGAAAAAAGTGTCGCGATATCGCGACATGTTGCATTTTCACGGTCCAAAGCAAAGAGAAAAAGCAAGAAGGAAAAAGTGTCGCGATATCGCGACATGTTGCATTGTCGCGGCCAAAAGAGAAGAGAAAGAACAAGAAAGAAAAAGTGTCGCGATATCGCGACATGTTGCATTTTCGTGGCCAAAAGAGAAAAAAAAGTGTCGCGATATCGCGACATGTTGCATTTTCGCGGCCAAAAGAGAAAAAGTGTCGCGATATCGCGACATGTTGCATTTTCATGGCCAAAAGAGAAAAAGTGTCGCGATATCGCGACATGTTGCATTTTCGGCCAAAGAGAGAGGAAAAGTGTCGCGATATCGCGACATGTTGCATTTTCACGGCCAAAAAAGAAAAAGTGTCGCGATATCGCGACATGTTGCATTTTCGCGACCAAAAGAGAAAAAGTGTCGCGATATCGCGACATGTTGCATTTTCTGGCAAAAGAAAGAGAAAAAGTGTCGAATATCGCGACATGTTGCAGTTTCGCAAAAAAGAAAGAAAAAGTGTCGCGATATCGCGACATGTTGCATTTTGTGACTCAAAAAGAGAGAGAGAGAAAGAAAAGTGTCGTGATATCGCGACATGTTGCATTTTCGTGACTCAAAAAGGGAAGGCCAAAAGAGAGACAAGAAGTGTCGCGATATCGCGACATGTCCGATTTTCGCCAAGGGAACAGAGTAGTTGACAGTGCGTATATTAGTGATGACCTGAAGCGCATAGTGACGTGGACATAAGGACAAAATCCAATGAATAAGACAAAATGTTACATAAGGAATCTTTAATGATTTGAAATCATTTAAGATGGTCGTTACACATGTGGAGAAAAGGAAAGAAAAAAAAGGAAAAAACAAATGAGGAAGCCAAACCATGGGAGATGAAACGAAGGGCCACAAAATAGAAATGAAAAGCCTTTTTGGAAACCAAAACACATGCATGCACAAGGGAAGGTGAAACGAACAACCATTGGAAAATGAAACGAAAAGCTTCTTAAAAATTTTAAATACGCCAGGCAAGGATGTTTTGAGGGGTTGGAAACTGCTACGAGCAGAGTTGCAGATTTGAAGGCAAGAGGGCCATTCTGGACCTGTTTGAGTCATTTTTCTTCCATGGACTGGTTTGGGAAAACCAAAAATTTTGCTATTGTAAAATGACACATTTTTAATGCAAAAAGTTTCAGAAATTTGCATCTTATGGGCAAGAAAGAAGGAGATTCTCTTTGCATGCTATGGATTTAATGTCTATTTTTCCCCTTTTCAGATTTCAGGTTTGTAAATGGAGTTAATGCAAGTTTTCTTGGTTGCTTCATGTGAATGCTTGAACCTGAAATCTCATTTAAAACCCTAGGAACCAAGCACTTAGTCTATGGGGATTGTGCTTGTTTTGCAAGTCCAATAGGTTAGGTTGCATGCATGGAAACCTCACATCTTCGGTTTTGTCGAAATAGGATAGCATCATATTGAATGCATTTTATTTTCAATTTTCTGCATTTCATTTTCATTTTTCTGCATTTTATTTTTCCAGAAATTTTAACTTATTTTAAATTTTCAGGCATTAAAATAAACATTTAAAAATTTTCAAAATCCAAAAACAATTTCACCATTGCGTAGGCTATACTTCATACTTCCAATACGCACTTTGAAATTTCATTTTCGGAGTTGTTTAGTATTTTTAAAAATTCATCGAAGTTGTTGTTTCTATTACAGATTTTGAAAAATCCGAAAATAGAAAATTTCCATTTTAGGGCCGAATTTCATTTTTTTCAGTTTCATGTTTCATTCAATGAGCCTATGATGACATTCCCTTCATGAAAATTCTAATTTCAACGAAGGAGTCGTGTTTTATGGCACTTTGCAAATTACCATTTTGGGAGCAATCAAAGCACTAAATTATTCGTCTTGATGAAAATCTGATTTCATTTAAGAAGGATAATTAAAGTGACATTTTGAAGCTACATTTGAAGACCCTATTCATCATTGAGGATTTAATGCAAGATAAAATCTATTTTAAAACCCTCAAGATAAAAGGAATTAAGGCACTACATCGTGGTCATATGAGGGCCAACTCACATTTGCTTTATTTTGGTTCAATGAACAATCACTGAAGTTTCATGGTAAAATAAACCAACATTGCCCCTTGTTTACAGTTACTTGCAATCACTAAGGTGTTCCAAGCATTTAAATTGAATATCTTTATTTGAGATTACTAATACACATATGCAAATGCTAATATAGCGGAGACCTTGGAGAAGTTGGTTGTTTAACTTCTTTGCAAGAGGGGATTTGGAACCCAAATCCTAAGGGAGAGTGTACTTTCACAATTGGGTGAAAATACCACTCAACATATTGGCGCTAGAAGGAGGGCCTGAATTGGTTTATTTCAGTGTGATTTAAATGCTATAGGGATTTAAATTTTGAATATTTCATGCCCTATTGATTATTATCTTTAGCCCTCTTTTAACAATACAACCTTGTAGTGTTAAAAGGAGGACATGAATTGCTATGCATTGTTCTAACGCTTTTGATTGTTCATACAGGAATAATGGGTTTTGATTTGATTTTGAAAAATTTTGGTCTTGACTAACGAGGTTGTCTCCATGCAATTACTTTCATTGGATTTTAATGGATACATCTCTTGGTTGATGCTAACATGATTATTCATACGTTACATGTTTGATATTTGCGAGTCATTTCATGCTTATTTGTAAGGAATTATTTTGTCTAAAATGTATTTGTTGTCGGTATTATGCTCTTCACTTGCGTGTAATGCGATCTTGTGAATCGGAAAGCCTACAACACTAGGAGTATGCTCTTCACTTGCGCATATGCGATCTGGTGAATCAAAAACTAATTTACATTTTTAGAATATTGCTTTGTCATGGTTCCTTCTTTTATTCATGACTAACAAATTGGTTTTGAAGTTATTCTTTGAGTTTCACTAATGGCAACATCTGAGGAGCAAATTGTATCCCTAAGAGAAGAAATGATGTCCCTAAGAGAAACGATGGTATCTGCATTAGGAAAGTATTATGAATGTCATCCTACCTTTGGAACACCTTATCAAATTCATCAAATGTTATTGGAGTTTCTACGACTTTTTAATCAAGAGGTGGCATCAGGATACCTACAAAATCTACATATCTATAAGTTCACATTATGTCAATTTCAAATATTTTGTGAGCCTATTGCTTGTAGGTTCTTCCCATACATTGTGGGTGATAGATCATTCTCGTGGTATTGCCATCTACCCATGGAGGTTAAGACTTCTTGGAGCCAATTAGAAGCAGCCTATCTTTATCACTTTGGTAATCAAGTTGACTTGGATAGGTTGCAAAATCAATTCACCTCTATGTGTAAAGAGCCTAATGAGTCCATGAGTCAATTCAGTGTGAGGTTTCATGAATTGTACTCTCAAATGTGGGAAATTTTGGGTACATCGGAAGAGGAAGCTATTGAAGTATACCTAAGAGCCATACCCCCACACTTGCTACACTCATTAAGGAAAACTTGGATGACCTGTCTCTAGAGACAATCTATGAGATCTTTGAAAAGGTAGAACAAGTTTTGGAAGAAGAAAAGGCACAACATGTTCACATGAGAGATTGTTCTTTTGGAGTTAGTGATGCCAACCTACACCAACCATCAAATGTAGCACCCTCCACTCCAATGATACCTAAGGTAAATGATCAAGGGGATGAATTTGAAGGTCCAAATGTTACAACCACCTTAGATGTAGTCCAAGAGGAGGTGCAAATTGCTAAGCCAACATCCACCAGTGAGGATTATGCAGAAATGAACTCATTCATAGAGATACATGATTATTTAGATGAAGGGGTTCTAAATTCAACAATGTTTGAAATATGTGATAGGACGGAACCTACCATAGAATTGGATGAAGTGGTTGAAAGTGAAATTGGAAGAAAACCAATAAATGAATTTGAAGATATGATAGAATTTCACCACTTGTTCTTGGAAGACACTCTCGATGAGAAGCTTGGAACTAATGATCAAAAAATTCTTCACCCTCCAAATTGTGATAAAATCGAATCATGGGTTACTAATTTGGACGATGATAGCCTTATAAATTTGAATTCAAGAAATAACCCACTTTTGAAAGTTATTGAACCATCTAAAGAAGGTGAAGGTGAATTTGATGAGAAACACATTGATGAATTGGAAGATGTTGAAGAAGTAGTTGAACGTCACCACTTGACTTTGGAAGATGATTATTATGATGCTTGGAAGAAGTGGGAAGACTACACTCACTCCAAAACTGCTAATGAAACTTGTGTGCCAATTGATATACAGGACAACATAATCGCCTACTCAAAGGAAGATATTACAACTCCTGTACAATTTGAGGATGTTTTGGAAGAGGGTTTCAAATCTCATCAAATTTTGGAAGATTATAATGATCCTATTACCAAGGACAAAGAAGAAAAGGAATTGACAAATGAATCAAAAGATCATGTCACAAATACCATGGAGTTTCATCCCACAAATTTGGAAGATAATTTTTACAATGGTTGGGGAAGATATGAAGATGTGTTATTTCCTCACACCCCTATTGATGAAGCCTCTATTCCAATTTATATGCAGGATGTTGAAACTTCTACTTCATACGAAGATCTCACATTCACAAGATTTGAGAAGGTTACAAAATTTGATCATGTTGAATATAAATTCATTGAAGATTCGGATACAAGTTTGCATGATTATTTTGAGGATTCAAATGAAGAGATACCATGGATAGTGAACAAAGAATTGGAATTAAATGACAAAGTGGTTGATCTATTAGAAGCAACGCAAGTGATTGATCATGAAGATGAGTTACTTGACATACACTTTGACCAAGAATATTTGAGGGTTGAAAAGGATGGGCATGTTTTCAATTGGGTGCCCAATTTTGGTATGTTTGATGAACAAGTAATCAATGAAGAATATGAAGACCATGAGGTAAAAGAGGGAATTGCAAATCCTCACCAAGTTTTGGTAAATGAAAATGTGAAAAAGGTAAAATCTAAACCTTTGTGTCCAAACATCCAAGATTTAGGTGAAGATTTGTATAATTCAAATGATATTTATGATGAAATGCCATTGAAGGTGAATGAAGAACAAGGATTAATTTCTAACCACACCTTTGATAACATTACTTTAATGAATGAAAAGGAGCTTGATGCACTTAAATTGCTAAATCAAATTCATCAACAATTAATTCTTGAACCTAGGATAAAAACTTCTAATGATCCCCATTTAGTAAATATCCTAGATGCTTGTAAATTGTTGCACAATTTTGATTGGCCTAAGAACATGGAAAATGAATTAGCTTTGAAATTTTTAGAAATAGGCTCTTGCTTACAAAATTTCATTTTGAATAAAGAAAGCCTAGTTCTAAATCATGAATGGAATTATGAAATTTACACCTTAAAGAATAGACAAGAAAGAATTGAAAATCAACCATTGTCTAATCAATTTGGTAATTTGAATCTCACCTATGAGAATACTAATGGAACTAAATCTAATTGGTGGGGTGAGAGAGGAAAGTTGAAGTTGGTTGCATTGTTTGGTCTAATCTTGTTTTTGTTTGATTCCTTCCACATTTGGCATGTGTATCACATTATATGTCTTTTGGAATGCTCAAATCATGTTTGGGATCCAGGGAAGTGACAGTTCAAACTGTGCATCATCTTGTACCATATTGTACATTTGTATATAGTCTTTGGTTTTTGGTTTTGGTTTGTGTTTTCAAGTTTCTTTTTTGGGATTGCATTTTGGGTTTTGGTTTTAAGTTTTGTGTGTTGGTCCTTTGGACACTTTTGGTTTGTCTTGAAAAAAAAAAAAAAAAGCGAGATGTCAACTTATGTCCTTATGAATGTTGACTAAGACTAGGAGAATATGAAACATCGGAATTGTATTGCAGAAAGCTCCACGAGTATCGCAAACACATTAAAGAATATCGTTTGGAACTTGTGATGCATGAAGTTGTCAGTTTTATAAATTATGGCAAAGTAGGTGGTATACTCCATCCGCATTTCAAAAGGAGCAATGCATTCATATCTCATGTTACATTCCACATTGCATATACATTTCATCTCAGTTGCATCTTCATTTCATATACAATCATTGAAAAGGTGTCGAATCCTCTTAGGGTTATTACATAACATATATTAAAAGGATCCTAAGGTTGGGAACTGATGCCCGAACTATCTTGAACCAAGCACGTTCTACACATATTAAAGAGGATCTTGAGCAAAATGGTCAAAACCATACTTGGAAGAAAAGGTGAGGCGAAAGGAGTATTTCGTGTCTGTCCTATTATGCAACATAATCCTTAAAATAGTGGTTTTTACCACTCCCATAGTGCTTAAAGCCTAAAATCAGAGTAGTAAGGATAGGGTTAAATCCCCATCGAACTTAGGTTGAGGATCCAATTCCCCAAAGCTCTGATTTGACCTTCATGGAGTAGTAAGGATAGGGTCTAATTCTCATCTCGCTTAGGTTGAGAATCCGATTCCCCAAAGCTTCTATTTTGCCCACTCAAGAACTTGAAATTCCAAAGAAAATATTTTTCATTCTACTTTCATTTCATCATTGATATTGGATTGGAAGGATCGTACTACATGTCCCTTGCAAGGATGGGTAGTCATCCCCAAGGTTCAAGAAATCAAAAGTAAAGTCAAATCTTGGATTATGGGGTTGATCTCCACCGGGGCTATAGACGCCTGACTGGTAGTGGAGTATGCTCATGCGTGGCAACATGTCTTGTCTAAAAGCAAGACCACTGACTGCTCAAACGGACAGGCTAGCCTGACAGTTTCATCCATAACAGGTTAAATCATTTTGTTCAAGATGAGGTAATGAACTCCAGATCATAGTAGTAAGGATAGGGTTAAATTCCCATCTCGCTTAGGTTGGGAATCCTATTCCCCAAAGCTCTGATTTCACTTACACTTGCACATGGGTTCAAGATGGTAGTGACACATAACCAACTTTGGGATCTAGTAAATTAATTCAGTATACTTATATTTGGTCCTAAGAGGGTTTGACAGTTTTAATATGTTTGTTCATGATACTAGAAAGTTTGAGCCTTTGCAAAGCAGGTTGTTATATCTCTAACATAGTTGTCATACATCAAATCCTACAGGAATCATTCATAACTTCTCATACGAATCATAAGTGAAACTGACAATGGAAAGTTGAACGAGTTTCAAATGATAGGGAATGAAGCACATTGCACACACCGAGCTGATGCTTAATAATTCTAATGCTTCATGTATTTCTCGTCTAGTTTCATTCTTGGGATATTTGCTGACGCTTGTATTTGAGTCTTGAAGGTGTTCAGGTTGAGTTCTCACCGAAATGCTCAGGAGCATTTCCCAATAGAGTCGCCATTTGTTGTGGCTGCTCCACAACGTACCCCAAAATTGGGGACCCACCTTTTTGCATGTTTTCCAAGAAGACCGAAGTGGCCCATATGCTAAAGATCAAAGAAAAAGCAAAACACCGCAAGGAGAAAAAGTGTCGCGATATCGCGACATGTTGCATTTTCATGGTCCAAAGCAAAGAGAAAAGCAAGAAGGAAAAAGTGTCGCGATATCGCGACATGTTGCATTTTCATGCCAAAAAGAAAAAAAGTGTCATGATATCGCGACATGTTGCATGTGCAAAAAAAGTGTCGCGATATCGCGACATGTTGCATTTTCGCGGCCAAAAGAGAAAAAAAGTGTCGCGATATCGCGACATGTTGCATTTTCACGGCCAAAAGAGAAAAAGTGTCGCGATATCGCGACATGTTGCATTTTTGCGGCCAAAAGAGAAAAGTGTCGCGATATCGCGACATGTTGCATTTTCGTGGCCAAAAGAGAAAAAGTGTCGCGATATCGTGACATGTTGCATTTTCCGAAAAAAGAAAAAGTGTCAGGATATCGCGACATGTTGCATTTTTTGCGGCAAAGAAAGAAAAGTGTCGCGATATCGCGACATGTTGCATTTTCGCGGCCAAAAAGAGAAAAGAAAAAAAGTGTCGCGATATCGCGACATGTTGCATTTTTGCAAAAGAAAGAAAAAGTGTGACGATCGTGACATGTATTTCAATGGACAAAATCCAATGAATAAGACGAAGAGTTACATAAGGAATCTTTAATGATTTGAAATCATTTAAGATGGTGTACACATGAAAGAGCCCATTGGAGAAAATGAAACGAAGGGCCACAAAATAGAAACGAAAAGCTTTTTGGAAACCAAAACACATGCATGCACAAGGGAAGGTGAAACGAACAACCATTGGAAAATGAAACGAAAAGCTTCCTAAAAATTTTAAATACGCTAGGCAAGGATGTTTTGAGGGGTTGGAAACTGGCTATAGCGAGTTGCGATTTGAAGGCAAGAGGGCCATTTTGGACCTGTTTGAGTCGTTTTTCTTCCATGGACTGGTTTGGGAAAACCAGAAATTTTTGCTATTGTAAAATGACACATTTTTAATGCAGGAGTTTTCAGAAATTTGCATCTTGTGGGCAAGAAAGAAGGAGATTCTCTGTGCATGCTATGGATTTAATGTCTATTTTTTCCCCTTTTCAGATTTCAGGCTTGTAAATGGAGTTAATGCAAGTTTTCTTGGTTGCTTCATGTGAATGCTTGAACCTGAAATCTTATTTTAAACCCTAGGAGCCAACACTTAGCCTATCGGGATTGTGCTTGTTTTGCAAGTCCAATAGGTTAGGTTGCATGCATGGAAACCTCACATCTTCGGTTTTGTCGAAATAGGATAGCATCATACTGAATGCATTTTATTTTCAATTTTCTGCATTTCATTTTCATTTTTCTGCATTTTATTTTTCCAGAAATTTTAACTTATTTTAAATTTTCAGGCATTAAAATAAACATTTAAAAATTTTCAAAATCCAAAAAACAATTTCACCATTGCGTAGGCTATACTTCATACTTCCAATACGCACTTTGAAATTTCATTTTCGGAGTTGTTTAGTATTTTTAAAAATTCATCGAAGTTGTTGTTTCTATTACAGATTTTGAAAAATCCGAAAATAGAAAATTTCCATTTTTGGGCCGAATTTCATTTTTTCAGTTTCATGTTTCATTCAATGAGCCTATGATGACATTCCCTTCATGAAAATTCTAATTTCAACGAAGGAGTCGTGTTTTATGGCACTTTGCAAATTACCATTTTGGGAGCAATCAAAGCACTAAATTATTCGTCTTGATGAAAATCTGATTTCATTTAAGAAGGATAATTAAAGTGACATTTTGAAGCTACATTTGAAGACCCTATTCATCATTGAGGATTTAATGCAAGATAAAATCTATTTTAAAACCCTCAAGATAAAAGGAATTAAGGCACTACATCGTGGTCATATGAGGGCCAACTCACATTTGCTTTATTTTGGTTCAATGAACAATCACTGAAGTTTCATGGTAAAATAAACCAACATTGCCCCTTGTTTACAGTTACTTGCAATCACTAAGGTGTTCCAAGCATTTAAATTGAATATCTTTATTTGAGATTACTAATACACATATGCAAATGCTAATATAGCGGAGACCTTGGAGAAGTTGTTTGTTTAACTTCTTTGCAAGAGGGGATTTGGAACCCAAATCCTAAGGGAGAGTGTACTTTCACAATTGGGTGAAAATACCACTCAATAGGTGCTGGTAGAGGCTGACCCAGGTTCCATTGCCTTTGTCTCCATCCTGCAGATATATGGTATAGTTAGGAATGTCCTATGTGCTGGTAGAGGTCGACAAGGCTCCATTCCTCCTATGCCCAACCTGTTGAAAGTAGCACCTCGAAAGGGGTGTTTTCCACTATAAATTAGTTTTTTTTTTATCTGCTTGTTGTGGTGCAGTGGTAAATTCCCTAGGTGTCGGTAGAGGCCGACCTAGGTTCCATTCCCCTTGTCTCCATCCTGTAGATATATGGTATAGTTAGAAATATCCTATGTGCTGGTAGAGACCGACAAGGCTCCATTCCTCCTATGCCCAACCTGTTGAAAGTGGCACCTTGAAAGGGATGTTTTCCACTATAAATTAGTTTTACCCAGGTGTTTTAGGTGAGTTGGAGAGGAGAGGGCAATCCTTCAAGGGAGGTCCCAGCTTCGAATCTCCACCCTACCAAAAAGCTGAATTGGGTACCCAAAATCCAATTGATAATGTTGGTCCGAGAAGGGCTGGATGTGACCCCTGGATGACTTTGACGGTGTAGAACCCCCTGTTCATGGTCTCTTAGACCAAGGCAGCCCGCAAGGGGTTTTTCACTTAAAAAAATAAAAATTAAAAATTGATAATTTGGGAGTTATAATAAGATGATCAATTAAAATTGATTGTTTGATTGAATATTGAAGGCTTGAAATTGATTGCTTGAAGAAATTGTATAATTTAATTTTAGAGACATAAGACATGTTGTGGCCGCTCCACAACGTACCCCAAAAAAATTGGGACCCACCTTTTTGCTTTGAAATTTCGATGTTTGCAGTTTGTTTTAAGGGTCTATGCCTTCGTTTCGTCGTGGGTTTTGCAATTGTTGTCGGTTCTTGTCGACAATATTTTATTGTCGATGATTTTTATTGTCGATGACTTTTTCTTGTCGACGATATTTTATTGTCGACAATATTTTATTGTCGACGTTTTTTTTGCTTTATTGTTGTCGATGACTTTTTGTCATCATTTTTGTTGTCGACAACTTTTATCATCATTTTTGTTTATGACATCTTTGTCGTCATTTTTTTTGTCGATGACTTTTGTCAATTTCTTGTCAACGACTTTTGTTGTCATATTGTGGTTGACGATTTTTTTTTTGTCATTGTTTGTCGGCAAGTGTTTCATCGATTTTGGGGTTAGTGTTTTTGTGGTTACTTTTTGGGTTTTCTTTCATTTGTGTATACCGAAAAATATACATTATTATTATTATATATATTTTGTATATAATAATAGTTAAAAAAATGGTGTGTGGTGTTTTTGTGTTAAATTTCATATTAATAATGATAACTCCCAACTTTAGGAGGTGTCATGGTTGGGATGATATTGCTTAACCGTGTACATGGTCATAAAGGTTTCTCACAATAACAAAACAAAAAAGCAATAAAATAATAATAAAATAAAATAATGACAAATAAAGGTAAAGGGATTTTATGTTTACCTTTATTTATTAAACCCAATCGTGCTTCATATGTATTAAGTTTTATACAAGGTTTAATGAAAATTTAATACTTGGTTATATCATGTGCAGGAAAAGTTTGGCGCTGAGGCAGCGCGGCATCAACGACTCGATCTAACGATGTAAATGGTGCCAAGGAGGTGGAACAAACGACGCGGAGTACAAATGTTAGTTGGCAGCGGTTACATATGACAATATGCAGATGAACACCGTGGCAGTGACCACATGAGACCCGGTGATGTTCGCAGATGTGGGCCCCGCAGAGTTAAGGTTGTAGGGATGGGCCAAATCTGGATCAAGTGGTGATTTTTAGGAATCATGAGAGGACGCTCGAGTTGACATGGCGAGACGCGGTCATATCCTCACAACGATGTGGAAAACACATAGTGGATAAGAACAGACATGAATCACCAACAAAGACATCAAGATGTAGGCGGTAATGCGTTGTGAAGGTAGACACTCATCGATAATCGATCCGGGCCCACATAGCGGCAGTTCGATGGTTTGACCGATGTCGTATTGGGGTTTGGACTCGGTTGACGTGGACCATTTGCAAACACCAACTATTAGTTCTATAGAGTGGACATGTAATAACGAATGGAGGCCAGGGACCAAGGTGGCATGCTCGACGACAATCAAACATGGGGTGCGACATTAGTCCAACAGCGTAGAAGTGGTAGCGAAGTTGAACAGTGACGTGGACACCCAAAACACCTAAGAAGACCACGATAATTTTGCGGTGGACATAACTTCGGCTGCGATGCCATGTTGAACAGTGGAAAACGTTGGGGTTCCTAGCAGTGAGCACAATGGTATTCAAATGCAGCATTTCACAAAGGAAGGAATATATTTTAAATAAATCAACAGAGCGTAGTAGCTATCCGACGAAAGGCAATGAGGATTAAATTTGAATGGGACCACGTAGTCGAGCAGAGCTTTGACACCGCCCAGTGGCAGTGAGCAGAATGATGTTCATGGCGCACAATAGCAAAATGATAGCAAAGGAGGGTCTGTGTTCATGGCGCACAACAGCAAAATGATAGCAACGAATCTTGATTTACCCCATGGCTGAAGAACGCAGAAGACTCAACAAACCGCTGCCCACACATTAATTGATGACCTGAACACATGCATACCGACGACATTAAAGATTATCTACACGAAAGTGAAAGGAAAGGAGGCCATGGTCAAATCTGGTGAAGTTGCCATTCTTGGTTTTCTACCTGAAACCCGGAGAAAGGGGTCTACGTTTCATCTATAAAAAGTTGACATGGCGAGATATAAGAGGTAAACTCTGAAGCATACCCTCAGCAAGGCATACCCGGACTTCATGGTCATCCGGTATTCTTTGTATATCGGCCGCATAATCGGGCCATCCACGTGGTGGTAAATATCTAAGCATGGTGAAGACCAAATGAAACGCACATCACATCAAAGCAATATTGAATTTTAAATTTGACTCATATGGATATAAAGATATTAATAAAAGAAGTTGTGGGACACGTTTTGGTTGCATGTGGGAATGGTTAGAGGAGGTTACGTAAATCCCAATGCCCAAGGTGCTAAATATAGATGATCAATGGAGTTTTCATATATGACGGTTACATGAGTCAAATATGTTATGAAACCAACAGTGAAAGGAAGACAAAAGCCAGCAAATGATTTCCATCCAATAAAATATGAAATGAAATAGATTTGAAGCCATTCGAGGAAAACCAAACGGATCATTTTTGGAGAGGAAGAGAAAATGAAGAGCCAAATTTGAAAACTATAAATACTCCATAGAAAGAGGGAGAAGGGGTTGGAAATTGCTGCAAGCAGAGTTGCAGATTTGAAGGCAAGAGGGCCATTCTGGACCTGTTTGGGTTGTTTTTCTTCCATGGACTGGTTTGGGAAAACCAAAAATTTCTGTTATTGTAAAATGACAAATTTTTAATACAGAAAATTTCAGAAAGTTGCATCTTATGGGCAAGAAAGGAGGAGTCATTTTCTGCATGCAAGATTAAATGTCTATTTTTTTCCCTTTTCAGATTTTAGGCTTGTAAATGGAGTTTATGCAAGTTTCTTGGTTGCTTCATGCGAATGTTTAAATCTGAAAACCTCATTTAAAACCCTAGGAGCCAACACTTAGCTTATCCGGATTGTGCTTGTTTTGCAAGTCCAATAGGTTAGGTTGCATGCATGAAAACCTCACATCTTCGGTTTTTCCGGAATAGGATAGCATCAAACTGAATGTATCATGTGTTTCATTTTCTGCATTTCATTTTCATTTTTTCTGCATTTTATTTTTCCAGAAATTTTAATTTTTTTTAATTTTCAGGCATTAAAATAAACATTAAAAAATTTCAAAATCCAAAAACAATTTCACCATTGCGTAGGTTATACTTCATACTTCCAATACGCACTTTGAAATTTCATTTTCGGAGTTGTTTAGTATTTTTAAAAATTCATCGAAGTTGTTGTTTTATTACAGATTTTGAAAATTCCGAAAATAGAAAATTTCCATTTTTGGGCCGAATTTCATTTTTTCAGTTTCATGTTTCATTCATGAGCCTATGATGACATTCCCTTCATGAAAATTCCAATTTCATTGAAGGAGTTATGTTTTATGGCATTTCACAAATTTCCATTTTTTGAGCCTAAAATTGCCCTCTCTTCATAAAAATTCTAATTTTACGAAAGAGGGGTAATTTGAGTATTACATTGAAGGTCATTTCTTCAAAGCACTTAATTGTTCATCTTAATGAAAATTTGATTTCATTTAAGAGGGATAAGTTAAAGTGACATTTAAAGCCCTTAATTTAAGGCCATAAATTATTGCCTCTTTGTGAAAACCTATTTCACCAAAGAGGGATAGTTTATCGATCACATTGAAAGCTATCTTCATCTTCATGATAAGAAGCCATATTTGGACTTAATAAAGAAGATAAAATCTATTTTAAAACCCTCAAGATAAAAGGAATTAAGGCACTACATCGTGGTCATATGAGGGCCAACTCACATTTGCTTTATTTTGGTTCAATGAACAATCACTAAAGTTTCATGGTAAAATAAACCAACATTGCCCCTTGTTTACAGTTACTTGCAATCACTAAGGTGTTCCAAGCATTTAAATTGAATATCTTTATTTGAGATTACTAATACACATATGCAAATGCTAATATAGCGGAGACCTTGGAGAAGTTGTTTGTTTAACTTCTTTGCAAGAGGGGATTTGGAACCCAAATCCTAAGGGAGAGTGTACTTTCACAATTGGGTGAAAATACCACTCAACATTTTGGCGCTAGAAGGAGGGCCTGAATTGGTTTATTTCAGTGTGATTTAAATGCTATAGGGATTTAAATTTTGAATATTTCATGCCCTATTGATTATTATCTTTAGCCCTCTTTTAACAATACAACCTTGTAGTGTTAAAAGGAGGACATGAATTGCTATGCATTGTTCTAACGCTTTTGATTGTTCATACAGGAATAATGTGTTTTGATTTGATTTTGAAAAATTTTGGTCTTGACTAACGAGGTTGTCTCCATGCAATTACTTTCATTTGATTTTAATGGATACATCTCTTGGTTGATGCTAACATGATTATTCATACGTTACATGTTTGATATTTGCTAGTCATTTCATGCTTATTTGTAAGGAATTATTTTGTCTAAAATGTATTTGTTGTCGGTATTATGCTCTTCACTTGCGTGTAATGCGATCTTGTGAATCGGAAAGCCTACAACACTAGGAGTATGCTCTTCACTTGCGCATATGCGATCTGGTGAATCAGAAACTAATTTACATTTTTAGAATATTGCTTTGTCATGGTTCCTTCTTTTATTCATGACTAACAAATTGGTTTTGAAGTTATTCTTTGAGTTTCATTAATGGCTACAATTGTAGGAACGTGGTATGGGATACATGTTAATCCTTTGAACATTAGTGGAGATTCTCATGATTTACCCAAGAACGTAGAAAAACGTTTGCCCAAATTTAAACACAATGGTCCAACATTAGCCGAGGAACATATTCAAGCCTATGTGGATATCCTAGTTAGATGGAATGTCGAACATGAGGATGTGGCATGTAGAATGTTTCCTGGAACCCTAGATGAGGTGGCATATGATTGGTACATCAATTTACCCACTGGTTCTATTACATCTTGGACTCAATTGAAAGATGATTTTATCAATCAATTTAGGTTGCTCATTGATCCTCTCATGATATATCAACAATTTACTTCTTGCAAAAGAGAACCTAATGAGCCAGTGAGAAGTTTCAACTTGAGGTTTCGAAAGCTTTATGCGAGATTAATTTCTCCCTATACTATTGAGGAAAGTGGTGCTCTTCAAATATACTTTCGAGCATTGGATCCATTGTTTGCCATATTTGTTAGGATGAATCCCTTGGTTACTGATCTTGCATCGGCCTACATAGAAGCTATGATTGTAGATCAACAATTGAGGCCACAAGGTTATGGAATGGAGCAATCAACTATGGTAGGACAACTAGGGGCTTGCAATCAAGCCTCGATGGTAAATCAAGCGTGGGCACAACAAAATTTGATATCAAATGTTTTTCCCTACAATCAACTTTATCCTACCATACCAACTTATGCTCCCACATGTGCTTATACAAGTACTTCCATCCATCCAACTATGCCTCAATTAGAGAATCATGTGGTCACTCATGGAACCATTGCAACAAATGTTCAAGCTTTGTCCATGGATATCAATCCAACTAATCCTACTACTTCTACCACTCAACCCAAAGAGTTCGTATCGAAAGTAAAAGAGCAAAAGAAAGTGGTTAAGAAGGTATGTAGGCATGTTCCACCACAAAAACGAGCACATCAATGTATGCATCCAAATCATCCTAGGAAGAAAATTCATAATGCCGATCTTAATGATGTTTCATGTTATGCTTCTTCAAGTGATACAAGAGATTTTGAGGTGACTTACGTTGAAGTAAATACCTATTCGAAATGTCTTGAAGAGCATGAAGATTTTGGAGAAGAAATTCTATGGATGGGTAACAAGAAGTTGGAATCAAATGATCACCATCTTGTTTTGGAAAAGAAATATCTAGAATCATTACCCAAAAAGGAGGATTTGGATGAACAAACTTATGTGGATATGATTTGGTCAGATGTACTTGCAAAGGATTGGAGCAACTATATGACACGGAATTCAAAAATTGATCCCATTATAGAAGCTCCTAAGCCATCACAAGTGGCTGAAAATGAATTTGAAAGAAAATCAACAAATGAAGTTGAAGACATAATCGAATTTCACCACTTGTTCTCGAAAGACACTTTGGATGATGTTCTCGAAAGTGATGACCAAGAGGATCCACACCTTCCAAATTGTGATAAAATTGAATCATGGGTTACAAATTTGGATTATGATAGCTTTACCAATTTGAATTCAAGAGATAACCCACTTTTGGAAATAATTGAACCATCTAAGGAAGGTGAAGATGAATTGGATGAGAAACATGTTGATGAATCAGAAGATGAAGAAGAAGTACTTGAGCATCACAACTTGAACTTGGAAGATGATTACTATGATTCATGGAAGAAATGGGAAGAATATTATCAATCTAAATCTTCTAATAAACTTGTTGTGTCAATTAATATGCAGGATAACTCAATTGCTTCCTCACATGAGGATACTATAAATCCTGTACAATTTGAGAAAGTTTTGGAAGAGGAATTCGAATCTCATCAAATTTTGGAACATGATAAGGATTCTACAACCATGAATCAAGAAAGAGAGTCATTTGCTTTAGATTCCTTTGAAGGAAAAGAAATTGAAAATCTTGATCCACTTACTTGTGCTACAATGACTATGCCATTTCAAAATGAGAAAATTACAAAACCTAAATCATTTGGGTTTGATATCATTGATGATCCAATTGAAAATCTCACGTTACCCAAAACAACCCAAGTGATTGATCATGGAAATGTGTTAGTTAACCCACCCCTAGATAGACAAGACTTATGGTTTGAAAGGGATGGACATGTTTTCAATTGGGTACCTAAGTTTGGTGCCTTTGATAAACAAGTCATGGAGAAAGAACAAGTGCTACATGATGATGAATGTCATGAGAGAAAAGAGGAATTTTCAAATCCTCTTCAAGTAAGGTTAAATGAAAACATGCCAAAGGTAAAATCTCACCTTTTTGGTTTCACCATGCAAAATTCGAATGAAGGTTTGCCTAATGAATGGTTTGATTCAAATATTATTAATGTTATGGCTTTATTGAATGAAAATGAAAGCTTATTTCTACACCATGAATCAAAGTGCGGAATGGACATCTTAAAGAATAGACATAAAAGAATTGAATATCAATCATTGTCTAATCAATTTGAAAACTTGAAACTCCACCATAGGATTATTAATGAAACTAAATCAAATTGGTATGGTGAGAGGGGCAAGTTGAAGTTTGTTTCTTTGTTTGGTTTGATCTTGTTTTTGTTGGATTCCTACAAAACTTGGTATGCGTATCACGTCATATGTCTTTTAAAGAATTCTAATCAGGTTTGGGATCCAGGAAAATGATAATCCAAACTTTGCACCATCTTGTATTATATTGTACATTTGTATATACTTTTGGTTTTCGTGTTTTGGTTTTGGATTGGATCTCATTTTGGTTTTAAGTTTTGTGTGTTGGTCCTTTGGACACTTTTGGTTTGTCTTGAAAAAAAAAAAGAAAAAGAAAAGCGAGATGTCAACTTATGTCCTTATGAATGTTGACTAAGACTAAGAGAATATGAAACATCGGAATTGTATTGCTGAAAGCTCCACGAGTATCGCAAACACATTAAAGAATATCGTTTGGAACTTGTGATGCATGAAGTTGTCAGTTTTACAAATTATGGCAAAGTAGGTGGTATACTCCATCCGCATTTCAAAAAGAGCAATGCATTCATCCATATCTCATGTTACATTCCACATTGCATATACATTTCATCTCAGTTGCATCTACATTTCAAATACAATCATTGAAAAGGTGTCGAATCCTCTTAGGGTTATTACATAACATATATTAAAAGGATCCTAAGGTTGGGAACTGATGCCCGAACTATCTTGAACCAAACACGTTCTACACATATTAAAGAGGATCTTGAGCAAAATGGTCAAAACCATACTTGGAAGAAAAGGTGAGGCGAAAGGAGTATTTCGTGTCTGTCCTATCATGCAACATAATCCTTAAAACAGTGGTTTTTACCACTCCCATAGTGCTTAAAGCCTAAAATCAGAGTAGTAAGGATAGGGTTAAATCCCCATCGAACTTAGGTTGAGGATCCAACTCCCCAAAGCTCTGATTTGACCTTCATGGAGTAGTAAGGATAGGGTCTAATTCTCATCTCGCTTAGGTTGAGAATCCGATTCCCCAAAGCTTCTATTTTGCCTCCATCACGCTTTAAGAAATTAAAAGCGCGATCTACACTCAAGAACTTGAAATTCCAAAGCAAATATTTTTCATTCTACTTTCATTTCATCATTAATATTGGATTGGAAGGATCGTACTACATGTCCCTTGCAAGGATGGGTAGTCATCCCCAAGGTTCAAGAAATCAAAAGTAAAGCCAAATCCTGGATTATGGGGTTAATCTCCACCGGGGCTATAGACGCTTGATTGGCAGTGGAGTATGCTCATGTGTGGCAACATGTCTTGTCTAAAAGCAAGACCACTGACTGCTCAAACGGACAGGCTAGCCCGATAGTTTCATCCATAACAGGTTAAATCATTTTGTTCAAGATGAGGTAATGAACTCCGGATCGGAGTAGTAAGGATAGGGTTAAATTCCCATCTCGCTTAGGTTGGGAATCCTATTCCCCAAAGCTCTGATTTCACTTACACTTGCACATGGGTTCAAGATGGTAGTGACACATAACCAACTTTGGGATCTAGTAAATTAATTCAAGTATACACATATTTGGTCCTAAGAGGGTTTGACAGCTTTAATATGTTTGTTCATGGTACTAGAAAGTTTGAGCCTTTGCAAAGCAGGTTGTTATATCTCTAGCATCTTCACCATACATTAAATCCTACAGGAATCATCCATAACTTCTCATATGCATGAATCATAAGTGAAACAGATGATGGAATGTTGATCAATTTCAAATGATAAGGAATGAATCACACCGCACACATTGAGATGACGTTGAATAATTCTAATGCTTCATGTATTTCTCATCTAGTTTCATTCTTTGGATATTTTTTGATGCTTGTGTTTGAGTTTTGAAGGTTTTCAGGTTGGGTTCTCATCGAAATGCTCAGGAGCATTTCCCAGCAAAGTCACCATTTGTTGTGGTCGCTCCACAACGTACCCCAAAAATTGGGGACCCACCTTTTTTTTTTGGTATTTGGATGTTTGCAGTTTGTTTTAAGTGTCTAATGCTTTCGTTTTGTTGTGGGTTTGCAATTGTTGTCAGTTCTTTTCGATAATATTTTATTGTCGATGATATTTTATTGTCGATGACTTTTTCTTGTCGATGATATTTTATTGTCGATGTTTTTTTTGCTTTATTGTTGTCGACGAATTTTTGTCATCATTTTTGTTGTCGACAACTTTTATCGTCATTTTTGTTTATGACATCTTTGTCGTCATTTTTTTGTCAATGACTTTTTTCAATTTCTTGTCGACGACTTTTGTTGTCATATTCTGGTTGACTATTTTTTTTGTCATTGTTGTGTCGGCAAGTGTTTCATCGATTTTGGGGTTAGTGTTTTTGTGGTTACTTTTTGGGTTTTCTTTCATTTGTGTATACCGAAAAATATACATTATTATTATTATATATATTTTGTATATAATAATAGTTAAAAAAATGGTGTGTGGTGGTTTTGTGTTAAATTTCATATTAATAATGATAACTCCCAACTTTAGGAGGTGTCATGGTTGGGATGATATTGCTTAACCGTGTACATGGTCATAAAGGTTTCTCACAATAACCAAACAAAAAAGCAATAAAATAATAATAAAATAAAATAATGACAAATAAAGGTAAAGGGCTTTTATGTTTACCTTTATTTATTAAACCTAATCGTGCTTCATATGTATTAAGGTTTATACAAGGTTTAATGAAAATTTAATACTTGGTTATATCATGTGCAGGAAAAGTTCGGCGGTGAGGCAGCGCGGCATCAACGACTCGAACTAACGATGTAAACGGTGCCAAGGAGGTGGAACAAACGACGCGGAGTACAAATGTTAGTTGGCAGCGGTTACATATGACAATATGCGGATGAACACCGTGGCAGTGACCACATGAGACCCGGTGATGTTAGCAGATGTGGGCCCCACAGAGTTAAGGTTGTAGGGATGGGCCAAATCTGGATCGAGTGGCGATTTTTAGGAATCGTGAGAGGACGCTCGAGTTGACATGGCAAGACGTGGTCATATCCTCACAACGATGTGGAAAAACGCTGGCCAATACACATTGGAATTGGATAGACCTAAACAATATGCATACCGATGACAATTAAAGATTATCTACATCCGACTAAGTGAAAGGATGAAGGAGGATTATGGTCAAATCTGGTGAAGTTTCCATTCTTGGTATTTACCTAATAACCATAGTCGAAGCACCAAGTAGCATTACATTTTGGAGAGGTCTGTAATAAAGTCCATGCCCATGAGCAAGATATAAGAGGTAAACTCTAAAGATGCGTTGATCGAGGCATATCCACGAGGATTCATGGTCATTCGGTATTCTTATGTATATCGACAGCATAGATGGGCCATCCACATGCGAATGGTAAATATCTAGAGCATGGATGAAGGACCAAATGAAAGTGCACATCACATCAAGATGCAAGTATTGAATGTTGGTAAATTGCAGTGACTCATATGGATGAAATGGGGGAGAAGATGGGATGCATTAATTAATTGATGTTGTGGTGACACGTTTGATCCGGGGGGGCCCCGGGGGGAGGGTTGGGCCTAACGCGGGCAAAAATTTTAATCAATGGTGGCATGAGGGAAGGGTTAGATGCATTCGGAGCTTACGTCAAATCCCAATGCCCGATTATTGGGATGCTCACTTTGGGCTTTTATGGAATATAGAGTGTTTCCACTATGGGTAAGGTTTTATTAAAAGAGGAATATTATCATCACGTATGTGAGTGTTATGAAACCTACAGTGAAAAGAAGCTACAAGGGGGGAAGCCAGCAAATGATTTCCATGGAGAGAAAATATGAAACGAAATAGAATTGAAACCAACTTTCGATGAAAACCAAACGGATCATTTTTTTAGAGGAAGAGAAAATGAAGAGCCAAATTTGAAAACTATAAATACTCCATAGAAAGAGGGAAGAAGGGGGTGGAAACTACTGCGAGCAGAGTTGTAGATTTGAAGGCAAGAGGGCCATTTTGGACCTGTTTGAGTTGTTTTTCTTCCATGGATTGGTTTGGGAAAACCAAAAATTTCTGTTATTGTAAAATGACAAATTTTTAATACAAATTTCTAAAGTTGCATCTTATGGGCAAGAAAGGAGGAGTCATTTTCTGCATGCAAGATTAAATGTTTATTTTTTTCCCTTTTCAGATTTTAGGCTTGTAAATGGAGTTTATGCAAGTTTCTTGGTTGCTTCATGCGAATGTTTAAATCTGAAAACCTCATTTAAAACCCTAGGAGCCAACACTTAGCTTATCCGAATTGTGCTTTGTTTTGCAAGTCCAATAGGTTAGGTTGCATGCATGAAAACCTCACATCTTCGGTTTTGCTGGAATAGGATAGCATCAAACTGAATGTATCATGTGTTTCATTTTCTGCATTTCATTTTCATTTTTCTGCATTTTATTTTTCCAAAAATTTTAATTTTTTTTAATTTTCAGGCATTAAAATAAACATTAAAAAAAATTCAAAATCCAAAAACAATTTCACCATTGCGTAGGTTATATTTTATACTTCCAATACGCACTTTGAAATTTTATTTTCGGAGTTGTTTAGTATTTTTAAAAATTCATTGAAGTTGTTTTATTACAGATTTTGAAAATTTCGAAAATAGAAAATTTCCATTTTTGGACCGAATTTCATTTTTTCAGTTTCATGTTTCATTCATGAGCCTATGATGACATTCCCTTCATGAAAATTCCAATTTCATTGAAGGAGTTATGTTTTATGGCATTTCACAAATTTCCATTTTTTGAGCCCAAAATTACCCTCTCTTCATAAAAATTCTAATTTTACGAAAGAGGGGTAATTTGAGTATTACATTGAAGGTCATTTCTTCAAAGCACTTAATTGTTCATCTTAATGAAAATTTGATTTCATTTAAGAGGGATAAGTTAAAGTGACATTTAAAACCCTTAATTTAAGGCCATAAATTATTGCCTCTTTGTGAAACCTATTTCACCAAAGAGATGGTTTATCGATCACATTTAAAGCTATCTTCATCTTCATGATAAGAAGCCATATTTGGATTTAATGCAAGATAAAATCTATTTTAAAACCCTCAAGATAAAAGGAATTAAGGCACTACATCATGGTCATATGAGGGCCAACTCACATTTGCTTTAGTTTGGTTCAATGAACAATCACTAAAGTTTCATGGTAAAATAAACCAACATTGCCCCTTGTTTACAGTTACTTGCAATCACTAAGGTGTTCCAAGCATTTAAATTGAATATCTTTATTTGAGATTACTAATACACATATGCAAATGCTAATCTAGTGGAGACCTTGGAGAAGTTGTTGGTTTAACTTCTTTGCAAGAGGGGATTTGGAACCCAAATCCTAAGGGAGAGTGTACTTTCACAATTGGGTGAAAATACCACTCAACAAGACATTTTACATCAAAGTAATTGATTAAAATTAAAATTTTGGAGAAATAAGGATTACTACATCAAATTAATATAATTTAAATAATTTGAAAAGTTTGAAGAAATTTATATCATGGATAGAAGACAAAGAAGAATGAATGCATCATGACAATCATATTAATACAAAGGTCTAAATAATATGAGAAAAATAATTTAGAATCAAAGAATTTATCAAAGTCATGAAACAAGATTATATGAAACTCATTTGTAAGCTTTCCAAATAGATTAACTCATAGAAAGCTTTATCCAGGATCAAGTATAAATCAAATATATGCCACTAATAAAAAATAACAATGAATCTCAATACAATAATATCTCACAAATATAACTCAAATATATACAATATCAATAGTACGGAAATGGGTTTGGGTTTTGAATATAACATTATGGTCTAAGGAATCAAACTAGGATTTCAAAGGCTAGGGTAGAAACCTATAGAATATTTTCTTAAAAAAAACACCATCAAAGAGGATCAATATTGTTGGAGGGTCTTTTAGTAGTAAGGATCACGACCAAGAATGGAGGTCATAGGTTGATGCAGGAGCATCCGGTGGTCAAGGAGCAATCTTGCATCCTCCAAATCATTTAATTGTTCGCTTTTATTTCTAAGTATTTGTGTTGGGTTTGTGTCAAATATTGGCCCAAGAGGGAGTTTTCGTAAGAAAATAAAAAGAAGGAGAAGTTTTAGAGTAAAGGGCTCAAGTTGCGTTGGGGTCGCGAAATCGCGACATGTCGTGAAATCGTGACCCCAAGGCGTCGGAAGGGCAATGGCCGGTTTGAGTCGCGATATCGCGACTGTTTCCGCCAAGGTGAAGGCGAGGGGACAGTGGGTCGCGATATCGCGACATGTCGCGATATCGCGACAAGTTTGAATACAAGCTTGTGACACGCGTCAAAGCAGAAACGAAAGTTAATTAAATGCAGACACGTGTCCTCCACGTGTATTAAAGTGACACGATCAGCCGAAGACAAAGCAGAAAAGTAAATTAATTAAACGCGCGGGCTGCCACGAAGATTGAAATTGAATTTCGCGACCGCGTGTATTAAAGATGGGGATGGTCTTCACAACAGTACAGAGCATGGACGTTATGGGCGAAATAGAGGCACGGAAGGACGATCTGACCAAGGCGGCATTTGCAGGTCAGAGAAGAGCTTTAATGAGGGTTTCATGGTGGGTAAGGCAGGGGCATTTATTGTGAGAAAATTTGAGGAGTCGATCGAGGGAGAAAAAAAAATTAGAATTAGAATTTGTTAGGCAGGGCATTGATGGCCGAGAGGATCGGGAGCCTCGTTAAAAACCCGAAATGCTGTAAGGATGGGGATGGTGAAGTTCGGGATTGGGGGGGAAGAAGTGTGATACTGGAGAGAATACTGTAACCCGTATCATGCTATTTTTTTTTTAATGAAATTACCATGAAATTACTGTGAAACTGTTTGTGTGAATCCCGGCTTGCCATCAGTGGTATCAGAGCGGGAGCTCCTGAGCGTGTAACAGATCGCCGGAGAGAGGCAGTTGCACCAGGATCTGTGGAAGAATTCTTGAAAAAAATAAAAATAAATAATAAATAATACAGAGACAAAAAATATATATATATATATATATATATATATATATATATATATATATATATATATATATATATATATATATATATATATATATATATATATCATGCCTCCACGAAGGAACCGTGGCGGAGCAGGAAATGTGGTACCGGTCGAAGACTTTCGGGCCTTGCAAAGACAAGTTCAAGCCTTGCAAGCAGAGTTACGCAGAAGGCGCGAACCCGGAGGGGAAGAGGAAAGTGAAGATGAAGTTGAAGAGGAAGAACAGTCTGAGGAAGAAGCAGAAGTTGTGGATCCTGCTCAGGCCCGGTTGTATAAGGCCATCTCTCAGATTGGAAAATAGCCAAAAATGGAGGTGTCTACCTACTCGGGAAATCTGAATCCAGAAGAAGTGATTGACTGGATAAATGATTTAGAGGAATATTTCGAGTATGAGGAGATTGAAGACCCTAACCGGGTCAGATTTGCTAAGACCAAGTTAAAGGGTCATGCCAGCATTTGGTGGAGGGGAATGCAGTTGGAGAGAAACAGAAGGGGGAAAGAAAGAATAACAAGATGGGATAAAATGGTGGAGAAGCTTAAAAGACAGTTCATCCCGGCAGATTACGAGTTGGATCTGCTAAGAAAAATGCAAAGCTTGAGACAGACAAACAAAACTATCCAAGAGTACACTGAAGAATTTTACAAAATTTCTATTAGAATAGGGCATTTAGAGGCAAATAAAGAGAAAGTAGCCCGTTACATTAATGGGTTGAGGCTTGGTATCCAGGAAGAACTGAGCCTGGTTCGAGTAAACACCATTGAGGATGCCTATCAATTTGCCTTGAAGGTAGAAGAAAAGTTAAACAAAGCGGTTTGAAGGCAAGCAAAGAGGAAGAGGCCGAGGTGGAAGGACCGGTGGGAGGACCAGTGGAGAAAAGTACAAGGATCCGAAGAATACTGGGGAAGCCAGTAGTAACCAGGACCAAAAATACGAAGATGTTTATCAGCCCCGAGATCAGAACAGCTACCCAAGAGGACGGGGTGGATCTGGACGAGGGTTTGGAAGGGGAGTATTTTGTGGAACGTGTTTCCACTATGGTGAAGAAGGACACAGGGCATTTGAATGTCCACAACACCGAGAAAGATCAAACAAGAGGCCTGAGGGCCCAGCCAGAGCTTCGTGGCGGAGGAGGATGCTCGAATCCGAGCATTTCGAAGAAGCGGAGAGAGGAGAAACAATGGTTGTAAGAAGAGTCCCGTTGAACGAGGAGAAGGACACAGACCAGAGGAAAAGTTTATTCCGCACTAGATGTAAATGTGCGGGCAAGGTTTGCAATATCATTATTGATAATGGTAGCACGGATAACCTGGTTTCAGAGGAAATGGTTACGAAGTTACAACTAGAGAGGAAGAAACACCCACACCCATACCGGGTCTCATGGTTACAAAAGGACCACGGAGCCTTGGTCAATGAGCAGTGTTCTGTTAAATTTAACGTTGGGAAGTATTGTGATGAGGTCCTGTGTGACATATTACCCATGGATGTTTGCCACATGTTACTGGGGAGACCCTGGCAGTTTGATCGGAGTGCAGTACATGATGGCCGTGCCAACACCTACTCATTGACAAAGAATGGTGTACACCATAAGCTAAAGCCCTTGAAGGATACAGATGAAAAGGTGTGTAATATTTCCAAAGTCTGTTTAGTTGAGGGGAGAGAGTTTCTGAATGGGTTAAAGCATGAACATTTATGTTATGCAATAATTCCAAGAGTTAGGGGGAAGGAATGCCGGGATACCCCAACAGAAGTTCTAAATCTGCTGGAGGAATTTCCAGACATTGTGTCTGACAATGTGCCTGAGGGCTTACCCCCTGTGAGAAAAATTAGCCACCATATAGACTTAGTACCAGGATCAAGCCTGCCAAATAAAGCTGCACACAGGATGACACCTGTAGAGACTGAGGAGTTAAATAGACAGGTCCAAGAATTATTAGAAAAGGGATTAATTCGGGAAAGTTTGAGTCCATGCGCAAGACCTGCAGTGCTGGCACCAAAGAAGGATGGAGAATGGAGGATGTGTATAGATTCACGGGCCATCAACAAAATTACTATTAAGTACAGATTCCCGTTACCAAGAATGGATGATATCATGGACTGTTTAAGTGGAGCTGAGTACTTTACAAAGATTGACCTGAAAAGTGGGTATCATCAGATCCGTATCCGAGAGGGGGATGAATGGAAGACAGCCTTCAAGACAAGAGAAGGCCTGTTTGAGTGGTTAGTCATGCCCTTTGGACTGTCCAATGCACCAAGTACCTTCATGCGGCTGATGAATGAAGTACTGAAAGAATTTCTGGGAAAGTTTGTTATTTTTTATTTAGATGATATATTGATATTTAGCCGGACCCTGGAGGAACACTTGATGCATATCAGGAGAGTCTTTGAAAAACTGCAAGAAGAACAGTTATTAATAAATTTGAAAAAGTGTAATTTTGTCAAGAAGGAATTGGTATACTTGGGGTTTGTAATCTCAGCAGAAGGCCTGAAGATGGACCCCGAAAAGGTGAGAGCCATCATTGAATGGCCTACTCCAAGGAGCACAATAGAAGTGAGGTCATTCCATGGTCTGGCCAGTTTTTATAGGAAGTTCATAAAGAACTTCAGCAGTATTTGTGCACCTCTCACCGAGACAATGAGGGGAGATAAAAAGGAGTTCAAATGGACATCAAGGGCTGAAAGGAGATTTGACACATTGAAGAGAAAAGTTACAGAACAGCCTGTTTTGGCACTTCCAGACTTCAACAAGGTATTTCAGTGGACTGTGATGCCGGTGGCAATGCAATAGGGGCGATACTGAGTCAAGGAGGCAAGCCAGTTGCTTATTTTAGTGAAAAGTTAAATGATGCTCGGAAGAAGTATTCTGTCTATGATCAAGAATTTTATGCTATAGTTCAGGCCCTGAAAAAGTGGAGACATTATTTATTACCAAAGGAGTTTGTGTTGTTTACTGACCATCAGGCTTTGCAATACATTAACAGTCAGACAAAACTGAACCAAAGGCACATGAAATGGGTGGAGTTCCTCCAAAGTTATACCTTTGTACTAAAGCACAGAAGTGGGAAGTCAAACAGGGTTGCAGATGCCTTAAGCATAATGCGACTCACCGACCGCATTGACAAGTGGAAGTAGTGGGGTTTGAAGAACTGAAGGATCTATACCCTGCAAATCCGGATTTTGCAGAATCCTGGAAGGCTTGCTCAATACCTCTTACCATAGATAGAACAAAATGGTTGGATTTCTTAATCCAAGACGGGATGCTGTTCAAGGGCAGTAAGTTGTGCATTCCCAGAAGTTCCATGCGGGAGAATATAATCAAAGAAAAGCACAATGGATGATTGGCTGGGCATTTTGGTAGGGATAATACCATTGCCTTGGTTGAGGAAAATTACTACTGGCCACAACTTTGGCAAGATGTACGGAAGTTTGTGCAAAGTTGCAGAATATGCCAGATGGCAAAGGGTGTGAAACAAAATACAGGGTTGTACCAGCCATTACCTGTGCCTGAGAGACCATGGGAGGACATAAGCATGGATTTTGTCCTTGGATTGCCGAGAACACAGAGAGGAAATGATTCAATATTTGTGGTGGTGGACCGGTTCTCCAAAATGGCACATTTTATTCCCTGCCAAAAGACAAGTGATGCAGTTCACATTGCTGGGTTGTTCTTCAAAGAAGTGGTACGACTTCACGGTTTGCCGAGAAGTATAGTTTCAGATAGAGATACAAAGTTCGTTGGGTATTTCTGGAGAACTCTGTGGAAGAAATTGAAGACAGACTTGAAATTCAGTTCAGCATACCATCCATAGACAGATGGACAGACGGAGGTGGTCAATAGAAGCCTGGGCAATTTACTGTGGTGTTTGATAGTGGATCAACCCAAGGGATGGGATTTAGTCTTACCACAGGCAGAGTTTGCATATAACAGTTCAGTTAATAAAAGCACAAATAAATCACCGTTCCAAATAATATATGGAAACAGCCCGAGGAATGTGTCTGAGCTAAGAAAGTTGGACAGAAGAGAAAAATGTAGTGCCGAGGCAAAAGAATTTGCAGAGCATATAAAAAGTCTGCATGAGGAAGTAAAAAGATAGATTACAAAAATGAACAGTCAATATAAGACAAGGGCAGACCAGAAGCGGCGGTTCAAGGAGTTCGAGATTTGAGATGAGGTTATGGTGTATCTCAGGAAGGAGAGATTTCCTACCAAGACTTACAATAAATTGAAGATGAAAAAGTTTGGGCCATGCAAAATACTCGGGAAAGCGGGAGTCGGGGAAATGCGTATGAAGTGAAATTGCCGAGTTGGCTTGATATTTCACCTATTTTTAATATTTCAGATCTCGTGGAATATCATGAGGGAGAAAGTACAGACATGCAAAGTTCATAACCATGGCAATTTCCAGCCTCTACTCCAAGCACAGATGAGGTCGAGGAAATATTAGATACCCGTGAAGGCCGAAGCACCCGAAGCAGGCAGTATACTGAGTACTTGATCAAGTGGAGGGGCAGACCAACTGAAGATGCAACTTGGTTGTCGAAGGTTGAGGTTGACCGCTTGGGTCTCCCCTTAGCCGAACAAAAGTGAGGGTCACTTTTTTTTTATTCTACCCCAGGTGTCTGATGCAGGAGCATCCGGTGGTCAAGGAGCAATCTTGCATCCTCCAAATCATTTAATTGTTCTCTTTTATTTCTAAGTATTTGTGTTGGGTTTGTTTCAAATCTTGGCCCAAGAGGGAGTTTTCGTAAGAAAAGAAAAAGAAGGAGAAGTTTTAGAGTAAAGGGCTCAAGTTGCGTTGGGGTCACGAAATCGTGACTGTTTCTGCCAAGGTGAAGGCGAGGGGACAGTGGGTCACGATATCGCGACATGTCGCGATATCGCGACATGTTTGAAGACAAGCTTGTGACATGCGTCAAAGCAGAAATAGAAGTTAATTAAATGCAGACACGCGTCCTCCACGTGTATTAAAGTGACACAGTCAGCCGAAGACAAAGCAGAAAAGTAAATTAATTAAACGCGCGGGCTGCCACGAAGATTGAAATTGAATTTCGCGACCGCGTGTATTAAAGATGGGGATGGTCTTCACAATAGTACAGAGCATGGACGTTATGGGCGAAACAGAGGTGCGAAAGGACGATCTGACCAAGGCGGCGTTTGCAGGTCAGAGAAGAGCTTTAATGAGGGTTTCATGGTGGGTAAGGCAGGGGCATTTATTGTGAGAAAATTTGAGGAGTCGACCGAGGGAGAGAAAAAAAATTAGAATTTGAATTTGTTAGGCAGGGCATTGATGGCCGAGAGGATCGGGAGCCTCGTTAAAAACCCGAAATGCTGTAAGGATGGGGATGGTGAAGTTCGGGATTGGGGGGAAGAAGTGTGATACTGGAGAGAATACTGTAACCCGTATCATGCTATTTTTTTTTAGTGAAATTACCATGAAATTACTGTGAAACTGTTTGTGTGAATCCCGGCTTGCCATCATAGGTACTTCAATACCAAATCCTCCAAAAAAAAGGAAATTCATATTAGGATAAGCTATGTGGAACCCAAGATAGCTTCAATGACTATCAAAAAAAGGTAAGGAAAATCATAAATTCTATGGGAAAACAAAAAAAAGAGGATTCTTTGTATGGAATGGTGAATGTATGTTTACCACAGACAAAAAAAATACCAATATTAGAAATAGTAGAGTGGATAGCTAAGGACATAGTTTATACGATGAAACACAACCTAATAGGTAAATTCATGGGTTTTAAACCATATGTACACTTCCTTTGTATGTGGATAAGGAAAAAATGGCATATGGAAGGAGAATACAAGATTCTAACTCTCCCAAATGGGTATTTTTCTATAGATTTCACATCAATGGTAGACCGAAAAAAAGTATTTGAGGGAGGTTTGTATCACCATAGGCCATTGGGACTATTCTTGCAACCATGGAATATGGAATTTGACCTAAGGGTGGAACCGATTGTAGTACCAATATGGGTAAGATTATTTTTTCTTCCCCTAATATTTGGAAAGAAGAGGTACTCAATGCAATAGGAAACTTACTAGGTCATTATCACGATAAATAAAGAGATAAATTTAGGAGTATCAACAAATTTTTCTAGGGTTTATGTAGAAATGGGCCTCAATAAACCTCCTCCAATGAATATGGATCTAAAAATAAGGGATTTTTTTAGCACCAACAACTATATTATAAGGCTATTCCTTTTAGATGTTGTGTATACCATGACCATGGACATCTGGCTAGAATGTTCCCAACAATTAAGGATCATAAACTAGAACAAGAGGGGACAAGAAAATATTAACATGATGGGCCAATATATTTAGAAAAAGGTAAATAAAAAGGAAAGGAAAATCCCAACAAACTTTTGCTTTCAAAAAGCAATCAAAAGGTCAAACAAAAGAAATCAGCAAAGTAATCAGAGATAAGGAGAAAACATGAGAACAAATAATAAATATGATATATTAAAAAAACTTAGGATCTTGGAAATAGAAGGGGATTTTCAAATGGAAGGATCAAAGGAAAATACTCACCAGGTAACACTAATTGATCAGAAACAATACTCCAATGTAGTCTCAAGGAATAAGCAAGGATAAAAATTAGACACAACCTCTCTCATGGAAGAGGAGATTCAACCCATGAGGGAGACCATAGGAGGTTAAATAGAGTAAGGGGTAGTATTAACTCAATAAATAAAGATAAAATGAGGAAATAAGAACAAATATGACCCTACTTTAGAGATTTATCAAGTGGAGAAGAAATAAAAACAAAACCAATCTATGGGAAGAAATTCAAACAAGGTAAATATGGAGGACTAAGGAAGAAATTTGAGCCAAAATTAAAAGGTATAATCGATGGATTATTTCTTCTCTCCCAATTCTCAATGATATTAATTACTTGGAATGTGAGGGGTTTAGGCAATTGTCCTAGAAAAATATGGTCAAAAATATTATCATAGATATGAGTCCATATAATTTTGTTATAGGAAACCAAAATGCAAATATAAGACTTACAAAAAATAAACAGGAGGATATGACAAAAAGGAGAGATCCTTATGTTAGAATTAGAGTATATTACATCATTTGGGTCATGTAAATGTACCACCTTAGGTACATATTCCAAGTAGGATATTACTTTATGGTGAATTTAGCTAGTTACTTCAAGCAATGTAATAAAGGCAAACGTGGCAATGTGCAAGTTGTAATGCGCAAGGTGTCCCCTTGTATAACTAGGTAGAGTGTTGGCCAAGTAATCTATCTTCCTATATAAAGGGCCTCATAGATCAAGAAGTATCAATTCAAGTTCTTACCTAGTGCAATGTAGTAGATAGTGAGCTCCTGTATGGAGCACAATGTAGCTCTTTAGCTCATATTAATGGAGTGACCATTTCTTCCATATTGCATTGTAATTTTATCATTTCTATTTATAGTATATTTTAGTCATATTGTAGACTCACTTTATTTCATATTTATTACATCTTATTAGAACTTGTGTTATATCTCTTCCATTGCATATATCCTCAAAAGCTAATAGTGGTATCAGAGCCACAATAAATCAAGATAGGAGGGCTACATCCATCATAAGATAAGTCCAGTAGGTCAAGGAATAGGGAGAGAGTCACATCTGAGGACTGAAATAAACCTCAGTTGCAAAAAAATTGAGATTATATTTGGTTAGAGTCTTTCCATAGATTTGAATAAAAACTTGTGAAGACTAGGACTCAACATTCATACCACTAGATAGACAAATCAACTAGTTAATATTATTATCTCCAAATTTATAAATTCTTCCATTCCAATTTCTAACAACTTGTTGCAGGAAAAGGAGATTTAAAAAAAGTTTGAAAAGCTTACTACAAGATATTTAGGAGGAATATCTTCTTATAATAATTCTAGCACTTGCAACAACAAGGAGAAGATTGGATATTTCAAATACCTCGATAAAGATCCAATTACAAGATTTGTAATCATGCAAATTGCAAAAGTAAAGAAAAGGTCATTGTAGCCTTATAGCATAATCAAGGAAGAAGAGACTCCAAAAGTTGATTCATAAAAGGAGATATAACATTGGTGATATCCATTCAATATTAATACCTATAGAAGTGCATAATAACAAAATTCCAAATAAGCCTAGAAGAAGAATAGGCCAAAGAATCCTAGAAGAAGAATAGGCTAGAGAAGCCTTGAAGCAAAAAATGCCATAAAACCTTGATCAAGAAGAAGGTTGTAGAAGCCTTAATTATAAATAAAACTTTAAAGAAGAATTCTTGATTCTGAAGAAGAATTCTTGATTCAAAAGTAAAATCCAAAGAAGATTTTATGAAGAAACTTTTAGAGAATATTTCTTGATTTAGAAGATAAATTCTTGATTCAAAATAAGACTCCAAAGAAGATATCTTTAAGAAAATTGTAGATTCAAAATATAGATTCTTTATTCATAATAATAATCCAAATAAGAGTTCTTAAAGATATCTTGATGTAGAAGATAAATTATTGATTCAGAAGAAAACTCTAGAAAGGAGTTCCTGAAGAAGACTCCTAAGAAGAGTCCAATAAATAGAAGATTGGTGATCTCATTTACTGATTAAATACTTATTTCAAAATAATTTGAATATTTCTGAAGTAGAACTCATTGAATAACTTCCATTCTTGGAAGAAAGAGGACTAGGAGAGTCCTGTAAAAATCCAAAACTAGCAAAATTAGAGATCCTAGAAGAAGATCGCATCACCAATACTTCCATATGTAGAATGTTGAAGAAAAGGTCTCAGTTGGAAGACCATAGAATCTGCAAGATAGAAGACCTTAGAGAGGTCTCAAGGAAGAAAAATAAGTATTTTTTGAGAGCCTTATTGCAGAGCTCGCAAAAGTATCATCAAAAGAGTTCCTAGGAGAACTCGTTGGAGAAATCCACTACCAATGAGAAATCTCTTGATAGTGAAGGACTTGGGACAATTGTTGCCATTTGAAAACAAGCCCAAGAAAATAAGAAATTGGTAAGGAGTGTTAAATCCTAGAAGAATAATTTGGTAGGGAATGCTAAATCCTAGGAGAAGAATCCATTGAAGACCTGAAGACATTCAGAATATTGAGAAGAAGAAGATCTTGTTTGAATTCAAAATTCAATAAGAAGATTACCTCTCATAGCAAGGAGGTATATTTCAAAGAAAGGAATTCTTTGAATCTACAATAGAAAAGCAAATATCACTGGAAGGATCAAGCCATCAAATCCAAGGCTCAAGATAGAAAGTTCAAGGCTACATTTTGGTGAAGTAGGAAGCTATTTTGGATAGCCAACAAGAAGCTGTGAATTCAACCATTGCAAGGTAGCAACTTGGTGAATCAAAAATACCAACATCTACATCTACTTTAGAATACATATAAAATATAAGCAACTAGGGTACAATTAGTTTAACTTAAAATTAGGGTTCATTATCAAATTCTATTAAGCACCATATTTGGATTAAAAGTTGCAAAAACATAGATTGCATTATATTCTTCAAGTGAAAAAAATAGAAAATTCATTTTAAGGATTATTTGCACATTAAATAGGAGTTGGATTATTTTTAAAGAAATAAAATTATCATCTACCTATTTATTATATAGAAAGAAATAATACTACTACCTACAACATTGATTGTAGAGAAAACTGCATATTATTTCTTAAGGAATTCATTATCATTTTGCAGAAATTATTAAGTGCATTTAGAATTAATTTGAGAGCTTATTATTGGGAGAAATAAGGTGAGATTATTAAAGTTCATTAAGGTAGAAATTATAGAGATTTATTTCACTAAACGAGTTGATCATTAACTAGTTACTCTCAAAGGATTATTGTATGTTTTTATTGTTAAAGATCAAAGGGCACAAAATCAAAATATTATCAAGGTGTCTAGAAACACCATTTTATGCACAAAATCTGTAGAATTTTATGGCCAAAAGAAATCCACCATTAAAATCAGCAAAGGAGCTAAAAATCGAGACTTGGAGAGTCTTATATTTAAAGTGCACTTAGGGTTTCATTAAAATAATAAGTGCATAATTTTCTACTTCAAAAGGGTGCATATTATGTACAAATTATTAGCTTGTTTTACTCTTACTAAATTTTCCAAGAAAAAGAAATCACTAAATGCAAGGAGCTGCCTCATCAAAATAAAAAGGACTATTTCAGAAAGATACATCCGGCCCATCATATTGGTGCAAAATCTATCTAATACAAGCACCATTCTTGTCCATTAAAGAAGGACAAAAGGTCTTATAATACAAGAAAGAGAATTATTGTCATCTGAGTAGGTATAAGGGTAGGTTTCAAGCAAGAAAATAAAGCCACCGAGGATCACATATTGCTCAATATTTAAGGTGTCAAAAGACACCATTGCTCCATGTCAAAGCATCCAGAAGCAAGCATTCACCTACAATATCAAAACCCACATAATGCCATTATCAATATACATCTACATGGAAAAATAGGATAGCATGAATGTCCATATTCATCTACATTAAAAGGCATCAAAATCTACTTCTATCAACATGAAATGAACAACATTACAAAGGACTATCTACACTACAAAGGAGCATAAAAATAAGAACGTTGAAAGCATAGAGAATAAGGGTAAATGTGCTATATTTGAGGTCTTAAACTTGGAGAAGAAAATTCACCAAAATAAGCACCAAGATCAGTTTCAAAACCACCATTCGGAGCTACATAGAACCAAGGAGCATCACAACTAGCACCATCCAACATCCTCATCAAAGCACCTACAAAATAAAAAAGTTACTTGTTGTCCAAGAAATGAAGCAAGACAAGAAATAATCACATGAAAGGATAAGAGGAGTTATAACATTCTTTCTAGAGTATTATAGTAAAGGTCTACATGCAAAGACCTTGAGTACCACTTGGCACAAACATTCTAAGGTGTCATCCCAACTCTTAACACTCAAGAAATTTTAAGCACCTAATCAAGAGGAGTTACAAGAAATATTGAGGAGGTTATGTACATTATCTTTGCATGATTTTTGAAATAATTCCAATTTGTAACTCCCATTCAACACATGCCCAAAATAAGGAAGATTCCATTCTATTTAGAAGGACCCATCTTACAGAAAGCATTAGAACAAAGTCAAAGCAAAGTCGAGCATTGAAGTGTGAGTTTGTAGCAACATCAAAAGCCAAGATTATGGTAGAATTACATAGTAGCATCAACATCATAGAAGTAGTAGAAAGATAGCATTGAATGCTGCTAGTCAAAGTGGTCATACATGAAGCATCTATTATCCAAGTAGTGTTATCAAAGAAACCGGTTTCATCCAAGTTAAAGAGAAGCTAAAGCCTACACCCATACGCTGGAGATAATGGTTAAAATTCCATAACATATATAGTTGTCTCCAATATCATTTATTTCTAAAATTCCAAATTAGGGAGTTATATTGAATACTACACCAAAATAGATAGTTGGAATTTAGAAATATTAAACATCAAATTATCAAAGGCTATAAAAGAAGGTTCTATAAGGAAAATCAAGATTTGGAAACTAATTACTATACTTGTCTCAAAATTACATTAAAGGGATAAAATAATTCCAACAAATAGAACCTCATCAAAATAGAAAGTGCTTAAGTTCAATAGGAGAAATAAGGTGTAAAATAAGTTGATTTTTTCTATCCACAAAACTTTACAAAATCAACTCAAAATTGAACTATTATTCCCAAAATCACTTTATCTATCATTCAACATTACTAGGGAGACATAAGGCATTCTACAAAACCTAGAATTTCACCAAGGCATCATCAAATCAATACTAGAAAAATTAAAAGAAGACAAGGGTCACCATGGCATCAAAAAAATTCATTCTTGAAGAATCCCAATTACTTAAGGGACCAAATTATTTCTCCTATAAAAATAAGTTTAAAGCAATCTTAGTATATAAAATACTTGGGGAGATAACTCAAGGAACAACAAAAATACCAAACATAGGTGATACTGAAATTTAAAAGTTTGATGATAATGATGCAAATTCCCTAATGATAATAACCTTTGCTATCACTACTGAAATACAACCTTATATCAATTCAGCAAAGACACCTACAAAAGCACATAAAATATTACAAAATAAATTTGAAACAAAAAATAAAGCCACTATCCTTCACCTTCAAACTCAACTACATTCTCTAAAAATGAACAGTGGTGAGAGCATAGAACTATTCCTAAGGAAAGTAGTAGATATTAAAGGGAAATTATTAACCTTAGAAGAAGAAATTAAATATGAAATTTTCACTCAAGTAACCATAAGAGCACTTTAAGATAGCTACAAACATTTGGTAACATCTTTATAAGTCGTAAGTAAAGATACTTATTTTGATGACCTAATCAATATTATTCAATAATATTCAATAATATGAGGTAGAGAATATAGTTAAAGATGAAATGACTAACATTACATTCACATCAAAAGAAAATCCATATGGAAATATTGCTTCATCATCAAAAGGATGAAGACCATAGTATAACAAATATTGTTAGATATGTAAGAGAAAAGGTCATAGCACTAACTATTATAGATTCAATCCCAAAAATAAGAATCAAGAAAATCATATGAACAATGGGAGCATATTTCAACCATGATAATATCAAAATTAGTAGCAAGCTCAACATCCAACCAATTATCTCCAATTTAAGTATCGAAAAGTGAATAAAAAATGATACCTAGCTCAAAGAATAGACTAAATCAAAGAACTGGAATAATAGACAAATGATTATGAAGTAAAAACTCTTTCAGCAAGAACAACAGGTTATGAAGATAGTAACTACTTGCTTGAATAGGTTACATAAAACAAAGAAGAAGAATACAAGCTCCAATACAAATAAGAATATCCATATTGAAGATTAAAGTCTTCAATACCCAAATAATGTGATACAAGGGGGTGTTAGAGTTAGAGTATATTACATCATTTGGTTAATGTAAATGTACCACCTTAGGTATATCGTTTGAGTAGGATATTACTTAATGGGGAAGTTAGCTAGTTACTTCAAGCAATGTAAGAAAGGAACAAGTGGCAATGTGCAAGTTGTAATGTGCAAGGTGTCCCCTTGTACAACTAGGTAGAGTGTTGACCAAGGAATCTATCTTCCTATATAAAGGGCCTTATAGATCAAGAATTATCAAGTCAATTTCTTATCTAGTGCAGTGTAGTAGATAGTGGTACTCATGTATGGAGCACAATTTAGCTCTTTATATCATAGTAATGGAGTGACCATTTACTCCAAACTACATTATAATTTTTTCATTTCTATTTATAGTATATTTCAGTCATATTGAAGACTCACTTTATTTCATATTTATTGCATTTTATTAGGACATGTGTTAGATATATTACATAGCATATATCCTCAAAATCTAACACCTTACTCAATAAGCATAGGATAAATCAAGGGTATTGGCCACCATGTGCAATCACCAAATATTCCTAGTGCTAGGGGGTCTCCATGAGAGAAGTGATGATGGTTCAGTTACATAATAGAGAAAATGGAAAAAAATAGACTATAGTTAATTTGAAGGAGCATAGATAGTCATATTATAAAGGGATCAATGAGAAGCCATCCAAAATTTTAGATACAACTACCCTAAAGGAGTTATCACAGTTATAAGAAAGAGGTCTTTGGGAACCTCTTTGAAAATAAAAAATAGGTTGTTTAAAGTTTAAAGATAATTTATCAAAGGATTCAATGTGGTGATGCTAATGAAACTACTAGGCAAGAGGAACATACAAAACTAGCAGAGTTTCATAACATTTTGGCCTATGAGGAAATCTATTGGAGGCAAAAATCAAGGGATATTTGGTTGAAATATGGAGATTCAAATTCCAAGTTTTTTCACATCACCAAGCTTAGAAACAGAAGCAATAACAAGATAAAAAAAAATAAAAAATAGATGGTTCTATTACTCAGGACTTAACAAAAATAAAAAAGGAGGCAGTAACTTATTTTAATTCTATCCTTGGTCAAGAATCACAGTGCAATGAGGAGGCCAAATATATTCTATTGCAATCCATTCCTAGCATAATAAATGAGGATATAAACCTTAATATTCTAGCTCCATTTTCTTATGAGGAAATTAAGGAAGCCTTGTTTCGAATGGAGCCAAACAAAGCCTCCGGATCTGATGGCTTTCCCCTTTGTTTCTATCAATATTTTTGGGGCATTGTAAGTGAGGATGTAATTTTTGATGTCAGGGAATTCCAAGAAAACAATCATATCCCAAAAGGTCTCAACTCTACTTTTATTTTTCTAATTCCTAAGAAGAAAACCCCTGAATCTATGGCTGACTTCAGGCCAATCAATCTGTACAATATTTCTTACAAGATCCTAACTAAAGCCATTCCAAATATAATGAGAGATTTTTTGCCTCGCATCATATATTTATGCCAGGGAAGCTCTATCTAGGGCAGGTCAATCTTAGATGGAGTTATCACAGTTTATGAATCTCTGCACTCTGCTCATAAGACTAATAGGTCTATTTTTGCCCTCAATCTTGATATGAACAAAGTATTTGACAGGCTAAATTGGGAATTTCTAATTGTTGTCCTCCTTAAGTTTGGTTTTCACCATAAATGGGTTAATTTGATCAAAGAATGCATTTCTAAAGCATGGTTCTCCATTCTAGTTAATGGAACAACTTCTAGTTACTTTCAAAGTCACTGAGAAATTTGGCAGGGGGACCCTATCAGCCCCATGTTATTCATCATTATGGCAGAAGCTTTAGTCAAAACCATCAAAAACACTTGCAGTTCAAGGTTAATATCAGGAATCAAGGCAACATATATCACTAGGGTTGTTTCTCACCAACAATTCATTGATGATACCCTTCTATTGACTAATGCATTGGTGGTTGAGACCAAAAGAATTAAATACATCTTGCAACTCTACGAGGATGTTGCTGATTAGAAAGTTAATTTTAGTAAAAGCAAGTTATATTTCTTGAACACCCTCATTCGAAGGTAAGGAAGGATGGTAGAAATTTTAGGGTGTGATATAGAAAACCTCCCCGCTTCATATCTTGGTCTCCCTCTTTTCATTGGTTCTTCAATAGAATTAATGTGGGACAGGGTTATTGAAAGAATTCAAAAAAAAACTTGCTGGATGGAAAGTTCATCTTCTATATAAAGTAGGAAAGCTGAACCTCACTAAGGCCTCTCTTCAGAGCATTCCAATCTATTTCCTCTCTATTTTTAAAGCCCCTGTGAAGGTTTTCTAAAAAATTAAGAAACTCCAAAAATAATTTTTATGGACTGGATCAGAGGAGAAAAAAAGGATACACCTTGTAGGATGGACCAAAGTGTGCAGACCCAAGGAAAATGGGGGCTTACGTCTAAGGAGAATTTCTCATATGAATTTAGTTTTACTAGCTAAGCAGGCATGGCACCTCATTTTTTGTGAAGAAAATGAATGGACAACTATCATCAAACGAAAATATCTTCAAAATATGGAATTTCTAAGTTACTCAATTCCAATTAGAGGTTCTACTTTGTGGAAAGCAATTCTCAACTGTAATAAAATCATCAAAAAAGGTTTAAGATGGGTTTTAGGAAATGGTGAGAGGATAAATTTCTGGAATGGAAGGTGGGCTAAGTACGAACCACTGATGCAATATACTTACTTATCCTGAATCAAAGATATCACAGAAGAAATCATTGATAGAAAAGTCTTCGATTATATGGTTGAGAATAGAGGCAGAATGAAGTGGAAAAAAATAAGGATTCAAGGATTTCAAGCGAATCAAAAGATCTTTGTAACATTCTCGAGCAACAGTTTATCCCCATGAGACCCAAGGAAGATCAAATGACCTGGGCTCCTACGAAAAATGGGCAGTTCACTATTAAATCAACTTATAAGCTTCTGCTTGATGACGAGGATTTTGTCCTCCAAAAGGACTTAGTTTGGATAAAAAATTTAATTCTAAAAATTGTAGTCTTTTCATGGCTGGTTATCCAAGGAAGAATTCTAACCATTGATAATATGATGCATAAAGGTATTTGTATCACTAATCGTTATTATTTGTGCAGGGCTAATTGGGAGACCATTTATCACATTTTCCTTGAGTGCCATTTTTTCTTTACTGACCTATGTGCAGTTTTTCAGGCCTTCAATATTTCTTGGGTTAAACTAACCATCGTACTTGATTTGTTCATCCAGTGGCCTTGCCCCTTTTCAAGCCAAAAATTTAGATACATGTGGAAAAATTGTCTCAATCACTATCTTTTGTAGGTGTGGTTAGAAAGGAACTACAGAGTCTTTAATGAGTCTATCCATGATCATCAAACTATCATTGCCAAGATCCTATCATTTTCCAATGAGAATGTGAACCTTATCCCTTTTGATAGTCGTAAACCTCATCTGTAGGAAACCATGATTGCTCAATATTTAAGCTTAACCTTGTTAGATGAGTTTGTGCCTAGGGTAGTCAACCCTAGAGCCAATGTTAAGTGGTCCCCACCTCCTACGGGTTGGTTTAAGCTTAATTTTTATGGAGCAGCTAAGGAAAATCCTAGCAGAGCAAGTGTTGGTGGTATTGTGCGAGATCATAATGGGAATATGATGCTTGCATTTTCCAAATATTTGGGAACAAGGATGAACAACGAAGCTAAAGCTAGAGCTATGTGGAGAGGCCTTCAAATGACTCAAGACTTAGAAGGCAATTTGATCATAGAAGGAGACTCTATGCATGTTATAAATCTCCTCAATAATTGGAAAATACCTCCTTGGAGGATTAAAATAATTTTTGAAGAGGCTAGGATCCTTTTCCATGGAAGACAGAATATAAAAGCCCAACATGTCTTTCGGGAAGCTAACAAAGTTTCTGATAAGCTAGCCAATTTGGGTGTCGATGGTGATGGAATTTTCAAATGGGAACACGGTGTCCCGAGCGAAGTAGAGGAGCTTATTCAACAAGAATTCCAAGAATGATAGTCAAATTTACCAATAGGGAAGGCACTATAAGTTTGAAGGCTATGAGTATTCTTGTCTCTTTTTTGAAATAGACTCACAATAAAAATTATCCAAGTTGTCAGTCTTGGTGGATGTTGCTTGGAAATACCACAAAGACTAATGGGGATAGTCACATGTCAGATAACATGGCTTATAGTCATATTAGTAATTTGAGGTTGGTTGATAATCATAGGGCAAGAAAGAAATGACAATATAAGACTTCAAACCAGAGCCATGTGGACCACCAGATAGCCACCGCCATAAATCTAGCCAACAAGTTCACTTATCCAAGGTTGATTGTCCAATAAGGTATGTGGTCCCAAAGCATGTCATATATGGAAGAAAGCAATTACCAAATAATTATTAAGAGTAATTTTCAATACAAAGCTTGTGGGATATTTTTTTAGTACTTTGCTATGTGTGTCTGTAGCTTTTTGTTTCTCCACTATTTCAAGGAAGGGATCTATGTCTGTTTCTTTTTTTATAATTATGATGCAGGTGTGTTTTCTCAGGGTATACCCAAAATATTGTATGAAAAGTTTCTTTTTGATAATAGGCTATGTGCCTTACCAGATGTAATGGCTTTGGTAGCATAGGACATGTTCATCAACAACCCTGTAAAAGGTTTTGGGTCAACCTGTATTAATTCTATAGTATCTTATCTACCAAAAAAAAACGTGTCAAATGAATCTAATAGATATACCAACTATATATAGATTCATGAACTAGAAAAATAGAAGGAAGAAGAGATAGTCAAATCTTGCTTGGATTGTTTCTTCATGGGGGAGGACTTAAACCTACATACCAAGCATCATGCGAGGGTCATGGATAGGCTTTCTTCAGAATATTTTCTAGTAAGCCTTACCATAGAAGAAGATAATATTAAATTTATAAGAACTTTTAAATTTGAGCTATTGTGGTTGAAATATAAGGAGTTGGAGGATCACTTAAAGGAATGGTGGGAAGTAGAAAAATAAATATCTGGGACAACATAACTCAAACTCCACAAAAATTTGAAAAATGTGATGACCCAACTAAAGGAGTGGAGTAAAAACAACAAGGAACTCACTAGAATCTAAAATAATGAAATCAAGGATTAGAAGGAGAAGATTTCTCAGGAGATAAGATAAGGAACTATTATGGAATATATGTTACAACATGAGGTATAATTTATTAGGAGAGAGGAAGCTTTGGAGGAACAAGAAGAGATCTATATTGGAGGTAGAGAGCTAGAGTTACATGGTTAAAGTAGGGGGATAAAAACACAACTTTCTTCCATAAGACAACAACAACTAGAAGATAACATAATAGAACTACATATCTTATAATTATGATGGGTCATGTAAAAAGCAATGGAAGTAAAATCAAAACTATAGCAAATTAGTACTTCCATACCCTATTTAGTACTAACTACAATTTGAATGCAACATGGTATGAGAAGATATGATGTATGAGAATTGCATTCTAACTCTCTTTCTCTTAAATTCAAAATAATTATATTTTCTATTGGTTAGTTTTTTGTAACCATTCCCCTACAACGGTATCCTCTTTGTAACAATCATATTTCTCTTATATTCATAATAATCATATTTTATATCAGTTAGTTTTATGTAATCCTTCCCTTGCAATGGTCTTCTCTCTACAACAATCATATTGTAACGATCAAATTCCTCTTAAATTCATAATTGTCATATTTTCTATTGGTTAGTTTTCTGTAATTGTTCCTTTGCAATAATCTTCTCTCTACAATAGTCATATTGTAATGATTAAAATTTTAGAGCCTATAAATGCTCAATATGATCAGTAGTTGGATGGGGGTTTGTCATCTTGGTATCGTTTTGTGGTGCTATAAAATAGAGTGATATTAACATATATACCTATTGAGAAAGTCTATAGCACTTTGTATAGTGTGTATCTAAAATGGAGTAGCATTGACATATCTACCTATTGAGGAAGTTTGTAGCACTCTATGTAGTGTGTACCTAATACAGAGTGACATAGATATATCTATCTCTTGAGAAAATTTGTAGCACTCTAAAATAGAGTGACATCAATGTATCTATCTCTTGTGGAATTTTGTAGCACTTTGTAGAGTTCATGGGTTTATAAGTACTTGAAATAGAGTGGCATCGAAATATCTATCTCTTGAGAAAATCTATAGCACCATGTATATTGCATGGGTATATAAGTACATAAAATGAAGTGGCATCAACATATCTATCTCTTGAATAATTTTGTAGAACTATATGTAATGCATGGGTGTATAAGTACCCCTTGAATCTGTAATTGCATCTTCCAATACTTGTAATTTAAAGGTTATTATTTAATAAAAAACATATTTTTATTATCTATATCACGTCTACATGTGTTGGTCAATTTTGTTTGTGGCACTGTTGACATCAAGATACTACAGGCAATTCCACAATTAGTCAAACTTGGACACAATAAATTATTAATGAAGGAAATTTCTTTGGAAGAAACATTCTAGATCATACAAAAAATACAAAAAAGAAAGACCCTAGTTCTATATGGGTTCCCCATTGAATTTTGTCAAAATGTTTAGGAAATTGTGGGCCAAGCAGTGGTCAAGGCATTGGAGGAAACCAGATAAAGTAAGAAATTGTTAAAATGCTTGAACCATAATTTTATTACTTTAATTCCTAAGGGCCCACCTAGTGAGATAATCATTAATTATAGGTCTATTTCACCATGTAATGTATTATACAAGATATTAACAAAGCTTATGGTGGAGAGGTTAAAAACATTTTTTACCAAATATGATTTTAAGTGAGCAAGGTGGTTTTGTTGAAGGTAAGAAAATTCTAGATGGAATAGTAGTGGCCTAAGAGGTGATACACACAATGTCCAAGTGAATTTACCCATGTATATTTATTAAATTAGATCTTTCTAAGGTCTATGATAGAGTAGACTAGACCTTTATGCAAAGGATTTTAGAAAATATGGGCTTTGCAGAAGGTTGGAGAGACTATGTAAAAGCATATACATAGACCACATCATTATCAATTTTGGTAAATGGTTGTCCCTCTCCCAGTTCACAATAGGATGGGGGTTGATGCAAGGGGACCCTCTTTCCCCTTACCTTTTTATACTTTATGCAAAGGATCTAGGGATATTGTTAAAAAAATGGAGACAAGAGGGGAGGCTGAGGGGTATAAAAAATAAGTTTTCTAATTAAGTTAAATCACCTCCATTTTGTGGATGATACTACTCTTATTAGTCAAGCCAATATCCTAGTAGCAAGAAACATAAAATAATTTTTAGATGGGTATACTCAAGCTACTGGGAAAACTTTTAATGAAAAAATCTCAAATAGTTTTTTCAATACAAAAAAGAGGGTGAGAGATAAAATTATACAATTGTTGAACTTCATGGAAACTCCTTTACCCATACATTATCTAGGAGTACCTTTATCTACGAATAAATTAAAAATCAAGGAGTGGAAAGGGTTGATTGATAGAATACAAGCTAAGTTGAGCAACTAGATACACAAATGGCTAATCTTGGGAGGAAGACTTATAATGATTAAATATATGCTACAGGCACTCCCTATTTATAAGTTTTCCATACTTTAGGCTCTAAATGGAATTCTAAAAGATATTGAAAAAAACAAGAAATTTTTTGTGGTCAGGTGTAATGGGGGACAAAAATTAGTACTAGTTGTGTGGGAGAAGATATGTCAACCAAAAAAACAAGGAGGATTGGGGATAAGATCAATATCCCAAAACAATAAGGCACTAGCAGGGAATATCTACTGGATTTGGATTACAACTATTGGGGGCTTATGGAGTAAACTATTACAAACCAAATATTACCCAGGAGTGGTTGAAAAAACATCCCAACAATCAGAGTGGAAGAAGATGGATCTACAATATGGAGAATAATGGAAGCAAACCATGAGTTAATATAGCCATACCTATAGGTCCGAGGTGTAGACCAATTGGTTCATCCAAACCCCATAATGGGGGTGGAGGTCCAAGGTTCAAATCTCGGGCCTCGTCAAACTGAACGCTTGTCCCTTTCCTGGTGCTTTCAACGGCATAAAAGTTTTAAAATGATTGTGGCATGGTGGTTATAGGGGCGGACTGCACAAAGATCTGTGTGGCAGCTTTTGGGGTGGACAACGTAGAATACTGTGGTGGCCATAAAAATCTGGATAGCTTGCTCGGATTCATGGCGACTACCGATTCCACCATGTAAATTCAAAAAAAAAAAAAAAAAATATATATATATATATATATATATATATAGCCATACCTATATTGGTAGTTAGGGAATGGAAAGGATGCTCTATTTTGGTATTCATAGAATCAATCTTAACTAATTATTTAGACATTCCTATATATGGAGAGTTGGAAAATAAATCTCCAAAATATAGGGTGGTGGAAAGCCTCTTACTATATAAAATCATGGAATAAACATGTGCTAGACTTACTACAATGGTAATATCCTTTAGAATGACCAATGAGGGGGACATGAGAACTAATCGAAAAAATATGGAGATATCTCCAAAGACACCCAATTTAGGATGGTTCTAAGAGGAATACACTTGGATGGGGAGGAAGCAAGTTGGTAATCTATAAGGCAAAGGAGGGATACAAGGTAGCCTATGGATATGAGATTGTCCTAAAACCAATTCCATGGAAAGTTTTTTGGAAAAAGGAATGATTGTCAAAAATTAATATTTTCTCATGGCTAATTAACCATGGAAACTGCTTGACATTTGCTAATTTGAGAAAAAAAAGGCTTCTACAGGCCTTCCAAATGTGTTATGTGTGGGATGGCATAGGGGACCTTGAATCACATCTTTTTAGGTGTTCTTTTCCTAGAGATATATGGATCAGTTGGTGGGGTTAGATGACACAACATTTGGAAATATTTGGGAGCTAGGAAAGCTTTTATGAGAAATGGAAATAGTGTAGCTAAAACAATGAAAATGACATGGAAGTTGGGACCTAGATTCATATGGTGGTAGTTATGGCTAGAAAAAAATTCATGTATATTTAGATCAAAGCACAAAACAAGGGAGCAATTATGGGAGAGGATTATTAGTAAGGTAATGGAAACACTATCTATTAGATTACAGGAGGAAACAAACATAGAAATAAAGTGACTATCCTAACGAGATTTGGAATAATTTTAAAATAAAAACTATGATTTGGATGCATAGCTAAGATATAATTTAATAACATAGAGTGGAGACCACCTCCCAAAGAGTGGAAGAAGGATAACATAGATGGGACTTCTACTAAAAACCCAAGAAAAGCTTGTTTTGGCATTATCATAAGGAATTGGAAAGAATAAAAAGTGTACTAGAGAGTAAAAGGTATAGGGGAGACAAAAATAATGAAAAAAAGGGATAGGTGATCTTGTTAGCATTAACAATAGCTAAAAATCTACATTTGCATAAGTTATGGATAGAGACAGACTCTCAAGTATGGGCTAGAATCTTAGATCTGATAAGACCCTTCCAAGTGTTGGGAATTGGGGAGAGAAGTAAGGTGGAATCAATTCAAAAGATTTGGAAGGTTTTTCAAGATATTTTTATCACACATATCAAGTAAGAGGGAAATAGGGTGGAAAATTATTTAGCAAAATGGGAAAAAGAACTGGAGGAAGGGCAATATGTGGACTCTTAGATGGAAAATTAGATAAGTTGATGCCAAAGAATCCAAGGGATGTGAGAGGTGGTATAGGAAGATAACAAAATAGTAAGATCAGGTAGTTATTCTAATGAATCTATCATATTTAGACCAGGAAGCAATGACCTAGAAGACAACAAATAACAAGTTATCCTAGTGTCAAGCTGAGTAAGCAAATTTCTCAACTGATTACCATAGGCTCTTGTGTCTTCATACTCAAGATATTGTTTTTCTACTATATGAGATTACTACTAGTACACTTAGAGTGGCTAATGTGGATGGTTTTAAAAAACATAATAGACATAGCCATTGGCATTTTATTGAGTATGTCTATATTAAGAGAAAATAAGACTCTATCCCACAGAACAATAGGTATGTCAAATATGTTCAAGATGCCAATAATGAATTTAAAATAGTATGAAGATAGATGGATGGTCTAGAAAATTTAGATGAATGAATAAATTTAGAATTCAACCCAAGTAATGTTGATGTGTATGGATAACTACATTATGGTGGCCTCAGGTTATGTTTTCAACAAACACACCTATATAATGTTTTTATGGTTAATTGGAGGAGGTTTTTATTTCTCCCTTGTTTCTGGACCAACTCATTTTACTTTGTAGTACAATTCTATTAATATAATCTATTTTTTAATTTATCAAAAAAATATACAATATCAAAATATTACAAGAATGATCTAGATTAATTACATTGCATGGAGATTTGTCTCCAATATAATTTTACATGACTTTTTAGTACTTTGACTATTTATCTCCTCTAACAACTAGGAGATGCATCCTTTCATATTCCTCATATTGAGACAAAACTCTCATCTTGCCACATATCAATGTGACTCTTCATTTTCTCTCTTAACACCTTGCACTTTCTCTCATATTGACACATACATTATATAAAATATAAATCAACTACCAAACTAATATTTACAAGGGGGCCAAACATTGTAATACTTACAACACCCATGGTATTAAATTATTTGGTAGGAAGGCATTTTGCCTTCATTCTATGATTCTTATTTCTATTCATTCTGAAGAACACAAGCTTATACTGAGAGGGGGGTGAACAATATAAGACCACTTTTTACTTTTATTTACAAATTATTATATGCAATGTATAGATAGCAATATCAATAGAATCATTCAAAGCAATGCATAAATCACCACACACAATAGAGACACCACAATTTACGTGGTTCACCCAATGTGTGCTACTCCATGGAGAAAATATTTCACTAAAATTTTCTCAATAAATATCTTGGGAATACTTTACCTATTACAATATTTATGGACATTTTTCCAAACGAGAAACCAATCCCCTAAATCAATTTTGTGGATCTCTATCCATAGAATTCCTTCTCCTCTACTCTGGCTGATGATCCTCTTGAATATTATTGCCTCCACTGCACTAACTTGTAGATCTATCTCCACTAAAGACTCTTATCCCCACTCAGAATACATGTTCTCACTACCTTGGCTAATGGATCTCTATCCACTGAAGACTACTATCCTCTCTGCTATGTCACATACAAAGCTGTGTCTCAAATTTTCACTAAACACAATCCTTTGGTCTAGCACAAATTTTATCAATATCTATCTCTTGTCTGGCACAAATCTATCCTCAAATCTGCTCAATAATTCCACATATAACTTGCTTAAATATGCTCAACAATTTCACATAGAACTTGCTCAAAAATTCCACACAAAACTTGCTTAAATATGCTCAACAAGTCCACATAGAACTTACTCAAATATGCTCAACAAGTCCACACAAAACTTGCTTAAATCTGCTCAACAAGTCCATACAACACTTGCTCAAATCTTCTCAACAAGTCCACACAAAAATTTTCCAATATGCTCAACTAGTACACACAGAACTTGTCCAATATGCTCAACAAGTCCATATAGAACCTGCTTAAATATGCTCAACAAGTCCACATAGAACTTGCTTAAATATTCTCAACAAGTCCACACAAGACTTGCTTAAATCTACTCAACAAGTCCACACAGAATTTGCTTAAATATTCTCAAAAAGTCCACACAGAACTTGCTTAAATATGCTCAACAAGTCCACACAAAAATTTCTTAAATATCATTAACAAGTAAAATATTATTAACAAGTCCACACAGAACTTGCTCAAATATGCTCAACAAGTCCACACAAAACTTGCTTAAATATGCTCATCAATTCCACACAACACTTGCTCAAATCTTCTCAACAAGTCCACATAGAAATTTTCCAATATTCTCAACTAGTACACATAGAACTTGTCCAATCTGCTCAACAAGTCCACACAGAACTTGCTTAAATATGCTCAACAAGTCCAGATAGAACTTGCTTAAATATTCTCAAAAAGTCCATATAGAACTTGCTTAAATCTGCTCAACAAGTCCACACAGAATATGGTTAAATCTTCTCAACAAGTCCACATAGAACTTGCTTAAGTATGCTCAACAAGTCTACACAAAACTTGCTCAAATATGCTCAACAAGTCCATACAAAACTTGTTCAATCTGATAGAAACATAAAGATAATTTTTAGAGACTCAATATGTTCTATACTAATCACAATTCTCATTTACTTTCAATCACTCTATTAGAAACATAAGGAGAATTGTTAGAGACTCAATATGCTTCAATTTCAACTCAATGCTCAATCACTTTCTCAACTAAATTTAGAATATAGAATAGTTTATTTTATGGAACTTGAACAATCACTTCACACAACCGCTTGACTAGGCTCAACCAACTCTACTCAACCAATCACTTAATGAAACACTCCTTTCTCACAAACCCTAGTCCAATAATATAAACACCAACTCAAAATGTTTCCAACAATGCTCAATCACAAATCTCACGTAACAATGACACTCATGTTATTTTCAAACCCTAGTTCAATTTCTTTGCTCAACAACTCACTTCAACAAAAATGCTTATAAAACAACTCCCACATAACAATGATACTCAAATCCTAGTTCAAGTTCTTCACTAAACCAATGGCTTCAACAAAAATGCTTATAAAACAACTCCCACATAACAATGATACTCAAACCCTAGTTCAAGTTCTTCACTAAACCAGTGGCTTTAAAAACAATGTTTATAAAACAAGGTTTTAACAACTCATTATTCTAGAAAACCTTGAAGCATTAACTCAACACCCTCAATAGGAAACCCTAATCAAATGCTTTTCACTCCAAACTTATTTTCCAAAAAACCAATAAATCAACTCAAATATGGAAGAATGTGCTCATACTTTTTTCTTGATGATTAAGGGATATCATAAATCTGCCACAATCAAAACAATTTCTATGCCAAACTCAAAGAGGTTAGAAGATAAATATTTCCCACAATGTAATTGCAAAAACTCAATCACACATTATAATCTCCCAATTATAATAAATTTAACATCCACCAAAATTTAACTCAAAAACCTCTTTAATTAAATTTTAATAGCAATAAGACCTTTGGAAAAAATCAAGTCCACTCTCCTTATAACTCCTATTACATAAATCAATTTCCAAAAAAACAACTTTCCATTCTACCCTTATAACTTCCTTTTACCTTAGGAAATACTTAGGCAAATGAAAATTTATTTAACAAAAATTACCTTTGCCACTTATGAGATTCGAACCCTCAATATGTACCTCCTCGTGCACCCTAGTCGTGGGCTAGACCACCGTGTGTGCTAGATGTACGCTTGGAACCCAAAGAGCACCTTGTGCTCTTTCTTCCAACCTTGGCACTCAAAATGAGCGCATTCAAAATATTTTCCTCCGCAGTGCTCAAGACCAACACGCAAACAACCTCCACGTGAATCGATCATGGATACTTCCACTCCCAACGTCCTTGCAAAATATGTGTTTCCAATGGACCACCACGTCCAATGGGAGTGAGGCTTAAGCCCTCCCTTTTTCATCTTTTCCGTAGAGCTAAAAGATAACTTGGATTTGTCTTCTTCCTCAATGATTGCACGAATTATTCTCTCACTTGGTTGCATGAAATTTAATCGATGAAGGGTAAGTTTAATGCCCCTTTGGCATTGCTTTTATATATCAATTTCACTTTTTTTCATGGATGTCGGTGCTCCATTAAATCGATGACATTTGCACCTTATTAATACCTTTATAATTTATAAATTATTTAAATTCTAAAAGAATTTAAATTTTATAAATTATTTTATAAACATTTGACTTTAATAAAAATTAAAGCCTTCTTGAGATAAACTTTAAACATTTCTTTGTACTCCATGGGTTTGATGTAAATTATTCTGCCACCATGGTTTTAATAAAAACTTTAATTCTACCATCACAATGTTTAAGGAAGCCTTTATATCCTCATAATGATTTTAATAAAACCATTTAATTTTCCACCATGATTTTAACACAAACCCTTATAAAACCATATTTTGACACCTTTTCTTCAACTCTTCACATTGTTCTTGGTGGAAGTAATGGTGTACTCTATGGTTTTAATGATAGCTTCATGTTTTCACCTTGGTATTAATGACAACTTCTCATATTGACATCAATGACAACTAAATGAGATCAAAATATCCAACAATATCCCCCTTTGTCATTGATGGTAACCCAAATTATTTTTAATAAAAACTTGACCTTTCCTTTTCTCTGCTCCCCCTGGGACATTGCTCCCCCTAGCTCATTGCTCTCTTAAGTACCAAATATCTCCCATTTGACATCAATGGAAAAGGGTCACCTTTGGGGCTCGGGACTAAGAATGAGCCTCTTAGCTTAGCCCCTCCCCCACCTCCTCTAAAGGTGGTTAATTCTGGGGTGGGAGTATTTCTACTACCAGAAAGCACTGTTGATTATCTTTATCCTCTCTTCTTATTATATAATACTTCTGATTCCTCTGATTATTTATTTCAATGTTCATATCCATGTCTACATTCCTATCCATGTTCCTATTACTGTTCGTGTTCATGTTCATATACATGTTCCTCTTCTTGTTCCTATTCATATACATGTTCTTGTTCTTGTTCCTATTCTTGTTCATGTCTACATTCCTATCCATTTTCATGTTCATGTTCCTATTTTTGTTCATACTTATTTCTAGAATGTCTGCTCTACACCACTTTTTTGTGTGACCATCATTATTTCACTTATAACACTTGATGTTATTATTCCTTGGAGGTGCAAATGTCTTTGGATTTCTCCTAGTGAAACCATATCCTCTTTTGTATTGAACCCTGCAATTCATTGCCTTGTGACCAAACTGATTACATGAGTAGAAATACCAATGGAAAAGTTGTATGTTCCCATATTCTTGCCTTTCATGTGTCCTACACTATGAAGCCATGTGCCCAAACCTGTGACATGAAAAACATCTTCCATTGAAGTTTTCTTGTCTTGACCTCATTAGTCTCTTAGTCTCTCTTGACCTATTCTGATTGATGTTCCATATGTATCTTCTTTTTACATTGTTCTTGTTCTTGTTGAACTCTCTATTATCCAACTCATACTCACATGTATCACTCTCTTTTACACTATCTTCTTCTGAAATATCTTCATCTGAAGTTTGTTCTCCTCCAAAAATTGAGGTTGACTCTCCTTCCTATTTCTTTTTAAACCTGTTCAAATCCAAGACTTGTTTTGCTTGATGTAGGCTTTTACATCTTGATGAAACTATACAAGTTCTTTGAGCTATTTTTGAACCCTTTCAACTTGACCTTGGAGTCTTCTAAATATTCTCTTAGTAGTGCCACTTATTGTGCTAACTTTTCACATTTTAATATCTTTGGTTCTAACTTATCCTTGAACCTTTTTGCCTTAGCCTTTGATTTTTCTACATCCTCTATACACATCCTTCTCTCTTCATCACATTCTTGAAACTGAAACTCAAGTTTAGAGTTTTTTTTCTTACCTTATTTACTATTTCAAGAGCATAGATAAGTTCTCCCTTGAGATCATATCCATCCTTTTCTGAATATTCCTCTATTTTTTTACCTTTTTCCACATCTTTATTTTCTATTGGCTTGTCTTTTGTAGGATCACCTACTTCTTCTTCTAATGCCAGTATATGGTTTTCATATGGTCCTTCAAGTACATATTCATATTCATCATCACTAAAACTATAACCATCCCTTGTACAATCATATTCAAGATGTCCAAATTTACCACATCTAAAATACTTGAGAAAAATTGGAGTCCTTTTCTTAACTTGCTCTTTTTATTCAATCATAAAAATAACTTCATCTCTATCATTGTGTAAAAACTAGCATCACTATCACTTGAGTACTTACTTGCCTTATCTCAAATGTTGTAAGTGTACCAAGAAAAATATCTCTTGTCAAAGTATCACCATCTATTGACACTTCTACAGCAAACACCTTTTCACTGAATCTCTTTAGAAGAGTTCTTAAGACTTGATCACAAACATCTGATTCATAAATCTTCATTCCAAGTCCTTGCATAGCATTAACAACCTCATCAATTCAAAGTAGAAAAGTACTAATGTTTTCCTCATCCTTCATTCTTAATTCTTCAAATTGTCCTTTGAGATTTTGCATCTTTGCTTTCTTGACACTTTTATCTCCTTCATAAATATTTTACAATTTATCCCATATTTATTTCATAGTTTTACAATGCATAACTTTCATAGACTCTGTTCTATGCAAACCTCTCAAAATTGCATTCATTGCTTTTAAATTGTAATGTTGTAGGAGCTTATCTTCCTTATATTTAGGAGGATTAATTAAAGGATTGTATCCAAATTCAACTACTTCCCAAATTTCATTGCCAAGTGCCATCAGGTAAATATTCATCATCAAACTCCAAAATATATAGTCACTTCCATAAAATACTGGTGTTGAATTATCTGAGGACACATTCTTAGAATCCATTGTGTTCTTGTTAGATTGTCCTTCAGGTTGTTAAACTCTTTTGAAGGAACCCACTTTGATACCAATTGAATAATACAAGCTTATACTAAGAGGGGGTGAACAGTATAAGATCACTTTTTACTTTTCTTTCCAAATCAGTATATGTAATGTATAGATAGCAATATCAATAGCAGTAATCAAAGAAATGCACAAATCATGACACACAATAGAGATACCATAATTTACGTGGTTCACCCAATGTGGGCTACTCCATAGAGAAAATATTTCACTAAAATTTTCTCAATCAATCTCTTGGGAATCCTTTCCCTATTATAATGTTTATGGACCTTTTTCCAAAGAAGATACCAATCCCCTAAATCAAGTTCATGGATCTCTATCCACAAGATAACTCCTTCTCCTCTACTCTGGATAGTGATCCTCTTGAAAACTACTACCTCCACTGCACTAACTTGTGGATATCTCTCCACTAAAGACTCTTATCCCCACTCAGAAGACCTATCCTCACTACCCTGGCTAATGGATCTCTATCCACTAGAGAATACTATCCTATCTACTCTATCATCTTCAAATATTTGTCTCAAATATGTACTAAACATAGTCCTTCGGTCTAGCACAAATATGCTCAATATCTATCTCTTGTCTAGCACAAATCTATCCTCAAATATACACCAAACTCTATCCTCAAATCTGCTCAACAAATCCACACAAAAATTGCTCAAATATGCTCAACAAGTCCATTTTTTTTTTTTAAATTTTCTCAACAAGTCCACACAGAACTTGCTCAAATATGCTCAAAAAATCCACACAAAACTTTCTTAAATCTTCTCAACAAGTCCACACAGAACTTGCTTAAATCTACTCAATAAGTCCACATAGAAATTTTCCAATCTGCTCAACAAGTCCACATAGAACTTGTTCAATATACTCAATAAGTCCACATAGAACTTGCTTAAATATTCTCAACAAGTCCACATAGAACTTGCTTAAATCTACTCAACAAGTCCATACAAAACTTGCTTAAATCTGCTCAACAAGTCCACATAGACCTTGCTCTTGCTTAAATCTACTCAACAAGTCCATACAAAACTTGCTTAAATCTGCTCAACAAGTCCACATAGAACTTGCTCAAATCTGCTCAACAAGTCCACACAAAACTTTTCCAATATCATAGAAACATAAAGAGAATTTTTAGAGACTCAATATGTTCTATACTAATCACAATGCTCAATTACTTTCAATCACTCTCTTAGAAACATAAGGATAATTGTTAGAGACTCAATATACTTCACTTTCAACTCAATTCTCAATCACTTTCTCAAATCAATTCAGAATATATAATAGTTTGTTTTATGGAACTTGAACAATCACTTCACACATCCGCTTGACTAATATCAACCAACTATACTCAACCAATCACTTAATTAAACACTCCTTTCTCACAAACCCTACTCCAAGCATATAAACACCAACTCAAAATATTTCCAAAAATGCTCAATCACAAATCTCACATAACAATGATACTCATGTTCTTTTCAAATCCTAGTTCAAGTTCTTTGCTCAACAACTCACTTTAACAACAATGCTTATAAAACAACTCCCACATAACAATGATACTCAAACCCTATTTCAAGTTCTTCACTAAACCAATGGCTTCAACAACAATGCTTATAAACCAACTCCCACGTAACAATGATACTCAAATACTAGTTCAAGTTCTTCACTAAACCAAAGGCTTTAAAAAATGCTTGTAAAACAAGGTTTTAACAACAACTCGTTATTCCAAAAAACCTTGAAGCATTAACTCAACACCCTCAATAGGAAACCCTAATCAAATCCTTTTCACTCCAAACTTCTTTTCTAGAAAACCAATCAATCAACTCAAATATGGAATAATGTTCTCATGCATTTTTCTTTATGATTAAGGGATCTCATAAATCTGCCATAATCAAAATAATTTTTATGCCAAACTTAAATAGGTTAGAATATAAATATTTCCCACAATGTAATGCAAAAACTCAATCACACCTTATAATATCCCAATTAAAATAAATTTAACATCCTCCAAAATTTAACTCAATAACCTCTTTAATTAAATTTTAATAGCAATAAGACCTTTGTCAAAAATCAAATCCACTCTCCTTATAACTCTTATTACATAAATCAACTTCCAAACAAACTTACCTTAGGAAAGACTTTAGGCAAATAAAAATTTATTTAACATAAATTACCTTTGCCACTTATGATATTCGAACCCTCAACATCTACCTCCTCATGCACCCTAGCCATAGGCTAGACCATTGTGTGCTAGATGTACGCTTGAAATCCAAAGAGCACCTCGTGCTCTTTCTTCCAACCTTGGTGCTCAAAACGAGTGCATTCAAAATGTTTTCCTCCGCAACGCTCAAGATCAACATGCAAACAACCTCCACACAAATAGATCATGGATACTTCTACTCCTAATTCCCTCACAAAATGTGTGCTACCAATGGACCACCGTACCCAATGGGAGTGAAGCTTAAGCCCTCCATTTTTCATATTTTCCTAGGCGCTAAAAGACAACTCAGATTTGTCTTCTTCCTCAATGATTGCATGAATTATTCTCTCACTTGGTCGCATGAAATTTAATCAATGAAGGGTAAGTTTAATGCCCCTTTGGCATTGCTTTTATATATGAATTTCACCTTTTGTCATGGATGTTGGCACTCCATTAAATCGATGATGTCGACACCTTCTTAAGACCTTTATAATTTATAAATTATTTAAATTCTAAAAGAATTTAAATTTTATAAATTATTTTATAAACCTTTGAATTTAATAAAAATTAAAGCCTTCTTGAGATAAACATTAAAACTTTCTTTGTACTCCATGGGTTTGATGTAAATTATTCTTCCACCATGGTTTTAATAAAAACCTTAATTCTGCCATCACAATGTTTAAGGAAGCCTTTATATCCTCATAATGATTTTTATAAAACCATTTAATTTTCCACCATGGTTTTAACACAAACCCTTATAAAACCATATTTTTACATCTTTTCTTTAACTCTTCACATTGTTCCTAGTGGCAGTAATGATGTACTCCATGGTGTTAATCACAGCTTCATGTGTTCACCTTGGCATCAATGACAACTTCTCATCTTGACATCAATGACAACTAAATGAACTCAAAATTTCCAACACATTCTTTAGCTTCGACTTTGGCATGGTTGGATCTATGTAGCCTTCATTAGGTTTTGCTTTATAAATTATTTGTGTCTACCTTTGGATCAATGTATATGATTTATCTCTAGGTATCTATATTTGGGTCACTACCACTAGATCTACCTCTAGGTCATTGCCTTTGGGTCTTTAGCTCTTGGTCATTTTCTCTAAGTCACTTTCACTAAATCACTACCTCTCAATCACTACCTTTGAAGCTCTACCTCTAGGTTACCTTTATTTATCATTGTCTCTAGGTCATATCCTAGAACATTCATAAGACTATCATATATGTAGGATAATCACTATAGGTGCTTTTACAGTAGGTCATCTTCCAAACTATGCTTGGGTCATAATAATTTATTCCTTTATGATAAGACTAACAATATTCTCAATAAACTTTGATCATACTTGGTTTCTTTTTATAGAAACTATACAATACTCTAAAATATCATTCTTTCATGTTTATCCATCCATAATATATTTTTAATCTATATTCTTTCTTTTCTTATTGTAGATAAAATATTTGTAAATGCTTGTCCTCCACAAATTTCACAATAATGGATATTCCAACATTTCTCTATCTTATGATAATTTCTACCATAAATATTACATCTATTCCCTGTTATAGGATTACTTTTTCCTTTTTCTAATTTATTATTTCTTGTTTGTCCTTCATTGTTACTAATTTTATCAGTCCATGTCATAGATTTGATGTCACTATTTCTTGTCACAAATTTAGTTCCTAATTCATTGTTGCTCATATGTCTTGTATATCCAATACCTTCACATTTTGGTCTTATTTCTAGTACAATTGACTCTTTCATTCTTATCCATATTTTCCCAAACCCGTCTTTATATCCCATTTAAAAAAAAAAAATAACCAATTCCTTTAGTGTACCTTTAAAAATAACCAAAAATATCATAAGGTTGATCCCTATCAACATCAACACAACTCTGAGCATCACTGTCTCTATCATCATTTGAATCCATGTCATCTTTAATTTTGATAGCATAAGATTTTTTTGAACAATAATGAACTCTATCTAAATCCTTTGTCACATGAAGCATCTATTTTTTAACAAGTTTTCTATCTTTTTCATGAATTCTAAGTCACAATTATCATTGTGTGCATCATAATTTTTCATTTTATTTTGATGAGGATCACAACATGCATCTTTTTCTTTTTGATGGAGATCATTAGAATTACAACTTGTGTTAGTCATCATTGGTTTTAATCCTTTGGTATCACAATATTAATATATTGTATAGGTCTGAAATCATTTGTATCACAAGAAACATATTTCACTATTTTTTTTTCCCTAATTCTCCAACCTTTCATTGTTTTATTTTCTTGGAAACATTTATAGTGATCACTACTTTTTATATTATCTTCCATAGACTACTAGGTATAGTAAATGTTTTTTTTTATAACAATCATTACCATCATTAAGAATACTTTGGCAAACCACCTATGGCCAAAAGCAAGTGCAGTGATAAGGAGGAAGATGCAGAGGACAAAGGAGGTATAGGAGTTGGTCTACCACATGCTAAGCCTCGTGAGTAGTACTTTTGGGGAGATAATTTTCCTCAGTCTGAGTTTCCTGCTTTGGGTCCCACTGCCGCACCAGCCAAGGTAGTTTCCTATGCTACAACCTTAAATGGTCAGGCCCCCAATTTTATCCCTAGCACCACTATCATCCCAAATAGTAAAAATATAGTCATCCCTGATGACATTGCTAACCAATACCTAGCCATGGAAATATTTACACTAGTAGGGAAGTTTGTTGGAGGCAGGCCTGACATTGATACTATCCGTAGATGGGTAACGAACAAATGGAAGACCTTGGGGAGCATGGAAATAGTAGCTTAGTCAATGGATTTTTTTTCTATCAGATTGAGTAATTAGGAAGATACTAATTAGATTCTCACTGGGGGTCCATGGTTCCTAGGTCGCAAGAGCCATTTCTTGAAGAAATGGGACTTAGATTTCAATCCGAACACCCATGACATAAATATTGCCCCCATTTGGGTGCGTATCCCTAATTTACCTTTCCATTATTGGCATGATGACATCCTCCTTTCCATTGTAAGTGTTATAGGATATAACCTAGCCATTGGTCCAGTTACAAGAGCACGTAGAAGGATGAATGTATCTAGGATTTGCGTTAACACAAATTTAGCTTCTGAGCTCCCTACCTTTGTCACCCTAACTCACAAGAATTTCTTCTTCAAGAAAGCTTTGGAGTATGAGAATAAACCACCTTTTTTTGTGGAATGCAACACCCAAGGTCACATGAGGTATCAATGCCCTCTCCTCAAGGCTAAATCCAACACAGGAAATAGTCATTCTCAAGCAACTGGCATTCTTCAAAGTGGTAATAAAGATGAAAGCTTCAAAACCCAAAATAAAGGGACCTAGCAATATCAGGAAAAAGATCATCAAAACAAGGTAGTGGTAGGTGGTACTATAGAAGCCCAATCCCCCAGAGGAAAGAAGAAGATGCATCCGACTCATCATCAAGTAAGTTCATCTGTCATTATTACCAACAGATTCAATATTCTAAATGAGACTGCAAATTTGGAACAAGGAATGTTGTGGTTTCCTCCTCGAAGGATTTGAATGCCCCAGAACCACCAATAGGAGTTTCTCCCTCTCGTCCTTCCATCCACTTTAGTACTTTTGAGGAACCTAGACCTCCTAATTTTTATGAAATCTTACCTGAGCCTAATGTTGATCTCAGCTTCCTCAACACCTCATATAAATTTGTACTGTCTCAGAGTCCCCTTGATGAACTAGCTACAAATTCCTTGTTGTAATAAACCTCATCGCCCAGTATAAATCATTCCATTAGACCCCTTAACCCAGTTCTTGAACAAATTATTCCTTACAAACCTAGCCCCATGTAAACTAGAAGCTCTACCAAATCCCTTGTGGATTTTGGGAGTGAAAAGAAAAGAGGAAGACCTTCCAGGGAGGATCAAAGGAATTCCCAAATAGCAGATGATATAGCAAATGGAGTTCAGAAGACTCTCTTCCAAAATATTACTTCTCACATTTTATATGAGAGCAAGAGCACCAAAACCCCTCACCCAAATGGTAGTTGATGTCGTAAAACCCCCAAACCATCCAAATGAAGCTTCTCTCATGGAATGTGAGAGGCCTCAACGGGGCATCCAAACAAATACTTATCAATTCTATGAGGAAAGACATTAGACCTTCCATTTTCATCATGCAGGAAACAAAAATAAATGCCAACAGTTCTAAAGTTGCTAAAATCATATGGAAAAATGCAAGAGTTATAACCAGTAATGCTAGAGGAACTTTTGGAGGACTCATATGTATGTGGGATAGGTAGAAAGTTGAAGGATGCATCCTTCACTCCAGTGAAATACTATTAAGTGTCCTCTTTTATGACATCAATAGTGACTTATCTTGGGTTGTCACCAATGTTTATACCCCTAACACGTTTACTAGGAGAACTTAGCTGTGGGAGACCCTAACAAAGATGAAATATTCCTTTCAAAACATACCATGGATAGTGGTTGGGGATTTTAATACACCCCTTTATCCTTCAGATAATAAAGGAGGATGTGAAATTCCTACTGATGGGCTATCGTTAAGCACATCATTAATTCTCAATGAATTTGTCAATCCAGGGTGGTGTCCAAGGCTATTTATGAGAGAAAGTTCAAGCAGGGTTGTAGTTCAGTTCATTTGGAAGTAGTAGGTCTTATTGGTGGAATTGATTATGTGGGGGTTTTGTGTCACTTCTACCCCTAAATTGCATAAATTGAACTTTAATCTATTTGCAAGAATGAAAACTAATTGCTAATTGTAGAAATGAAACCCTAGTTATAGTTGCAAGAATGAAATCTAATTAAATTGCAGAATTGAAACTCTAGTTATAGTTGTAGAATTGAAAGTCTATTTAATATTGCAATAATTGAAATGAAGCATAAAAACTAGATCCTGTCAATGCTCTATAATAGAAGGTCGTCAATATTTTGTGCAGGGTTTTGACAGCAAAAACAAGAATGAAGAGAAATTACAGAAAACTTGTAAATTGCTGGAAATGGAAATTTGCAATGAATTGGAAAGTTGCTGGGAATGAAAATAATAACTAGATATACCACTAATCATATCACAAAAACATGATGAACAATAATTAAACAAATAGGAATGTTAGTTGTGGAAAAGAATGAAAATGACAAGTTCACAACTTATTCTGCTGTAGCAAAATCAGAATAAAACCTGTCTGTCAGTCCTCTTCCTAGGTCTGGAAGTGGCCAGCATCCTTTCTTAGATTAAGGTTTGAATTCTTCTTTAATTCTTACTCACACTCAGACATAACAAAATAAATGGAATGAAACTGCACTTTTATTGCTTCAAAAACATAATTACAATTCTGCTAAAATCTGTTATAGGTCTGAAATCACTATTCTATTATCTCCCTATTTATTTTTTATCTCCTATATCTAATAATAATAGCTCAAAATATATGGGAGCTATCTTTTATAGATGCCTAAAATCTAATTACAAATAGAAAATATGTTGTTCCTGATATCCTGCAGAATTTCCTGGGTTTATCTTAGAAGAGGATCAATTTGATATTTTTCATAAATGGTGGCTTTGGACGGTAAGGACGACAAAGTTAGATGGAAGATATTTTCCCTTAACTTTCTCAACATTATTATACCATTTTACACCACCAAAATTCAATCAACAAGTCAAAAAGTGCTTTCTTTTCTCATTCCGAAGAAACTGTGTTCATTTTGGAGACACTATGTTCATTCCGAAGACAATGTGTTCATTTCGAAGATCTTTAGAATGACCAACTATGTTGAATCCAAATGTTTTTGGCTGCATTTCTCAGGTGGATTAGCCCTCAGGTTCATATTGCAATAGTATTCATTCTTCCTTGGATGTGAATTCTATACCTTGCCATTCATTGGCAGCTGGCTGGAATTTATATGGAAAAACCAGTTTTCTACTGCACAGTAATAAGTCTTTGTACTATTTGTTGAATTTAGAAAAACTAATGCTAAATGATCATCAAAATAAGACTAGTAAAGTGTTTCTGTCAACCTGAGCATGACAAGATAACATAAAACTATACAAGAACTATTAAAAATCAGAATATAATGTCCTTAACACTTCAATCATGCAAACAGTTAATACACAACATATTAAATCAACTTAACTAGCATATAATATAATTCACAAGAGTTTTAGGCAATTTTAACTATTTAAAATATGTTATAAATGAGGCTTATCCAAGCCTCATCATTCCCCCCAACTTATATTAATGCATGCCCTCATGCATTGTAGTGGGCTATGGATTCACAAATGTCCATACTCATATTCCATGTTTCATAAAACAATTTAGTGTCTGTGTAATTTCTCATGAAGGTTTTTGAGTCATTCTTCAAACTGATCATCTGGTTGGGAATCCTCTTGAAAATAAGAGGGAACCAAAGTAATGATGGTTGGAGGCCTGAATCTGAGACCTACCCAATAATGTTGCATAAAGGTATTTCTCTAGATTGAGAAGGCAATGCCTCAGAATGGAAGGGCACTACTTCAAAGTGGAGGGGCACTACTTCAGAATGAGCACCTGTGTCTTCATCTTCCCTAGATAATCGAAGAAGTAACTGAACCAAATCCTCCTCTTTATCTGATGTAGTTGATTGTTCTTCAACTTGTAACAGCCTGCTTTTTAGTTTCTCCACTTTTTGCTATAATTCTTTAATTTTATTTTCATGTTTTTCAATAACATCTTCTCTTTCCTCAATCCATCTCATTTGTATTTTTATAACACTCTTGGCTGCTCTCAGTTGTTTTGTGATGTCCACCTCCTCTTCTTTTTTTGACTCAAAACCTAATACTGACAAATCAACTGCAGTTTGCTACTCAACAACGATCTCATCCTCTGCTTCAGACCCCTACTCCTATACAGGAGGTTCCATGAAATTATCTATGATTACATCCAAATTCTCAATGGCTTGTTGCACTTCTATGACATCAGGGCTATCCTATCTAGTCTTCTCTTCAATCATTTGTTCTTTTATCTTTTCTTGTTGGAGTCTTACAGACCTCCAAGTCCTTAATGTAGATTTTCTCTTCTTGCCTTGTTTTCTTGTGGTAATAGGGGTTGTAGGGATAGCTTTAGGATCTTCACTGGGAACTTCACTCTCCTATTCTGACAGATAAATAAGATCTTTATAAAAATGAACCCTCTTTTATTTTATTTTTTTGTTGTCAGTTTCAGCCCTTCTCTTCTTAGTCTGTGAGGTTGATGGTTCTAGAGAAAAATGCTTTGTTGCTTTTGCTTGGTGTGTTTCCTTCTCTGCAATAGCATTTTTTTTTTTAGCCTTTTCTTCTTCCTCAGTAGCATATTTTTTATAGCAACATCTGTATCCTCTTCTCCTTCATATTCTTCTTCAAAAACTACATTAGTCAGGGTAGAATAAAACCTATTAAAGCTTCTAGGGTTTCCCATAAAATGATGTTGGCACACTAGTTTAATAAGACCATGATGATGAGGGCTCCTTTTTTTCCTCTTGATAATGTTTTTCCATGCTTTGTAGTTCTCGGTGCAGGTATGCTAGAAAATTCACTCTAAATTTAGGTTGTTGCCTACCATGCCTGAGGTGGTTTAAAATGATGCCCTGACAAAATTACATACTACCCTTCATAGGTTGAAAAATCTAGTAACCCATGTGGTTAGATTATTCCAGTGTTCTTGTAGGTTGGCCCTTTTTCATTTTTCACTTCCTTTATCTGTTCTGATGCTGAGAATACTGCTCTCTTCTGCTACTACAGTCATCTTCTAGGTCACTAATTTCTAGTTTCTACAGAATTATAGGGTTTGCTCTTGTTCTTCTTCAGAAAGAATTTTTAATTTTTTTTTTTACTTTTCCTTGTAATCATTAGCAAATATGTCTTTAGAAAGGAAATATGGCACACTTCCTTATTCTGTGCTCTGAACACCTGGCCATCAATCATTGGACATCCTTGCCATCAAATTTTCTTTACTATTTTTAGCTTGTCCATTCTGCATGTAAATTTTCCCGCATGAGTAGTTATTAGCAATGAATGGTGGTGGCATGTTTGTTGGTTATTTTCCCTATGATTCTTGTACTTCCTCGATGGGTGCAAAATATGAGATGAATCTAACCGCAAGCTAGCTGACATGTGTCAATGATCACATGGAGTAAAAAAAAAATTGCTATATCTTTTTCTCCCTCCTTGGATGCCACGTGGAAACAGACTGTCAAATTTTCATTTCGAAGATTATGTTTCATTACGAAGACTAAGTTGGGCATTTAATCCTAAGATAACCTCATTCCGAAGATAAACCTTCATTCCGAAGACACACCTTCATTCCGAAGATAAACCTTCATTTCGAAGACAAACCTTCATTCCGAAGACACACCTTCATTTTGAAGACAAACCTTCATCCTAAAGATAAAGGCTTCATTTCAGAGACAAACCTTCATTCCGAAGACAAAGGCTTCATTCCGAAGATACCACGATTATTGAAGATACAACAGTCATTCTAAAGACATAGTAGAAACCAACAATTTTCTCTTTCTCCAAGCATGTTTTGTTTATGCCAACTCTTATGAACACTTTTATACTAATGGTTAATTGTCATATACTATATATCAAATATTTACAATGAGAAAAGTGCAAGAAACATATATACCTGGTTAAAACAAGTTAATGCAAGTTTTGAAGGATAACTGCTTCTGTTGATATTCTGTTGAGGCTTCCTGCAACACTTCAAAATCAAGTGCAGTTGGTGAATTTTTACAATGGTGACTCATAACTTTCATGGTTATGCATGCCAGAAAACTAGTTTTCATGCATACCAACTCAGTAGCGCCTTAGAAAAAGGTTTTCACTGCTGATCTATTCATTTTTTTCTCTTTTTTTTTCTCACTTTTTTTTTTTTTCTTTTTCTCTTTTTGATTCTGATTGTGCCCATGAAGGAATTCATGACTTCCCTGAAATCATGCCCATGAAGAAATTCACAACCAAAATTTATTCATCTTTTTGTTTTCTATTTTTTCTAAATTTTTTTTCTTTTTTATTTTTCTTTTAAGATTCAAAGATATGATCATTTGGAATCTTCATCAGAAGAAGAAGCCTCTTTTGTCAAATGTAACTATGTGAAATACCAAGAAAATTCCACCTTTGTTAGTGGTTTATGGTACAACTGTAAAAGATGTTCATTCACCACTAATATCCTCCTTAAATCATCAACTAAAGAAATTTGAACAACTTCTTTCTTAAACTCCCCTGGTTCATCCTTGCTACTCTTAATGTGATCATCATGCCACATTTTCTATTTTTGTTGAGTGAACTCTATTTGGTGAAATGCTTCCAACCAAAGTTCATAAAATGCATTCAACTGCAAAATTTGTTTTTTATGTACTTGCAACAACTCAATGTCAGCTGCTAAAGATGCATAAAATGTTAGTAAAGCATTAGGATGTTGCACCAATATATCAAACAAATTTGCTCCTTGGTTTTTAGTCAACTAACTATTGTTGTTCAAAGGTTGTTTTGGATGTATTTCAGTTTGTTTTGTACCAGGCTGATTTGAATTGGTTCTTGAAGAATGATGCATTAATAAATTAAGAGAGTAATGATATGGTGGAAAAGAATGAAAATTTTGTATATGTTTACCAAAAACAATTCTTGAAAGAATTAACTTTGATAAATGAGAATGAAAATATGAGAAACAATAATGACATCAATATGGTAAATAAAGAAATTGGTTTTGTACTGGAATGGGTGATAAATTTTTAGAATTATGTTTTTCATCAGTCTGTAGTAATTGTTGAACAATAATTAGTCCATTTTTAAAATATGAGTTTTGAACATTTTCAATAAAAACAAACTTTTTGGAGGAATCCAACTCTTCTACATTTTTATTTACAACAATGGAGGACAAAACTAAAGTATTCTTTTCATTTTCCTTATGTGTTCTAAGAAACTGTGGGCTTTTTGTATAATCATACTTAGGTGTAATAAGTTTACCTGAAAGCAAGTTAACTAATTTTCCACCTTTTTGTATGGTTTTAGGATATACTTTCTTTTTTTTCTTGGTTTTCTAAAACACATTTCTTGAACAATCCTATTAATGATTGGTACAACTTGATGTAAAGAGATTGTAACAGTTAAATGTTCTAATTCCTTTATCAAATCTGATTGTGAAGATGTTATTTTTGATATCTCAGACTTTTCAAAATATGATACTTTATTTGATGAGGTATCTTCTTCTTGATGTTGTTTTAGTGTGGATTTTTTTTCATGTTCATTATTTTTAACTTCAGTTTCTACACTGATAAGTGGAATAGGTTCAAGCAGTGGTTCACCTAAACACAACTAAGTTTTAACATAGTCACTAACATTTATTAGGGCTGTATTTTTTGATTCAACCATAGAGACAGGGGTTACCTGTTTAACATGATTTGGACTGACCATAGGTTGAGTTGAAAATAGAGGTTGTTTTAATTTTTGTTGTTGTTGTCCACGATAGAAATTATGGATATAATTAGGCAACAAATTTGATTTTTGTTTTTGACAATGTTGCTGCCCTTTGTACATATTTTGATGTTGTACCTATTGATATCCCTATAATTTTGGCTGCAACCATGGTGGATGTTGTTGATTCCATTTTTGTTGCATCTAGCCATGTTGAGACCATGCTTGGGAGTATGTGCATGGTGGTTGACTCCAACATTGTTGAAGTGGACCTGAAGCAGACCATGGCATATACCAAGGATTATTTCCCCAAGGTGCAATAAATTGAGAAGCATTCTGATATGGAAATTTATGAAAATTATTCGCTTGTCCTTGTCCTACAAAATTGATTTTTTTCATAGGTTGAGACTATTTTTCAAAGACACTTGTAAGTTCTGGCAATACACTACACTAATCTATGGGTTGTCCTAATTGACAAATGCTACATGTAGCAGGTATAAATATTTTGTTCAAAGGACAATCATGAAGAGAGTGTTTATTTTTACATTCTGAACAATAGATGGCTGAAGATTCAGTAGATTCATTTTTTTCATCTAATGTTCTATCATGTACTAAAATATCATCCTCTTTCATGCATTCTTTCAAATCATGTTTTTCATTACCAATTTTGTGTTTTCTATGCCTTGAATGAGAGTAATTTTTACAGAGTTTAATAATTTCTTGAAATTTAAGTGCATTTGTATCTCCTCTTCCCAAGATATCCAATGCATCCCTAGATTCATCTTGTAGTCCCCTTAAGAATATGACTTTGCAAATTTTAGGTTCAACACTTCCACATCTCTTATGAACAAAAGAAAATTTGTCTAGATAATCTTCTAAGATTTCATTTTCCTCTTGTTTCATTGTAAGAATTTCATCAATTTGATTCTTGACTTGACAATATTCTTGGTATCTCTCCAAGAATATGTTTTCTATCTCATCTCAAGTTCTAATTGAGTCAGGTGCTAAGTTCATAAACCATCGTAGAGATAACTCTTTAAGAGTGGAAGGAAATAGTTAGAGCTTTTGATTGTCATTAGTGTAATCATGAGCTTGACATACAATTTTAAACTCAAACAAAAATATATCAGGATATTTAGATGTAATTCCCTTGAAAGTTGGTAATACTACGGGTGAAATGACCTTCATGGGAGCATTTTTATTAAGATCTTGTTGGATGGGATTTTGAAAAGTTATGGCAGGTGCACTAGTTGCACTAGGGTGGAGCACATTGTTGGCTCTACCTTGATTCTCTTGTGAGCCTTCCATTATAGGTTCCCAAAAACAATTATAAATCTTGTAAAATTTTCCCGATTGTATGGATTTGTCAAGAGAAAATGGTGTTGAACTACTTAATTTTCCTTCTTGTAATGATTTCTCAAAGGATCTTGCAGTCTTGGAAGTGGATGATTGGGATTCTTTGAAAATTCCAACATTTTTGGAAATAAAAAATTTAGACATTTTTGACATAATTTCAACCTCTTGTGAAATTTTTCTTCTTGTGGTTTCTTGTTTATTTCCTAAATGGACTGAAATACAATTTACCAATAACAATTACTTATACCAGTCATTACATTCATATTTTACTCCAAAATTCACAAATTAGCATATTTAATAATTATTGGACTGCTTTTCACCTTCTAACAACACCATGTTACCTAAAAACGATGCCAAAATGATGGGTTGTCGTTAAGAACATCATTAATTCTCAATGAATTTGTCAACCCAGGGTGGTGTCCAAGGCTATTTATGAGAGAAATTTCAAGCAGGGTTGTAGTTCAGTTCATTTGGAAGCAACATGTCTTATTGGTGGAATTGATTTTGTGGGTATTTTGTGCCACTTCTACCCCTAAATTGCATAAATTGAACTTTAATCTATTTGCAAGAATGAAAACTAATTGCTAATTGCAGAAATGAAACCCTAGTTACAGTTGCAAGAATGAAATCTAATTAAATTGCAGAATTGAAACTCTAGTTATACTTGAAGAATTGAAAGTATATTTAATCTTGCAATAATTTAAATGAAGCATAAAAACTAGATCCTATCAATGCTCTGTAACAGAAGGTCGTCAATATTTTGTGCAGGGTTTTGATAGCAAAAACAAGAATGCAAGGAAATTACAGAAAACTTGTAAATTGCTAAAAATGGAAATTTGTAGTGAATTGAAAAGTTTTTAGAAATGAAAATAATAACTAGATCTACCACTAATCATATCACAAAAACATTATGAACAAGAATTAAACAACTAGAAATGTTAGTTGTGCAAAAGAATGAAAATGACAAGTTCACAACTTATTTTGCTGCAGCAAAATCAGAATAAAACTTGTCTGTCAGTCCTCCTCCTAGGTCTGGAAGTGGCCAGTATCCTTTCTCATAAGAAGGTTTGAATTCTTCTTTAAGTCTTACTCACACTTAGACATAACAAAATAAATGGAATGAAACTGCACTTTTATTGCTTCAAAAACATAATTACAATTCTGCTGAAATTTGTTACAGGTCTGAAATCACTATTCTATTATCTCCCTATTTATTTTCTATCTCCTTTATCTAATAATAATAGCTCAACCTATATGGGAACTATCTTTTATAGATGCCTAAAATCTAATTACAAATAGAAAATATGTTGTTCCTGATATCCTGCAGAATTTCCTGGGTTTATCCTAGAAGAGGATCAATTTGATCTTTTTCATAAATGGTGGCTTTGGACGGCAAGGACGACAAAGTTAGATGGGAGATATTTTCACTTAACTTTCTCAACCTTATTATCCCATTTTCCACTGCAAAAAGTCATTCAACAAGTCAAAAAGTGCTTTCTTTTCTCATTCCGAAGAAACTGTGTTCATTTCGGAGACACTGTGTTCATTCCGGAGACACTATGTTCATTCCAAAGATCTTTAGAATGACCAACTGTTTTGAATCCAAATGGTTTTGGCTACATTTCTCAGGTGGATTAGCCCTCAGGATCAGATTGCAATAGTCTTCATTCTTCCTTGGATGTGAATTCTATGCCTTGCCATTCATTGGCAGTTGGCTATAATTTATATAGAAAAACCAGTTTTCTGTTGCACAGTAATAAGTCTTTGTACTATTTGTTGAATTTAGAGAAACTAATGCTTAATGATCATCAAAATAAGACTAGTAAAGTGTTGTTGTCAACCTAAGCATGACAAGATAACATAAAACTATACAAGAACTGTTAAAAATTAGAATATAATGTCCTTAACACTTCAATCATGCAAACAATTAATACACAACATATTAAATCAACTTAACTAGCATATAAGATAATTCACAAGAGTTTTATGTAGTTTTAACAATTTAAAACATGCTATAAATGAGGCTTATCTAGTCCTCATCACCTACCAAAAGTACTGAGGAGTTTATGGAATTTTTCAACACTAACTAGCTCATGGATGTCAATCTAAAAAATGGCAAATACACCTGGATCAATAGACGAGTTTGGGCACATCACGTCCAAGTTAAACTTGACAGAGTGTTCCTTTCTCAAGAAGTAGTGTAGGTTTTTGGTGATGCGACTCTTCATCCTCTTCCCAAAGTGGGGTCTGACCATAATCCTCTCATCCTGGACATTAATAGACCAAATCCTTTCAAAAATCCTTTTAGATTTGAGAATATGTGACTTCATCACCCAGACATCAAACAACATGTTTCTCATGTTTAGCAACAAGAATACCAGGGGCGCGCTTCCTTTAGACTATCTCAGAAACTCAAAATTCTCAAATCAGACCTGAAAATATGGAATAAGGAAGTCTTTGGTAATATTTTTTCCAACAAGAAGTCTCTTTTAGAAAGACTTAATCAAATTGAAATAAAAAATGAACGTGAAGAGCTAGACTCCCAAACCAAAATTGAAGAAAAGCAGATCCTTGCTGAGTATCACAATATCCTTTCTTGTGAAGAGACCTTTTGGCACCAAAAATGCAGAGCTCTTTGGCTCAAAGAAGGTGATTCAAATACAAAATATTTTCATGTGGCTACCCTCCGTAATAGAAGCAACAATAGTATCAAAAAGCTAACGAAGGAGGATGGTACTATTATATCAAACATTAAGGAAATCAGGGATGAAGCCAACTCCTAATTTTCTAAGATTCTTGAGGATGATGATTCTTATTCTGCTTTAGCTTAGGAGGCCCTTATTCACCATATCCCTCCTAATTCCATCCTTGAATACATTAATTCCTCCCTTGTTTCTCCCTTAAAGTATGATGAAATCAGAATGACTCTTTTCTCCATATAGCCCGATAAAGCCCCAGACCTAGATGGGTTCCCTCCTCATTTCTTTCAACACTTCTAGGATATTGTGGGACTTGATGTATGTGACTGTCAAAGAATTCCAATCACTCATAAGGATTCCTCGAGGGTACAATTCTACTTTCATAGCTCTCATTCCTAAGCTTCCTTTAGCCAAGACCTTAGCTGATTACAGGCCCATTAGCCTCTACAACATTTTCTATAAAATCCTCACTAAAATTATGCCTTCTAGAATGAAAACTATCTTGCCAACCATCATTGACCCTTCTCGGGGAAGCTCTATTCTGGGTAGGTCTATCCTTGACGGGTTTATCTCCATACATGAAGCCCTTCATTCAGCTTCCAAATCTAAAAAACCCACATGTGTCCTCAAGCTGGATATGAATAAAGCCTATGATAGAGTCAACTGGAAGTTTCTCCTAGCCATCTTGGGAAAGTTTGGATTCCATGCGGTTTGGATAGATCTGATCAGATATTGCATTTCCTCATCTTGGTTTTCTATCCTTATCAATGGGTCTATGGTAGGCTTTTTCTAAAGCACCAGAGGTATTAGACAAGGAGATCCTATTTCTCCAATGTTGTTCATTATTTTAGTAGAAGCTCTAGGTAGGACTATTCAAGCTTCTTGTAGATCTAAGTTGCTAACAGGGATTAAAGCTTCCTCTTAAACCACTCCAATTTCACATCAAAAATTTGTAGATGATACCATTCTATCAACTAGGGCCTCTATTCCTGAGGCAAAAGTTATCAAATTCATCCTCCAAATCTACAAAGCAACATCTGGTCATAAAGTGAACTTTAATAAAAGCAAATTGTATTTTTTGAATACACCTATGTAGAGACAAATCAAGATCATCAAAATTCTAGAGTTTTCTATTGCTGACCTTCCTACAACCTACCTCGACCTCCCTCTGTTCTATGGCCAACCTACAGGTTTCATGTGGCACAATTTCCTTGAGTGCATCCAAAGGAAACTTATGAGCTGGAAAGGACATCTTCTTTCTCAGGCTACCAAATGCACTCTTACTATAGTGGTCCTTCAAAGCATTCCAGTTTATTTTCTATCCATATTCAATGCCCCCTCTCCTATCTCAACTAAAATAGATAAAATACAAAAAAAAAAATTATGTACAGGAACAGACAACAAATAAAGATTCCATTTCGTGGCTTGGGACAAGGTTTGCAGACCAAGGATGCAGGGAGGAGTCAGACTTAGGAGTATATAATCCCTTAACTCTACACTGATTTCTAAACAGGATTGAAGGCTCATTTTAGGCAATGACAATGCATGGATCACTATTGTAAAAAGGAAATATCTTCAAAAGGGTGATTTCTTCAATGAAGGTATTCCCAACACTGGGTCAACATTCTGGAATTCCATCAGAAGCTCTAAGTATCTTATTATGAAAGGTATAAGATGGATTTTGGGAGATGGACAAAATATAAATTTTTGGAAAGACAATTGGACATCTCAAGGACCTCTCCTCAATGACCCAATTCTATCCAAACTCAAAATCTTCACTGATGATAGAATAGGATAGAAAGTCTCTAAATTTTTTACTCCAGGATCTTCTTCTACTTGTATTCCCATAGTGCACTTGTATTTTCTTTCTGAATCTAACATCTTAAATTCCATTCTATGTTCCACCATCATTCGTTCCTCTAGAATGCCTAATCACATCATCTGGGAACACATTGAAAGCAGATATTACAATGTCAAATCAACTTATCTCCTCCTCCTTGTTCCTAAAGAAATTCTGCCTCTTGTGGATAAAATTTGGGTCACACACCACATCCCTAATATTTCATTCTTCTCTTGGCTAGCCATCCAAGATAAAATCCTTACCATTTATAACCTCATTAAAAAAGGAATGTCCATTCCTAATAGGTGTTTTTTGTCTCAATGATTGGGAATCCACTAGCCACATATTTCTCCATTGCCCCTTCTCCTCATCCATCCTCGGATCCATTTTCCATCCCTTCCACATCCAATGAGCCCCACCTCCTTCCATCAGTAATCTCTTTCAACAATGGCCTACCCCTTTTCATGACCCCCACCTCCAGTTTTTCTAGAAAATTTCCCTCCACCACTTCCTTTGGCAAGTCTGTCTTGAAAGAAAAATTAGGGTATTTTCCCTTAAGTCCAAATCCCCTAAGATTATCTTATCTAAAATTTTGGCCTTTGCCTTAGAAAATACCTCCCTCATTCCCCCTTCATCCAAACCTACCTCCAAGGCTGAGAATGATCAAGGCAAATATTTGGGTTTGTCATTGGATGATGTTTGAAATTCTGCCTTACAACCTCAAACCATGTGGACACCTCCCCCAGTAGTTTGGATCAAACTTAACATTTATGGAGTTGCCAAGGACAACCTTGGGAAAGCAGGATCTAGAGGTATTCTAAGGGATCGTCAAGGAAACTCTCTACTTGCCTTTGCTGAAGGTTTAGGTGATCAGACCAATCATGTGGCAAAAGCCAAAAGTATGTGGAGAGGGCTCAATATTGCAAAGGATTTTCCCAATAAGTTAATAGTGGAAGGAGATTCCCTTAATATCATCAACTACCTCAAGAATATCAATTTCAAATATTCATGGAGAATCAAAGATTATATTGAGGAAGCTAGGTCTATCATATTCAATAGGCAGGAAGTCCTTTTCCAACATACTTTCAGAGAATCAAATAAGGTGGCGGATAACTTAGCAAATATTGGAGTCAATTTAGACAATTTGCAAATATGGAACACGAATCTGCCAAGGGAAGTCTAGGCTCTCGTGAATAATGAAAAATAGTTGGCAAGTTGTCCTCAGTAGGAAATTATTCCCCCGATCATCATTTCCTAATCCTTATGAATAAAGTTAGCATCGAGTGTTTTCGTATGCCTCCGTGTCACATGACGAGTCTTTGTTTTGTCCTACCCACGCCTTCACGGGTTTCCATCCTCTCCATCGTCTCACTCAACAAATCCACATCACCCCTCTCCACCTCCTTTTTGCCAGCCTTTCTTCCACCCATCATGCCTTCCCCTCTGCTGCCACTCTCGACCCCCTCTCCATTCACATTCATCCAACTATCCCTGCTTTTCACTCCCTGTATCCCTATCACTGGGCAAATATGTTTGGCTTGCTCTCTAATGATATCAACAATTATTATTGCTATTTGTTTCACTTGTGCAGGTCATTGTGTGCTAATTCCAATGTTGAGAATGTGACCTCTCAGCATCATTTCCCTCGCACAACTTCAAGGCAACATTAGAAGGCTCCTTTTCTAGTTACCAAAGGTGATCTTTCCAATTTTCCAACTTGGCTTAAGGATCTCGTCAAAATAATCATCCATGTCAACAAGATACACTCGTGGCAGATGTCTAGTGTGTGCAATGTTGTCAAGACATATCGACACCTGGAAATTCGGCTAAAATATTTATGGAAATCTCGAGACCACTTTGGGATGTCTGACCTTAAGTGCAATGTTTTCCTCTCGTGCCTCATGAGGCCACAATTTTCTTTGCTTATTGGTCACTGGCCCCCTTGGTTAAGGTCCCTCTCCACATGTGGGAGTATTCCCTCTTCCACCTGTTCCCCCTCCTCCACATTCGCTGCACCCACTACCTCTTCCTTCCTCACTTCATTAACCCCCATACTCTATTTCTCTTCAATTTTCTATTTCACCCTCTGTCTTCACCATAACCCTGTTTACCTTTGCTTTCCATCTCCCAGTCGACTTGTCCCTGTCCATTTTTTGTCATCACCCATTTCTATATCCCCACCATGTCAAGAAAATACATTGAACCTAATGCATTTGAGTGTGATCAACGTGCTGCCCTATCCTTGAGGATAGGCATTTTTTTCCATTCCTCCACCTTTTCTCAGGTGATGATATTGAGATTACTATGGCATTCCTCAAGATGTGGGACAATGGCATTGTTACTGTCAGGGGAAGGAATTTTGTCATTGACGCCCACCTCCTTGGCACTATCACTGGCCAGGCTATTGAAGGGGGATGATCCATTCATCGCAATAAGCATAATTGAGAGGTGGAACTGGATAATTTCAAAGGAAATGATAAAATTATCAAGAAGGTCAAGGGGTCTGGCCTCTTCAGAACTAACCTATCCAGTCCCTGGAATTCTGTCATGAAACCTATCATGCAATTCATCTGTGTTGATGACCCTGACAAACCTATGAAAACCTATCATCTGGAATTCATAAATAACTTTAGAAAATTTAACCCCTTAAGCATTCCCCTTTTCTTCCTCAATTCTATAAATCACTCCATATCTTCCTGTAGAGACAAGGTCAACCATGACCTCCCTGACACCAAGGCATGTTCAAATTTATATACACCTATATCCTTGCCAATAGCCCTAAGGCCAACCCTGACCCAAGCAGCCCTACAAATTTGAATCCCTTTACAAAGCGTCTATCCAAAGCTTAAAAAAATAAAAAGGTCAATGAATCCCTACCCAAACTGAAGTCCAGGAAAACCATTTCTTTTGATACCAGTGACGAACCGGTGACGAAATCAGCTTAGATTCAGAACCTAACATCCAAGTCCAAAGTGATTGAAATCAAATATTATAATCATGAGAACAAGTGCTTGAAGGACTACATCATTTCCTCCACTATGAAAATGATGAACTGCACTATGGACATTAGGGAGGGGCTACATAAGCTCTTCTACAACGAACATATTAGTCAACCAGACATGTCCATAGTTGAGAATGCGATGGCGACCATCAAGACCGAACCTAAGGAGGATGAACCAAAGTCCATCGAGGATAAGGAGGACAATAAGGATGAAGAATCTATTGAGGTTGAGGATTGACTTCCTCAACTCCACCATGCTCCTTTTTGGTATTTTCTATTGTGTAAGCTTTTTGCATGTTTACGTAATTTCCAGTCTACAATTTTTTTCTATTATGTTTCAGACGTGTGGGCTTCCATTTTGTTCTAAGTCTTTGTCCTCGTTTCCTCTCTGTTGAGGCTTTAGTTTCTTTGTGGCTGAGGCTACGTCTTCTTCAATGGACTTTTATGTTTTTTAGTCTTTTCTGGGTCTTTCAGCTTTGTCTCAAACTTGGATCTGTTTCTTTGCTGCTTATGTAAAAGGTTCAAGGATCCTTAAAACCCTTTTTTTGCAATATAATACCTTTAATTAGCAAAAAAATAATACTTTGCATGCATTGTTGAAGTATTAAAAATTCTTCCTTTTTTGCTTCACTGGTAATATCAACAAGCTTATTCTTCAAATATTTAGTCATTTCCTCTTGTTTTCTATTCTTACCTTTGAGAAATTAGTAGAGATTAATGTCATATACATTATATTTCCTATATCATTAGGTAATGTAAAAACACCTTTAGACTTATCAATTATTTCATCAAGATTTGAACTTAGATAATTTCCAAGCATTGAAAATTTTTCATCTTTGGCTTCTCTCATGATTGATTGTAAGACTCTATTTTCCTTCATTGATGTATCCTTTTGTCATTCAATTTTTTTTTATCATATATTGAGTACAATATTTTAAATCTTGCAAAATTTCCATAGTATCTTCTAATGAGACATCCTAAATGTATATTTGTTATTCTTGAAAACATAATTTTTTGTTTCATTTATTTTTGACAACTCATGTTTTTGTATTTCTATTTTTTGATCATTTATTTTTCTTTTTGCTTGCTTTTTCTTTGCCATGTTCCTTTGAAGTTGACAACCTTATAGCTCCAAAATTGAAATTTCAAAAATTAAATTTTGCAAATTTTTAAATTTAATTTTCTAATGTAGTAATCATTTTAAATCCCTAGGTTTACCTCCTCCCAGAAAAAGGAGGAGGGTTTTCCCTATCATAAAGGGTGTTTCAAAGTTCTATATAGATTTCTCCTCTTGAAATTCCCCAAAGGCAACATTCTAGTCTTGGATTCTGATGAAGATAATTTGTCCTCAAATCCCAATCCTAGAACTTATAGACCCAAGAGGAAAGAGAAAAGTGGCAAACCTCTTCCCAAATTCAATGTCATAAAAAAGGTCAAGGTTGAGGGTACACCTGTTATATGTTCCCAAAGGCTCAAGCTTAAATAAATTTCTAAAACCCCTCCCTCCACATTTGTTAAACCCTCAAAGGATCCTTCTAATTCACCTAACATTATGGAGAAATACCTTCACAAACTTGCAGTCCAAGCAACCTCTGCCACTATTGATCACCTAGAAATAGCCCATGTGGCCATAGGTAAAGCAATTTCTAGGTTAAAGGATCAACGCCAAGCTCTCAGTCTCTTGTTCTTTTGCAATTCATTCAAGGATATCCCTACCTTTTCCATTGATGAGGGTCCCTCTGATGCCAAGGGCGACGACAAAGATGAGGACATGGTGGATATTTCTAAGGAGGCATGTCTTGATGTTCTAAAATATGTTCCTAAGGACACACCGAAGGATGAAGCAAAGGCTACCACATTGGAAACTATTGTCGCTTCTTCGATGCTTACTGACGTTCCTCTTTAAGCGAGGATGGGGTTTCACCTATTGTTGGTTCTATTTTGTTCCTTCAGTCTAAAGGATTTGGTCTAGTTGTGTCCTGTGGGCTTCAGGACTGTTTCTTTTTGCTCCTTTCTGTTCAAGGTTGATTCCTTTTTGTTGTAACAGGCTTAATGCCTCTCTTTTGTGTTCCTTTATGTTCTCTTCTTGGGTTTCTCTATTATACAAGACATTAGGGCGCCTTTCAAATGCCCTCTTTTGATAATTTTTTTTTTTAACTTACCAAAAAAAATAAATCAAAGTTTCTAAATTAAATTCTATGAAGTAGAAATACTTATATCTCCTAAATATTTTTAGAAACTAAGAAATAATGAATTTTGTAAATTTAATTTTCCTAATTTTTTTTTTATGAAAAGGCCATTATATTAATAAAATAATGTCTAATCATACCAAAAATGGTGGGTGGGATTAGCACACCCCATAAACCAATACACTAACCACTATGGTTAATAGTATACAAGAGTGTCAGAAACAGTCCATAAATTTCCAGATAACAACTACCAAAATAGTGTCAAATATGCATTCAAAAAGAAAGAAGTCAAGAAATCACTGCCACCTAAAAGGGGAAGGAAGAGGCACATGAATCATAACATAGGGTGTATTCTCCCAATGATCCATGAGGGTACATATGTACTGTATCTCCACCTATACTTTTTCAACTTGTACTTGAATCTGTAACCAGTAATCAAGAATATATCATATTTGTCAGCAATAGAGAAGACACGCCCGACATCTTGCTGATAAAAAACAACTCTATTCTAGGACTTACATAGATAAAAAAGGGTACCAATTCTAAAAATATTCCAAACAACACCCAAGTTGAAGAAAAAAGCAATAGGGTCACCCAAAATAGCATGTACCCAAGTAAAATTCTCCTGCATAAAAGGTCTAAAAAATTCCAGAATCCACTCCCAGGCCGACTGAGCCTGATCACAAAACCAAAAAATATGCAGTAAATCTTCTTCCTATCCGTAAAATAGGAAAATAGGATTATGAACACCTAGATACTTGAGCCTATTGCCAACAAGTAACCCTTGGTGTAAGAGGCTCCAAGCAAAAAAACTCTATTTAGGTTCAATTTAAGTAGCCCAAGAAATATGAAACCTCTTATTTCATTGGGAGGGAAGAGAGACTAAGTCCCATCTCATAGTGAGCTTATCAACCATTGGAACTTGTGGGGTGAGCCATTTGTAACCAAGATGAGCTTCAGAACATGAAGCTCCCTAGGCCAACACCAATCTGACCACTAGGGTTTTTGAAAATGCTCATGTAGTTTGCTCCAAATAGAAAATGGAATACTATAAATAACTACCTCATAAGTGTCTCTATCACTAGGATTTAAATTATGAATTTGATGAAAAACTTTCCCAGGGTATCCAACACCTGGTATTTTGGGAGAAGAAATAAAAAATGGAAGCAATACCATGCTTATAGAACCTCTATGCTCTGAACCACTGCACTAGAGCTAGGGGAGAACCCTACCAAGTGATAACAAGAGACCACCAAATATTCATGGAAGGCAAAGAAGCACCTCCTTTGCAAAACTACCTTTCCAACTAAGCCAGGGTTTGAAGACCTCCCAGGCTTTCCAAATACTCTAAATGATAAAATAACCTTTAACTTTAATAGGGACATGGGTAGTAAGAATGGATTGCAATCCCACCCCTTTCCAATTTTTCTTCCCTTGAAGCAAAACAGAAGAAATGCAATTCCTGACCAACTCTTTCCAAGATTCATCCCCAATTAAATATCGGGTGATCCATTTAGCACAAATGGAAAAACCTTGTTGGTGACAATAAAAAAAACCCATGCCTCCACAGTCCTTGGGAAAACAACAAATTTCCTAGGCTACCTGATGAAATCCTTGCTTGATAGAGTCTTTGGACCACAAGAAGTCTCTCAGAAGCTTATCCATATTTTTATAACAAGATTTGGATGGAACCCAACAAGACAAATAATAGACATGGGTAGTGGCTAAAACCTTAGAACAAATCTAAAATTTTCTTTCCAGTAAGAAAGCCTATTTTCCACTTTATCAATAACATACTACCATAATTGAGTAGAGGAACCATTAAATGCAAAAGAAATTCCAAGAAATTTAAACATCTCACCTGGATGAATCCAAGTCCATTGGAAATGATGCAACCAGCATGGCAACTAATATTGAGATTACCAAAAACATGAGATTTTTTCCAATGTATTGAAGAACCAAAGGCTAAAAAGAACACATATAAGAAACTAATAGCTGAGAAAAGGGATTTCTCATCTTCTTGAAGTGTTAATAAAGAATCATCTACAAAATTACCATTGACCAACTGATAGTCATAATTGGGGAGAGCAATACCGTTGATTAATCCTTGATCCATCTTATGGGCCAACAAATAGCCAAAATCCTCTATAGAAAGAATGAAAAGAGATGGAGTAAGAGGACACCCATGTATTACAGAGTGACCAAGATAAATTGACTAAGATTAACTATTATTCAAGGTAATAAAAGCTAAAGCATCTTGAAATAACATGATAATGGTGCTCACAAACACTGGCCCAAAACCCAGAGCCTAAAGCATGGTAGTTATGAAGTACCACTCCATATTATCATAGGCTTTCTCAAAGTCAATATTAATGAATAAAGCATCTTGTTTAGAATTTCTTGCCCACTCCATACCTTCCCAAATAGCAAGAACATTATCAAGAATGTATCTTCCATTAACAAATCCAGTTTATTCAGGTCTGACAATCAAAAGTAGTAGAGATTTAAGCTTAAGTGCAAGGGCTTTAGAAATAATATTATGGCTCACATTAAGCAGGGTGTTCGACCCTAAATTGGTGATGAGCTTAAGATATCTAGACTTAGGAATAAATTTAACATTACCTTTGTTAATAATGGAACCCAGTGAACCACATTGTAGGGCTTCGATATAAACTTTGTGGAGATTAGAACCAAGAATATCCCAAAATTATTTATAGAATTCACATAGGAAGCCATCAAGCCCAAGTGCCTTATCATTGGCCATGAGTGATAAAGCATTTTTTAGATCTTCCAAAGAAAGAGGAGTGTCACAAAATAGCATTTTCTCAGGAGAAAGTTTGTTGGGGACAATGGTACAATCAGAAAGAGCTTGCCTTCTAGCATCATCAAGGGGTTGAGAAGCAAAAACACCTTGATAATGTGAAACAAATGCTATGACAATGTCTGAAATATTTGTAAATATCTGCCCATCAACTTGAATGGCTTGAAACTGAGAATACTAAGCAGGAGGTCTGAGGCATTGAAAAAAATCTTTGTTCACTCTATCCCCCACTTTGAGCCAATGCATTCAATAACGTAATTGAGCCCCCTTGGCTTCATACAAATCAACTTTTTTTAGCTCATACCGAATGGAAGAAACTTGGGATTGAGTAAAAGATCTAAAATGAGAGGCTTCAATCCTGATACATGCTTTGGATAGCTCACTTTGCAAGGCATACTTAGCCTATTTTCACCATTTTGCAACTTCAACACCCAAAGTCTAAAACACCTTAGTGGTTCATTGAATGGCAACATTCCACTATTTAATCCTTCCATAAATACCATCGGGTCTAGAAATCAATTTTCAAATGTGGCATATATGAGCTTTCATGCTAAAGCTATGCAAAAAATAAACATTCAAGTAAAACTATGAAGAATGCACTCTAGGTTGAAAGTTTAACATTGCCATCAAGAATAAAATATGTCAATAATCAGACAATGTAGTACCAAAAAAAGTTAGCACATACAAAAAAGAAGGTAAAATATAGGAGAACTAAAAGTTGTTACACTCAAAAATAATGGCTCTATCTAATCTTATCAAAACCTTGGCAGAAGTAGCCTAAAAATTGGACTAGGTGTACCAAAGAGCCTACGGGAAGTTAGAAGGCGATAAGCAGGAATTAGGGTCATAAAGGCAAATCTTGTTTGTCATAAAAAATCAAGCTTCTCTTTCACCTAAACACCACCGCATTGGGATATGATTGAACTTGTCAGAAGCTTTCTCCACCATATTAAAATCTCCACAGAGCACCCAAGTGGAAAATGGTAGATTCATGGTAAGCCATCTCCACAACTCACATCTGTTAGAAGCAATATTCAAGGCATACACATTAAACACCCCAAATGGTTTTTTGTAGATCTAAATCAAAATCTAGATAGTTTGATTATATGGGTCAACACCCCAAGTCACAATATTCTTCTGTAATCGAGGCCTAAGGATAGTGACGGCTCCTACTTTTCTTGAGGAAAAATTTATGGAAAAAGAGGTACTTCATGGCCACAAAAAGTCACATGCACACCACATATTGAAATCATAAATCTTAACTCTTGCAAACATAAAAAATCAAGGCTTCCATGCATTTGAGAAACATTTGACATCTCATTTTAGACCAAATATTTTTTGACTAGGTCCATCAGTCCTCGAACATTCCACGAGAAGAAAATCATTGGGATTTGTTAGGATGCATGATCTCCATGACATCCTTTACATCACCCAAACTTGTAAGCAAGCCAAAATATTTGAAGACCACATGGAAAGAATCATTGTTTATCTACCAATGTGTGTCATTTCGAACAGGGTCGTGAGAGTGGTGGACCTTCAAGGCCCAACCCTCCTCCACTAAAGAATTATCTAGAGCCACCACCACTGAGGCCAAAGAAGGGTCTAACAAAAGAAGTAGAGACACCTATGAAACTGGGGGTTGCATGCTAATAATCTAAGGGGTTGGATCAACAAGAGTCTAAACAACTTCAGTAGAAGCTTACATGTCTTGAGAAGGAGAAGGGGAAGGTTGTGTAGTGGAAATTGAAGCTTCCTTCTACTTAGCACCATGGGATTTCCTGCTAGAGACAATAGTCCATTCTTCAGTGTTTCCCCATGAGCCATTAGCGAGAGCCATAGGAGTTGGTGAGAGATTTTCCTTATATTTCCATTCCATCAGAGGGCACTCTCAAATTTTGTGAGCTGTAGATTGACACTAATAACAAGTATTGGGTAAATTGATATAGGCAACTCTTTTCCTTCTGGATTGGTCCCTAATTTTAATATCAATAAACTCATACAAATCCTTGGTAAGGTCAACTTTGATACAAAACCTTCTAGTGGGTCGAGCGGAGAAAAACTTTTCTGGATCAAGGCAAACAAAATTACCTAAGGGGGAAACTAAATTTTGTAAAAAAACCCAACGAGGAATAGGAAGACAGGGGAATTCAACCCACATCAGGACTTCCAGTGTAGCTTGATCACTGACTTGAAAATTCTAAGAGTAGGGTTACAGAATCAACAAAGAATTACGAACAGTCCATGGACCCCTAGACAGAACCTTCTGTGCTTGAGCTAGGTCTAAAAAGCAAAAAATAAAATACCCTTTGGTAAGGTTTTGTACGTTATCCACTTTGAATCCACATGGTCCCTAGACTTGCTAAACCCATGAACGAATAAGGGTATCATATGGGATATGACCCAAAAAATAACCCACCAGGGTATGACTCTCAAACCATTCGCAAGTTGTATGAAACTCATGCAAAGGAATAATAACTTCAGGGGTATGGTATTTACATCGTGATACATTATCATAATGAACTTGCATAAATGATTCCTCTGTACCATTGAGCTCTCTAGAAAACTCAGAATAAATGGAGCTGACTGCATGAGTGACAACCATTAAAAAGGGTGAACTAATGCAGTAGATAGGTTTTTACCATCGAAAACCCTACGACCAATGCATAGCTAGTCTATCTCTCTCTTCTTTTCCTAAGTTTGAAGTAGAACTCCTTTTGACTCCCAAATAACTAAATTTGCAATAATATTTTATTTCAAAAAAAATTTAAATAAATTAAAAAAAAAACTATTAATAAACCTTATAACTCCAACTTTTAGAATAAACCAAATTTTAAAATTAACTTCAATTTATCAAAGAACTAAAATAATTTAAATAAATTTCTGAGGTGTAGACCAATTGGTTCGACCAAACCTTGTAAGATGGGTAGAGGTCCAAGGTTCAAATCTTAGGCCTTGTTGGACTGAATGCTTGTCCCTTTCCTGGTGCTTTCAACGGTGTAAAAGGTTTAAAATGATTGTGGCATGGTGGTTATAGGGGTGGACTACATGAAGAAATATGTGGTAGCTTCCAAGGAAGACAACATAGAATACTATGGTGGCCATAAAAGCCAGATAGCCTACCTGGATTCATGGTGGCTACCTATTCCACCATGTAAATTCAAAAAAAAACTTTAAATAAACCTTATCACTCCAATAAAATAAATTAACTTAACACTCCTAAAATTCCTAATATTATCACTCTAAACTAAGCTTTAATAATAAATTCAAACCTTAATAAAAGACTACCTTATCACTCTAAAATAAATTAAATAAAACTAATTTACTTGATTTTACCTCTAAGTAATATATATATGCCCTTATCTGGGTTAAACGCTATAAAAATGAGTTGTAAAAAAGCTTGTGCTATCTAAATTTAATCTCTCTACCCTTACATTACCAACATTAAATCTTCAAAGAGCATTTCTAATGATTTATTTTCAAATAGGTTGCATACATGTGGCACGTATTGGATTCTTCTTCAAGTGATACTATGCTAGGTAAGCAATGGGTATTTTGATTCTCCTTAAAATGGAATGTAGCTTTTCTACATAAAGTAAGAGTTAAGGAAAGTGTTTTAAAATGTTTTTGTTACACATTTCAAATTATGGTGAATGATTGTTACTTCCTTTCCAATGTTCAATCTACCAACCTTGCATTATGTGTCTTCCAATTGCCAACCTTGTGTTACTTTTCTTCTGCAACTTCCAATGTTCAATCTACCAATGGGTATCTCCTTTTTGGAATTTGGTACACCTTTTGATCATACCAAATATGCTATGTTGTTCCTTGGATGATTTCAGGTGTTGGGTTGTATTGTTCCTTGTGTTTGCATATGAACATGCTACTCCTTAGGTAAACTTTGGATGATATAGTTCTCCTTACATGGTTTAGATATTGAGTTGCTCTCTGTGTGTTGTTCCTTAGATAATTCTCTAGCAAGTCTATGTTCTTCTCAAGTTCTTAGGTGTGTTTATTTTTTTTAGCTCTCTTGAATGTCCTAGGATATTCTAAATCTCCTTAAGATTACTTGAAACAAATTCACTATAAACTTGACATCTTTCTTGGGTGTGAGATGAATGAATCGATCAACATGTAGTTGCACTTTCCCTAACATAATATTTTTTTCTTGGTTTTCATGTTTATCTTGCATGTTCTATGATGTAGCTATTTCTAATAGATAGCCTCTATTTGTAATGCTTGTATAGATGTCCTATTATTTCTTATGTTGTTACGGCACTAGATACTACATTATGTTATACGTATGATTGCACTAATATGTATGATTGCATGAAATAATATGATTATTTAATCTCCTTCTCCTATTTAAACTTGATGCTTTGTAATTATTGCTTTCTTCACTTTAGGATCTTCTTCATTGAATCTTCATATGGTTGCTAATGTTAAGACTATTTTTGACTTCAATATCTAATGATCTAATTATTTTGAAACTTTATCAAGGCCTCTCTTCAAGGAATGTTGTTACCATAGACCACATCTATTCTAAATAGCATATCTAGATAGCTAAACTTGATCCATTTGCTACTCTTCTATCTCTATCAATTTCTATATGACCTAAGTCTTCAATATTTCTTAATTCAAGATCTCACTTCAAGACCTAAAATTTCTTTATATCAAGGTTTGTAATCAAGACATGAATCCTTTTATCCATGTCAAGGTCTATCTTCAAGACTTGAATCATCAATATCCTGCAACCTAAATTAATCTCCTCTTGATGAAATCTTATATTTAGATAGATATCAATCCTTTATATATCCATCTCCTTTTCAATAATGCAGAATATCTATTAAATGTTTGAATAATGTCAACTAGTTATTTTATCTTCTTCTTTCTGTAATATTAGAATATAGAACTTTTCTTTACCATCTTGGTTTCTTGAGTTGAATATCTATTTGATATAGCCTTTTTTTTGTTATGACTTATTGTGATGCTTCGCTTCAATATCTTATTTTAATTTTATCTTTATTTTCTTGTCTACTTATCATAAATTCTTATTCCATCAAATATTTAAAAACTTTAAACTTCTTTTTATTTTATTTTTTTTAACTTTCAAACAAAACTAGTTGAATTCCTTATCTCTCCAAACTTTAGAAAATAAATCTTCTAACTCTTTTAATAATTAAGTAGACATCCTTATTACTCCATACCTAAAATAATTAAGAAACCAAAAAATAAACTTATAACTCCTAAAATATTTTAAACCATTAACCTTATGCCTCCTTCAATAGCTTAAATAAAATATTTAATAATAAAACTTTAGAATACCTTCAATAATGTGCAACCTTTGATTTGCTCGTGATTTCAAATTGCTTTCATGCTTCGATCTCTTTTCTCACTATTGTAAAGTGACTTTTTATAGCACTATGTGACTTTGATACCAATGTAAGATTTCTAGATAGATTAACTCGTAGAAAGTTTTATCCAGGATCAAGTAGAAATCAAATTTATAGCACTAATAAAAAATAACAATGAATCTCAATACAATAATATCTCACAAATATAACTCAAAAATATACAATATCAAAATATTACATGAATGATTCAGATTGATTACATTGCATGGAGCTTTGTCTCCAATATATAATTTTACATGACTTTTCAATACTCTAATTGTTGCTCTCCTCTAACAGCTAGGATATGCATTTTTCTTATCCCTCATATTGAGACAAAACTCTTATCTTGCTACATATCAAAGTGACTCTTCATTCTCTCTCTTTACACCTTACACTTTCTCTCATATTGATACATACATTATATGAAATATAAATCAATTACCAAACTAATATTTACAAGGGGGGCAAATAATGTAATACTTCCAACATCATTAAAACATAATAAATGAAAAATACACATGGTACATAGATTTAGGTCCTAGTCATCACATATTTGGGAACATACACTAGTTTGATTCTTTGGAAGTTATACAAAACATTACACTAAAAATTGGAGATGATAAAATTTACCATGCTCAAGGATTAGGACATGTTACACCTAGTTTGGCATATTTGGAATTCATAGTAGAAGATGTATGGTATGTACCTGGTTTAACAGATAATATTACTTTTTTATCCCAATTATTTAACAAATGTAGGAAAGTGGAATTCAAATACATCAATGGAAACAAAAAATGTGTGATCAAGAAACAAAAAAAAAATGAAGCTATGGGTTCCATAAAAAATGGAATATATATTATGGATACAATGGGATTATCACAAAATAAATTAGACCATTTTTTGTCTCAAAAGTAGTTTAATTATGAATTATTTGTCTTCTCCAAAATACAAGAAACATGATAATGGATCAAAAATAGTGCAATATTATCAAGTAGGGTCAACATGCAGAGTCCATGAATGGACACATGGTAAAATATGAAGATGAAAATTTAAGACTAAAAGGCTTCAAACCAAATAATATAATACAAGGGGTGTTAGAGATATTACATGATTTGATGATATGTGGTAATTTGTAAAAATTATATTATGAAGTGTTATTTATATTTATCCAATGTATGTGTCAATCTGTGAGAAGAGTCCAAGTGTCATGTAATAAAGTGTCAAAGTGTGCAAAGTGCCATGTAATTCAAGATTCATAGAGTTATATGTCAAATATATAAGTGATGTGGCAAGATGTAAAGTGAAGAGTCTTGAAATTTTTGTCATATATGAGGAATAGAAAAGGATGCATCTCCCGAATGTGTGAGGAGAGCAATAGTCAAGTATTGAAAGGTCATTTTTAAGGCTATATTATGGATATAAAGGTTCATGAATTGTATCAAATAATATGCATTGTATATTTGATTTATGAATAATATTATGAGTTTTATTATTGAGAAATATTGTTGTTATTCTTTGAATGTGATTCATTTATATTGGCCAAAGAGGTGTGTGCTTAAATATTGTGTTTAATATTTGATCAAGGATAAGGAACCTATGATATAATCTAGGTAAATTCCCAACATTGAGAATGGTAGTATATGTTGCTTACCAAGGTTAAAGGCTTCATACATTCTAAACTTGAACAATGACTGAAAAATCAAATATTCTACAAGTTGCTCTCTAATCATAAATTCTAATGACTATGTACTTACATGTCCACTTTTATGATACTAAAGCATGGGATTGGCTTTTGTGTCATCACTTGTTCCCACCATTATTATTTTTTAAATTTGTTTCACATAACTTGCAAAAATTTACCTCTCATATAGTTTTTGCAATGACAATTCTCTTTGCATCTTTTAGAACACAAATACCACTATCAAATTTTTTGTTGATATTCTTACATCAATCATATTACTAATTGTTTGAATATTCTTAGCTAATGTTAGAATGTGTCATACATTATAGATTTTCTTATACTCATAATCAAGCATTTTTAATAAAATATTTTCTCTTCCAATTATTTCATGCCATTAACTATTACCAATAATAACATACTTACATTCTTAGGAATCATTCTATATTGTGAACCAACATTTCTTAGGAATCATATGCTAAGTTTCTCGAGTCTACATACTAACATTCTATAGAGCATATGCTTATGGGTGTAGTGACTATAAATAAGTGTTCTTGCTCACTAAATGAGGTTATATTAACTTGTGCTTCCTTTGTTTTCACCTCTTCAACCTGTGTTAACCATTTATTGCATTGCTTCTTAAAATACCCTCAAGCACCATAAGAAAGCATTTTATAGGCTTATTTTTCTCTCTTTTTTTCCATGCCTATTCTTAGAGGTACTTGGGGATTTATTTTCTATATTCCTTTTTGTATTTCCCTTGTATCTATTAGAAAATATGCAATATTCATCAATCAACTTTAGATACATAGGTTAAATATTTTCTCATAGATTAATAAAATGCAAGTCAAATACAATCAATCCATGAATCAAAGTAAACTAAACACACAATATTCACAAAGATGACCATATTACAAAGTATTACAATACAAGAATATGGATTGCAATTTCATTACAAACAATATCATATGCTACTCTACAAGTAGCCTTTATACATAGGATCTTGACATTTCATCTTCAACTATCTCTATATCTCCTCAAACTCCAGGGAGATATGAAGCTTCATATTTCTCATAAGATATATTTATTGACTCTCTAATAAATACAAGCATATAATTATTACTAAATGCTAATTATTTACAATATATTTTCAAGGTCCTAAATAATGTAATTATCCAACACCCTCCTGTATTACATAATTTGATATAATGTCAATCTCTAATTTTGGTCATGTATTTATAGCTTTGGCTCTATACTATCTTTGGTTCTTATTTTTTTATTTCCAAATTGGAATTTATCTATGGGTCAATTTTGGACTTTGGCTTAGCTAAATCAAATAATCTCCTTGCTACATTATTTGTGCAAATGTAGTTACAAAATAATTCAAATTTGTTTGGACCAAGTGCCTTTGTAAAAATATCTACAAGTTTTTTTGTGGAGATGTATATATTCTAAATATGATATTTTCCAATATGTTCTCAAATAAAATTACATTGTGCTTTAATATGCTTAGTTATTTCATGAAATATTGGATTTTTTATTACTTTCAAAAGTTCTTGACTATCACAACTTAACATTGTAGGATTCCTATTTATCCCCATATCTAACAAAATGTATTTTAACAATAGTTCCTCATATATATCATTTGTTATAGCATGATATTAAGATTTTGTGGAGGAAATTACCACTGCATGTTTCTTACTATACCATGAGATAGGTCATAATCCAAGATGAAATACATACCTTGATTTTGATTTTATGTTGTCAATTAATCCAACATAGTCTGAGTTTGAATAAACCTAAAAATAGAAATCATCATTTTCTTATATTCTAGACCATATTCTATAGTATATTTTTTATTAAGGTAAAATATGGTTTTTTGAAAGGGCTCAAAGCCTTTTACAATCCTAGATTGATTTATATAGTTGCACCAACTAAAAATAATCATCTTTGAAGGCTACAAGACATTAAAAGAATTGATCTAACTTCCTTCAAATGTCTAAAAATTTATATTCCTTACCAGACTCTTTACATTCATATCTTATAATGTACAAATATATGAATATTCAAAAGATAGAACCCTAAGCAGAAAAATTTATAGTTCTCCAAAAAATGAGACCCTTCTTACTTGAAATTTTATAATGCTTCTAGAAAGATACACATCCACACATATATAGAAAATTATAACCTCAATATCCAGGTCCATAGTTCTCTAGAATATAGAATATTTAGTAGACAAGTCAATAGATATCCAAAATACAGAACCCTCAACATACAAATCCATAGATATTCAAAAAGGAACCCTTAGAAAATGAATCTGTAGAACTCCAAAAAATGGGTTCCTATATAGATTTCTCAACTTTTTACAACTACAAGTTGATGAATTCCATATATATCCAAAAAAGAAACCCTCAACATACAAGTCCACAAATATCCAAAAATAAATTACAATGGATATTTTGTTGTATTGCTAACATAACGTCGTATCCTTTTTGTAGCTTTACATTGATTTTTTTCTAGTTTTTACATGAACTAAAAGAGATAGTTCACAACAATGATAATATCTAGTCTAGTATTTGTTAAGTATAAAAGACTTCCAATCAATTGATAATACAAGGTAGCAGATACTTGAGGTGATTATTCATGTCTTGATAAGTATATCCCTTGTTCCTTGGGTATCTCTTTAGGTTTGTGGTCTATCATTCTATATTTCTCTAGTAATTTTCTAACAAACTTAGTTTGAGTGAGTATGATATGACTCTTCTTTTTCCAAAATTCTAAACCAAGACAATAATATAAAAGTCTTAGGTTTGCCATTTCAATTTTCCTTTTTAAATAATTTTTCACATTATCTATTTTTTTTTATGAGTTCACTATTCAAGATCATCAACACAAACTACAAGAATCACTATTTCAGACCCAATTTTTATAATATAAATATTTGGATCAGAATAACTCCTTTTGAAACCATATCATAGAAGATGGTCATTGATCTTAATATACCAAATTCAAGGGGTTTGTTTCAATCCACTTAGTTATTTTTCTAACTTACAAGCCTTTGTTCTTGTACTTTAATAACAAATCCTTTTGGTTAAGTCATGTATACTTCTTCAATATCACCCATTAGTAATGCACTTTTAACATCGATTTTATGTATTTTCCACCCAAATTTAGTTGTTAGTACAAAAATTTTATGTATTGTAGTAATTCTTGTTGTAACTGTAAATGTTTATTTATAGTCAATTCCTTCTATTTGTAAAAAATATTATCCAACAAGTCATACCTTATAGTTTTCCATGGAGACATCTACTTTGTATTTTTTTTGTAGAACCATTTGCATCCTACAATATTTTTCCTTTGGTTAAATCAATTAGATACCAAGTTTTATTTTTTATTAATGTTATGCATTCTGATTCCATTATTGTTTTCTATTCCAATAAGCTAAATACATCATGTACTAAAGTTGGTTTTGCATTTTCCATTAATGAGGTCATTAGTCTTATATTTATTCCCTCTCTTGTCATACTACAAGTTTGAGGTCTAGTAACTATAAGGTCAAGTAGTTTTTCTTGTTGGAGTAAATTACATTATTTGGTACATGCCAATGTACCAACATGGGTACATGTTTAGATTAATATTTTTTCTTAGATTATGATTTGAGTATTTACTTTATGCAATGTAATAAATGCACAAGTATTATTAGAATATGCAATTATGTAAATGTGCATGTTGTCCATGTGTACATGAGTCATAGAATAGGAATATGAGGTGTCATAGGTAGGTGAAAGGCCAAGAGACATCTCATTATATATAGGCCTTTATAGAATGAGTGAAGGACAATTTTGGAGAGCAGAAGGTAGAGTAGTAGTAGATACAATGTAGAGCATATATATGCAATATGGAGTATTTGAGACCTCCATTTCATAGCAATGTACTATTTTCATGATATTTCATTAATGGATGATTTATGAGTATTTTTAAAAGTTTCTCATGCTATTTACATGCTTAGTATATTGTCTTTTTCATATATTTAATATTGCATGCTCATTTTATAACTTGTGGTAGTTATTTTATTAAATATATAACATCAAAGACATAAGGGGAATTAATAGGAGATAGATAAATCCACAAGAATATTGAGAGAAGATATGAGATTTCATTTTTAAAATTTTTGAAATTAATTTTTTGCTAGAGTCTTTCCATAGATTTGCAAAAAAACTTATTAAGGCTAGGACTCAACATTGATTCCACTAGATTGACAAATCAACTAGTGAAGTTAATTATCTTTAGATATAAATAATTTCCATTATAGTTTTCTAATACTTTGTTGCACAAACGAGTTGATTCAAATAAGTTTAAGAATATTTCTACAATATCTAGGAATAATATCTTCTTTGGAATTGATTCAGTACTTGTAACAAGAAGTCAAATATTGAAGAATTTGGAGGAATAAAGAAAAAGGTCCCATTATAGGATTTGTAGGTTAAAGATTCCATATTGAAGATTGAGAAGAGAGAAAGAGGCCAAAGGAGCCCTATTGAAGATCGAAGGAAGAGGAGACTCAAGAAAAAATAGTCCCATAGAATATTGGAGAGTGGATATTAAGGATGACCAATAAGGTGGTTCCCATAAAATATTGAAGATTTTAGATTGAAGAAAGTAGAAAGTAGCTCTAGAAGGAGGAGACCTAAGAAATAGATCCTAGGACTAGGAAAAGTAGAAAGCATCATCTTTTAAGGCTACAAGACATTAAAAGCATTGATATAACTTCCTTCAAATTTCTAAAAGTTTACATTCCTTATGAGACTCTTTACATTCATATCTTAAAATATACAAATCTATGAATCTTCAAAATATAGAACCCTAAGCAGACAAATCCATAGTTCTCCAAAAAATGAGATCCTTCTTTCTTGAAATTTTATAATGCTTCTAGAAATATACACATCCACATATATCTAGAAAATGAGACCCTCAATAGCTAGGTCCATAGTTATCTAGAATACAAAATATTTAGTAGATGAGTCAATAGATATCTAGAAGTCATAATCCTCAACATACAAACAAATTGATATTAAAAAAAGGAACCCTTAGAAAAAGAATTTTTACATCTCCACAAAAAGGGTCCCTTTATAGATTTCTCAACTTCTTACAACTACAAGTTGATAAATTCCATAGATATCCAAAAAAAGAAACCCTCAACATACAAGTCCACAAATATCCAAAAATAAATTACTATGGATATTTTGTTGTATTGCTAACATAACGTTGTATCATTTTTGTAGCTTTACATTGATTTTTTTTTCAGGGTTTTACATGAATTTAGAGAGATAGTTCACAACAATGATAATATCTAGTCTAGTATTTGTTAAGTATAAAATACTTCCAATCAATTGATAATAAAAGGTAGCAAATACTTGAGGTGATTATTCATGTCTTGATAATTATATCCCTTGTTCCTTGGGTGTCTCTTTAGGTTTGTGGTATATCATTTTGTATTTATCTAGTAATTTTCTAACAAAATTAGTTTGAGCGAGTATGATATGACTCTTCTTTTTCCAAACTTCTAAACCAAGACAATAATATAAAAGTCTTAGGTTTGCCATTTCAATTTTCCTTTTTAAATAATTTTTCACAATATCTATTATTTTTATGAGTTCACTATAATTACAAGATCATCAACACAAACTACAAGAATCACTATTTCAGACCCAAATTTTATAATATAAATATTTGGATCAAAATAACTTCTTTTGAAACCATATCATAGAAGATGGTCATTGATCTTAATATACCAAATTCAAGTGGTTTGTTTCAATACATATAGTTATTTTTCTAACTTATAAGCCTTTGTTCTTGTCCTTTAATAACAAATCCTTTTGGTTAATTCATTATATGTCTTCAAGATCACCATTGAGAAATGCACTTTTAACATCCATTTGATGTATTTTCCACCCAAATTTAGTTGTTAGTACACAAATGTTATGAATTGTAGTCATTCTTGTTGTAAGTGCAAATGTTTATTTATAGTCAATTCCTTCTATTTGTAAAAAATCTTATGCAACAAGTCATACCTTATGTTTTTAACGGAGACATCTACTTTATATTTTGTTTTATAGAACCATTTGTATAGTAATTTTCCTTTGGTTAAATCAATTAGATCCCAAGTTTATTATTTATTAATGTTTTATATTCAGATTCCATTGTTGTTTTCTATTCCGGTAAGCTAATTACATCATGTACTGAAGTTAGTTTTGTATTTTCCATTAATGAGGTCATTAGTCTTATATTTATTTCTTCTCTTGTCATACTACAAGTTTGAGGTCCAGTAATTATAAGGTCAAGTAGTTTCTCTTGTTGGATTATATTACATTATTTTGTACATCCTAATGTACCACCATGGGTACATGTTTAGATTAGGAGTTTTTATTAGATTAAAATTTGAGTATTTACTTTATGCAATGTAATAAATGCACAAGTTTTATTAGAATATGCAATGATGTAAATGTGCATGTTGTCCATGTGTACATGAGTAATAGAATAGGAATATGAAGAGTCATATTTAAGTGAAAGGCCAAAAGACATATCTCATTATATATAGGCATTTATAGAATTATTGAAGGACAATTTTGGAGAGCACAAGGTAGAGTAGTAGTAGATACAATGTAGAGCATATATGCAATGTGGAGTATTTGAGACCTCCATTTCATAGCAATGTACTATTTTCATGATATTTCATTAATGAATGATTTATGAGTAGTTTTAAACATTTCTCATGCTATTTACATTCTTAGTATATTACCTTTTTCATATACTTAATATTGCATGCTCATTTTATACCTTGTGGTAATTATTTCATTGAATATATAACATCAAAGATGCAAGGGGGATTTATAGGATATAAAGAGAGGCACAAGAATAATGAGAGGAGATACGATATTTCATTTTCAAAATTTTTGAAATTTAATTTCTGGATAGAGATTTCCATATATTTGAAGAAAAACTTATGAATACTAGGACTCAACATTGATTCCACTAGATTGACAAATCAACTAGTGAAGTTCATTATCTTTAGATTTAAAGAATTTACATTATAGTTTTCTAATAATTTGTTGCATAGAAGAGTTGATTCAAATAAATTTGAGAAGATTCCTACAATATCTAGGAAGAATATGTTTTTTGGAAATGATCCAATACTTGAAGCAACAAGTCAAATATTAAATATTTTTGAGGAATAAAGAAAAATATCCCATTGTAGGATTTGCAGATTTAAGATTCCAGATTGAATATTGAGAAGAGAGAAATAGGCCAAAGGATATCTATTGAATGTTTAAGGAAGAGGAGACTCAAGAAAAAATATTCCCATAGAATATTAGAGAGTGGAGATTAAGGAGGCCCAATAAGGTGGTTCCCATAAAATATTGAAGATTGTAGATTGAAGAAAGTAGAAAGTAGCTCTAAAAGGAGGAGACCCAAGAAAGAGGTCCTAGGACAAGGAAAATTAGAAAGCATCTTATTTGAAGGCTATAAGACATTCAAAGAATTGATCTAACTTCCTTCAAATGTCTAAGAATTTACATTCCTTACCAGACTCTTTACATTCATATCTTAAAATGTACAAATCTACGAATATTCAAAAGATAGAACCCTAACCAGAAAAATCCATAGTTCTCCAAAAAATGAGAACCTTCTTAATTGATATTTCATAATTCTTCTAGAAATATACACATCCACACATATCTAGAAAATGAAACCCTCAATAGTTAGGTCTATAGTTCTCTAGAATATCGAATCTTTAGTAGATGAGTCAATAGATATCTAGAAGACAAAACCCTCAACATACAAATCCATAGATATTCAAAAATGGATCCCTTAGCAAATGAATATGTAGATCTCCAAAAAATGGGTTCCTCTATAGGTTTCTCAACTTCTTACAACTACAAGTTGATAAATTCCATAGATATCCAAAAAATAAACTCTCAACATACAAGTCCACAAATATCCAAAAATAAATTACTATGGATATTTTGTTGTATTGCTAACATAATTTTGTATCATTTTTGTAGCTTTAAATTGAATTTTTTAGGGTTTTACTTGAATTTAGAGAGATATTTCACAATAATCATAATATCTAGTCTAGTATTTGTTAAGTATAAAAGACTTACAATCAATTGCCAATACAAGGTAGTAGATACTTGAGGTTTTTCTCATATCTTGATAATTATAGCCCTTGTTCCATGGGTGTCTCTTTAGGTTTGTAGTCTATCATTCTGTATTTTTCTAGTAATGTTCTAACATACTTAGTTTGAGTGAGTATGATATGATTCTTCTTTTTCCAAACTTCTAAACCAAGACAATAATATAAAAGTCTTAGGATTGTCATTTAAATTTTTCTTTGTAAATAATTTTTCAAATTATCTATTATTCTTTATGAGTTCACTATTATTACAATATCATCAACATAAACTACAAGAATCACTATTTCAGACCCAATTTTTATAATATGAATATTTGGATCAGAATAACTTCTTTTGAAACCATATCATAGAAGATGATCATTGATCTTAATATACCAAATTCAAGGGGTTTGTTTCAATCCATTTAGTTATTTTTATAACTTACAAGCCTTTTTTCTTGTCCTTTAATAACAAATCCTTTTGGTTAAGTCATGTATACTCTTCAAGATCACCATTGAGGAATGCACTTTTAACATCCATTTGATGTATTTTCCACCCAAATTCAGTTGTTAGTACACAAATTTAATGAATTGTAGTCATTCTTATTGTAAGTGCAAATGTTTATTTATAGTCAATTCCTTCTATTTGTAAAAAACCTTATGCAACAAGTCATACCTTATATTTTTCAATGGAGACATCTACTTTGTAGTTTTTTTTGTAGAACCATTTGCATCCTATAATATTTTTCCTTTGGGTAAATCAATTAGATCCAAGTTTTATTCTTTATTAATGTTGTGCATTCTGATTCCATTGTTGTTTTGTATTCCGGTAAGCTAAATACATCATGTATTTTTGTATTTTACATTAATGAGGTCATTAGTATTATATTTATTTCTTCTATTGTTATACTATAAGTTTTAGGTCTAGTAACTATAAGGTCAAGTAGTTTTTCTTGTTGGAGTATATTACATTATTTGGTACATGTCAATGTACCACCATGGGTACATGTTTATATTAGGAGTTTTTATTATATTACAATTTGAGTATTTACTTTATGCAATGTAATAAATGCACAAATATTATTAGAATATGTAATGATGTAAATGTGTATGTTGTCCATATGTACATGAGTCATAGAATGTGAATATGAAGAGTCATAGGTAGGTGAAAGGCCAAGAGACATCTAATTATATATAGGCCTTTATAAAATGAGTGAAGGACAATTTTGGATAGCACAAGGTAGAGTGGTAGTAGATACAATGTAGAGCATATATATGCAATATGGAGTATTTGAGACCTCCATTTCATAGAAATGTATTATTTTCATGATATTTCATTAATGGATGATTTATGAGTATTTTTTAAAGTTTATCATGCTATTTAAATTCTTAGTATATTGCCTTTTTCATATATTTAATATTGCATGCTCATTTTATACCTTGTGGTAGTTATTTCATTAAATATATAACATCAAAGTCACAAGGGGGGATTTATAGGAGATATAAATAACCATAAGAATATTGAGAGGAGATACGAGATTTCATTTTCAGAATTTCTGAAATTAATTTTTGGCTAAAGTCTTTCCATAGATTTGCAAAAAACCTTATGAAGACTAGGACTCAACATTGATTCCACTAATTTGACAAACCAACTAGTGAAGTTCATTATCTTTATATTTAAATAATTTCCATTATATTTTTCTAATACTCTGTTGTAGAGAAGATTTGATTCAAATAAAGTTAATAAGAATCCTACAATATCTAGGAAGAATGTCTTCTTTGTAATTGATCTATTACTTGAAGCAACAAGTCAAAGATTGAAGAATTTGGAGGAATAAAGAAAAAGGCCCCATTGTAGGATTTGCATATTGAAGAATTCAGATTGAATATTGAGAAGAGAGAAAGAGGCCAAATGATCCCTATTGAATATTTAAGGAAGAGGAGACTCAAGAAAAAAGAGTCCTATAGAATATTGGAGAGTGGAGATTAAGGAGGCCCAAGAAGGTAGTTCCCATATAATATTGAAGATTGCAGATTGAAGAAAGTAGAAAGTAGCTCTAGAAGGAGGAGACCTAAGAAAGAGGTCCTAGGACTAGGAAAAGTATAAAGTAGATATAGATTTGGAAGATATAATATTGAATATTGAAGATAGAGAAGGACTAGGAAAATTCCTCTTGAATATTAAGAAGTTGTAAAATTTGAAGACCCAAAAGAAGAGATCTCAAGAAAAGTTGGAAGGAGAAAGAAGAAGAAGGCTAGAGAAACTCTATTGAAAAAATTAAAGAAGTGGATATTAGATATGGTTTGAAGAAATATCAAGGGAGAGTATTGAAATTTGGAGTAGCTCTTAAAAAGAAGAATTTGAGACAATTATTGCCATATAAAAAAAATCCCAAAAGGAATAAGGATTTGGCAATAAGTTTACCAAATTTTGTAAGAGATTCTTGAAGACCTTAGGACATTCAAATTCTTGAGAAGAAGGCCAAAAAAGAGGTCTATTTTGTAGTTAGAAGTTGACAAGAGCTAAGGAGGATTTGACAACAAAGAAGGCATAAATTTGGAGAAGTTAGAAGAGATTATTGGGCAATATTAGAAGAGGAAAAGAAAGCTACAAATTAGGGGAGTTTACTAGAAATTTTTAGAGAGTTAATTATATAAAAATGGAGGAGAAATTATCTTCATTAGAAGCTGAAAATTATAGAGTTTAGGACAGCAAGAGGGCATAAATTTAGGCAGAACTAATAGCTACAAATTTCAGAGTTCAAGAAAGAAAATTTGAAGGAGAACTGGAACCACAAAAATTATTTTTTCAGATAGCAAACTAAAGGATAAAAAACTGAAAATCTAAGCATTTGAATAAAAAAATGATCTGAAATATTTACAATTTTAGGTTGGTAAAGCACAAGGAATTAAAGCTGTAAAATTCACAAAATCGAGGCAGCAAATAGGTGAACCAAATTACAAAGAAAGCTTGCTACAAAGGATTCCAAAATAAGATTTGAAATTTGGTGTTATTAAAGTATTATCTAGCAAAAGGAAAGGTCTCAAGTGTACATCTTTAGAGATCAAAAAAGAATTAGCTACAAAAGGTATGTTACATTGGTTCTACAAAGGTTGTTATTTAAGGATTTAAACTAGTTTATTTTAAGGTTATATTAGCACAATATTAGAGTCACTAAATTTAGCAAAATAGAGCTCTAAATTTTAGTGTTTAAAAGGAGAGAAAATAGGCATCTTGGTTATCTTCAAACCTACACATTTCTATAGCATAAATAAAATTAGATATTGCATAAATAAGGATTTATAAGGGAGATAGCATTAGTATCAAAGCATACTATAAGAGTCATTAGGATGCAAATTTTTCTAAGGTATATTGAGAAAAAAAAGAGACTCAATAGTAAACAAAGACAACATAGTTTTCTAGTATCTAAAGACACCAAGAGGTGTGCTAAGTATTGAAAAGCCTTTGTTGAAGGTAAGTTATCAAAGGTGTAGAAGAACTACCATAAGAAACACCATCATAGTGAAAGAGATAGCCATTTGCACCAAGGAAGGAAATGCATAACATTGATAAATAGTAATTGTTTGGCCAACATAGAACATTGGAAACCATAATAGATTTCAAGGTTGAGCCACCAAGTTTGCACCACTAGCATGAGGAGAAGGATCATAGTCTCGTTGCCACCAATAGCATTACAAGTCATGGTATACAAACATACAACATCAAAGAGCAAGAATTGAAAATATAAGCATCATTAGAACCACCATAACACCACAAAGAAGTTGAAGAGCCACCACTTTGAAGAAGAAGGAAGTTAGGACAAGGTGAGTGCCACAAAATCTAAAACAAGCTTTGTTACAAAGGAATCATTCACATTGAAACTACCATATAAGGAGAGAATTGAAGAAGTAACAGTCAAAAGAACCTCAGTGAATTTTGGTAAGCACAAAGGAGTTATGAGTGATTGAAGTTCAATAAAAAAAGAATCAAAATTAGGGTGCATAAGGTGCATGATAAGGAAATTCAAGTTTTAAGAAGTCATCTTCCACGTGGAGAAAGTTACATATTCCATTAGAGGAGAGCAACATTATATTTCCAACATAAAAGGAGTCATAATACATTCATGCCCATGAAGTATAATAGTCTTGTCAAGTGTTAAGCAATATAATGTTGGATAGAGTGCCATAGGAGATGTTAAAAATAAGTGCAAATACTTTTGGTTCCACTTGGCACTTGATACTCAAAACACAAGTCATGGTTGAAGGAAAGGTGCAACATCTAAAGGGCACCTATTAGTGCATGGGCCAAAAATAACCTGAGCACAACTAAGGGAGTACATGAAATCATAATTGAGTGCATTGGAGAAGCTTGGAAAACATAGAGGAGAGTCAAACCTCAAGTGAATGAATTTAATGAGCAAGGAGATGCATTAATTACAACAAGAGAGAAGTTTGCTTTGAGCGCAGGTTGCATAGTTAAAACAAGTCAAGTTTGGTGCATCTCATATACAATAAGGTAATAATTGTTAATTAATAACTTTTTCAAAGTTTAAAGGAGGTATAAGGCATATTTTAAGGATAAAATTAATTAACCTTTTATAGTTAAGGTTGTTTGAATAATAAGAGAAATGAGGTGATAAATCATAACCTTAGATAAAGTATTGAATGCCTTAGAAGATATTTTAAGTGAGAAACATTGAAATTATTCATATTGAATTAAAATATTTGCAAATTATTAAACTTAGAGATATAAGGAGTACTACACAAAACTTGAAATATTGAATTTGTAAATATAATAGTTATCTAAATTTCCAATTAGGGAGTTATAAGGAGTTCAAAACCAATTCAAATATCTTGAAATTTAGAATCTATACTATTGACAATTAAAGGATAGAAGAAGCAACACATAAAGTTGGAAACTACATTTGAATTAGTCTCTTACTCAAATTAATGAGACATAAGGAATCCAATTATAGAGCCTTGAAGATAGAAAATTATATCAATTGAAAGTGCATCAAAAATATATTTATCTTTCTATTCACAAATTGGGATAAATATGATGAAGAATAGCAGTTGAACATTAGGGAGATAAAAGGGATTCAAATCAAAGGAAAAATAAGAAAGCTAAGCACTTTATAAAAACCATATTACATTCAAAACACTTAGGAGATGCAAAGTATTTTACAAAATTTAAAAATTGAAAAGATCTTATAAAATTTGATCTTATACTAGGGAGACAAAAGGAATAATACCTAGAGATTTTAAATATTACAAATAAGAAATTACAAAGTATGCTACAAAATTTGAAGAATTGAAAGATAGTATTTGATAGTATACTTAAAACTAGGGAGTCATAAGATAGACAACTTCAAAGACTTTGAAAAATATAAGATTTTATCAAAGTTGTTTTTCAATATCTAATACTAACGAGCTAAAAGGAATTCTATTTTAGAAGTTTGACTATTGATTGATCATATACTACAAGAATTTAAGGTGATAATATAGAATTTGGAAATATTGGAATACTACAATTTCTTAAGATAATGGATAAGTTAGCAAGAGGAACATATCATCACAAGATATACTATAAAGGTATTCAAGATAAAAATCCGTACAATATTCCATATAAAAGATGCAAAATTACTTCAAGCCCAAACCATTATATAGGTCAAAACGAAAAGAACATTTGGTTTATTGATTCCAGTGCAAGTCATCACATGATAGGAAATTTACAATGGTTTGCTTTGAAGTCACTAACAATTTTAGGTTGAAAATTGTAGATGGAAAAACTTATCTTATACATGGATATGGATGTGTAACACCTAGTACATCATTTCCAAATATTTTTTTACATGATGTAATGTATATTCCTGGATTAACATCAAATCTTATTTTATTAGCTAAGTTGGTAGAGACCAAAATAATGGTTGATTTTAGATATATAAATAGAGTCAATAAGTGCATCATTATAAATAAAAATTATATAGAAGCTACAATATCAATCCATAATGATATATATGCTCTAGAATTAATTTAGATTTCACAAGATATTGTTGTATTTCAAAACAACACTAATGTATTTTCTAAGGAACAGATTGCAGAAAATGAAAAATCCATTTATCATAAAAGTTGATGGGAAAATAGAATATTTAAATTCAAAATTATGAGAGGAAAAATAAAGTATGGACTACTTGGACATCTAAATATTAAAGAAGAAGAAGAAGAAGAACTAGAACAATTTTAAAAACATCTGAAAGATGAAGATCCTTTTTGAAGACTAAAGTCTTTGATACCCAAATAATGTAATACAAGGGGGTGTTGGAATATATTATATTATCTGGTACATGCCAATGTACCACCATGGGTACATGTTTATATTAGGATTTTCTCTTAGATTAGGATTTTAGTATTTACTTTATGCAATGTAATAAATGCACAAGTATTATTAGAATGCGCAATGATGTAAATGTGCATGTTATCTATGTGTACATGAGTCATAGAATATGAATATGAATATCCATATGTAGGTGAAAGGCCAAGAGAAATATCTCATTATATATAGGTCTATATAGAATGTGTGAAGGACAATTTTGGATAGCACAAGGTAGAGTAATAGTAGATACAATGTAGAGCATATATGCAATATGGAGTGTTTGAGATCTTCATTTCATAGCAATGTACTATTTTCGTGAGCTTTTATTAATGGATGCTTTATGAGTATTTTTAGAAGTTTCTCATGCTATTTACATGATTAGTATATTGCCTTTTCATATATTTAATATTACATTCTCATTTTATACCTTGTGGTTGTTATTTCATTAAATGTATAGCATCAAAAGCTAACATTTCTAACTTTGAATATTTGAGAGTGTTTTTCTATCATTTTGCCTCCCTTTATTTTTTATGGAGTTTGAGTTACTGATTCTTAAATAGGTCTATCTATTGTTTTTTATTCTTATTTGGTAAACTCTTCATGATTTTATTTATCTAACCCAATATCTAAAATGGAAAATGTATTATCCTTAGAATGTTCAATAATTTCCTTGCATCCTCCATCAAATACTACATATCTACTTAACAATATTCTTATTGTAATTAGATCAATTATTATGTAACCTCTTTTTTTTTTGATGAAAAGCTAAATTATATTAATAATAAAGTTTAACATGAAAAAAGTGGTGGGTGGCAATGATCACACCCCTGGAAGAAACAAGCCAACCCTAACCACGGGTTGGGAAACCACAAACCAGAGCTCACTACAAACTAGGCAACATCAATCAAACAGGTAGTGAAACTTGCATGCAATCAAAAAGTTTGTGGCTGCACGTCTACGTTGGAGTCCCATGGAATGGCCAAGGTATGCGGTAATCCATCTGTGTGTCCCCGATCCTCATGAACATTTGAATCTCCCCAACCCTGTCCTCGAGATCTATCAAGCCGGCGATTATGTGCACTTATATCCCCCGCATTCCAGGCACGATCCTGTGTGCCACCATTAACTTCCACCAGCTCATCCCAGGCACCTCTGGTGGAGAACATGATGGTGATTGAATTGGCTGTGCATTCCATCCATCATTGTAGGTAAAAATGTCATGTCCCCAACCTCCCTGTGCATGCACCAGACGTGGCAGTTGATGAGACCTCGAGCGGGAACAGGATGTCTGTTGTGCGTTGTTTGGAAAAACCCTGCTAACTGAGCAAGGTGCATTTTTCCAGTCATCCAAAAGTGCCTTCATGTGCGCCTACTCAATGTCAAGTTTAGCCTGCTGATTGCAAATCTGGAACCATGTATCTTGAAACACCTCTATTTTGTCAACTAGAGAAAATTCATCAGAAGGATTTTGATGCTGAAAAACTATCTTGTTTCTAGATTTCCACATGTGAAAAAGAAGACTAATTCAAAATATGTGCCACACTTTGGACAAGGGAAGAACAAATTTAATCTTATCCCCTAACAGAGCTTGCTGCCATGTAAGGGATTCATCCTGGAATTGGGAAAAAAAAGACCATCCCCATTCCCAGGCACTCCTTGCTCTTGTGCAAAACCAAAAAATATGAGGAGAAGATTCATCCTCATTACAGAATGCACATTTAGGGTTTGCAACTCCCAAGTGCCTGAGTCCTGCTCTCCTAAGGGTAAACTTTGAAAGAGAAGGCTCCAAGCAAAAAAAGATTGTTTTGGCTCAAGAAAAGAAGACCAAACTATCTGAAATCGAGCCTTCCAACCGGAAACCGCCACCGGATCTCCCCATTTATCATTAAGTCTAGGGACCATTGGCAACATTGGGGAGAGCCACTTGTAACCCAATTTAGCCGAGTAATTCAACAATGGTATATCCGAAAACCAGGACCAATCTTTCCACCATGGCCTCTGAGAGTGCTGCCCACACTTGTGCCACATGGAAAAGGGGATAATGTCAATTACTGAGTCATAAGTGAGCTTGTCACCAGTGCTCAACTGAAATTGTTGTTTAAAAAGTGGCCAAGGGATCCAATCCCTCGAGGTTTGAGAATAAAAATCAGAAACTATAGATATACCTTTTTTAAAAAACTTTTGGGCATGAATCCACGGGACCTGAGCAAGAGGAGTTCCCTGAATGTTAATCACCGAAGACCACCATATGTTTAAAGAATTGATGGACAGTCCTTTATGGCCTCTATTCCCTTTCCACTTAAGCCAAGGAGTGAATTGCTGCCATGATTTCCAAATACTTTTAATCACAAAAGAACCAGAGATTTTCACAAAGACTGGCATTACAATTAGGGAAGGGAGGTCAATTCCTCTCCAGGCTTGTTTGTTCAAAGGCAGCCCTGAAGAAATACAATGTCTGATGAGGATTTTCTAGGCCTCCGAGCCTTTAAGGGCTCGTATGATCCATTTGGCACAGAGAGCCGTGCCTTGTCTTTTACAGTCAACCATGCCCATTCCTCCTGAAGCTTTAGGTAAACAACACATATCCCAAGCAACCCGATGAAAACCTTTCTTCTCAGCTGAGTTTGCCCACAAAAAATTCCTCAATAGTCTTTCAAGCTTAAGGTAGCATGCTTGTGAAGGGACCCAACAAGAAGAGTAATACACATGAGTAGAGGCAAGGACCTTAGAACAAATCTGGAATTTTCCTGCCAGAGACATCTTCTTAGTAATCCAATACTCAAGCTTTTTCTCAACTTTCTGCAGAACATAGTTCCATAACTGAACAGGGGAACCATAAAAGGCAAAAGGGATCCCTAGAAATTTGAACACTTCTCCTGGCAAAATCCAATGCCATTGAAACTGTTCTAGCCAAGGAGGGAGCGGGGTAGGGGACTGCCGATAACAAGAAGTTTTTCTCCACTGAATACTAGAACCAGAGGCCTGACAAAAAACTTCCAAACATCTGAGTGCTTCCTTCACTGAGTGTTCCTCCTCTAAAAGAGTGAGAAAAGAGTCATCAACAAAGTGACCATTAATGAGCTGACCTTGGTTATCAGGGAGAGAAATACCCTTAATTTGGCCCAAAGAAGCATGCCTAGCAAGCAAATATCCAAAGGCTTCAGCAGCAAGGATATACAGAGAAGGAGCCAAGGGACAACCTTGCCGAACAGATCTGAACAAACCGATTGGCCTAGTTTGATGATTATTCAAAGATAAAATAGCCGAAGCATCCTGAAAAAGAATATTGACAGATTGAACAAACACAGGCCCAAACCCTAAAGACTGTAACATGGAAAGAATGAAGTTCCATTCAATTCTATCATAGGCCTTTTCAAAATCAATTTTCAAGAAGAGGGCTTGCTGACCAGACCGCCTAGCCCATTCCATACCTTCCCAAACTGCAATGACATTATCCAATATATATCTGCCTTTAATAAATCTTGTTTGCTCCGGCCTAACAATAAGAGGCAACAGGGGCCGGAGTTTCAGAGCCAGGGCTTTGGCAATAATCTTATAGCTGACATTGAGCAAGGTAATTGGCCTCCAATTTGTTATACATTCAGGATCCCCTTGTTTTGGAATGAACTTGATATTACCTCGGTTCAAAATTGCTCCAAGAGAGCCACTGTGCATGGCTTCAAGGTAGACTTTGTGTAAATCAAAACCAACAAAGTCCCAACATGCCTTGTAGAATTCACAAGGAAATCCATCCAAGCCTGGGGCCTTCTCATTGGCCATTTGAGTTAATGCTGAGGCAAGGTCATCAACAGACAAATACTTTTCACACTCCTCTCTTTGAGCTACAGAGAGTTTGTTAGGGACAACATCCATGCAAAGCTTGAGAGCTTCATCCCTCTCTGGAGAAGAAGACTGAGCAACAAAAACTTGAGTGTAATGCTTAACAAAAATGTCAGCAATACTGGGTAGAGAGGTATGGCGAATACCATTGTCCACAATAGCTTTGAATTTAGTGGCATTGCGAGGAGGACGTAACTTTTGGAAGAATTCCTTAGAAACTCTGTCCCCAATTTTAAGCCAATGTAAGCGGGCCTTGATCTGAGCACCTTTAGCTTCATAGAGCTCTGCCACCTTGAGCTCATGACGAACCTGAGCAACATGCCCCTGCAAAACAGGACAGAGAGGGTTGGCTTCAAGCCTACAAGAGGCTTTTGTCAGTTCAGTGCGTAAAGCAAGCAAAGAATATTTTCTAAACTGAGCAACTTTCTTGCCCAAACTATGAAGAAGGGCTGTGGTTCGGGATATAGCATCATTCCACCACTCAATCCATCCTTCTTCACCAACAGGTCTGTCCCCCAAATTCCAGACTCTCCGAATATGACACATCATGGAAGAATGCTGAAGAAAGGATGTGTTAAGAAAAAACTGAGACTTAATACCCTGAACAGGTACCACAGAAGATAAAACAGTGAACATAATTGGGGAATGATCAGACCCAATAGTACCAGCAATAACCTCCACAACTGGAGCATCACCATGCTTCCGATGAAAATAAAACTGGGTATGGTCTGACAACATAGCTCTATCTAAACGTTTGAGAATCCTTGCCCGCCCAACTTGAAAGTTATTCCATGTAAACCAAAGGTGCTCATCAAAAGAAGCAGGAGAAAGACAGGAATTAGGGTCAGACAAACATAATTTTTTTTTCATAAAAAACCAGGCTTCACGCTCACCAAGGGCCCACCTGTGGTTTAGACCCCCAATTTTATCAGAAGCACGCTCAACCATATTAAAATCTCCACAGACGATCCAAACTGCAGGAGGCAAAGAAAAGGCACACCATTTCCAAAGCAAACAGTGCTCCGGAGCACTATTGGAGGCATATACATTTAAAATTCCAAAGGACATTCCGTCAACTTCAAGCAAAATCCAAACAGCTTGGTTAGAAGGGTCAACCCCCCAATCAACAAAATTCCCATGCCATCTATTGGCCAGGAGAATAACAGCACCACCACGACCGGGAGGGTGCTTGGTGGAAAAAAGTTGACTATTAGGGTAAATGAGCGCACAGGCACACTGCAATTGGAACTCAGTAATTTTAACTTCTTGCAAGCAAACAATATCTGGGCCCCCATACTTGGTTGCACAGAAAGTAATATCATCGCGAACCATGTATCTTCGAACTGGGTCCGTCAGTCCTCTAACATTCCATGATAGAAAAATCATTCTGACCTGTCGAGGATCAAACTTCCTCTGACCTCATCAGAGTCACCCAGAATAGCAAGCGATTGAAACGAGTTGCTAGAAAAGCTTCCCAGTTGTCGGTTTTTGTCTGCATGCAGACCCTACACTGGACTACGAGACCTTCGTCTTCGGGCATTCATGCCTTCTTTTTGCTCCAGCTGGTGAGCAACCATGGAGACAGAGAGGATACCATCATCTTTAAGAGCCATCGACATATCTTCAGCCACAACTGCTGAATTGGAAAGGATTTGAGTACTTGGGGAAGCATTCTGGGATGGAACTGGGACATGCAAGGGTGGTTTTATCACTGTGGCTTGAGCATAGGAGCCAGCAGGCTGACCCCCCTGAGGATTATGGACAGAGGACTGGCCTCCCTGAGGGCCTTTACCAGGGACATGCTTGCCTTTCTTGGAGACCACCTTCCAGTCACTGTCAGACCCATCTTTGGTTGGCTGGTTTTTCTCATTAGAAGCTTGATTAACAGGGGTTGGGCCCTTGGATTTAAACTTATCTGCCATTAAGGGACAATCTTTAATCTTGTGTGCGGCAGACTGGCACCTGTAGCAAGTGTTTGGCAAATTGACATACACCACTCTCTGGTGGATATTAGTATCACCTACCTTAATATCAATAAATTCCTTGAGGGAATTGGCCAAATCAATTTTCACATAGAGCCGACGGGTAGGCCGAGCATTATAGAAGCGCTGAGGCTCTTCACATACAAATTCCCCAACTTTCATGGCAACATCACGAATAAATGGGACCAATGCCATTGGCAAACCTGGGAATTCAACCCACACAGGGACAACAAGAGAGACACCATTGGCAACCCGGAAATTCTTGTGCCATGGTTGACAAATAAGCAAAGTGCTATGAACATAACAAGGACCCTTGCTGAGAACTTTTTTGACACACTCTGGATCAGAGAACCGAATATGAAAGAAACCTTTGGTCAGGTTTTGCACAGACTCTACAAAGATACCATATGGGTTCCAATAGCTTTGAAACCAGTTTCATAGAATTGCATCAAAGGGGATACGGCCCAAGAAGTAGCCTATGACAGTATTTTGCTCTAGCCAAGTACAAGCTTTATTGAAACTATCGAGGGGAATAGAAATGTCTGGCACATTACCTTGTGGAACACCGTGGGAATGAACTTCCGAGGTTGCTTGCCCGCCATCCTTTTCTCCATCGGCTTCACCAGACGATGAACCAGGAGGAACCAAATGTGACATATTAAAAAAAACATAGTAATTCCGCCCAAGGCGGATCAATAATGGAAGGACAAAGCAACAGATCCCATCCACTGGCACATGCAGCACTGTGACGAGGCCAAAAATCACACATGCAAACGATGAACGCAAAGTCGGCTCGGCTCCTCAAGATGACATATACCAAGGAATATACCACATAAGGTTTTGGCATATAAATTTGTCCTCTTTTGTTTTGGAATATGCATATATGCTTTACATCCTAATAATATCGATGGTTTTTTTCCTAACCAAACTTATTTAGGTGTATTATTTTTAAGAATTATTGTGGGTGATATATTTTGGATATATATTTTAGCTTTAACAGTTTCAAACCAAATATTGTATTTTAAGTTTTGCTTATTTGAGCATACAACAATCCATTTTCATAATAGATTAATTTCTTCTTTCTACAATACCATTCTATTATAGTGTATAAGCTATAGTAAATTATCATTTTATTCCATTTTATTTCAAGAATATTTCAAATTCATTAGAAAAATATTCTCTTCCTCCATCTAAATGAAGAGTTCAAATAGAAAATATAGCCTCTATTTCCACAAATTTGAAATGTTTGAAGTATATAAAGGTATTTTTTTTATTGTTAGAAAATATATCCACATTTTACATGAGTAATCATCAAAAAAGAGTTGAAAGTATTTGTGTCCACAAAGACTGACTAACATTGATCCACATAAATTCGTATATATCACTTCTAATAGTTCTTTAGATTTGTATGAGATAAGTTCAAAAGGTTCTCTACGTTGCTTTCCTATTTAGCATTCTAGATAAATTTTGATATGCCAAGTAAAATTAGGCAGCCCTATCATTATTTGATATATGTTTAATTCATTTAAGGATGGAACACTTATATGCCCAAATCTCTTATGCCAAAGATCATTTTATTTTGATGTATTAAAAAATAAAACAACATTTTGTGATGAGATGATATCAAGATCAAACAAACCATTTTTAAAAGGAACTAGTGGCTATAATGTTTTATAGTTTGGTGATGAAGCATTTATTTTTTCCATCAATAATTCCAAATTCAACAATCATGTCTAACACTTGAGAAACTAATAACAGATTATTAGCTAACCTAGATATATATATTTTTTTTGGTAGATAAGATACTATAGCATTAATACTAGGTTTTACAGGTTGACCCAAAACCTTTTACAAAAATCAGCCTAGGGTTGTTGATGAACATATCCTTACTAAGGATCCTATATATGTAAAATCTACATGCCACCAAAGCCATTACATCCGGTAAGGTACATAGCCTGTTATAAAAAAGAAACTTCCCATACAACATTTTGGGTATACCCCGAGAAAACACACATGCATCATAATTACAAAAAATAAACAGACACATATCCCTTCCTTGAGACAATGGAGAAATAAAAAGATGCAGACACACATAGCAGAGTACTGAAAAAAAATCCCACAAGCTCTGTATTGACATTTACTCTTAATAATTCTTTGGTAATTGCTTTATTTCGTATATGACATGCTTTGGGACCACATACTATCTTGGCCAATCAACCTTGGAGAAGTGAACCTGCTAACTAGATTTATGGTGGTGGCTATCTGGTGGTCCACGTGGCTTTGGTTTGAAGTCTTATATTGCTATTTCTTTCCTTCCCTTTGATTATCAACCAACCTAAAATTACTAAGATAACTAGGAGCCATGTTATCTAACATGTGACTATCCCCATTAGTCTTTCTGGTATTTCCAAGCAGCATCCACGAAGACTGATAACTCGGATAATTTTTATTGAGTCCATTTCAAAAAATAGATGGGAATACTCCTAGCCTTCGAACTTACAATGCCTATATTGTTGGTAAATTTGACTATCATTATTGGAATTCTTGTTGAATAAGCTCCTCTACTTCACTCGGGACACCGTGTTCCCATTTGAAAAGTTTGTCACCATCGACACCCAAATTGGCCAGCTTATCAGCAATTTTGTTAGCTTCCCGAAAGACATGTTGGGCTTTTTTGTCCTATCTTCCCTGGAAAAGGATCCTAGCCTCTTCAACAATTATTTTAATCCTCCAAGGAGGTGTTTTCAAATTATTGAGGAGATTTATAACATGCATAGATTCTCCTTCTACGATCAAATTTCCTTCTAAGTCTTTTTTAAGGCCTCTCCACATAGCTCTAGCTTTAGCTTCGTTGTTCGTCCTTGTTCCCAAATATTCAAAAAATGCAAACATCATATTCCCATTATGATCTCACACAATGCCACTAGCGCCTACTCTACTAGGATTTTCCTTAGCTGCTCCATAAAAATTAAGCTTAAACAAACCCGTAGGAGGTGGGGACCACTTAACATTGTATCTAGGGTTGACTACCCTAGGCATAGACTCATCTAACAAGGTTAAGCTTAAATATTGAGCAATCGTGGTCTCTTGCAGATGAGGTTTACGACTATCAAAAGGGATAAGGTTCATATTCTTGTTGGCAAAGGATAGGATCCTTGCAATGATAGTTTGATGACCATGGATAGACTCATTAAAGACTCTATGGTTCCTTTCTAACCACACTTTCCAAACATAGTGATTTGAGACAAATTTTCCTCATGTATCTAAATCTTTGGCTTGAAAAGGGGCAAGGCCACTAGACGAAAAAATCAAGTATGATGGATGGTTTAACCCATGAAATATTGAAGGCCTAAAAAACCCCACTTAGGACAGTCAAGGAAAAAGGGCACTCAAGGAAAATGTGATAAATGGTCTCCCAATTAGCCCTGCACAGATAACAATGATTAGTGATAAAAATACCTTTACACATCATATTATCAATGGTTAGAATTCTTCCTTGGATAACCAACCATGAAAAGACTACAATTTTTGGAATTAAATTTTTTATCCAAACTAAGTCCTTTTGGAGGACAAAATCCTCGTCATCAAGCAAAATCTTGTAAGTTGATTTAACAGTGAACTTCCCATTTTTAGTAGGAGCCCAAGTCACTTGATCTTCCTTGGGTCTCATGGGGATAAATTGTTGCCCGAGAATGTTACAAGTATCAATTGATTCTGCTTGAAATTCCTTAATTCTTATTTGTTTCTACTTCATTCTACCTATGTCCTCAACCATATAATCAGAGACTTTTCTACCAATGAGTTCTTCTATGATATCTCTGATTCGAGCTAAGTTAGGATATTGTGTCAGTGGTTCATCCTTAGCCCACCTATCATTCCAGCAATTTATCCTCTCACCATTGCCTAAAACCCATCTTAAACATTTTTTGATGATTTTATTACAATTAAGAATTGCTTTCCAAAAAGTAGAACCTCTGATTGGAACTGAGTCACTTAGAAATTCCATTTTTTGAAGATACTTTCGTTTGATGATAGTTGTCCATTCATTTTCTTCACTAGAAATGAGGTGCCATGCCTGCTTAGCTAGTAAAGCTAAATTCATATGATAAATTCTCCTCAGACCTAAGCCCCCATTTTCCTTGGGTCTGCACACTTTGGTCCATCCTACAAGGTGTATCCTTTTTTTCTCCTTTGATCCAGTCCATAAAAATTATTTTTGGAGTTTCTCAATTTTTTGGAAAACCTTCACAAGGGCTTTGAAAATGGAGAGGAAATAGACTGGAATGCATTTTAAATTATGCATATTCCATCAAGTAGATTGATTGAAATATTATCATGCCCTTGACCTCATAACTTTTTTTTTAAGCGAAAAACCCCTTGTGGAGCTGCTTTGGTCTGAGAGACCACGAACAAGGGGTTCTACACCGTTAAAGTCATCCGGGAGTCGCACCCGACCCTGCCGCACCAACATTATCAATTGGATTTTAGATACCCAATTCATATTTTTGGTAGGGTGGAGATTTGAACCTGGGACCTCCCTTGGAGGATTGCCCTCTCCTCTCCAACTCACCTACAACACCTGGGTGCCTCATAACTTTTATCATTTGCAATTGTAATAGGTTTCCCATTGCCTTATTGAGAAAAATTAAACCATTATTTGTTTCCAGACATATGTTTGCTTGCCCATGAGTCAATATACTAAAAAAAAAATCTAAATTTTTTAATGTTTGAGTCATAAATACTTTGTTTGTAATTTTCATGATAGGATATTTAACTTAAAAAAATATATATTATTTTAATGACTACGTTGATTTTTTTTATACTTCCTAATTAAGTTTCTTTTAATGTTCCAATGATATTTAAAGAATGCAAGGTGAGATAAAAATATTTCATACTATATGAAGCTCACACAATAATACATCCTTGTCGTTCAATTTACCTTCAATATCTTTACTTTCAAAATGTCCCTTTGAAAATGTACCTTCTAAAAATTTCCTTTAGAAATATCCTTTTCAAATCAAATGCACTTTATAAAATAAAATGGACTTCATTGTTTGAAAAAAATCTTTAAGTGATTTTTTCCTTCTCAAAATACAAGGCAATATTATTTCAATAATTTATCATTTTTCTTTCTTTCTTTCAACCTTGTCTTTTTTTAAAAACTTTCCTTTTATTACATCTTCTTCAATTCAATATTCCTTTTCCTTTTAAATTCTTTGGAAAAATCAAATTTTATATTTCAATATTTTCTTTTCTTCCTTTTAAATTTCTTCTTCTCAAATATTTCACTTTAGATATTCCTTCCAATTTTTTTCTCTTCTCAAATATTTAATTTCTAATTCTTTAATTATTTCTTTAAAAGGTATTGATTTATTTACTTTAAAATATGCCTCTCTTAATATTCTTTCAATAATGTTTTTTAATTAAGGTAAATCATAGGGGTTTTCGAAAGGGCCCCAACCCTTATATACAATACTTACAAATGGAATGAACAACAAACACACTCCTCAAGAGTTACAAAAACCTTTTAACATATTTGAATCAAAATTGTAGCAACAAAAGATAACCAAAGAACAACAACAATAGACATAAGCTTGTTGTCTTTGTTTTTTTGAAAAATTGTAAACTTTCAAAGCTCAAAACTTTTTTTTTACAAATCTATTTTTCATGTGTGATACACCTTTGGAGAATTCACTCATAAAATTTCATCAATTTCTAAGCATATTTTATCCCTTAAATATGGATTTTCATGCTTTGATATATATTCTACACTTTGTTGTAATTGTTGCAGTTTTTAAAATAATGGGTGTTGAAAGGTCCGAATGACTATAAATATAGGATTCTTACTCTCCCTTTTCAAAATAATTTTTTTATGAGGAAAAAATCTAACTTCCAATTTCATAGACCAACCTAGCACACCAAATTTACACCACTACAATTCAACCATGCATACCCAAATGACATCAAAATCAACAAAATATTCAGGAGGGATGAAACAAAGGAGGAAAATAAAAAACAAAGGTTATAAAACATCAAAAAATTGTTAAGATTTCCTTTCAAATTAGTGAACTTTAAAAGAAATTTTGGAAATGTATTTTTCCAAACCTTGCTTCCCTTCAAAGAACTCCCATTTTTACCATTACATCAGCAACAGATTTACCTCCCCTATAGGTGTGTTGAACAAAAAAACCATCCAAACTAGATAGGATAGAAATTGCATCTTGGATGATATTTTAAATGTTCAAGTTTGGATTTTTTTTGTTTTGTAATCTATTAATTATGTTCATAAAATCTCCTTTAACCACAAAACTATTAAAATTAAACTTCTTATCTAATATGAACCCTACAATCATCGCTATTGCCTCTACAATATAATTATAAATTATCCCATAGTTCTCTGCATAATAGGTACTACCAGACCTTGGATATTCATCAACATGCCCCCTCCAACCTTACCTAGATTACCCTTTTTTTTTGGTAAATTAAGTCTGTCATTAAACCGGTTTTTAACAGTTGACCCAAAACCAATTTACAAAAATCAGCCCTTGGCTGAGGAACCCCATCATGAACCAAACTAAGGAAACTCTGTCCTCTAACCTGACGCTACTGCTTAGCCATACACCAAAAAAAACCAGACCATACTACCCACCATAGTCAAAAATCCCTTTAACAAAAAGATACAAAGGTCCTATCAAGACCCTAACTACCCCAAGCATCCACACTTTAAACAGGAGATCACCCATAAGCCCGCATGAAACAAAAAGCCACTGCCACAACCGAAACAAAAAAACAAAACATAGACCATCCATCCATAGTACAATCCTATCAGAGGAAGAGCCTAGTCCTCATCCTCGACCTCATCTTCCTGATTTTTGTCTTTTTCTTCTTCATTGTCATTAGTCTTCGGGTTGTAGACCACCAGCTTGTTGCTCTGGTATCCTTCGTTGAAGAAAAATCTGTTCAAAATCTCCTATAATTCCTGCATTTGCTGATTAATGTTGGCCACTATGTTTAGGACATACCTTTTCAATTCCATGATTGTAGGGTTAGGACCCTCATCTTCAAACATAATCTCCATGATTTTGCTACTTCCCTAAACTTGCTTATTTTTTAACCTCAGGGAAGACCTAATGGGTTGGTCATCAATTCTCAGCCTTTTCCTTGTCGGGCCTCCCTTAGCGCTAGACTCACCCTCACGCTTTAGGATAGGGGAGGGTTTTGGAAGACCAGGGCTCTTGCATCCCCTAAAACTTTCACCACGAACCGTCGAGGGATCCTTAGGAGGAGGGGCAAGGATAGGTTGGGGAGCATGGAGAAGGACATATTTGTAAATGACCTTGAGAAGGCCTTGATGCATGGGCATGGAAAAGCCTTTTTTTCTATGGGAAGAGGTGATGGTGTGGTTCAAGGAGTTCATCAGAAATTGGGGAATGCTTATGGGGTTAACATCCCAAAAAAAGTTGACAAAGGCATAATGGAAACTAAGTAAAGTTTTACCAGGGTCCTCTACCATGATGAATTCCAGCACATTCTTCATAACCACATTCCAGGGAGTCGGGAGGTCCATCCTTGTGAGGCCATTATTTGCCTCCTTGTATATTTTTGGGTTATCCTTAAACTCTTTGAGCTCCACCTCCCAGTGGTGCTTTTGATGGTGAATTGACCTTCCCTTGATCGACTGGCTGATAATTTTTGCCAGTAGCTAAACATCAATGAAAAAATCATGACCCCTGATCTCCATGTGACCACCCTCCCATGTTTCCATCATAGCCAGTGTAATTTCATATTTCATGCCAAAAAATAGATTGAAAAATAGGGTAAAACACCTATCTATTAGGATATCATGTGCAGTAGGCTCCATGACCACCATGCTGGGTTCAATGTATATCATGTTTGATGGGGTAACTATCAAATTCCTCTCTAAATTATATTAAAGATTGCCACTCATGGTTTCCTTCAAAATACTCCAGTAATGAATGATTAAAAGGTGATGGTTTCTTTGCTTGTCGTATCCACCCATTGCTAAGGCATTAAAACCCATGCCAAAAATAGAAACGACTCGTGAAGCACATTTTGCTTGATAATCATGCCAAATCATCATGTGGATCATGCCACCGTAAGCCTTGATCCCACTGATAGGATCTGATTTCTTGGTATTGATGTGGAGGTTAGTCCTAAGACCACTCGCAGGGACCCTACTCCTCTTGGGGAAGGTTGTCCCATGTCTTAATGTGTTTGGAAAATTGCACCTCTCCCCATGGTGCACCTTCCTCGCATAAATATCCTTTTTAGGAAATACCACCCCCACCTTGTAGTCCTACCACTTGTGAGTATGAGTTTCCAAGCTAGCCTTGGGTTGATCACAATCTGATTGCAAACTAACCATAGCCAATAAGAAAATCCTTCTTCTTTGGGTATTTTTCCTCCTCACTATAGTGATCCCCAAGGTACACATGACTTGCCACCTTGATAGCCTCATTGTTCCACTCATAGTATTTTTGATTGGATGATATTTTCGACATCACCTGGAACCTCATTTGTCCATGTGATCAACCTGTCAGCCTCAACCCTGATGTTCACTAATTTATCCACTGCTTTATTGGCTTCACAGAACACATTTTGGATGACAAGATCTTCCCTCGCGTCAGCAAGGATCCTTGCTTCATTGATGATGGCCTCTATCCTCCAAGGAGGTTTTATTTTGTTATTAAGGAGGTTGACAATATTCAGGGAATCCCCTTCCATGTAGCAATTACCTTGAACCTCATGGAGCAGATGCAACCCTCTCCATAGAGCTTTGGCTTTGGCCTCATTATAGGTTTTGATCCCTAAGTTTTTAGAAAAGGCCATCATGACCTATCCTTGGTGGTCTCTCACCACACCTCCCACTTCAGCTTTTCCAGGGTTGTCCTTGGTAGCCCCATAAAAATTAAATTTGATCCAATACTCAAGGGGGCAATCCATCTAGACTCTGCCCTTGGATGATATTTGCACACTCCTATGGACTCATCTAAGGAAATATCAATGGATTTAGCAAGGATTTTCTCATGCAAAGGGATGGATTGGGAAGACTAAGGAAGGATGCTAAGATTTTCTTTGGCAAAGGCCAAAATTTTGGTAATGATAGAAAATGGGTCAAGAATAGAGTCATTAAGGGCTCTAAAGGCTCTATGGTTTCTCTCCAGCTAGATCTACAATAGATAGTGATGGAGGTAAATCTTCCATAGGAACCTCAGCTGAGGACTGATGAAGGGAGACGACCATTGAAGGAACAACTCAAGAACCATGGTAGACATTTCCCATGAGATGTTAAAGGTTTGAAACACCCCATTTAGGATGGCTATCGACCAAGGACATTATAGAAATATATGATGAATCGATTCCCAACTTTTCCTACATAAATAACATCTGTTAGGCAAAGTCATACCTCTTTGTATCATGTTGTCTATGGTGAGGATTTTTTCTTGAATGGTAGCCTAGGCAAAGTGATCCATCTTAGGGATCAACTTGTCAATCCACATCACTTTGGAAATAAACGACGAATCCTCATAGTCAAGAAGCAATTTGTATGCCTATTTCACTGAGAACTCCCCACTTTCAGTCTCCGCCCACCTCATATGATCCTCATGCACATTCATAGGAACAAATTTTTAGAATAGCACACCTTCAAGTTCCTTAGATTTGTCTAACAGTCCCTGTACCTTTACATACTTCCACCTCTGCTTATTCCCCTCCAGTATTAGGAAGTCTACAACCATGGGTCCAAAATTTTCATCAGTGAAATATTTTAGTCTTGCTAACCTGGGGTCTATAATAAGGGCTCCTCCATCATCCATCTATCCTCCTAGAATCTGATCCTAGTGCCATTCCCAATTATCCATCTCATCCCTTTCTTAACAATCTCTCTGCTTGCCAAAATTGATTTCTAGAATGCTGATCCTCGTATCAGAATAGGAGTTGTTCAAAAAATCATAACCTTGCAGGTATTTCCTTTTCACAATGGCTATCCACTCATTATATTGGCTTGATAGGACACATCACGCTTGTTTGGCTAGCAAGGCAACATTCAGGTGAGAAAATCTCCTCAGGCCAAGGCCTCCCCCATCCTTGGGAAGGCATACTTTGTCCCACCCAACTAGGTGGATCCTGTGCTTTCCTTCTGATCTTGACCACAAAAAGTTTTTTTGAAGTTATTCTAGATTTTGGAGGACTCGAGCCAGGGATTTGAAAACTGATAGGAAGTAGACAAGAATGCTTTGCAACAAAGCCATAGTCAGGGTATCTTTGCCTTCTTGGGATAAAAAGTGACCTTTCCATCCTGCTAACCTCTTCTAGATTCTTTCCACCACATTGTCCCACATAACTCGCATAGGAGACCCAGTGAAGAGAGGTAGGCCCAAATAAGACATTGGCAAAGTAGCTATGGCACATCCCAAGATCCCTGTAATCTTGTTCTGTCTCTGATTACCCTTAGTTACTCCATAAAATTTAGTTTTACCCATCTAGGAGCTAGAGGTTTTCATTTTATCTTCTCTCTGATTATTTGGGATAAAATCCTAATTTTTTTAAGACCCCATTCCTTAGAAAGTGTTGCTTGCCACCCATTATCAAGGATTTGTATTTTTAGATTCATTGAAGCATTCTCTATAACTACAACTTTAATATTATTAATAATGAAACTAGAATTACTAGACTTATTTTGGAAGACCCTATAATTCCTTTCCCTCCAAATATGCCAAATAAAATGAGGAAGCACAAAATTCCAAATCTTCCTCAAGTGAGAACTATGAAAAGGATTACTCCAACACTCCCAAATATTCACCAAAGAGTCCACCTAAACCCACTAAATTTTAAGAATATTTAACATTCCATACCACACTTCAAGATTAAAAGTGCAATGAATAAACAAGTGATCCACTGATTCTTCATCCAAGCAACATAAAGAGCATCTATTAGGAACAATCATCCATATTTTTCTAAGATCATTTGTAATAACCAAAATTTACCCATTAAAAAACCTCCCATTTTTTTTATTTCATTGAGATAATCATGCTAGCAAATACTATATTTGAGTAACCATTGAGTGTTTTAGGCAAGCACCACATCGAAATTGAATTTATCAGGGTCTATCCTAGTGTACGGGAGTGGCCAAATCCCCCATAATGATCATGGGAGTTTACCAGTCTATTTCAATCAGAACGCTCTTTTCCCAATATGTTCAACCCATGTTAAAATATTTATTATAGTTTTAGGTATTACACAACCTAATTAGTGAGCATGTGCCTTGCTAACTACACTACACATTGGACAATGTAATTAACTTTAAGGTGCAATGCTTAAGATCTATAACCATATCAACAATGGTTTGTTAATGGAATCAACCACGAATTCACATAGGTGTGCTAGCACCTACCATTTTAACTCAAGGTTTACTTCATGTTTCTAGATTCACTTATCCATGTTTATTTCATTATTAGTTTCCATATTTCCTTGTCATTAACTTGCACATTCATCCTTTCAAAGTCATAAATGTGATATTTCAAATACAACATAGAGAATGAATTGTAGCATTACATTTCAATTTATCTCTATTATACACATCAACAATTGGAACATTGTACAATGAAATCCTTTTAGTATTTACAAAGCAACAATGAACTCATTACAACATTTTCCCAACACCTATTAACTAAAAAAAATATTCTAATCATAATCAATCCTTGTTGTTACAAAGTAATTATAGTATACTTGAGGTAAAATTATAGCAACAACAACAGTTCAACTCAATTTCAAGTTTAGTAGGAGCATTTGGTTCGTTTGTCTCAAGTTTATAGTACTATAATATTAGCTACTCAGGATTAGTACAATACACCACATGATGTATGCCTAATTATCATAATGCACTTGCACTATTGTATCAAATATATGCAAGTAAATCATGCAGATAACAATATCATTTCAGATTAAAATCATTCATTTCATCCAAGAGTAAGGAAACCCCATAAATTTCCCTAAGAATGAATCTTTCCTATTCCATTTATTCTATGTTCTTTATCCACAAAGCAACATGTCCTTGTCTATGCAAAATGTAAACATCAAATTGGAAACGAGGAACCTCCATAAGTTCTCGAGAAATTGTAACCCTGTTACCAATATCCCCCATCTAGAAATCATTACAACACAACCAAAATAAATCAAGCAAGATTATTTCATAGTACCTAATAATCCACAAGCAACATCTCCTTAGGTAATTAAACATAATATGGTGTTTTACCAAAGTCACAATGTAGTAGAAAATTCCTTTTTAGAAGCATTATCTATAGACATCCATATTTAATTTCTATTTTTTTCAGGATCCTTTTTAAGCTTGATAATCAATTTCCAACTACCAACTATTTAAGTCTCAAGATACCCATTATCCTAGCCCTTTATACAAATTTAAACCCCCTTATTTACTTCACTTAGACATAACAAGTTTGATAAACTTGGGGCCATCAATGGGCCATAATAATATTTTCTTCCTAATACCTTTTAACTTCATATTACTATATCTTTACCATAGTTCTTTAGGTAACTATTGTCATCTTTAGATTTTAGAGACTTTTATTTACAACACACACAAAGGTATTGTTTTTATATCTTTTTACTATTTTCTAAAATTTAGCTGAGTTCCTAAAGACCTAGGGTAATGTATAATTTAACATTTCCTCTAACCCTTTTCCAACCCATAGTTTGGTCTCAAGAATCAACAATACTTAAATACATAAACTTGTTCCCAAAATACATAATATTTCAAAACCCTCTTTATAACCATTAAACCACATAGTCCATGGTTATTATTATTTTTCTTTAACTATAACCTCTAGCATAATAACAAGACATGACACAAGGTTTCAATGGAGGGTATATTTTGAATATAAAACCATGGCCTATTGTTTATAGATGTGTCTGGGCCCACCATGAGAGAAAGAGATTCTACATAGTCATAGTGAGTAATGGAGGTAACAGAACCTACGATAACCATTTCTCTAAGGAGTATAAATTATTTTATTTAACCAACAAACCTGAGTGGAAACCAAACACAATATATCTCACAGAGACTCATAATGAAACCTAGTTTGCACTATCTCCTAAGTTCTTGAAGGCGTCTCCTATCAAATATAGGGAAAATTTTGATAGTTTAACAACCATTTTACACAACCCTAAATGCAGCTCCATGAATTCTTGAGTGCACCATCTACATTACCATTATTCACACTGATATTGCATGTTATTGTGGCTTCAGTGTTTCACAAGGAAATTTAATTATTTTTTATTTTTTAAAAACAATCAAACACAACTCTTCTGCTTTACCCAAACCCTACAACCATAATTAATTTAGCATTTACATAAGTATTCATTCATTGGAGACTCACAAAGCTATTATAACCAGACATGAACAACATACACTTTTTTTCTCAAAAGGAAATCGTTTATACTCAAACAACATTCATAAAAAATAACCTTACCTTTGCCATTTTAATTTCCTTTAGTACATACTATGGCAACATCTCACAAATTAATAATTTTCAAATTCAACATAAAACTTTAAACATCATAATTTCATAAGGATTTTTCAACCCTTGGCTCATTTAACTCAACACAACAATAGATCATCAACCAAAAAGGCTCTAACCTGACTCAGTGTAAGAAAATCTTCTAAATCTAAGCCTTAGTTAAAAAATTTGAGCTTGTTTCCACGAGATTCCCTTGTTTCAGGCCACAAGATAAACGAGAGGAGGATTAATCGAGATACTCAGAACTCCATATATTTTTTTCTGACAGATTCGAAGAGCATACTCCTTAGGAGATGTCAAATTCTCAGTGTCGAATCAACAAAAAACGCAAGTGTTTGGTTTCTGATCCGAAGTTCTCAGAGAGCATATTCCCTAACTTGCTTTCGTTGATTTCATTATGCTTCTGAAAATCCTGGAGAGCTCTATTTATAACCTTTCTGAACCCTACCCCATGATCTATTTTTTATTATAAAATTGGGTGGGATAAACCTCTCATTAATGTTTTCTTTGAACTCGGTGCTACTTTGACCATTGAACCCAAGGCGGTCCAGTAAAAATTTCACACCTATCCTTTCTAGAAACTAACCTCATTACTTTGGTTTAAACCCAACTAAAATATTTTTTCATTAACACAAAACTTGGGATAAATTACCATCTAATTAAATATTCATTAAATACAGTCCACCCACCAAGTTAGACTCACTTAAAACCTAGGTTTAACTTGCTAATCCAAATTTAATAAGAAAAATTAACCACTAATTAAAACAACAAAACATCTCATTTTTTTATGTGTGAGTGTTTTCTATGTTTTTTGTTTTTGTTTATTGTGTTGTTGGTTGTTTTTATTTTTATTTTATTTATTTTATTTTTTAGGTTTTGGTTGTGTTTATTTTTCATGTTTTTTTGGGTTATGTCTTTGTAGTGTTCTATTGTTTTTGTCTTGTTTGTGTTTTGTTATGTGGTTCTTGTGTTTTTCTATGTGGTTTGTTTTGTGGTTTCTTTTATCTTATTGTGCGTGTTTGGTTGTGCTTTTGGTTTTGACACATTCAAGGAGTTTGTTTTTTATTTTATTTTATTATTTTTGTTGTTATTTTCTTTGTTTAATTTGGTTTTGTGTGTTTGTTTGCTCCTTGAGTATGTCAAAGGTGGTAGGCCAGGTCTGAGTCCTGGGCATTTTTGGCGGAATGGATACCCTTGCCTCCTTGGGTCTTACCCAAAAGTGGCATCCCTTTTGGGATGTTTTCCAAAAATAATAAAAAAAAAACAACAAAACATCTTATCTTTAAATTGCCCATTTGCTATTTATTTATTCTTAAAACATTAACTAGCTCCTAGCTAAATATTTTAGTTCGTCAATATATTTAGAAAAAAATCATAAAATAGGGGGTCAAATTGGGATTTTACATACTCCCCCCCATAGACTAAACATAATCCTCTGTGTTTCATTCCAGAGTTAGTATAAAATAAAACTTAAAATTCATACAAAGAGCAATCAAACAAGTCAAACATTTATATATGCAACCTATATGATCAAAACTACTCATTCAATGCTTCATCTCTACACTATTTTTTTTTCCAAGGCTGGCATTTTTATGATAGTCAACTACCACCAACCTTGTAGGAGACTAGTCTAGGACATCATAGTCCAATAGTGCAGTGATGAACGGTGAGGGTAAATTTTTTTTGCCAACCACTTTTTTTTACCAACTATAATAACAAAAATTTATCCATTACAAAACCAACCATTTTTTTCATTGAGAGAATCATGCTAGCGACTACTATATTGTAGTAATAATTGAATGTTTTAGGTAAGCACCATACCAGAATCGACTTGATCAAATTCTATATTAGTGTATGGGAGTGGCCAAATCCCCCATAATGATCATGGGAGTTTACTAGTCTATTTCAACCAGAACACTCTTTTCCCAACAAGTTCAACCCATGTTAAACTCTTTGTTATATCTTTAGGTATTACATAACCTAATCAGTGAGAATGTTCCTTGTTAACTACACTACACATTGGAAAAAGTAATTAAATTTAAGGTGCAATGCTTAACATCTCTAACCATATAAACAATGGTTTGTTAAGGGAATCAACCACGGATTCACATAGGTGTGCTAACACCTACTATTTTAACTCAAGGTTTACTTCATGTTGCTAGATCCACTTATCAATGTTTATTTCATTATTAGATTCCATATTTCCTTGTCATTAACTTGCACATTCATCCTTTCAAAGTCATAAACATAACATTTCAAATACAACATAGAGAATGAATTATAGCATTACATTTCAATCTATCTCTATTATACACATCAAAAATTGGAACATTGTACAATGAAATCCTTTCAGTATTTACAAAGCCACAATGAACTCATTACAACATTTGCCCAACACCCATTAAATAAAAAAAATATTCTACTCATAATCAATCCTTTCTATTACAAAGTAATTACAGTATACTTGAGGTAAAATTACAGCAACAACAACTCTTCAACTCGCTTTCAGGTTTAGCAGGAGCATCTGGTTCATTTGTCTCAAGTTTCCAGTACTAGAATATTGGCGACTCGAGATCAGGATAATCCATTACATAATATATGTCTAATTATCATAATGCACTTGCACTATTGTATCAAAAATATGCAGGTAAATCATGCAGATAACAATATCATTTTAGAAAACAATCATTCATTTCATCCAAGAGTAGGGAAACCCCATAAATTTACCTAAGAATGAATCTTTACTATTCCATTCATTCCATGTTATTTATACACAAAGCAACATGCCCTTGTCTATGCAAAATGTAAACATCAACTTGGAAACGAGGAACCTCCATAAGTTCCTGAGAAATTGTAACCCTATAACCAATTTCCCCTATCCAAAAACCATTACAACACAACCAAAATAAATCAACCAAGATTATTTCATAGTACCTCATAATCCACAAGAAACATCTCCTCAGGTAATTAAACATAATAAGATGTTTTACCAAAGTCACAATGTAGTAGAAAATTCCTTTTTAGAAGCATTATCTATATACATCCATATTTAATTTCTAATTTTTTTTCAGGATCCTTATTAAGCTTGATAATCAATTTACAAATACCAACTATTTAAGTCTCAAGATCCCCATTATCCTAGCCCTTTATACAAATTTAAACCCCTTGTTTAATTCACTTAGACATAACAAGTTTGGTAAACTTGGGGCTATCAATGGGCCATAATAATATTTCCTTCCTAATACCCTTTAAATTCATATTACTATATTTTTACCGTAGTTATTTAGGTAACTATTGTCATCTTTAGCTTTTAGAGACTTTTCTTTTAAACACACACACAAGTATTGTTTTTATATCTTCTTACTATTTTCTAAAATTTATCTGAGTTCCTAAAGACCTAGGGTAATGTATAATTTAAAATTTCTCCTAACCCTTTTCCAACTCATAGTTTAGTCTCAAGAATCAACAATACTTAAATACATAAACTTGTTCCCAAAATACATAATATTTTAAACCCCTCATTATAACTATTAAACCACATATTCCACTGTTATTATTATTTTTATTTAACTATAATCTCCAGTATAATAACAAGATATGACACAGGGTTTCAACGGAGGGCATCGTTTGAACATAAAGACATGGTCTATTGTTTATAGATGGGTTCGGGCCCACCATGAGAGAAAGAGATTCTACGTAGTCACAGGGAGTAATGGAGGTAATAGAACCTATGGTAACCATTTCTCTAAGGAGCATACATTATTTTCTTTAACCAACAAACTCGAGTGGAAACTGAACACAATATATCTCACGTAGACTCATAATGAAACCTATCTTGCATTGTCTCCTAAGTTCTTGAAGACGTTTGCTATCAAATATAGGGTAGAGTTTGAAATTTTAAAATCCAATTTACACAACCCTAAAGGTAGCTCCATGAATTCTCGAGTGCACCATCTGCATTGCCATTATTCATGGTGATCATGCACGTTATTGTGTCTTCAGGGGCATGGCCATGGAGACCCTACACAGATCAAGCAAAGACAACCTATTCTATGGCAAAATCGTAATAGGGTTTCACAAGGAAATTTAATCATTTAAAAAAAAAAAAAACATAGCTCTTATGCTTTATCGAAACCCTAAAACCACCATTAATTTAGCATTTATATAATTATTCATTCATTAGATACTCACAAAGCTATTATAACCAGACATGAAAAATATATGTTTTTTCCTCAAAGAAGGAAATCGTTTATACTCAAACAATACCCATAACAAAATAACCTTACCTTTGCCATTTTTTGTTTCCTTGAGTACATACTATGACAACATCTCACAAATCAATAATTTTCAAATTCAACATAAACCTTTAAACATCATAATTTCATAAATATTTTTCAACCCTTGACTCATTTAAGTCAACACAACAATAGATCATCAACTAGAAAGGCTCTAACCTAACTCGCTACAATAAAATATTCTAAATCTATGCCTTAGTTAAAAATTTTGAGCTTCTTTCCATGAGATTCCCTTGTTTCAGGCCACAAGATAAATGAGAGGAGGTTTAAACAAGAGATTCAGAACTCTATCTAGTTTTTGTTTCGATATATTTGGAGAGCATACTCCCTAGGAGATATCGAATTCTCAGTGTTGAATCAACAAAAAATGCAAGTGTTTGGTTTCTAATCCAAATTTCTCAGAGAGCATATTCTCTAACTTGCTTTCGTTGATTTTGTTATGCTTCTAAAAACCTTGGAGAGCTCTATTTATAACCTTTCTGACCCCTACCCCATGATCTATTTTTTATTATAAAATTGGGTGGGATAAACCTCTCATTAATGTTTTCTTTGAACTCGGTGCTACTTTGACCATTGCACCCAAGGTGGTCCAGTCAAAAATTCACACCTATCCTTTCTAGAAACTAACCTCATTACTTTGATTTAAACCCAACTAAAACATGTTTTCATTAACACAAAAATTGGGATTTACCATATAATTAAATATTCATTAAATACATTCCACACACCAATTTGGACTCACTTAAATCCCAGGTTTAACTTGCTAATCCAAATTTAACAAGACAAATTAACAACTAATTAAAACAACAAAACATCTTATCTTTAAATTGCCCATTTGCTACATTTAATTATTCTTAAAATCATTAACTAACTCCTAGCTAAATATTTTAGTTCATCACTATATTTAGCAAAAAATCATAAAATAGGGGGTCAAATGGGGATGTTACATTATCCACTATTAAAATATAATTTTGAAGTTCTAACCATAGAAAAAATGAGACTTTTCGAATAATATCCTTAATCTAGAATTTTTAAATTGTAAAATTCTAATGATCCTTTCCTCTATCATAATCAAAAGTAGATCTAATAGTGAAAACTCCTTTAGAATTTGGTCCCCAAACATACTTCTATTATTAAGGATAAATGAGGAGGTAATATTGTTGTAAATAGAAAATCAAAGAATTCAATCTACTTTGCATAATAGCATCAACCCCATCCAACTATAATTGCTTCTACATTATGAATTTACCTTCTATTGCAATATAATCCTAAACCAGGTAGCTATATCTTCTTTTTAGGGGTTGCATTACATAGTTCCACTACTCATCTAAAATTGGAGGTTTCTCTGACAACCAAGCATCCTCTCAAAAATGAAGTTTATCTCCCTTTCCAACCTTCCACCTAAATAATTTCCATAAATAAATTATAGTTTTCATCAATTCATTCCACAAGGAAGATCCCACTGGAGGATTAATACTATAGGCAAAGGATACTCTATTTTGGAGATATTTAGTAAATAGTATGTGGGTCCAAAAGCAATATTTTTCAAGCATTTGTCTCCATCCCACCTTGGCCATAAGAGCTTGATTCATCTATTTGATGATTCTAATTACTAGACCCACTTCCTTATTAGGCCTACAAACTTTATCCCAAGCCACCATACCCATCTATTATTTTTCTTCAACACCTACGTATAAAAATTTCCTCTAACTTTTCTCTAGTTTTTCAGCCACCATTATTGAAAATTTAAACAAATACATCATATAAATAAGGAGCTTTTGAAGAGTAGATTGTAACAGTTGAATTTTACCTTCTTGATTTAAAATAGAAACTTTTCAACCCATCAACTATCTATTGAATTTTTCAATTACCATATCCTAAAGATCACTTATTATTCCAACAAAAGAGTCATTCCAAGGTAAATAGTGGGAAGATTATCCACTCTATAGCCAAATATTTTAGCAATTCTTTATTGCCTAACCAAAGGTGTATTGATAAAAACAATCTAGTCTTCAAAAATTTAATTAACTGAACTAAAGCTTGTTCATAGGTTTGAAGGATAAGCTTAATATTCTCAACCTTACTAATTGATGCTTCAGACATAATAATGACATCATCAACAATTTTTTTATGAGTGATCAATCCTAAGTGAGAAGTAGGTATAATTACTTTGATGACAACATCATCCCTTGCTATTGTTAGGCTTATTCCTAGGGATTCAACAATAATAATAAAAAAATAAGGTGAAATAGGGTCACCTTGCCTCAACCCCCTTCTACCAGGGAAGAAACCCACTAGTTCTCCATTAACTAAAATAGAGTAGCATGGAGTAGAAATACAAAGTCTAATCCAATTCCTCCAATCTTACCCAAAACCAAAATGCTGCAAGACCCTATCTAAGAAGCTCCAAGAGACTCTATCATAAGCCTTGTTCATGTCCAATTTTAGTAACATACCCTTTGAATCACTAGCTTTCATAGAATGCAAGGTTTCATGCATCATTACTATCCCATCCAAAATTTGTCTCTTTTACACAAAACTACTTTGTTGTGATGAAATAATGCGGGGGAGAATAATATTCAATCTACTGACTAGAAATTTATTTAAGACCTTGTAAATAGAATTACATAAGATAATAAGGCATACATATTTTAACATATCTGCTCCTTGCTTCTTTGGTATTAAAACTAGGAAGGTAGAATTCCACTCTTGAAGAATAGTGTTTTCCCATTGGAACTCTAATAAGACATCCAAGACATCATTTTTTACAACTTCCCAATAAGTCTAAAAAAAACATTTGGGAATCCATCTAGCCTAGGGGCCTTATCCTTCTACATGCTAAAAACTACATTATAAAATTCCTTTTCTATAAAAGGGTTGTAAAAGGACTTATTCATATCATTATTCACTACTTGGGGAATGTTGGCTAGCATTTTTTCAACTGAATAAACAACTACTTCATCTTAAACATTTAAAAAATATACTATTTTTTTTAATATATTCCTATTCTAAAAACTCCCTTCCATTATCTAATCTCAAAAGTTTAATTCTATTCGCTGCTCTATGTTTGATAGTAATAATATGAAAGAACAATGTGTTATGGTATCCCTCCTTAAGCCACAAAACTCTAGTGCTTCCAATAAATTTTCTCCTAGGCTAAAGTATTATGAATATCACATAATAAGTTCGTCTCCTATCTATCTAGATCCTTAGATTGACCCCAATTCTGAATATGTATTTCCACCTCTTCCAAGCTAGAGAAGAACTTGGTTTTTAGATATTTAAGGAGCCCAAAAAACTCTTTGTTTTAGATATTTATATTTCTCTTAACATTCTTCAATTTTTAATAAATCTAAACATTTTAGACCCCCTGACATCAAAATTCCATCATTCCTTAATTTTTTGAGCCAAATTAGGATGGGAAACCCACATTAGATCAAATTTGAAAGGTCTACCCTTAAACTTTTGACCCTCAAAAATTTATAACAATAAATGGGAGTGGTCTAAGGAAACCTTTGGCAAAGCTTTAAGAGATGGATTGTTGAAATACAACAACCAATCCTAAGAAAAAAGAACTCTATCAAGTTTGATTTTGATCAACTTACTACCTAACCTCCTATTGCTCTATGTAAAATTTACCTCCTTCAAATATAAATCCACCAGGTCACATTTAGATAAAAACTCATTAAATTCCTCCATTCTAATTGAATAACCTTTATTACCTCTTTTCTTATCTCTATTTGGGGAATGTTGGCTAGTTTTTTGTCAATTGAATCAACAACTACTTCATATTGAACATTTAACAGATTTTGATAAAAGATATTATTTATTTTTTAATAGCTTCCTCTTCTAAAAACTTCCTTCCATTGTCTAATCTCAAAAGTCTAATTCTATTCACTACTCTATGTTTTACAGTAGTAATATAGAAGAACAACATGTTACGATCTCCCTCATTAATCCACAAAGCTCTAGACGTTTGCTTCCAATGAATTTCCTCCTAGGCTAAAGTATTATGAAGATCACATAATAAGTCCCTCTCCTATATAACTAGCTCATCATATTGACCCCAATTCTGAATATGTCTTTCCACCTCTTACAAGCTAGAGAAAATATTATTTTTTCAATCTTTAAGGAGCTCAAAAACCTCTTTATTCTAGATATTTATATTTCTCTTAACATTCTTCAATTTTTTAAAAATTATGAACATTTTATACCCCCTAACATCAAAATTCCACCATTCATTATTTTTTGATCCAAAGTAGGATGGGAACCCACATCAGTTCAAATTTGAAAGGTCTACCTTTAAACATTTGACCCTCACAAGTTTATAACAATAAAGGGGAGTGGTTTGAGGTAACCTTTGACAAAGATTTAAGATATGGATTGTTTAAATACAACAAATCCTGAGAAATAAAAACTCTATCAAGTTTGATTTAGATCAGATTACTACCTAACCTCCTATTGGTCCATGTAAAATTTGCCCCCTTCAAGTCTAAATCCACCAGGTCACACTTAGACAAAAACTCATTAAATTCCTCCATGCTAACTAAATAACCTTGATTACCTCCTTTCTTATCTCTAGGGAATAAAGGGGTATTAAAATCTCCACAAACCAGCCAAGGCCATTGGGATACCTCCCTAAACTTACTAAGAAAATCCCATAGTCCTCTTCTCCCAACCAAAGTGTTGGGAGCATAAATATTAGAAATAATCTAGGAAAATTTTGAAGCTTTGCAAGTAAAAAGAATAGAAATACACCTTTCATTTCTATAAATACATTGACCATCAAACTTTATAGGATCCCAAAGTGTCCAAATTCCACTAGTAACTCCTAAAGCTGAACTTCCAAAAAACTATGCTTCCTTCCAAATAGTATTCTTAACTAATTTAAAATGTGGTTCATCAGTCTTGGTTTCTTGAATTAAAAAATACCTATTTTATGTACTTTGATCATTTCTCTAATCACTCTTTGTTTTGTTGGGGCATTCATACCCCTAAAGAAAATAAATACATATATATATATTTTTTTGGTGGGTTCTTACCCCCACTTAAGTCTAAAGTCTTATGAGAGCCATCAACCACTTTTTTAGTTGTCTCTCTAGATATTATATATCTTTTTCTTAGTCTTCCCCTTGGATATGACACATCAGCATTAGCTTTCTTATTTGAAAGTCTATTTAGGATCAAATTCCTTATAAGCTCCTTTGATTTATCTACCTCTAAATAATTTTAAGTTTCCCATTCCTCAACATAGTCCTTTTCATATAGCTTTAATTTATCCCTTGATTGTTGATTCTCAGTTTTCACCCTCACACCTATCATTTGTTATCAATTCTCATCCTCAGACTATCATGTTCTTATTTCAATTTGTTGTACATCTCCTACACTCTATTATAGTTTTTGGAGCATCTTCATATCCTCTTAGGATTGTTGTAGTTTCTATAATGACCTTTGAGTATCTGTATTCATATGTTCCAAAGTTTTTTAAGGTCTCTCAATTTGTATTTTTGTTGTTAAAGGTAATGAACCATCAGCTTCTAGTTCATCCTTTCATCATCTATGGAGCTTTTTTTTCATGTAACCCTCTAATTTATTTTTCACCAATGAAACTTAGCTAGATATTCTCTACAATTTTGCTTCACTCCTAGAAATCCCTTTAGAGGTAGGGCATTGGGTTTCAAGCACAAATTCCTCTTCCAATTATTCCAAAAGTTAAAACTTATTATTATTTTTGAAATTATTATCTATGTTTGCTTCTTTCCCTAACCCCTTATCTTCTTTTCCCAATTTCCTCCTCCAAACCTTAGTAATGGGTTTGCTTGCCTCAACCTCCCACTCCTTTTTAGGGTATTTTATATTAGCTTTTGATGAGTATATGATATAGGAAATGCAACCACAAGATGCAAGATAAGCAAGCTATTATATCTATATGATAATGGCACTATAATATGCAGGAAAAAAAAGAGATAAACTTCTGCAATAACTCAAAAATATACCATTAATGAAATCTCATGAAAATAGTACAATGCAGTATAATGGAGGACATGAACACTCCACAAACTATTTTTAAAGGAACTACATTGTACTCCTCTACCAATCTATACTATGCACTCTCTATATTCTATCCTCATTGATTTCACTCACTATAAGGCCTTTATATAGGAAGATAAGTTCCTTGGCCCTCACTCTACCTTTGACTCTATCCTATGACTCATGTACATGTGGACTACATGCACATTTACATCATTGCACATTCTAACACTTGTGCATTTATTACATGCTTGAAGTAACTACTTAACTTTACTCTAAAGTAAACTCCTACTCTAGTAATGTACCCAAGGTGGTACATTGATATGTACCCAATAATGTAATATACTCTAACACCCCCTGTATTACATTATTTGGGTATTGAAGACTTTAGTATTCAATATGGATCTTAATATTTAGATGTTATTAAACTTTATCTGGTCCTTTGTATTATCTTTAGTTCATCTTGACTATATGCCTCCTTGATCTAGTTCCTCTTATTCTTATTATTTACTATTTTATTTAGAATCAGTTACTACGCTTTCATAGGTGGACGTACTATCACCTGATTCTTATAAAAGTATTTTCTCTTTGCCTTTGTCCTTCTTATCATTATTCTGGTTCTGTATAGAAGCTTCTAAATAAACACTTAAGGCATCATGATAATATCTTGAGTTAGTAGAACTTGAAGTATCAATACTACATGAGGATTGAAATATCTTCTCTAGGTATAATTCATCCATTTCTGTTTTCATTTTAAGTGATTCTATCAATCCTTTTTGTTCTACATTCTCATCCTTGTAAAATTTGAATGTAATTAATGCCATATATAATATGCTACCAAATTTTAAAGGAATTTGAATGTCACTCTTTCCATTATCAATTGCTTTAGTGAGTCGAGCATGTAGATAATATTCCAAGGTTTCAAAGTTATATTTTAAAGCTTCACTATGAATTACTTTTGAAGTAAGGTCTAAGTCTCCTTCAAACTTTATAAGTAAATTCTTGATTCCAATTTTTATGAAATTTGCCCTTTCCTTTCTAATAGTGTTGTTCATTTCATTGTTCATTATATTCTTTGAGGTTGACATATTCCTTAGTTTTAGCTCTTTAGTATTTTTATAATACTTTTGATAGATCCTTTGTAGTACACTACCTTATGACTCCCTAGTTTAGAGTATGTGAACTACTTTGATAAAACCTTTCTAAGACTTAGGTTTTGTAGGATCCTTATATCTCCCTAGTGATTAGAGTATGCTCTAATCTTGATAAAGTGCTTAGAAACTATTAGTTCACCTTGTTGTTTTTATTTTGTTTTGTTTTGGTAATAATCAACTCCTATTTCACCTTATTTCTCCTATTGAACTATGCACTTATCAATTTAATGGAGTTCTCTATGGTTGGATTTCTTTTGTCCCTATAATGTGACTATGAGATAAGTATAAGCAATAAATTCCAACTCTTTTAAAGCAAGCAATAATTTTGCTTTTCTATCCTTAAATTTTCAATGGTTCAATTTTCTAAATTCCAATTAATTAAGGTTTGATGTAGCACTCCTTATATCTCCCTAATTTGGAATTTTAGAAATTGATAATATTTGCAATAATAATAATTTGTTCCAAGTAGAATGCCTTATACCTCCTATGATATTAATTGCAAATATTAATATACTTGTATTTCAACTAATGTGATTTGAAATACTATTAAGGATATAAACTCTTATTTGCTTTTTGGTTTACTAAGGTTAATTTTGCATGTATCTTCAATGCAAATGATAATAACTTTAACCTTATATACTATCCCTTATCACTCCTTATGAAAGAAAATAATTAAACTATATGATATAATACCTTTTATAAGGTTGAGAGCGTGAGGTCGATGGGTGCTGCTTTGACTTCAATCTCCTTAATGGGTGTTGTATCTTCTTGTTGGTTAATGACAGTGATCTTGTTGGGCATCCTTTATGATGGTCTTACTTCCCTCTATTGTTGCTTGACTTCTCTGCATTCAATGCTAGCTCAGGATGTGCTTCCCTCTCTATTGTTGCTTGACTTCTCAACATGCTCTCTTACTACATGCTCTTGATTTTTCTCTAATGTGCCTTGATTTCTCTCTGCAATCATGCCTTGATTTCTCTCACTCTATTCGTGCACTCCTCTTCAGTCTTGGGTACTTTAATAGGCCCTTTGACCCTTCTTGATGTTGTGGACAAGTGGTGCAAATATTATTCAGGTGGCTAGTGGTAGTTATGATCTTGGTGAGCATTATATTAGGTGCCTCCAATGCTCAAGTGCTCCTTGAATAGTGAGCAATGATGATTATTCCTTTCAACACTTCAAGATAAGTGTTATTCCAATTTTGAATATCTCCTTCCTATGCAGGTATTAGAATGTATGTATGGGCACCTTGTTTGAATGTGCCAAGTGGCACAAGATGCCTTGGCTATAAGTTGCAAGTGGTGCTTTACTCTTATGCATGTAATGCTCCTCCAACGTCTCTTATGCCTTGTATATTTCTTGCCAGTGAATGCCCTTTGTATCTTGTTCTTCAATGCTTTATTTCCAAGAAACCGATGATGCTATGAGGTTGGCTCCAGCTATGGTGATTTTAGGGCATTGCTATGAAGGTTCTATGGTGCTCCAATGGTGGATTCGGTGCTTCAAATATCTCTGTGCTTAGCTAGTGGTTCATCCAAGACAAGGCTTGGGTATAGCACCTTTGACCTCACCTTGCAACTTGCTTCTTTGGACTTGTAATGCACTATCCTTTCATTGTCCCTTTTACATTGATATGCACTAATAGATAGCCTTCTTACATAGGATTGTTGATGCTGTAGGTTTCTTGTTATGTAGGCATTGAGTTGGTGTCTTGTTACACCTTGGTGAAGCAGGTATCAAGCCCTTTGGACTGGCTCTACTCTTAAGCACCTTGAGTTTGTGCTTTCACCTTGCTAACGATGGATGTTGAGCCCTCTAGGATGGCTCTTATTTTAATCACTTTGATTGTGCTTTCCTTTCACTAATGGTAATACAATGGGCTACGTAATGTGTCCTTGAGACACTTAAACCATTGTCTTCTTTTGGTGTAATAATAGAAGACAAGTTTGGTGCTTCTGTAATAACCTGTAATAGACTCCTTAGTTGCACCTAAAATCTGAGACTCTCCTAGTCTCCTTTTGTAGCTTCTTTTTCTGATTTGTGATGGTGGCTTTCTTCTCCACTCCTTGGAGGTATATCACCCTATTTTGTGGCTTCTCTATGCCACAAAATGTTGTAGGTTTTGAGTGCTCAATAGTGTCTCTAGACACTTTGATAGTATGTTTATTTGTGCACTTTGGTCTTTCACCTTAACTTAACAACCAATGCACATAATAATCCTAGCTTAATGCACTTAATAATATTCTAAGAGTAACTAGTATAGTGCACTAGTAATCTCACCTTATTGCTCCTTCAAAGTAACTTGTAAGATGCACTAATAGTAACTCTTTATGAACTCTGCAACTTTCACTTAGTAGTAATGTCTTCTTCACTCTAGTAGATAATAGGAAGATGATATTTTTCTTTCTATCAAAATATATCTAACTCCTATTTTAATGTGCAAGTATTAACCTTAAAAGAAACTATCTTCTACACTCCCTTTGAAGACTTTAATATGCAACCTTCTCCTTGCAACTTTAACTCTGATATGGTGCTTAATGAAACTTAATAATGAACTAAGTAACTTAATGTTCAATGATGAACCTATTGCACCAAAGTTGCTTACCTTAACGAACTCTGTAGATGAAGGATTGCAAGGTGATTAGATTCACCTTATTGTTGCCTTTTACTGGATGAACTTGTAGCTCTTCTTGGCTGTCCAAAATAGCTCTCTATCTCACCTATTTGTAACTTTGAAACCCTTCTAACTTGCTGCCCAAATTGCTGCTTTCTTGCTATCCTCAAATCTGAAAATTTTAGATTGCAAAGCAATCAATCTCTCCACTAAAATGTTGTCCTTGAATCTCAAAAATTTGGTAGGGAACTCCTCCAAATTGTAGCTAAGATTTTCCTTCAAGAACCCTTTAGTTTTCTATTGTAGAAACCAGCAGATCTCCTTTCTCTGAATGAGCCTTCTAGCCTTCAAAGGTAATCTTCAAACCTCTCAGGTTTGGTAGTAATGTTTGGCTCCTTTCTCCTTCAACCTCCTTGTCAAATTTTAACTTCAATCTAGGCCTTCTTCTCAAGAATATGAAAGTCTTGAGGTCTTCACCAATCTCCTCCAAAATTTGGTAAGCTTCTTTCCAAATCCTTCTCCTTTGGGCTTGTTGTTGGATGGAAATAATTGTCCCAAATTCTTCCTTTATTAGGAACTTCTCCTTGGTGGTAAATTTCTCCAATGATTTCTCCTAGGAACTCCTTCAATGGCCTTCTCTGAATCTCCTTCAATGAGGCTCTCCAATCCTTCTCCTTCTTTCTCCTTGAGACCTCTTCTCTAGGGTCTTCACTCTCATATCTTCTATGGTCTTCCCAATGAGACCTTTTCTTCAACCTTCTACTATGGAAGTTTGGAAATGAGATCTCCCTCTCATATCTCTAAAATATGCTACTTCAAGAATAGGACTTTTGCTAGTCCTTCTCTATCTCTTCCAAAATTGGAAGTTCTTCAATGGGACCTCTTGTAGGTCTCTTCAGCTTCTCAGGATGATTTCTTCTACTCCTTCAAGGTGAAGTCTTCAATATTCAATGGAGATCACCAATCTCCTATCTTCATCGAGACTCTTCTCCTGGAGTCTCTTCAATATGCTATTTATAATCTTCAATGGAGATCACCAACCTCCAATTTTCTCCTGGACTCTTCTTTGGAGTCTCTTCCTCAAATCTACAACAAGGCTCCTATGGCCTTTTCTTCTTCTACACTCTATAGGTCTACAATATCTAGCAATGGGACCTTTTCTTCAGGCCTCCAAATATTTGTTCTTTTGTTTGTTGCTTCTGGTTCTAGATTGATTCTAAAGAAGATATTCTTCCTAGCTATTTTGTAGGAAGCTTCCCAACTTTCTTTGAATCTCCTTTTTCTTGCAACAAAGTATTAGGATTGTAATGGAAGAAATTCTAAATCTAGAGATAATCAATCTTCACTAGTTGATTTGTCAATCTAGTGGAATCAATGTTGAGTCCTAGTCTTCATGAGTTTTTCTACAACCCTATGGAAAGACTCTAGCCAAATGCAATCTCAAAAATTCTAAAAATGATATTTTTGGATTCCTCTCAATCTCACTTGTGGCTCTCCCTATTTCCTATCGATCTACCATGTGCTCTAATACCACTATTATATTTTTATGAGTATATGATATAGGAAATGCAACCACAAGATGCAAGATAAGCAAGCTATGATATCTATATGATAATGGCACTATAATATGCAAGAAAACAAAGAGATAAACTTTTGCAATAACTCAAAAATATGCCATTAATGAAAGCTCATGAAAATAGTATAATGTAGTATAATGGAGGACATGAACACTCCACAAACTATTTTTAAAGGAACTACATTGTACTCCTCTACCAATCTATACTATGCACTCTCTATATTATCTCCTCTATTTTCACTCACTATAAGGCCTTTATATAGGAAGATAAGTTCCTTGGCCCTCACTCTACCTTTGACTCTATCCTATGACTCATGTACATGTGGACTACATGCACATTTACATCATTGCACATTCTAACACTTGTGCATTTATTACATGCTTGAAGTAACTACTTAATTGTAGATACCTAAAACGTGTCATATTGAGGAGATTACCTATGTGGAATCCCTGAAGACCATATGACCCACCTTGGATAGTCTAAGCGATTAAAAAGTGGTTTTCACCACTCAATAAAGGGGTATTTACCTTTTCAAACTTGGACATCCCTCTAGGGGATGAACTCTTGAGGTTGTCCTACCAAGGGATGACCCCTAGTTAGGGTTTTCACACCCTGAGATAGTTTTGCTAGAAGTAGAACCAAAAAATACCAGAACATAACTGGCAGCCAAAACCACCAGTTACACCTGCACATGAATTCACACCACAATTTTGCATGTGCATGAGCCCGAATTAGGAAAAAAGCATGATGCAATCAGTTCACATGAGATTTCAAAGGAAAAGCATTCATTTTATCAATGCAAACTAATCCTTCAATTTTTCATGCATAGGTTGGCACTATTATTAGATTTATTTTGAGAAATCTATATAATAATGCTCACCCCTATTTCAAAATATATACAGAGCTCTCAAATTTTAAGTAACAAAGTGCTGCCAAATTTTAGCCAGATATCCAAACAACTTTCATGAAAATCAAAGTGTTATTCATCTTGAATCCCTAATAAAACCATGATTCTGGATTGCTCCAATGGATAGAGATGTGAATTTCTTACTTCCACACAAATTCACTGGCTTTCTTTTAATATCAATCCAAACCAGTCAACTAGTGTACCAATCCACAAAAAAAAACAACATATCAAACCTGGAGTTGCCCCCACATCAACCTCAATAAAGTATCTATAAATTAGTGGTATTGTCGCTCAGATATGGCCCGTAGATACAATAATCCTACACAGAGATGACCTCTAGGTTTAAATCTATTTTCTTCACTTTCTATTTTTAATATATTTTAGTAGTTTTCTTGATTTACATTTAAGCTTATCTAGATTTCATTTCACACATGCATTTATCATATTTTTATTATTTATCACTTTTATTTATCAATTTATCCACACAAGCTATTAACCCCTTTACATTCCTTATGTGCAAATTGCAAAATTTCTACAAGGAAGGAGGAGCATGAGATTTTGATATTATCACCCCTTGTGGAGGTCACGAAGAAACCCTATGTAAAATAGTTCATGGATACAAGAAGACTGCATAGTTTACCATAACTATTTTAGAGAGGATCAAATCCTTGTATTGTGTATCTATTATATTGCACTATTAAAATACTAAAGGGGATGTGTTTGTAATACATTTTAATAAAAACGAGTCATTATTAATACAAAAGGACTCAGTTCATTATTTCCTTGTTTTATCAGTGTGTTACATTACATGCTTTTGGAGTTCATTTATTGCTATAATTATTTCTTTATTGGTGCACTAGTTTTTGAGCATTTTAGTGGTGATCACAAAGGGAAATTTATTTATGGGGGTCTTGATGATTCTAGAAGTCTGTCACCCATGGTGGCGAATGATGATGATACATTTTTTAGGGAATTCCACTTATTTTTCAAACCCATAATTTGCCATGTGGTACTTTCACCACTACCATTGGCATGAAAATGGTCTTGGTAGGTATGAATAGGGTCTTCAAACACCTTACCAACCATAGTATCATATCCCTATAGATAAATGTGGCTTAGGTTACTCTATGTGTATACCAAATGAAATCCTTGCAGACTCCCTCCAATACCTTTCCATAGGTTTTGAGGATGAGAATGATTACACCAATTTAGGTTATTTTCATCTACTATGAGATCATATTCCCATTAAAATGGTTTCAATGGAGCCTTGTGAATATTCTAGTGAGGCATCATAAGATTATGAGGATGAAATATAATTAGCATATCTAGGTCCTACACACATACTATGGATTAGCGATCAAGTTCACACAAACTCTCTTTTGTCCTCTAATCAAGAACACATGAGTAGTTGGATATCTAATACAGAAGAAGAGACCAACGAGAAACAAGATCCTAGTCTAGACAATAATCCTAAGAATTATTGGCTTGAAGAGAGTAGTGGATCCACTCAATATCATGATGACATATCCATTGATTTCTCTTACCACAATGCGGATGCAATATCCATTTCTTCAAATAGATTGGAGGATGCAATAGCTATTACTAAGCTTCTCAATAATATTGATGAGTTCTACCTTTATCTGTTCCCTAGGGGGATGTTGTGATAGCTAATACCACTAGAAGATCTAGTCATATTAGCTCCTACTAGGCCTCATCCAATCATTCCACCCCCACCTCAACCACCTCCGATGCATTTGAGGCCACCCATCTATGATAGGCTCTTTCCACTTGCAAATGGAAAACCTTATTCCATCCATCAATATGGTTTCTATTGACATGACCATACCACTTCATAACCCCAACAACCCTTCAAAAACTTTGCACGTCAACCATGAGTTCATTGATTTTGATCACACTTGATTCCCACATCACCCATAAAGTTCTTCCCTTATGAAGATATGTTATAGTCATTTCATTTATCCTAAGGATAATATAATGAGGTTTTTCAATCTAAGATCAAACCTAATGAGGTGAATTATTTAACTAGATGATGACATCCATTTGATCCCTACACCTCATCAACTTTAGGAGGGATTCCATATGTTAATTGAGAAAACAATTAACATGGATGTCGACATCGATCCCATAGTTCCTAAGAATATTGATTTGGGATACAATCTATCCCCATAGGAAAAATCTAATATCATAGCTCTCTTAAAGGAAAAGAGAGAAGCCATTTTTTGGTCTTATAAAGATATGTTGGATCTTGACCTGAGTTTGGTCATGCACAATTTTATGCTCGATCCAAAAATTAAACCGTTCAAACAAAATCTTAGAAATATGCATCCAACAATTGCACTAATGGTTAAATATGAACTTAAATTTTTTTTGGATGCATAATTAATTCAACTCATCGATTATCCTAATTGGATCTCCAACATGATGCTCGTAAGAAAACCCAATGGGAGGATTTGTATACGCATGAATTTTTGATATCTTAACAAAGTGACTCCTAAAGATGAATTCTCCCTTACAAACATCGATTCTCTAGTCGATGAAACTACAATACATGAAATGTTATCCCTCATGGATGGTTTCTTAGGTTACAATCATATTTGGTTCAATCTCGAAGATCATCCCAAGATAGTCTTTACCACACCTTGGGGGATATTTTGTTACAAAGTCATGCCATTTGGTCTTAAAAATATTGGTACCACTTATCAACAGGCCATGACATACATATTTCATGACTACATGCACAAAATATTGGATGATTACATAGATGATTTACTAGCTAAAACTTTATTGTATCATGAGCACATAGATGTTCTAAGGAAGGTATTTGATCATATTATCGAGCATAATGTTAAACTTAAACCTAAGAAGTGTGTCTTTGAAGTTACATCTGGAAAACTCTTGGGTTTTATAGTCTCCAAATGAAGCATCAAAGTAGATCTCACCAAAGTCAAGGCGATAATAAAATGCTTCCCCCTACCAATATTAAGTAACTTTGCCACTTACAAGGGAAGGTAGCATCTATTCAATGCTTCATAGCACAACTTTTAAAAGGGGGTCCCATTCAATTGGGTTGATGAGTGTCAAAATGCCTTTGATGAGATCAAATAGTACCTAGAATCCCCACCAATTTTAGCTTTGCCTCGATTAGTTGTATCATTTTTACTATACATAGAAGCTACCAACTTTTATTTAGGGATCATGTTGGCCCAAAAGAATGAAGTAAATAAGGAACAAGTTGTTTATTACATCAATCACACCCTAGTGAGCTATGAGCTCATGTATGCATACGTTGAGAATATTTTCTTAGCAATGGTAATTACCACTAAGAATTTGCACCATTACATGCTCAATAAAATAATGTATGTCATGTCTAAGGTAAATCCTTTGTGGTACATGATGAATGAGATGTACCATAATAGTTATATTGCAAAATGGATCATGTTGTTGATAAAATTTGACCTTGAATTCATAAGTCAAAAATCCATTAAAATTCAAGTAATTGTTGATCAACTGGTAGAGGATCCTCTTAAGGATAATCAATATCTTACCATTGATTTGCTTGATGATGTGGTTTTTGCATTATCCAACTCGCCAAAACCAAAAGTACCTAAAAATAAAGTTGATATGATGCTCTTCTTCGATGGTTCCAAGTGCAAGCAAGGAGTTGGCATGGGAATCGTGTTCTCCACACTGCAAGGTGCTCCTATGTCCTTATCATTTAAAATCAATTTCTCGTACACCAATAATAATTCTAAATACAAGGCCTTCTTTTTTGGCCTTCAAGAAGTTGTTGCCATGAAAATCAAGAAGCTAAATATCTTCAGAATTTCTTCATCATTGTCAACCAAGTCAAAGAGATCTATTAACACAAGTGTCCAATATTGCAATATTACAAAGCCCTTGTGGATAACCTCTTAGCTAAATTGAAATGGTATAATATGGAGGCATTCCATCATTCATATAGTCATTTTATAGATACTAAAGTTTCTTTTGGATCATTAATACCGTAGAACCCTTTGGATGATATTACAACCATTCATGTCAAAAAACTTTTGCAATCAATGATTTTGTGTGAGGATTCAAAATATGATGAAGCTATCCATATGATTCAAATTAAACCATACCAAGAATAGTTCTTTCACATTCATGAATTTTTGAAACATGCTTCTTGGGGGTCTTTGATCCCAAACAGTCCTTTTGAGAACAACACAATGATTCATCTTAAGGTTTTATCCCAATCAACATTCATGTGGGATAAATCTCAAAAGGAGCAACTATTTCATTCAGTCGAGACTTAGCAATACCAAAATTGGTTCATCCAACTCAAATATTTATTGAAACTTAGTACTATCCCATAAGGATTGTTGCACGTCGTAAAATGAACATTTGAAAAAAAAGTGATAAAATATGTCTTGCTTGGAGACATCTTATATCGTTGAGGCTATGATGGTCTTCTCCTTCATTGTCTAAAGTCCCATGAGTTTGCTTGGGTATTTTCACAAGCTCATGATGGTACTTGCAATGGCCATTGTAGTAGCATGGCTATCGCTAAGCACATCCTCCAAATGGGCTATTACTGGCCTACTATGGAGGAATATTATTGCACTTAAGTCAAGAAGTGCATGAAATGTCATTATCATGCTAATATTTCACACGTACCTTCTCAAGCCTTGCAATCAATTAATTTTGTATGGCCTTTTTCATATTCGGGTTTTGATTTAATTGGAAAAATCTCACCCCCATCTTTGGGCCATCACACATTTATTTTAATGACCATAGTGTACTTTAAGAAATGGGTGGAAGCAATCCCTCTTACCACTATGATTGGACCAAAAATTATAGAGTACATACTCCATATTATCATATGTCATTTTGGTATTACATCCAAGATTATTTTGGATAATTTGCCTCCATTCAAGAATAAATATGTGCGATCTTTGACTACAAATTATAACATTATGTACCACTCTAAAAGCATACACCTATACTATTGCATCAAATATATCAAGCATTAAAGCATGAAAAGACAAATAACAATGAATTAAATAGGAAATAACTTCTTTATATTATCATTGCAAATATCCTTTACAAATACGTCCCTCTTAGGGATACCGAATTCTTTGATACAATATTTTAAGCCCCTCAAAGGGGATGGTGCAATACGTAGGATCTTAACGTAGACACAAACTACTTAAGGCTCAAGGAAGCCTTCTTCTCACTTTATCAGAGGAATATGTTGCCAATAATACTTTGAATATGACCAAATACTGTAAATCTACATTCAAGAAACAACATAGCACAATTAAAAGCAAAGGATGCCTCTCATGATGAGGATCTTGATAGGGATTTGCATGAATTAGGATAAATATAGCAAGAAAGCATGGAAACTTGTAAAAATGATTACAAAAACTCTAAATTATTATAAAGAATGATAAGAAAGCAATAAATCTAGATATTATGATGCATAATCTACCATTAAAACTTGAAATGAATCAAATCTAATGAAACTAGTGCAAGTTGACAAAATAATAGAAAATGGAGCAAAGCTACCTCTAATTTCTAGAATTAACTGTATAAAAGCATAATTAAAATCTAATCTATGTTAGATCTACCTAATTGCATGCTTAGAATGAAAATCCTATGGCTAAAATGAGGAAATTGAATGTCAAACTCTCACCACAGGTTTGAAGTGTAGTTCGCTCTGTTAGCCACGGATGCCAGTCATGGTTGAGGAGAAAATACTCTTGCTCTAGTAATCAGGGCTTGAATCTCAGATTCCTCCAAGTAATTTATGATAAAGGACCACCTCTATGTTCTAGAACTAATTAGCAATGTAGATTCTTTGAATTCACAATGGAAGTGGCTCAATTGGGGATGAAGGATCTCTTCAATCTCTTGAAACCTTCATAGCTTCAAATGCAGTCATGATTCTCCAAATTGGCATCATGTAGGTACTCCTCAAGGGTTGTAGGTGACCTCCAATTTGGTAGGGCTTCACTGCATTAAATTTAAATCTTCTCTAGAATTTTACCCAATTTTTAGGGGGGTCTTATAGCATTCTCAATTCCTAATCCTAGATTCCTTGAGAAGTTAAGATCAAGAACCAGGAGTTTGGAGTAGTTGGGAGGAATAATATGGAAGCTTCCTCACTTGAAATAATTCAAAATTCATTTCTAGGGCTATTGTAACTAATTTTGGCCTGGATTGGAAGTCCATGACAATTACAAAGCTAGTCGTGGCTCTTAGGCATAGCTAGATCTGTTAGGAGTGGGTTTTAGCCATAGTTGAGATCTTAGTTGCGGATGCCATCCACGACTAAGGCTGAATAGGCCAAAACTACCTAATTTGAGTGGTTAAAACTATTTATTTGCCTTGGAATGTTCAAGGATCATTCATATGGTTTTCTAGGATGCCCATATGAGTATTCCCTTACACATGACATGTTTTAGGTGTCTATAGATACCCCTTTTGGGATGTGTTATGGGAACATAATTATGAGAAAAAATAGACCACCTAAAGCCATGTTGTAGGTCGAATGATCATTGATCTAATCAACATTAGATGCCCCGTCCTACAAAAGGACATGCATCTTAGAATCATTGCTTCTAACTAAGAGAAGGGTTAATTACAAAGTTTTTATGTGTCCACGAATATTGGGTAGTCAGGATACAATATTTCTAATAGGTGGAAAGCTACTAGCTTATAATAGTTGTTGGCAATGATTCGTAAGATGAATGTAATTTGACAAGATAAAGTGATCTCTTATTGAATTTTATTATGACTACCCCCTCAAGAAATGGGTCAATGAGGGACGGACAATTAATGAAGTTATGTGTCGCTTGACCAAGATGAATAATTTGGACGATTGAAGACTTTTGCACTATTTTTATTATTTGACAAGGCCTAATTCAATCGTGATTTCAATCATTAAGAGTAATTGTATATCTCTGTACCATAGAGCAGTACGACTGTAATGGACTTCTTAGGGAATAAAGGATGATAGCAATTCCAATTAGGCTTGTGTTGAATCACTATGGTCGATGATCTGCTAAAAATTTCATAGAAGAAATGAAATGAACGTCTCATTCCCATGGGGTAGTCTGGTCGTTGTGGCCTTCTTCAGGATTGAATTGAAGCATTACAATTCAACGATGACTGATTTACCCCAAATGGCCTTATGGTTATTTATTCATATTATCATATTACATGGAGTGCAAGTCACTGCAACCGCTAAGTGTATAGAATTAAAAATTGTATACGAGGCGCATTTGAATTTTGAATTATGTGATTTTTTTCGTTATTTATGAAAATTTTGGACGGCTGAATATTTTTGATTTTGCATTTTAAATCTCCTAATGGTTGGATTTTGAGAGCATTTATTTCTAGATGCTCACCGCAGTTGTCAGTCGCATCTAGTTTTAGCAAATTCCTTAGCTGCGGCTCTGACCTACGATCGACAAACCCTAATTTTGTGCCCATGGTTACTAGCCACAACTGAGGGCCAATAGGAAAATATAAAATAAGAATATGTCATTTTCAATTTCATTATTTCCATTGCTAACTATTGGGAAAGAGCTCTGAGAGGAGAATTTGAAACTTTGATATGAAATACTACGAAAGCTCCTACCCAAACTGATGACTGACCAATCGGAGGCATCCACCAGTGGTGGAGCCAATTCTACCAAGGTAGCATTATAAATCTTACCTTTTGAATTACCAAATTAAAAATTAACCACATTAATTAATGGGTAAAATAAACCAAATTAAACTATTGGCAATGAACCACACCATAGTTAGGATTAGACTAGGCTAGTTAGTGGGTAGGGTTTAATTTTTGGGGTTATTGGGGTAGGAAATGACCTCGAAAGAGGTTTTTCCCATAGCCACGGGTGGTAACCGCAACTGACTTCAAATCCCAATGGTAAAAAATTTGACCATTTTCACTGGTCACGAGTGACAGCCACAATTGTGCAACTTTAGGAAAATATTTTAATTTTTTGATTCTTTTTGCTATTTGATTTTAATTAATTGATTTATTTTAATTTTCCCAAGTAAAATTTTGATTTTTTTTTAACATTTTGAATGCATTTGTGTTTTTTTTTGCCTTTGTGAAGGTTTTTTATTTTTTTTGGGTTTTTAAGTGTATTTTTTATGTTTTTGTGATCTTAATTTTTTTTTTTATTATCTCCCTTTAGTCTCTGACTGCTAGAGCATGGGAGTCTGAGATATTTCATGAGCTTTTGCACAGGATGAATGACATTGAATGGGCTTGGTTCATGGCCATAGGCCTAGGTTACGTGCTTGAAATTCCATCCATTTGGGCAGATTAGGCTTACATGATTGCTTTGGATTGTCATTGGGATGCGTGGACCAACACCTTTTACCTACCTATTTGGGAGATCACAGTTAATCTGGAGGATGTCAACTGCATCTTCTACATACCAATTGATGGCGAGGCCATAACATATTTGCCTCTATGGTTAAGGCTATAGTATTCTAGCAAATTTTTGGTGCTAGAAGCAATGAGGCTCTGGATGACATTGAGCACGGGGGTGTGACTTTTGAGTGTGGGTACAAGGTTTGGGTCTTCTCACAGTGATAGGTTGTGTTGATGTACATTATTATTCATGTGCTACTTCCAGATACATCTAGCACAAGTTTCACTTGGAACCTCTTGGCTAGGATGCAGGATTTTTTGGCTAGCACAATGGCTCAGCCATTGATTTTCTCCTAGGGGAGTGTTCTTCTCATGCAGCTCTACGATGAGTTGTATCACACCACATGGTGAGGCTACGTGGGAGTCAACTATAGTCTACTACTTTAGATATAGGCATGGGAGCACATCACCATTGATCACCCTGGTGGACTTCCATTATAGATCAGTGATATCACTAAGGAGTCATAGTGCTATATCGCTTACTGGCCTAGGGAGATCAAGGGCTTTAGGAGAAGGTCCTGCATAGGGGATCTACATTACTACATGGATCATCTCACAGGGTTGAGGTCAGTGCAAGCTCTATGATGTCCCTATGGGAGGATGTGGGACACTACTTGAGGTGGATGTGATGTAACTGATGGCTCTTTGGATGTAATCCTAACTTGCATGAGTTTTTCCACTTATTGCACATCACCAAGTAGTTTGGGATTTGCTAGTACATTCCTAATGAGCCAATTGTCTATCATTACTTGAAGGTAGAGACATATTTATTCTAGCCTTGAGTGACCCCACTAGGATATGAGGATGACGTCTACCAAGATTTAGGGCTAGTAGATGTAGGTACTACGATAGAGTATGATTCTTGGTGTACTACCAAGTTATGGTATGATGGTGGCCTGCTAGGTAGATCTAGGGATGGGGTAGTTTTAGAGGTAGCAAGTGCATATCTTGAAGGGTGATGTGTTCACCAGAGGATTGAGGCCTAATATGAGGATGAGTGCGAGGGGGAGGCTGAGGAGGAGCCTGATGATGAGGTGTCACAACTCTAGGTCCAGGTAGCTAGCTTGTAGTTCCAGCTACAGACTACCCAGATGTAGATTTTGGGGAGGGATACCTCCCTTGCTACATTATAGACACAGACAAGAGCAGTTCAAGCTCAAATCATAGAGGAATAGGCTCAATGGTAAGGCTACGAGGAGGAGATAGTAGATCTCTAAGCATAAATTACCACTATAGATATAGAGATATAGAAGATCACTGGGTAGCATGATTTTCTTCGATCTCAGCTGGATGCTATGACTATAGAGTGGGACTTACTTCAATCAGTGTGGGGAGATCCCTCAAATTCTTAGGTTTCTCTTATTTCTCGAGTTGCACAGGGATCAACAAGTTTGGATATGGTTGTAGAGATCCAGATAATGCATACCCTTACTTAGGATGGTACTAGGTAGCATGCATTAGATGTAGTTCACATCACTCTCCTGGAGGGAGAGGTCAGACTACGTGGTGGCATAGTGCCTAAGAGACCCATAACTACAGGGTAATAGAGGAACAAGACATGGGAGACTGGGCAGTTATCAGCATAGCCTAGTCATAGGACTGGGATATCTGAGAGGTCCATAGGTACCAGCTCTAGGCATACTCACTAGGAGGATGGATATGATGGAGGAGACTCACAAGAAGGGAGCACAGGCCCTATGTAGTACAAGTTATCAAATATTTGTACTATTTTTTAGTGTAAGATCTGAGGACCTACATAGTTGTAGCCTATGGGTATTTTGATATACACCTATGTACTCTTTTGACACACATATTGTACCGATATAAAAAGCATACACCTAACTAATACATCAATTGAAATCAATCACTAAAGTAAGAAATGAAATACAATATTGCATATGACAAGAAAGTGAATGTCTCTTTTATTAATCTTGAATCAAATCTTGGTTACAATCTTCCCCCTATTAGGGTCACCCAAATATTGATACAATTAACACAATTTGAAAGCCCCAATGGGGTAGGTGTAATACGTATACTTTATAAATGGACATGAATATCTCCAAGGTGTCGATGACCTTCTTCTCCAAGATTAGAGGTATTTGTGACCTTGCATCTCAAAACCCTTTTAGTCCTACGTGCAATAAAAAACAAGAAGCAATTAGCAACAAAGGAGGCCTCTCTTGATGAGGATTTTAGGAAGTATTTACATAAAAGGTAGCATAACTAGCATGAAATCAAGAAAGCATTAGGAACATACTAAACTTATATTAAACCTAAAAAGAATGCTACAAACATTTAAGCAAAAGCATATTTACCTATCTATTGAATTAATTATTAAATTGAAAGCATGGAAGCATGAAAAGAACCATTAGTGCCATAATTGCAAAAGTGAAGGAAAATTACTAAAAACTCTAATTGCACCAGTCAAAGTCTCTAATAAAACAAATTAACATGACACATGTCTAATCTAATGCAATTAAACAAATCCTACAGCTAGAAAATAAGGAAACTAGATATGAAAACCTAACCGTGGGTCTAACATGCAATGAGCACTATCCACCATGGCTGATAGCCATGACTAAGCTTGAAATATTTTTGCCCTCCTAATTTGGTGTCCAATATTCAATTATCCTTTAGGAATTCATGATAAAGGGTTTCCATTGTATCATCTGACAAATTTTATGGTTGAATTGCTTAGTTGGTGCATGAATTGCACACATTCATGTTTCTTGAATCTCCTAGCCTCCTAGGACCTCCATGGCAAGTGATTTCCAATTGGATAGCAAAAGTGTTCCTCTCAATGCATGTAAGTGAGTATGCAATTTGATAGGGCTTCACTATGTTTCAACTTGAGATTCATCTATATATTTCTCCCATTTGAATGGAATGTTTTATAACACTTGCCAAGGGCTAGGGGTGGCTTCATGAGGAAGCCAAGAACAATATTGGATGGTTGAGCTTGTTGGATGGAAGGATCTGAAACCTTCCTCACTCAAACCGCTCCAATATATAACCAATTGGCCATTTGAACAAACTTTGAATAGGTCAAAGAAAAATTGAATTTGAGGTCTGACCGTGGCTAACAAGCGTGGTCAACTCTGCTAATCGTGGGTGTCAGTAGTGGCTAGAATTAACTAGGAAAAAGTGCCTATATGAGTGGTAAAAACCACTATTATACCTTGGTATTTGTCCAAGGTATTCCATATGGTCTTCTAGCATATCCCATATGAGTAGTTGCCTCGACATGACATGTTTTAGGTGTCTAAAAATACCCCTTTTGAGATGTGTTATGAGATTGAACAACACTGAGAAAAAATAGACCTAAAATTATGTCATAGGTTGGATGATGATCATTGGTATGATCAACATTAGGTGGTTGAGTCATGCAAATAAGATGTGCATCCTAAAATTATTGCTTCCAACTAGATGGAAGGCTTAAATTTGAAAAACTTTGGCAAGCTCCAGCATCGATCATTCAGCTCAGGGCTACTATAGGCTTCTGCACCATATAGATTCTAAAAGGAGGAGAGATACTAACTTAACTATCATATTTGTTTTTTTCCCCAATATAGGGTAAACTTATGATAGTCATTGCCAATGATTTGTAAGATGAACATAATTTTGACAAGATCTAGGGATCTGTGATCAAGGGATCTTTTGTTGATTTTGATTATGATTTTATATTATGACTACCCCCTCAAGCGATGAGTCAATGAGGGTAATGACAATGAATGAAGTGACAAGTCGCTTGACCACTATGAATTATTTTGAATAAATTAAGATTTAGCATGTTAATACCTAGCAAGGCCTAATCATCTATGATTGCAAATGTTAATAGTAATTGTATATTTCTATCCCATGGAGCGGTCCAGCCATGAAGGCCTTCTTAGGGAATAAAAATGAGTACAATGCTAATTAGGCTTATGTTGAATCATATTATCGATGATCTACTAAAAATAGCATAGGAGAATTATGATGAATATCTCATTCCCCTAGAGCAGTCCGATCGCCTGGGCCTTATTAGGAATTAAAATGAAGCATACAATTAAGCGATGACTAATTTAACCCAAATTTCCTTATGGTAATTTAGTCATATTGCCATATTGCATGGAGCACAAGTAACTACAACCGCAAAGTGTATAGGGTAAATAACTAAATATGAGGTGCATTTGGATTTTAATGTTATCTATTTTTTTTGTATTTTTGTATATTTTTTGAATTATCTGATCTGGTGGATATTTTTAATTTATTATTTTATAACTCTCCATGGTGGGAATTAGGAGTATTTATCGTAATTTTCTGACTGCGTCTGTCAAAAGTGGTTAAAAAGGTCAATTTCATTGATCGTGGTTCAGATCCACGAGTGGAAAACCCTAATTCAGGGATCGTGGTTGTCAAACGTAGTTTGAACCAAATTCAAAAAATATATAAGGCTTTTCCCATTTGAAAAATTTCATTATTACCTGCAATTGACAGTAAAATTGAGAGCTTTGAGAGGTAAAAAGTGAATTTTGACACGAAATGCTATCACAAACCCCATTGATTCCCTTCTATCCACACCGATGGCCAACTAGCTGAAAGCTTCGACCAAAAAGAGAGTCAGTGCTTCCAAGGTAACACACAAACTGAGACCACACTTGCAAATTACTGGATTAAAATTAACCACACTAAGCAATGATTTAAAAGAACCACATTCAACTATCGATAATGAACCTCACCCTAGTTAGGTTTAGCATAGGTTAGAGTAGAGGGGGGTTTTAATTTCATGATTATTTTTGGAGGAAAATTACCTTGAAAAGGTCATGTTCCCTAGTCGTGGGTGGCAGGCACGATTCCTAATTGGAAAATTGGGGACCACGACTGTCAGTCATGGTGATATTTAAATTACAACGGTCACATTTTTGACCACCTCGTTGATCGTAGTTCCTACCTGTGGTACGCTGACTGATGCACTAGTCATTAAGCACATCATTAATTCTCAATGAATTTGTCAATCCAGGGCAGTGTACAAGGCTATCTACGAAAGGAGTGAACAGGGCTATAATTTAAGGTCAATTGGGAGCAACAAGTCTTATTGGTGGAACTGATTGTGTGGGGGTTTTTAGGTCTCTTCTACCTCTAAATTGCATAAATTGAACTTTAATATAATTGCAAGAATGAAAACTAATTGCTGATTACAGAAATGAAACCTTAGTTACAGTTGCAAGAATGAAATCTGATTAAATTGCAGAATTAAAACCCTAGTTACAGTTGCAGAATTGGAAACCTAATTACAGTTGCAAAATGAAAGTCTATTTACTCTTGCAATAATGAAAACTAAAATTAAGTCCTGTCAATACTCTGTAACAGAAGGTTGTCAATCTTCTGTGCAGGGGTTGACAACAAAAACAATAATGTAGGAAAATTGCAAAAAACTGTAAATTGCTGGAAATGGAAATTGCAATAAATTGGAAAGTTGTTGGAAAGCAAAAAGACTAATCAGATCTACTGCTAATCACATCACAAAAGTATCTTGAATAGAAAATAAATTATTAGGACTGAAATGGATGTTAACTACTACAAAAGAATGAAATTGACAAGTTTCACAGCTTATTCTACTGCAGCAAAATCAGAACAAAACCTATCTGTTAGTCCTCCTCCTAGGTCTGGAAGTGGCCAGCCTCCTTTTCTAGAAGAAGGTATGAGTTCCTCTCTCTCTAAATATTACTCACACTCAAACATAATAGAATGAATAGAAAAACTTGTACTTTATTGATTCAGAACATGATTACAAATCTGCTGCTAAAACCTATTACAAAACTGTAATAGTCTCAGTTTTCTCGCTTATTCTCTATCTATATTTTCTCTACTACTATTTCTACTATTATTATTATTAGCTCAACCTGGATGGGAGCTATCTTTTATAGATGCCTAAAATCTAATTACAATAGAAAATATACTCTGCAAATCAATTCCTGTTATTCTGTAGTATTCCCTAGGTTTATCCTAGAAGAGGATCTTTTCCATAAATTGTGGCTTTGGATGGCAAGGATGACAAATTTATATGGGATATATTTTCCTTTAACCTCCTCAGCCTTCTTTCCCTTTTTCCATCATCAAAAATTAGTCAACAGGTCAAAAAGTGCTTTCTGTTCTCAATCCGGAGCTAAGTGGCTCAATCCGAAGATATTCGCTCAATCCGAAGAGACTGTATTTCTCAATCCGAAGATCTTCGGAATGACCAACTATGTACTCTTCAATTGATTTTAGCTGCATTTCTTAGGTGGATTAGTCCTCAGGATCATATTGCAATAGCCTTCATTCCTCTTCATGTGTGAATTCCATGCCTTGCCATTCATTGGTAGTTGGCTAGAATTTACATAGGAAAACTAGTTTTTGCTGCATAGTAATAGTTCTTTGCACTATTTTCTAAATTCAAAGAAATTAATGCTTGAGAAACATCAAAATAAGAATAGTAAAGTGTTGCTATCAGCCTAAGCATATCCCTTATGTAACAGGTCATGGCAAAGTGACATAAAACTACACAAAAACTATAAAAATCAGCATATAATATTCCAAACACATCAATCATGCAAATAATTAATACACAACATATTAGATCAACTTAACTAGTATATAAAGTAAATCATAGAGTTTTAGGCAAGTTTTAGTTGTTCAAAACATGCTATGATGGAGGCATTTCTAGGCCTCATCATTTTCCCCCCAACTTATATTAATGCATGTCCTCATGCATTCTATTGGGCTATAGAATCATAGATATCCATATTCAAGTTCCATGATCTGTAGAACAACTTTTTGCCTATATAGTATCCTCTGTTCTCTTGAAGGTTTCTGAGCCAATTTTCAAACTGCTCATCTGGTTGAGGATCCTCTTCAAAATAGTAGGGAACTGAAGTAATGATGGTTGGAGGCCTAAATCTGAGACCTACCTAGTTATGTTGCATAATTTCAATAAGTTGTATCACCCCTTCTGCTCTTCTTCTGGACCATTCCAGATTAATGGGGGAGATAGGCTCCCTTTTCTGTAAAGACATGGAAAGTTCTGCCCATCTATTTCTGCAATGTGATAATGTTGGAACAAAATTGTCATTACAAAAATTTTAGAATTTAGTTACATAGTCCCTCAAATTTCTCAAATACATCCTTTTGATATCGTCCCTGTTCATCATGATAAAATGTTGTCTAGTGATAATCGGATGATTTGGCTGAATTGCTCTGACTAACAATTCAGCTCTTAATTCAATTTCCTTATTTTACCTTTTTTCTTGGTCCTAGTAAAACTAATTTTGTAAGGTAGACATAAAAGCTCTCAATTGCACATCTCCTATGCAAATCTGGGGGTGGAAATCTACATCCTCTGGAATGAAAAAGTTATGCAGAAATAACTCACATAGCAAGTTTTTCTGCTCTATAGGACTGTTGAAGTAAGCTTCCAAAAACTCTTCAGCTTTTTCCAGTTTATAGGGGAGACCTGAGCTAATTCTCATAACCTGCCATCTCAGATATCTCTCCTTCAGAATGAGACTATAAAACCTAGCAGGTCTTCTGAATTGAACCAAAAATTCAGCAATTTGACACAGGTCAGTTACTTTTTCATTCAATGCACTGATTTCTGTGTCCTTTGTCTCCAGCTATTTTCCTACCAGTTTCAATTTCTCAACCTGTGTGGCAAGCTTTTCATATTTGATCATCCAGTTAGCAATGTCTGTATTATACTGCTCTAGGGATACAGTATTGGGTGGTCTAATTATAGGTTGAAACTTAGGCAACAGTTCCACTTGTACCCCTTTTTTGCCACTTCTACTGGTTGGACATCTGATAGCAATTCTACTTGTATCCCTTTTTTTGCTACTTCCACTGGTTGGACATCTGACAACAATTCTACTTGTATCCCTACTTCTACAAAAATCTTATTTAGAGGAGCACTTACTTGATTATTTACATTTTGCTATTCAAAATGCTCTTGTGTTAGTGTTTCTTGTAGACATAACTATTGTGACTCTCCATAGATATTCTTTTCTGGGCTCTTGATCGATTCTGGAGCATCTCCAGATTGAGAAGGTGTTGCTTTGAAATGGAAGGGCACTGCTTTGAAATGAGCTCTTGTGTTTTCATCCAAAGATGCCTCTATCAAGGGGGAAGAATTATCTGCCCTAGATAATCCAAGCAGTAATTGAGCCAACTCTTCCTCATTATCTGCTGTAGTTGACTATTTTTCAAATTGTAATAGTCTGCTCTTTAGTTCCTCCACTTCCTACTGCAACTCTGCAATTATTTTTTCATGTTTTTCAATGATATTTTCCTTCTCCTCAACCCATCTGGTTTGTGTTTTAATCACACTCTTGGCTGCTCTCAACTATTCTGCAATGTCCACCTCCTCTTCTTCTGATTCAGAATCTGATGTAGATAAATTATCTATAGTTTGTTGCTCAACCATTATCTCACTTTCTGTTTCAACTGTTCGGTCCTGTTTAGAAGGTTCCATAAGGTTATCTATGATTGCATCCAAGTTTGCATCAATTTCAAAATTGTCTTGTCTAGACTCTTCCTCAACCAACTATTCAAGAAATTCTAAAAAATCCTCCAAGGTGGTATTTATAGTGGCTGGTTGTATTTCTGTGACATCAGGACTGCCTTGGTTGTTTTCCTCTTCAATCATCTATTTTTCTGTTTCTTTCAGGTGGAGTCTTGTAGACCTCCTGGTTCTTGGTGTATACTTTCTCTTCTTACTCTATTTTCTTGTGTCAACAAGGGTTGTAGGAATTGTATCAGGTTCTGGTGGAATTTCCTCTGCTTCCACTTCTGTCTCTTCTCTAGTTTTGCTGGGAACTTCACTCCCTTGTTCTGTCAGATCAACAATATTCTCAGAACAATGGACCCTCTTCTATTTTCCTTTTTTGCCAGTTCTAGACCCTCTCTTAGTTTGTGAGGTTGAAGGTTCTGGGGAAAGGTACTCTATTGCTTTTGTAGCAATATCTACAATAGCATCTGTTTCCTCCTCTACAGTAGCATCTGTGTCTTCTTCCTCCTCATCCTCTTTTTTGAAGACTACATCAGTCAGAGCAGAGTAAAACCTATCAAAGCTTCTTAGGTTTCCTCTGAAATGATGCTTGTAGACCAATTTGATAAGACCATGGTGGTGAGGGCTCCCTTTTCCCTCTTGATAGCATTTTGCCATGTTTTGCAGCTCCTGGTGCAGATATAGGGGAAGATTTACCCTAACCTCAGGTTGTTGCCTACCATGTCTAAGGTGGTTCAAAATTTTAAAATGATGCCCTGATAAAACTACATACTACCCTTCACAGGTTAAAAACTTGATTACCCATGTGGCTACTTCATCCCAGGGTTTTTGCAAGCTGGTCCTCTTTACACCCTTACACATGTTGTTATTTATCAAGTATTCTGGTTCTTTATCATCTTCTTCCAGAAATTGACTAACTATGTTTGCTAGTGTATTCTTGCCAGTTCTAGAAATTTGAAGACCCTCTAATGGAAGTTCAGTAATTTGACTAAGAACTTTAGGGGTTACCTCAATTCTCATGTCGTTGATGTGCACCCTATTGTTTCTGAATGTGCGGGCAAATTCGGTAGCCAAATATTCAGAGCTTCCATCGAATTTGTCTAAAAATGGCATAAACCCTCCATCTTCAAAAATTTGCAACACTTCTGGAATCTCTCGAAGGATGGTAGTATCTGCTGGTTCCATTTTTATCTTTCATCCCATTTTTCTGTTCTTGTTGTGCTAAAAATACTGCTCACCTCTGCTGCTACAACCATCCGCTAGGTCACTGGTTTCTGGTTTCTGTAGAATTATAGGGTTTTCTCTTTGGATTTGCAATGTTCTGTTCTTCTTCAGAAATAAATTCTTGTAATCATGTTGCATCAGTGATTACTTCTTTGGAATGAAGAGTGGCACGCTTCCCTATTTTTGACTTGGACACCTATCCATCAATCATTGGATAGACGTCCTTGCCATCAAATCTCCTTAGCTCATCCGATCTATGCATGATTTTCCCACATGCATGGTTATCAACAATGAATGGTGGTGGCACATTATTAGTTATTTTCCCCATGATTTCGTACTTCCTCGAGATGAGACAAATCTCACCGTGAACCAGTTGACATGTGTCAATGATCACATGGAGTCAAAAATTTTGTTGATCATGTCTTTTCTCCCTCCTTGGATGCCACGTGGAAACATAACATTAAGTGCTCATTCCGAAGATTAAATTTCATTTTGAAGATAAAGGTTCACTCTGAAGACAAAGTAGGACTTGTCATTTCGAAGACAGTTTTCAATCCGAAGACAAGGCTGGACTTGTCATTTTGAAGATAATTTTCAATCCGAAGACAAGGTTGGACTTGTCATTCCGAAGACAATTTTCAATCTGAAGACAAGTTGACATTAAGAAGAAATTTTTAATCGAAGACAAAGCTTCATTCCAAAGATACAATGCAGTAGTCATTCCGTAGATACAATGCAATAGTCATTCCGAAGATACAATAGAAACCAACATTCTTCTTTTAAAACATGTTTTGCTTATGCCAACTCTTATGAACACTTTTATACTAATGGTTAATTGTCATATACTATATATCAAATATTTACAATGAGAAAAGTGCAAGAAACATATACCTGGTTAAAACAAGTTAATGCAAGTTTTTGAAAGATGACTGCTTTTGTTGATGCTCTCTGAGGCTTATTGCAATACTTCAAAAATAAATGTAGTTGGTGAATTTGTACAATGGTGACTCAAAATTTTTCAAGGTTATGCATGCTAAAAATTGGTTTTCATGCATACCAACTCAGTAGTGCCTTAGAAAAAGGTTTTCACTCTGAGTTATTCATTTTCTCTCTTTTTTTTTTTTTTTATTCTGATTATGCCCATGAAGGAATTCACAACCAAAATTTATTCATCTTTTTGTTTTTGATTTTTTTTTTTTTTTTTTTTTCTTGAAATCCATGATTATGCTCAATCTGTGGCAATTGTGGTGGAAGAGGGAATCTCTTCTACCTATTGTGCATCCAAGCTATCAAGTTGTTGCAAGAACTCCTCCTTAGTCAGAGGTGTATGGTACACTCGAAGGCGATGTCCATTCACTACCAACTTTCTTCATGAATCATCAATGGGAGAGAGGCGAGCTGCTCCATTGTCAAATACTTCTTCAATATGGTATGGTCCAAGCCATCTAGTCCTTAGTTTTCTAGGGAAGTCCACATAGCGAGAATCAAATAGCAAAGCCCAATCTCCTTGCTAAAATTTTCTCTGTTGTAGGTGGCCATCATGCCACAACTTCCTCTGCTCCTGAATTACTTTAGTTTGGTGTAGAGCATCCAACCGAAGTTCATCCAATGCATTCAACTATAGAATCCTATCCGCCTGTGCCTGTGACAATTCAATTCCAATTTCCAATGTTGTGCACAATGTTAGTAGCTCAAATTCAATAGGTAGGAGGGGCTTTTTACCAAAAACTAGTTCATAAGGTGTGAATCCAGTAGTGGATTTCCAAGTAGTATTGTAAGCCCAAACTGCTTCAGGTAATTTATCTAGCCAGTTTCTCCTATGAACAACTACTATTTTCATCAAGATCCATTCCAATTCTCTGTTTGTTACCTCAACTTGGCCATTTGCTTGTGGGTGGTAAGGTGATGATTTCCTATGTTTGATTTCATACAACTCTGTAAAAGCCTCAATAACTTTAGATGCAAATTGGGGTCCTTGGTCTGTGGTGATAGACCGTGGAGCTCCAAATCTCTAAAAATTTGGTTATACAAGAAATCAATGACCTTCTCTTCATGAGCATGTTTGAAAGCACGCACCTCTACCCACTTTGTCAGGTAATCAGTGCATACTAGAATATGCACCTTTCCTTGAGAAGGTGGATCAATAGGTCCCACAAAATCAAGCCCCCACCTCTCAAATGGTTCTAAAACCACTTGAGGCTGTAGTGGCATTTCATTTGTGTGAGTGGGTTTCCCCATTCTTTGGCATGCATCACAATGCCTGATGTACTTTTTCACATCCTTGTGAAGAGATGGCCAATAATATCCTGTTCCTAAAATTTTCCTAATTGTGCTTTTTACAGAATAGTGTCCACTGGAGGGTTCATCATGACAAGCCCTAAGGATATCATATACCTCATCCTTTCGGATGCACCTACGTAACACATGGTCAGGACTACTCTTGAAAAGCATACCTTGAATCCATTCAAAAGAAGAGCTCTGTTTGATCAATTGTTTTCTTTGTTTGGAAGTAAAATGTGGGGGAACTTTCCCTGTGACCAAATAGTTGGCTATATCTACAAACCAAGGTGATTGGACAGATATAGCAAATAATTTTTCATCAGGAAAAGTGTCCTCCACTAATTCCCCTTCCTCTGTGTTCTGCAACCTGGACAAAAAATCTGCTACAACATTAGCTTTTCCTGGTTTATTGATTATTGTGATATCAAATTCCTATAGCAACAGTAACCAACGGATAATCCTTGCACTCACCATAGGCTTATTCATCAAATATTTAATGGTTGTGTGATCTGTGTGAATGAATATTTGATAACCTGTGATGTAATGCCTGAATTTATTGATGGCATAGATTACTACCAAGAATTCTTTCTCAGTTGTGGTATAATTTTTTTAGCTCTTGTCAAGTTCTTGCTAATGTAGTAGATAGCATAGTGTTCACCATTGTCGATTTGTCCCAATGCTGCTCCAATTGCAGTATTGGAAGCATCAGTCTGTATGTGGAATGGTAATGTCCAGTTAGGTCCTCTTAACACAGGTGGAGTTACTAATTTTTCTTTCAGAGCTTCAAATGATTCCTGACACTTTGCAGTCTAGGAGAATTCAGAATCTTTAGTCAATAGGGCAAACATGGGATGGCCTATTGTGCTAAAGCTAGGAATAAACCTATGGTAAAAACCAATGTGTCCTAGGAAGCTTCTAACATCAGTCTGAGTTTTAGGAGGGAGAAGGTTCTTGATAATTTCCACCTTCTTTGGATCAACTTGGATCCCTTGAGGAGAGATGTGATGACCAAGAACTATTCCTTCCTCCATCATCATAAAATATTTGTCTGGATTTAAGGATAACTGGTAGGTTTCACAATGAGTTAAAACTTTATCAAGGTGTTCCAATGTAAAGTCAAAAGTCTGTCCACAGACTGTGAAATCATCCATGTATATTTCAACACTGTTGGTAGTCAGATCAGAAAATATGGCTAACACTGCTCGCTGAAATGTTGTTGGGGCATTACACAAACCAAAAGGTAAGACCCTATAGGCAAATGTTCCCCATGGATAGGTAAAGGTTGTTTTCTCTTGATCTTCAGGTGCAACCTGAATTTGATTATATCCACTAAATCCATCAAGAAAACAAAAATATTTCTTTCCAGCAAGAGTATCTAACACCTGATCTATGAATGGCAATGGAAAATGATCTTTGTATGTCACTTTGTTCAGTTCTCTATAGTCTATACATACTCTCATTTTTCCATTTTTCTTAGGCACTATAACCAATGGAGAGACCCATCGACTATCAAAAATTGGGTAAATGAATCCTACTTCTAGAAGTTTTTCAATTTCTTCTTTCACAATATCCCTCAAGGCAGGATTCAGTCTTCTCTGAGGCTGTCTTATAGGCTTGACATCTTCAGTATAAATTCTATGAGTACATACATCAGGGTGAATCCCTGACATATCTTTGTAATCCCAAGCAAAAGCATGGATATGCTTCTGCAAAATAGTTGTCAATTTTTCTTCCTCTTCCCTAGTAAGCTGGCTATTTATGTTCAAAAATTTGTCTGGTTGGACTTCTATTTGTTTTGTATTTGGAAGGACTGAATTTACTTCTTCACAATTGTTGACTAGGGAATTAAGAGGACAATGATGAGATGGGAGGACATAAGAAGTTTCTGTCTCATTGATTTCTGATGGAAGCATATCCTGTATGGAACAATGAGAAGGGAAGATCAAGTGATGGTGCCACCCATGTGGTAGTGAAATAGATGTTTCCTGTGATGGTATAGATGGCCTTTCTTCAGAACTTTGACCTTCTTCTCTCACTAGCAATTGATTGATATTGGTTGCTTCCTCTTCTAACCCTTGTTCATGCAGAACATTCATTAGGACTATTTCATTTTCTAAAATTTTTGTGTCATGGAGGTCTTCTGTGTGTTCCCTTACTACCAAGGTGGCTAGTGTGGAAATAACCTCTTCTGGTTCTTCATCTGAGTCAGGAAACCATAACTGACCTATGAAATTGCTTAAAGGTCTTGCAGGAGGATATAGAGAAATCTATTTTAGGTCAATACCATTTGAAATTATCATTTTTCTAGATCTAGTCTATAAAGGCTGTTGCAGTTGCAAGCCAAGGTCTTCCTAGGATAATGGGATAGCCATGTGCTGAGTTTCTTGGCTAAAAATATATAGGGTATTCCCAAGAAGAAACTTCTATAGGGACATCTTCAATGATACCTTCAGGTTTTGCAACTGACCTATCAACCATTTCTAAAACTGTGAATGTGGGGCTGAGATGTTTGAGCTGTAATTGTTCCATTGTATCCTTGGTCATGATATTTATTGCAGCTCCTAGATCAACTAAGACGTTTGATATTGGTACTGAGCTTATGATCACTATGATAACTGGACTTCTTGGGTCACTATACTTTGGAGGTACTAGTTTTCCTGACAAGAGATCAACTATCTTTCCTTCAACATGAATAGTTTTAGGAAATGCTTTCTTTTTTCTTCCTGCTCTTCTGTTGCACAAATATCGGATAGTTATTTTAATCATAGGTATATCCTTAATGGCTTGCAATAAGGGCAGTGATATGGTTAATTTTTTGAGTTCTTTCACTAACTCTAATTCAAAATTTTTGTTGTAGTGTTAAGTCTCTCAGGGTATGGAATTATCCCTGATGAAGGTAATTGTTCTGCCTATGGTTCTATTTTTTCTTCTTCTTTTTTCATTGTTGGTTTGACTTTGCTTGGTTCAATAGGTTCTTGAATTTCATCTTCTTTCACTTCAATTATAATAGGTTCAGGTAAAACTTTCCCTGAACGTAGTTGTATGTTGCTACAATCCAGAATTTGCATATCTGAATTTCCTTCAGAATCAGCCATATAGGCAGGAGCTGCCTACCTTATGTTATTTGGATTTATTACAGGTTGAGCTGGTAATTGAGGTTGTTTCACCTATTGCATTTGTTGATTTGGTTTTCCTTGAAAATTTTGATTTGGTGCAGGCAGCAAATTCTGAGTTTGACCTTGATTTCTTTGTTGCCTTGGATAGGACTGGTATTGTTGACCCCACTGCTATTGATTTTGCATCCAAGATGGATTACTTTGATTCTGAGTCCATGGTGGGTTATTTTGATTCCATGATGGGTTATTCTAGTTTTGATTCTAGGATGGATTATTCCAACCTGTCTGTGGCCATTCTTGAGAATTTTTCCATTGAGAATAATTCCAAGGACGTTGGGGTGGTTCTGACTGTCCCCAAGACATGTTTCCATGGTTGTTTCCCCAATTTGTAGGAAAATGAGGGGTATTTTGATACTGTTGAAAGTTTCCCCCTTGTCTTGGTCCCACATAATTGAGTTCTTCTATTTGAGTTTCTAGGATAGTTTTTAGTTGTGGTAGCAGATGACATTTGTCAGTCAAATGTCCTTTTGAGCAAATACTACAAATGGCTGAAATGGATGTTTTGTTTAGAGGACATTCCTGTAAGGCATGTTTATTCCTGCATCTTGGGCAATAAATTGCTAAAGGTTCTATGGTTTTTGCTTTAGCAGACATTTCTCCTAGAGTTGTGTTTAATTGTACCAGGATATCAGTCTTAAAATTTGCAAGTTCCTCTATTAGGTCCTTCACATCAGTGCCATTTGTACTCTTTTTCTTTCTTTTCTGCCTAGTGCGAGAGTAATTTCTACAAATATCCACAATCTCATCCATATTACGAGTACTTACATCCCCATTTCCCATCAAATCTAATACCTCTCTGGATTCATCTTGTAATCCTCTTAGAAAAATGGTTTTGCACAATTCTGGTTCTCCTAGTCCACACCTTCTTTGAATAAACACAAATCTATCAAGGTAATCTTCTAATGTTTCATCATCTTCTTGTTTAATTCTGAACAACTCATCTTTCCTGTTCCTTACTCGACAATACTCTTGATACTTGTCTAAAAACATAGTCTCCATTTGATCCCAGGTTTGGATGGAATCTGGTTGTAAGCTCATGAACCAACGTAATGCTGAGTCCTTGAGTGTTGAAGGAAAAACCTTGAGTTTTTTATTATCATTTATATAGTCATAGGTTTGACACACTACTTTGAACTCAAATAGGAACTGATCAGGATCTTCAGATGCAACACCCTGGAAGGTTGGAAGCACTGAAGGTGAGATTGTTTTCATGGGAGAGTTCTATGTGGGATTCAAAAGAATAGGATATTCAAATGTTCTAGGAGGTTGGAGCACATCTTGATCATTTTCATTATGGACACGACCATGTTGGTCATCCCCATCTGGATTGCCTCTTTCTGCCATAATTTCTTGTTCTTCAAAAATAGTTAAACCTATCCAAATTTCTTTCTCAAGAGGTCCAAAACCTTCTGTTGATAATGAGTCTAGTAATTTTTCTTGCTCAGGAGATTCTGATGATGATGAAGCTGGTGGTTTTTGTTTTAGTTTTTCTAGTAGTTCAAACATAGGTGATTCACCCCTTAGGCATGAAGATCTTCTTAATGGAATAATCTAGGGATATCTTTGGATAATTTTTCCTTCTTCATCCCTAGGCCTACTCATTCATGCCTACTCCTTAATGACATAAATTATAAGTCAATAATTGTTACTTAACCAGCTGTTATATTCAGATTTTACCTTAAATTTTCACAACTCAGTCTAATTAATAACTATTGAACTGTTGACACCTTCTAACAACACTCTCCTTAACAATGGTACCAAAATGATGCGTTGTCATTAAGCACATCATTAATTCTCAATGAATTTGTCAATCCAGGGTAGTGTACAAGGCTATCTACGAAAGGAGTGAATATGGCTATAATTTAAGGTCAATTGGGAGCAGCAAGTCTTATTGGTGGAACTGATTGTGTGGGGGTTTTTAGGTCTCTTCTACCTCTAAATTGCATAAATTGAACTTTAATATAATTGCAATAATGAAGACTAATTGTTGATTATAGAAATGAAACCTTAGTTACAGTTGCAAGAATGAAATCTGATTAAATTGCAGAATTAAAACCCTAGTTATAGTTGTAGAATTGGAAACCTAATTACAGTTGCAAAATGAAAGTCTATTTACTCTTGCAATAATGAAAACTAAAATTAAGTCCTATCAATACTCTGTAATAGAAGGTTGTCAATCTTCTGTGTAGGGGTTGACAACAAAAACAATAATGTAGGAAAATTGTAAAAAATTGTAAATTGTTGGAAATGGAAATTGTAGTAAATTGGAAAGTTGTTGGAAAGCAAAAAGACTAATCAGATCTACTGCTAATCACATCACAAAAGTATCTTGAATAGAAAATAAATTATTAGGACTGAAATGGATGTTAACTACTACAAAAGAATGAAATTGACAAGTTTCACAACTTATTCTACTACAACAAAATCAGAACAAAACTTGTCTGTTAGTCCTCCTCCTAGGTCTGGAAGTGGCCAGCCTCCTTTTCTAGAAGAAGGTATGAGTTCCTCTCTCTCTAAATATTACTCACACTCAAACATAATAGAATGAATAGAAAAACTTGTACTTTATTGATTCAGAACATGATTACAAATCTACTGCTAAAACCTGTTATAGAACTATAATAGTCTTAGTTTTCTCACTTATTCTCTATCTATATTTTCTCTACTACTATTTCTATTATTATTATTATTTAGCTCAACCTAGATGGGAGCTATCTTTTATAGATGCCTAAAATCTAATTACAATAAAAAATATACTCTGCAAATCAATTCCTGTTATTCTACAGTATTCCCTAGGTTTATCCTAGAAGAGGATCTTTTCCATAAATTGTGGCTTTGGATGGCAAGGATGACAAATTTATATGGGAGATATTTTCCTTTAACCTCCTCAGCCTTCTTTCCCTTTTTCCATCATCAAAAATTAGTCAACAGGTCAAAAAGTGCTTTATGTTCTCAATCCGGAGCTAAGTGGCTCAATCCGAAGATATTCGCTCAATCCGAAGAGATTGTATTTCTCAATCCGAAGATCTTCGGAATGACCAACTATGTACTCTTCAATTTATTTTAGCTACATTTCTCAGGTGGATTAGTCCTCAGGATCATATTGCAATAGCCTTCATTCCTCTTCATGTGTGAATTCCATGCCTTGCCATTCATTGGTAGTTGGTTGGAATTTACACAGGAAAACTAGTTTTTGCTGCACAATAACAGTTCTTTGCACTATTTGCTAAATTCAAAGAAATTAATGCTTGAGAAACATCAAAATAAGAATAGTAAAGTGTTGCTATCAGCCTAAGCATATCCCTTATGTAACAGGCCATGGCAAAGTGACATAAAACTACACAAAAACTGTAAAAATCAGCATATAATATTCCAAACACATCAATCATGCAAACAATTAATACACAACATATTAGATCAACTTAACTAGTATATAAAGTAAATCATAGAGTTTTAGGCAAGTTTTAGTTGTTCAAAACATGCTATGATGGAGGCATTTCCAGGCCTCATCATCAACTTTAGAAATTTTTCAATTTTTTTTTCATTTTTCTTTAAATTTTTAGGAATTAATGCATTTTATTGCAATTTTGAAGTGCTTTTATTTGATTTTTTGAAATTTTTGATCATGTTTTTGCATTTTCATGATATTTTTTGATTTGTTTGTCATTTTTAGTCATTTTTAATTGTTTTTCTTATTTATTTGATTTCTTTCACTTAGACCTTGACAAATAGAGTGAGGAAGACTGGTCTCCTTTGGAACTTATGCCACACTCTCACTAACATGGAGTGGGATTGGTTTGCTGCCATAAGGTTTTAGTACATCCTAGACCTCCCCACCATCCAATCATATAAGGCGTATATGACTACATTGGCCCATCGTTGTGATGCGCGGACCAATACATTTCACATTCTGACGGGTGAAATAACTATTACTCTAGAGGATGCATACAATATATTTCACCTACCTATTGATGGCGAGGCCATCACCTCCTATCCTACCATGGTGAGGAAGACCATGTTTTATGTGATCTTTAGTATATGGAGCATCGAGGCTCAAGGCCGCATTGACCACGGTGGCATCCATGTCGAGGAGTGGTACCAGGATTGATTCTTTTCATAGTGGGAGGTCATGTCTATGCACTTGATTATCCAGATAGTCCCCCCAAATTCATTAAGCATGAGGTTTCCATAGAACCTCTTAGCTAGGACTAGGGAGGTTATGATCAGCTTGATCGAGGGACCTCTTCTTCTAGCATGGGGGTGTACTCTTCTAGCGCAGATCTATAATGATTTGTATCATATTACATGTCATAGTAGAGTGGGCATTGGCTGCAACCTACTTCTTCAGATTTGGGGATGGTAGCATATTTTGATAGAGCACCCTATATATTTACCTTTGGGGATCACTAATATCGATGTAGATCATCAGTGTTATGCAGCCTGCTGGCCTTGAGAGTAGGAGGGCTTCAAGAGTAGGTCTCATGCAGGAGACCTAGACCATTATATCATTAGAATTTCATAGCTCTGCCCTAAGTAGATAGAGTGGTGATCATACATGGGCTACTCTACCTGGCCATAGATAGATATATACCTACACCAGGTGCATAGAGATAGGTGGGTTATCAGCTACAAAGGCGATATATGAGAGTATCAACACTTCTCTCACATACTAGGGTAGTTTTGAATTTAGCAGGATGTCCTAGAGGTGCCCACTATTTACAGATGCTTGGTCTTAGAGAGGGACCTAACTTAACCCCAGATGGCTCTACTAGGGGATGACAATGATGAATTTTAGGAGTCAGTCCTAGAGGATGTAGGCACTATTGTTGATTATCATGCATGGTGGACTAGCCTATAGTGGCACAGAGAGGGACTTCTAGGCCAACCAATAGATGGCTTTGCAACAGAGAGTGTAGAGGTGGATCCTAATGGATGTAGGATCCGTAAGAGGACCGAGGGTGCATGGGGCATAGGGGTTGTTGTAGAGGAGGGCCCATAGGCATAGGTAGAGGAGGAGGCATTCGAGGAGGGTGAGGCACCTCCTGATAGCAAGGTTGGATAGATAAGGACATAGGTTGCCAGCCTCTATAATCATATTAGGACACTTCATACTTGGCTCCTACATAGGTACACCACTATTACCACTATGGAGGTGAAGCTATCTCATGGCCAAATCTAGTGGCGTAGTTACAAGGAGGAGAGAGTAAATCTCTAGGAATAGGTGGCTACAATAGACACCAAGATTAAGAATATCAATGGCTAGCATGATATTCTATAAGTGATGCTAGACATAATGACTACTGAGAAGGACCTACTCAAGGTGGGAGGGTATCTCCCTTACCTACATAGGATATCATGGCACCTCTCGTGGTACCATCTACTCTAGGGCTTGCAGGTTTGGACTCGATAGCAGAGATTAGGAGGTTATGTACCCTCATGGAGAAGGGTAATGATAAACATACAATAGATGCAACTTGTAATGCCCAACTAGAGGGTATTATCAGGCTGCTAGGTGGGTAGGTTCTAGAGAGGACCACTACTATAGGGTCACATCAGAGCAGGACCAAGATGAGGAAGATAGGGCAGTCTAGTGCATGATCTAGCCATAGGACTGCATTGCATGCATTGAGTACAGTTGGTCTAGGCCGAGTGTAGGATCCACAACAGGACCCATAGCAGGCTCTAGAGTGGGACCCTAGAGATGTGGCTGAGGGATGCAAAGAGTGTTCCAGTGCATGGGGATCAGGGGGTGAGAGCCAGAGCTAGCACATTGGCAAAGTACAAATTTTACTTGTACCATTTTGGTGTAAGGTCCGAGGACCTACATAGTTGTAGCCTTTGATGTACCCTGCTATGATGTATATTTGACATATATATATATATATATATATATATATATATGATAGTTCATATCATTACATGTGTACTTTATTTTTGGTATTTTATGTTTAAGTTATGCACATGGATGCAATGCTTATATTGATTTAATGCTATATAATGTTATGTATGGATGACATGCACTAGATAGCTATGATTTATGTATGTAGATAGACTACTTATGATGGATGCATATGAATGCTATATTTTAATGTTAAATACATGTATACTTTGCTTCACTTGTATGCATTTAACTTATGTTGTTATGACATAGTTTATGCCTTGTATGTATTGCATAATTTTTCTATGACTATATAAGGAAATGAACATGTATTGCTTTAATCACTAAAACATATTGTATGAATGTAATATGGTTTTAAAAACCTAATGGATGACACCACAAAATGTATAAAAATCATGGATTGTAATTGCTATATCTTATTATAAGAATTAATCAATTGGACACACGTATGTGAGATGCAATGATGTATTGTTTCTATTAATAAGCTCTTGCAAGTCAAAAGAATATGCATAACATAGTCAGTGGTTGTTTAAATGTTATTTTTGACATCCATTCGGTATCTAACCTATATTATGAATAGTATTTAATAAACAAAATCTTATAAAGAGAAATTTGATATTTGATGATTGCATTGAAAATTGGTTGTTGCTATTTGGGAATTTTTAAGGTTTTCTATGAAATTCAAACACCCTAGTTGTCTAATCAAAAGTTGTATAATGACCATACTAGACTTCTAAAACATAATGCTTTCACTAGGATTGGCCCTAACTATTCATTATCCTTGTGTGTGCAAATGATTATATTAGATAAAGCATAAGCATACCCCGATGTCAAGCGGGATTCTTTCAGCCCATTGCTAAGATTGGGGATCCTCAAATGTCTATCCAATCCTAGGTTTATATTTTAGTTGGACTAGACCACTAGGTGATATAGGACACCTGAAGCTAGCTCTTCCACATTCAAATATTGGTTTGCACAAAAGCAAAATGCTAATATATCATATATCATCATGCGTAAGGTACAATAGTGCTGACAATTTTAGGGATTCAAATTCGCTCCCTTATTTTCTTCAATTTATTGGGATACTTGCTCATATATAATGACAAAAATCACTATTTATTTTGTATATAATCTCTCTTTTTTTCTTAATTTTCTCTTTTTTTTCTTTTTAAGCAAGGGATTTGATACTGATTTGATTTTACTTTGAAAACTTGATCTTGATTTGACTTGACTTTCTAAGATTTACATTTTGTAATTTGATTCAGAAACTTCCTTTGGGGATTTTTCTTTAGGGATTTCTTTTTGGGATATCGATCTAGGGTATCAATCTAGAGGATTGATCTGGGATATCACTCTGGGATATTGCTTATTTTAACATAAGCAAGGGATTCATATGGGTAGGGAATAAACTTATCCTTTTTCCAATTGCCAATATTTCCTGAACTGTCCGCACAGTGGGATAAGCAAGAATAAACTTTTCACCTTAGGATACTTGGTCCTACTTCATAGCTTTCATCTTCCCCTATTCCTTATTAGTATTTCTTAATTTTTTTATTATTGATAGAATTATGATATGCTAAGGGCTATACAAACTAGACCTCATCTACAAAAGCAAAGTAAGCTTTCTATCAACTCCTGATAAGACCACTAGGTATGGTTGAATGACCAAAAAACTCTAGTATATTATTCATAGAAACAAAATAGGTTGTGTTGAAAAACAAAATTACTCACAAGGGTGATGAATGATGAAAATGCAATGATGCATGATTGAAACACAAATATGGTGTCGTTTGTCATATTGTAAACATAATTCATTCTAATGAAATGTGTGATGGATGGAAATACCTAATGCAATACAAAATGAAATGCATGTGCAAAAATGATAATGCAAAATGCAAATGAGATGCAAAAATGTAAAATGAAATGCAATGTATTTTTTTTTAGATTTTATTGCTTTTTATTATTTTTTTGGATTTTACATTTTGACCAAGGGATTTTAAAAATTATTGGAGCCTTTTGTGCTTTGACAAAAGTGGTTATAGATTCCTTTTGGGAATTTTTGGAATTGACCAAAGGGCTTACAGATGCCTTTGGAGACATTTTGAAATTTACCAAAGGGCTTACAGATGCATTTGGAGCATTTTTTATGGTTTTAGGCATAAAATTCTTTGAGATGAAGGATATTGAGAGGTTCAGGCTCTTCAAATCCTTCGAGAAATATCAAGCGATATGTCCTAGGTTGAATCTTCTTAGATATTGTATAAGGACCTAACCAGTTAGCCATAAATTTGTCTCACATTTATGATAATAAATTTGAGTTTTGTTGGTTCTATTTCAGCACAAGATCACCAAAATCAAAATCTCTCAGATGGAATTTGTTATTGTAGAATCGTTTTAAGCTCTCTTGATAAATGCAGAGTTGCTCAAGGGCATTCACGCAATGTTCATTAAGTAGCATTATTTGATCTAAGAAAGCTTGTCATGCATTGTCATCATCAATGAACTCTTTCAATGTGACATGCAACATTGGAATCTCCAACTCTAAGGGCATAATGGCCTCAGTACCATATACTAGTGAAAATAAAGTTGCCCTAGTGGGTGTCCGAATACTAGTCTTATAATCCCATAATGCAATGGGTAGTTGGATATGCCAATATTTGTGGTGCTCATGTACCATATTTTTCAATATGGAAACCATTGTATTATTTGAAGCTTTAGCTTTCCCATTTTATTGCATATAATATGGAGTCACAAAACTATGTTTGATTCTATACTTAGACATCAAAGCTCTTATAGTTTTGTTTTTGAATGATGTTCCATTACATAAAATTATCTTGGATGGTATCCCAAAATGACTTATGATATTAGTGAGTATGAACTCAGCAATATGTTCTCCACTTGTCATTTTTAAGGGAATGGCTTCCACCCACTTAGTAAATGTATGTCGGACCAATGACGGAGGAGAGATATTATCAATGAGATCAAATACCCACTGAGAAAATGACCAAGCCACTTGAATGGGTTGTAAGGCCTGTGATGGTAGGTGTGCAAGATTAGCATGATGTTGACATTTGACGCATTTCTCGATATAAACATTGCAATCCTTCTCCATAGTGGGCCAATAATAACCCATGCAAAGGATGCACTTAATGATAGCCATGCCACTAAAATGGCCACTACATGTACCATCATGAGCTTGAGAAATTTCTCAAGATGACTATTGGGGCTCAAGAGAATGAAGGAGAACTCCATTGTAGCTTCTACAGTACATGATGTCTGCTAACAAGACATTCTTTTCTGCTTTATTCTTAAATGTGTGCTTCGTGGCACGTGATAATCCCTAAGGGATTACACCAATTCTAAGAAATTCATGTATCTGTGACCTCCAATTATGATAAGATTTAGCTTCGACTAACAAGACAACATGTTCCCCCTATGGTTCCACATTTTCAAATGCATATTAGGAAATAACCTTGTGGTGAATGGTAGTACCACTCCCCATTAGATCATACGAGATCAAAGACCCCCAAGAGCCTCTTGAGAAAGTCTCTAGCTCTATAGAACTATTCATGGTTTGGTTCTACATGAATCATATTGATTGAATCTTTGTTATCCAATGCTTCATGTTGCACAACAAAATGTGACAATATTTTTACATGGATGGTAGTGAAATTGGTAGATGGATTATGAGGGATTAAAAATCCCAAAGATGCCATTGTGTCTACAAATCTATTGGATGAACGAGGGATTACCTCGATGTTGTACCATTCTAGTTGAGCTAGATAAATTTCAATGAGATATTTGTAAGCTTTTAATACCAGACATCAACATTGAAATAATACCTTAAATTGGTTAATAATTAGAAGGGAATCACCAAAGATATTTAACATTCTAATATTCATGGCGACAACTGTTTGGAGACCCAAAATTAGGCTTCATATTTAGCATTATTTTTAGTGCAAGAAAATTCCAAATTGAATGACAAGGATATTTGAGCTCCTTGTGGTGTGAACAAAACTATTCCTACACCACCCCCTTGCTCACACTTTGAACTGTCGAATAACAAGGTCATATCGGCTTTGTTATCTAGTTCCTAAGGTTTGGGTGCTTTTGATAAGGCAAAGACTGCATCATTAGTAAGCTCTATGGTGAGGGTTCTACCATTCTTAAGAGGTACCTCAGCCAGTTGATTAGCTATGACCTATAACTTAATGGTATTTTGGCTTATGAATTCCAATTCAAATTCTATCAGTAGCATGATCCACTTTGTAGTACATGTATTATGATATGTATTGCTCATCATATACTACAAAGGATTTTGTTTTGATATTACATACATCATATGACTTAACATATAGTGCCGCAATTTCTTTGTAGTGAACACTACTACTAAACACAACTTTTCCATGTATGCATATTCTAGCTCATAACTTACCAAGGTTAGACTAATGTAATATATGGTTTTTTCTTTTTTTTGCACATTATTTTGGGCTAACTGTAGACACCTAAAACCCTTCACACACTACACATAGAATTATAGGAGTTTATTCCATCATAGAACTAAGGAAGCAACCACAAACTACGACATCGCGATGGCACACATACAAAGAAGCCCATCTACATTGAGGGAAGGCAGGAAGGGAGGAGGCTTTTTATTTAAAAAAAAAAAGGATTCTTTTACTCAATCTTTATGAATAAAAATACATTTCCCTAAATAGCATTTGTAATTAATATTTTGTTAGATCAAATGCATCTTTTTGGTCGTTTTACTAACATAGTTTCTAATGCAAAGTCAATCATTGATATATATAGCAAGAATGGTACATATGGCCTTGGTGGAGCTAGTACTGGCAACATCACCAGGTATTTCTTAATATCAGAAAAGGATACTTGATAGTTATTGTCCCAGTTGAATGGGACCCCCTTGTGTAGCAGTTGATTCATGGGTCGACATTTATCCAATAATTGTGCGATAAATCACTTTATGGATGTTACTTTGCCCTAAAGGCTTCTTAATTCCTTGATGTTTGTGGGGGGATGCATTTATAAAATAGCCTTGACCTTTGCTAGGTCAACTTAGATGCCTTGTTTTGAAATGATGAATCCTAAGAGCTTTCCTAAAGTTACACCAAATACACACTTCTTAGGATTCAACATGACATTATGCTCTATCAGGCGATCAAATAATTTTATCAGGACCTCAGCATGCTCTTCATGTATTAATGACTTTGCCAATAATTCATCGATCTCATATTATAAGATCTTATGCATGTAGTCATGAAATATATGTCATAAGCCATTGATATGTAGCACCAGTATTATTTAGGATTAATGGCATAACCTTATAACAAAATGTCCTCCAGGGCATTATGAATGTGGTTTTATGCTGGTCTTTAGGCTTAATCTAAATTTTATTGTAACCAGAAAAACCATCCATTAAGGAGAGCATCTCATGACCTACAGTTGCATCTACGAGAGCATCTATGTTTGGCAATGGAAATGAATCCTTTGGTGTTTCTCTATTTACGTCTCTAAAATCCCTATAGATACAGATCCTTCCATCATGTTTTCCTATAACCACCATGTTTGATACCCATTCTGGATAGTCGATGGAAATGACAAACTCTACTTCCAACATATTTTGCAACTCATACTTAACCATTAAGGCTACTGTTGGATGCATCTTCAATTTTTTTACTGGATTATTTGATAGATCTAGTGAAAGGTTATGAGTAACCAATTTTGGATCTAGACCTAGAATGTCCTTATAAGTCCAAGCAAAGAGATTAGGTCTCTCTTTCAGTAGAGGGATGAGGTTGGCATGCTCATCAAGAGTTAAACTTTATCCAAATTTAACCTTCTTGGAATTAGTGGGATCATTACTAATATCCACTTCAAAGGTTTCCTCTACTTACATATGGGATCCCTCCTCAAGTTTATGAGGTGTAGGGATCAAGTGGATATCATCTATTGGGTTTATAGGTTCCTCATTGGAAGCATCCTCATCATGTGTATAGCCTGGTAGTACAAAATGGAAAGGTTGTAGCATTTCTTCATTAGGGAAGAAATATTTAGGCTCCAAAGGTGAATCAACATGGTACCAATCAATAGCATATACATTAAGACACGATGTCTTGGAAGGATCGACTGGATTATAGAGTGGGGTGGTCAAATCAATGGATATCATATTGATAGAATGGATCATATCTCCAGGACCACGTACACATGACTCAAAATTAGAAAAACTTCCACCCCTAAGATGTGGTTCTAGGGGTATGGGGATCTTCGAATCCGGTCCATGAAAATACTATAGGATGGTATCATTGGGCTCAAGGAGCTCCATGTACATTGGTGGATCGTGAAACACCATGTGATAAATCAAATTAAGACTAGGTGGTCTTCCCCTAAGGTGAGGATGGAGATTTATCTCTCTATACATTTTCTCAGTGGTATATGGTGCATTAAGATGATGCAAGTAGGGAGGTCCTAAATAGGCTCTCTATGTTTCATATTCATTGTCACTATCGACTATGAAGCACTCTTCGATCTCGTCCATTTTTTCCATGGTATAATATGACATAAGAATGTAGGGCCCAAGTAGGCCAACTCAGTTTTATCCTCGTATTGCTTGTTGTTTGAGGATAACTCAGTGTCATCTCTTTCAGAATCATGGTCTAGTCCATCACTTTCGATGATGGATACTGCATGCACATCCTCAGAAGAAACTTCTGATTTGGTGTATATAGTTGTGTCTAGACTCTAGATGTGCATACCAATATTGTTTATAGCTCCACGGCTTTGATTGTCCAAGTTGGCTCTTAGAATGTATTTTGCGTTGGTATCCATGAAGATGTTTTCATGGTATCTCTTGGGTGGCTCTACAATGACATAGGTCACTAGATGGCTATCCCTCTAAAACATGGAAGGATTAAGGTGATAGGGATTATAGTCAACTTCACCCCCAAAACTAAGGTATAGACCATCTAAATATGTCATGATAAGTTTGTCCTATCCTCAAATATACTATCCTAACCTGAACCTATTAGTTGGCAACTGATACTGCGGTTCATATGGCCTTCTACACCCTTGCTTGAATAGTTTGAGATCATAACCATACCAATGGTAATTCTTGAAGTATCACATGGTGTATTTTGGGTTAGAGAGATAATGAACATTCACATAGAATGGTTCATTATCATCCTCATACATGGGTGTGGGAGATGAAAATTGGTCTAGCCCTCCATAGATAAAGTTGGTTTGGTTAGGTGAAACCCCTAATGGTGCCACCATCCCTACGGGAAGGCGATGGGCTCATGGTCGGTCCATGTCTTGTGTAGTCTCAATAATTAGTATGAATGTCACATTATGCATGATATATTTCCCTAATATGGGATTAACCAAATGGATGGTCACCTGAGGTGCAGATGACCCTACCGAAGATGCAGATGAAGCAGGATGACGTGCCTCTTCGACTTCTCCTTGAATTTTCTCTACTTCCATGGGAGTAGGAGCTTCAATTATAACTGGCTTGGGCATTTTATTTATATCTTTTTTATCCATATTTTCTTTCAACTTCTTATCATCCTGATGCATTATATATGTAGACGGTATGGTAGAAACCACTATTGTATGCTTTGATTATTGAGATGCAAACGTTGTAGTTTTATCACACACTTCTTTGATTTTTCCTCCTGGATCTTTGATGGGTGACGCTGGACACACATCTAAGTGTATTTAGGGTAGCACAAATTCCCTCGAAAAATCAGCTAGATTCACGTATTTAAAGGGTTCTTCATTTGAAGGTACCACGTGAACTTGTTCCTCATGAATGTATTTGATACATTAATTTAGAATAGAAGGGATGCAATGAATTTCTATGATACAAGGTCTCTCTAGAAGTATGTTATATTGCATAGCACCTTCAATTACATGACACATCACTAGGATGATATTTAGTCCTACCTGTATAGGTAAAATTATATTACCGATTGTTGAGCATAATGCATCATTGAAAGCTCTCAACGTGAAGGTAGAAGGAATGATATGTGTCTTGGGAAAATTCAAGTGAGTTAACACCTTGGTATTTATGATATTTATTTATGACCCCATATCAATCAAAACTTGCTTGAATGGTTTGTGATTCACACATGCAATAATATGTAGTGATGGGTCTGCTATAACAGTGGAAACCGTCTTGACTTCATGATCATGAAATTGTATGACCGGTTCTTGATACTATTTCATGTGTCCCATGAAGTATGTAAATGCTTATGGATCCTGAGGCTATACTTCTATGGACCTTAGGATGTCCATAAGCATCTCCTTATGCTTGGGAAACTACTAAATCATCTCATAAATTGACAACTTCGTTGGAGTCATCTGTAGGTTTTGGACCAACCTGCTCTTAATTATCACCACTGATCTAGTTGGTGGGCCTGGCACATGCTGGGCTGGCCTTAGAGGAGGCACAACTTGGACTCTAATGGGTGTTGTAGGTTGATTTGGTCATTCATACCTCACATTTATTGTGATAAAATTGACCATTCTAATGAACCCTTGGGCTGGTGGTTTGATGTGTACTTGGTTGACTTGGCCAACATTATTCTTTGGTACCTCATGATTTGGTAGAGAATTTTTCTAAATCCCCATATTTTGTATTGCCAGGTGCTTGTGGGTTTTCAACAATAAGTGTACCTCTTTCAATCATATTTTGCACAAGATGTTTAAAAGACCAACATACCTCAATTTCATTGTCTTTCGATCAATGAAAGATGCAATATTGATCATCCTTGTAGCCCTTAGGCTTAGGCTTATTAGGTTCCATTAACTTGACCTCAGGTAAGTGTATAGCCTTCACCTCGTAGAACTAACAAAAAATCGAAGCCAACAACTCTGATAATTGAGTGAATATGTGAGGTAGGCATTGTTTATTATTTTTACCTCTTTGATTATTGTTGTGTTGCTCATATTGCATAGGAGGATTTTTGGCTTGATAGTTTCATTGTTTTTACCCCTTATCCCCTTTCTGAAGGTTAAACACAACCTGATTAACATGGGTTGGCTTGGCCTATTGTCTCTCAGTTATTTTCTTGTGCCACTCCTTCTTAGCTCTAAGCTTCATGTTACACTCTTGTAACTTTATGTCCTCTATCACCTTGGATTGTGCCTAAGCCTCTTTGAATGTCTGGTACTACTGCAGTTGTAGCAACAAAAAATATGCTTGGTGTAACTCTTCATGAAAATTCAAGTTAATTCAGAGGATGGGATGGAGAATGGCAGCTTTGCCATTATTTTCCTCCATCGTTTTCCATAATCCATCACTGGATCATCATAATGTTGTGTTAAAGCAGCCAGGTCAGATAAGTTTACCTTTTTCTTAATGCTCAAGGAGAAGCGTTCAAGAAATGCATCGGCTAGTTGTTTGAAACTAGTGATGATGTGCCTCTTTAATTGGTTGAACCACTCCTGAGTTGGGCCTAAGAGGGTCATAATTAAGGTGCATAGGGGAAAAGCATCATTGCTCTCAATATGAAAGCACATATCTAGGAAACTTGTTAGATTCTCATGTGCGTCTTCCTCTCCTTAAAACTTTTATAGTCTAGGCATCTTGAAATGATAAGGATATGTCAAAATAGGCACTGATGTGCATAGAGGTTCATTATGGATTTTGTTCAATGTAATATTTTGATAAGCCATTTCTTACTTCTCTATGGCTTGGACCTTCTCTACTAAGGCCTTATAGGCCTACGAGGAAAGGAACTCCTCTTCTCGAGATTGCCTTGGAGGCATCTTCGAAAGCAGATTCTTCCTCTATCCAGGTGGTGGACTAGGCTCATCCTCCTCATCGAATTAGGAAATTTTTGGATATTCTTGTTCTAATTCCTCTCATACTGCCTATGCTCACATTATTTGGACTCTGGGTGTCGATCTTTGTGTGAAGTTGTATGGCGAGTATGTTTGTCTATGTACTCATGGTATAACTTGGGCTATGAAGCCACTCATATACCGACATGCTCCCTGGTCTCACTATGAGGAGGTAAACTGGTGCTAGCCAATTGATCCTATCTCTAAACATGCTCATTGTGATCAAGGATGTGTTGTTCATGCATGCACTATTCATATAATTTTGTCTTATGAACCTTTGCCTCTGAGAGTTCTCATTTTTGAGGTGCTCTTTCTCTATGAAAATATCCTCCAATTAGTCTTGGAGAATCTGCCATATCTATTCTAACACTAATATATGAGGTCTATCAACATGATAAACCATCTAAATCCTTTGTTATGTGCACGCTTTTTGAGTGATTTTATGGGTATGTCCCCAAGGAAATGATTTGCCACACTCTTGCATTTTTCTATAAATATGGCATTCGTGTCAGGATATCTCCTATACTCTATGCCTACATAATATGTAGGAGCACGTATGTCACAAGAATGCTTGGACCACTCTCCAGGTTCTCAGGTGGTCCTAATGGTGCTTCTGCTACACTCAGTCGTAGGTCAAGAGGGTGCAGGCATAGGATTATATCCTAGCTACCCTAGGACTCTGTCTAGACCATATAACAATCTACTATGCCAAGTCTCATGAGGTGGCATACCATTAGATACCACTTTAGATATATCTATGGTGAAATTACAAGGTTCACCCCTATAAGGAGCCTGTATGGGGCTATGCTAAGAAGCGATCCCATATACTTGCCACTAAATGGGCAAATATTGAGCCTATATATACTCAGATGGTGGAGGTCGTGAGCCTTCTTTCGCTACAGGTCAAAGGGGTACCAATATGGATACCTCAATGACATATTCTTTAGTATAACCTATGGGTGCATGAGGAATGTGGTCACAGTAAATGCTACCATGTGTAGAACCCCAATGTTGGGAAGTCCCATGCTCTGGTCTATGCCTAGATAAGTGTCTAGTAATTCCTCTAATTGGGGTATTCTCTATGGAATCTCCTTGTGTAGAATTATCTCCTCTAATACTCGTTGAACGAAATCCATGAGTATTCTATGATTGAGGGCGTTATACATCATGTTGTGCATTAGGTGGAGCTAGGGCTTTGATCTTAGGTCTATGCCCAAATTGACCCCTCTGTGTTTGTACCATGATGTGTATCCTATGTCTAGATTTTTATTACTACGCAAATAATACAATGATGATTATATATTTTTTTATAGTTTTAAAATGAGCCCTAAACTGTTTGATGTGTTTTGCAAATGTTTTGTATCAGTATGTAAATGTCATCATTTTTTGAATGTATTGATGATATACTTAGTTTTTTAAGGGCTTTCACTGTATACTCGCAGCTTGACAACCTAGCTATGAACTCCAGGCCATGTAATCACCCTGAAATGTGGTGATGAGATCCACACCTAGTAAGGGATCACAAGTCCTTCCAGATCCTCACCTATTTTCACCCAGTCAGTGTTATACCCTCCAAAGAGAAGCACATACAAATTTGCTGGGCTATGAAAGGTTCTTGGATCCAGTATTGGTCTAGAACATAAGGTACATGGAAGTTGGGCCAACGGATGGAAATCACTACCACCGTCGTTGAAACCCTACTAGTGGTTGGATGTGACTTCCAACTCACTAGTGTTTACAATGTGTCATGGTGTGTGTGGTTCCTTTTAATTTGCATGAAATAAAGATGCATAATACATCATTCAAATGATTCTCTTCTATATGCAATGTAGAAAAAAGAACATTTCAAATTAATAAAACATGCATGATTAGTTTTACATGATATTTTGACAATGTATACTAATAATGGTATGGCCACTTATCAGGCCTCAAGAAAGCAAATAGAGCATAAAAGGGGTTCTAGAACACTAGAGACTAGGGTAGACTGCACTCAGAGGTCCATTGTTCCTAGCAGCACCTAGTAAAGACCTAAAAAGAGAAATACTAAGGACTCATATGCATATTTCTAATTTCTTTGTCTTCCCAACTAATTAAGCTTTACTTCTTTGTTGTCTGGTTTATCAAATACTGACCGCATCTCTGTAACGTGGTAACCATTGTTGCCCATAGGTGTCAACCATGGTGACAACTTTTGATCATGGTTGTTAACCGTAGTGAGCACCTATCATCATAAAACCAATAAAATCATTTTTTAGTGGCATGAAATACGGAGGTTCCACTGTGATCGCCTTCTATACCGATCTAAAAAGCATACACCTAACTAATACATTAATTGAAATCAATAATTAAAGCAAGAAATGAAAGACAAGATTGCATATGATAAGAAAGTGAATGTCTCTTTTATTAATATTGAATCAAATTTTGGTTACAATCATGCCCCTCTTAGGGTCACCCAAATTTTAATACAATTAACACAATTTGAAAGCCCCAATGGGGTAGGTGCAATACGTAGACTTTCTAAATTGAAATGAACTGCTCCAAGGTGTCAATGAACTTCTTCTCCATTATTAGATGCATTTGCTACCTTACATCTCAAAACCCTATTAGTACTACATGCAATAAAAAACAAGAAGAAATTAGCAATAAAGGAGGCCTCTCTTGATGAGGCTTTTAGGAGGTATTTACATAAAAGGTAGCATAACTAGCATGAAATCAAGAAAGTGCAAGAAACATACTAAACTTATATTAAACCTAAAAATATTGCTACAAACATATAAGCAAAAGCAGATCTATATATCTATTTAATCAATTACAAAATTGAAAGCATGGAAGCATGAAAAGAATCATTAGTGCCATAATTGCAAAAGTGAAGGGAAATTACTAAAAAATCTAATTGCACCAGTCAAAGTCTCTAATAAAACAAATTAACATGACATATGTCTAATCTAATGCAATTAAACAAATCCTACAGCTAGAAAACAAGGAAACTAGAGATGACAACCTAATCGTGGGTCTAACACGCAATGAGCATTGTCCACCATGGTTGATAGCCATGAATAAGCTTGAAATATTTGTGCCCTCCTAATTTGGTGTCCAATATTCAATTCTCCTTGAGGAATTGATGATCAAGGGTCGCCACTGTGTCCTTTGACAAATTTGGTGGTTGAATTGCTCAATTGGTGCACGGATTGCATGAATTCATGTTTCTTGAATCTCCTAGCCTCCTAGGACCTCCATGGCAAGTGATATCCAATTGGGCAGAAAAAGTGTTCCTCTCAATGCATGTAAGTGAGTATGCAATTCGATAGGGCTTCACTGCATTTCAACTCAATATTCATCTATATATTTCTCCCATTTTGAGGGGGGGTTTTATAACACTTGCCAAGGGCTAGGGGTGGCTTCATGAGGAAGCCAAGAACAATATTGGGTGGTTGAGCTTGTTGTATGGAAGGATCCAAAACCTTCCTCACTCAAACTACTCCAATATGCAACCAATTGGCTATTTGAACCAACTTTGAATCGGTCAAAGGCCAACTAACTTTGAGGCCTAACCACGGATGATAAGTGCTATCAGCTCTACTAATCATGGGTGTCAATAGCGGCTAACACTAACTAGGCAAAGGTGCCCAATGAGTGGTAAAAACCATTGCTATACCTTGTTATATGTCCAAGGTCTTCCATATGGTCTTATAGAATGTCCCATATGAGCAGTTGCATTGACATGATGTGTTTTAGGTGTCTACACACACACACATAAATAAATAAATAAATAAATATATATATATATATATATATATATATATATATATATATATATATATATATATATATATATATATATATATATATATGATCTAACTTTATTATGACTCATTACATGTGTATATTTTTGTTATTTTTATGTTTATGAGATGCACATGAATGCAATTCTTAGATTTTATGTTGATTTGATGCTATATGATGTGATATTTTGATGACATACACTAGTCAACTGATGGATGCATGACTAGAAACTGTGATCTAGATGTGTAGATGAACTACTTATGTATGCATATAGATACAATGTTAGATGTTAAATGCATGTTTAATTTGATTTACTTTTATGCATTTAATTTATGATGTTATGATATGATGAATGCAAATGTATGTAATGAATTATTTACATGATGTGATTTAACGTAAATGAACCTGTATGCTTTAATCACTTAAAACATAAGGAATGAATGCAATATGAGTTAACAATCTAATGGATGACACCACAAAATGTATAACAATCATGAATGTAATTGATAAATCTTATCATAAGAATTAACCAATTAGACATCCATATATGAGATGAGATGATGATATATTATTTTCTCTTCATAAGCTTTTGTAAGCTAAAATATATGCACAAAATAGTCAGTGGCCATATAAATAGCATTTCTAATATTCATTCAATATATGTTCTATGTTATGAACACCCTTTAATAAAAAAAATCTCATAAATAGAAATTCATGATTGATTGATTGATGTGATTTGTTGCTATTTGGGAATTTTTAAGGTTTTCCATGAGACTCAAACACCCTAGTTGACTTATCAAAAGTTGTATAATGACTATACTAGACTCCTGAAAGATAATGTTTTTGCTATGAAAGACCTAGATATTCATTATCCATGTGTGTTCAAATGAATATATTATATGATACATAAGACTACCTCATTTCTAGATGAGATTCATTCATACCATTACTATAATGAGGATCACCACATGCTCACCTGATCCTAGGTTTGGACACATTTAAACTAGACAACTAGGCAATATAGGGCACCTAAAGCTAGCTCATTTTTAAATTGCTTAGACCTACCCCAATGTTAGGGCAAGATTCATTCATCCCATTTTTGTATTGGGGATCACCCTATGGTTTTCAAGTATTGACCATTCCAGGGATTCAAGATCTTCACCCCCTTATTTTCTTCATTTTTATTGGGATACTTGCTCATGTATAGTGATAAAAATAACTATTTATTTTGTATTTTGTTTTATTTTTTATTTTGAGCAAGGGATTCAATTTTATTGTGGGATTTTTCTCCTTTTTGTAAGCAAGGCATTTTTTGGGTAGGTGGTAACTTGTCCTTTTGCCAATGATCCACACTCTAGACCATGCACATCACAAAATGAGCAAGTAACAAAACCTTTCACTTAAGGTTACTAGGACCACTTTGTAGTGTTCATATTTCCTTGTCCTAATTAGGATTGTTAATGTGTTTATTAGTGATGGGATTATGATATGCTCAATGCTATCAAAACTAGACCTCATCCTCAAAAGCAAAGCAATAGTTCTACCAAATTTGAAAAGACCACTAGGTATGGTTGAATGACAGAAAAACCCTAGTATATTCCTCATAGCAACGGGAGGGGTTGTATTGAGAAACATAATTACTCACAAGGGTGATGGATGATGATGCATAGATGCATGATTGAAATACAAACATGGTGTCATTTGTAAGATTGCAAACACAACCTATCCTAGATGGATGGAAATGCCTAATGCAATGCAATTGATTGAATGCAAGTGCAAAATGAAATGCATGATACAATTTTTTTTGAAGTTTTGATGTTTTGCAATGTTTTTGAATTTTATTGCTTTTTGATTTTTATAGATTTTGAATTTTTCCATATTTTTAATTTTTTGAATTTATGAATTATTATGTATGGAACGCCTTAAGATGAAGGATATTGAGAGTTTCAGGCTCTTCAACACCTTCAAGTGATGTTAGGTGATACGTTCCAGGTCCTATCTTCTCAAAGATGATATATGGACCTAACCAGTTGGCTGTAAATTTATCTCACAAGTGCAGAGGCAGGTTTGATTTATGTTGGTTCTCCTTCAGTACAAGATTGTCAACTTTAAATTATGTCAAATGGAATTTATTTTTATAATATCATTTTAGGCATTCTTGATAAAATTAGATATGCTCAAGGGCATTCATACGACATTCATCAAAAAGTGTCAGTTGATCGAGGTAAGCTTGTCATGTAGTGTCATAATCAATGAACTATTTCAATATGATATGCAAGGTTGGAATTTCCAAATCTAAGGGCATAATGGCATCAATGCTATATACTAGTGAAAATGGTGTTGCCCCAGTGGGTGTCCTTATGCTAGTCTTGTAATCCCATAATGCAAGGGGCAGCTGGATATGCCAATCTTTGTGGTTATCTTGAAAAATATTTTTCAATATGGCTACCACTATCTTGTTTGAAGATTCAACTTACCTGTTTGCTTGCGGATAGTATGAAGTCATAAAACTATGTTGTATATTGTACTTGGACATCAAAGCCCTCAAAATTTTGTTCTTTAATGATGTTCCATTATCTGATATTATTTTGGATGGTATCCTAAAATGACTTATTATATTGTGAAGTATGAACTCCACAATACGTGCTCTAGTTGTCATTGTTAAAGGGATTGCTTCCACCCATTTTATAAAATACTTGGTAGCCATTATAATAAATGTACATTAACCCAATGATAGGGGAGAGATCTTACTGATTATATGTAAACCCCAATGAGCAAATGACTAAGTCGCTTGAATGGGCTATAAGGCCTATGATGGTAAGTATATAAGATTAGCATGATGCTAATATTTAACATATTTCTTGACATACACGGTGAAATACTTCTCCATAGTGGGCCAATAATAACCCATTTGAAGGATGCACTTGACGATGGTCATGCCACTAAAATTGCCACCATATGTACCATCATGAGCTTGCAAAATTGCCCAAGTTGATTCTTAGGGCTCAAGACAATGAAGGAGAACTCCATCATAGCTTCGACGGTACAAGATGTCTCATAGAAAGATATACTTTATTTATTTATGTTTGAATGTGATTTTCAAAACACGTGATAATACCTATAGGATTAAACTAATATTAAGGAAATCATGAAGTTGTGACATCCAATCATGATAAGCTTCTACATTAATTGAAAATACAACTTGTTCCTCTTGTGGTTCACTATGCATGAATGCAGATTGGGATACAGCCTTGTGGTGAATGGTGGTGCCATTCCTCGTAGGACCCTACGATACCAAAGACCCCCAAGGCATCTTCTTGGGAAAGTATCTGGATTTATAGAACCACTCATGGTTTGGTTCTGTATGAATCATGTTGACTGATTCTTTGTTATCAAAAGCCTCACACTGAATTGTACCTTGTGAGAGTATCTTTACATGAATGGTAGTAAAATCGGTAGATAAAATATAAGGGATTAAATATCCCAAATATTTCATAATTTTTGTGAATATTTTTGATGTATGAGGGATTTCCTAGATGTCGTACCACTCTAGATAGGCTAGATAAGTATCAGTAAGATCCATATAAGCTTTTAGGATAAGACACTAGGATTCAAAAAAGTCCCTTAACCTGGTTGACAATGATAAGGGAGTCACAAAAGATGTTTAATTTTTTAATCTTCATGGTGATTGTTGTTTGGAGGCCCAAGATTAAAGCCTCATATTCAGCATTGTTATTGGTACAAGGAAATTCTGTATTAAACAACAAGCGTATTGGAGCACCTTGTGGTGTGAAGAAGACAATTCCTACACCATCCCTTGCTCACACTTTGAACCATCAAAGAAAAAAGTCATGTCAACTTTATTATCTGGTTCTTTGGGTTTGGGAGATTTTGATAACATAAAGACTGCATCATCAGGAAGCTCTATGACAAGAGGCTTACTATATTCAAGAGGCACCTCTGCTAGTTGATCAACTATGACTTGTACCTTGATGGAATTTTGGCTGATGAATTCCAAGTCAAATTTTGTCAATAGCATGATCCACTTTGCAGTATGTGTATTATGATATGTCTTGCTCATCATATACTACAAAGGATTTTTTTGGATATTACATATGTCGTATGACTTAGCATGTAATGACACAACTTCTTTGTTGCAAACACCATTGCTAAACATAGCTTCTCCATGTATGCATACCCTAGATCATAACTCACCAAGGTGCGATTGATATAATATATTGCTTGCTCTTTATCTTGCATGTTCTTTTGGGCAAACATGGTTCCTAGTGAAAAGTTAGTAGCTGGTATATAAATAAAAAATGGCACATCTAGTCTTGGTGGAGCCAGTACTAGCAGTGTTGCCAAGTATTGCTTAATTTCAGCAAATGCCTTTTGACAATCCTCATCCTAATTGAATGGGACCCCCTTGTGTAGCATCCAATTCATGGGTCAGTATTTATCCGATAATTATATGATGAATCACTTATGGATGCTACTTTGCCCTGTAGAATTCTTAGCTCTTTGATATTGGTGGGAGGATGTATTTCTAGTATGGCCTTGACCTTTGCTGGGTCAACTTTGATCCCTCATTTGGAAATGATGAATCCCAAGAGTTTTCCTAAAGTTACACAAAATACACACTTTTAAGGATTCAACCTAAAATTATGTTCTATCAGATGATCGAAGACCTTTATTAGGATCTCAGCATGCTCTGAAAGTAGTAATGACTTTGCCAATAAGTCATCAATGTAATCATCCATTATCTTGTGCATGTAGTCATGAAAAATGTATGTCATGGATCGTTGATATGTGGCACCAGTATTTTTAAGGACAAATGGCATAAATTTATAACATAATGTTCCCCATGGCATTGTGAACATGGTTTTGTGTTGGTCTTTGGCTTTAATCCAAATTTTATTGTAACCAAAAAAACCATCCATAAGGAAAATTATCTCATGAATTACAGTTGCATATACAAGAGCATTTATGTTAGGCAACGGGAATGAATTCTTTGGTTTTGCCTTGTTGAGGTCTCTGAAATCCATACAGATATGAATCCTTCCATCAGGTTTTCCTACAGGTACCATGTTTGATACCCATTTTGGATAGTCGATGGAGATGATAAACTCTACATCCAACAACTTTTACAAGTCATATTTAACCATTAAAGCAATGGTTGGATGCATTTTACTAATATTATTCTTGATAGGATTTTTAGAGGGATATAGCAAAATGTTATGGGTAACCATTTTTAGATCTACTCACAACATATCCTTGTATATCCAAGAAATATATCAGACCTCTCTTTTAGTAGAGGGATGAGGTTGGTGCGCTCATCAAGAGATAGAATCTCACCAAATTTAACCTTATTAATATTAGTAGGATCATCACTGATATCCACATCAAAGGTTTCCTCTATTAACAAGTGTGATAACTTCATAAGCTGGTGAGGCGTAGGAATCAGGTGGATGTCATCAAATGGGTTTAAAGGTCCCACATCGAAATTACCCTCAACATGATAAACATCATGTGTGCATCCTGATGCAAAGTGAAATAGTTGTAACATTTCTTCGTTGGGGAAAAAATATTTAGGATCTAGTGGTGAATCAATGCGATCCCAATCAATAAAATCTAGATTAAGACACAACGTTTTGGAAGGATCTATTGGGTTGTGAAGTGGAGTGGTCAAATATATAGATATCATGTTGATGGAATGGATTATATCTCTAGGACCACATGTGTGAAATTCTATGTTATTAGTGTTATTTGCATACCCAAGATGTGGCTCTAGGGTATGCAGATTTCTAGATCTAGTCTATGAATATATTGGAGAATGGGATCATTCGAATCTAGGAGCTCTATAAATGTAGGTAGATCAAGGAAGACCCTATGATAAATCTTGTTCAGATTAGTCGATCTGATTGGGATGCAAGGGCCAAGAAATATTGTTTGATATAATTATTCCATGTCAATTGGCTCTGCAAGATGACGTAAGTGCCATGGCCCAAGATAGGCCATCTCGGTCTCATCCTAAAAATTGCTATCATCTATGAGGAATCCCTCATTCTTACCTATTGGAATCAGGCGTTGAGTAGTATGTCTAGGTCCAAGGTAGGCCATTTCTATTTCATCCTCATATTCTTCATTGTTTGAGGACTTCTCATCATCATCACTCTTATAATCACATTTTCATCCATCACTTTTGGAAATGGAATCTGCTTTAACTTCCTCATAAGTAAATTCTAATTCAGTGTCTAATGTTAAGTCAATATTCTAGATTTGCATGCCAGTGTCATCCAAGTTAGCCCTTGGAATGTCTTATGGATTTACCTCTACCATTATGTTGTCATAATATATCTCAGGTGGTTCTATAAAGACGTAGGTCACCAGCCTATTACCCCTTTGCATGTATGAAGGGTTGGGATGATAAGGATTCCAATCTATGTTATCCCCTAAACTAAGGTTTAGATGATCGAGAGATGATGCTAAAAGCTCATCCTATCCTCTTATATGGTAGACCAACTCGAACCTATCATTTGGTAATTGATATTTTGGTTCATAGGGAGTTCAAAACCCTTGCTTGAATAAGCCTAGATCGTAACCATACCAATGGTAACATTTTAAATAATGCAAGGCAAACTATGGGTTAGACAAATAATGAAAATTCACCAAAAATGGTTCATAATCATCCTCATCTATGGGTGTGCAATTAGAAAATTGGTCAAGACCTCCATAGATGAATTTTTTTTGGTTGGGTGGCACCCCTAGTGGTACCACCATCCCTATAGGAAAGTGATGGGCTTGAGGTATTCCCATGTCTTGTGTAGTCTTGATAAAAGTTATGAATGTCACATTCTGCACTATATACTTTGCTAGCCTAGGAATAACCAAATGGATGGTCACCTACAGTGCAGATGACCCAACTGAAGAAATAGTCAAAGTAAGAAAAGGGTCCTCTTTGACTTCCTTTTGCACATATCATTCATCCATAGGACTAGGAACCTCGATAGTGGCTACTTTGGGTGCTTCCTTTGTCTTTTTATTGTTCAATTTTACCTTAAGCTTCTGGTCATTCCTAAGCAATGTGGGTGCCATAGGTTTTGTTGAAGTAGTTTTTGTGTGCTCTGATAGTTGTGGTGCTGACATGGAAGGTCCTACACAAACTTCCTTTAGTTTACATTCTATATGTTTGATAGGCAACATTGGCCATATATCCAGGTGCACTGAAGGGAGAATGAAATCTCCAAGAAAATCTACTTGGTTCACATATTAAAATGGTTCCTCATTAAAAGGAACCGCGTCAACTTGTCCCTCATGTATATATTTAATACATTGATATAAAATTGAGGGAACACAATGCATCTCTATGATCTAAGGCCTCCCCAAGAGGATATTATATTGCAAAACACCTTCAAGTACATGACACATCACAAGGATGGTCTTTAGTCCAACCTCAATAGGCAAGACTATAGTACTGACCATCGAGCATAGTGCATCGTTAAATGCTCTCAAAGTGAAGGTTGAAGGTATGATGTACAATTTTGGTAACTTCAAGTATGCAAATGCCTTGGTAGTAATAATATTGATTGACGACCCTATTTCAATCACAACCCATTTAAATGGTGTGTGGTTAACACATGCAATTATATGTAGTGATGGGTCTTCTATAGTAGTAGAGACCGTTTTAATCTTGTGATCATAAAATTGAATCACCAACTCTAAAAAATATTGCATATGTCCCACAAAATTTGTAAATGCTTCGAGGTCCTGGGACTAAACTTCAATAGGCCTCAAGATATCCATGAGCATCTCCCGATACTTAGGAGATGGTTGTATCAAATCATAAACTAAAAAATTTGTTAAAGCTATATGTAGGCTTTGCACGAGCCTATTTCTAATGGTCACAACCAGTCTAGTTGGTGGGCTTGGCATATTATTTTGCGCTAGAATTTACAAAGGCATAACTTGCACCCTGATCAGATCTGGAGGTGGATCTAGTTGCTTGTACCTTCATTTTATTGTGATAATGTTTACCATAATAATAAAAACTTGTGTAGATGGTTTGATACACATTTGGTTCACCTGGTCAGTATTGTTCCTCTGAGGCTCATGGTTCAAAAGAGGATTTTTGAGAATCCCCATATTTTGGTTGTTCAAAGCCTGAGGGTTGTTGATAATTAGCTTACCTTTGTTGATCATGTTTTGCACCACGTGTTTAAAACTGTAACATACTTTAATGCCATGTCCCTTCATCCTGTATTATATGCAATACTGATAATCCTTATATCCTTTTGGTTTGGGTTGGTTAGTGTCTTGCAACTTGATCTCAGGTAAGTTGATAGCCTTAGCCTCGCATAGTTGATGAAAATCGACGTCATTATCTCCAAAAATGGTGTGAACTGGTGAGGAGGGTTTTGTTTCTTATTCTTACCCTATTTTTTATTATTGCGTTGGTTGTATTGTGTAGGAGGAGGTTGGGCTTGATAATTCTATTGTTTTTTGTCCTTCTCCCCTTTATGGAGGTTCAACACTACTTGATTCATGTGGGTTGGCTTGGATTGGTGATTTTGATTTTGAGTGTTCTTCTTCTTCCAATCCTTTTTGTTCTGAAGCTTTAAGTTACCCTCCTATAACTTTATGTCCTCAATTACTTTATCTTGTACCAAGGCCTCCTCAAATATCTAGTATTTTTGTAGCTACAACAATAGCGAGATGTGCTTCACATAACTCTTTATAAACATTCAATTTAGTTCTATTATTGGAATGAAAAATGGTAACTTTACCATTAAATTTCTCCATATCTTTCCATAGTCCATGATCAGATCATCGTCGTATTGCATTAGAGCAGCCAAATCAGATAGGTTTACCTTCTTCTTTATGTTGAAGGAGAAGCGTTCAAGAAAGGAATTAACCAGCTACTTGAAACTGGTTATGTTGTGCCTCTTTAGTTGGTTGAACCATTCCAGGGTAGGGCCTGAAAGGATCATGATGAAGGTCCTCAATAACAAAGCATCATTACTTTGTATCTGGAAACATATGTTCATGAAACACGTGATATGCTCTTGGGCATCTTCATATCCTAGAAATTTATCCAGCTTTGGCATCTTGAAATGATCGGGATACACTGTATTAGGCGCTAAGGGGCATTATTGGTCACAAATCTGCCTAAGTACAAGATTTCATCACTTGTGCACCCTAGAATCAGCCAACATTGAAAGTCTAAAAGAAAAATAAGTCTCCCGGGCCAATATCTAGAGACGGCTAGCTCCCAAACTAATCTAAATTGGTTTCAAGATAAGGATGCAGGAAATAAATGGGAAAATGTGAAAAGAAAGGGAAATAACAGAAAGAGATGGAAATATAGCCGAAGCTGATAGTTAATTGGTAAACAACCTCAGATAGCAAATAATCTCAAACTAGATCTTGAAGCTAAGTGGCAATAGATTCTTAGGGTGCACATGCAGAAATCAGATCAAGCATTAGCCATAAGTTTACCTTCAATTATACTTCAAACATTCAGATGAAAATACAACCAAATTCAGGATAGTAGAATTCAACATATATTTTAACACTAGACTAAATAGAAGTAAATCACACAGAAAGCAAAACATGAACAACAGTTTGGATCACCGACTCAAAAGACACTAAGAATAGAGCAAAATGCATCTAGGATTTCTGCTTCAATTTTTGCAAAAAGGTCCTCCTCCCTTTGCTTGAGATTTTACATTGGTATTTATAGAGGTCTTCCCTCTTTCTTTCGCATTACAACATTTAATACATAAAACATATTTTAAGAGGTGATCCGCAAAATATGCACTTGAAAAGAGAAACAATCCCCCTTAATCTGTCTCGAAGAAATGACAGTTCCTGTTTTCATGGATCAAAACTAAAAATTAAATAGAAACAAGGGACCATATTTCTTCATTAAATGACCATTATCAGGGCAAGCCAAAAGTTGTTAGGATATCACAAACAAGAACTTTTAATACTGGAGGGATATTTAATTTTTGTGGTGTCGAAAACTGCCTCATGTTCTTCCATCTTGCACACATAGGTAAACAACAACATTTAATCTTGGAGCCTCTTTGACCATGATCTCAAAATTAGTTGGAGAGATTTTATTTGATCCTTATATTCTCCTCACATTCTCCTATTCAATTATGAATGAAAAAAGCGAACTAAACTGTATCGGACCTTTGTTGTTGCTTCTATCGTGAAAATGAGACAGGTCGCAAAAATGCGACATGTCACGAAAATGCGACATGTCGTGAAATTGTGACACTTTTACCTTATTGCTCTCTCTTCTTGCCACCAATCATGAAAAAATGACATGTCATGAAATCATGACATCTTCCATCGTTCAGCTTTCTCTTCATGACATGTCGCGAAATCGTGACATTCTCCTCTTTCTTGGCTTCTTCGCTACTCCTTATCATGAAAATGTAACATGTCATGAAATCGTGACATCTTTCAATCAAAACTATCTTGTCTGCTTTATCATCACGAAAATGTGACATGTCGTGAAATCGTGACACTTTCCTTCTACCTTGTACTTTTTAGCCTTCATTTCGTGAAAATGCGACATGTCATGAAAATGCGACATGTCGTGATATCACGACATTTTCTCCGTTTTGTTCTTCCGTCTTCAACAAGTCATGAAATCGTGACATGTTTCTATCTTCTTCCACTTTGCTACTGTTCAGCCACAAAAATTTGTCATGTCATGAAATCACGACATTTCGTACTATCTGGCTGCTTCTGCACTTTCTCCTTGCAAAAATGTGACATGTCATGAAATCGTGATATTTCTTCGTGCTTTGTGTTTATCTTCAGCCCTTCCATGAAAACGTGACATGTCGCGATATCATGCCATTCCGTACCATATACTCCTTTCTTGCTTTTCTATCGTGATATCACGACATTTTTCCTCGGTGCTCCTCTTTGTTACTGTATGTCGCAAAATCATGACATTTTTCTATCACTGTGCTCTGTCACCACTGCAAGTCATGAAAACACAACATGTCACGATATCGTGAAAACTTTTCACTTTTCACTTTCTCACTGCAACAAGTCATGAAAATGTGACATGTCACGATGTCGTGATAACTTTGCCATTACTGTTTCCTTTTGTTACTCCTAGCACAAAAATCCAACATGTCGCGATATCGTGACAATTTTACTCCCTTGCTTCCTTTGGCTGCTTTTAGCCATGAAAACGCGACAGGTCACAAAAATGTGACATGTCATGATATCGTGACATTTTCTATACTTAGATGATTTCTGCATTTAGACACCGCGAAACTACAACAGGTCGTGAAACTGCAACAGGTCACGATATCGTGACATGTCGCAACATCTTTCATTTGCTTTTTTCTAACACAAAAAATGTAGATATTTTTACATTTTCCCTTTCGAAGTATTTTTAGGGACAAACAGAGGAGTTAGTATCTCTACAACTTGTGCATTCTCTTGCATGATTAGTAACAACAAAAACAATGTGGCAAAAATGCCAACATTCTTGGCGGCTCGTGGGGTATATAGTTTTGTTGTATGCATGAACCTTAGGCCTTTATCCATTGGGCAATAGAGTCACGAAGCTGGAGGAGCAAAAAAAATAAGTGCTGAATGATGCTAGACGTTTTTGCGGGCTACTGCAACAAGCTCTTGCTGGCACTCAACACTCAAAATAGGATCTTCAGCAAAAATTTATGGAAGAGCAGAACTTTCCTTATTCTTGTAACTACTGCATAAAAAGAAACACACACAAACTAAATAGAAAATTGTACCTAAGCTCCTAAGCAACACTTAGTGCCCTCGACACTTTATTTACTAGTCGGGCTATTTACAATATTTACACAAAAGTTTACGACATGATTGGCATGCCGCCACCACAAACCCAGCTTTGGGTGTCTATCCGGTGAACCTGTAGTGTCCAGACCAGATCTGATCATACTTGAGTTGGTCCTTGAAGTTGGGATGACCTCCCAAAGTTCTCCATGTTGTGAATAGGGTGCAATGTGGCAAGTTATCATGCATGCCAGTACCCACACAGTTGATGAATAATGTAGCAAAGAGATTTGCCACATGGAGGGCTCCTTTGGGTACCAATTGCAGTAATGGTTGAAGCCAATACCACCATTTTGAAGATTCCATTGGTTTTGGGCTGAGTACAGGCTCTTCCAACCCCTTGATGCGACAAAAAGACTTTTCGGTGATAGGCTTTTCTCCAGGATCTCCTCAGGCTCAGCTTCTTGATGAGGCATGTTTATTGGGCTCTGGTTGAACACTTATGTGCTATGCCTCGGGACACAAAAAGAGTGCAAAAATGTGCCCTCTTTGCTCTCAGGTTCTGCCACTTGAGCCTGTTCTTCTTCTTGGCCCATATCCTGATGGAAACTACAAGCAACCATATTATCTATTGTCGGGACAAGGCTTGCAGATTCCCATCGTGGGACTTGGATGAAAGTTGGCTCTTGAGCTCCACACGGTTGCATCTCAGGTATCTGCTCAATATGAGGAATATGCCATGGTGAATACTACGTAGGGTATAAAGGAGTAGTGACTATCAGATAAGGTGATGAGATTTCTCCCCACTATCACTTTCCTGATAGGAGCAAAATCTGTTCCGCTCGCACTGCTTCCTCAAATATTTGAGGGAACCTTTGTTCACCTGATTGCAGCAAGAGGAGGCCTATGTCCGGGTGGAAAGCCTGAACATAGAAGAGGTGGGCTTGGGCGGGTGTCGGTTGGATCTTCTCTAGAATTCTCTTCCAACTTCTATAGAATCGGACATTGAAGTCTGTGATGCTCTCCAGAGGTGTTCTCATGATGTACATTAAAAGTTGAAAGGGATCCTGAGAGCCGTCAAAGGGATCCTCGTCGAATGTTCTGATTAGTGCTCCCGCTAAGTCATCCCATGAGCTGATGCTTTTACGCTCGAGTAGTCTATACCACTGCAATGCCCTTCCTTCCAAATACAGAACTAGAAGTCTGATCATGACATCTTCATGGATTATGCCATGGATGATTGACAAAGCGGCAACATCTTCAAGGTGCTCTAGGGCCATTCCCTTAGTGCCATTGTATTTTGTCAATGTCTTCAAGGCGCTTTTGGGAATTTCATGGTAACTTTGAAGATTCATAGGGCCAGGATCATTCCAGCTAGGATAGCTTACACTTTCCATTATAGTAGTGGTCTGTAGAGATCATGATTATCGCCACTAAGTCGGAGTCGCCAGGTGCACATTCTTTTCTCCGCTTGTGAGGTCAAGGCTGCTCACCGAACCTTGATTCCTTTGGGGTTTCTTAGTTTAGCTTTAAAATGGATCTACGATCAAGAAATTTAGATCTTCAGCTCAGCAGAGTCGCCATATGAACTTACAATCTCTGCTTTGAGGTCAAGACAGTTCATCAAAAATCTTGATTCCTCCGGGTGTCAAAAAATGGGACTTGTGAGTCCCACCGGGCGTGCCAAAAATTGTTGGTCATAAATCTACCTAAGTACAATATTTCATCACTTGTGCACCCTAGACTCGACCAACATTGAAAGGCCAAAAGAAAGAGAAGTCTCCTGGGCCAATCTCCAAAGACGGCTGGCTCCCAAACTAATCTAAAATGGTTTCAAGGTAAGGATGCAGGAAAGAAATGGGAAAATGCGTAAATAAAGGGAAATAACAGAAAGAGATGGAAATATGGCCAAAGCTGATAGTTAATGGGGAAACAACCTCAGATAGCAAATAATCTCAAACCAGATCCTGAAGCTAAGCGGCAACAGATTCTTAGGATGCACATGCAGAAATCGGATCAAGCATTAGCCATAAGTTCGCCTTCAATTATACTTCAAACATTCAGATGAAAATACAACCAAATTCAGGACAACAGAATTCAACTTATATTTTAACACTGGACTAAATAGAAGTAAATCACATAGAAAACAAAACATGAACAACAGTTTGGATCATCGAATCAAAAGACACTAAGAATAGAGCAAAATGCATCTAGGATCTCTGCTTCAATTTTTGCAAAAAGTTCCTCCTCCCTTCACTTGAAATTTTACATTGGTATTCATAGAGGTCTTTCCTATTTATTTCACATTACAACATTGAATACATAAAACATATTTTAAATGGGCGATCTGCAAAATATGCACTTGAAAAGAGAAACAATCCCCCTTAATTTGTCTCGAAGAAATGACAGTCCCTATTTTCATGGATCAAAACTAAAAATTAAACAGAAACAAGGGACCATATTTCTTCATTAAATGACCATTATCGGGGCAAGCCAAAAGTTGTTAGGAGATCACAAACAAGAACTTTTAATACTGGAGGCATCTTTAATTTTGGTGGCGTCAAAAACTGCCTCATGTTCTTCCATATTGTGCACATAGGTAAACAACAACATTTAATCTTGGAGCCTCTTTGACCACGATCTCAAAATTAGTTGGAGAGATTTTATTTGATCCTTATCTTCTCCTCACATTATCCTATGCAATTCTAAAGGAAAAATGTGGACTGAACTGTATCGGGCCTTTGTTATTGCTTCTGTCGCAAAAATGAGACAGGTCGCAAAAATGTGACATGTCATGAAATCGTGACACTTTTACCTTTCTGCTCTCTCTTCTTACCACCAATCGTGAAAACACGACATGTCATGAAATTGTGACATCTTCCATAATTTAGCTTTCTTCATGACATGTCATGAAATCGTAACATTCTCCTATTTCTTGGCTTCTTTGCTACTCCTTATCATGAAAATGTAACATGTCGCGAAATCGTGACATCTTTCACTCGACAATGTCTTGTCTGGTTTATGATCGTGAAAATGCGACATGTCACAAAATTGTGACACTTTCCTTCTGCCTTGTACTTTTCATCCTTCGTTCCGTAAAAATGTGACATGTCGTGAAAATGCGACATGTCACAATATCGTGATGTTTTCTCCGTTTTGTTCTTCTATCTTCAACAAGTCGTGAAATCGTGACATGTTTCTATCTTCTTCTACTTTGTTGTTGTTCGGCGGTGAAAATTCGTCATGTCACGAAATCGTGACATTCCATACTATCTGGCTGCTTCTACACTTTCTCCTCATGAAAACATGACATGTCACAAAATCGTGACATTTCTTTGTGCTTTGTGTTTATCTTCAGCCCTTCTGCAAAAGCATGACATGTCTCGATATCGTGCCATTCTATACCATCTTCTCCTTTCTTGCTTTTCTGTCATGATATCATGACATTTTTCCTCGATGCTCCTCTTTGTTGCTGTATGTCATGAAATTGTGACATTTTTCTATCACTGTGCTCTGTCGCCACTGCAAGTCACAAAAACACATGTCGTGATATCATGACAACTTTTCACTTTTCACTTTCTCACTACAACAAGTCATGAAAATGCGACATGTCACGATGTCATGACAACTTTGTCGTTACTGTTTCCTTTTGTTGCTCCTAGCATGAAAATCCAACATGTCGCGATATCGCGATAGTTTTACTCCCTTGCTTCCTTTGGCTGCTTTTAGTCGTGAAAACGTGATAGGTCGCGAAAATGCGACATGTCATGATATCGCGACATTTTCTATACTTAGCTGATTTTTGCATTTGGATGCCGCGAAACTGCAACAGTTCACGATATCGTGACATGTCGCGATATCGCAACATCTTTCGTTTACTTTGTTCTAACACAAAAAATGTAGAGATTTTTACATTTTCTCTTTCGAAGTATTTGGAGGGACAAACAGAGGAGTTAGTATCTCTACAAATTTTGCATTCTCTCGCATGATTAGTAACAACGAAAACAATGTGGCAAAAATTTCAAAAGGCATAAAGGCACATTATGGATCCTATTCAAGGTTGGCTTTTGGTAAGACGTCCCTTGTTTCTCAATTGTTCTTACATTTTCTACCAGGCCTTGTAGGCCTTTGAAGATAGAATATCCTCTTCCTTGAGAGGTCCTTGAGGAGCCTTTAGTGGTAGATTCTTCTTCAATCAAGGTGGAGGGATAGGCTCATCCTCCACATCCACTAAGGATATCTTAGGATATTTTTTTTCTTTCTTGTCTTCCTCTACATCTTCGACTGAGTATACCCATAATGTTTGAGGGCTGGGTGCTGCAACATGTTTTACACTATATAATGAGTATGATTTCCAGTGTGCTCAAGGTATAGTTTGGGCTATGAAGTAGCTCATCTATGATGGCACTCCCTAAATGCACTCTAAGGGGGTAAATTGGTGTGAGACAATCTATCCTCTCTATCTGCACACTCCTTTTTATTAGGGATGCATTGCTCGTGCATGCGCTGCTCATATAGATGTTTCCTTAACAACCTCTATATTTGAGTATCCTCATTTTTGAGATGCTCGTGCTCTATACGTACATCTACCAATTGATCTTGGAAGATCTATTGCCTTTGCTATGACACTAGTTTTTGTGATCGATCTATAAGATCGGCCATATGTGGTGTCTGGTGGTCTTGCTTTGTTTGGGAAGCTTTGTTGGTGCAAACACCAATAGACTTGTCTGCCATGCTCTTGCCTTTATTTGTATAGATGGCATTCATGTTATGCTATTTTATATGATCTATACCTATATGGGTTAATGGGGAATGTATACTATGAGAATTATTTGAGCATTCTCTTGGTTTCCTTATGGTCCTACATATACTCTTGTTTTGAGAACTCGTAGAGCGAGAATGTGTAGATGAGGGCTTACACCCTAATTTCCATAGGACTCTATCAAGACCATAAAGTTGTCTTGTCTTCCAAGGTTGATATGGTGGTATACCATTTACTCCAACTTTAGACATGTCAATCGTGAACTTTTCAAGTTTATTTTTGTTTGGAGTTTGTATGGCCCCACGCTTTGAAGCGGTCCTCTCTTCCTACCCCTAATTGGGTGGATTTTCTTATTGTGTATCTTGGGATGGTGGGGACCTTGAGCCACCCTTATATCTATCCATCGAGGAGTGTGCATTATCTCCTCTATCTAGGGTGTTCTAAAAAAACCTCACACATTGAATTATCCCCTCTAATACTCGTTGAATATCATTTAGGAGGATTCTATGGTTGAGGGTTTGATGCATTATTTTATGTTTTTGGTGGAGCTTTGGCTTTGACTTCAACTATGCACTGATGTCGACCTCTCCATGTATTAACCATATTGCAAATTATATCCTGTGTATATTTTAGAGAAATAAAAGCAAACAAGGATGATTATCTCTTTTAAAATTTCTTTGTGATCCCTAAACTAGTTTTATTGTGTTTCAGGTGTGTTGAAACCATAAACTATCTCTCATTATATTTTTATATTTTTGATGATATACTTATTTTGTTTAATGGATTTCACCTATATGCTCGCAACTCAACATCCGGTTATGAAAGTCACGGTTACGCAAACCCCCCAAAGTGTGGAGATGAAACCCACACTCGGGCAGGGAGCACAGGTCCTACCGATCCTCACCCAACACATCGTGCATAGCAATACACCCCTCTAAATAGGAATGTATGCTATTTTGTATGGATAGGATGGATCTTGGAATCTGTATTGGCCAATAGAACAAGGTTCATGGGAGTTGAGCCAATAGGTGGAAATGACTACCACCGTCATTGAACTCTACTAGTGGATGGGTGTGAATTCCATCTCACTATTGTTTAAGTGTTTCCTAGTGTGTGATTGCTTGTTTTAAATTTGCATGTAAAAGAAAATGCATCACCAAGAAATCATGATATTTACTATATGCCTAAAATAAAGATGTTTTAAGTTCATAAATATGCATATATTTAGCTATATGAAATTTAGAGAATACATATTATGTGATAAATCAATCTTTGATTGGGCCCAAAGCAAGAAAAATATACACAATTTAACTATTGGCTACTATTTTGTGCAACAGGGAATAGTGCTAACTGTGGAACATAATCGCAGCCCAAAATGTTAGCCACTATTGACAATAGTAGCTAATAGTGCTAGCCATTGTTATCAACCATGATTGATAGAGAATATAAAATTTCTCATTAAATTTTACCTTTACTATTTTTCTAGATGAGTTATTTAATTAATGACAGGAAAAAATAGTAAAACAAGAAAATTAGAGGAACAAGATTACCTAGAAATCCTCATTCGATGGAGAGACAAGCTGCTTACTATCTATCTTTCTTATATGCTACTATCCACAACTATCAAGCATGTATGAGAATTGGGGCCACATGTGGTAAATTTGGCTAAGGCTGCAACCCAAAAACACAAAAAAAATAGTAATTTATAGTGCAATTTTTTGGGTTTCCATTGTGATTTCCATCTTTACCACTCTAAAAGCATGCACCTATACTATTGCATCAAATATATAAAGCATTAAAGCATGAAAATATGAATAACAATGGATTGAACAAGAAAGAACAACTTATTTATATTATCATTGCAAATATATTTTACAAATATGTCCCTCTTAGGGATACATAATTCTTCGATAAAATTGATACATTATTTTGAGGCCCTCAAAGGAGATGGTGCAATACACAATCTCTTCACATAGACACGAACTGCTTAAGGATCAAGGAAGCCTTCTTCTCACTTGATCGGAGGAATATGTTGCCAATAATGCTTTGAATATGACTAGATATTGTAAATCTACATTCAAGAAACAACATAGCACAATTAGAAGCAAATGAGGCCTCTCATTAAGAGGCTCTTGATAAGGATTTGCATGAATTAGGACAAATATAGCAATAAAGCATGAAATTTTTTAAATATGATTACAAAACCTCTGAATTATTATAAATAACGATAAGAAAGCAGTAAATCTAGATATTATGATGCATAATCTACCATTAAAACTTGAAATGAATCAAATCTAATGAAACTAGTGCAAATTGACAAAATAAGAGAAAATGGAGCAAAGCTACCTCTAATTCCTAAAATTAACTATATAAAAGCATAAATGAAAGCTAATCTATGTCATATATATATAATTGCATGCTTAGAATTAAAATATTATGGCTAGAACAATGAAATAAATGTCAAACCCTCATTGCAGGTCTGAAGCGCAATTGTCTCTATTAGTCATGGTTGAAATCTATGGTTGAGGAGAAAATCCTCTTACTCTTGTAATCAGGGCTTGAATCTCAAATTCCTTTGAGTAATTGATGATCAAGGATTAGCTCTATGTTCTGGAACTAATTGGCGATGTAGATTCTTTGAATTCACAGTGGAAGTGGCTCAATTGGGGATGAATGATCTCTTCAAGCTCTCGAAACCTCCATAGCTTCACTTCTAGTCGTGATTCTCCAAATTGGTAGCATGTAGGCACTCCTAAAGGGTTGTAGGTGGCTCTCCAATTTGGCAAGGCTTCACTGCATTCAATTGAAAGCCTCTCTAGAATTTTCCCCAATTTGGATGAGGGTATTATAACACTCTCAATTCCTAATCCTAGCTTCCTTGAGAAGCCAATATCAAGAACCAGGAGGTTAGAGCAGTTGGGAGAGAGAATCTGGAAGCTTCCTTGCTCAAAAATGCTCAAAATCTATTTCTAGGGCTGTTGTAACTAATTTTTTTCTGGATAGGGAGTCCGTGATAGTTACAGAGCTAGCCATAACTCTTAGGCATAGCTAGACATGTTAGGTGCAGGTGTTAGCTATGGTTGAGATCTTAGTTGCAGATGCCATCCGTGGCTAAGGATGAGTAGGCCAAAATTTCCTAAATTGAGTGGTTAAAACTACTGCTTTGCCTTGGAATGGTCCAAGACCATTCATATGGTCTGCTAGTATGCCCATATAAGTAGTTTCCTATACATGATGTATTTTAGGTGTCTACACATTCAAAACAACTTTTTATGTCTTATTATCCATAATTCAATGGGTAAGTAGAGGCATCAAACAAATTAATTATTACCATTCTTAAGAAAACCATTAAATATAATCATAAATATTGGCATCTTCAACTGCCTCTTGTATTATGGTCTTACAAAACTATAATTAGGATGCCCATTGGAGCAACTCCTTTTTAGTTAGTATATGGTGTTGAGGTCATTTTGCCCTTGAAATTAGAGATTCCTTCATTATGCATATCACTCCAAATTTTATCGATGATGATACTACACAACAAGCTCACCTTGATCAGTTGATCCTTCTGGATGAATGATGCACTAATTCTCTCAAGAACCTTCATGTTTATAAATATCTCCTTAAGCGAGCTTATGATGTGAAATTCCATCTTAGGGACTTTAAAGTTGGAGATCCTGTTCTTAAATAAAATTAGCAAAAATCCAACATGCCACTTCACTTGTGATACAAATCCATGGTGAACTGGTTAGTCCCATTTATCATCATAAAAAATATAGGGTTTGGGATGTATAGGTTAGTATATCTTGAGGATTCTAAGGATCCTAAACCTCTCAACATACTCCACCTATGGGTATTTCACACGTAAATCCCACTTCACAAAAATATCCAAAGGTACTTAAGCCCTTTGGTCTATTCACAAAAATATCCAAAGGCGCTTAAGCCCTTTGGTAAATTTCTAAAAATCTCCAAAGGTGCGTAAGCCCTTTGGTCAATTAAAAAAAAAACTCTAGAGGCACTTAAGCCCTTTGGTAAATTCACAAAAAGCTCCAAAGACACTTAAGCCTTTTGGTCATTGCACAAAAATCTCCAAAGGCACTTAAGCTCTTTGGTTAATTCACAAAAAACTCTAAAGGCATTTAAGACTTTTGGTCAACCCAAAAAAAGCTCTAAAGGCATTTAATCCCTTTGGTCAATCAACAAAAATCTCCAAAGGCACTTAAGCCCTTTGGTCAATTCATAAAAAACTCAAAAGGTACTAAAGCCCTTTGGTCAATTCACAAAAATCCACAAAGGCACTTAAGCCCTTTGGTCCAAGAAAAAAAGAAAGATCAAAAATCAACAAAAAACAACAAAAACATTAGAAAACTGCAAAAACACAAAAATATTAGAAAATACAAAAACACAAAAACACAAAAACATTGAATTTTTAATACATTCATCATGTATTTCATGTCGCTACATTTGTTCATTTAACTTAGGCATATTTCTTCAATTACATCAGGACTAGATTTATTCGTACATGCTAGGATTTGGCACCACACCTAAATTATTGTCATATTTCTTAATCAACCTTATCCATCATCATCATTTGCGGCTTTTATTATGAGATTTTTTTCTTTAAGGGGTCCTCCTAAGATAGGATATATATTGAATGAACATCGACAATGATGATTATATGGCTACTGACTATTTTATGCACACATTTTAGTTTGAAAAATATCATAGGGAAAAGCCCCATATTTTACATATCACATCATCAACATTCCCCTTTGTGAGTAATTGTATTTTTCAGCACAACCAATAAGTTGTTATAGGGTGTTCACTGGGGTTTTCGGTCATTCAGCTATTCCTATTCTTCCTTTCAGATTTTGTATAAAATTGTATTGATTTTAGAAGGTAGGGTATTGCTTTGATAGTACCTTGTATATCTCAAAATCCCAACACACTTTTACACATTAAAATCCAATTTTGAACAAGGACAAAACTAGAAAGTAGTCCTTGCCTATTAAGTGAAAGGTTTCCCTTGCTCATCCTATTATGCGCATGGTCTAGGATGTTGAGACTTGATAAAAGGACAAGAAAACCCTATCTAAAGTAATAAAATCCCTTGCTCTTCCACAATAACGAGAAAGTATACCCTCCAAAAAAGCAAAAGAGTGGTATTTAACACTAATCAAATAAAATGAGCAAGTATCCCTATGAAATAAAAATAAAATAAGGGGGTAATGAGCTTGAATCCCTCGAATCCTTAGTTATTCAAAAGTCATGGGAAGATCTCCATTACAGTAATGGGTTGAATGAAATCCACCTAGAAATGGAGTAGTCTTACACATGATGATATATTTTTCACATTGGTGACCTTATTTTGTATAGACCAATGTTAGGTTATTGATGAGCTAGCTTTTGGTGGCTTGTATTGCCTAGTATTCTAGTCCAAATACATCCAAAATTAGGATACTATTGACCATGAGGTGATCCTAATTACATGAATGGGTTGAATGAAACCTACTTAACAATGGGGTAGTCTTATGCATCATTAATGAACATCACTATGCACACACGGGGATATTGAATATTTGGGTCTTTCTAGCAGACTTGTATCTTTTAGAGTCTCATGTAATCACTATACATCTTTTAACTATTCAACTAGGGTGTTTGAGTCTCATGAAAACAATGATGTTTCCCTATAGCATCTTACTGGTCATACATCCATCATATACATTTTCATCATATTACATATGGTTGGCTATCAAATGTATGACATTTTTGAAAATGTTAACATTTTTATTGATGACTTTTCTACATTTTGTGGTGCGTACATTTATGTTGCTTTGTATCATAGATTCATTTATTATATTTAGCACATAAAAAAAAAAAATTGCATTATATATCATCAGTACATACATGTAGGCATTTATTTATGCATACATATTAAAATATCTAGGCATACATTCATCATCCATAATTGCATCCATAAAGTGCATCCATACATCACATAAACTAAGAATGTGCAATAAATACATGATAGGCCATAATCAATGTCATATCATATATATATATATATATATGTGTTTGTATGTGTGATAAATTTAGGTACATCATGATACAAAAATACCCATAGGCTACAATAAGGTTTATCCTTGAACCTCACACCCAAATGGAGAATAATCCATGAGTCCAAGTCAAGTGGGGCCTACACCCCCATAATAACCACTACCCTTAGTCACATCTCTGTGAGCCCCTCTGAGCTACTAACTGTTATTATATCAAATCTAGTTGTAGCCCTAGGAATCCATAGCCTCACATAAGGCTATATAAACTTACTGTATTGGATCTACTGAGATCCTCCTACTAACGAGTGATCAGGAAGGTGACCACTAAATAACCTCACCTGATCCTCCAAAGCCTGGATATAGGCTCCATCATATTAACGTTGATCCTAGTAATTGCTCAATAGTATCTACAATCTATCTATCATGGCCTATTCACCAGTCCCCTATCTAGTGACCAACCCAACCACCTGTGTTCATAAAGTGTCTCACTCTTATGTCACCCTAGCCACCTACTTATAAGAGCTCTATAGCTATCATGAAAATGGACTTATCTTCAGAGAAGATCCTCCCCCACTACCTCTCCCTAGCTAGTTGAATCTCCAACACTATAATAGTCGTATCTCACTCTTCCACCTGTGCCTAGAGATACTAAACCTGCTCTCTAAGTTGACCATCCTCATATTGAAGATCATCATCATCCCCACCCTCACCCTACAACTCATAACTATACTTATTAGGTTTACCCCACTCTCCCTCTATTAGATGATGCACTCATCACTCATCCTCGTCCTCCCCAGATCCCTTCTCTATTGCCATCATAGTCGATACACCCATAGGTCCACCACCTTGCCATAACTGAGTCACCCACTATGAATCAGACTTTACCATAGTACCTACATCATACACCATTGGATATTCTAGTAATTGATCCACTACCTCCCCCACTGGCTCCACTCATAACCATTCAAGTTGAGTCTCATCCCCACAGCACTAGTAAATAATAGGCTCACCAAGAACACCTTGGTGAACCTTGAACTATTAATAATTGCAAGAGTACTGAATGTACTCCCACTTCATGTTGTGGCACCCACCCACCCATCACCCATGTCTAGTCCATCCTAGTTGCTCTGCTACCTCTTTCCATGGTGTAAAATCCCTATATGGCCACCATATGACCTGCTTTAGCTTGAGTTTCTCAAGAGACTCTATGTAGTGTGCAAGCCTACTTGAATGGGGCTGACTACAATTGACCTTCTAGTATCGCATCTATGCATCCCATATCTGATATCTTAGTCTACCATATGAGCTCACCTTGGCCATGGAAGTCCATATGGTTTGTCCACTCAAATATACTTCTAGCCCTAGATGTAAAGTAGAAATTTTTAGCCCAGTCCTGATCACTCTCGCTACCAAATCTTGTACAAATCATCATATAAGTGTGATAGTAGGGTCATCCCCTAGGCCATGATCACAGGTTCCTCAGATGTGCACTCCACTAAATCCTATACCAATTCTAGGAGGTTCTAGAGGAAGCTCACTCTAGAAGAGTCCCGTAGTAGTATATTAGACATGAGTGACATTAGCACTACATGTCTAGATGTGAGGACATCTACCCCATATCATACCTCAACCAGAACTTCACTGTTATCAAAGCTACACTTAGCCACCTCCCAATCCTATAGATAAACCCTCTAGAGTACTCTAATCCACTGGATCATAGGTGCATACAAGATAGAGCATCCCTCAATGGGGACATAAAGAATCCGATAAATATCCTCTACGGTGATTGTCATCTCGCTAGTTGGCAAGTAGAAGGTGTTAGTCCAACTATCCCAACGGTCTATGAAGACCATCACGCAAGCCTAATTTGTGATCAATGCCTCTAGTCTTACAAACTAAATAAGGCTAAGGATATCAAGCTATTCCAAATCATAATTAGTTAGCCCACCCTAAACTATCATATAGAGTATAGAAAATCTATGATGGGCCCTCACATGCTGAATCAAAAATTGCCAAACTTGATAATTAGGTCCAAAAAACAAACATCCTAAAATACTTTTGCCCAATGAGGCCATCTTAGACCAATATGGTCTGCAGGTGATACCATCTCAGATCAAGATGGTCTCCAGGTATAGTCATCTTGGGTCAAGACGGATTATCCAACGATAAAATTTCTAACCATTGGGAGTTTTAAATCATGATTGTCTCACCTAGAGATGGGCCCTAAATCCATAATAAGGATCGTCCCTCATTGATATGGCTCCAAAATAGAGCAAAAGAAAATTTTAATTTCATGCCCTAAAAAATAAATAAACACACAATAAAAGAGCAAACCTACCCTACCCTCCTACATTATGGTGTGAATATTTACCTTAATTCATTAGTGAGGTTCATTTACCATTTTACTTAGTGGGGTTCATTCTATTTTGCATAAGCACAAGCGAGAATATGGTACTTACCTTTCTCCTTGCAACTCCACTGGTAGTAGAGATCTCGAGTTGGTCCATTGTGGACAGTGAATCAAATTTTTGTAGCACTCTACATCAAAAATTGTTCTCCTCCTTTTAAGCCTTATTTTTCCTTCAACTTCTAGCTATACAAATAACATCAAAACTATGCTAATTTTTCTTTTATATTTTTAAATCTACTCGACTGTCTCGAGATCATATGGTTGAACTTGTTGCAACCATCCTACCACAATATTGCCACAAAATTTGTAAAATGTGATCTTCCCACCATGGTATAGTCGTAATATTAACAAAAATAAAAGAGCAACATCATCATTAAAAGCCCCAAAGACACTTAAGGCCTTTGGTCATATCATCATTAAAATACCCAAAGGCACTTAAGCCCTTTGGTCACATCATTATTAAAATCCCCAAAGGCACTTAAGCCCTTTGGTCACATCATCATTAAAAGTCCCAAAGGCACTTAAGCCCTTTGGTCACATCATCACAAAAATCCCCAAAGGCACTTAAGCCCTTTGGTCACATCATCACAAAAAGCCCCAAAGGTACTTCAGTCCTTTGGTCACATCCTCATAAAAAGATCTAAAGGCATTTTCATGCATTGGTAAAAATTTAAAAGTTTTGGAAGAATAATTAATATATTTGAAAAAAGGAATGCCTTGTGATGGCAAGCAAAGTTTTGATTTTCAAATATTTGGTGAGCGGGAAGTAGATAAGCTATAGTACGAGACAAGGGAGTAAAGTGGGAGCGTACAAAACTGGAACCAACAATGAAATGGATGTCTAGGAAGGTGGGATCAGGGCCAAAGCCAATTCTAATCCTACAACGTCGAATGATGGTGAAGACGTATTTGGGAGGAAAGAACCCCCAAATAAAATTGTGATAGGCAGCAGAAAACACCAAACAACATAATTTGCAGAATCACTAAAGGGATGGCCCAAATCCCCCACAACCTCATCATGCACCTTTATTATTGAAGGATGTGATATAATTAACTAAAATAAGTCATGGCCAGATAAATTTCCATTGATTCTTTCTCCCTAGTTGGGAAATTTATGGGTGGAAGACCCAATATGGAGGCCATTCAATGATGGTTGATGACCAAATGGAAAACTAGGGGTTGTTAGAACTAATCACCATGTCTAGGGGTTTCTTTATGATTCAACTCAATAGTCAATGGGATGTAGATCGTATTTTAATGAGGGGTCCATGGTTATTTAGGCGAAGGATTTTGTTCCTTCGCAAGTAGGGGGTGGACTTTGACCCGAATACTTAGACCATCAACTCTGCCCCCATATAGGTCTATCTCCTTAAATTACACTCCCATTTTTGGCATGAGAATATCCTACAGGGGATTGCCCATGAGATTGGGGAGCTTGTCACTATTGACCCTGTAATGCATGCTCGATAAATATTGACATAGGTTTGTATCTTTGTCAATGCAAATTTGGAGACCCAGCTCTTGGCCCATGTGAATCTGATCTATAGGACTTACCACTAGTGCAAATTAGTGGAGTATGAGAAAAAATCATATTTCTACACCGAGTACCATACTTAGGGATACCTTCAAAATCAATGCTCAAAGCTAAAGTTTGCATAGAGAAACCACCAGGAGGCTCAACGCCAACCTAAAGGAGATGTCCAAAGAATGAACGCTAAAGTGAGTATGTGCCATGAGCCCAAAGGCAAGCAACATGCTCCCCCATATCCAAAATATGAAAAGAATGGGCAAGTTCCCATTTACTTCTTCCAAAAAATTTAGTTAATTCAAAAATACAATTCTCAATGAAATTGATGATAATAAGGATTTTCCTGGAGAGGAATTTCTTGGATCAACTAACCTTAATAAAATAGCTCTGAAGGCAAAAGCTCCCCTACAACCCCCTCTATCATCCCAAGACCTGTGCCCTAAATCCCCATTGGCCATAGATTTTGAACCCTAGCCCTATCATCCAATCTCCCTTCGGTGCCTAAACCATCACCTAGATCCCCCTCATCCAATAGGTCTAGCCTGTATCTTCCTCCACCTAATCCAAAGAATGAGGAGCTTGATAGCCCTGAGTCATCTCAGGCTTCTCCTGAAGCCTAGAGCCCTAAACATACCAAAAGCTTTAAAAAATCCTTAATTGATGTCAAAGGTGATAAAAAGAAGGGTATACCTTCTATGGTAGAACAAAGAAAAAATATATAGCAAAAGACATTGCCAATGGCACCCAAAAACTCTCTTTTAGGAACTAGGAATTTTTAATAGAGAAGAAACAAAAACCTTCCAAGAGTTCCAAATGAGAATCCTCTCCTAGAATGTGAGAGGGCTAAATGGAGTAGAAAAAAAAAGACTTGCTGCTTCAATGCAAAAGGAGTCAAATACTACAATTTTTCTAATCCAAGAAACCAAATTAGGCACACATCACTCTCTGAAAGTTACCAAAACTATTTAGAGGAAGTGTGACTTTTCATTTACTCCGATCTCAAGAACTTTTGGTGGTCTTCTCTGCCTTTGGGATCCACCCAAGGTGGAAGGCAGTATGATTTCATATGAAGGATGTATCTCCAACCTCTTTTTCCATGATTCTATCATGAAGCACTTATGGGTATTGATGAATGTCTATGCCTTGAATAACCCTTAAGATAGGTTGACCTTATGGAAAACTCTCACCCAGATGTGTGAGGCTTTCAATAATATCCCCTGGATCCTTGTTGGGTATTTTAATGCATTGTTGTATCCCTCGGAGAAGAGAGGATGGAAATAAATCACTACCAGAACCACATGGAACTTTAGCCATTTTATGGATGCCAATGAGCTAATGTATGTCCAGCTAAGGGGGTCTCAATATACATGGATTAACAGAAGGATAGGAGGTTATCTCATTCAGGTGAGGCTAGACAATTTTTTTCTTTCTCAGGATGCGCTTTCTCTATTTGGTAATGCCATATTACAAGCCTTGCCAAAGATTGGGTCTGACCACAACCCCCTAATTTTTGAAATGACCAACAAACCCCTATTCAAAACTTCATTCTATTTTGAGGCAATGTGGACCCAACACCCAAACCTCAAAGCATGCATTGTTGAATTATGGGGGGAGAGCTTCCTAGGAACGATCACCAACCAAGTCACCCATAATTTGTAGTCTATAAAAGACAAATTGAAGGTTTGGAATAAATAAATATTTGGAAACATATTCGAAAATAAAATATGCATCAAGGACAGGCTCCAAGGAATTGAAAATTAGTTTCAACAGGGTCAGGGGGATGCTAGTTTGAGAGTTGAAGAGAGGCTTCTAATTTTGTATTAACATAATATTTTTAAGCAGGAAGAGATGTTTTGATGTCAAAAATCAAGATATTTGTGGTTAAAATAAGGTGATTCCAATTCAAATTTTTTCCACATCTCAATGATCAAGCATAGAGGGGGAAAACAAGATCAAAGGTATAATAAAAAATGATGGTTCATTCACTTCCAACATCCACGTAATTTGTGAAGAAACTATTATGCATTTTTATTCCCTCCTTGGCTCGTGCCCTACCCACTCTACCCAAGCTATGGGCTCCCTTCTCATTCACACTCCTAGAATAATCACTAATAGTATGAATTCCTATCTACTTAACCCCTTAAGCTCTGAGGAGATCCATCAGGCCCTTTTATCCATGCATCCAGACAAAGCCCCTGGTCCCTATGGTTTCTCCCTAAGGTTTTTACAAACCTTTTGGGACATCATTGATCTGAGACTTTTCCAAGACATCATTGAAATAAAAATATCCAAAGGCATTCCCAGAGATATGAATTCCACCTTTCTCACCCTCATCCCGAAAGGCCCCAATTCCAAATCCCTATCTGATTATCATCCCATAAGCCTTTGTAATGTAGTCTACAAAATATTTTCAAAGGCGATGGCCAATAGATTAAAAATCATCCTCCCTTCCCTAATTGGCCCCTATCAAGGAATCTCATTTAAGGGTTGAAACATTGTGAATGGGGTCATCACCATCCATAAACTCATTTATTCAGCCTGCATGTCTAAAAATTTAGCTTTCTTCCTTAATCTTGACATGAATAAGGCCTTTGATAGAGTGGATAGGGAGTTTCTATATAAGGTTCTATAGAAGTTTGGATTTCATGATAACTGGGCCCATTTGATTATGTAGTGCATCTCAACCCCTTGGGTTTCTGTGCTTGTGAATGTCTCAACTGCAAGGTACTTCCCTAGAACCAGAGGATTGAGACAAGGGAACCCCTTATCCCTATCCTTTTCATAATTTTGGATGAGAGACTCGAAAGAGCCATAAAAGTTGCTTGCAGTAGGGGCTTGATTTTTGGTATCAAATTTACATCCAATCTCTAGCCCTCAACTCACCAATAGTTCATGGATGACACCTACTGGCAACTGTTGCATCATTTTATGAGGCAAAATTCATAAAAACTATTCTCAACCTCTACTAGGAAGTCGTAGGGAAAAAAATCAACTTCACCAAAAGCAATATTTATTTCATCAATACCCCTCTATCCCATAAAGTCAAAATTGCTAATATTTTGTTTTGTACTACTATAGAGTTTCCAAATTTTTATCTTGATCTCCCAATGTTCTAGGGAAACCCTACCAAGTCAATGTGGAGTAATGTTATTGAGATATTTCATAAGAAGCTAGTTGGGTGGAAAGGTGCCCTCCTATCTTAGGCGAGTAAGGCTACCTTTGTCATGTCAGCCCTTCAAAGCATCCCTGTGTATTTTTATCAGTCTTCAAAATTCTTGAAGTATTTGAGACCATGATAGAACAAATACAAAAGCACTTTCTACAAATTGGAGCTGACAACCAAAAAAAGTTCCACCTAGTGGCTTGGGACAAATTTTGCTCCCCAAAATATAAGGGAGGGCTTGAATTTCATATAATCAACAAAATGAACCAGACCCTTTTAGCCAAACAGGACTGGAAAGTGCTTACCAATGAAAAATTGGAATGGGTTTCTATCATCAAAAGAAAATACCTACAACATCACTCCTTTAGAGATGAAGAGATCCATCAAATAGAGTCTCATTTTTGGTGGTCTATCATCCAAACCCGATCCATACTCCAAAGAAGAATCATGTGGCAACTCAAATATGAGAATTGGCATGATCCATGAGAAAGGGATGAGCCCCTTATTAATGACCCATGTATCATTGCTATCAAGCATCTAACTGATCTCATTTTTGGGTTGAAAGTTGTAGATTTCATTGCGTAAAAGTAGGACTATCATGAGTCGAAGTAGTTACACTTCAAAATAAACAATGTTGCTATTGATAGAGCCATCACCTCTTTGCAGGTAGTTTACAGAGTGAAATTAATACCTAGGGCTTATAAGAAAGATAAACCCTTATAGAAAGGCATAGATAATGTCTCCTTCTCAGTTAAATCAACCTTTTCCTTACTGGAGCCCCCTCAAAAATTACATAATAATTAGACTACCCTTGTTGCTTTTAAGAGAGTTTGGACCGAACATCTCATCCCAAAAGTTGTCCACTTCTCATGGTTAGCTCTTTAAAAAATCCTTACCATAGAAAACTTAATCAAGAGGGGGGTCATAGTCCCCAACAAGTTCTACTTATGCTTGCAAGCATGGGAGTCCACTCAACACCTGCTAATCAAGTGCTTCTTTACCTACAATGCCTTCTCTAAGATGATCAACATGTTTTAGGTCAAGTGGGTATGTCCCCAGTCAATCTTTTATATTTTCACTCAGTGGCCCAAAGTATTTTGTAACCCCAATATCAAGTTCCTATGGGAAGCTCTACTGCACCACTTCCTATGGAAAATATGGCTGAAACACAATAGCATAATCTTTAATGACCACTCTAGGGACCCAAAAGTAGTAGCCAACAAAGCCCTAAGATTTTTCATCAAAAATACAAACCTGCTTCTTTTCCAAGATCCTTTGACATCTGGGTTGGAAGCATCACTATTTAGATCCCTTGGCATATTGATTGAGTGTACCAGATCCCTTGCACATATAAATTGTAGGTCCACTACCAAATGGATACCTCCCCCTACAGGGTGGCTCAAGGTGAAATTTTATGGATCATCCAAAGGCAACCCTGGATATGCTAGGGTTGGTGGAGTCATCAAAAACCATGAAGGCAAAATCATCAAAGCCTTCATCGAAAACCTAGGAGTCAAGTCCAAAAACTATACTGAAGCTCATGCCCTCTAGAGAATCCTTGAGCTTAGAAAAATCCTATATCATCTTATGATATTTAAATGGAATTCCCTAAATGTGGTTAACCACATGAAGAGAAAATCCAAATTCGGTTGGAATATTCAAAGTGTCATCCAAGAGAGTCAATCCATCCTGAGGTAGCACCCGCTCAACACTATGCAATATATTTTTTAGAGAGGCCAATGTGGTGGTAGACTTTATGGATAATAGAGCAACCAATTAGCATGAGATCACCATTTGGAAAGACTATTTCCCATAAGACATCATTGATGCTGCTAAAAATAATGTGGAGCATAATTCCAAATAGAAGCAAGTAGAATTCCAAAGGTTTTTTTTCAACACCAAGGGTGTTCCCATTAACACCAAGGATATTTGTTCCCCTCCCTACATAATCATTGTCCTTCGAAGTGTTATTTGTACCACCCCCCATGTGATGTGGTCTAATTATGGTAATTCTCAAGCATCCTTCTAGTTCCATCTATTCACCCTGTGCCTCTGCTCCCTCCGCATTTTTTTCCCTTATATATCAATGTTTACCTCTCTACCCTTCCATTTCCACTTTCCATACACCTTCAACATCATCTATTTCACCTTTTTAGTTGGCCTTGTCCACCCTATCACCCATACAAATCCTTTTCTTGATTGAGTTGTTTCTCTATTATGTTTTGGTATTGAGATGGCCCTATGCTACTAGTCTTTGTTTGAAGTCCCAACATGCATTGAAAAGGACCCTCCATCTAGTTATCCTCTATGTTGCAAGCCTAGGATCTCTTTATTAGGCCACTACCTATTGGGAAGCCTTCACTTGCTACTTAGCTTCCTCGTTGTTGTTACCATATTTCAATACTTGAAATTATGTGGCTTGATCAACATTATGGCCATTCTCAAGTCGTTGGTGATGTAGCTTGAACTTGTAGCGAAATCTATGATGGGATCCAAGGGGTTCATCCCCTTCTTCAAGATTTTTGGTGGCATATATGAGGGTGTTACCAGAAATTTTGTAATATCATGGAACAACAATGAGGTCTAGATCCGAGGGCTCAACATTGAGGTAAACATTCATCTGTTAGCTAAAATTTTTGGTTTATCTCCTAAGGATAGGGTGGTGCATCGGGATAGATACAATTTCAAAGAAGAAACTAAAAATTTCCTAGATAAATACAAGGAGTTGGTTTGGGAGAAAGGGAGGGTCCTTCGGTCCTCCCTATCACATCCCTAGGACTCTATCATTGTATCCATCGTCTAGTATATCATAGTTGATAATATTTGCAATCCCCTCTGCTCCTTGAATCTAGCCTTCATAAATCATTTTCTAGATATCAAACCAATAAATATCTTTGACTTCATGCTTTGGTCCATCAATATCACCATTGAGAACTTTAGGGAGAATAAATCCTCTAAATACCTCTCACACAAGGACCTTTTCCTCATTATTTACAAGCTTACCCTCTTATCCTAACCTGCTGGTAGACCTTCTGCACCTCTTTTGACCACTACGACCTCCTCCAAGCCAGATTTTAATCCTAAGTCTCATAATACTAATATTCCTTTGGATACCCATAGCACATTTTCTAAAGAGCCTCTGCACTCTGCTACCCCTTTTGATGGTCTCTCAAAAGTTGCCAATACCTCATAGTCCAGCAAAAAATATGATGAAAGCCCACCGTCCAACCCAAAGAACTCAGCTCTAGTGGAATCTCATCCCACCATAGCCAAAAGAAAACCACTGAGGAGTAAGAGGAGATTTGTCCATCCCCCTCAAAGTAGAAGCTCACGGTACCTAAGAAGGAAGGGAGCGGATGGACCGCATCCTTCACTTGAGATCATTCTAGATGATGAGGAATATCCCATATGCAATTTCAATAAAGGTCTACACATTAGCACTATAAATCATGTAACTAGATTAGTGGAGTAGCTCAAGGCTATAGCTAACATGGTTAGGGATGTGGGCATTTTCTTTTCAAACATCAACATTGAGCTCCAAGAAATCTCAACATCCCTTAGTGTCCTTGCAAAGGATGAGAAGGCTAATGCCAACCAGGAGGAGGTGGACGAATCCCAGTAGGACTGGGCTAGATAGAAGGCATATTGATAGCCAATGGATTTTTATTTGTATTATTGATATTGTATTCCCTGATCAGGGGTTTTCCTTTTGGGTTGTTTTAGTTTCCTTTTTCAAATTTTGAAGCTATTTTATATAGGTTATACAGATTGTTGGTTATCACCACATCTTTCACTGTGATGGTGGGATGCTCATAATTTTTTTCTATAGGTATTTTGAATGCCCTATGTAACAACTATTGGGACCCTTTAACCTAGCAAGTAAATAATGTATTTTACCTACCAAAAAAAAATTTAAAGTTCCAAAGGCACCCAGATTCCTTTTATCAAAATCAAAAATCACCAAAGGCACACAATTTCTTTTGGTCAAAATCAAAAGGCTCCAAAAGTATCCAGATTCCTTTGGTCACAATCAAAAGGCTCCAAAGGCACCCAGATTCCTTTGGTCACAATCAAAATACCCCAAAGGCACTTAACCCCTTTTGTCAAATAAAATCTCAAAAGATAGAATGAATCTCGTATCTAGTGATTTACTCTATAAACTTGGTGATTGCAGTGATTGGTTGTCCATGCAAGTCGATAGGATGAATTAATTACCATAAGATCACTCACCAAAAACACTAATAAATGGGTCAAAATCAAGGTTTTAATGAGGACATGATCTCTCTAAAATTTTGTAACAGTCCTAGAAAACCCAAATCAAATCATCATGGTCAAGCAACTCATCACTTTCATAACTTTTCCGTTTCCTCATCGACTCCTCACTTGAGGGGGTAGTCATATAATCACAAAATTCATAATCAAATAAATAATCAAAACACTCAATCATGCAAGTTGCATTAGTTCATTAATCATTACCAGAGAATATTATACACTTCCTTGTTTGTTGGAGCAAAAGCAAAAATTTCAATCAATTTTTTTTTTGTCATTCTTGAAACATGAGGTGATAAGTCTGTCCATGGTTGAAAAGTTTTCCAAGATCAAGTATACCTCAAAGTCATGAATTATAGCTGAAATTTTAACCAAAACCAAGTTCTTAAACTTGTCAAAAGTAATAATTCAAAAATTTATGCTCTTTTCATGATTGGGGCATCTAAAATTGATCAGATCAATGAACATCATCAACCCTCAATTTGACTCTGGGTCATCTATTTTTTCTTTGTGTTGTGCTTTCACATAATGCATCTAAAAAAGGGGTATATGTAGACACCTAAAACATGTCATATTTAGAATATTACCTATATGGACTCCCTAAAGATCATATGACCCACCTTGGCTAGCCTAAGGGCTTAAACAATGGTTTTCACCACTCAATCAAGGGGTATTTCCCTTTGTAACCTTAGTTGTCCCTCCAAGGGATAGTCTCTAGAGGTCATCCTACCAAGGGATGACCCCAAGTCAAGGTCATCCCACATTGGGATGATCACACCAAAAGTAGAACCAAAAAAAGAGAAAAATATAATTGGCTATTGCGATTACCAGTTAAACCTGTGCATAAATTCATGCTGCAATTTTGCATGTGCATGAGCCCAAATTAGGTAAAAAGCATGACATAATCATTTCACATGATATTTCGAAGGAAAAGCATTCATTTTATCAAATCAAACTAATCCTTCACTTTTTCATGTGTAGGTTGGAACTATTATTAGATTCTTTTTTAGGAATCTATATAATAGTGCTCACCCCTCCTTTGAAAGATATATAGAGCTCTCATATTTCAAATAATGAAGTGTTTTCAAATTTTGGTCATCCAAACAACTATCATGGAAATCAAAGTGTTATTCATATTGAATCTCTAAGAAGGCCATGTTTCTAGACTACTCCAAGGGATAGAGGTGTGAATTTATTACTTTCACTCGACTTCACTCGCTTGCTTTGAAGATCAATCCAGACCCATAAAACTACTTCCATGGAGCGCACCAATCCATCAAAAACACCAACAAATTTAACCTGGAGTCACCATCGCATCGGCCTCAATAAAGGATCTACATATTAGAGGTCATCTCACTTAGAGATGGCCCACAAGTTTGGCCATCCCACATAGAGATGACCTCTAGGTTCATATCTATTTTATTCACTTTCTATTTTTTATATATTTTAGTAGTTTTCTTTATTTACATTTCAGCCTAGCTAGATTTTATTTCACACACACATTTATCATATTTTTATTATTTATCACTTTTATTTATCAATTTATCCACACATGTTATTAACCTCTTTGTGTTCCTTGTGTGTAGATTGCAGAATTTCTACAAGGAAGGAGGAGCATGAGAGTTTGACATTATCACCCCTTCTGGAGGTCACAAAGAAACCCTTTACAGGATGGTTTGTGGATGCGAGAAGACTGCATAGTGTATCAAAATATTTTAGAGAGGGTCAAACCCTTGTATTGTGTATCTATTGTATCACACTATTGAAATCCCTAAAGGGGATGTGTTTGTAATCCATTTTGATAAAAAATAAGTCATTATTAATAAAAAATGACCCAATTCATTATTTTATGTTTTATCATAGTGTGTTACATTGCATGCTTTTGGTGTTCATTTATTGCTATCATTATTCCTTTATGGTGCAATGGTTTTTGAGCATTTCATTAACTTTACTCTAAAGTAAACTCCTACTCTAGTAATGTACCAAAGGTGGTACATTTATATGCACCTAATAATGTAATATACTCTAAAATTTTCTAGAAAAATACCTAACTTGATTGCATACCCCACAAAAAGTAGAAGATTTTTTATATTCCACATTTTGAACCCATTCTCAATAAGTTGACATGATTTTCACTGATTAAGGTAAGGGTTTACTCAGGTCTACATTAACACATATTATATCTACTAGAAGCCTTTGATTCACTTTAGTTGAATGATCAAAAGCTAGGATAGAATCTTGGAATTACTACTAAATTGTCTTTATGCCAAAAATCCATTGGCAAACCTAGAAAACTCACCCAAATAGGAGCAACTTCCATATTATATGTTAATGGATTGAAACCCAGAAACCATTTATTTAAACATAGTTATCTCCTACCAAAAAAACATGGTCCTCCCATAAATACCCTAACCAAATCCACATTACAAATAATATTAAAAAGGATAAAACCATAAGGGAGAGCTAAAACATGCAAATAACCCTTTAGATTCCTTTCTAAAGAGCATCCACTTTCAAATAGAATCTAGATCTAGGTGAACATTTCTAGAAAATTTACCTACCAATGAATTCTACCTCTCAACAATAATCTTATCTGCTAGGGCTTTCAAAACCTGAATGACAAATTTATCATTCTCTTAAATCGCTAAAATATTAAACTTCTCAAAGAAATCAATATATTTTCCCTCAACAATATTCCACCAGGAATTTTCCTCTAGATCAATAAACCTTGAATGATTATTATCAAAATATTTTTTATCTATTTCTTTTTGCATAATTTTCCTTCATTAAAACGAAACCACTATATGCATTTTAAATTAAACCTAAGGCAATAAAATGAGTGTACCTTAGTGTGTTCTTCAACTTCAACTCTAAGATTTCCTTCCAAACTTTAGAAATAGTGCAAATTATTTGAAATTCATGTGATTATAATTCTACAAAGTTGCATTAAGTAAAACTCCTCCTTGGATGTTACTTTCCAACCTAAGAATATTTCAAATTCCCTTGGGCTATCCACCTTGAGCATTAATATCTTCCCTTGGTATTCACTTTTTTTTCTACTGTACAACATTTCTTTACCTTAATTTTTGAATCAACATTAATACTGACTTTGCTTTAAATATTTCTCTAGTCTATTAAGCAACTTTGATGCAATATTTTGCTCTAGTCCCTCTCAAAAAATCTTCCTTATTATTCATATAGTAAATACTTCTTCTATAGTGTTGACTTAAAAGTAAATGCTAAAGCTTCCTAGATTCAATGCCTTCTTCAAAAAAATTCTACAAACATAAAAAAAATGGCTTACTATGTGGGATATATTTTTGTTAGTCATGAAGCACCTTCCATTGTTTTTTCTTCTACATATCAGTGTCTTTTATGATCTTTGATATTTTTCTCCTGTAGGGCATATTGATGATCTAGGATTTATCTTGTAACATTAAAATAAAGACTTGGGTGCTCTCATAGCTAGATGGAACATTTAGAAATATATATATTGTTTTAAACTCATTAGACTATTTAATTTATTCACTAACTAATTTGGCAATTTCATCTCAACAAATTAAAGAGCAAGTTGGTATCAATATATACATCTAGAAAAAAAAATATTACTGCCTTAGAAGACACAACAATAACCTCTTATGACTCACTTTTTTTTATATATTTATATGAGGGTTTTGAAAGGACCCTAAACTTTGTACATCAAAGAGGCCAAGAAGGTGGCCAGAACACTGAGAATAGAATATGAGACCTTCCTCCAAACCAAACACAAAAGGAATTCAACCATGCAATAAAAGGCCATGGAAGACTTCAAAGAAACAATCCCAAGGAGACTACCCTGCAGCAGAAACCAAACCAGATATAGAAAAAGAAGGATGCTAGAGTAGTTAAGAGACCTCACAAAAAAAAACATAATTATGTAAATACATAGAAAACCCAAAAATTCTACAAGTTTATGTAAATACAAAAAAAAAATAGAGATCCCTCAGGGCAATCAGTCATCAAGGATGTCTTGCTCCGATGCTTCTGTATTTTCTTCAATGTCAACTTCTTCATTTACATATTCAATGATATTACCTTCTTGGAGAAGGGTGGAAGATGCAGAACTCAATAGCTCTACCATGCATGCTGAGGGTTTCTTCTTCGATGCCTTACCAGTTGTAATAGCCCTAGTGTGAGTGGAAACACCTTATGTATTAATCTTCTTCACTAAATTTGAGGTCACCTCTGCACCAAAATTTGACAAGTCCATCTCCATATTGATATTCTTGGAAGTTTTCTTGCAGGATGAGCACTAACAGGGACCACTTTTTGTAGGGGAAGGGGTGTAGGCTGGAGAACATGACCTTTGAATTCGACATCAAAGTTTGAATCATCATCTTCACCAGGGCCCTCAACACCAACTTCTTTGTTATAGATCACTATGAGAGAAGCTCTATCCACTTATTTCTACAAGGCAAAATGATACAGGAGGAAATAGAGCCCCTGTTACTTAGAGTGAGTGGATGATACTTCATAGTCATTGTCAATTGATATATCAATGGATTTAAATAGGTACTTCGAGATATTTATGTCCTTCATTGACCGCATATGGTTTAGGAAGGCCATATGAAAACTTCTCAGGGGGTTGTTAATTTTTTCCATGGTAATGTATTCCATGATTGGAAATATTACTCTATTCCAAGGCATGAGAATACCTTTACACACAATTCCTCATTTTTTATTTTTTAGGCACTTGCCTCTATCTTAAAAATGGGCAAGCTCTCCAACTAATGTGTACTTGTCTATGTGAACATTGTCTCCATCGATAGGAATCCTGAGAGTTCAAAAATCATATGTACACTAACTCTAAATTTTAGCTTCTTAATGATAACCCTCCCCTTATCCTAGGTGGCAACAAAGTCATCAAACACAGTCGGATCATTACCCTGTAACTTTTGGATAAAGGGCAATAGTTGGTTAAGAACTAGGAACTCTTCAACCAGTGCATCAACATGGAGGATAGTGGGTTCGATCAATGCTATTGAAGAGAAAACAAGTTGGATGAGAATATCCCAAACATATTTCTCATAATAAAATCTATTAAGCCCAATATGAATAGAAATAAATTTAGGAGGCCATGACCCAGAAGTGGTATGGGAATTTATGGCCACCTAGAATGGAAACCCAACACTCACTTTATGACACATACGATCAATTATGGAGAGTATTTGATCCATATGTATGATTCTAATGCACATAGAAATGGCCACCTAAATATTGCTAATATTTGATGGACCAATGATAATTGAATTCTGCTCAATAAGAAGCCACAATGAGAAGGGGTTTATACTACAACAGGACAAGTCCCACCTTAGGAGATAATTCCTTCTAGGACTTATGGCTAAAGGAGAACATTCCCCATAAGCACACAACCCTATAGATGCATCACACCACATCAAAATGTGAAATACAACGTGGATGCATATGAAATTCAAATTATGATGCCACCTACATAAATGATTCTCATGATAAAAAGAAATGAGGAAAGAGCCTCTATGGAAAATCAACACCCCAAGGAGCCTGATGTGCCATTTGAATCCTTACCCTTGGTGAATACTATGATATATGAGGCTACACAACCAATTCTATAGAAAGGTCAACCTACCTTGGGGATTTTGATGGTAACGATTCTCCTGGAGGCAGTGATCGGATTGATTACGAGACCTGCACATCGATAGAGAATAGCCAGTCACACTTCCCTTATCATTGAGGTCATTGAGAAGGCGATAATAAAAGGAAATCCATGCCTTCCATCTGGTACAACCCACTTCTTATGCTCACTTCTTATGACTCACTTCTTATGCTCACTTCCCATGGAAAATTTCTATGATTATCTTCTCATGGCCCTAATACCACTGCTAGAAAATATGCTTTATTCATCAATCAAATTTAGATACTAAGGTTTAAGAAATTATTATAAAATAATAGAACACAACTCACATATAATAAACCCATGGTTCAAATTAAAATGAACATACTACATTCACAAATATGACCAAATTATAAAGTATTACAATACAAGAATATGAACTATGATTTATATTATAAACAACCTCATATGCTACTCTATAAATAGCCTTTACAAAGAGGCTCTTGATATTTCATCTTCAACTATCTCTTCATCTCCTCAAACTCCTAGGAGATATGACTCTTCATATTTCTCATAGGAGAAATATATTTATTGACTCCCTAATAAATACAAACATCTAATGATTACTAAATGCCAAATATTTACAAGATACTTGCAAGGTACCAAATAATGTAATACTCTTCATAAGTATCTTACTAAAAATAATGTTGTAGAACTCTCGATAGTCAATCATACATCCTCCTTCTTACTTATTTATGGAGTAGTTACGTTATTACATTTTGCAATTCATATTGGATTGAGTGTGAAGTGGTACTACCAATCTTGAACAAGATTTCAATAAGCTCCCAATAATCATGGTTATCATATGCTCTTCTAAAATTGGTGACCTATATGTTGCAAGATGATTTATAAGATACTTAAGTTTATTGATGTGATCTATAATATTTTGTGATTCCAAAATTTTCAATTGAAAAACTTCAATCAAATATACAATCTAGTATTAGCATCTTTTAATTCTTACACTTGAATCAAAAAATCCTAAATTTATTTTATTATTTTTGACTCACTAATATATTGAATCACATTATAAGTGAAATTCAATATTTTCCAAGAGCAAAACTTACCATCACTTATCTCCCACTTGTTGATATCATTTGCATATCATGTGGGATTGACTTCTTTTATATCACATAACTAGAACATATCCTTGTTTAGCAAAAACATTTGCATTCTGAGATTCCAAAATATTAAACCCTTCAACATCAAAGTACTCTATAATCCTCTTTGATTCTCAAACACCACATGTTTCCAAATATTTATCCTCAAAGCTTCATTATTTGACAAGAATTCTTACTAATAATAAATGAGACCTTTGTACCTTTGGATTTTACCAGGTAAAAAGTATACTCAAATCTTATTTTCCTTATTAAATAATATATATATGCAAAGTGGATGAGCTGTAACTCCAACTAATGATAGTAAAATTTACTAAAAATAATTCTAACAACATATCTAATTCATCTACATATAAACTTTCTAATATTAATGGTCCTAAAACCTTATTACATGCTAGATAGGGGAGATCCTGAGTAGAACCAAAAACTCCAAAATAATACAAACCAAAAAGGAGGACCAAACATGGTAACCTCACAATGGAAACACCATAGAGGAGAAGGAAAAAAACCCATAAAATTGCCACAAGTGGTAGCTAAACAACCAATAAATGTAAAAGGGAAAAATCGTAAGCCACAAGGACCATCCATAGAAACTAGCTATTCAGGGATTGGGAGATAATCCTCATCATAATCATCCTTGGAGGTATCCTCCCTGGGTTTTGTCACCTTATGATTCTTCATCTGGTTGATTAGTTTACCCACCCTCACCAACATCGATGTGGCTAGGGAGATAATATCATCCAAATTGATCACCGGGTTGACGTCATCAATGGGATGAACAGGGAGCCCACTAGGGGATGGGGATGAACATACTAGATACTATTCATTGTATGAACTACATTTTATTTTTATTATATGATTTATTAGAAATATCCAACCACATATTACCTCTATCCTATATCTTACTAAATCTTATATTTATCATATGCTTTGTAATTTATTAAAAATAATTGTAACAACCTATCTTATTTATCTACATACATATACTTTATAAAATTGATGATTACATACTAGATAACACTTATTGCATTAGCTACATCTTAATTTTATCCTATATTTTATTAAAAATAGTCACTATTTCTTATCTCTATCCTATAGCCTATAACACCTTATCTTTATCTATGCTTTCTTGGAAATATGGAGAGATATTTGGCTATACTTTATTTTTAAAAAATATTATCTTAAGATAAAACACAATTTCCACATAAGAGAATAAATTATTATTATTATCATTATTATTTTGGCTTTCAATACAATGAGGTAGTTTTAATTTAAAACTATGTAATCAATTTATTAACTTCTAAGGTTACTTATTCCATATTGAAATTCAATATCAAGAAAATATAAGCTTTACAACTACATGCACAAATGAAGGACAATACTATTAATTGGTAAAAAAAGCTTTAAGGCATATGTTATGCAAATAAATTTTTTGAGGAGCATTAATAATATGTATTTTATCCTTTAATGATAAACTAAATAAATTCATTACTAGTGTGAGGGCAAGATGAAAGAATACTATAATCTAGTATATTTGTTACCTTGCAATATTAATGCAAGGACCACGTAAATAGTTTAGTCTAGAGTATGTTTAATAATTGAGTATATAGTAGGTGTTGAGATATTAAGAATGAGTTATGTGTCATGTAAATAAGTATGGAGTTATATAGGTGATGTGTCATGTTAGTAAGTGTGAATTATGTGAGTGAAGTATCATGTTTATAAGTGAGGAGTTATGAGTTATGTGCAATCATGAGAGTCTTTATATTTATGTAAATATGTGAGATTTACTATTATTTATTGAGAAATATGAAGAGTTAGATATCCCATGAGTATGAGGATATGAAAATGTTATGTAAGTGTAAATGCCAAGAGTCATGTGAATATGAAGAGTCCCACATATGTACTTGTTGAAAATAAAGCTTTGTAATAGATCCTTGAAGAATAAGTAGTGCATTTATGGATTGCTTAAAGTAGATATATTTTCAATAATATTTAGTAAGATTTATGTTCATTATTGTTATATGTTCTTTAGATATTTCTTGATCCTAAAGAGTGTTTTTTCTCAATTACTTTATATAGGTTTTTATGAGGGATCCTGGTCCACATACTAAGTGGGGTTTGAAATTTTGACCTCCCAAAAAGAGGCCAAATCCCTTACCACTATAGTAAGCTTACAACTATTGATTCTAGAAGAATTTTAAACTTGTGAGAATATTAAATTTGCTAATAGTGGTGTTAGATCCATCATGGGTCTACTTAGTGAGAGCTACACTCAACATATAGTTTGAGAGAGATAAAGTTTAAAAGAGACAACTAAAGGAGAGAAGAGTGAGAGCCATGTCTGGAAAAGCTAAACAATTCGTGTTGTTTGATGAGAGAGCAACTTTGTGGTGAGAGCTACTATGCATGATCCTAGCAATGACTACATTGGAGAGGAAGAGTAAGTCTAAAAGTGCTTAACAATTATTAAAGGAGAAAAAAAACACTTTTTAAGGAGATAAAAATTCAATAGAAGAATAGAAAATGACGAAATAAATATTGGATCATGTTTGAGAGAAGAATAGAGAATACATATGTAAATGCTAGTCTGAAGATCACTTGAGAAGAAAATGTGTCGAATAGAGAATGCAAACACTCTTGCAGTCAAGACAAAATGTACAAGTGTAATGTTTGGAGAAAACAATGTTAGAAATGAGAATATCACAAAGTTTCTAAGGTATCATAAATATTTCCCACATGATTTATACAACTATGCACAAATATTAAAGTTGGAAGGATTATAATATTTTAAAGGAAAGTTACTTGAGGGAATTAATTTTGGAAAATATAGAGAATTAAACAAAATTTAATAAATTGAGAGAATTGAAAAATAATATTGATATTTGAATGAAGGATATTGAAAATAAATAATTAAATTGAAGGAAAAATATTAATGGAAATTTATTGGGAGTTATAAGAAGAATATAATTAATATTTGAGAAGATTATTATTAAAATATTAATGAAAAAAATTGATTATTGAAGAGTGAAAGATTAAAAATTGAAGAAGAAAGTTTGAAGAGAGTTATAAGAAGATAATTAATTAAATAAGAAGAATATTGTTAATTGAAGAAAGAAAATTAGAGAAGTGAAAAATTATTTGAAGGGAAAAATTAAAACTTAAGAAAGAGATCAATTGAAAGAAGAAGAATATTAAAATTAAAGATTGAAGAAGAATATAAATTTTAAGAATATTAAAAGAATGAAAGATTAAAAATTGAATTGAACAAAAAATTGAAGAAAGTTATTAATGATTGAAGAAAATAATTGAATTGATGAGGAGAATTATTGAAGAAAGAATAATTTAAAAAAATTGAATTTAAGATTTAAGAACCTTTTTTTTCAATTGGTTAAATGGGATTATAAAAATCTTGTATATTATCCATGTATCACTTGGTAAGATTTGAACCTTGGTCTCCTCCTTGAATGTTGAGGAATTTAACTAGTTGAGCTAATGCCACTTGATTTACTAATTTTACACAAGTTTTTATGAGGGTTCTTGGTCCTCTTATACTGAGTGGGGTTTAAACCTTGGACCTCTTAAAGAGAGACCAATGTACTTACCACTAAAGTAAGTTTAAAACTATTAATATTTAAGAACATTGAAGAAGAATTATTTGAAGAAAAAATAAATATTAAATTTAGAGATAAAAGGATTTTGACAACAAAGGAAGTTATTAGCAAACTATGGAAAATACAGATATTTTCCTTTTTGAATATCAACTACTAAAAGGACCTAACTTTACCCCATGGAAAAATAACATGAGATCAATACTTATTGTTGAATTTTTTTGGAAAGTATTAAGTGGGGAGAAATTTATTCTAGAAGATACAATTGGAAGATCAAGATTTAAATATTTTTTTTTTGGTAAGTAAGAGAATATTATAATTAACACCGGGTTTTAACTGGTTGACCCAAAACCATTTACAAAATAGGGTCCACTGACCAACTGGAGATGCAAAATGCTCTTATATTGATAACATTTGGCATATCATATTAGAGTCAAGCATACATTAGGAAGGCTAAAATTTCAAAAACTACTTGGAAAAAGTTGTGCACAATATTTGAAGGAAAAAAACAAAGATACTATTTTACACTTGCAATCACAACTATATTCACTAAAAATACATGATGGAGAAAACATAGAATATTTTATTTGAAGGGTAGCAAAATTGAAATCTAAACTACAAACTATGGGAGAGAAAGTGGAAGAAAAAATTCTTGTTCAAGTTACACTAAGATAACTTCAGAAACATTTAATACATTAGTCACCTCTCTTCAAATACTATACAAAATTATATCCTCTGATGAATTAGTTAACATAATTCAAGAATATGAAATAGAAAACCAAGCTAGAGATGAAATGACAAACAATGCTCTTATTTCAAAGAAAAATATGTCAAATAATAATACTTCATCTTCATAGCATCAACCTAAATGGAGAAAACATATTGATAAATATGTAACAAGGAAGGTCATAATACCATTTATTGTAGATAAAATTCTCTAAATTAATGGAATAAAATGAATAGACCTTTTCAAAGATACCAGCAGATAAAATATAAGCCTAATAAACAATGCTACACATCAATACAATAAACATATCCAATATGGGAAAATAAAAAAGGAAACATGGTCCAAGAAGTACAAAAAATGGAGAACATCATTGGGGAAGAAAATGAAACAATTCATAGAGCCCTCATGGGAAGAATTATAGGTACAAAAAATGAATGTATGGATCAAATTGAGAAACAATGTTACAAAGATAGTAATGATAAAATCCATTCAAAATTTATCATTAGTAATGAAACTTATAGTATTGACAACAAAAAAAGAATTTTTGAAAATAAAAAAAGTATAAAAAACATGAACAAAAATAAAATCGATGAATGCTCTGAAATTGCAGAATTTGTGAAAAGAGCAAAAAATATCTTGTCAAGAAAAAAATGAAGTACACTATGGATGGATAAGTAGAATAGAGTGGAATAAAATTATGGAAATGCTAAAATGTTTTTACAAGAAGAAAATAAGCCTAACAAGCATAGATTTATATCTAAGTTGTGTAGAAAAAATTAAAAAAGATATAGGCAACAACTTAGTGGGATGAATATAGTGTCAAAACCTAAAGCAGTACCAAAGTCAAAGTAGAAAGACCAAGAAAAGAATCAAATATTGAAAACACATGAAGGCAAAATGTCTTGATACTAAATATTGTAATACAAGGGGTGTTGGAGCTATTACATTATTTGATACCTTGCAATATTAATGCATGGACCATGTAAATAGCTTAGTCTAGGGTGTATTTAATATTTTAGTATATAGTAGGTTTCATGATATTAAAAGTGAGTTATGAGTTATACGCAATCATGAGAGTCTTTGTCTTTATGTAAATATGTGAGATTTATTATTATGTATTGATAAATATAAACATTTAAATCTCCCATGAGTATGAGGAGATGAAAAGTTTTTTATGTGTAAATTTCAAGAGTCATGTGAATATGAAGAGTCTCATGTATGTATATATTGAAGATAAATATTTATAATTTATCATCAAAGAATAAGCATTTAATTTATGCATTGCTTAAAATAGATATATTTTCAATAATATCAAGTGAGATTTATGTTCATTTTTGTTATCATGCATATATGTTTTTGAGATATTATTTGATCTCGAAAGAGTGTTAAACCTATGAGAACATTGAATCTACTAACATGTTTTCCATTTGATTCCTTTAGTCATTTGGAATAATTGGATGTAGCTCTTCAATAAATAGCTCATATTCAAACCATTCCTCTTCTTCCACTAAAATTTTCTCATCGTTAGGCTCAGATGTGGGTAAATTTTTAACATTGTGTAAGTAGAGTGGTTTAGATGGAATTTTAATCCTAGTCTCGTATCAAGTTCTTAAGATAATAAGGGATCAATCTAAATAAAAATATCATCCTAATTTAATAGTTAAATCTTTTGATAAGCATATGTTGAAGGATGAAGGAATATTGATCATTGTTATTTCTCTCATAATCATGAGGCTTAGGAAGGCATATAAGGAGAGGAAGAGATTTTCGATGATGCCTAGTATTTGGTGACAAGTATTTTTAATGCTCTCACTTTAATCTTTATTAAACTAAGGTAGTATCCTAAGGCATGTGTTAAATTTCTAAAACTTACATTTTTGATATCAATATTCTAAACTAATCTATGAGAACCAAGAATTAAAACATATTTGTAACATTCTAAATAAAATCACACCAAATTCCATGTCTTGCTAATATAATAAATCCTAAAGTTAATTGTAATTAATATGCAAAAATAAATCAAACAACAATATTTACTCAATTGAAAAGAACTAAATAACTTTAAGCTAAAGTAAAAATTAATTCATTGTTGGAATAAAAAAAATCATATTGTAGTAATCAAATTGAGATAACAATGCACAGTTATAGAAAAGTAAAATAAATTGCATCAATATTAGAAACATAATTTATCTAATGCAAGCTTGAAACAAAAGAAAACTCATCAACATCAACTATGTTATTTTGGTTTCTATAATAAATGATAGAAAGAAAATTAAATAGAAAACCTACAATTATGCTAATAATCCTTCCACTATTCTAGATAGTGGGACCTTGCTCTAAGGTCTAGTGGGAGGCTGAAATTTTCAGCAGCAAAAAAAACTATGCAATCAATGTAATACATTCAATAAGACAAAATAATTTTATATTAAGGCATTATGTGAAAAGTTGAATGTTTATTGCATGTTCTCTTCCAAATTCTACTCAATAGGCATACATCATTATTATAGATGAGATTCTAACTATCCATCTCACTAAAATGATTAATTTTTTTTTTTTGGTAAGTAAGAGAATATTATAATTAACACCGGGTTTTAACTGGTTGACCCAAAACCATTTTACAAAATAGGGTCCACTGACCAACTGGACAAAGGCCAAGCCCTAAAAGTTTAAACTGACAACAAAAATGGCCAAGACCTACTCTTCCATTAGAATACAACCAAACTAAACTATGGAAGCCTAATATTATGGCCATCAGAAAAGAAAGACGCAAAAAAGAACTAACAAAGACAAAAACTAATCATGCAAGCACCATGCAGAGTAGCTTGTGCCCATATAAAAATAATAGAATATGGTCAAAAAAAACATCCCATAGAATGGACAACCAAGAGGCCAAGCAGTCTTCCTTGTAGTCCTCATCTAACTTCTTATCATCGTTCTTGCCATCATCTTTAGATTTTGCCTTCGACTCCTTGTGCCCCTGGAACTGCTGGCTATAAAATAGAAGATTTAGGGAATCACACAAATCAACAGCTGCACTGATGAGGCCAGACAGACTCTTCAACTGGTTGATATTGTTGGAGGCTGATGAAATTGTCATCTTCTCCAAGACTATTATGGTGGGGTCTGGTGCCTCATTGTCAGGGATCTCCAACACTTTGTTATTTCTTGCTAGGGCCTTTTTGTGACATCGAATCCAAACACACCTTGGGAAATACTTGAGGCCAAAGCAGATGTTTCCCATGCATGAATTTGTAGATAAAAAACCTATATCAGTGCCCCACCAGCTGCAAAAAACACTAGTCACATGAACAAAAAAAACAAATATGACAAAATCCATTATAAGGTTCAAATTTTTTTTTTTTTTTAAATGCCCCCATTTTCTGTCATTGATCCACTTTGAGCCTTCCAATCTAAAGTTTTTCATTATCTATCACCATTGAGACTGCATGAGGAATATTTTCAGTCCACGTGATCAAATTTGTTGCTACAATGCCTTCATTTGCCGACCTATCAGCTGCCATGTTTGCTTCCCGAAAGGTATGCAAAATTATGGCCTCAGGTCGGTCATGAATTAGAGCCCTTGCTTCATGGATGTAGTCATCAAATCTCTAAGGAGCTCTCTTAGTGTTCTTTAGAATATTTATAATAATAAGAGAATCACCTTCCACCAACAGTTTCCCTGGATAATTCTCTGCAACCTTGAGGCTCCTCCAAACTGCCCTTGCTTCAGCCACATTGTTAGTTTGAGCTCCAAGATGTTCAGAAAAAGCTACAAGCACCTCACCCTTGTGGTCTCTAAGTAAGCCACCAGCCCCAGCTTCACCTGGGTTGCCCCTAGATGCCCCATCAAAATTTAACTTAATCCACCCTAGGGGGGGTGGGGTCCATGTGATCATGGTTCTAGGACAGACTTGAGGATGATTGAGGCCATCAGTGAGAGGTAAGTTTAATGATTGGCCTAATGAAGCTTCAAAAGGATTTGGAGGTCTAGATGCTACAGGCACTAAAAAAACATTCTCATTAGCATATGCTAAAATTTTTGACAGGACAGAGGATGACTGAGAAACCTTATCCAAGAAGGCTCGACGATTCCTTTCCAACCATATCTGCCATAAGTAGTGATGAAGGCAGATCTTCCACATATACCTAAGATGCCTATTCAAAAAGGGGGAAGGCCACTGGACAAATAAGTCAAAAATGGATCGAGGATGGACCCAATAAATATGAAACACTTGTAACAGACCTAACAAGATTGAGATAGAAAAATTACAATACGAAAACAAATGATCAATAGACTCCCACTCAGACATACGAAGATAACACCTATTAACAACAATCACACCTCTTTTTATTAAGTTATCCATGGTGAGGATCTTATTTTGGATGTCCAACCATGCAAAAAACCCAACCTTCGGAACAATGCTTTTGGGCCAAACTTCCAAGTAAGGGAAAGTAGGTTCATCATTATCAATAAGCATCAGATAAGCAATCTTGACAGAAAATTCCCCATTGTCTGAAGCTTCCCGGATAAGCTGGTCCTCAAGAATTCCAGAAGGGAGTAAAGACTGTTTTAATTCATTCTCGAGTATTATTGATGCCCCTGGTAGATCATTATTCATTATTGGCTTCCATACCCTTCTATTGTTTGACAAAGTAATAAAATCTGCAACTTTGGTACCAAAAACTTCAATTTTCCAAGCTCTAAGGGTTGAAATGATGGGGTCTGCAGAGAGGGGATAGTCCTTTAACCATTTGTGGTCCCAAAAATCAATGTTTCTTCCATTTCCCAGTTTCCAACGTAGCCCTTTGCTTAGCAAATTTTTAGTTTGAAGTATTGATTTCCAAAAAATTGATCCCCTAGGAGGAAAGGAATAACTTAAGAATTCAATTTCTTGCAAATACTTTCTTCTGATTATAGTAATCCATTCTGCATTTGCATTTGTCAGAAGACGCCATGCTTGTTTGGCCGGGAGGGCCATGTTTAAATGTTGTATTCTCCTTAGCCCAATACCTCCAAACTCCCTTGGTTTGCAAACCCTATCCCAGGACACCAAGTGAAAGCGCTGCTTAGATTCAGAACCAGTCCATAGGAACCTCTTCTGGATCTGTTCAATTTTAGTGTAGACACTTGTAGGAGCTTTAAAAACAGAGAGAAAGTAGACAGGGATGCTTTGAATGGAAAACTTGGTGAGAACTGCCTTGCCAGCTTGAGATAACAAATTCCCTTTCCATCCAGCCAGCTTCCTCTGAATTCTTTCAATTACATTAGTCCACATGGAATCAGTAGCTCTGCCTGTAAATAAAGGAAGGCCTAGGTATGTGGATGGAAGAGTAGACACTGAGCATCCAAGAATCCTAGCAATCTTAATCTGCCTCCGAATGGGAGTGTTAAAGAAATAAATTTTACTCTTTGAAAAATTTACCTTTTGCCCCATGACATCCTCATATAGCTCTAGAATATGTTTTATGACCTTAGCCTCAAAAACCGATGCAAGAGTTAACAACAAAGTATCATCCACAAAGCTGTTCATGTGTAATCGCTCGTGTTTGTGATGATGCTTTAATTCCTGAAATAAGACCAATATTACAGGCAACTTTGATTGTCCTCCCAAGGGCTTCAGCCACAATGATAAACAACATGGGAGAGATAGGGTCACCTTGCCTTAGGCCCCTTTTACTTTGAAAGTATCCAGTAGGAGCACCATTAACAAGGACTGAAAACCAAGGTTTCATAAAACATCCTTCCAAAAGCTTGATCCATTCATGATGAAAACTAAAATGATTAATTTTGGGTAGTAATCTATCCTTTTATTTATTACACAATTCTATATGTTCAATCCAACCAACTAGATTGCAACAACATATTTGGTTGGATAGGTCATCCATACTTTTTATTCAATCAACTAATTAATTCATTTTGTAATTCCATAATTGATTTTTTGAAATAGATCTAAGGTATTTGGCATATTTTTTTGCTTTTACTTATGTGTATTAGGCTCCTCAACATGCATGTATATGAGTTTATTCTAGTGTGACATAAAAGCAATAGCTTTGGATTTCTTGCTAATTAACATCTTTATTCCTATGCACAGTCAATGGGTTCAAAAAATATTATTGGTCAACATCATATTGAATCACATGCCCCATAATATTAACATGACACTTCCAAAGCAATTTGACCATTCATTTTATCAATTTCTCCCACACATAGTTATTCTAGAGTGAATTCCATGTCTTGTTATGATAGCACACAAGCTACTCTAGCACACAACTAGCGCTCATATTATTCTAGTACACAACAAGTGTCAAATCACTCTGAATTTTTGTAACTTAGGCACAACAAATTTATATAAAAATAATCTAGATCAATGGTCTACCAAGTACTTCAATACCATTGGTTTGTTCACATAATTTTATAGAATTACTATTAAACTATTATATCCTTCAATTGAAAATAAACCATGCAATTAGACCTTAAAAATATACAAAAACATTTCAAATTAGATAACAAAAAAATATTTTATTTACGACATTCAATTTTAATATTAACATATATACAAATTAATACTTGGCACATAACTATATTAGTTTAATAAAAATAGACAAAAAAAGGTTAGGCTAATAAAAAATAAGACAATTTTGTAGAGTCATCACTCTCTACTGATTCAGTGAATGTCCTCATGCATTGTACCTATCCAAATATGCATGAATATATAACTCTGTACAAAGGCTATCCTAAAATTTGTCTTCCCTAGAATGGTGTCATTTATTCTCTTGGATTTGCATTAACTAGTGTTGGAATCATTGTTCAGGTTGTGGTCCAATCTCATCATAATATGGAAGAGGGGTCATAAAAGTGGATGGAAAAAACTAAAGATCTATCCACTCATGTTTCAATATTGTAATCATCTCAATCATTATAATTTCACATTTATAGGATCTCATTAAATATATTGGTGAAATGAGATCCCTCTTTTTCAAACTTTTAGGCATCTTGTCTCACCTTTGTTTACATACTACCAGAGTCTTGTTAAAGTTATCTATAATTTTTTTTGAACTTTGTTAAATAGGCATGGATGTGACAAACATATTTCTCCCTAATAGTTGCATTATCCAAAAAATAGTAATGTTCACTAATAAGGGCCATTGGATTAGGTTAATAATGGTGTAACAAGAGGCTAGGTCCCATTTCACTCAATTTATATTTTTGTAATATTTCTTGCCACTACAACTAGTTATGAAGAGTATAAGTGAATGCTTATAATTCAACATAACCAATATATATGTGAGGGAGGAACTGTAAATCATCTAGGAGTGCAAACTTATGCAAGTAAGATTCTCAAAACAAGTATTTCTACTCTACAAGACTATGTAGGAAAGCTTCAACAATTTTTTTAGCATAGGTTAGATCATATGGGAGATCTAAAAAAATCCACATTACTTGCCACCTATAGTATTGTTCTTTTAGAAATAAATTATAAATTCTACCAAGTGACCCGCACTCAACCAACTAGTCTACAATATGGCATAGGTCCATTACCTTGGTCTTAAGACTGGTTATCTTCTCAACCTACTTCTTATTTTGTTCCTCTAAGGTTTTGAGTGTCAAAAGGCATCCTTCTTAGTAATGTCATCATCTCATCCACCTTAAGACTACTATATTATAAGTATCTAATGTGACCATACCTTATGAAATTGTTAGCATAACATATGGTAGTATTTCATTATTGTCATTAGCGCTCCTTCTTCACAATGATGTTAGGGAGGTTATGGAAAAATGTAGTTGGTCGGTTCAACCAAATAAACAAACCAACCATATTGTATTTATGATCCATATTCATTAATACATTGTTACGACGTGCATTTTTTCATGGTATCAAAGCAAGGCTTGTAACAGGTGTAGGAGGGGCATGATTCCCAAAAGGTGGTGTAGGATCCTTCATATATCGAGACGAGGAGTGCCTAATAGAGACTGAGACCTGGGATTGGGTGACCGACACCGATACTGAGATACTGATGGGTGGTTCTAACTCAGATACAAGATACATGTGGCAAGACTTGACGCTGACTCGACTTGACACTGACTTGGACATAGGAAGTACATGGCAGAAACACAACTGATGTTGACTCGAACACAAGACATGGTAGTAGATGTGGATGTGGTGTGACATGTCTATCTAAGATTGGTTGAGCATGGGATGCAAAAGGAGGGATTGATTTCTTGAAGGTAATCAAAACAATATATGAGGTGAACGGTTTAAAAATTGCTTTGTTTCTATTCCCTCATGAATGTGGGATAAAAGCACTTTTATTTTTTTTCTTGTTCGTAATGTATGAAGCAACTTGATTTGTAAGCTTCCCATTCTCTCCCACAATGTTTCATAGCTCGAGTGGCATATCTATTTTCACTAAACCAATCACATCGTAGATGTTCTAGGTTCCAATCCTGTGGAAAGTTTTTTTTTATTGAGTTCTTTGTTTCACATTTGTAGATGTTAAAAGGCATGTTGTGCCTTGGTTTATCCTAGATACCTATGTAGCCGAGGTTGTTCGACTTCCTTAGATGGTGGGTGAGGTCAGGGGTTCCAACCCCATCGACGGTGGTGCAAAACAAAAAAAAAAAAACATTTTTTTTATGACAACAAAAACACCAAGTTGCTCAAAGTTGCTAAAATTGCTCCAAAGTTGCTAAAAAAATTGCTCAAAGTTGCTCAAAGCTGCTCAAATTTGCTTGACAAAAAAAATTTAGCGTAGTTTTTTTAGCACCGGAGGGCCCTCTGGATCCTATTTTTTTCTACCAAGCAGACGGAAGGACTATTTTTTTCCTTACTCTCAAGTTATGTTTGGAAGGATAAGTCATTTTTTGTTTATTGGAACTGGAATGGATCTTTTTTCACATTGTTTCTTTTGCAACAACAAGGGGGAATCAGGTGCATTTATTTCTTGCAAAATTATAAAACAAATTGGGGAATAAAATACTCTATTCATTTAAAAAAAACTAGCATTGTAAGAGGTGCATCTTTTATGGAAACCCATACCTCAAGTAGTTAAATTTGTGGGCATATGTGATTGTTGTTTTTTTTGCATTTAAATTCTCTGCTTTCTTGCATCTAACAATCAAAAAATAAATAAATAATAATAATAATAAAATAAAAGCAAAGACCCCAAATTTATACACCTATTCATGCAACTTATTGCATAACAGCTTTTGGTATAAAGGTTTGGCAGGTATAAAGAAAGAGAGACCAATTGGCGATATAAGGAACCTTCACAATGACCACTATTCACAAATATCTCTCAGATTCAAAGTTGCTAAAAGGTTCTAACTTTGTTCCATGGAAGACAAATATGTGTGCCATTCTTCAGGTGGAAGATTTATAGGATGTAGTGACTGGCACTACAAAACGCCCTACAACAGTAGGAGTAGATAAAAAATCTTTTGATAAGAAGGAAAAGAGAGGTCTTATGTTTATCTTGCTTGCTACTACAGATGAGGTCCAACCTCATATTTGTGATGCCAAAACCAGTAAGCAATATTGGGATTCTTTGATTACTGTTTATGAAGGAAATAATCAGTCCACTATTCTAAACCTTAAAACTCAACTACATACCTTTAGTATGAACTCTGGAGAGACAGTTGACATATTCCTCTACAAAGTGGTAGAATTGAAATTCAAATTGAATGCTATGGAAAAACCAATGGATGATACTCTCTTGACCTCTATCATCTTGAGAGCACTTACAGAGTCCTACAAGATGTTGATTACTTCTCTCAATATTTCTGGTAGACAAGTGACTTTTGTGGAGTTGGTAAATTTGCTTCAAATTGATGAGGCAAATCAGTTTTAGAAGGATGAAGTTCTAGATAATACCCTCTACACCCAAAAAAGGGGTAAGAAACAATATCAGTTTCAAAAATGGGGTTCTTCCTCAAAGGGAAAAGGGAAACAAAATCAGCATAAGGACAAACAATATTGCAAGATTTGTGATATGAATAACCATGACACCAATAGGTTTTGGTTTAAGAACAAGAAAAATAATTACCAATCTCATAAGAAAAAAGGCAAAGAGAAACACAAACCACAAAAACATAATAAGAAACCTAAGGGGCATGTTGCTTATGCTGAATCTAACTTAGACTCAGATTCTACAGGGTCCGACTCATATTCCAACTTTGAAATAGCACACAAGGTGCTCATGACCCATACTTCATCTCCCCAGATAGATGTTGTATGTTATATTGATTCAGGATATAGTAAGCACATGACTGGTGATAAACCGTAGTTTGAGACATTTGAGGAGAAAGAAGGTAAGCCAATAACAATTATTGACAATCAAGTCTACCAAGTGAAGGGTGAAGGGGATGTTTTTGTTACTCTTCCAGATGGTAGATGTCATATAGAGAAGGTCCTCTATGTTCCTAGATTAGCCAATAATCTATTTTCTATTCCTTAGATATTGGATCGAAATATGGATGTTGTATTCCGAGTTACGAAAGGCAAGAAGAGATGTTTTATAACCCAAAAAGGTAAACATATAGCAACCGGATCATACAAGCATGGCTTGTTCATTTTAGATGCCATTTCCACACCTCATGTTGCTCTGGCTACAACTACAAAGGAGGCTACTTCTCTATGGCATAAGATATATGGGCATCTAAGTTCAGGATATTTTCTTGAATTGTGTAAATATGAGATGGTGAGAGGACTTCCCCACCTTTCATCCATCTTGCCAGTTTGCTCGAATTGCTTAGCAGGGAAGCAACATCGGGTACCATTTGAAGCTAGCTCTTCCCAATATAAGAAACCTTTGGAGTTGGTACACACTGATCTGTGTGGTCCTATGCCAACCAACTATGGTGGAAATAAGTATTTTCAATTATTTGTTCATGATTACTCACGAAGGATGTGGGTTTTCTTTCTTCAATTGAAGTTTGAGGTAATTTTGTACTTTCAACAATTCAAGAAGCTTGTTGAGAAGGATTCAGGATGTTTCATCAAAACCCTCCACTCTGATCAATGGGAGAATATAATTCAAAGGAATTTTCATCATTTCTAAAATAACATGGGATTAAGAGACAACTTACTACAACCTATACACCCCAACAAAATGGAGTTGCAGAGAGAAAAAATCATTCCATTATGGAAATGGTTTGATGTATGCTAAAGGGAGCACATATTGAGAATCAGTATTGGGAAAAAATAGTATAAACAACATCATACCTCCTGAATAGATCATCCAAAAGAGCTCTATAGGGTAAAACTCCACAAGAAGCATGGAGTGGTAAGAAACCCTCCATTTCTCATCTAAGGGTTTTGGGATGTAAGGCATTCATGTACATCCCAAAATAGAAAAGGAATAAGTTAGATGAGAATACCCTACAATGTATCTTTCTTGGTTATGATGAGCATTCAAAGGAATTTCACTTGATAGATCCTATAACCAAGAAGATACATATAAGTAGAGATGTGGTATTTTATTAAGCTTTCACATCTAATAACACCTCTAAAGTTGTATACCTTGAGGATGATGAACCTAAGAAAGAGACTTCACCTCCTCATAACAAGATTCCAAAATGGTATACCAGCACATTAAGAGATTCCAAGTTGACATCACTTCTATATCTAACTCTAGATCAACCGTGTACTCGTAGTATGACTCAACAGAAAAGAGTAGATACATAGACTTCAGAAGTTGATGAACTTTACCAACAGATTTATGAACTATCTGGATGCATCAGAAGATAGGGACATGGATATGGAGGATGAGAGGGTTAACTTGATAAAATTATATGAAAATGAACCCACAACATTTCAGGATGCACTTAGTAAGCCTTAGTGGAAGGTTGTTATGGAAGCAGAACATACATCTCTCATGAAAAATCATACATGGAAACTAGTAAATATGCCTTAAATAAAGAAGACCATTGGCTGCAAATGGGTATTCAAAGTAAGGTATAATGCAGATGGTACTATTGATAAGCATAAAGCCTATCTTGTTGCAAAGGGCTATGCTAAAAAATAAGGCATATATTATGAAGAGGCATTTTCCCCTACAACAAAAATGATTACCATTCGAGTACTTTGTGTCATGGCAGCTACATTTGGGTGGAAGTTACATCATATGGATGTAAAAAGTGCCTTTTTGAATGGTGACCTACAAGAAGAAGTGTACATGATACAATTAGAAGGGTTTGTTGTCAAAGTGCAAGAACATAAATTTTGTAAGTTGATAAAATCCTTGTGTGGGTTGAAACAAAAACCTCGAGCTTGGTACATCAAAATTGATAGTCACCTAATGCAACATGGATTCCAAAGAAGTGCGTCAGATGTGAATCTTTATATAAAGAACAATGGTTCTGACATAGTGATTTTGGTGCTATCTATAGATAATATGATTATCATAGGTAGTTCAGAAGGTATGATTAATACAGTGAAAAATGATCTAAAAACATCTATTGAAATGACATATCTCAAACATCTTCACTATTGTCTTGGTTTAGAAGTAATTCAAAAGAAACATCATATCAGAGTTACCCAAAAGAAATATGCCAAGACATTGATTAAAAAATATCGAATGACTGACTATAAATCTAAAGCTACTCTAATGGAGGATGGACTTAAGCTATCTTGATATGATCAATATCCATAGGTAGATGGCATTCTTTATCATCAACTAATTGGGAGTATCATTTATCTAATTAATACCAGACTTGATATAAGTTTTGTTGTAGGCTATCTTTCATGGTTCATGCAGGACCCAAAAGTGAGCCATTGGAAAGCAACAAAAAGAGTTATTTAGTATGTCCATGGTACAATAGATTTTGGCTTAGAATATAAAAGAATAAAAAGTTTTATCTACAAGGATACGCAAAATTTGACTATGTTGGATCCATTAATGATCAAAAGTCAACTTATGGGTATATTTTTCACCTTGTATCAGGTCCTATCTCTTGGCATAGTAAGAAGCAACAGGTGGTTACTATCTCTTCTATAGAGGTAGAATACCATGTAGCTAGTGGGGCTGTTTGTGAGATAATATGGTTAAGTTGCATTCTTAAAAATAAGGGTCTTCCAAAGAATCTTTCTCTTTATTTATTTTGTGACAATCAAGGTGTTTTGAATCTTGTCAAGAACCCCATATTCCATGATCACACCAAACACATTGATACTATATGTTGTTTCATTCGAGATGAGGTTCCAAAGCATCATATACAGCTCCAATACATCCCTAATAAAGAGCAAGTTGTAGATATTTTCACCAAAGCACTTGGACGAGTCAAGATCGAAGTATTTCACAATGCTCTCTGTATTTTCCAATAATGTAATAAGGGGGGATGTTAGCATAACATATGGTAGTATTTCATTATTATCATTAGCACTTATTCTCATTAGTGCTCCTTCACAATGCTATTAGGGAGTTTATGGAAAAAGGTATTTGGTTGGTTCAACCAACTAAACCAACTAACCATATTGTATTTATGATCCATATTCATAAATACATTGTTACGGCATGCATTTTGTCAAGAATAACATTTGGTTTTGGAATTAGAATTTCCAAGGGTTTAGTCTATGTTCCTATATTCACTAATGACCCTATATCCACTATTCAATAATAACCTACTTGATAACTACTATTGGATTTGTCTCAAGTTGATTTGGTGGATTATACTATTCTAGAACCGTAAATATTGTAATCCTTTGTTGTATCACTCTTTCTGCTTCATCCTAGTCTAGATATTTTTTTGGCACAATAAAATCTAGTGCATACCTTGCTTGCATGGAAGTCTCTCTGAAATCCATTGTTGCCTTCCCTTATTGATGTACAAAAAAAATTTCTAAAGTAACAAGGTCCAAACTATTTGAAGCATTTCTATTTACAATATTTACAATATTAAGATCAGATGAAGTTTGTCTCTGCTCCTGAGTCCTCTAATTATCATTAAATTCACCAACTTATACTAATAGAATATCTACTACATATGATCTAGAAATTGCCTCAAAAGTTATATTTTCCCTAATTTATTTTTCTACTCATTCAATTCTTACAATAACTAAGAAATGCACCTTTCCTTCTCTTAGATATCTAGTTGGGATTCATGTAGTCATTGTTGCTAAGATTTTATGATCACTTTGGAATGTGTAGTAGTTAATCTATCCAAGGCTTTTGCTTCCTTATCAACCACATCTTAATTTTTTTCTTCATAAATATGGGAAGGTTTCTATGGATGATAATTTTTAGCATTACATTATTGTTCTATAGGAAGGTCTACATTATTTGGTGCAGGTCCCATAGTTTTATCTACTATACCTAAAGAATGGAGATTAATTATTGTTGTACCTATGTTTTATTGAGGATGTATGGAGCTAATACATCATCATCATCATTTATTAATAAGCTTTATGTCTTCCATGTTTTAGTGCTAGATATCTCCAACATTTTCTCTAGAGAAACTATAGCTTGTTTTAGTCTCTAGCTTCTTTTGAGCAAAGGCTTCTCTAGTGCAAATTTTCTTCATTATGTTCATTTGGTGCCTCATTTTCCTCACTACTAGAGATAATATTAAAAGAATCTATGACTTCCTTGTGTGCACTATATTGTTTCTATGCTTCTTCTACTCCCTTAATTTATTAGAAAGCCTAGTTCTACCCTTATTCTTAGGTTTTCTTATTTTTATTGTAGCCCTAGGCTGCTTCCTTCCTCTCATGGTAGTATCTTTGTCATCAGGTATAAAATCCTTAGATATAGAAGTGATTCATGTGATTGAGGATAACCTCCTCCTACATAGATATATCTTCTAGAACCACTACAAAATCCTCTTTTGTAGTTGTATCACCTAATGTAGGGTTCACTCTTATACAATTTTTTTTTCTTGAGCAAAGATTTCTCTATCACTACACCCTATTATGACTCTACATTGTCTCCTCCTGTATACTAGTGTAGGTTGCACTAATGGAGGTGTTTCTTTAGTATTGGAGTCTAGAGCATCCTCAATATACTTTTTTCTACTGGTTCTATCCCTCTTCCTTGTAGGCATATATTTTTTGATGTAGGGTTTTTTCTCTAGTAGGTATGTCTACAACACTTGGCTACTTTCTTCTACTACTCCTATATCTCCTTTATGTAATGGGTGGTTTGATATTTGGGATTTCTACAACTTTCTATTTTTTCTAACTATTAGATGCTTCCCTTATTTCTTTTCTATGGTATTTAAGGGTAGAAAAATCAATCCATCGATCCAAAAACCTCTTCCATGAGCATTCATTCCTCCCAAAATGGTGTTTACACAAATTTTTTATCAAGCCATGGTGTTTAATAGAGCCTTGACCCTCTTGTAATCTCTTTACCATTTCATGCAAGACATTTTGAAAGTACAAAGGTAAATTAAAAGTTGTGAGTGTAATACCTAAGGTGGATCAATATTTTCACATAATTTCCTAAACGAACACCAAATTGGACTTCATAGGTCAAATATTTCATGACCCATAGTGCAACTTCATTCCATGGTACCTTCAAACATGATTGTTTAATGCCCTTTCATTGCTTAATTTTAATTTTAAATTTGGTATTTAGGTTGCCCTCTTCTCTAAAAACATTGAAAATATCAGGGAGAGTGGCTCTAAATGTTCTTGTTATTTCCTCTCCCTCACAAGGAAATTTACAAATTTTGCTGAGAATTTTGGGAGTTACCTTTATTATAGTCCTATCAATATTTGCATGATAAATTTATTGTGAATGTGCAAACTTTGTTGCTAGCACCTCCACATGGCCTTCATATTTTTGTAAAAAGCCCATCCACTTAGCCTACTAAAAGCCTATAACCTTAAGATACTTCTTGAATTTGTCAATGGTGTCTAGTTTTGCTTTGCATTTTGGTCCTCCCATGGTACTTAAATTTTCTTGCATTGAATTACATAGTATTTATCACATTATGTTGTAAGAACACAATAATTTCCTAAAACTTCTCTATTCACTTTAGTGTCAAAAAAATAAAAATGGAAAAAAAAATTACCTTTTCATAATCGTAGTGCATGCAATATTATTTTTCGAATGTAATAGAATATGTCTCAAAAAGTATTATATGCTTCAAAATGGATATTATCAAGTGCATGCATTGATATGACCATATTCTATTACATAATGGAAATATTGTATGAGGATAGATGAGATAGATGGTGGTTTGAGGATGGATTCAACATGATAACAAAATATACCTTTTTATTTTTAATATTATGAAATGTTTCCATAATTCATGACCATATGTAGTACCCTACACAGTTATTTTCCATGTGATGTTGTTTCAATGGTTTGTTAACTTTTGTGACTCTGATTATGCCACATCAATCCTTAATACACATCATCAAAATAAGCACATTTTACCACTTCTTGTCAGCCACCACTAAAGTACCACATATTTATTAAAATTATAAATATAGTCATATGACCCTACAATTAAAATTAGTCATTGCACTATCCAAGTTAATTAGTGCATTTTATTTAGCATGTGATTCCTTGATCATCACTAGTATCACAAGTTTTGTCACATAAACTATTGATGTATGCCACCTATCCTATGGAAGACATCAACTAAATTCAACAATGACTCTATTGTGTGCCCATTTTAAAATTATATATATATTGGGGGTATTTATCTATTATTGTGCATAAAAACTATTACTCTAGAGCAACCCTATTGGTTGATTATTATGTAACCAACTAAGCAATTCTAAAGTAAACTAGGATTGATTCCAACACAACCAAAGGTGTTCCAAATTATCTTGGGAATATCTTTTTTCCATTTTCTTATATATGAATATGCCAAAAAACTAATTATAATGTATGTAATAGTAAAGTTGAATAATAGAAAATTCAAAGAAAATGTATACCTTATTTTTAGAAATATTCGATGCATATTTTGGATGCATTGCTTATTACATGCTTAGAATTCCTTAAATCTAAAAAATACACATATGCAGTTATTAGAGTTTCACAAATATTAACATAGTTCTTTTTTTTCAAGCCAAACAAGTTGGAAATTGGTTTTCATGTAAGCCTTAATTCAATAGTGACTCAAAGAGGTTTTCACTATTAAATCATTTTTTTATTTTATTTTAGAAGTTACAATAATTTTGAATTCATATTAGAAGAGGAAACCTCTTCTACAACATATAGGTCTAGCTATGAAAGAAAGTATTGAGTAAATTTGATCTTTGTAAGTTGATTATGGTAAAATACTAAATTATATCCATTTAGTACCAATTTCCTTGAATTATTAATAGTATAAAGTTGAACAATTATATTCTTGAATGTTTCTTCAATTTTGTAAGGTTCTAGCCATAGGGTTTGTAGCTTGCTAGGAAAATTAGCATAATGAGAATAAAACAACAATACCCAGTCACTTGGTTTATACTTGTTGCTACTAATATCACTATCATGCCACATTTTTTGCTACTATTGAATGAATTCTATTTGGTGAAGTACCTCTAATCAAAATTTATCTAATGCATTCAACTACAAAATCCTCTCTTGTTGTAGCTATGACAACTCAATGCCTACTTCCAAAGATGTACGAAGTGCTAGTAACTCAAATTCAATTGAAACAATAAGTTTCTTGATATAGATCAATTCATAAGGTTTGAATCCCTTGGTGGATTTCCATGTAGTGGTGTATGCCCATACAACCTATGATAATTTTTTCATCCAATATCTCCTATGAGAAGACCCTATTTTTGTTAGTATGTTTTCTAATTCTCTATTTCTGACTTCTACTTGATCATTTTCTTGAGGGTGATAAGGTGATGGCTTTTTATGTTTGATTTAATAAAATTTAGTAAATTTTTATATGAAATTGGATGTAAATTAAGGTCCTTGTTATGAAACAATAGAGCATGGAGGACTACATCGTTCACAAATTTGGGTTTATAGGAAATCAACTACCTTTTTTCACAAGTGTGTTTAAAAGCACATGCTTCATCCCACTTTGTCACATAATTAGTACAAACTAGAATGCATTGTTTTATTGATAAAGTGGGTCAATGGGTTCAATAAAATCTAGCCCCCTATCTTTCAGAAGGTTATAAAACCACTTGTGGTTGTAAAGACATTTTTTTTGTTGGAGTTGGTTTCTCCATTTGTTAGCATGGATCACAATGTCACACATATACTATTACATATTTTATGGTGCATTTTACTAAATAATATCCTCCTATTGGTTCATTATGACATGCACAAATGATATCATACATCTGATGTTGTCAAATACATCAATTCAAAATATAATCAACTCCACATTTAAATAGTAGACCATTAATCCACTCAAATGATGAGCTTTGTTTGATTAAACATCATTTTTATTTATGGGTAAAATGAGGAGAGACCTTTCCTATCGCTATATAATTGACAATATCAGAATTTTTTGTTGATTATACTAAGATTGTAAATAATCATTCATCAAAAAAGCAATTTTACTGGCTCGTCTTCACCTGTGATGTTTAGTCTTGATAGAAAGTTGACCACTACATTAGTTTTACCTAGTTTATTGACAATGGTTATGTAAAAAACTTATAGTAGTAATAACCATAATATTATTTGATGAAAAACAATGGTTTGTGCATAATATATTTTATTGTTGCATAATAAGTATGAACAAACACAAATTTGATCATAATTATAATTTAAACGATTTTGTCAAAATATTCTTTTGGAGGAATTATTTTAGAAGCCAGGGTTTTTTTTGCAGAAATAGGGCTCTCTAAGGGGTGCAACATGGATATTGATGTGAACAGTTTCTCTCCAAAATCTTTATCAAAAAATGGAAATTCATCGTTGGGTACTACAGGTGACCATTTACCTAGGACAGAGACTGCAATTTTTTCATTTCATGACAAAGAGTCTGAGACAGTAGTTGAATTAGGGTTATTTTCTCCAAAAGGTGCATCACATGCTAGTTATGGTGGGATTCACATAGTTTCACTCAACAAGAAAGAGAATGAGCTCAGGACATTAATTTCTAGTTCTATCTCTCATCCCCATAGATAGGGCAAGTCATAAGATGATGAGATATTCATTTTACCTTTTAGTAACATGCTATAAAACCCCCTATTTAAGTTCAATAATAAATCAACCCAACAACTAGAATGGGAGGATGATAATTTGGAGCCCGAGGGAGTCTCTAGCCCTGCTCATGGATTTTCTTCCATATCTGAGCCATACCACTACAATGACATGCAAATAACCCATGCTCCTATTCAAGCTCCCCCACCATATTGGGTACCAATTTGTAGGGAGGATCCAATGCTAGATCCTCTTATGCCCATGCATTGCTCAACAACCTGACTTTAAATGGTAGCAATTCTCAAGAATCCCTAAAAAATCAACTATAGGACCTTCATTCCAACATAAGACAAAATAATGTTGACCTCACACCCTCATCCCATGGACCTGGAGGATCCAAACAAGGAGGTGGTGACTAACATGTACCAAAAGAGGGAACCCTCAAAGTTGGACATGTAGGAGGAAATCAAAGCTCTAAATAGGCAAATCAACAATAAAAAGAGTCAGGTACCTTTGAGTTTGAATTGTAAGATGATTTTACTAAAGAAATAAAATAATTAGAAGATCTATCTATTGTTCTATTTTTTCTATAAGAATCCCCCTTGATGAAGAGCTCAATCGATGGATTGTCAAATTTTGGGAATCCAAGGGTTGGATTATTGCCTCTCACCATCGCCTTGGTGAATCCTTTGTTTCTTTTACTTTCACCTCCAAATAATATTGCTTAAAAGCCCTAAGACTCAACACTTGGATGATTTTTGGTCAACTAGTCTTTCTCCAATATTGGGAATTCTAATTTGACCCTGAGAATGTGTCAAACATGAAATACCCCCTTTGGATTGAACTCCATTTCTTAAACCTTGCATTCACAAAGTATTTACCTTAGATTACTACTAGGTTTGGAAGGCCATTATTTCTCCCATCCAAGCCATCACACTTCATGCACTCCCACCCATGTATCTTGGTTGAGATTGATGTATCCAAGGACCTTCCAAGTAAGATCTTATTCAGAGCCCCTGGTATCCAATTTGAACAATGGATTAATTATCTTAAATTTCCAAACTCATATTTATACTATAGAAAACAAGGCCATATGATTAAAAATTGTCTGGTGAGACCTCCCAAACAAAAAAACATCCTTCTAGTACTTCTACTGACACTACTTAACATGCAAAAAAATTAGTACCTCATGTTCAGCCTTTACAACATTCTAGTTCTCATGATGTGACCTCTTCCTTTGTTCATTAAATTCCCCAAGCTTCTAACTTGGTAGTTACCCACATCTCCATTCAACCCCCTCCATATTTTGAGCCTCCTATGGAGCAAACTCCTCATGAAATAATTGAGGAGGGTTGGTTAACCAAACATAACAAGAAACATAGGTGCAACTCATCATGGGATGCCTCTTCCCCTCCTTCTAGAGGTGTACAAAAATACCAACACCTAGGAGGTAAGGAATGGAGCCATAAGCACACAAAATCTTAATCCAACAATACCTCCGTAGCCACATGTAAGTCTAAGGGAACATGTACTCTACATGATTATATGCAATATGTACCCACCCAGAATGCCTATGGTGCTTTAGTTGACAATATATCATATTGATGTCTGCAAGAATCATGTATTGGAATGTGTAGGGCATAATGCTACAAGAGTGGCATTTTACTATTCAAACAGTCACCAAGAAAGTTTACCCATAGATTTTACTATTGCAAGAAGTTAAAATTTTAGGTTTTAGACTAAAAAATGCCCTTAAGACCCTATGGGGAGTTGGGGGACCTTGTGTACGAGTCATGATGAAGGGGGGCTGGCTGTCCTATGCCTCTATTAGGAGTTGTGGGACTCTATTTTATTATCAAGAAAGGATTCAATGCATAAATTATTGTGGTGTACAATAATTTTTGGTGGTAGGAAATTGGGTATTTTAGTTGTTTATGCACCCAATGATGTAGTTGGAAGGGCAACCTTCTGGGATTGGATGTGCTTTAATTTTCCTAAATTAGATTGGATAATAGGAGTGGAATTCAATATGGTAGAGTGGGAGGGATACATATTGATGGATGGAACTCCACTCAAATAACCAAAAGAGGCTAGATCATGGTCTAGGTTTAGAAGGGCCTGGAATATTTATGATCCCAATTGAAATAAGAGTGCTGAAAATCATGGGGTTTGGTTTACTTCGAGCAATGCATGATGTGGGGATGCTCTTAGAATGGAAATATTGGATTACTTATATGTAGCAAAAAATATTTATATACTCCAAAATTATTTGTCTCATCCAATATATTCAGTGGTAACCTCAGATCATATCCCCATTACGTTGAGTGTTGGGTGTGCCCCCATAAGGAAACCCAAAAATAGTTTACCTTTCAAGTTAAAAACTTCATTTATCAAGTGCAAATATTGTGTTAATGGAATCAAGAAAATGTGGAATCTCTTCCCAAGGACCTTATTAGGGAGATGGCGGATTATGTGGTGGGAGGAAGCCATCAAAAGAATAGTGGATTACCTTCGAGGTTTTGTAAAAATCCTAGCCTCTCTTCATAGGAAAAATGAGAAAGAATTGGAGTAGGAAGTTGACCAACTCAGCCACCACCTCAGCTAGAATATTAGTAGAATCTCTTCTCAAAAGTATTTGGGTGAAAAACAAGTAAATTTAAGGCAAATCCAATCTTATAAATCCCATGGGGCACAAATCAGGGCACACCTTTAGTGGATTCATGAGGGTGATAAAAATTCTTATTTTTTTAATTCCATTAAGAAGAAGAATAGATCAGAGAGGATAGATGTTATTAAAAACCCTATATAAGGCCTACAAATTCCATTAGAGGACTTCCCATCCTTCATCCAAGAGTATTTTACAACCCTTTTCAAAATTGAAGGGCTCAACATAGAAGTTGAGTTTTTTAGAGAATGTTGCAAATAGTGCATATCTCCCAAAGTATCTGAATAAGATAGAGCATTGTTGGAAAAGCCTCTTTCATAGGATGAAATTCATTTTGCCCTCCTCTCTTTGGAAAATAAAAATACCTTAGGCATTTATGGGCCTTCGAGTGAATTTTTTAAGAGCATGTGGAAGACTATAGGAGCGGATTTTCTGCATATGTGTGAGGAGGTTATTACTATTGAAGGCCTTGGGGAGACCACAAATCAAGGATTTATCAGGCTCATTCCCAAAAAATATAATCTAGATTTTCTTGTTGATTGGCATCCCATTAATTTACTCAATTCCTCTTATAAAATTTTGGCCAAGGCTCTAGCCAAAAGACTCCTCCTAGTGGCTACAAAAATTGTTCACCCATAGAAAACAAGATTCCTTAAAGGTCACTAAATTTTGGATAATATTCTTACATCTTGGGAAGGGATGGAGTGGGATCGAGCATAGGGGCTCAAGGGACTTTACCTTAAGCTTGATTTTGATAAATCTTATGATCGATTAGAGTGGCTCTTCATATTAAGCACGATCCACTGGTTTGATTTTGACAATAGATTCATTGATATGGTAGCTTATCTCTTTACAAATGCTTCTACAAGAGTGGTTATTAATATAAAATTATCTAACAACATTCCTATGGAAATTTCAGTTACACAAGGTTGTCCATTGGTACCCTATCTATTTTTAAATGTAGTTGATGTCCTTGGTTATCTATTGGAATATACAATTAAATAGGGGAGGATAAAAAGTATCCCCCTTACATATGGCTCCCAACTTATCAACTCTCACTTTGTAGATGATTCTATGCTTTTTATTTGGTAGATCAGTAAAATATTGTGAACATCCTTCAAACAATTAACACCTTCTATAGGACCTCTAGTGAAAGAACCCAAAAATCTAAGAACTATATTATTCCATTTGGATTTTATAAGTCAGATTGGATACCCACAACATGGAAGTGGGTGAAAAGAGGAGAAATATCTAAGTATTTGGTCTTTCCTTTTGGTGTTGACCTTTCACCCAAATCTATGTGGGATTGGTGTATGGACAAATTTACCAAAAAATAGGAATACTAGAAATCTCTGGAAATGTCTCAAGTAGCTAAAACCCATATTACTGGAAAAATTTTAGCCCTCTTCTATGTTTACTTCTATTATATTTTGACTCCTATTAAGGTTGGGTATGATAAGATGAGCAGTATACTTTGGGATATTTTTTGGATAAAAAACCTAGCCAAACAAGGCCTCCCAATGGTCTCCTAGATTAATTATTGCAAATCAATTTCATGTAGTGGGCTAGGAATCCCCAACCTTTAAGCATATGGTTATGCACTTTTGTCTAAATGGATGCAAAGGGTGATCATAGGTAATGATCCATGGAAGGTTTTGGTGAGGGAGCATTTGAAAAAACCCTAGGTGGATGGTAAAATTTGGGAAAATATGTCATACATTAACATTATTTTACAATCCCCTTATTTATCTATAGAAGGTTGTAATATTCACAAAGGAATTTGGAAAGCCTAGCAAAAAGTGCATCAATTTATTTCATGGCAGACACCTCTAGAGCAAGGCCCCACAAATTTCTTCCAGTACAACTTATGTTGGTCACCCCTTCTCACCCTTGATGCACAACCTCTTGGCATGAATCCTTGGTTTCCTACTAGGTAGCTCTTCAAAAGAGGATTAATTTTGGTGGGTGATATTTGGTATTTTTCTAAGTCATCATGGAAAAATTGAAAGCAAATACAGTCAAAATTTGGCCTCTACCCTACTACTAAAGTAGTGATTATGTGGATCCTTTCCATCACCTTATAGGAACCATAGCCTCTATCTTCTCCACTAGAAGCTAGTCTTTGTTGGTATAATTGGAAATGGTTTGAAAATCATGATTTGAGTATCCAGTCCTTAAGTTTTGGTACCAAGACCTGCTTCCTATGAACAGTCAACAATTTGCAGATATGCTCAATAAAAAATAGAATTTAGAGCTCAATTGGGCCACTTGGGCAAGAACCTTCAAGCTTAACAACTCTACCCCAATTGAAGGAAAGTTCTAGATTCTTATTTGGAATGTAGACCTTCAAGTTCTACCTACTCTAAGTAGGCTAAAATGGATGGACCAAGGACAAGGTGATTACCCTTTTTGTGGTTTTGAAGAGACAATACAAAATATATTTTGGAACTATGCCCATGCTCACCGTATTTGGTGTGAAGTGCATCAGTTGATTTATACATTACCACTACCTATGACAAAGTATCAAGCCTTATCAGGGATCAATTTGATGCTCAATCAAAAATTTCTTCTCTCCATTACCAAGGTAATTGTCATCTTTCATATATGGAAGACTCAATGCAAATCTATTTTTGAAACTGATCAAGAAGATATCCCTAATATCTCAATAGCTAACATCTTTGCTATTGTTAAATTCCAATTTTAGGCTAAGTCAACAAGTTGCATTCATAAGGATAAAGTACTACAAGAAGAAATCATATCTCTAAAGAAGTATATCTATGAGACCTCAGCTCATAGATCATATGGTATTTATAGATTACAAAATGTGGTAGATGAATTAATTGAGCAACATAGCTTGGTGATGTATAATCAGACACACTTGATGAAGCATTTGGGTCAAGTAGAATTAGAATATAGAAAAACTCATATTAGTCCTCATATTGGGCTTCCATCATAGCACAAGGTGGAACAAGCTCACCTAGACTCATCTCCTTGAGCAAATTTTTTTTCCAACATGATTGCTCCCTTGTAGTTTTTGTTTTGGAAGTGAAGTAGTCTCTTCTCAGCAGATAATGTGCAGGAAGTCCATTAGAGGGAGTAACCCAATAGTATCTAGTCATTAAATTTTATGTTAGCATATATTTTTAGATTCTTTGTGATGACATGCTTTTTCATCTCTATAACAACCATTGGGAATATCTTAGTTTTTAACATGGGTCACTAGGGGATCATTTGTGTGTCTGTTAACTTCCAATGCTTGTAGTCGGATGTCCTAAGTGTCATAATATTTTTCATTTCTCCTCTATGTTGTTCCTTCATGGCCTCATATTGTAATACAATAGTGGGGGTATGTGTGTGGTCTCCAAAGTGCTTATTTTTGGTGTTGGATGTCTTGCATGGCCCTATGAATGCACTTGTGTTTGCTTTATCCCTACTAGAGGGAACTCTATTGTGGTTCCAATGTTTTTAGGTGTTCAGGCCTAGATGTAGGCATCTATATCATGATCTACGTTTATATTGTATTTATTCCTTTAATATTTTTGCTAATATGAATTTGGCAGCAATTTCAATAATAAAAAAAATATGAATAAACACTTGATATCCAATAATGTAGTGATGAAATTTATTGATGATATACACCACTACTAAGAATTCTTTTTTGGTATTGGTGTAATGTTTTCTGCTCCTATCAAGTTTTACGAATGTAATAAATGACATAGTATTATCCATTTTCTACTTGATCCAAAGCTACCTCGATTGTAGTATTTGATGCGTCAGTTTGCATACAAAATAGAAGTTTCTAATTTGGACCTCATAGCATAGGTGGAGTGGTTAGTTTTTCTTTTAATGTATGAAATACAATTTGATGCTTTTTTATCCATATAAATTTATAATCTTTAGATAATGGTTTACATCAGGCCTATGATTGTGCTAAATTTTTTAATAAAATGATGATAAAAACCAATGACCCAAAAAGCTTCTAATATTTATTTAATTTTTGGGTGGAGGCAATTTTTTGATTATCTCAATCATTTTAGGATTTACTTGTATTCCTTTAGATGAGATATGATTTTGAATGATAATGAATTCATCCATCATCATGAAATATTTCTCAATATTTAGGACCAATTTATATATTTCATAGTAGGTTAGTACATTTTCAATATTTTATAGGGTTTCCTCAAAAGTCTCACCATATACGATGAAATCATCCATGTAGATTTTGACACATTCATTCGTAAAATCAGAGAAAATAGCAAGGAAAACTCATTGGAAAATCACTGGGCATTACAGATTCCAAAATCTAGAACTCAATAAGTAAAATTTCCCTATGGACAAGTAAAATATGTTTTATCTTAATCTTCAAGAGCAACATGAATTTGATTATATCCACTAAATCCATCAAGGAAACAAAATTACTTTTGTTTTTTTCAGTGAGTGTATCTAGTTGCATCCTTAAACCAACAATCTCTTCTTCTAGCTTGTTGCACTCATCTATTTTCATGGTTAATTGTACTTTGATATCTTCAGATATTTTCTTAAATTCATCTATCTATACTTTCAAGCTGGTTATGATTTCATTGGCATCCTCAAGCTTTCTTGAAGTTTTATTATTCTTTTTCCTTTCTATACTCAGCTCTTGAAGTGCAGTGACCAACTCACCTTCCAGATCTACTTCAGCCTCAGCCTCAAATTTTTTATCACCTTCCTATTTTTCTTCTATTTTTTCTTCTTTGAATGCCATGAAAAGAGCTTCACCTATTTCTTCTTCAAAATCCTCACCAGAGCTGTCTTTTGAAGGACTGACATTCTTGGATATGAAACTTTTCTTCTTGAAGTTACATTTTCTAAAATTTGGTTTCTTCTTCTAGTAACTTCTTTCTTGATGTGAACCTTTGTCACTTTTGTTTTTCTCATTAAGTGGACATTTAGCTACAAAGTGTCCAATGCCTCCACACTTGAAACACTTAAAAGGTAGCTTTCCTCTGTATTTTATTTTTCCTCTTATTAGTTTTCGAACAAAGTTTGCTTTCGTTTCATCTGATGTCTATTCTTCCTTAGATTCTTACTTTGATTTTATATTTTTATGTGCTTTAAAAGCAACTTCTCTATTTGTGGGTTTAGTTTTTCCTATTCTCATCTCATATGCAGTCAAAGAACCATGCATCTCATCCATACTAAAAGTATTTAGATCTTTAGCTTCTTCTATTGCTGAAACTTTAGAATCAAATATTTGGGGAAGAGATCTTAGTACCTTTTTCATGACAACAACATCTTCCATTTCCTCGTCAAGTCCTCTAATCGCATTAATGATTCCATTAACTCTTAGCATGTATGCCTCTATGTTCTCATCGTCATTTATATTTAATGCTTCGAACTGAGCTCGATGCGTTTGTACCTTGGCCTCCTTGATCTTGTCGTCTCCTTCATGAATGCTCCTTAGCTTGTACCACATGTCTTTTGCCATTTTACAACTCATAATATTTATCAGTTCACTATCCACTAAACCGCACATGATAGAATTTTTGGCTTTAGAGTTATTCTCAAACAATTTCTTACCGACAGCATCGGTTGGAGGAGTGGTGGGTATTGTGTATCCACTGTCTACTGATTCCCAAATGTCGTATCCTAAAGCACATAGATATGTCTGCATCCTAAGTCTCCAAAATGAGTAATTTGTTCTATCAAACAATGGTGCTTTGTTTGAAGAGAATCCTTCACCACTTGCCATTGTCTCACTTCCAAGATCACCTTAGTCGATTAAGCTTGTTCAGGAACTTGGCTCTGATACCAATTGTTAGTCTCACAATGACATTGAGAGGGGGTGAATCAGTGTAGCTATTTAAATTCAAATCTACAACTCTTAATACTAAAATAATGAATATTTAAGTCAGATAAAGCAAGTATCACAAGAGAGCATTCCACAACACATGATGTAATGAGGTTCACCAATTTTGCTACTCCTCAAAAATGACTGCTTGGATTACCATCCAAATCTAGCCTTTGCAAAATACCAATTTTACAATCAATTTACCAGCACCAACTGGAAGGAGCACCAACCCCTGATTTATCTGCACCCATAGAAAGGAGCACCAACCCCTAATTTATTTGCTCCAAAATAAAGGAGCACCAACCCCTAACTCCAAGAACCTACTTGGAATACAAATTTGAAGCTATAATATTGACATAAAAATGCCTTCACTTATTCAAGACCCTGATTGGTCTATTGCTAACCCAACCTCTCTTGCTATTCACAAAAACACCACACACACTAAAGGCTCTGCTTACTACACTTTTACGGCTCTCACGGCTCTGCTCAACACTCTCTTACGACACTCTTCCAACCCTCTTCTTGCAGCATTTTCACTCTCTTTCAGCAGCACTATAATTCTCCACGCAGACCTCCTTTTATAACAAAGTTCTGACTCTATTTTTAGCTTCCATATTTTCGCATGCAACTTATTAATAGAAAATTCTATATGTAACTCCTTTATCTCACAATATTCTCTCATGCATCCTATTAATAGTTATGGCTCTTTGTTTGGTCTTCGACTGATGACTTTTAGTTTAACCGTCACTCGATGCTTTCACTTCGTAACTGGCCTTGTAACTGTTGTTATAACTTCAGTTCACTATACTTATTTTAGCTGCATGATTTTTCTCTGTAACTGCACCTGTAACTGACGTATCGACTTTAGTTAACTCTTCTTATTTTAGCTGCATGATTTTCTTCTGGAACTGCACCTATAACTGTCATATAACTTTAGTTAACTGTCACATATCTTATTTCGGTTGGGTTCTCTTCTTAGCTCGCGCCAAAGTGACCTGTCGCAAAAGCGTGACACTTCTGTCTCTTTGTCCTCTTCTCGAATTTCACCCATGAAAACACATGTTACAATATCATGACACTTTTGCCTACTTGCTTCTTTTGTTTACTTGTACCTACAAAAACACATGTCGCGATATCGCGACACTTTCGCCTCCTTGCTACTTTAATTGGTTTGAACCTGCGAAAACACATGTCACGATATCATGACACTTTTGCCTCCTTACTCTTCCTCTTTACCTTTGTCACGATATCGTGAAACTTCTGCCTTCTTACTTTCTCTCTCCTCCTTTAGTCATGAAAATGCGACATGTTGCGATATCGCGACAGTTTTTCTCCTTTGCACTTTCTCTTGCCTTCGGGTCGCAAAAACGTGACATGTCGCGATATCGTGACACTTTTTCTCCTTTGCACTTTCTCTTGCCTTCAGGTTGTGAAAACATGACATGTCGCGATATCACGACACTTTTTCTCCTTTGCACTTTCTCTTGCCTTCGGGTCACGAAAACATGACATGTCGTGATATCGCGACACTTTTTCTCCTTTGCACTTTCTCTTGCCATATGTTGCAAAATCGTGACACTTTTTCTTCTGTACAATCTCTCTTGCAATATGTCGTGAAATTGTGACACTTATTCTTTTGGACTCTCTCTCCTGCAATATGTCACGAAATCGTGACACTTTTTCTTTCGGACTCTCTCTCCTGCAACATGTCGCAAAATCGTGACACTTTTTCTTTCGGACTCTCTCTCCTACAATATATCGCGAAATCGTGACACTTTTTCTTTCGGACTCTCTCTCCTACATGTCGCGAAATCGTGACACTTTTTCTTTTGAACTCTCTCTCTTGCAATATATCACGAAATCGTGACACTTTTTCTTTCAAACTTTCTCTCTTGCAATATGTCGTGAAATCATGACACTTTTTCTACTTGCCTTTCTCTCTTCTAACATGTCACGAAATCGTGACAGTTTTCTTTGCTTGCACTTTCTCTCTGAACATGTCATGAAATCGTGACAGTTTTGCTTGCTTGCTCTTTCTTTCCGAACATGTCACAAAATCATGACAGTTTTGCTTGCTTGCATTTTCTCTCTGAACATGTCATGAAATCATGACAGTTTTGCTTGCTTGCTCTTTCTTTTCGAACATGTCACGAAATCGTGATAGTTTTGCTTGCTTGCACTTTCTCTCCAAACATGTCATGAAATCGTGATAGTTTTTCTTGCTTGCTCTTTCTTTTCGAACATGTCACGAAATCACGACAGTTTTTCTTTCTTCTCAACATGTCGTGATATCACGATAGTTTTTATTTCTTGCTCAACATGTCACGATATCGCGATAGTTTTTCTTTCTTGCTCAAAATGTCGCGATATCGTGACAGTTTTCTTCCTTGTGATTTTCTTTTGATTTTTAGTATATGGGCCACTTCTATCTTTTGGAAAACCACTGTACATACTCTAAAGAACCTCTTAACTCCTGTCCACTATATCAACCGATTTGTCTGACTGTGTTGACAACAATGACAATACTGTTGTTGCACCTTGCTCATCACCAAGTTGCCAATATTAAACTCATGTTGATGTACCTTACTGTTGTAGACACGATGAATGTGATCCTAATAGAATCATGTGTGCTTGATGGTATGGATGTGACATTCATTGAGGAGTGTTAGTTGATCTACGCAAGCTTGGTGAGCAATGTCATTGTCAATGAAATCTTTCATAGATATCCGTAAATAGGGTATCTCAACCTCAAGGGGCATGATAACTTCTACCCCATATACAAGTGAAAAAGGTGTTGCCCTAGTAGGAGTACGGATGCTCATACGATATGCCCACAAGGCTAGGGGCATTTGATTACGCCAGTACCGGTGAGATTCTACTACAGTTTTACAGAGAATAGAATAGATGGTTCTATTCATGGCTTCTACTTGGCCATTTCCTTGAGGGTAATATTGGGTTGAAAAGCTATGGTGTATGTGAAATCTATCACACAAGGCTAAGACAGTCTTGTTTTTAAAATATTTCCCATTATCCAAAATAATTTTGGAGGGAATTCCAAAATGGCATATGATATGCTCCATGATGAATTCTATAATTTTAGCTCTTGTAGTTTAGACCAGAGGGATGGCTTTGACCCACTTGGTAAAATATTCAGTTTTTGTGATGATAAATTTATGATTGATAGAAGAGGCAGGTGTAATTTGTCCAATTAGATCCAGGTCCTATTGGGAGAAGGGCCACATGGACTAGATTTGTTGAAGTGCTTGGGATGGTAAATGTGTTAGGTTGGCATGTTGTTGGCATTTGATGCAACGTTTGACATACTCATAGTAGTCTTACTCTATTTTAGGCCAGTAGTATCCCATACGGAGGATGCGTTTAGTGATTTCCATGCCACTAAAATGGCCACCACAAGTACCATCATGTGTTTCTTGTACAATCCATTGTGATTTTTGTAGTTCTAGGAAATACAAGAGTATGTCATCATAGCTACGGTGGTAAAGGATGTCCCCCATCAAGGTGTAGTAGATCACTCTTTGTTTAAAGTTTCAACATTGGGCATGGGGTAAATCACATGGTAGGAAACCTAGTTTGATGTAATATTTGATCTGCGAGAACCATGGGTCATGAGGCTCAGTGTTTACCACATACACACCACCATCATTTGTGGGAGGTGTGGATGATATAGCAGATTGTGTAAGTGTATGAATGGATATAGATGTTGTCTCAGATTTTGGGTTTTGCAAGATGAAGGACCCTAGGTAGGCCATAGTGTTTGAAAAATGGTTTGATGATAGTGGAGTGGCTTCAAGGTAATACCATTCGAATTGGGATATGAGTTGTTGGGCAATTTTCTTGTATTTTTGGAAAACTAGGCAATTGCATAGCCAGAGTTCCTACACTTGATTGACTATCAAAAGTGAATCACCTATGATGTGGAGGTGTTTTATGTGCATAGAGTGTGCTTGTTTTAGTCTTAGGATTAGGGCTTTGTACTCTACATTGTTATTGGTACAAGGGAAATCAATTTTTAATGAAAATGGGAGAGGTTCTCCTTTAGGTGTAAAGAAGACGATGCCTACACCTCCAACGTGGAGACACTTGGAACCATCAAAGAACATGGTAATGTCAACCATGAATTCTGGTTTGATGTATTTCCCATATTTGGTTACATGGAAGATGGAATCTTCAGGGATTTGAATGAGTAGGGGTTGATTATTAGTTATAGGGGCTTCAAACAGTTGGTTAGTGATGGCTTACCATTTTGATGGATTTTTGAGATAAGAATTCTAGGTCAAACTCGATTAGGAGCATGATCCATTTGGCTAGGCATGAATTGTGATAACTATTGTTCATCATGTACCGAAGGGTATTATATTAGGATATGACAAAAGTTATGTGGTTTAACATGTAATGTATTAACTTTTGGGTAGCGAATACTACTACTAGGTATAGCTTCTCCATGTATCTGTATCTCATTTTTGTAACTAACTACTATGTGGCTGATGTAGTAGATAGTCTGCTCTTTATCGAGAGCATTCTTTTGAGCTAGGAGTGTACCTAGCACAAGTTATGTGGCTGAGATGTAAAAAGTCAATGGTAATTATGGGTGCAATGGTGACATGACTGGTGGTGATGTACGATAAGTTTTGATAGCATTGAATGTGGCTTGATAGTTAATATCCCATTTGAAGTGTACTCCTTTTTGTAGGATATGATTGAATGGTTGTCATTTGTATGATAATTGCACTATAAATCTATGAATAGAGGTAATCTTGCCCTAGAGGCTACACAATTGATTTAGTGTGGTAGGAGGAGGCATCTTGATGATGGATTTCACCTTAGTATGATCTAATTAAATTCCTTGTTGGGAGACAATGAATCCTAGTATTTTTCCTGATGTAACACCGAACATGCACTTTTTTTGGATTGAGGCACACGTTGTGTTCTAGTAGTCGATCAAAAATCTAATGAAGATCTTCGATATGGTCGGCACGTTTCTTTGATTTGGCTATGAGGTCATCTACATAGTCTTACACATTTTTGTGCATTAGATCATGAAATATGTAGGTCATTACTCGTTGATAGGTTGCCCCAACATTTTTAAGGCCAAAGGGCATGACCTTGTAGCAAAAGGTCCCCCAAGGTGTTGTGAAGGAATTTTTGTGTTGATCTTCTGGGTTAATGCTAATTTGATTATATCTGGAAAATCCATCCATGAGGGAAATCATTTCATGACCTACGATGAAGTCAACGAGGGATTCAATGTTGGGTAAATGGAAGTTGTCTTTAGGACAAGCTTTGTTTAGGTCATGAAAATTTGTGCAAACGTGAATGTCATCGGATGGTTTGGGGACAAGGACCATGCTAGATACCCACTCAGGATAGTCGATGGGTACTATGAAATCAACATCTAGGAGCTTTTGGAGCTCAAATTTTACTATCAATGTGACAGTTGGATGCATGCGTCGTAGCCTATATCTTATTGGTTTGGCATTGGGATCTAGTATGAGATTATGCACTACTACAGTGGGGTCAAGTCCTAGCATTTATTTGTAATACCATGCAAAAATTTTTATATACTTGTGAATGAAATCCATGAAGGCAATGTGCTATTTCGATGAGAGGCTAGTGACTAATTTGAGGATATGCAAATTTTTTGGATCGTCATCAATGTCTACATCGATAGTGTCCTCGATGAGCATGCGAGATCTATCATGCAACTATTCAGGGATAGGAATGAGATTGAAGTCGTCAATGGCCTCACTGAACTCATACTCATCATTTATATAAATGCCCATGTGATGGACTTGAGGGGTTTGGGCTGACGTGGATGAGGAAGGGGTATTTTCTACACTCAATACATGAGGTGAAAGCAGGAAGTCTCCAGGTATTGGTATGTGTGATATCTATGCTAGATCAATAAATTTTGGGTTTGGGGTATCATCTTGAATCTACTGGTGGCTGTAACAGAGGGGAGAGCATAAATATAATTCAACCATGTTGATCAATGCTATAGGTGAAGTAGGTGGGGAAGAGTTTGGTGAGGGAGTTTGGATAGTTTGTGCATGTCCTAAGAGACTCAACGAGTATCATAGGACAACTAGTGATGAATAGGGATGAGAGGTTGCTCTCTGTAACTATATATGTATAGGCAAAAATATAGGTGAGCGTATCAATGGTAGATCAGGCAGGACTGTATCTAGCTTTATCGATGGTGGATCAAGTGAGAGTGTGTCTAGCTCTATTAGTGGTGTAGCAAAGGATAAGGTAGAAAATTGTTCTGCAAATCTATTCATATCACAAAATGAGGAGGTATCGAACATAGGGGATTCTTGAAAGAAATCGCAAGGGATAGTGATGGTTGATGTGGGTGAAGGTGTGTCTTCTAGCATGTCCATATCAATGTACTCTTCCAAGGTGTGTGTTGGACACAGAGGAGGATGTAAGGATAGATATTCAATCTTATCTTCTAATGTATAGATGGTAGTTGGGTGATAACCTAGACCAGTTTTGTTAATGGGTGATCAGACACGAGGTTTAATGGGTGTACATAGCTCTTGCTCATAATGGCCTAGCCTGAACCTGTGCTAATGAAAATGATATAGGTAGTGTAAGGCAAATTGAGGTTTGTCTAGGTGTGTAATTGCATCACCAGAGCTATATTGTGGTGGTGGAGAAGTTGGTGGGGGAATCGAGGAGTCAACTCCCACATACATAAAATTGGTATAATTTTTAGGGCTTCCTAGTTGGACAATGGTTCCAATAGTCAACACCGAGGTTGAGGGATGGCCAAAATATTAGGTATATTTAATAGGGGTGTCACATACGTGGGCATCACGTACACTATAGTCTCCTAGGTCATTGTTTGTCATGAAGATGGATATACACGATGTGGCACACTCTGGTGATTAGGGTGGCGTATCTGAATCAGATGAGGAAAGAGAGAGTTGGTATTCCCTACTGGTAGTAGCTGAAGGGTGTGGAGGTTGTTCATTTGAGCTGGGTGTTGGTTGTTCAGGTTCATGATGTTTGGTTATTGTGACTTGAATAGGCTATTTGTTTTGTGTAGGGGACAACATCTATGCAGGTGCAGGGATGTGTGGAGACTTGAATGTCTTAGGTTTCGATCAGAAGGTAAGAGGAGCTATTTACAATTTAGTAAGGCTAGGGGATTCCGTATGCAAGAGTGGAGGTAATGTAGTTGGTTTTGTGATGGGTGGCAATGGTGGTTGCGACACCACGAGTGGAAATTGTAATGGTAGAGGTTGGTAGAATTATGGAGGCCATAAGAAAAATGGTGAGGAAGGCATGGTATCAGTTTTAGGTCCCCTGATAGATGATGCTAATGGTGTAGATATCGAGGCTTGTGTTGTTGATGAACACTGGGATGTTGGGGTGGAAATTGGGGAGGATACCAATGCTCCTATTGATTTGTGAGAAGATATAAGGAATAGTTGGGAGGATGAAAATTAGGGCACAGGAGGAAGGTCTACAACATTACAAAACTTAAATGGGTCTCCATCAGTTGGGACACAGTGAACAAGTCCTTTGTGGATGTACTTGAGGCAATGGTGCAATGTGGATGGGACACACTGCATGTCTCTAATCCAAGGGTGACCAAGGAGAATATTGTATTGCATTTCTCCTTGGATTATGTGAAAGAAGATGGGGGTCGTATAGATGCCTACATGAATGTGTAGAACTATGGATCCTATGGTAGGTCTCATGGTACTGTTGAAAGCATGTAGGTCTAGGGAAGGTGTGGTAAAATGGGCTGGAGGGAGGTATAGGTGATGCAAGGCTACTATGGATATGATGCTAATGGATGAGCCCCTATCAATGAGTACCTGCTTGTAGGTAATATCGTTGATATTAGCTTGTATGTGGAGGGGAGGATCTGCTCCTTCACCAACAAGTTCCGTTATCTCATGGTCATGGAAACTAATTGAAGGTTGAAGGCATCATGGGATTTTCCCTATGAAATTGACAAAATAACTTGTGTCATGTGTCTCTAATTCAATGGAATGTAGGATATCATTCAGTTCCTCATGATGGGGTTTATACTGTTGGAGGAGATAAAATATGGATAGCCATGTGGGGGCATTGTGTAGCTGATGGGTTAGACTACCACGGATGGTAATCACATTTTGAGGTGGTGGTGGTATGATATTAGGCATTTGGGGTGTTTACAAGGATGTAAACTAGATAGGGGGAGAAACAATAGGTATTTTCTAATGCGATGGGTACTGTTGATTCCTCATAGTAAGGTTGATCATACCTACTACTCCACGTGATGGAGGATCACGCTGGACATTGTTGACTTGGCAAGGTAGCATTGGAGGATTGTTTGGAGGTTTATGGGGATTGGGCCCTCTGTGATTTGGTAGAGGATTTTGGAAAATCCCTAGGTTTTTATTTTACGAGGCTAGAGGGTTAGCTACCTAAATAGTTTCTCTATCTATTAGGCCTTGAAATTACCCCTGAAAGGAGTGATACAAATAAATATTATGGCCATGCTACTATGAAAGGAACAAAATAGCTACTCATTATAGTCACAATACTTAGGTGAATTTGGATCCAATTGATGGATCTTGGTTAGAATGAGATGGTTGCCCTCGTATGTGGAACAGGGCTAGTAACAATTCAGATAAGGGTGTAAAGTTGCGTGGTGGACCTTATGGGCACATGCCATGATATTGCTATGGTCAAGGTAGGGTAGAAGCATTATCTTGGAGTGCTTGTGGTTATGGTGTATAGAGTGGAGGAGTCAGTACCAGTGCTAGAGTATCTACTGCGACCTGGTTGGTTTGTGGTGGCTATGGGTAAGGTTAATTTTGTGTGGGTCTATTGAAGTGAAATTTGGAGTTATAGTTGGATTTGGCTCTCAATTTAATATTCCCAAACTAAACCTTAATATCTTCAATCAATTTTTCTTGTGAGATAGCATCTTCAAAAGTATGACTTTGGTGAAGTTGGAGGGATGTGGAAATGTGTTTATGGCAACTCTTGGAAAAGAGTGTCACAAGCTCCGAGGTGGGGAGGCTATGGGTGAGATCATGGATAATCACTCTTCATCTGGCAGTAAACTTTGTAATGGGTTCATCGTTCACCTTTCATAAGGCATAGACATCAGAAAATGTGGTCCTTTTCTTGATGTTGATGGAAAAGTTCTCTAAGAAGGAATTGGCCAGTTGCTCAAAGGTATGCAGGCTATGGTGTGGTAGCATGTTGTACCAATACAATGCTAGTCCAACGAGGGATAGGTAGAAGTTAGGTAACATAAGAGGATTACTACTATTAATCTGGTAGTAAGACAAGCAGTAGTTGCTCACATGTTCTCTCGGGTCTTCCTTACCTCTATACTTGTCAAATTTTGGTATTTCAAAGCGATAGGGATAGGTAGGAATGGGAACTAATGGGTGAATTGGCTCATTGTACATTTCATTGTAATAGGGCTTTTGTGGCCTGTAGCTAGAGGTGTGTAGGTTCAATATTTTGACTTCATCTCATAAGAGTTGAAGTTCGGGTGTCATAGGAGTCGAGGGTTGGGCTATGGTAGGTTGACCCTATGGATGTGGTGGATATTGGTATTGTTGTTCTTCATAATACTATGGGTAATACTGGTGTTCCTAATCATGGTAAGGTGGGTACTAGGTGACATGTGTTGTCATGTCTATAGGTACACTATGTTGTGGGGTAGGTGTCTATTGTAGGTAGTAATAGTATGACTATGAGGTATATGGTTGTGGCACAGGTACTTGTTGGTTTGGAGACTACTATACTGGTTGAGCCATGGGTGGAAATGACCAAAATAGAGGAGGCATAAAGAAGCTAGGTGTAGCTAGTGGTAGTGTAGGTGTTGATACTACTGGTGCTAGTCGTGGTCAAGACTAGGTATCAAAATATGGTATTTGTCTCTGCCCTGGAGTGTAGGAAGTAGGGAAGCTAAACTATGTGGAATAATTTGGTTGAGTGGGTGGATAAGCTACCGATGTCGATCCATAGATAGGGATGGATATGGGTAGTGGGATTCTAAAAAGGAATAGGTGGCGGTATCCTAAAGGTCATTTTGGGCAAAGGTGGCTCCAAGGATTGGGTGTCGTACACTCTGAATACCTGGGAGATAAATGAAAAATCTACCAAAAATGTGGGATAAGTTGTTGAGGTAGGATCTTGGGTTGAGGGGAAATTGTAGGTGTACACTCCCTCCTAGGTTTGCGTATCTTGCTCTTGAAGAGGTTTTTGGGAGGTATCCTCAGATATGGTGAAGAACGACTCTTGGGAAGAGGATGGTTTGTACTCTTGTGAAGTGTATGTATGTGAGGTTTGAAGGAATGCTTGCGGTTCCTGCCAGGTAGGGATTTTTTGTGCAATTTTGAAGGATGGTTTTTGGATTCCTACAATGGAGGAGGATGGTTTAGACACCATTCCTACAGTAGGGGCAAATTATGTGACCTCAGGATGGGTACATTTTAGGATGGAGGAATCATTCTCAAATAGGGATTGAGATAGATTTTGGAAGAAGGGATGTGCAAAGGTGGGTGAAGTAGGCATGACCTCCTCATATACAATGAAGGATGGAGGATATTGTCTTGGTGTTGTGTATATTACATGGTCACAGAACGTGGACGGTGGTTAGGTGAGTATGGGGCCAAAAGGAGCGGTAATCCTCTACGAGTGAAGTAGCGATAATTTCACTCAAGGTTGACATCTCCTCATGAGGCATCATGTGTGTGAATTGTACATCAGATTCTATGTGTGAATTAGATGTGTCTATGATATTCTCCTTCATGATCAAAGGAGTAAGAGTGGGCTAACTAGAGGAATGGGGAGGCCATTCCTCCATAGAGCATGCTTGTTCATGAGATCTACTATGGGTAACAGAAGGCATAGTGGCATGTGTCAAAGGGGTTTTTAGGAATAAACCCTATGGGAAGTAGACTCAAATGTGTCTAATGTAAGTGTAAAGTAAGTGATATGTTGTGTATAGAAAAATAATGTACAGTGTAGTGTGTTGAGACCGGTCTATGATCATGCAAAAAATGGTAGACCGAAATCAATTCTAAATGCTAAGAAAATAAAAGTGTTATGTTCATTTTGTGTTTTATAATGTTGATACTCCCTATGTAGAATCATGGGTAATAGAGTGAATGCTCTAGCAAAATTTGGAATGTCATCAATATCAAACCTCTTGTAACACCCAAAGATGTACATGATAGAATGGTACTGCAACGTGTGAATGGTGACCTATATATAATGTGTAGTAAAATGATATCCTAAAGGGGTGGAACTCATTCTGCTAAAGTGAGTTCACAATATCCTCTCACGAGAAGAGGTGGCACTGTTTGAGACCTGCTACCAGCATTCCCATTCTTTCGCTTCATCCTTGATCGGGCTTAGTCAAGAACGACAGTTACCAATTCCATAAATTATACAAGCCTTGTGGATGAAGGTGCTAATCTTGTCCCACTCCATAGGTAACCGTTGGTGATGAAATCTAGGGCCCAATCATAAAAGTGGGTAATTTTTTGATGATGAAATTTAGAAAACCGCTCCTGCAAGGATGCTAGGTGTCTAGGGGGGTGAGCTGTTGGAGAGTGTAACTCAATCCACACCAGTCTCGAGCAATGGATTGGGGATGAAGTCCAATATCACCACTTGTTTAAATACCACGTGAGTGTGTGTGGGTTTGTGTTTTTCTAATGGTATTTGCAAGGTAAGAAACTAACTAATTACCTTTTCAAAAGAGAGCTAATCCTAATGCATTTTTGAAAGCAAACAATTAGATAACTTGTATTCTTTGTAAAGAAATGGTCTAGCCCAAATGCCTTTGTAAAGCAAACTAATCTACTTTGCAAAACATAGAAACATGTAATCCAAATATTTTTGGAATATAGGGGATTATGAAACCCTAACTTGAACTTTTAGAATGTGAAATTTTTTCAAAAATGTAAGAGGGGATTAGAAACCTTGATTTTACTTTAGAATGTAAAGTTCCTTTTAGAAATAGAAGCTATCAACGAAGGAAGAACAACTTAGGCTTATGCTACATGTAAAACTAAAAGACAAATGCAAATTTATTTGAGGAATACATTTTTTACACTTGTTGGAAAGTTGTAGGTCCTAAAAATTTTAGAAACCCTAATGATTCGACAACTTTGCAATGAAAACAAAACTATGTCTAGCAATGATTATTTAACTAGTTAGTGAAATTTTTGTTTCCAAAACTTGCAACAGAGGCAAAAAATGTGAGCATACATGCATTATGATGCTAAGGGAGGTTTTCTTGGCCCCTAAAAATATCACCCCAATTGATTTGAGGATTTTTTAGGCTTATATGTTCAAATCGTGACCCAAGGAGTGAATTTGACCCAAATCATGACCCAGGGGGAAAATTAGAATTGGTTCACGGGATGGGGGGTGAATCAGGTTTAGAAGCTTCAAATAAGAAATTTGATGGCCTAGGATGGTTCCTAAGGCTTTGAAGGTCTTTGTGGAAAATATATTTGGTACCTACAATACATAGAAATAGAGGATAATGTTATATTTACAAAGAAAATGAATCTAGCACTTTCTATTGTGGGGGTCCCACTGAGCGTGCCAGAATGAAACCATCAGAAAATGGCATTTGATAATTTAACACAAAACACAATGATGAATTAAACAAAGAGACTATGATTCCATTGATATTAATAAAATGTGTTACAAGAGGGACATGATGCCCTTTATCCATTTCTCTTCCTAACAATGTTACAATCAATTTGATGCCTTCTTCGATCGTCCCTCAGTGTAGGTGGGCTTCTTTGTATATGGGACACCACTAGGTTGTTGTTGGTTTGATGCCACTTTCACTCTTCATATTTGCTACATAACCTATGAATAACCTGCAAAGGGTGTTACTATGATGGGGAGCTTGCCTTAGTTAGGCCCCGTATTTATGAAGATGAAATGACCATAAAAATAGAAAAAAAAACATGAAATAAATTATGTAGAAGGTAATAATAATATGAAATAGAGCTTACCACCAAAATCTAGAGTTATTTGGGTCTTGTAGACCCAATTTGCCACTTGGGGGGTGAACTAAGGCCAGATTCATAGGGCAAGGGGTGATCTGAGCTGTGATGCCTGTTCTACAAAATTCTTCTGGTGGGTCGACTCCAAGGCAACTAGGGTACCTCTGTGTACTGTTGAAATCTTACTGTGTGCTCCAGGAAATTATTGTTCAATATTGGCTTTCCATTTCAGTAGAGTAACTGTGCTTTGTTGAATTTGTGAGTCAGACTTCATTAGGGATTTGAGACCCATTATTTATAGTCAAAAGAAAGGTGCAAGGGGTGGGTTTTGATTGACTAAACCTAGGTTTGATTCTGAATAGGGTTAGGTTAAGAAATGCAAGGTGGCAACATTACATTCCTTATGAGAAATATCTCATCCTCACACATGTGTGAGGATGGATTAGGGCTAATCCTGATTAGGAGGTGCTTAAGTCAATTTAGGACATGATTAAAGAAATATCCTAAAAAACCCTAATTTCACACATGTGGGAGGATGTAATTAGTTTTAATAAAGATTAAAGGTTCTTTTAATAAAATTTATCCTAAAAAGGTGACTTAAGTGAAGTCAACATTAAATTATATTTTAGGTATTGACTTATTAATTGTTTTGGTCAACTAATACCCCATGGGGGCCTCAATTGAGTGCAAATTGGTTGTTGGATGATATCCCAATGTACAGGATGCGATTTTGAAGGCTTAGGAGGTTTAGGACCTAAAAGGAAATGAAGTAGTATATGGGAGTCTACATGATGATATGACAATCTATGGCGATCTACGCATGACTACACATGACTACAACCATCTACGTATGACTACGCATGTCTACAACAATCTACAAATGTCTATGAGGATCTACAATAGTCTACACTGGTATATGATAGCCAAGGGGTACCTAGGATGGCCTATGTAAACTTACAAGTGTCCATAAGGATATACAAGTACGTAGGTATAGTAGTGTACAACTTTTGAGTGTCTACACATATCCTCTTCACTTTTACATAGGAAAAAATTTGATTGGGATTATTGATGCAGTTCGAAGGTTTTCTAGATGTTTTTTATGATGAATATTCACTATATGGTGGTTGTCTTATCTATGTGATCGATGATAGCACTAATTTGTGGTGGTGATTCATTAATCGGTGATAATCCTCACTCGGATGGTGGTTTCTTCTCCTTACCATAGTGGCACTTTCTCCTAATTTTGGTAGTGATGTTTTCTAATCCAAATGGATGTTCTTCACTTCTCCTTTGGATCATGGCTACCTAGTGTCTTTTGACACTAAAAACCTTGCTTTGTTTTTAATCCTTTGCTTGGTTTCTATTTACTTAAACCAATGCTATATATTTTCTTGTTTCCACTTTAATAAGATTGCATTCTTAACACCAGTCACTAATAATATAATGCCTTATTATTTCTCCTTTCCTAATAAACAAAAATTTAGATATTTAGCTGCTTCAATATTGTATATCTTAAGATGTAGATGTTATTATACTTGAATGCTTATTTTGTTCTAAATTTCTTCTTCAAATTAATAAGTGTAATATGATGCTCAAATACTTGATATAGAATATATTTAAATGCTTCAATAGTAATTATAAGTTGCACCAATATCACATACCTTTCGATCTCCTTGTTAGCTAGTTTCTTTGGTGATGTGATTTATCCTTTCGCAATCTAGATCTTATAGGGTTTTTTGCACCCTTACTCTTTATAACTTCACTATTCCAAATTTGTAGCTCTAACTATTGCTCAAATACTACCTTATTGCTATCCAAAATTGTAGAAATTATCTCCTTTCAAATGATGCTAAGTTCTCCAAAAGCTCAGCTCTCTTTCTTCTTCTAATGCTCTCCCAAAATATGATTTTGTGGCTTACACTCTTATCCAAATCTATTATTCCAAATGCTAAAACTAGAAGTTATTAATGTTGCCCCAAGTTATGTTCATAATTTTGTAACTATACAGTCAATTTTTTCCTTATTTCATTGTCTAAAACCTACAATGAAAGTATCCAGAATGCTACCTTCTATCACTGACCAAGCTCCTTCAATATCCTATCCATGGCTACTCCAAAATCGACCCAAGACTTATCCAAATTATCACTCTAGGCTTTCTTCAATCTGATTTCCTATAACCCATGTCAAATTTTGACTTCAAAACTAATCTCCTACGTTATCCACTTTCTCAAGACTTTGAATGTCTTGAGATCTTCAAATCCCTTCTCTAATATTTGGAAAACTTCTTTCCAAACACTTATTCCTTTTAGGCTTGTTGTTGAATGGTGACAATTATCTCCCAAACCTATTTATTAGAAACTTATCCTTGCTTCTAATATCCTATCATTATTTTTTTTCAAATATCCTTCACTAAATACTTCTTAAACTCTAAAAAGTTACTCCTTGCTATCTCCTGCTCCTAGCTTTCTTAAAAATGCCTTAAATGGCCACTTCTCCAATTCTATAGTAGGGATTTCTCTATCCTTACTCATCTTAGCCAAATTCTCTTGAGTCCACTTCTCTTGGGTCTTATAATTCTGCACTCTTTGACTCCTATTTGCAATGCTTTAATGATACATATCCTTGTCTTCTTGTTGGAATCGATTCTTGCATCCATAGGAAATCAATTATCATGCTAAAAGAATCCATTTAAAACCAATGAGCTATTACAAGCTCTGGTCGAACTACCTCATGTTCTACTAAACACAAATATTGCTAAAGAAGATGGCAGAATGGGTAAGGAAATCCCAACGGTAATTCTTTAATTAAACTTGTAATTTGCATGCTCTAGATTTATATTAAACTATAAGTATTTTTATTAAAATGACCGAGCATGAAAATAACCAATTGTTATGCCTTATGTAGACCGATGCCTAGATTCATTGGGTTGTTATAGCAATTTAACAAAAAATTTAATTATGAAAAAGAGAGAAGGGGAAAAGGAAATTAGCATTCTTAATTTCATTTGAATGTCGTAACAAAACCAAAAGTTAACTAAAAAAAGAAACGTGTATAATACATTCAAATAATGTAACCCATTATACGAATACACACAATACTGAGACAAAGAAATGATGATAATAAGATTTAGAATTGTATTGATTCATGGAAAAATTACATGCAGAGTGGACAAAATGCCTTTTAAATCTATTTTATCAAAAAAATACAACAATACAATGGAGAAGACTTTGTTCAAATGATGTAATTGGTCTCTCCTACTCTCCTTATTCCAATCTGGTAATATAAGAATATTTGAATCCTAGGCTCAATAAGACTAGAAATGTTCTCAACTTCTTGAACGCTTTCCTATCATACAATCTTGCACAGCAGGGGGAAGAAGAAAGAATGAATAAAAGAAAATAGAAACAAAGAAATACAACAACACAACTAATAGGGCACTCAAGTATACCTCTTAGAAAAAATGTTATTCCCCAATTGCTTGATGCAGAATCTAAAATACTTTGGAGAAGACTCTATTCAAATGATGTAACAGGTCTCTCCTACTCTCCTTATTCCAATATGGTAACAGAAGAATCTCTGAATCCTAGGCTCAATAAGACTGGAAATATTCTCAGCTTCTTGAATGCTTTCCTATCATACAATCCTACATAGCAAGGGGAGGAAGAAAAAATGAATAAAAGAAAATAGACACAAATAAATACAACAACACAACTAACAGGGCACTCAAGTATACCTCTTAGCAAAAATGCTATTTTTCAATTGCTTGATGCAGAATCCAGACCTGCCTGCTTCCTTTTATAGTTGTTGCTTCTTGATTATGTTATTTTTAGTTTACTTTTGAGTGTACACTTGTCAGTATCTGATTTAACTTCAAAAATTTGTGCTTTCTAGCTGGCTTTGATGTTTTGACTATGCTCCCTTCTTTGACTTGTTCAAACAAATTCCACTTAACTGGCGATTTAAGTATGAGAAGAACTTTCATCTGATTTTGCTACTTCTTGGTGCATTTAGCTGCTGCCTTCCGAACTGGCCTCTTTTGGGTTGCCTTTCATTGATCCTTTGACCCTTTAACTACCCTAGATATGTCTCATGTTATTGCAGTTGTCTGTGGTGTAGAATCTACCTTTTACTATTTACAGGTATTGACCTTTTTCCCCTTTAAAATCCTTTGCAACCCTTTTATATGCTCATCAATCAACCTCAATATTTTTGTTTCAAAAGTGGCTGCAATCCTGAGCATATTTATTTCTTGCAAAAAAAAAAAAAATGTATAACAATAACATGCATGTTTCTATAATACTGAAGTAGTAAAGCTTCTGCAGTATTCACCATGAGTGTAGTTTGTTTAATCATTCACCATAAGCTTCTGTCGCGATTTCGCGACAAAAAGGAGGAGAGAGAAAGTGCAGTTGAAAATGTCACGATTTCACGACAAAACTGAGGAGAGAGAAGGCGCAGCCAAAACTGTCACGATTTCACGACAAAACAGAGGAGAGAGAAAGTGCATGAGAAAGTGTCGCGATTTCGCGACAAAACGGAGGAGAGAGAAGAGCATTAAGAGCCAAAATGTCGCGATTTCGCGACAAAACGGAGGAGAGAGAAAATGCAGCCAAAAATGTCGTGATTTCGCGACAAAACGGAGGAGAGAGAAAATGCAGCCAAAAATGTCACGATTTCGCGACATATCGGAGGAGAGAGAAAGTTCATGAAAAATTGTCACGATTTCGCGACATATCGGAGGAGAGAGAAAGTTCATGAAAAATTGTCGCGATTTCGCGACATGCTGGAAGGAAAGAAGCAAAGTTGAAAAACTGTCGCGATTTCGCGACAAGTTTGGAGTAAAGGTGCCAAGGACGAAAAGTGTCACGATTTCACGACAAGTTTGAAGAAGCAACGCCTAGGATGAAAACTGTCACGATTTCGCGACATGTTGGAGGCAAAGCAGCAAAGTCGAGGAACTGTAGCGATTTCGCTACATGTTGCAGTTTCGCTAGCTGATGCAGAAAAGAAGAGCTAAGTCAAAAAGCTGTAGCGATTTCGCTACATGTCAGACTTTCACGAGCCGAAGCAGAGTTCAGATGCCGAAGAGCAAAGGTGTAGCGATTTCGCTACAAGTTTGAAACACAAGGCACAAAGGTGTAGCGACTTCGCTACAAGTTCGAAATGCTAGGGGCATAGGTGTAGCGATTTCGCTGCAAGTTCAAAACACAGAACACAATGGGGTAGCGATTTCGCTACAAGTCTAAGCTTAGCAAGTCGAAGCAAGAGGAAGCACCAAGGCAACAAAGCTGTAGCGATTTCGCTACATGCTAGATTTTGGAGGCCCCAAAGAAGAAAAAATGCTAAGTCAAAAAGGTGTAGCGATTTCGCTACAAGTCAGGTTTTCGCAACTGCATGAAGTGAGAGTTGTACGAAAGCAGAGAATGTCACGATTTCGTGACATGTTAGGATTTCGCTACCACTTGAAGCAAGAATTGTACGGAGGCCGAAAGCGTCACGATTTTGCGACAACGTTGAGGATGACGTCAACAAAATTGAAAGTGTCACGATTTCACGACAGGTGAAGAAAAGTGGCGAAAGCGTCAGATTTCCGACTTGAGGATGAAAAAGCGAAAGTGTCACGATTTCATGACAAGTTGCAAGAGAAGCCTCAGGAAGCCAGAAGCGTCACGATTTCACGACAACATTGAGGATGACGTCAGAAAAAGCTGAATGTGTCACGATTTCATGACATGTATCATTTTTGCGGGTGCAAGCGAAGGATAGTGCAGAGGCAGCGAATGTGTCACGATTTCGTGACATGTCTCATTTTCATGGGTGAATGCCGAGTAAAGTAGGAGGCAAAAAATGTCATGATATCACGACATGTCAGGTTTTCACGGTCAATAGTCCAGAATAAGTCAACCAAGTAGAGATGTCACGATATCGCGACAGGTAACAGTTTGGCAGGAAAAAGGCCAAAGAAGCATGCAAAGTGACAGGTGTCAAAACTACGCTTTTAAGAAAAGAATGGCTATTGCAGGGCCGTGATGCAGCATGGCTGGCAAAGGTGGCAGTTACAAAGGGAAGCTACGGAACAAAGCATTGAATGCAGAATAGCTATTGCAGAAGTGGTTATATCGAGAATCAATTTTAGAGAGATTCATTAACAGGTTGCGTGTGTCAGACATGGCAGTAGCAGGCCGAAAAGAAAGATCGACGTAGAATAGAAAAGAGTGCCATAAGAGAGTGAAAAAGTGTTAAGAGGGCAGTTACACAGAGTCTAGAAGATAAGAATCAGAGAGCATCGAAACACGCAAAAAGGTTGTTAGTCTGCACAGAAAAAGGTGTCAGGATACGTAGAAAAAGGCTGTCAGAATGTGCAGAGAAGAATGTCAGAATAAGTCAGAAAGAAAGCGGCTAAAAGGCAGAACGCGTCAGAGAGGGTTTGACAGATTGATCATAGCCAAGAATGCATAAAAAATTGGAGGGAAAATTTGAGCCGTTTAAAATTGAGCCGTTCGAGAAAATCGAATATAAAGACTCGAACAAGCACAGTAAAAAGGGACTGCAACCGTGTTTTACATTGAAAAACCAAAAAAGCGTGGTTGAGTTAGTGTGCTGCATGAAGTACAGAAAAAGAACAAAACCTGAATGTAATTTTTATTTGAAAAATCAGAAGAGAGGTTTTAGACTGTGAAAGAGGATATTGAGATTCTAACAATTCTCTTTATGCTTCTGAGAGATTAATTTGTATGAGCTATAGACCAGTGAGGGTCTTGCAAAAGAGAAGGCATTTTTATGTCAATATTTTTGTTAAAAATTGAAATCCAAGTTGGTGCTTGGTAAAAGGAGTTGGTGCTCCTATCTCATTGCAAGAGAAAAATCAGGGGTTGGTGCTCCTTCCAGTGGGTGCTGGTAAACAATTTGTAAAGATTGAATCCTTGCAAAGACTGGATTTGGATTGTAGTCCAAACAGTCATTATTTGAGGAGTAGCCACATCGGTGAACCTCGTTAAATCTTGTGTTGTGTGATGCTCTTGTGTTATACTTGCTTTATCTATTTTTAAGCTTGCATTTTTAAGTTTTAAGAGTTGCAGATTCAAGTTTTTAAATAGTTACACTGATTCACCCCCCTCTCAGTGTCATTGTGAGAATATCAATTGGTATCAGAGCAAGGTTCTTGTACAAGCTTAATCAGCTAAGGTGATCTTGGAAGATACACAATGGCCGGTGGTGAAGGATTCTCTTCTAACAAAGCTCCTCTGTTCGATGGAACAAATTATTCTTTCTAGAGACTTAGGATGCAGACATATCTATGTGCATTGGGTTATGACATTTGGGAATCTGTTGAAAATGGATACACTATACCCTCTGTTCCTCCAACAGATGCGGCTGAGAAGAAAAAGTTTGAGAACAACTCGAAAGCCAAGAATGCTATTATGTGTGGATTAGTAGACAGTGAGTTGATACGCATCATGAACTGCAAATCTGCAAAAGACATATGGGACAAACCGCAAAGCATTCATGAAGGAGATAGCAAGATCAAGGAAGCTAAGTTGCAAACACATCGTGCCCAGTTCGAAGCATTAAAGATGACCGATGATGAGAACATAGAAGCCTATATGCTGAGAGTAAATGGAATCATTAATGCAATAAGAGGACTCGACGAGGAGATGGAAGATGCAGTTGTTGTGAAGAAGGTACTAAGAACTCTCAATAAAAGATTTGATGCAAAGGTTTCTGCCATAGAAGAAGCAAAAGATTTAAATTTTTTCAGTATGGATGAAATGCATGGTTCTCTAACAGCATATGAAATGAGAATTGGACAAACTAAGCCCTCAGACAGAGAAGCAGCTTTTCAAGCACAAAAAAATATAAAATCTAAACAAGAATCTGAGGAAGAAGAATCTACAGATGAAACTGAAGCAAACTTTGTTAGGAAATTAGTAAAGGGAAAAGGAAAGTACAGAGGCAAGCTACCGTTCAAGTGCTTTAATTGTGGAGGCATCGGGCACTTTGCAACAAAATGCCCAATGAATGAGAAAAACAAAAATGATGAAGGGACACACCAAGAAAGAAATGTCTGGAAGAAGAAACCACATTTTAGAAAAAGGAACTTCAAGAAGAAAAGTTTCATTTCCAAGAACATTGACTCTTCGAAGACAGTTCCAATGAGGACTCAGAAGAAGAAACTGGTGAAGCCTTGTTCATGGCTTTTGAAGAACAAAGAACTGAGGAAACCCAGGAGTGTGAAGAAAAATTAGAGGATGAGGCTGAGGTAGATCTGGAAGGTGAGTTGGTTGCTGCACTTGAAGAGTTAAGTGCAGAAAGGAAAAGAAATAAAAAGATTTCAAGAAAATTTGAGGATGCTAGCAATTTAATAATCAGTTTGAAAGTACAAACTGAAGAATATAAGAAAAATTCTGAAGATTTTGAAGCTCAGCTAACCGTGAAAATAAAAGAGTGCAATAAGCTAGAAGAAGACATAGTTGGATTAAGGTCGTAGACTAGAAGAGATGAATCAAAACTGAGTTGTCATCATAAATTTGAAGACAGTTCTGCGAAGCTGAATAAAATGTTAAATAATCAAAGGCCTACGGGTATCAAATTTGGTTTAGGCTTTGATGAAGGAGAATCCTCAAAGGACTCAAAGGCTGTAACTATAGAACCAATAAAGAATAAAGACAAGATCAGGGTTGATCAAGATAAACCGTATCATGCAAAAGAAAACAATAAGTCCAAGCTCGAAAGGAGTTCTGCAAATGATGGATTTACCAAAGTCACATATCAAAGAAGAAGAAGACCCATGGCTCCTACTACAACATGGCAACAACCATTACCCAGGTACACTCGTTCCTTTTCTGGTTACTGTTTTAAATGCAATGCATATGGTCATAAAATCTCAAGTTGTAGATATAATGTAGAACACAGAAATTTTACTAGTAGAAATATTTTTTCACCTTTGATAGATTATGCTGTAGAATGTTATAACTGTCATAACTTCGGACATATTGCAAGGAATTGTCGTAGCTCTTTTGCAGGAAATAAATACCTGGGAAGAAAGTATCAATCAACTGGATTAAATCAAAACAGAAAATTTCTCGAAAAACTGTCACAAGCAAATGAAAGGGAGAAGGTAAAACAAGTGACCAGATCTGCTGTCAAATCATAGTGGAAGGAAAAGGAGCAACCTAAGAAAGACAAGGAATCCCTAATCGTTCAAACAGCTCTCAAAGCCCAGAATAAATCTGCACCTTGGATTCTGGACAGTGGATGCTCCAGTCATATGACAGGAGACAAACAAAAGTTTGATAAGCTACAGACATACGAAGGTGGTTCTGTAAAATTCGAAAACAATGATGGAGCAAAGATAGTGGGTAAAGGATCAGTTAAGTTAAGTGACGGAAAAATCAACTCTAAGGAAGTTCTTTTTGTGGTAGGTCTGAAGCATAACTTACTGAGTGTAAGTCAAATTTGTGACAGAGGTCATGAAGTAATTTTCAAGAAAGAGGGTTGTGAAGTAAGAAAGACAAAAAATGGAAAGTTAATAGCCACTGGACTGAGAACTTCTGGAAATTTGTATACTCTCTCGGAGACTTCAGAAGGAGCTTGCTTGGTTGGACAGGAAGAAGAAAATTGGCTGTGGCACAAGAGACTCGGTCACATAAGCTTTGATAATCTGGTAAAAATCAGCTCAAAAGGAGCAAGAAGAGACATACCCACTATTGGTAAACCTTCAAACAACATTTGTGAGTCATGCCAAAAGGGGAAGCAAACCAGATCCACTTTCAAAGCAAAAGAGTATTTTACAAGCAAGCCGTTAGAACTAATTCACACAGATTTATGTGGACCCATGAGAACGGAAAGCATAAATGGCTACAAATATTTTATGCTGTGTATAGATGACTTTTCCAGAATGACATGGGTACTCTTTCTGAAACTTAAATCAGAAGCCTTTGAGATGTTTAAAACTTTTAAAAATCTTGTTGAGAATCAATCTGGAAAAAGAATAAAATGTTTGAGATCAGATAGAGGTGGAGAGTTTATTTCAGATGAGTTTGCAGAATATTGTGAAAAACATGGGATTAGAAGACAGTTTTCGACAGCTAGAACACCACAGCAAAATGGAGTAGTTGAAAGAAAGAACAGAACTGTGCAAGAAATGGCAAGGACCATGTTAACAGAGAGCAAAATTGCTGACAGGTTCTGGAAAGAGGCAGTTCATACTGCAGTCTACATTCAGAATAGATGTATGTTGAGGCCGCATGAAAGCAAAACACCTTATGAACTATGGTTTGGCAAAAAGGCTACAACAAAATACTTCAAAGTGTTCGGCAACAAGTGTTACATTAAAAGAACTCGAAAGCAATCTTGGCAAGTTTGAAGATAGAGTCTGATGAAGGTATTTTTCTTGGTTACTCAACAAAAAGCAAAGCCTACACATGCTACAACAAAAGACTCAAGAAAATTGTGGAGAGTGCGGATGTTAAGGTTGATGAAGGAAGGAAACAAGAAATCAGCCATAATGAAAACTACCCAACTTATGAAGAATTTATTGAAGAAGATGAAGATCAAGAAAAGGAAGAGAGACAAAAATCAGATTCAGATGATTTGGAAAGAGAAGAAAATAGGAAATCCAGAACAGGCAGCTGGCAGAAAAATCATCCCAAAGAGCAGATTATTGGGGACCCTACAGTTGGCATTCAGACAAGAAGAAGAGTAGTAAATAACTATTCTCTGTTATCCAGTATTGAGCCCAAAAATATTATTGAAGCAAGCACAGATGAAAGCTGGATGGAGGCAGTAAATGAAGAACTAGATCAAATTGAGAAAAACAAAACCTGGGAATTAGTACCAAGGCCTGAAAATAAAAACATAATTGGTACTAAATGGATATTTCGAAACAAATTGAATGAAGACGGACAGGTTGTAAGGAATAAAGCAAGATTGGTCTGCAAAGGATATGCTCAAGTTGAGGGGATTGATTTTGAAGAGACTTTTGCACCAGTGGCCAGACTTGAAGCAATAAGACTATTTTTGGCTTTAGCAGTTCATAGGAATTTCAAAGTTTATCAGATGGATGTAAAATCAGCATTTCTGAATGGAAATCTTGAAGAAGAAGTATATATTGAACAGCCTGATGGTTTTCAACTTTGTGAGAATCCTAACTTTGTTTGCAAGCTGAAGAAAGCATTGTATGGCTTGAAACAAGCACCTAGAGCTTGGTATGCAAGATTGGACAGCTATCTCACTAAGCAAGGATTCAAGAAAGGTATGGTGGATAGCAATTTATATATCAAAACTGAAAATGGCAATTTCATTGTACTTGTTGTTTATGTAGATGATATAATATTTGGAAGCAGCAATGATGAATCATGCAAAGACATAGCAAACAAAATGCGGAAAGAATTTGAAATGTCTATGATTGGTGAACTTTCATATTTCCTTGGATTGCAAGTTAATCAAACTGAAAAAGGGATTTTTATTTCTCAAATTAAATATGTGAAAGAAATGCTGAAAAAGTTCACTATGGAGGATAGTAAGCCTGTCAGCACCCCCATGACAACAGGTTGCAAGTTGAGCAAGGATGATAAATCTCCAGATGTTGATCAAACAATGTACAGATCAATGATTGGGAGCTTGCTGTATTTGACAGCCACCAAACCGGATATCTTACAAGTTGTTTGCATGGTTGCAAGATTTCGGGCTAGTCCAAAAGAGACTCATGTGACAGTTGTGAAAAGGATTTTTAGGTACCTCAAGGGTACTATGGAGTATGGGCTATGGTATCCAAAAGGAAAAGACTTCACTCTTTTTGCATATTCTGATGCAGATTGGGCAGGATGTATTGATGACAGAAAAAGTACAAGTGGAGGAGCATTTTATCTTGGAGATAAATTGGTAGCATGGCACAGCAAGAAACAAGAATCAGTTTCTCTATCCACTGCAGAGGCAGAATACATTGCAAGCAACAACATGTTGTACACAAATATTATGGATGAGACAAACATTGAAAGATCTTGGTATTCACTTCAATGAGCCCATTTCAGTCAAATGTGATAACACTAGTGCAATCAACATTTCAAAGAATCCGGTAATGCATTCCCGCACCAAACATATTGCAATCCGGTATCACTTCTTGAAGGATAAGGTTGCAGAAGGAGAGGTCAAATTGGAGTTTGTTCCAACTACAGAGCAAGTAGCAGACATATTCACCAAACCTTTGCCCAAGGAAGTTTTTGAATACCTTAGGAGTAAGTTGGGAGTAGTCACACTACCCAAGCACTGACTAGCTATGGGGAACACATTCTCAGGGGGAGCATTAAAATTATTTATGCCTGAGAATGTTGTGCATAGACTCAAGGGGAGTCTGCAGCAGCCCTTTGGTATTATTGGCAAAGGGGGAGAAGAAATTGAGCAAGGTTGCAGTGTGTTGCCAACAATTCCAAAGGGGGAGATTGTTGAGCAAGGTGCAGCAAAAGCATTGCAAAAGTATTGTCATTGTTGTCAACACAGACAGATTGATGCAGTTGATGCAGTTCAGAGGTCAGTTAGATCAAGTACAGTGATTTTCAAGGAAAACAGAAGTGACCCAGATTCAGAATTTTGCAGAAAAAGACAAGTAAGAAAACTGTCGCGATATCGCGACATGTTTTTCGCGATTTCACGACAAAACGGAGGAGAGAGAAAGTGCATGGAAAAGTGTCACGATTTCGCGACAAAACGGAGGAGAGAGAAAGTGTGAAAAAATGTCATGATTTCGCGACAAAACGGAGGAGAGAGAAAGGTGCATGAAAAGTGTCCATGACATATCGGAGAGAGAAAGTTCATGAAAAATTGTCACGATTTCGCGACATATCGGAGGAGAGAGAAAGTTCATGAAAAATTGTCGCGATTTCGCGACATATCGAAGGAGAGAGAAAGTTCATGAAAAATTGTCGCGATTTCGCGACATGCTGGAAGGAAAGAAGCAAAGTTGAAAAACTGTCACGATTTCGCGACAAGTTTGGAGTAAAGGTGCCAAGGACGAAAAGTGTCACGATTTCGCGACAAGTTTGAAGAAGCAGCGCCTAGGATGAAAACTGTCATGATTTCGTGACATGTTGGAGGCAAAGCAGCAAAGTCGAGGAACTGTAGCGATTTCGCTACATGTTGCAGTTTCGCTAGCTGATGCAGAAAAGAAGAGCTAAGTCAAAAAGCTATAGCGATTTCGCTACATGTCGACTTCGCGAGTTGATGGAAGAGCATAGGTGTAGCGATTTTGCTACAAGTTCGAAACACAAGGCACAAAAGTGTAGCGACTTCGCTACAAGTTCGAAATGCTAGGGGCATAGGTGTAGCGATTTCGCTGCAAGTTCAAAACACAGAACATAATGGGGTAGCGATTTCGCTACAAGTCTAAGCTTAGCAAGTCGAAGCAAGAGGAAGCACCAAGGCAACAAAGCTGTAGCGATTTCGCTACATGCTAGATTTTCGGAGGCCCCAGCAAAGAAAAAATGCTAAGTCAAAAAGGTGTAGCGATTTCGCTACAAGTCAGGTTTTTGTAGCTGCATGAAGTGAGAGTTGTACGGAAGCAGAGAATGTCACGATTTCACGACATGTTAGGATTTCGCTACCACTTGAAGCAAGAATTGTACGGAGGTCGAAAGCGTCACGATTTCATGACAAAATTGAGGATGACGTCAGCAAAATTGAAAGTGTCACGATTTCATGACAAGTTGAAAGAAAAGCCTCAGAAGCCGAAAGTGTCGCGATTTCGCGACAACATTGAGGATGACGTCGAGGAAGTCGAAAGTGTCACGATTTCATGACAACATTGAGGATGACGTCAGCAAAAGCTGAATGTGTCACGATTTCGTGACATGTATCATTTTCGCGGGTGCAAGCGAAGGATAGTGCAGAGGCAGCGAATGTGTCACGATTTCGCGACATGTCTCATTTTCGCGGGTGAATGCCGAGTAAAGTAGAAGGAGGCGGAAAACGTCGCGATATCGCGACATGTCGGGTTTTCGCGGTCAACAGTCCAGAATAAGTCAACCAAGTAGAGATGTCGCGATATCGCGACAGGTAACAGTTTGGCGGGAAAAAGGCCAAAGAAGCATGCAAAGTGACAGGTGTCAAAACTACGCTTTTAAGAAAAGAACGGCTGTTGCAGGGCCGTGATGCAGCATGGCTGGCAAAGGTGGCAGTTACAAAGGGAAGCTACGGAACAAAGCATTGAATGCAGAACAGCTATTGCAGAAGTGGTTATATCGAGAATCGATTTCAGAGAGATTCATTAACAGGTTGCGTGTGTCAGACATGGCAGTAGCAGGCCGAAAAGAAAGATCGACGCAGAATAGAAAAGAGTGCCATAAGAGAGTGAAAAAGTGTTAAGAGGGCAGTTACGTAGAGTCTAGAAGATAAGAATCAGAGAGCATCGAAACACGCAAAAAGGCTGTCAGTCTACATAGAAAAAGGTGTCAGGATACGCAGAAAAAGGCTGTCAGAATGTGCAGAGAAGAATGTCAGAATAAGTCAGAAAGAAAGCGGCTAAAAGGCAGAACGCGTCAGAGAGGGTTTGACAGATTGATCATAGCCAAGAATGCATAAAAAATTGGAGGGAAAATTTGAGCCGTTTAAAATTGAGCCGTTCGAGAAAATCGAATATAAAGACTCGAACAAGCACAGTAAAAAGGTTACTGCAACCGTGTTTTACATTGAAAAACCAAAAAGGCGTGGTTGAGTTAGTGTGCTGCATGAAGTACAAAAAAAGAACAAAACCTGAATGTAATTTTTATTTGAAAAATCAGAAGAGAGGTTTTAGACTGTGAAAGAGGATATTGAGATTCTAACAATTCTCTTTATGCTTCTGAGAGATTAATTTGTATGAGCTATAGACCAGTGAGGGTCTTGCAAAAGAGAAGGCATTTTTATGTCAATATTTTTTTTGTTAAAAAATTGAAATCCAAGTTGGTGCTTGGTAAAAGGAGTTGGTGCTCCTATCTGTTGCAGCAGAAAAATCAGGGGTTGGTGCTCCTTCCAGTGGGTGCTGGTAAACAATTTGTAAAGATTGAATCCTTGCAAAGACTGGATTTGGATTGTAGTCCAAACAAGTCATTATTTGAGGAGTAGCCACATCGGTGAACCTCGTTAAATCTTGTGTTGTGTGATGCTCTTGTGTTATACTTGCTTTATCTATTTTTAAGCTTGCATTTTTAAGTTTTAAGAGTTGCAGATTCAAGTTTTTAAATAGTTACACTGATTCACCCCCCCTCTCAGTGTCATTGTGAGAATATCATGCTCATCTATTATTTCGAGAACAACCTTGGCAACTGGTAAAGACAATATGGGCTTCTTTTCTTCTATTGGTGTTATTTTCATTTGACTCTTCACTAAGTAACTTCGAAAAAGGCCACCCAGTCCACCAATTTTTTTGAGATTCATTTGTATCACTGATGGGATTTTGATTTCTTGTTCCTTTATGGTTATAGAGGTAGGGATGGCCATGGGTGCCAATTTCTTCATATTGGTTATAGCTAGCACATTATAAGATATGGGAACTACAACTTGCTCTATAGGTGATGCTTTTTGAGAAGATGAAGTTACTATTTATTTACCTTTGTCTATACAGGTTTGTTGAGGAACTTCTTTTGGTGCTACTTCTATTCTGAGTTGGTCATTCACTAGGAGTCTAACCTATTGTTCTACTACATAAAAAACTCTAATAGTTACCTCCATTAAGTCTATGTCATGCTCCTCTATCAATTCTAACAAAGGGTTTTCTTTAATTGATGGGTCTATCCTTGGCATAAGAGGTGTTGTAGTATCCACTAAAATTTCTCAAAGCCTTCTCAATTCTGTAGGGTAATCATAGGCTTCATAAACCTGTGTGCTACCCCATTTTTCAGGAGGAAATTCATCCCATAGTTTTTGTAAATCTAATACTTTTTCCATTACCTCTACTAATATTTCTTCAAAAGCATCTCCCCAGTGTAGTATATGAGCATACTCTCTCTTCTCCATCATCTTGTTGTAAGTTATTTTTGGGTCATAAAACCTCCATGACACTTCATCGAATCCCATATTGTCCAATTCAAATATTCCCTTGAGTAGGGAAGGATATCCAACAAATACATAATACCCAAAATGGTAGGGAACATCAAGTCATGGGACTTTTGCATGCTTCTTAACCAATCTCATTTTAGCCTCTTCTGCCACTTTTTTGCATAATTCTAGGGCTATTATGGACAATGGGAAGTACTATGGTAGTACCTTATGATGGATCTTAGCTCCATACAATATTATGTAAGTAAAACCCTCTATGAAGAAGTAATCTATGATTTCATTTTCTTTAATGAAGGCTTTTACTCTTGGACCTAATTTTTCTAGAACTAACCCAGTTAATGACCAATGGATTTCTACCAGGAACCGATCATAGAACCAGCCCATGTGAGTTCGTCCCTCATGAAGTCTCCAGAAACTATTCTGAACATAAGGGCTATTAATGACTTTTAATCTCTTACGATCTTCCTCCCCCAATTGGTCTGCTATTAGGTGAATGAGAAATGAATACTATGAAAAGTGAGGCATCTCCTACCTCTGGTTTAAAATTCCTCTTCTTAGTTCTACCATTTATTTGTGCATTTGGGTGCTTAATTCTAGTTCCTAGGCATAGATTAGAGTATTATATCCTCTATTACATTGTGCAGCTAAATACAAAACCCTTTTTGTTATTCTATTCATATCTTGTACTCCTAATACGATGTTTATCATGTCACAGAAGTCTTGTACCCAGGGTTTAAAAGAATTTTTGTTAATGGAGAATTATTTCTCTATCGTTGTATGTGTATCGAACAATTTATTAAAAACTTTCATATTAGTTAACATATGAGATTGGTGTTCGATTACCTGGTATACAATATATGTGGTATAATTCATCAATTTGAACACATCCTAGATATGTTTGACTTTGATGTTGAATACCAGTCGATTCTTGTGATCTCGAAATGTTTTTTTTTTATCGTATGCTACTACCAGCCAAGCCACCAGGTCTGAGGAGAAGTGCACTTTCGGGCATATCAGCTTTCCAAGGTTACTGTTCCATATGTTATCTCTAGGAAAACCCTTGTACTATAACCTATGAACTTTATGGAATAAATTTACCATTATCTAGGGGGTCTTGTTATCGCCTTCCATCACTTGGGTGAAACTCTTAATACATGCATTGTCGATCTTGTACAGTTGAGCCTGGTTGGGTTTTTTATCTGCCCTACATTTTTGGGTAAACTCATACATGGTGGTGCAAGAACAGATGGCCTCGAGATCATAGAATAGGGTGATCTATCTATTATTAACTTCATGGCTTCTCATGCATCTGTTGGTACGAACACATATCCCCATGATGTCATTACTCTCATGATTGTTGGTTAATCTCTTCTTTGAGTTCTTCAGAATTCGAATACTCTCTTCCCTCTGTTCCTCTGATGTATTAATTCTAATTCTTGGTATATCAATGAAGTGGCCTTGACTAGTTTTGTAAGTTAATATATAGGGTGGTGGAGTGAACTTAATAAATGTGCATGTTTCGTTATCGACATGATGCCACCAACCGCTGTTCAAAATTATCCAATAAAATCATGCCAACTCAGCCATGTCTAGAATTTTGTATTTTATGACGGGTGATGTCTATTAGCTTACATGCCTTGGGCCCCTTTGATTCATGTGCCTACAATCATTCATGATTTCTATTTGTTCATCAATGGTTATTTTTAATATGATGTGGAATGGTATGTGCCATGGGGGTAGTGTCCCTTCTTGAACCTCGTGCCACCTTAGATTCGAGTGATAACTAGATCTTTGGGATCGATTATGTCTATTTTGAGATTCTTGTGATATTTGATTCTTAGTGTGAGTGTTATTTTTTTATATTTCCTATGATGTCCCTTTTTCCCTAAGTCAACTGTGATTAATCACAATCGTCGGATGCAAGCGATTGGTTTTGCTCTTGGAATATCAGTTGATGTGTTGTCATATGATATGGATAGGTATGTTAGTGCGACCATTTATATCTCGAGACCTACATGATGGTTAATGTACCTAGCTACATATAAACACTTGACACAATCTATTTTATGGTCTTCAATTAATCATGGTTATCCAATGTTTAATCCTTATATTTTCAAACCTTAACAACTTGTATTAATTGATGGTAATCATATGATACGTGCATTTTTATTTTGTGATCATCGTTAAATATTACTATGGTGAGACACGACCGTTGGATCATGTAGATGTACATAGTTCTTAATAAATGAGAGGAGTCCCTACATACCTTGGGTCAATTAATCAACCTTTTGAAATAATAATGCTTAGATTAACCTTCGGTTATCTTCTCGTATGTGCACCATTGGATCTAGGGGATAAACGTGCACCGCCATCCGATTTGTGTACTATTAAAACATCTTCATTTAGCTTTCAATCCTTTACCGCCACTATAGGCCTTCGCGACCATCGATTTTTGGATCAATTTGAGCATTGTCTTTAGATTGTCAATAAGATGCCCACCATATAATCAATGTAAAAACTTTTGATTTTATATTAATCATGATTAAGGTAAAGGGGGTATTAGTCAATGCATTAAACCCTCACTAAACACAATTAATATTTATCTTTACCTTAGTCTTCATCTTACCATCTGTCATTTTGGTGCGACTATTGGGTCTGAGTGCAGACAAGTGCTGCCATTGGATTAAGTCAACTTGCAAGTTAGTTTAATCAAGGGTGTATAATACTAATCATGTTTAAGTTGGAAGGGGCAAATTAGCTGATGTATTAAAACCTCAGTAATTATATTATTACCCTTAATTAATTTTTCAATTTTTTTTTTAACTTTATGGTAGATTCAGTGAGCGCGCCATCGTTAGATTGAAGATTGATCGAGCACAACTATTTTATCTCGATAAGTAGCCTGACAATTAATCCAATGGGGGCACATTCTTTTAATTTTGGTTTTAACAGGTTATTAACTTAGAACATGCACGACCATTGATCTAGACGTTGCATGGGTGTGATCGCCCGATCTATCAGACCTGCTCATTGCTTAGCTTGAGGCTTGATCCGCTTTGACCTTATTAATGCTTCGACTCTTTAGAGGATGCACAACCATTGATTTTACACATGCATAAGTGATGTCTTCCAATTTATTATATTTACTCATAGTTTAATCAGAACCTCTAACCATCATAACTTGTATTTAATGCTTCGAATTTTTGGATAGTGCGCAACCGTTTATTTGATCTTGGGATAGGTGCATCCGTTGATCTTGTCAAAGTTGCATTAATTTTAAGGTATTTTATTTATCCTTCAAAATCTTAATGAGTGTGCGTCTATTGGATTTACTCCTCTATGAAGTGTTGTCATTAAATCGAAGACAACTTGCTTGATTAAAAACCTTGGGTTAGAATCTTTTAGAACCTTTGTCTTATTATACAGGTTCTTTTGGAATGTGCATCCGTTAGATTTTTTTATGATGAATGCACATCCGTTAGATTTTTTTATGATGAATGTGCATCCGTTAGATTTTTTTATGATGAATGCGCATATGTTAGATTAATTTTAAGATGCAAACTGTTTAACTCTTACCATAGCTTTGACTTTTGATTTATCCCTTGGTCAATTTTATTAATGCTTTGCCATCCGATTTTGTCTAGATCAAGCACGGTCTTTGGATTAATTCTAAGATGCTCGCTTGTTAGCTTAATGGGGTGCATACCCTTAGGCTTTAATTAATAATCACTTCGAACCTAAGTTTTCAAATCTTGGGACCATGGTGAATATTTAACCGACTTTATGGTTTAAGGACTTTATTAATCGGTTTTAGGCCCAAGGAAGGATTTATGAAGGTCGGACTTTGGATTTAGATTTTTAATTTGAAAATTTCTTCCCTAACCATTTGAGGTACTTTGATTTATACAATGAAGCCCACATTATTAAAAATTCTAAGGTTAGAATTTATCAAACAAACCAATGAAAATTTTGAATTACTCACAACAACTTAAGCAATGACCAGCAGTATTAGCAGTTTGATTGAAACCAAAAAATTAAATTTGGGGGTTTAAAATTTGAGTCAAATTTGGCTCCAACATAGGCTCTGACTGGGACAATGTGTTGAAAATATGAAGCACTTGAGAACCACAGAATATCCTGGTTTTATTTTGCAAAAAGAATGAACAAAAAAAACAACAAAATTTGACTTCTAAGTAAAGCTTGAAATGCTTAACAAAAAATTTTTCCTTCCTCTTTTTTTTTTTTTTTTTTTAATATACTAAAAAATTGTATGAACAACATGATATTAGAGAAAATAGAGTATTTGAAAACTATAATTTCTTTTATTCAATTTCGAAACTAGGATCATATTTTTAGAATCAAATGAGTTTTGTTTTTGATATATTGTAATGATTGTTTTAGCTAAGTCATAAGATATGATTATACATAAATTTGTCAAAGCCTTTTTTACTTCATCATGTTTGGCCATATGTGTATTTGTGCATTCTTTTTTATTTCTAAATATTTTAGAACTTTGTCATATCGAAGAAAAATAGTCAAGCCTAATATGTGATTTCACTCTTCAAAATTTTCACCATTCTATAGGGCTCCACTGCCAGTCAGGCGTCTATAGCCCCGGTAGAGTTGCTTCTAATCCCATATTGGTTTTACCCTACTACCAATCAAGATTCTATAGCCCCGGTAGATGTTTTCCAAGATATCTCAGGTAGTGACTCAATTTGACTTTATTTTTTATTTTTCCTTCTCGTGAGAGAGGTACTTGAATATATAAGTAAATTGTGCAATAAGTATGCCTGAGTTAAAGATTAGTTTCTAGCTATAAAGATGAGTGTAATGATTTTTGGGTCAAGAACCATCTCAAAGATAATTTAGTTCTTAGGGCCTTTGAAGTCACCTTAAATATCATTTGTAATGTGAGGATTTTGTCATGATGTTTCAGTCAGCTTTGTTTTCCTTCTATTTTATTTCATATCAAACAACTATTGCATAAACACTCATTTTTTTGTGAAAATTGTAAACCTCATCAGAATCTAAAATAAGTCTCCTTTTTTCTTTTTCTTGTTTTTGGTGGAATCAATAGTAATATATACTCACTAAGCTAATAATATCATGTGTACAGTAAAATCAGAATAAAACTGAATAAGAAAAGAAAATCTAAAATTGAAACACTTTGTTTTTGAATTTTTTTTCTTTTTCAAATTTTTTTTTTTTATTTCTTTTTTTTTTATTCACCTTCAACATGGATTGTACATTTTGAGGTGTTGGCCATTAATTGGAATAGCCATTATTTCATCATGTAAGGTCTACAACTTGTATGTATTCTAACTGATAACATGAGCTATTTGGTATGGACCAATCCATTTGGGTTCAAATTTACCTTTTTCACCATGTTTGTCATTTTTAGGATCCCAATAGATGACTATATCTCCTTGAGAAAAAGGAGTACCCTTGACTTTCTTATTAAATAATTTCATTATTTTCTGAGTTTTTTCTATAATTATATTAAGGGTCTCTCTTCTTTGTTCTTCTAATAGGACAATTTGATCAAGACTTCTCTATATGGGATTGGGGTTTTCATGGTCTTGTAATAGGAGGGAAAGTGCCAAATTTTCTATCTTTGAAGGTAATAATGCTTTCTCTCCATAAACCATCTCGTAGGGATTTCTTCCTATGTTTATTTTAATAGACAACCTATCAGCCCATAAAGCAAATTTAAGTTCGATGTCCCACCCTCTTTTATTCTTACCTAATGATCTTTTTATTCCTATTATTACATTTTTATTTGATGACTCAGCAAGGTCATTCCCTTAGGTATAATAATTAGCAGAATGAGATAATTCAATTTCATATTTAGCACAAAATTCTACCATTTCATATGACACAAATTATTGTGCATTATCAGTAACTAGTTTTTGAGGAACTCCAAACCTAGTTAAGATGTTTTCCTCTAGGAATCTGATGATTGTGGTAGATGTAGATGATATCAAAGGTGTAGCTTCTACCCACTTAGTGAAGTAATCTATTATTGTTATGATCATGAGTCAAGATTTATTTCTCCAATTAATTCAATATCCCATTGGGTGAATGGTGCTTCAATGATTACTGGCTTGAGGGGCATAGCTGCTAGATGTTTCTTTCCTATAAAAAATTGGTAGTTATGAAAATTCCTAACATATTTATATACATCTTTAAAAATGGAAAGCCAATAATTTCCTGCCCTCATAATTTTATTAGTTGTAGACCTTGGGCCAAAATGTCCTCCATAGAATCCATCATGAAATTTATTAATTATTTTTGGGACTTAACTTTTATATAAATAGACTAATAATATTCCATAAGGGTGTTTCTAGTATAGCACACCATCATGTATATAATATTTTTGAGCTTGAAGTTTGATTGATCTCATTCTGTTTATTGACATGCTTTTGGGGAATGACAGAGTTTGTAGATAAGATAAATTTTTTTCATACCATTTGCACTCAATGTTATTGATTCGTTTAAGATCATATGCCTCGTTTATAGTGAGCAATTTTTCAAATCCTTCTTCCTCTTTCTTGGCCAATAGTTTTGCTAAACCCCGTCCTTTGATAGTTTTTACTATTTTGAACTCAGCATCATATTATAAAATTTTTACCATCCATCTAGTTGGTCTTCCTAATGGCTCCGATTGAGAAAAAATATCTTTTATTTCTATTAAAGGAATGCAATAGTAAAATTTATTTGATCCAAATATACCTTTAAAGTGTTCCAAATATTGGATGACTGCATAAGCATGTTTCTCTAGTAAGGTGTATTTGATATGTGCTCCTTTTAGACCCAAACTCATAAAGGCTATTGGCCTTTTGTTATTTTCTTCATATTTCTGTGAAAGAACTGATGCAATAGAATATTCAGATTCATAGGAGTAGATATTAAAATCCTTTGTATAATCAAGGCAACTTAGGGCTGGTGTGGTTGATATGGCTGCTTTGATTTTGTTAAATGCTTCCATATTTTCCATTGTCCATTTTATATCTCCAATTTTCTTCACCATATTATTTATGGGTTTGGTCATTTCTATAAAATTTGGAACAAATATTCTGATAAAATTTATTTTTCCAAAGAATGACCTTACCCCTTTTAGATTCTTGGGTGAGGGAATTTTAGAAATGGCTTCTATCCTTTATGGATCAATGCTTATTTCCTTTTCTGAAACTATATGGCCTAGCAATTTTTCTTGTGTAGTTCCAAATATGCATTTTTTTGGATTTAGAGAGATTCCAAATTCCTTGCACCGAGAAAAAACTGTAGTCAAATGTTCTAAATGATCTTCTGGATTTTTAGAAAAAATTGTGATATCATCTAGGTATACCACTACAATTTTAAATATCAATTATTTAAAGGCAAAGTCCATAGCTCTTTGAAAAGTAGCACCTGCATTCATTAACCCAAAAGGCATCCTCAGATATTCAAATGTGCCCCAAGGAGTAATAAATGTAGCCTTGTGTCTATCCTCTAGATTTATCTGAATATGATTGTACCTTAAAAATCCATCTAACAAAGACAATCTAGTTGAACCTACCACTGCTTGTAGCAGTTTTTCCATATTAGGTAATGGGTAATTATCTTTTAATGAACTCTTGTTTAAGTTTCTAAAATCTACACAGAGCCTAATATCTCCATTCTTTTCCCTGACTAGTACTAAATTGGATATCCAGGAAGAAAATCTTACCTTTTTTATTATTTTAGAATCCAACAATTTTTGTACTTCTTTTTGCATTATTGGGTGCAGGGTCGGATTGTACTTCCTCTATTTTTCTTGAACGGTTTGGAATCCTCTTTTAGGGGTATTATGTGAGTCATCACATCTGTTTTGAAATTTTTAAGGTCTTCATAAGTCCAAGCAAAATTTTCTTTGTTCTTTTTTAAGAAACTGATATATCTAGTCTTTTATTTAGTAGGTAATGCCATGTCTATCTTCACTATTTTGGGTTCTTTCATTGAGCTAATATTAATATCCTTATATATCACTTCTTTGTGTATAGGTTTATAGGCTTTGTCAAAATCGTCAAATAGGCTTTCAAGAGACACCAATCATTTGGGTATTCTATTAGTTTTCAACTGGATTACTTCTATTGGTTATCCTAGTTGATATTTTAGCTTTTCTTCATCTTTTTCATCACAAATGACATTTGCATACTAATTTTGCAAAGTCATAAAATCCTTAATATCTATATCATCTTGAAATACTTGAAGATAGACTATGTTATCTGGCATAGAAGGTTTATATACTGAGATAGTTGGAAACCTATACATATATTCTATAGTTATCTCAGGGTGATCTAGACCTAAGACATTCACAGCTAAGAGATCTGCAACATGATTTTGTTCTCTAGGAATATATGAAAATTTGAAAGCCAAAAAATGATCAATTTCTTCCAGTGCTGCGTTTCTATATTGCTTAAGTCTAGGATGCTTGGTCTGATATTTGTATTTTATTTTTATTATAATAAGTTTTACATCCCCTATTATAGTTAAGTAGTTAATACCTAACTATTTTACTTTCCTTAGCCCTAATAGTAAAGCTTCATACTCAGCTATATTTTTTGTGCAAGGAAATTGTAATCTGTAAGGGATACCAAGGTAATTTCCTTTAATATCAGTCAAATTGACACCTCCACCTACTCTAGATTGGTATTTAGCCCCATAAAATGACATGGTCCACATTTATTGGGTTAATACTCAATTTGATTCATCATAAGTTATTCTCATATCTTCTAGATCCATGTTCTTTGCATCTGGTACTTCCATCAAGAATGGTTTGTGCCATATTGAATAGACTCCCATCCCTTTTTCTTCCATAGAGTTAACTAAGTTAATAATGGTTTCATATATTTGAATTAACTCTATGGAGTGTTTGTTGAATGGTTCCATTATCAAAATTATATTCTCCTTATCTAATATGGGGATGGTAGCATAAGACTAGTCTAGTTGTATTTATCCCCCTAGTTGTTCTTCCCAATGCTTACTGAGTAATAGTGAGAAGAATAGGTCAACATAAACTACTTCTACATCCATGAAAATGCCCTTTTTGAGGTTTTGGTCTAGGAAAACTAATAATCCAGTTATCACCCCTACACAAGGAATTTGTCTGCTATCCATTACAAAAACAAGGGCAAAATCTCTAGTATAGATTAATCCCATTTGGTCAGCTATTAACTTAAGCTTGATATTATGTTAAGCTCCATTGTCAAGCATGCAATTATGAATAACATATATTTCCTCTTCATCTGAATTATATCTTAATGACACGTAGAAGGGTCTGACAAAATATGGTGATCTTGTATCATGTTGATTTTGTCTAGCAGGATGACAAGTAGGGTCTTCTTTTTGCTCTACTAATCTAAAGCTTTGTATACTTGTTATTTGTATGTTTGAACTTTCATAAGTTCACCAAATGTGATATTAACTTTTAGCTTACTGATTTCTAACCCAACATAAAATTCTATCTTCTTTATATCCAATGGTTTATTACTTTCTTCTTTGGGAACTTCTTCTATTGATTCTATCACCTTAGGAATAATTTTGTTAGGGTTCCTATCAGTTTTCTCTTTACTGATATTTTTATTGGTGAAATTTTATCTTCTTGTTTCATTTGTAGATAATTTCTCTGTTCTTTCAGGGATTGTTCTATTCCTCAAATTTAAAACATGGGTTGCCTCTAATTCTTCAATCTCTTGAGTAGTGGAAATCAATTTCTCTTGCTTCATTTTATCATATCTTGACTCATGTTATTTTGTGAGATTTTAGTTCCTTCGGTTACTAAGATCTGAGGATGATTATTTGAAGCATATTTATCCATGTCTTATTCAAATAGCCTTTCTATGTATTCATCTTCAATGGACCAACATGCATTGATTCTTATATCCTCTTATGATTCTGCATGCATATCTACATTACATTGATCACTCAGGTGTATTCCACATAAATTAGGGTTATGGGGTGCATCACAATTAGAGAAAAAATAAGGAAAACCTTCAACTACATTGGCAGATGACATTGGGTTAGGGATATTGTTCTAATCCCTATTATAATATTTGTTTTTCTAGTTTTTATTCCCATTACCCCTATTCCTATTTCCTTCTTCAAAACCATTGTTGTTTCCCCAATTCTTGTTGAAATTTTTCTTGAATTGGGGATGGTTGTCAACATGTGGTCGCTCTGTTTGTGAAGATTCACCACTATTTCTATTTCTTTCAATTCTTGCTAACTTGTTACTCATGTTGTTGAAAATTTCTATCATTTTACTGGTCAACTTCTCCATAGGATTAATTTCAGTTCCTCTTTGTATATCAAAAGCCACTCTCTTAGATTTTCTCTCAGGCATGTTAACCTCTAAATAATAAGGCTTCATATTACCACTGTCAAGCATATTTATTTCTATATCCATTGCTTTTTCCATACAATCGTCAATGGTAGTGGATTTTTCTTGCCTTAATTTATAGTTTAACTCTCCTTGAAAAGCATTCTTATAAAAAAAATAGAATGAATATCACTAGGCCTGAGGTTGGCAGGGATTTTGTTTCTTGTTTTTGAAAATATTCTGTTAAAATCACTAACAACCTCATTTTCTTTCTTCTTCATAGTGGCTAGCTCAGTTAATAATGATTGTTTATTTTTCCTTTCACCATATTTCTTTAGGAACACCTCTTCCATTTTGGTGAAGTCTGGGATATCATTGTTATGAAGGGAATTAAACCATTCTCTAGCATCTTTTTCTAAAGTCTGCAGAAACAGTCTTAATACTACATCTTCATGTTCAACTTTTAGACTATCCATGGCATATAAGAAAATTTTGATATGGTCCTCTCCATTTACTGCATTGTTTCATAAAAACTTAGGGAGGTATTTGTGAGCTTTATTGGGTAAGGCATTTAAATTTATTGGTAATACAAAAGGCCTGTATTTGTTAGTTCTCCACAAATGAACATTAACCTGACCCATAGTTATTGTTGAATTTGATTTCATAGATGTAGTACCTATAGTGGTATGGGTATGGGTAGTTTGGACGTAATCAGGTTGATTATCTTCTATAGTATTACTATTTATTTTATGATAAGAATAATTGCATATATCTTCTATAACAGGATTTAAACGTTCATCAACAGTAATATCAGTAGTAATAATATTCTGATTTTTCTTTACATATTTTTTACCGCTAGAATTAGATCTACTATAATATGTAGAATTCTTAAAAAATGGTGATTTTTGGGTATGTATAAATACCTCTAGATTTTTGAGTTCCGAGAATAGCTCCTTACCGCTTCTCCTGGTGTTCACCAACACATTTTGTTCTCTCCTTTTTTATATTTTTCTTCTGGGTTCATCTAGCAGAGTCGCCAACACTGGGGTGCAAAAATAACAACGTATACTCTTATCAAGAATTCTTGATATTATCTCTCATCCTCATAGGAGTGGGTTCTTGGGAAAATCAAGAAATAGAAATCAAGAAAATCAAGAAACGGGAATTGGGTATAATAAAGGTAATAAAAACTTACTTCAAAACATAAACTACGGACATAGGAAAAATAAATAACTTCTAACAAAGCAAAAATTAAAATGCTAGTTCTTTACTTTAACTGGTTGCCTATTGAATTAAAAATAATCATTGAAGAAAACTTTTAGAAGATAATTGAATCTTTCTAAGAAGTCCTCCCCGACAATGGTGCCAAAAAACTATTGGAACCAATTATTGCATCTGTAGGAAATCAATTGTCATGCTACAAGAATTTGTTTGAAACCAACGAGCTATTACAGGCTTTGGTTGACCTGACTCATGTTCTACTAAACCAAATTTTGCTAAATAAGATGGCATAATCGGTAAGGAAACCCTAGCAGCAATTATTTAATTAAAATTCTAATTTGCATGCTCCATATTTATATGAAATTATAAGTATTTTTATTAAAATGACCAAGCATGAAAATAACCCACTATTATGCCTTATGTATACCGATGCCTAGATTCATTGGGTTGTTATAGCAATTTAACAACAATTTTAATTATGAACAGAGAGAAGGGGAAAAGAAAATTAGCATTATTGATTTCATTCGAATGTCATAACAAAACCAAAAGTTAACTAATGAAAGAAACATGTATAATGCATTAAAATAATGTAACTCATTATACAGATACACAATACTAAGACAAATAAATGACAGGAATAAGATTCAGAATTGTATTGATTTATGGAAAAATTACATGCAGAGTGGGCATAATGTCTTTTAACTCTATATTTCTCAAAAAAATACAACAATACAATGGAGAAGACTTTGTTCAAATGATGTAACAGGTCTCTCCTACTCTCCTTATTCTAATCTGGTAGTAGAAGAATCTCTGAATCCTAGGCTCAATAATACTGGAAATATTCTCAGCTTCTTGAACACTTTCCTATCATACAATCTTGCACAACAAGGGGAGGAAGAAAGAATGAATAAAAGAAAATAGACACAAAGAAATACAATAGCACAACTAACAGGGCACTCAAGTATACCTCTTAGCAAAAATTTTATTCTCTAATTGCTTGATGTAGAATCCAAACATGCCTACTTCCTTTTAGAGCTACTGGTTCTTGATTATGTTATTTTTAGTTTACTTCTGACTGTACACTTGTTAGTATCTGATTGAAATTCCAAAATTGGTGCTTTCCAGTTGGCTTAGAGGTTTTGACTGTGTTCCCTTATTTGAATTGTTCAAAAAAATTCCTTTTAATTGGTTATTTAAGTATGATAATAACTTTCATCTGATTCTACTACTTCTTGGTGCGTTTAGCTACTGCTTTCCAAACTAGCCTCTTTTGAGTTACCTTTCCTTGATCCTTTGACCTTTAAACTACCCCAGAGATGTCTCCTATTATTGCAAATGTCTGTGCAGAAAAATATACCTTTTGTTGTTTGTAGGTATTGAAATATTTCCCCTTTAAACTCCTTTGCAACCCTTTTATATGCTCATCAATCAACCTCCATATTTTTGTGTCAAAAGGGGCTGCAATCCTGAGCATATTCATTTCTTGCAAAATTTTATTTTTTCTGTATAACAATAACAGGCATGTTTTTGTCATACTAAAGTAGTAAAGCTTCTACAACATTCACCATCAGTGTAGATTGTTTAATCATTTTCTCCTCGTCACCTAGTTCATAGTAAAATATCTCAAGGGTTTCTTTGAATATTCCTTCTATGTCTGATACTTCTAGGCATTGATCTAAGGATAGGCCAATATCTGCCAATTTATCTATAGCATCCTTTATTAGGTCATTCATATCAATCATATAATGTATCCATTTCTCTTGGTTTGATCCAAATAGGGCTACTTTGAAAAATTCAAAATTGATTTGAATCTTATTGCCTTCAATTGTCGTTATTTCTTGTCCTTGCAGTTCTTCTAAATGATCCCCTATGTAGTCCAGGTTTTGGGTAAATGAATTTAAAATATTTTTTCTTTCCTGCATCAAGGTCATGATTTCTTGAGCAATTATTTGAATCACCCTTAATTGCATAAACATTTCAATAAAACCTTTGGCCTAAGATTTTATTCTTCTGTACATGTCCTTTTTCATTACATTCAAATAATATACATGATCTTGAACCTTGGTTACTACAGAGGGCTCGACTATTGAAGAGTCTTTCTTATTTAATTCTTCTTGTTGCTTACTTGTTATAGATTTTAATTATACCTTTTCCTTTTCTTCTTGGTCCAATTATTTTTGAGTGTTTCAATATTTTCAGCAAATTGATCAATGGCCTAAGCATTCACTATTTTGACAAGTTTTGCTATATCGTCATCTTTACCTAGTACTGATGATCCTATTGTTTCCTTATTGGTACTAAGAACTAGTGGGTCTTGCAGAGGAGGGAAATTAATCTCAGCAATATCTGACATAGTTGTCCTCAAATCTATTTTTTTTGAAGATTGTTCTTCTGTATTTATCATCCCTGCTACTAACTGCAACTCTTGTTCATATGTAATAGTGAAGGCAGCTTGCTCATCTATTATTTCCAAAATAACCTTTGCAGCTGGTAAAGATAATCTGGGCTTCTTTGATTCTACTAGTGTTATTTCTATTTGACTCTTCACTAACTTTGAAAAATGCCACCCAGTCCACCAGTTTTTCTGGGATTCATTTGTATCACTTATGGGATTTTGATTTTTTGTACCTTTATGGTTATAGAGGTAGGGATGGCCATGGGTGAAAATTTCTTCACACTGGTTATAGCTAGCACATTATTAGATATGGGAACTACAACTTGCTCTGTAGGTGATGCTTTCTGAGAAGATGAAGTTACTGTTTATTTACCTTTGTTTGTACAGGTCTTTTGAGGAACTTCTTTTGGTGTTGCTTCTATTCTAAGTTGGTCATTCACTAAGAGTCTAACCTATTGTTATACTACATCAAAAACTCTAACAGTGACCTCCATTAAGTCTATGTCCTACTCTATCAATTCTAGTAAAGGGTCTTCTTTAATTGTTGGGTCTGTCCTTGGCATAATAGGTGTTGTAGTATCCACTAAAATTTCTGAAAGCCTTCTCAATTTTGTAGGGTAATCATAGGCTTCATAAACCTGTGTGCTTCCCCTTTTTTTGGGAGGGAATTCATCCCATACTTTTTGCAAATCTAATCCATTTTCCATTTCCTATAATAAAATTTCTTTAAAATCATCTCCCCGATGTAGTATACAAGCATACTCTCTCTTCTCCATCATCTTGTTGTAAGTTCCTTTTGGGTCATAAAACCTCCATGACACTTCATCTAATCCCATATTGTCCAATTCAAACATTCTGTTTTGTAGGGAAGGATATCCAACAAATACATAATCCCCAAAATGGCAGGGAACATCAAGCTAGGGTACTTTTCCATGCTTCTTAACTAGTCTCATTTTAGCCTCTTCTGCCACTTGTCTACATAATTCTAGGGCTGCTATGTATAATGGGCAGTACTGTGGTAGTACCTTAGGAGGGATATTAGCTCCATACAATCTAATGTAAGTAAAACCCTATGTGAAGAATTAATCTCTGATTTCCTTTTCTTTAATGAAGGCTTTTACTCCTGGTCCTAATATTTCTAGAACTAACCCAGTTAAGGCCCAATGGATTTCAATCAGGAACTGATCATAGAACTAGCCCATGTGAGTTCGTCCCTCATGAAGTCTCCAAAAACTATTTTGAACATAGGGGCTATTGATGAATTTTACTCTCTTACGGGCTTCCTCCCCAATTGGCCCACTATTAGGTGAATGAGAAATGGATACTATGAAAAGTGAGACATCTCCTGCCTCTGTTCAAAAATTGCTCTTATTATTTCTACCATTTATTTGTGCATTTGGGTGCTTAATTCTAGTTCCCAGGCATAGATTGGAGTATTATATGTGGTTCAAAATTATTATGAAACTATTACATCCTTTAATTGGTAATAAAAAATGCAATTAGACCTTAAAAATAGGCAAAAAACATTTCAAAATAGATAACAAAATTACATTCTTTTATTTACTACATAAATATTATCAAAAATATAGATTAATAGTTGACACATAACTATATTGTTTTAATAAAAACTATACTAAAACAATGTTAGGCTACTAAAAAACAAATAAATTTCATAACCTCATCATTTGGACTACACTACCATCCAACTACACCACTTTCTTGTTTATAGGTTGATATTTCAGGCCTAGTGCATCTAATACTCCCTTGGGCATAATGGGTGTACTTTTCCTCAATTCTATCATACAATTATGAATAAATTTATCCTTCTATATGAGAGATAGATAAAATGGAGGTCTCTTAGGCTTGCTTACTTCTAATGTTAAAAATTTTAGAACTGCAAGTGCCTTTTGTTGCTCCTAATTTTTATTCTTTTAGAGATCTTCTTAGATGCTCCTTTTATCCAACAATAGCCAAAATATCCTAGATAACCACCTCCATCATGTACTTCTTTAGATGGTCCACCACATTGAATGAACCTAGGGATATGGCATTCTAAGTAACATATGGTATAGACCTCAAATTTTCTCTAGTTTATTGGAAGGTTTTGGTTGGTTTTGATTAGATGCTTGTTATTTTACAATATATAGAATGGTCTACTTAGTTCCCACTATTGTATTTGAAGGTACAACTATTGGAATTCTCAAGCTGATGTTAGTCACTTTGGCTTGGCTACTCAAAGTCATCAACTACTTTATTTGATGTTATTAGGAGGCATAAGTGTGCTTGGATTTGGGGTACCATAATGGGAGGTTGTCATCTCATTTTGGCTAGCCTATGTTGACTACCAAGGGTAATAAAATTACTCTTGTATTACTCCTTCATTGCCCATTTTTTAGCCCTTGTGACATAGTTAGATAAAAATTATGGCCTATTGGACACAAAATTGCCTACTCCATCATATACTACATAGACCTCCTCCTCATATAAAATACTTTCTTGGGTAGCACAATTTGATTTAGGAAGAGATAAATTTGGGGCATATTCACTTGCCATTCAAGTTTCAACTCTTGAATATGAAGTAGATGTTTGGTAAGGTGTTATCTTATTGGCTTTTTAAACATATTCAATAATAAGTTCCAATATCTAGGATCATATAAAAATTATTTGAATTTTTATTCATAGAATAATATCAATGTATACAAATATCTAATCAAATATAAATCAATATAACAATTCATAAAATAACAAATTTTTAACATATAAACTCACAATAATATTGATCAAATATACAATATTTGTATACAATTTTCATTACATATTTCTCAATATAATGCATGGAGATTTATCTCCACAATATAAATTTTGGATATGACTTCAATATTTTACTATTTCTCTCCTCACATATATAGGATATGCAACCTTTCCTATTCCACACATAAGACAAACCTCTCATGTCTATTGGCTTTACATATTTCTACATATATGTAACTCTTCACTTGCATACTTGACACACGCATGACACATTACCCACACCTACACACTTGCACACCTTAGTACATGACACTTGGACGCATCCTACACATTGATATATACTTAGTGGGAAATATAAATCACACACCTAAACTAATAACACACTCTAAACTATTACATGAAAATGCTACCAAATAATGAAATATCTCCAACACTCCCCTATATTACATTATTTGGTTTTTGAAGACTTTAGTCATCAATTTCTAATTTTTATCTTGTTCTTTAGATCTAGGTCTAGCACTCCTTCAAATTTTGGTCTTGAACATTGATGATATTCTCTATGCCCATCATCAATTGCATATTAAAAATAATCTTGTTTTTGATAAATTAATATTCTTTGATTTGGAAAACCTTATTACTCCCAAATATTTAGTTTTTCAACTACAAAGTTTCCACTTTATCTTTCTTCAATCTCTTTCTCTTTTTTTTTTTTAACTTTCCCCTTATATCCCTCACAATTGAAAAAACTTTATTTTCCATTTTAAAACCTTTTTTTATTTCTTACAACTCCCATAAAAAACTTTATATATATATATATATATATATATATTATAAAATATTCTTCATCTTTTGTTTTTATCCACCTAGGAAAAATATTCTCCCTTTAATCTATTAATCTCCCTCTTCAACTTTATAATTGGTGCATGACATATGCACTCAATAGTTGTGAGGAGTTGGGAGATCTCTCTAAGGTTAACTTGGTTGAGTAGGTATCTAGAGTTGGGCAGTAATAGGAAGCAAAATCTTCTACATAATTTTTCTAAATGGGATCCATCTCCCTAGCATGGGTAGGAAGTTCTTGCTATAAAGGGTTTGACATTGACACTATTTGCTAACTTTGACTTTAGGCTTTACCATTTTCCCTATGGCTTGGAATTGGGAGCTAGGATAGCCATTGAATGAAGTTTTGTTACCTTGGTTCCCTTGTAGGAAATAAGGTCTTTTATTGTTTTGATATAGGTATCTCTAGGAATATTTCTCCCTTTTTAGGATTACAATTTTGTTTGTAACTATCACAGGCAAGCTTTGCATTGATTTAAACTTGGAGTTTTCTAAAATAGGGGTGTGGGAGAAGGTGGGACATGCATCACTATAGGTGATAATGAGATCGGTTAGAAGGTTATTGGTTGGATGACTAGGGGAGGCTAGTATGGAGATTGCATATTGGGGTATAAATGCATAGAAGGCCTAGGATCTATCCTTCCAATATGAATTAGATCATGTTCAACTTGAATGGTTGTATTGTAGGCATTTGGTAGTGAGTTTCCACCTCTGGACTTAATAATTAATGAGATTTCAAAATCTAAAGCCTTATGATAACATATAAATGCCATACCTAGGGAGAAAAAAGATCTTTAGGTATTTTGTGCCATGTATTATGAAATATAATGTTGAAATTTTTTATCATCTCCATGGGAGCTTTCTTCATAATTGACAATTATTCCAAGAAAGACACACCATCTACCTTCTCTCTGAATATTTTTATGAATAGGATGACAAGATAATATCAATTCTCTATAGAGTTTAATTGAAGTGTAACATACCATTCTCAAGCCTTGCCTCTGAATGAAGTCACCAACAATCTTAGACCCATGTTTTACTCTAATATATTATGAAGTGTGCACAAGCTCACCATGTGATTCATATGCTCAATTGGAGTATCTAGGTTCAATATGAGAAAACTTTTAGAGCAAAAACTAGTATATCCTCCCACACTTCATGTGGAGCATGAGGTCTCAGGGGAGATCTATCATCATAGAAAGGGAACTTTTTGGTTAGTGGTTAAGTAGCCATATTTTTGCCTCTAGACTTGATTCATGGAATGGTTTAAAGTGGAGGAAGCAAATCTTTAATGTTTTTAGCATAAAATGACCTAATAGTAGGTATTTCCTTCATACACTTCTAGTTTCTTTGGTTAGAGTGGAGTCACTAAGTGAATACAATATGTGCTTTGTGAGAAGATAAACTAATATCTTCATTGGAACCTCAATATAATGTTCTTAAATATGGGATTCTTCTAGATATTCATCTTGAGCAGAGTCAATAGGCGAGTTTTGAGGTTCTTTAACAAGTAGATAGTTATTATATTGATTGTGGGGCCAATTATGAATCAATGGGGTCTCACCAAGTGTGTCATTAAACTATTTTCTATCTAATTGTACAAACCATTAGATAAGTTAGACTAGAATTTCAAGACTATTATGCCTCATATGGAGTGACACATCAAGGTTATTCTTGAGAGCATGGGTTTTGGATTTATTAGGGAACTCCAATATTTTTACAAGGTTGACTCATTTTATGATGTGATCTTGAGTGCTCATTTTCTACTCTAGCCTAATTTACTAGCTTTAGGAGAAAAGCATTAGAGAAATGAAGAAAAAAAAAGATAGTGAATAGAAAAAAACCTAAGCTAACAAGAGATGTGCCAAGATCGAATAAGACCCTCCTACACAAAAAAATCTAAATGTAATGCATCGACGATGAAAAATTCCTTATCTAAGCATATATAAGCATAAAATTAAGCATTTGGATACATACACAAAGGAAAATAAATAGGAAGAACCAAAAAATTGGAACCAATTAGTCATAGGCCTCGAGTTTATGTAAGAGTATTATAAAGGGTTATGCTAGAAGTGGATTTTAAGATTGTTTATAAGATTTCCTAGAGATGTGAGTACTACTATACAAAATAAAATAAAATAAACACTATATGACTTGCAGATAGCTTGTCAGTCCTTTACAATACTAAGAAAACTACTATATATAGATTACAAAAGGGAAAATTTCCCTCCAAAACTAGTAGTATAATTTGATAATTCCAATTTCTCTTTATAGGGATCCTAAAAAAATAAATAAAATTATTCTACTATTACTTTGGTCAAATTTTGGATTGTTGTTTTTGCAGGTGCATACCTTTGTCTTTAGTAGATCACCTACTTTTTTTGGATTTCTGAGTTGATGTGATGTTGGTAGGCAATACTCATCCTTATTTAGTAATGGCTTATTTATCTAGCTTATCTATTTTCCTTGAAGTTCGTGCACCATTATTGATTCCCTACAACTTGATTTGATTCTTATTTTGCTCTAACCCAACCTACTTTCTAGAATGCTTGGCTACTTTATCAAAATAGTTTTTGTCCTTTTGTATCAAGAACTCTAGAACTTCCAATGGTAGTCTCAGTACTTTTATCAAGGGTATTTCGAGGGACCCCTTTCTTCTCTTGTCATTTCATCGGATCTTCTTGGTGTTTCAGCTTTGGAATTTTTGTCTAGTATAATCTACTTGTTGGAATTTTTCCTTGTTTCCTTATTTTGGTATTTTTAAACCTCCCAACCATTAGACATCTTACCTTCATTACCTCTTTCAAAACTTTACATTTTACTTTCTTCCTTTGAGGTTGTACCATCAACTTATTTTTCTTTCTATATTGGTTAAATATTTTAAAAATGGTTGATATTTTGATTTTCTTCTTTTTCCTCACCTTCAATACTTTTTCCAAGTTCTAACTTATAGAACCTAAATAGTGAGGCCCATATAAACTAATGTAGCCCCTATGGAACCTTTTATCATATTTTCACTTTTCACCATATTTTCCTTTTGACTATTAATCTTTCCTAAGTTTTTTTAAGGAAAAGATTTTGAAAATCCCTTGAGATGTAAACTATAGATGACAAAATTTCTTTAGTACATGGGATATCTAACTTGAAGTAGTCCCCTATATCTATAGCTCTATTATCATTAAGTGGTGACCTCCTCCTTCAATGATTCATTGGTGTAGAGAATATTCAATAGGCAACATACTTGACTAAATGTAGTAGAATGAATGTCTCTCAAGAGCTCTGATGATTAGCTCCTATGAGTCTTTGCCTATTATCCATAGTTGTTGATACTCCATCAATTAACTCTCCTTAATTAATGTATCTTGTGCATGTGGTGAAGAGATAATGGATGACGGGTTAGAAGATGTGAACCCAAACTAATGTGTATGATAGCCAGTATTGCTAGCTTATACATATATGTTGTTTGGGTTAAACCACCACCAATGATAGAGTTATTTTAGTTAAAATAGAAAAGGCTCATTAGCTACCACAAATTATGGATTTTGGTTTAGATATCATCGAAAAGGATGTGTGACACTACTATGGGTTTCTAACTATTAATATTTATGATTATCTTGACCACACAACATGAACGTTTTTACACCTATTTTCAACCATTGGTGATATATTCTTGGTGATATTCTAGTATGATCTTCCTAGTGGTTGGCAATGGTTTGAGTTTCATTTTGCACAAGGTTTTGAGTTAGCTTCAAATGCAAATTCCCTTCTTTGGATAGATTGTAGTGAGATATCACTACAATGTTTATGGGTTGCATTGATGCTCTTTTCATAATTGATAACTTGTCATTTTAAGTTATCTAACATTGATTAAATCTAGGCATTGTTCATCTTCAAAATCTTGATAAATTATTTGCATACTTTGTTTATATAAAATTTTCATTTTTTTATAATATCTAGTAGTATCTCTATTTTTACGATCACATTATAACCTTCCATAGGAAATAGACAATTTTGTAAACTATTGTATATGGTTTTGAAAAATTTATATAATTATTAGAGGTTGTTTATAATTTTTTATATAATATATTTTTACAAATAAGATAGTCAATTTTTATATTTTATTTTTTAAATTACAACCTGTATGTAAATGTGGAGCTAAATTAACAAAATTTCTTAGAAGGAACACAAAACTATTTTAAATTTTTTTCTGAATTTATTGAAATATATAAGAAAATTTCTAGAATCTACATAATTCACTAGGAATGTCATGATATTATTCAAAATTGATTGTACTCCATATTATTGACAAGATACTGACAATATTTACAAAATATGTATAGTTCCTAGATCAATTGAAAAGAGACATTGAATGTTGAAGCCTATTGCTAAATGAATCGTGACCTAAGAATTATTATCTATAAACACCTATATATCTTAGATATCCTTGTCATGATATCCCTCCATTATTGCCCTTAGTTTTGCCTATAAAATCTCTAAATGATAATAGTATAATTATATATTTTGATTCTAAATAGTTATTGGAAGAAATTGAATCGTGAATAAACAATATTTGTTATATAAAATATTATAAATTTCTAGAGACAATGTGAACACAACCACATTAATTAGGTGTGCTATAATAGGTGTTAGAAAAAGGCTTCAATTATAATTTTAATTCTCACAATGGATAAACTATGAATCACTAAATTATTAATTTTGCAATTTTATTGGTAAAATATGGTGAATAGAATTCATAGGTTTAAAGGCATATATGCTTTGATACCACTGGTTATGGTTTTAGACAAGGAAAATAAGAATATATAAATATATTTAAATAAATATGTATACGTTAAAATGATAAACCATTTAGAGGAAAAACTGCTCTGCTAGGATTTTATGAGGAAAAACTACTCTGTAGCGATGGCATCAGTTTTTGGAGAAGGTCTAAATAATTGGAGGAATGTTGTGATGGCGTTGGGCCCATAATAGAGCATGCATGCTAGTGATGTTTTTTCATCTAAAAATGGTTAGAAGGAACATGATTTCCCATTGTATGTTGGGAATCGCTTGTTAAAGAACAATGGATGTTTGGAATGATGTGAAGCCAGGTCGATTCTAGTGGTTCAACCAAACTTAGTGGTAGAAGATGTGGAGTATTTAACCATACATGTACTTATTGGTAAATTTATGGGTATCAAAATCTCTCTTCCCTTCATGGAGGCTTGGGTTAGGAATACTTGGAACCTTGAAGATGACGTGGAGGTGATAATGAGTGTGAATAGCTATTTTATGGTGGTTTTCTCTTATCTTGTGAATCATAACAAAGAATTTTAAGGGGGTACCTAGTTTTGTAATGAAGTAGGACTCTTTCTTAAACCCTAGCATGTGGGTTTCAACCCATCATATAAGAGGTCATCACGAGTTCTTATGTGGGTTCGGCTTCCATAGCTCTCATTGGAATTTTGGAGAAATGACATCTTGCATATGATTTCCCTTCTTCTTGGGAAGCTAGTTGGACCATCACAACATATGATGGATAAAAAGGTAATTTATGTTGCTTGTATCTATGTTGAAATTGATTTAAACAATCATATTCCATATTTTGTTGAAATACAATTTGGATTGACTACATGGGTTCAACAAATTGACTATGAAGCTCTTCTATTTCATTGTTGGATTTACCATGAATATGGCCACCTATAAATAAAATGCCCTCAGTTTGTCCCACCTGTGTCTTTGAATACTTGGCCCTCTCAGTTTGCACAAAATTTGGATAAAGGAAAAGCCTCGATAAAGGAAGGGTATGGGGATAAGGAAGGCTTTGTTCCGATAAAACCCTGAAATAGAGGAATAAGGGCAAAAAGAGACCTTAAGGATATCCAACCAAATACTCTGCTCAACTATTTTAAAATACTAGATGATCTTAATCAATGCATGGTGATACTTGAAATATCGGTACTTGATGCATATATAACAAGGTCAAATCATATGTCTCTTCTTGAGGTGGAACCTACGGAATCAGATCTAGGGGATTTAAATGAATAACAAAGGGCTTTGGCTCTGGGTACAAGTGATATTATTGACTCTATCCCTAGAAGGGAAACTATTTTGGAAAGTGGCATAGATTTAGTTATGCCCTCTTTTACTCAGGCACTGATGCAGTCATCCTTGGACTGCAAAACTCCTACAATATTGGGATTGTAGTAGAAAATAATTAAAAAAGGTGCTTCGAATAAGAATATGAAGGTGGGTCAAAAGAAAGACCAAGACAAAATTAAGTTAATGGGGGAAACTTTAGTGGAGTCAGGCTTGGTGAGAACATTGGACTCCCATTTTTTTGACCCCAAAAAATGATTATCCTTTCATGGAATGTAAGGGGGTTGAACAATATCCCTAGACAAAAATTTGTTCATGATTTGGTTTGTGTTCATTCTTTGGATGTGGTGTTTATTCAGGAGACTAAATTGGCTACTGATAGTATGTTCAATATTTCTTACAAGTTGTGAAGAAGAGAGCAATTCTAGTGTATTGGTGCATGTGGATATGCTGGTGGTATTGCTTATTTATGAGATCCGATTAAGATCTCACCTCTTACTTGGATTTCTAGCAGATGGTATATTTCGATGATAAAGCATGATAATGAATCAGGTGAAACCATCCTACTTACAAATGTGTATGATATTAATGATTACAATGATAAAGTGAATTTGTGGGAGCACATTGGCTTTGTGAGAAGTTTGGATCCCTTGTACCCATGGATTTTAGCTGGAGACTTCAACTCTATCACTTGTCTAGAGGAGAAATACGATGGGGTTGATCATCTAGAGCCTTTTTATTTTGTCTTTAGTGCTCATATTCGGGCCCTAAACTTGGTTGAAATCAAGCTAGATAATGGGATATTTACCTGGCACAATAGAATATGTGGAGAAGATTCTATCTCAGAGAGTCTAAATAGGTTTTTGATCTCCATTTTTTGGATGGGTAATAATAGAAGTGCTAGTTCTGTGATTCGGGAGGGTAGGGGATCTGATCATTGGCCTATCAAACTATATGCTCTAGATTTAGGGCTAAATAAAAATAATTCCTTTAATTTTAAACTTATGTGGCTTTGGGATCCTAAGCTTCATGATTTCATGTGACGTTGGTGGACCAATGAAAAACATCCTCATGGTATCACTATGTATTCCTTTATGAAGCGGCTACACTTTGTTAAACATAAACTAAAGAGATGGAATAGAATAAATTTTGGGAACCTTTCCTTGGCTAAGTTGGAAGCTCTTAATAGGGTGGAAGAACCTTCAAGGAATATTAGAGATCAGAGACTCACAGAGGAGCTTTGCATTGAGTAATCTAAGGCTGCAAAATACCTTGCTGAATGGGAACTGAGGGAAGAATTTTTTTGGAAACAAAAAGCTCAAATAGATTGGATTCAGGAATGGGATAGGAACATGAAATTATTTTATAACTCAGTTAAGGCTCACCATAATGGTAACCTAATTACCTCTCTTGTGAATTCTTAGGGGGTCCTACTCTCTTATTTCAAGGATATTTCACAAGATACTGGGAGGTATTTTTTCTCTCTCTTCGAGGACTCCCTCTCAGGTGATGAGCATGAAAATATTATTCTAAAATGTATTCCCTTGATTATTTCTAGAGAGAATTTCCCTTGAGTAGTTGGAAAATGTTGTATTCAAGATGAAAAATGGGAAAACCCTAGGTCCAGATGGATTCCTGATTGAGTTTTATTAGGAGTTTTGGAATTTAATCAAATTTGATCTTCTAGAGGTGGTCCATGAGTCCCAAAAGAACAAAAGATGCTAAGGGCTCTAAATTCTACCTTTGTGGTGCTTATTACTAAAAAAGAGGGAGAAAATTCCTTGGATATGTTCAGGCCTATTGCTCTCTGCAATGTTGTGTATAAGATCATCACAAAAATTATTGTTGAGAGGATAAATATATGATTGAGCAAAATCATATCTGAGGAGAAAGGTGGGTTTGTTGTTGGCAAAAAAATCTTGGATGGGGTTGTTATTGCTCCAAAATCTATTCACTCTATGGAAAATTCTAAGGAGAAAACTATGTTCATTAAGTTGGACATGGCCAAAGCCTATGTTTAGGTTAGATGGTCCTTTCTTCATAATATTATTTCTACTTTTGGCTTTAAGGAGGAATGGATTAGATGGGTTATGAGCTATGTTTCTTCTTCCTTGTTCTCTATTCTTGTTAATAATGAGCTGTCAGATCTATTTGAGGCCTCAAGGGAATTGAGGTAAGGATATCCTTCATCTCCTTACTTGTTTATCATTATGGCAGAAGGGTTGGGAATATTTCTCAAGTCTCAGGTCAGGTAGGGTCTCATTCAGGGGTTGAAGTAGGATAGTAGTTTGCCAACTCTTTTCCACCTTCAATTTGTTGATGATACTGATTTTCTAGGAGTTACCACTATCAGGGAAGTTGAGAACATTAGACAATATCTTGACATATATCTTGGTGCTTCTAGATAGTTTATTAATGAGTACAAGTCTTCTATTTTATTCTTCAATACCCCTCCTCTTATTCAAGCTAGGATTTCTCACATTCTAAGATTTCAGGTCGAGACTCCCCCTTTCACTTATATTGGTATTCTGATTTCATCTCATCCTCTACCTAGATCTTCTTGGCAGTTTATGCTTGATAATTTTAGAAGGAAGGTGAATCACTGGACCATCAGATGGCTATCCTCTATAGGTAGAGTGTTGCTTTTAAAATCTATTGTTCAAGCTTTACCCATTTATAGGTGTTTTGTGCAAATAGCTCCCTCTCATTTCATCAAGGACATGGATGCTTTGTCAAGATAGTTTTTATGGTCTAAAAAACTTGATCAATCTAAATGGAGTTTGGTTAGGTGGGATTCTATATGTAGGTCGGTTCAAGAGGGAGACCTTGGGTTGCGATAGGTGGTTCTTTTTGGGTAGGATCTGGCTACAAAACTTTATTGGAGATGGCGTACCTCTCAATATCATATTTGGGCTAATATATTATCTTGTAAATACTTGAGAGGTGTTTCTGAGGCTAATATCCCTAGAGTTAGTTTGGTTGGGAAAGGTTCAGTTATCTGGGACACTCTAAGAAGAGGAGCTAATTTAATTAAGTAGGATTTTCTTGGATTTGCAATTGAGGATCAGATGCTCTTTTTTGGAAGTATTCTTGGGATGGCCACCCTCCTATATTGACTCAATATTCCCAAGTTGCATTCCCTAAGTGTTTGGAAGCAGGGTGGTCTCATGTGGATGACTTTAAAAAAATCCAATATTTTAGAAATATGGAGATGTACAGGTGGAAATATCTGTAGGAATGGCCCTAGGGGGTGTTGGTCGAGGATAGAGATGTGATTGCTCTTATTCTTATGGGGATGCCCTATTCTTAATCAAGGGTAAATACATTCTATCTTGGAACCCTGATCCCAAGGGAACCTACTCTTTTGCCTATGGTTATCAAGTTTTTGATAAGCAAAAGTTTGAGATTCTCCCTATCACATGGTGGAAAAAGGTGTGGAACATATTCGCTTGGCCAAAATATAACTTCTTTCTCTAGCTAGTAGCTCATAATAAATGCCTCACTTGGGATAACATAAGGAAGAGAAGATTTCAAGGTACCTATTTTTGTGTCATTTATGGTAAGAATGAGGATGAATCTTCTCATTTATTTCTCCAATGCTCCATTTCTAGAGACATTTGGAACCATTGGTGGAGTTCCTGGAACCATCCTTGTTTTCATGTGCTCTTCCTGGTGGAGTTTTGGAGTATTTTGTACAGACATTTGGCCAAGGCCCCCTTCATCTAGGTGGATTGGAATTTGGGCCTTGCTTGCATCTTCTAGAAAATTTGGCTTGAATGGAACCATCACATATTTTAGGGTAGTCATTTGGATGTTAAAAATATCTAGCAAAGGATCCTATGTATGGTTCAAAAAACTATCCATAGCAAATGTGATGAGGACCCTCTTTTGGACTCTAGGAAGGAGAAGGTACGAAAGGCCCTTGGTATCTTTGGGGATGGTGCAAAATATTCTAGCCCTAGTAGGGTTCCTCATCTCAACAAGAAGGTTAAGAGAGATGGTAGGTGGAGGCTATCCCCTAGAGGATTTTTAAAAATTAATATTGATGGGTCATACAGGGGTAATCCTGTACATGTTGGTATTGGCGGTACTAAGAGAGATTCTATTGGCATGGTTAGTTTTTCTTTTCCATTTAAAAATGTGTTCACTCCAATAATTTTATGGAAGATCTTGCGATTCTCGAGGCCTTGCAAAGGGGGTTTTCTCTTGGCTGGTGTAGGATTATCTGCGAGTCCAACTCTCAAATTGTGGTTAATATTTTAAAAAGTAAAATGGTGGAGGATGTTAATTGGTAGTTAGCCTCTGGGTCATTTAGATTCTCAGAATGAGTGAAGAGTTTGAATTTATATCCTTTGTACACATTCCAAGGGAATGAAATGGGGTTGCTGATTACCCAGCCAAAAGGGCTTTTGAGTTGTTGGGTCCTTGGATTATCGATAATTGGGATATTATCCCATCTTGGGACTCTCAACATCTCTAGGAGTTAATCCACAAGGATATTCAAACTTAATATGGTTTGTTCTTGTTGTCTTCTTTGGGTTTTGATCTTGTTTGGTAGTTTCATCCTGTTTTGTTACTTATTTGAGTCCTGGTTGGGAGCTCTACTATACTCTGTAATCCAAAATTTTTATGAATAAATTTTTACCCCTTTATTTTAAAAAAATGATAAATATTTCATGGCACCCTATATTTTTGAAATATCCATGAAGATATGCCTATGAAGGCATGGCTAGTGAACATGGTTAATATATTAGTTAATTTCATAAGAAATTTATCTTTTCTTAGTCAATTTATGATTAACAACTAACTAATAATTATTTCCAAAGTTGGTGGTATACAAAATACCTATGATCAACCACATGTATAAAATTCTCCATTTGAAACTCATGTAGTATTCACAGTAAGAATCTATTATGTATTCTTCTATGTTTGCTTCTTACAGTAAAATAAATCTTGACTTAAAATTTCATCAAAATTGTATATCTACAAAAGCATATTATCAATCAAACTATTTTTTCAATGATTTATATGTTATTAACTTTTTTTTACATATATCTTTATATGTATAACACTAGTTCTCACAATTTAATATAATATCACTATTTTTAGTTGTAATATCTTGTCGATTATTTTTTTGTTCATGCTATCATGCAAATCTATGATTGATATTTTATAGTTTCTTGCTCTTCACCCCCATATTTCAATACCATTAGAATTTTAAATTATTTTTTGTTGTTGGTTTTTTAAGTCTTAACTTCTTCTAAACAAATATTGTATATATATATCAATTTTCTAACTCTTTCTATCGTTCAAAAAAATATAATTTCATTCACGAATGCTTAGAATATAAAACAAAAGTATAAACAACTAAAAATCATTGAAATATTTTTTATCAAAAGAATTCATAATATATATTTTTTGATAGATACAAGAAGGGGTTTTGAAAGGGTCCCCAAACTTTTTACAAAGAGAGGAACATTGTCGAACTAGGGTAGAGAACAAAGAGCACTAAAATCAAACAAAACCCACAATCCCACTAGTTATTGAGCAATAAACACACCAAGCCTAGTGTCACAATCCACCTTGGTAAGACTTTGATAATATGGATTGTGTGTAAAAGTACGATGATGTAATGCTTAATATTACTTATTTTATTGATGATTAATTACAATTGCTATTTTGATTATATTATATGAGGACATGGTACTACTAATATTATACATATTTTCAAGATCAAGTACTCTCGTAGGTTTATGAGGAAGTTGACCACTAGGAATGAGAGATTGAAATAATAGAAATGATGGTCAATTTAACTTATGACACCTCTAGGGTAGGATTTACCATATGTTTGAATAAGGTGATACCACTGGTTGGGAACTTGCTAGAGAAAGGGAGTAGTTCTTAGTAGCAAGTGATGATAAGTCATTGAAAACTTGCTAACTAAGAACAAGGGGTGGTATACCATATTTTAGTGTTTTTCTTTAGAAGCGTTTATGGTTTATATGTGTTTACCTATAATTTTTAAATAAATATCGCAAAGGAGGGGAATTATTAATAAATATAGAGGTTTTATTAATTCCCTAATGATTAATGTCAATGTTAATAATTCATATTAACATTTGATATCAATTAAATTAATTAAGGGATAATTAATTTAATTGTCATATTTGTTCTAATGCTCATGTTTAACATTAGAAAATTTATAATATGACATTTTGATAAGTAATTGGCATAACTAGCATGTGTTGTGCATTATGAGATGTTTGGATTTATTAATGCTCAATGCCTATAATGATAGGTAAAAATAATAAATAAATAAATAAATTTGTTGAAAGGGATAAATTTATTTATGTAACATGGAATTAATAAATATTAATATCTTTATGTTTGAGCACCCAAACATTGGTAAGATGGAAAAGGAAAATGAAATATTTTTCTTGGTTTTAAAAGAAATATTTTTCAATGGGTAAAGGGTCGTTGGGAAATATGGTTATGTATTGCTTCCTTGAAATGCTTTGAAAGGAGATGAAAAAATATGAATAAGAGAAGAATACATAGCTACCTAGAATAAGGAGAGGAGAAACAAGAGTTAGGCATGTCAACTTCTTACTATTCCAAAACCAAGTAATCTTAGTAGCTTTCCTTTATTAATGAGAAACAAATAAGATTTCTTATGGAATGCACTCTTTCTTTCCGAGTTAAGTATTCTACAACTAGCTCTTTGGATGAATAGTAAAGGCTTTGTTGTTTTAAATTAAGAACTTAGAAGTACCTTCCAACTTGTGGGAAAGATAGCTTTTTATTTAATGATATTTAGAGGTTTTTTTTTTAGCAAACCGTTTTGTTCTTTAACCAAATTTCAATGGAAATGTATAACCATCTCTTTCTTGTTGGTGTCTTACCACATTTAAAAAAACATTAAAGCTTGTTGTTGTAAATTGTCTCCTACCTATGGAAATTAGCATCTGAAAGAAAATAAGGGATGTGTTACTTTGTAGAAGAAAACTTTACTTCTTTTTGTAAAAATTATTTTAGATAAGTCTATTTTGGAGTATGCATAGTGTAGTCTAATGTTTGTTTTAAATTATAAAATATAAATATTTTCCTACCCAATAATTTATGTTGAGCTTTGAATGGCCGAGCGTTATTTTGAGCTCTAGTATTCTAAAGTTATGTATATGGTCTTGCATTTTACTTTAAGTATGTCATACCTTGTGCTCTTTGTAGTACCGATTTATGAAAACTTTAGAATAATCTATATGCAATTATTCCTTTAGCTAAGGGCAAGAGTGGTTGTGTCGGATAGAGTATGCTTTTACCTATAGCTTTCTTAAATTTAGACTAGGCTATGGAAGCCAAACATTGTTAAATCCTTGCTTAGTCTAGTTGATATGATTATACAAAGTTCACTTTACTTTTATTAAATAAAATCAACCTTAGATCAAATTTTTAATACTTTTTAATACTATCATGCTTTTATATGTTTAAACTATGATAGTATTAGAAAATTTAGTTTATTAAGGGTTTTTTATTTAAAAAAAAAATTGTGGCCTATACGTGTTTAATAGAATATAGATATATCAAAGAAAATAAGTATTTATGATTTATATTAATGGAAAAAAGAAAGATCGAATGCATTAATGATGCCTTCGAAAATAGTTTGTTTGTTGTATAGTAGGTTTTTAGAAGAAAGTTATACCTTCTACATTGGAATTAGATGTTAAAAAAAGAAATGGCTTGCATAAATTATATATTGATATTGCTTTGTTTTATTTTAAAACAAAAAGAATGAGCTTTTAAAAACTAAGGTGGATAGATTGAATACATTATTTTAGTTCAGTTAGGAAAGAGAATTTTTTATTTATTTAAAATAGAAAATATAAGAAAATATTTTATTTAATGATATAAAGTGATCTCCTTGTATTTTCTTAAATTAAGATATGAATTTTTGGGATATTTATATTTTATTGTTTATTAAAGTAATGGATGTGAAGTCCATTATTTTTAAGTGGGTGTGGAGTCCACTTAACAAGAGGAAATTATGGTGTTTGCTTATATATATATATATATATATATATATATATATATATTCAAATGGGCGTGGAGTCCTTTTGAATGAGGAAATTATGGGGTTTCCTCACATGATTGGTTTTTAAGAAAAAGAAAAGAAAATAAATGTAATTGGTCATTTCTATATGGTTTATTTGATGTCTTGAATAAAGGATATAGAAATGTAAATGGTCTTTTCTATATTTGTTGCATTGATTATAAAAAGAGCATTTAGGAATGCATTATCATGAAATGGAGTTGTCCTGATCCCTTACTCTAACCATCTCTCAATGGAGCTCAAGAAAATAAGTAAAATATTATATGGATGAGAAGAAATTCTATTTTGCATTTATAAAAATTTCATATTGATTATGATTATGATGTGATCGGAATCTCTTAAAAAATATTTATTTGAAGAAAGAGTTTTATAATGACTAATCATGAGATTAATTATATGAATATTGAGTTATTTTATATTGTTAAGTCTTTGTTATTAGAGTTTCTTAATTATGAGAGTACTTGATTATTTGACATTTTAAGTACTCACTATTTCTACTTCCAATTCATTTTGAAAGAATTAAATTATAGTTAATTCTAATAAAAAATTAAAAAGTGGTGATTATACATTTTGTTAAAATGAATAGAAATTAGTTATTATTTTGATTATAATATATGCTCTTGCTTACCAAAGGAGTAAACTCTATTAATATGGTTAATGTTTTTGAAAATATGCATTAGGAATATTTTAATTTTTTTCTTATATTATGCAAAGTGAGCATGTTGTACTTATGACAAAAAGAGAGAGAGTTAAGGTTGATGTATATAGATGTTATGATTTTGGGTTTTGGAGGGTTTGAAAGAGAATGCTTTAGATAAACTTGTTAGAATCCTTATTAAGATGAACCCAAACTTGAGGGAGTTGTGTGGAGGTAAAAACCCAAAACTTTTTGAATGGGTACATCTAGAGTGGGGCACTCGAATGTTTTCCAAAGATAGAAAATTTTAGGATAGATTCTAAGTGGTATAGCTTAAATCTTATTTCCTACCATGGAGGTTAGGAACCCATGTGCAATTGATTTAAGTGATGGTGCCTTGATTGGTAAGGTTCAGGTGTCCATGTGATTTATTACATGGAGTGATAATAGATTTAAGTAGCCATCAAGGAGATGTGCTATTTAAACACCGAATTTCTAGTTACTTCCATTGTGGAGGTGTAATAACTAGACTTTAGGACTTTATACCTATAAGCACCAACATAGACTGATTTATATTTAGTGAGGAAATTGGAATCCTCTTCTCTAAATATTGAGAAGGGATAATCCCTATGCTATGGTTGAATGGTCTTGCATTTATAAAGAATGTAAGAAATGTGGGAGGGTCATTAAAACATATTTTATACTATGGAGGTATATAATATGAATCTCATAAAATTACGAGAGTTTGGCCACTCATATCCACTTGAGAGTCATTTGCAGCGACTATGCCTTGAAATGTGGTTATGTATTATCAACTCTAATTAAAATGGAAACATCTTTAATGAACCTTGAATGAGATGATTACTTGATTGTAAAACATAAAATAAAAAATAAAACATTTACTCTCTCTTGGGTTTGTTATAATTGGGGTGTTACTATTGGTATCAAAGCTCTAGGTCATAGGACTAGAAGCTTCCATGGAGAGAAATTAGAATTGGTCAACTTGATGTGCAACTTTTTAGGAGATTTAAAACTCTAGGGACATTAATTTAGATTGGGCACATTGGCTATTGCATGCCAGTGGGCTCAATTTAGACCAAGGAGTAAAATTCATAAAGGATGGAATCTCTTATTGGGAATGGCACCTTATGTGGAGTAAGTGTGACCATTAATATTATCAATCAATAATACTCTTTTTTTTTAGTTCATGAGGATGATGAAACTAACCAAAAGTTAGAAGTACAATTTGGATAAAATTGTAACCTAACTCAATTTCCTTGTGGATAAGGGAAAATGCACATTATAGTGGGGCAAGCGTAACCAAGATCATTTTCAATGAAGTGATAATGGTCATAACCAAAATGGAACCTTATGGGAATACAAGTGTGATTGTAACCATTACCAAAAGGATGTTGATGGTCTAAGTTAGTTTAGGGGAATATAAAACTAAGCATTTGAAGTACAACTAGGAGAAATTGTAACGTATCTAACTCATTTATGTGGCCAAGAGAAATGGCACCCAAGTTAAGGAGATGAAGAAGAAGGTATTATTATAATCTAAGGCCAGTTAGGTAGGATGGAACTAGAGGGAAAATTTTGAAAATTCTAATATATAGGTGGGGGACCTCATGATTGTAGTATCCCTACTACTAGAGAAGATAGGATAATAGAGGGAATAGATGAACCAACAAAGGTAGTTTTTGGAAACTATAGTGAATCAAGGTTTCCAAAATCAAAATTCTAAGGTTAGGTAGGAGGGGGATCTTGCTACAAAATAATAAGAAGTTAGGGCTCATAGAGGTACAAAGGGCTAAGGATATGAGAAATATTAAAATATTCAAATTTACTATAAAATATGGAGGTGATTCAGCTGAGGCTTGGCTAAATGAACTAGAGATCTACTTTTCTATGAAGAACTACTCTTTAGTAACCCAAACAAATTGGTCTACTCTCCACTTACAAGAAACATGACTAGTTTGGTGGAATACCTTCAAATATGGCTAGAAGATTTAGACAGTGAATATTCAATGAGATACCTTTGTTCAATCCTTCAATAAAAGGTTCTTATCAAAGCAATATTATGTAGAGAAATATAAGGACCCTCTCTACACTTCACCAAGGAACAAGAATAGTGGAGATATATTATCAAAAATTTGTGAAGTTATTAAAATATGTACCAGTATATGAGGTTGATGAGAAAATGAAAGTACATAAGTTCATCTTAGGAGTGGATCCTAAGATCAGAACAATTATAAACTTGCACAGGCCCAAGACCTTGAAAAAGGTATATGCTTTGACTCATCAGGAAGAAGCCAACTTGAAAACTAAGAAGACCTTATTCAACTATGTTGAGTTGATAGAGGAAGATCGACAATCACTTAGGAAAATAAAAAGTGTTGGATTCATGAAGTGGGAACAAGAGTAGAATAAAAAGAATAGAGGTAATCTAAAGTTTGAGAAAATGAATTATTAAAAGAAAGGGAATTTCAAGAAGAAATTCTAGAAGAGGAACAATAATCCTCAACCTCAAAAGCATCCAATTTTATTGCAAGAAAAAAAGGATAGAGAAATAGAAATAGAAAAGAACCTAAGGTCCCAAGGAAGTTTACTACAATTATAGAGGTCCACATTATGTTAGAGAATATATTACATTATTGGGTACATATAAATGTACCACCTTTGATACATTACTAGAGTAGGAGTTTAATATAGAGCAAACTTAAGTAGTTACTTCAACATGTAATAAATGCACAAATGTTAGAATGTGCAATGATGTAAATGTTCATGTAGTCCATATGTACATGAGTCATAGGAGTACCAAGGAATTTATCTTCCTATATAAAGGTCTTATAGTGAGTGAAATAAAGAGAGGAGAGAATATATAGAGTGCATAGTATAGATTGGTATTATGGTAAATGTAGTTCCTTTAAAATAGTTTATGGAGTGTTCATATCCTCCATTATATTGCATTGTACTATTTTTATGAGTTTTCATTAATGGTATATTTTTGAGTTATTGCAGAAGTTTATTGTTGAGTGGAAATTTTTCCCAATTGCAAAATCCCCATCACAGTTAGGATTTTCAAATGAAAACCCTCTCTTGTAAAGAAATAAACATTTCTCCAAGGTTCCTTTTCTTAATGTGTGTTTGTATGTTATGAAAATATATCACATAAGTGCTTGGAATACCTTAGTGATTTGCAAAAAAAATTGTTTACAAGGGGCCTTTTTGGTATTATTTTATTACGTTATGCTATTGATTGTTCATGAAACTTAATTAAATGATGAGTGAATTGATTTTTATGTTACTTTAAACATGAAAGAAAAATTATCCAAATGATTAACCTTGAAATATAATAACCTTTGAAATAAATTATAAATTAATCCCCCCCTTTGATGAAATTACAATTTTCATAAAGGAAAAGTTAATCTATAGCTTTGAAAATAATGGCCTTTTGGCTACCATATAAATAACCTCCTTTAATGAAATTAATTTTCATATGTCCGTGGGTCTAGGTGGATTGGTAAGTTGGGACGTTTATTGAGAGGAGACCTAGGTTCCAATCCCATGGGCTTGCCCATGCATAGACAGTAGCCCAGATCTGATTCCTCTGAGTGGTGCACCAGATTGATGACGACGGTGCAACCCCTGTGTGTCCGACGGTTCCCATCTCATGCCAGGTTACCATGTATCGATACGGTTTAAGTCTTGGGAGCCTTCGTAGATAGTTTGAACCCTACCAGCTGTGCTGGTAGTTACTAAAAATCATGATTGTAACCATTGCTTCTATATATAAAAAAAAAGAAATTAATTTTTATAAAGTTAAGTTAATTTATTGCTCAGAAATGAAATATAAAGCTTGAAACTTAAAAATGTAAAACTTTTGAAATTACAAAATTCCTTGAAAATGTGTGTTTTATAACCAAATTTATAATTTCAAACTTGGTTCAAAATTAAATCAAAGTTGCTTAAAATATTAATTTGAAACTTATTCTTAGAACCTATGTATTTCATTTTTGGATTTTTCTTTTTTTTCACATGTTTTATTTTATTTAGAAAACTTAAAAAAAAATGAAAAAGTAGGGTTAAAGAAATTAAAAAAAAATGAAATAAAATACTGAAACTACAAAATTCACCACAGACCCTACAAACGTTAGTATCCTGCAAAACCAACATTAATGTGATCCGTATTTACACAATATGACATTAAATGCGATGCAATATTCTGAGGAAAAATGCAATATATAGAAAATGATAAATGAATTAATCATCAACATGCATAAAATTCACTTCATTTCTAATATATTGACAAATAAAATATTTTCAATAAACTGTAACATCAAATACAAAATACCAACATTCAGAAAATGGCATCACATGATGAGATAATCTAGTCCAACAGTGTGGAAGGAGATGCTCCAAAATTTATCCTCTGCTAATGCTCTACTTCCTCTTGCAATTCTCTGGCTTCAATTCTCCGACCCTCGTAAACTATTTTGCATGAGTATTTAAAACTTGAAAATTTTTAATTCGTTTTGTTCATCCGTTTCGTTCATTTCATTGTTTTTACAAGCTTCTCAATTGTTCGTCAATGAGAACTCATTATTATTTAATTAAAATTTATTTCCACATTCATTATTATAATTTGGTCATACTAAAATCCTTTCATTGGTTAATTAAATTAACCAGCCAAATATCCTTGCATTCCACGTCATTTATATAACATGATTTTTCATTTAATAATATGATGATTTTATCTGATGAAAATGTCTTGAATGTTGTAACTGTAATTTTATATAAATACACGACATTCTGGTGGAAGATCCCATATGTGAACATCTACCTAAATCATAATCTTGTTTACTTCTTCGAAATGAAATTTCAATATTTTCATGTGAAAAAATTACCTGCTCCTTGGGTGTTGCATCATAAAAAATTTTGTCATGTTCGCATTCGAATGTACATTGTCTAACTATTAATTTTAGGGCCACTAATTTTATTTTATTCATGAACACCTATAGACAATCGAATCAGCCATGTTGGCCCCTATTTATCTGCCTATTGTTGTCATGGTAACCATTTTACCATTCCAAATAATGTGGTATCCATAGGCTTATAGTTATAGCGATCACTTTTTCACTATTCCCCATAGCCATGTATCATCCAATCCAGGCTATCAAAAATCATCCACCATATTCTTGAGGTCATCTGATGTTATAACATATATGTTAGATTCTTTCTCATCAACTTCCCATGTCCATCACCCTGATAAATCATCAACCATTCACAATGTGTCACAATATACATAAGATTCATTCATGTCAAAATGCACCATGTTGAAATTTTTTGGTGTCCAAGACAAGGTTCACATTCTATTTATTGACAATATGCAATGTGACAGAATTGACAAATGTAATAGATAGCTTGCTCTCAATTGTTCTCATTCTTTTGTGCAAGCATTGTCCCTAATGCAAAGTTTATTGCTGAAACATAAATATGGAAGGGGACCCTCAAACGAAGAGGAGTTAAGACTGGTGGAGAAGCTAGGTATTGCTTGATGTTATCAAAAGATTTTTTGCACTCATCTATCTATGAAAATATCACCTCCTTTTGTAGTGGGTGATTTAATGGTCTACATGTATCAAAAAGTTATGCAATGAAATGATGGATCAATTGGATATTTCCTTGTAAACTAAACAATTCCTTCAAATTTGTTGGGGGAGGCATCTCCATGATGGACTTGAATTTTTTTGGGTCCACCTCAATGCCCCTTTTCGATATAATGAATCCTAATAGCTTACCTAAGGCAACACCAAAGACACACTTTTTTGGGTTCAACCTTACATTATGCTCTAGAATTCGATCAAAGAATTTGCCCAAGACACCAATGTGATCTTGTCAAGTTTTGAATTTTTCCAAGAGATCATCCACATAATCTTCGATTATCTTATGCATGTAATCATAGAATATGTATGCTATGGCATGTTGGTAAGTGGCACCTACATTTTTAAGGTCAAAGGGCATCACCTTGTAACAAAAAGTCTCCCAAGGTGTAGTGAATATTATTTTGTGTTGGTCATTAGGATTGATTTGAGTCTGGTTGTATCTTGAAAAACCATCCATTAGGGAAAGTATTTCATGTCTAGTGCAAGTGTCAACAAGATTATCTATGTTTGATAGAGGAAATTCATCCTTAGGACATGCTTTTTAAGGTCTCAAAAGTTAGTTCAAATGTGTACCACATCGTTAGGCTTGCGAACAGGTACCATGTTTGAGAGCCACTCACGATAGTCAATGGGGATAATGAAAGCCATATATAATAGCTTTTGAAGCTCTTATTTGACCATGATGGCAATGGTAGGATGCATATTTATCAATTTTTATTTGATCAAATTAGCATCAAAGTGCAAGTTCAGATTGTGGACAACCAAATTAGGGTCAAGACGAGGCATGTATTTGTAAGACCATGAAAAATATCCTTATTCTTCCTAAGGAGAGCAATGAATTGCTCTTGTTCATCTACATATTAACTTTTACCAAATTTGATAATTTAGGGATTTTCTACATCTGAACTAAGGTTCACATAGATGGTATCTTCAATGGACATGTGATAACATTCCTCAATGTCATTTATGATGTTATAAAACTCTTTTGACTCAACCTCTTCTATGTTTAACTAGAAAACCTCTAGATCTAAAGGTGAAGGTGGAGGCGACAAAGGAATGTAGTTGGTTGAAGCCCTTAAAAAATCCTTGGAAATGATGATTTCAAAAAAGGATGGAGGTGAGTAAATTCGGTCCATATCAATAAGGATTATTTCAATTGGAATTGGTTTTGCTTAATTGTATGGATTATGGAGTGGGGTGAATAAGTCAACAAGATTCATGTTGACTTAAAATGGGATAATGGTGGTTGGAAAGGTGGAAGGTGGATGGATCCTATCTACTATAACCAATGCTATAAATTTGGTAATTTGAACAACAATGAGAAATATAAATAAATGCAACTGGAAAAAATCCATATTTATGCAATACAATGATTTTTTTTGAAATATATGATGAGTGTCATCAATCACATCATTTAATCTTTAAGTTTGTCAATCCAGGGCGGTGTCCAATGGTTGTATACGATAGCAGAATTAGGCAACTTGAAGATTAGGTCATTCAGGAAATAGGCTTTATTGGTGGGACAAGTTAGCCTTTGGGGGTTATGGTGTCACTTCTACTCCTATGAACTGAATTTGAATTCTAATTATTCTTGCAGAAGTAAAAATTATAAAAATATAAAGGTTGCATAGAAATGAAACCTACTTACTCTTGCAAAATGAAAATGACAGGAATGAAAGAGTTGCAGAAAATAAAACCTAACTACATTTGCAGAATTAAAATGACAGTAATGGAAGAATTGCTGAAATGGAAACACATAAGCTACTAATCACCCACACAATGGAAAATGCTAGAAAGCTAGAAATAATTGCTAAAAAACAGGGAAAACCATAAATGCTATAAAATTCCAAAACCTATGCTAGGTAATCAACTGACATGCACACACATCTACTACACACCACAAATATTACATGCATCTACAATAAACACAATTAGTAACAAGAAATAGAATTTGCCAAGTTTTCTGCTAATCTGCTGCAACAAGAAATGAACAAAAAAACCTGTCAATAGTTGGTCCTTCTCCTGGGCCTGGAAGTGGCCCTTGCTCCCTGATCTAGAAGAAGGCAAAGAAACTGCTTCTTAACTACCTAATGATCACACATTCACTCAGAATAATAAATGGATGAAGAAACTACACTTTTATTGAATATGAAATAACATTGCAAGCAATGCAGGAAAGATCCTGTTGAATTGTTGCTCTGTTACAGCTGAAACAACTATTTTATCCCTATCCTTCTATGGAAATGTCTATATGCTCAACCAACATGGGAGATTGTTATTTATACTAATCTACTACATATGCTAATCCATTCTATTGTTGTTTCTCAGGGATTCAACAACTGTTCTGAAGTTGTCTTCCTGAAATGCAGGAAACTGTTATGCTGCAACATCTCCATTTTCCTTGTTGTGCATCATCCATTGGTGGAAATGCATTGGAAGGGGTGATAAAACTCCTCATACACCTGTATCCATCCTCATCTCACCATTTTCCACCTTTCTAGGTGTTCTGTTTACCATTTTGACCAGAACTGGTCCTGCTCCGCTCATTCTGGAGCTGCTCCGGAATATCTGGTAGTTTAACCATTTTGACCCTTATCCATACACCAGATGCATAGGAAAGTGAGTTTGACTAGCTAGGTAGTCTTCCTAAGTCCTCAGAAGACCAATTCTATAGGTTTTACATGCTAGAATTGACAAATTCCAAGCCATGCTATTTATGAACAACTGGCTGGAATTTGTATGGTCAAATTCTATTTTTTGCACAATCACAACAGTTTGGCACCTTTTTGCAATTTGAACTGGTTAGAAGGCAAGGAAAACAAATGAAATGCTCCTAGAATGGAATACACATCAACACTCATTATTACATATTTCAAGTAAACTTTTATTTGCTAGGTAAATCAGCTGAAACAGTGTAAATAAATGCAGAAAATGGACAAAATAGAGTATTGTGCTCCTGAACATTCAAACATGTAAACATTAATACATAATGCATTCAACCATAAAAATTAGCATAAAAACATAGCATAAGGTTTATAAAGCAATTTGTAAAATATCCAAAATAGTCCATGAATGAGGCAATTCCTGGCCTCATCATTTTCCCCCCAACCTATTCTGATGCATGTCCTCATGCATTTTGCAATGCTACAGAAGCACAAAGATCTATGCTCAAATTTCTTTCTTGATACTTCCACAACCTCCCTTTATAGTATCCTCTGGTTTCCTATAATTGTTTGAGCCATTCTTGAAACTGCTCATCTGGTTGAGGATCATTATCAAAGAAATAAGGGACATGAGTTATAACAGTGGGTAGTCTGTACCTCAGACCTATCCAATGATCTTTTATTTCTAGGATGGTCTGCATTATACCTTCTGCTCTTTGTCTGGACCACAATAGATTGTTGGGTGAGATGGGTTCTCTTTTCTGTAGTGATATTGATAACTCTCCCCATCTAACTTGGCAAGCTGATAAAGCATTTCCAAAATATTCGGCACAAGAAGTTTGAAAATTGGACATACAATCATTAAGATTGTTTAGATAAACCAACCTGATCTTTTGTTCTCTCATCATGGTAAAATGTTGATTGGTGGTAGTTCTGTGATTGGGATGGACTGGTCTAAGTAGTAGCTCAGCTGTTAGTTCAACTTCTTTACTTGCCCTTTTCTCTTGATCCCAATACAATTGATTTTGTAGGGTGGACATAAAAGCTCTCAACTGAATATCCCCTATGAAGATATGTGGCAAAAATGTCACATTTTTTGGCATGAGAAACTGGTGCAAGAATAGTTCACACATCAAATTCTTCTGTTCTTCTGGACTATGCAAATAAGCTTCCAGAAACTCCTCTACAGTGTTTATTTCATAGGGGAGATCAAAACAAATTCTCATCACTTGCCAGTGGAGGTACTTCTCTTTCAATATTAGACTGTAACATCTAGCTGGCCTTCGAAACTGAACTAGGTACTCTACAACCTGACAAAGATACTGAACCTGTCCCTGCAACTTATTTGTTTCTGCACTTTGAGCATCAAGCTTCTTCTCCAAATATTTCAAAGATGCAATTTGTGCCTCCATTCCTTGACATTTAATCACCCAGTGTGCTATGTCCTCATTATATTTTGTCAATGTAACTATCTGTGGGGGTCTGATTATCTGCTGCACCTTTGGAGGTAAATCCACTTGTACTCCAATTTTTGTTGTTTCAACTAGAGGTGAATTTGATGGTATTAGTTCAATAGAAGATTGATGAGAAGGTATGGTTACTTGATCCTTCATTTCTCCTTTATCACTGAAATCTACTATTCTCTGTGGTGTTTGTGCCTCCTACTGTTGCAAGTTATCAGAATGTACATCTGTAGCATGTTCTGCAGAGTCCTCTAAAACTTCATGTTCTAGCATAATTACATCCTGCTGGTCTACCACATCTATTTCAGTCCTTATGATGGGTGAACCTTCCTCAGGTATAGTTGTTGCTCTATTCTGTTCTGCTAATTCTAACAGAATTCTGACCAACTCATCTTCGAAATCAGCTTCTGTAGGTTGTGGCTCTAGATTGGATAACCTAGCCTTTAATTCTTCCACCTCCTATTGTAAATCAGTAATGAGTTTATCTTTTTCTTGTATAGAGGCCTCATTCTATTCAATCCATTCCATATGTGTCTTGATGACACTTTTTGTAGCATGTAACTATTCTTGTATATCCTCCTCCTCTTCCTCTGTTATAAATTCTGCTTCAAAATCAGAAGAATAAGCAAGTGGGATATACATTGCAGGTATTGTTATATCTATACTTGTATCTTTTATGCCTACATCTACATCCTCTATACTTATATCTACAATTTCTTCCACATATGTTTCCTCCTGATGTGTATCTTCCATGGATGTATCAATGTGTCCCCCTTGATCTTCAACCATTGTCTGAGGCAGTAATGTTTCCACATCTACTATCCCCTTAATTGTTTTATCCTTCTGAAGTCTAGAGGACCTTCGCACCCCAAGGGTAAACTACTTCTTTTACATTTTCTGGTAGGTTCTGGAGCAGACTCTACTCCTGATTGGGATATCTCCTTATCAGCATGTGTTTCCCTACTTGAACTCCCTGGCTGCTCAATGGGTTGTACTAGAAAAATAGTCACATCTTCGGAGAATGTTACCTTCCTCCTCTTTTCTATAGGACCAGTTTTGGATTTTCTTTCCCTTTGTTTCCTAGTCCTAGAAGATGGAGGTCCTTGTGGTGAAGAGGGAATATCATTTTTAGAGGATTCATCTTCTACCTCTTCTTCATTAGTTTCAGGGCTTTTAGGGCTTTCATCCCCTGTCTCCTCTTCATAAACCATTTCATTCCAAGAAGAGAAAAATCTATCAAAACTCCTAGGGTTTCCTCTAAAATGATATTTGCAGATCAATTTAATTAATCCATGATGCTTAGGGGTTCCTTTTCCTTCCTGGTAGCGTTTAGCCATACTCTGTAATTATTGGTGTAGATATAGGGGAAAGTTTACCCTAAACTCAGGTTTTTGGCCACCATGCCTTAAATGATTCAAAATTTTAATATGGTGGCTAGATAACACAACAAATTGCCCTTCACAGGTGAAGAATCTGATTACCCATACAACTACTTCCTCCCAAGGATGTTGTAAACTGGTTCGTTTTACCCCTTTGCAAACATTATTATTCATTTGAAACTCAATTGGTCTATCTCTTTCTTCTCTAAACTGATTAACTATTTTTGTTAGGGTATTTTTACTAGATTTTAAAATTTGTAGCCCTTGCAAAGGTAATTTAGTGATTTGGCTTAAGATTTTAGGTGTTACCTAGATTGTCATGCCACTGATGCTAGCCTGGTTGTTTCTAAAAGTTCATGCAAATTCTGTTGCTAGTCCCTCGGAGTACCCATAAAATTTGCTCAAAAATGACATCAACCCTCCTTTTGTAAAAATTTGTAATGACTCTGGATCTTTCTGTAGATAACTAGCATTTTTTGGTTCAACTTTATTCTTTTTCCCCATATTCAAATTTCTCTATGCTCTTCTTCCTTACTGCCCTATGAATTTACCTAAAATAGATCGTCTTCTGGTTTTGGAATCAACAGTTTTCATTTGAGGGGGGCTATGATAATTTGCAATGATTTCGTGGATATGGCAATTAAATTTGTGGAGCGTAGGAACCAGCTTCGAAACGTGTTGAAGATTTTGAAAAACCACATCCATCTTACCAGGCACGTGGTAGATTCTTATTCCGTGTAAAAACTTAATTTACCCATTTTGCTGATTTTTTTCTATTAAGTAATTACGGCTTGTTGAGTTGGCAGTTGGGCATTGGCCATAACATGCACAATTTGCAGAGTTTCCATTTTTCAAAGTGCCTTGTTGCATGTGCCAAATATTTTGCATACCCCGAAGCATGCGGTAGTTCCAAAGACATCTTTCCCATCGTAGCTTTGAGACCCATAACTTGGAATCCATGCCACGACTTTTGTTTCCAACTTTGAATGATGAAATTAAAAACAATTTTATGCCACGTGGCATTTCATATTTTCAATCAAGTTTGCCTCGGTTCATTCCAAAGTTTGACACTACTTTATTTCGAAGATCAAAACTCTTCCTCATTCCGAAGCTGCTTTTGTTTTTAAACAACATTCTCATTCTGGAGCTTAACATCATTCCAAAGCTAATAAGTAGCATTCTTATTCTAGAGCTTAACATCATTTCAGAGCTCTGCACACCTTCCCTTCAGGAACAAGTTTTACTAACTACAATTTTTCAATCTATCCTTTTAAGACAACATGAATCTTTTCTTTTGCCTCCCCTTGACTAGATGGATAACTTTTTGGATTTTACCAAACCTTATGAATGCTTTATACTAACTAATGATTTTCACACATTACATACTAAATATCTACAATGATTAAAATGCAAAGAGCACATACCTGATGTAACCATTCATCTACATTTGTACAGATGTCTGTTCCTATTGACTACCAGCTGGTTCTTCTACTAAAAACAAAAATAGGTGCAGTCTTGGGAAAAATATGGAACAATGATTGTGGGACCAACAAGGCAAACATGCCGAAAAACTAGTTTTCATGCAAGCCAATTCAGAAGTGCCTCCTAGGAGGTTTTCACTTTCTGAATTATTCATTTTTTTTAAGTTTTTTTTTTTATCATTCTGTTGAATCTGTTGTGGAAGGAGTAGTTCCCTCCATCATGTTGATATCCATTTGCTCTATTTGCTTTAGAAATTCATCCTTAGTTAGTGGTGCATGGTATATCTAGAGATGATGTCCATTAACCACTAGCTTCCTTCGTGAGTCATCAATGGGTGACAGATGAACAACTCCATTTCCAAATACTTCTTCAATCAGATAAGGTCCAAGCCACCTAGTTTGTAATTTCCCAAGAAAATATTCATAGCGAGAATCAAACAACAAAGCCCAATCACCTTGCTGAAATTCTCATTGTTGAATGTGACTATCATGCCACAACTTTCATTGTGCTTGAATCACCTTAGTTTGATGCAATGCATCCATTCGTAGTTCATCCAATGCATTGAGCTACAAAATCCTATCTGTTTGTGCCTGTGACAAGTCAATACCAACTTCCAAAGTAGTTCGAAGTGTTAGTAATTCAAATTCAATAGGCAAAAGAGGCTTTTTACCATAAACCAATTCATAAGGTGTAAATCCTGTGGTGGATTTCCATGTAGTGTTATAAGCCCAAACTACTTCAGGTAGTTTATCCATCCAATTCCTCCTATGGGAAGCTACTATTTTGGTTAATATTCTTTCTAATTCTTGATTTGTTACTTCAACCTGACCATTTTCTTGAGGGTGATAAGGTGAGGACTTCTTGTGCTTGATTTCATATAATTTAGTAAAGGCTTCAATAACCTTTGATGTAAATTGAGGTCCCTGATCTGTAGTGATAGAATGTGGGGCTCCAAAATGCAAAAAAATTTGAGTATACAGGAAATCAACAACCTTTTCTTCATGAGCATGTTTAAACGCATGCACCTCTACCCACTTAGTCACATAATTAGTACATACCAAGATATGCACCTTTCCCTGAGAAGGTGGGTCAATTGGTCCTACAAAGTCCAACCCCCATCTCTCAAATGGTTCTATACCTACTTGAGGTTGTAATGGCATTTCATTAGTATAGGTAGGTTTTCCCATTCTTTGGCATGCATCACAATGTCTGACATATTTTTTTACATCCTTATGCAGAGATGGCCAATAGTAACCAGTACCTAAGATTTTCTGAATTGTACTCTTGACTGAATAATGTCCACCTGATGGTTCATCATGGCATGCATGGAGAATGTCATATACTTCATCCTTGTGGATGCACCTGCGTAAGACATGGTCAGGACTACATTTAAAAAGTAGACCTCCTATCCATTTGAAATAAGAGCTTTGCTTGATTAACTGTTTCTTTTGTTTAGAAGTGAAGTGAGGAGGAATTTTCCCTGTAGCCAAGTAATTAGCTATATCTGCAAACCATGGAGACTGCACATAAATAGCAAATAGTTTTTCATCAAGAAAAGCATCTTCCACCAATTCCCCTATGTCTGTATTTGGCAATCTTGATAGAAAATCTGCTACCACATTGGCTTTCCCTGGTTTATTTACTATGGTGATATCAAATTCCTGCAATAATATTAACCAATGAATAATTCTTGCACTAACCATAGGTTTGTTCATCAAGTATTTAATAGCAGCATGATCTGTATGGATGAACACTTGATATCCTATGATATAGTGTCAAAACTTATTGATAGCATATACCACAACTAAGAATTCCTTCTTAGTAGTGGTGTAGTTATTTTCAGCTCCTATCAAGTTTTTACTAATGTAGTAAATGGCATAATGTTCTCCATTTTCAATCTGACCTAGTGCTGCTCCAATGGCAGTATTGGAAGCATCAGTCTGAATATGGAATGGCAGTTCCCAATTAGGTCCTCTCAACACCGGGAGTTGTTAACTTCTCCTTCAATGCTTCAAAAGACTTTTGACACTCAATAGACCAGGTAAATTTAGAATCCTTAGTCAATAATGCAAACATTGGATTGGCTATGGTACTGAAATTTACAATAAATCTACGGTAGAAACCAATATGTCCCAAGAAACTCCTTACATCAGTTTGAGTTTTTGGAGGAGGAAGGTTTTTGATGACTTCCACCTTCTTGGGGTCAACCTTGATCCCATGAGAGGAAATATGATGACCAAGGACAATCCCCTCCTCCATCATTAGAAAATATTTTTCAGGATTTAAAGACAAATGGTATGTTTCACAACGTGTTAAAACTTTTTCAAGTTGTTCTAAGGTATAATCAAAAGTTTCTCCACACACTGTGAAATCATCCATATAGATTTCCACACTTTCATTTGTCAAATCAGAGAATATTGCCAAAATAGCTCTTTGAAAAGTTGTTGGAGCATTACATAAGCCAAAAGGCAAGACCCTATAAGCAAATGTTCCCCAAGGGCATGTGAAAGTAGTTTTCTCCTGGTCTTCTGGTGCAACTTGTATTTGATTATATCCACTAAAACCATCAAGGAAATAGAAGAATTTCTTGCCAACAAGGGTGTCTAACACTTGGTCTATGAAAGGTAATGGGAAATGGTCCTTATGTGTGACCTTGTTTAACTCTCTATAGTCTACACACACTCTCATTTTCCCATTTTTCTTTGGAACAATAACCAATGGAGAAACCCATCGATTGTCTGATATTGGATAAATGAACCCTACATCTAAAAGTTTTTCAATTTCTTCCTTGACAATATCTTTCAGAGCAGGATTCAAACGTCTTTGAGGTTGTCTCACAGGTTTAACATCTTCAGTGTATATCCTATGTGTACACACATCAGGGTGAATTCCAGTCATATCCTTATAACTCCAAGAAAATGCTTGAACATGTTTTTGTAGGATAACAAATAATTTTGCTTCTTGTTCATTAGTCAACCAGCTATTAATATTCAAAATTTTACCTGGTTGTACTTCAATTTGTTTTATTCCTGGATGAACAGAATTGACTGCTCCATACTTGTTGATTAAAGAATTTAATGGATAGTGGTGTGGTTGAAGAGTATGAAATACTCTGGATTCTATTTCAAAAGTGATGCCTGATGGAATCATTCCTTGCATAGGACATGTGAAAGAGGTAAGAAGATGATGGTGCCATCCATGTGGTAGTATGAAAGAGCTTTCTTGTATTGGAATGGATGACAGATGTTCTGAGGTATGCTCTTCATCCTTCCACAACAAGCGATGAACAATGATTTGATCATCTTTAAGTCCTTCTTCTTGTAATGTCTCAACTAGGACAGTTTCATCCTCAAATATTTCTCTTTCTTGTGAGTTAATTTCCTCAATGTGTTCCTTTACTATTATTGTGGCTAGAGTGGAAATAGTTTCTTCCTGTTCTTCATCAGATTCAGGAAACCATATCTGTCCAAAAAATTTGGTTGAAGGTTGGGCAGGTGGATAAAGGGAAATATTTTTGAGATCAATGCCATTTGAAATGGTCATTTCCCTAGATCTGTAGTCTATAAAAGTAGTTGCAGTGGCAAGCCAAGGTCATCCTAGAATGATGGGATAGCCATTAGCTGAGTTTCTAGGCTGCAATACCAGGAAATCTATAGGATATTCCCAAGAAGAAACTTCTATGGAAATATCTTCTAGTATCCCTTCTGGTTTTGCAACTGACCTATCAGCCATTTCTAAGATTGTAGTTGTAGGATTGAGATGATTGAGCTACAGTTTTTGCATTGTGTCTTTAGTCATTACATTAATTGCAGCTCCAAGGTCAATCAATACATTTGGAATTTGCACTAGCCCAATAGTGATTGTGACAACTGGACTCCCTGGATCACTATATTTTGGAGGAATAAGTTTCCCAGATAGCAGGTCAGCCAATTTCCCTTCTACTTGCATAGTTTTAGGAAAGGCCTTCTTCTTTCTGCCAGGTTTCTTGATACACAACTCTTGAATGGTTTTCTTGATTAATGGCACATCCTTTATTGCTTGCAACAAAGGAAGGGATATAGTCATTTTCTTAAGTTCTATGACTAATTTTGATTCAGGGTTAGTTACAGTATTATCAAACCTTTCAGGGTATGGTACCACTCCTACAGGGGGTACATCTCTCACCTGCACATTTTTTGATTTTTCTTTCTCCTTTTCCAAAGTTATTGGCAACTATTCTGGACTGGAAGATTCTTGTTTGCCATCAATTTCTTCAATGGTAGGTGGAATAGGGTTAGGTAATACCTTTCCTAAATGTAATTGGATATTACTACAATCAAGGACATGAACTGCAGTGGTTTCTTCAGATTCAGCTCCATAGACAGGAGCTGCCTGTCTTGTATTATTTGGATTAGCCATAGGTTGAGCTAGAAGTGGAGGTTGCTTTACCGGTTGTGCTTGTTGTGGTTGCATTCTTCCCTAAAAATTTTGATTAGGAGCAGGCAGCAGGTTTTGAGTTTGTCCTTGATACCTTTGTTGCCCTTGATATGATGGGTATTGTTGCCCCCATATTTGCCCATATTGTTGATTTTGTGTCCAAGGTGGATTAACTGGTGGATTCATCCATCCAGAGTGTGACCAATCTTGAGGAGTTGTCCAAGATTGATTCCAAGGTTGTGAGGGTGGTTCTACATATCCCCATGGCATATTCCAAGGATTTTGTCCCCATCCTGTAGGAAAATGAGGGGCATTTTGATAGTGTGAAAAATTGCCTCCTTGCCTTTGTCCAATAACATTAAGTTCTTCAGTCTGGGTTTCCAAAATATTTTTGAGTTGAGGCAGCAGATGGCATTTATCAGTGATATGTCCCCTTGAACAAATGCCACAAATAGTTGAGATAGAAGTTCTGTTTAAGGGATAATCTTGTAAAGCATGCTTGTTTCTACATCTTGGGCAATAGATAGCCAAGGGCGGTGTAGAGTCAGACTTTGCATTTCTCTCCCCTAATGCGAAATTCAATTGGACAAGAATATCAGTTTTCATGTTAGCCATTTCTTCCATTAATTCTTTGATATCATTATTATTAGAATTCCACTTCTTTCTTCTTTTCCTAGTGCGAGAATAATTTCTGCATAACCCCACGATTTCATTAATGTCAAGTTGGTTCACATATCCTTTTCCCATTAAATCTAATACTTCCTTGGAATCATCCTGCAAACCTCTTAAGAATATGGTCTTTAACAAATCGAGTTCTACAGGACCACATCTCTTTTGGATAAAGGTAAATCTATCAAGATAGTCCTCTAAATTCTCATCCTCCTCTTGTTTAATCCAAAATAATTCATCCTTTCTATTTCTCACTCTACAATACTCCTGATATTTATCCAAGAATACAGTTTCCATTTGTTCCCAAGTGCGGATTGAATCAGGTTCAAGACTCATAAACCAGCGTAAAGTTACATCTTTAAGTGTAGATGGAAACAATTTTAGTTTTTTATTGTCATTTACATAGTCATAAGTCTGACACAGAACCTTAAATTCAAACAAGAATTGGTCAGGATCCTCAGAGACAATTCCCCTAAAGGTTGGCAATATAGAAGGTGAAATTGTTTTCATAGGAGCATTCTGAGTAGGATTCAGCCGAATAGGGTATTCAAAAGTCCTAGTAGGGTTTTCACCTTGAACTATAACATCCCTATCATGTTCTTCTACCATAGTTTCTTCCTCACTTTTGACTTTTACAATTTGTTCGGATGGACCAGGCCCAGGGGTATGTCTAGAAGTAAGTGCTTCTAAAAGTTCCTCTTCCAATGGTCCCAAAATTTTGGCTGATGAAGAAGATGATTCTCGTTTAAGTCTTTCAGGGATTTCATACACATGCAAGTCTTCTCCTGATCATGAAGAATACCTTTCTAGGAAAGATCCAATTTTGATAAACCTTCCTCTTTCATCTCTTGGCCTATGCATTCATGCTCATTTGCTAAATGAACTAAAGTACAAGTTTCTAAGAATTGTTACTTGTATCAAAATAATAATTCTTGGGCTGCTTTACTTCTCCTAACAACACCTAGATTCCTCGACAATGATGCCAAAAATGATGAGTGTCATCAATCACATCATTTAATATTTAAGTTTGTCAATCCAGGGCGGTGTCCAATGGTTGTATACGATAGCAGAATTAGGTAGCTTGAAGATCAGGTCATTCAGGAAATAAGCTTTATTGGTGGGACAAGTTAGCCTTTGGGGGTTATGGTGTCACTTCTACTCCTATGAACTGAATTTGAATTCTAATTATTCTTGTAGAAGTAAAAATTACAGAAATATAAAGGTTGCAGAAAATGAAACCTACTTACTCTTGCAAAATGAAAATGATAGGAATGAAAGAGTTGCAGAAAATAAAACCTAACTACAGTTGCAGAATTAAAATGACAATAATGGAAGAATTGCAGAAATGGAAACACATAAGCTAATAATCACCCACACAATGGAAAATGCCAGAAAGCTGGAAATAACTGCTGAAAATAGGGGAAAACCATAAATGCTATAAAATTCCAAAACCTATGCTAGGTAATCAACTGACATGCACACACATCTACTACACACCACAAATATTACATGCATCTACAATAAACACAGTTAGTAACAAGAAATAGAATTTGCCAAGTTTTTTGCTAATCTGCTGCAACAAGAAATGAACAGAAAAACTTGTCAATAGTTGGTCCTTCTCCTGGGCCTGGAAGTGGCCCTTGCTCCCTGATCTAGAAGAAGGCAAAGAAACTGCTTCTTAACTACCTAATGATCACACATTCACTCAGAACAATAAATGGATGAAGAAACTGCACTTTTATTGAATATGAAACAACATTGCAGCAATGCAGGAAAAATCCTGCTGAATTGTTGATCTGTTACAGCTGAAACAACTATTTTATCCCTATCCTTCTATGGAAATGTCTATATGCTCAACCAACATGGGAGCTTGTTATTTATACTAATCTACTACATATGCTAATCCGTTCTGTTGTTGTTTCTCAAGGATTCAACAACTGTTCTGAAGTTGTCTTCCTGAAATGCAAGAAATTGTTCTACTGCAGCATCTCCATTTTCCTTGTTGTGCATCATCCATTGGTGGAAATGCATTGGAAGGGGTGATAAAACTCCTCATACACCTGTATCCATCCTCATATCACCATTTTCCACCTTTCTGGGCGTTCTGTTTATCATTTTGACCAAAACTGGTCCTGCTCCGCTCATTCCGGAGCTGCTCCGGAATATCTAGTAGTTTAACCATTTTGACCCTTATCCGTACACCAGATGCATAGGAAAGTGAGTTTGACCGGCTAGGTAGTCTTCCTAAGTCCTCAGAAGACCAATTCTATAGGTTTTACATGCCAGAATTGACAAATTCCAAGCCATGCTATTTATGAACAGTTGGCTGGAATTTGTATGGTCAAATTCTATTTTCTACACAGTCACAATAGTTTGGCACCTTTTTGCAATTTGAACTGGTTAGAAGGCAAGGAAAACAAATGAAATGCTCCTAGAATGGAATACACATCAACACTCATTATTACATATTTCAAGTAAACTTTTATTTGCTAGGTAAATCAGCTGAAACAGAGTAAATAAATGCAAAAAATGGACAAAACAGAGTATTGTGCTCCTGAACATTCAAACATGTAAACATTAATACATAATGCATTCAACCATCAAAATTAGCATAAAAAACATAGCATAAGGTTTATAAAGCAATTTGTAAAATATCCAAAATAGTCCATGAATGAGGCAATTCCTGGCCTCAAATATATATATATATATATATATATATATATATATATATATATTATTTTTTGTTATGTACATATATTACAAGAAAAATGTCCAGTGAGGTGGATTAATGAAATGGAGGTGGTTCACTGGTTGGTTTAGCTCGCTCTTGTGGAAGAAGGAAATGAAATATGAGGTGATGGATGGGGAACATTTTGAGGTAAAACTCATCTTTTTTTATGAATGGAATGATGGGTATTGATTCCTCATTAGATTCATCAAAAGATATCAAAATAACATCATATTCTTCATAGATTTTATCTTAAAATTCATTGGGGTGATGGTTTTCTTCTTTCAAATTCAAATTAAGACTTTGAAAAGCTTATTCAAAAGAAGAGGTGAAGGATTGAAGGTGATAACCTAGACCTAAACAATCATGCACTTCTCAATATAGAGTATAAATTATCTCTTGAATTCCTTGTTCATGTCACCCTAGGCCATAACCTTGCCAATTTACTCGATGAAAATATTGATATGGAAAACCCGATATGTGTTGTATGTTGGCAGGTGTTGGTTGCTTGGGTTCATTTTGGAAAGATGGATTGGATGATGAATCAATCCTCCCATACACAATTTATGCTATTGGGCATTGAACCCATGTTATACACCACTCCTATAGATAAGGGTGAGTCGTATGGGTGACCGTAAAACCTAGCAAAATGGATGTTAAGCAATGTGATAGTGATGTCTTAGACCATGTATTCACTAATACTAGGATTAGTGAGTTGGACCACAACTTAGGATTATGTGGATGTGGATGTGGAAGTGGATATGGAAGTGGATGTAGAAGTGCATGTGGAAGACTCATTATTGGCTTGGGGCTCTGACAATGGGAGAGGTATGAACTGAAATGACATCTCACAATCCATTAATTTGACTTGTGAGACATCAGATGATGTGGATGGAGGTGGATTTGGCTGAGTTGTTTGTTAAAAGGATGATTATGAGGAGGGGATTTTTATGGATGATGTTGATGATGATGATGGGGTGGATTGGACTTGAGTTTTCCCACATGCACATGTAGTCAATGATGATGAAGATGGGGGTATAGAAGTGGAAGCTTGATGTGTGGTAGTGATGGGGAGTTCCTCAAGAATAGGAACTTTAGATGAAGAAGTGGATGGTGTGGTGGATGATGTGGTTGATGATGTTAGGAAAATATGAGTGGATGAAAGGGTGGACTCATAGGGATTTGAAATGAAATTACAATACTTAAATGGTTTGATATTCGCTGGTATGTAATGAATTTATCCCTCATGTACATATTTCAAACATTGATAAAGTATAGAAGGGACACATCTCATTTCCCTAATACAAGGACATCCAAGAAGTACATTGTATGCCATGGACCCTTACAAGATGTGAAATATTATGTGCAACATTTTTACCCCCACTTTTATGGGTAAAACTATAGTGCCAACTGTGGAACAGAGAGCATCATTGAATGCTTTCAAGGTGAAAGTAGATTTGATGATGTGAGATGGTGGAAGATTAATATGTTGAAGAGCGAATGTGGTGATGATATTTATGGACGAGCTGGTGTCAATCAAAACTCATTTGAATGGCTTCCTATCAATTTAAGCCATGATAAGCAATAGAGGATCCATAGATCCTGATGATATTGGTTTAATTTAAAAATTGTAGAATGTAATGGTGGGCTCCACACATATTCTAATACTTCCCAAAAAATTGTTAAAGGCATTGGCATCCTGAGATTGGAGTTAAATTGATTTTAAAATTTCCATTAATGCCTTGTGATGTGGGGGATATTGTTGAATTAGCTCATAGATGGATAATTTAGCTGAATCCATTTTAAGGCTAGTGGTTAGTCGACTACTTAGGGAGATGATTGGCATTGATGGACAATTAGGAGGATGAATGAACAAATATGAATGACTTGGAATATGAATGGGTTAGGAAGAATTAGTGAAGAACTATATGGGAGATGATGAATTGGTAGGTTTTAAAGGCACACTTGCTAGTGGTGTTATGGGATATTGAATAGGCTTTTGTTGTGCATTATGTTAATTTATGCACTATTGACCTCAGATGACTACATGAATAGAACCCATAAAACCTTGGTACTATTGAACATGGTTAACTTGATTATGAGGAGTCTTGGTATTTGACCCTCCTATTGTTTATTGTGCTTCCTCATGATGAGGAAATGGTATTTGATAGATGCCAAGGTTTTGGTTTTGTTTATCTAAGGGACTATCAAGCTTGATGGACCCTAAGTCAATTAGGTCTTGCACCATATCTTTAAATGTGTATTAGTTGTTAATATCATGCCTATTTTGGTGATGATAAGAAAAAAATAAATGCTCTCTATAGCTTTTTCTATGTTTTATGGGATCATCCGGTTTGACCTCAGGTAAGGCAAGTTGGTTTGTGTCATATAATCTATGAAAGATAAAGGCATATGACTCATATAAGGGGTTGTATTGGTGATTTTTCCAAATAGATTGAAAAAATTGGTAATTTTCTATATTTATCACTATATTCTAAACATGTGATGGTTAAGGAACTACTTGATATGCAATTTGTTGTAGTTTTTGTTGCATTGGTTGTTGTTTTTGAGCCACTACTAGCTGGATTATGACCACTTAATTCACTTGATTTGCTTGATTAGCCTGATTTGGCTTGGATTGGATAGAATAGGTTCCTTCAGATTGGCCCTTGTTTAACCATTATTTATTTTGTCTTTAGCACACCTTTTTGGATTTTTATCTCCTCAATTATGCTAGCTTGGGTAAGAGTTTCTTCAAATGATCTATACTATTTTAATTGTAATAACCAGGAGATGGGTTTTAAGCAACTATTGGTGAACAATTGAGTCAGCTCTTCCATCGGTAGGGAGAATGGTAGTTTTGTGATAACAACCCTCCAACGATTTCCAAATTCATATACTGACTCATAGTCAAATTATTTTAGATTGTATAAGTCATTCCATGAAATTTTATTTCAAACATTAAGAAAAAATATTTAAGAAACTGGTCTACCAACCATTCAAAATAATAAATACTATGATGAGGCATATGGTTATACCACTCTATAGCATCTCCCCCAATGTCTGAGGAAAGGTTTTGAGAATTAGGGCATATTTATTTTGAATTTTGAAACATGAGTGAATGAATGTGCTCACATGCTCTCTAGGATCCTCAGTCCCTTTGAATGTGTCAAATTTTAGTACTGTAAAATCTATCGGATATGGTGGTGATGGTACCAAAAAGAGAAATGGTTTATTGATAATTTGTCTTAAAGTTAGCTTTTGGTTCATCATACCAGGAGTATGTTGCATCAAGCTATCAATATATTGTTGCATTGCTTGAATTATAGGGTCTTTCCCAAGTATGTGGAAGCCCTGAATCACTTGATTATTGTGTGGATATGAAGTGGTGAAATGCTAAGGTGTGATGATATTTTGATGATTTGATGGACTAGATTGAATTTGGTGATGTTGATGATTGAATTATTGCAAATAATGGAATGGAGTGATGTTTGAGTACTATGAATCAGTTGACTCATTGAAATGGAATAGGTGTGGATTGATGGAGATGTGGGAATGGATACCACAGAAGGTTGTGATATCCATGATGGAATTGATGAAAATAATGTAGGCTGATTTGAAGTGGGTTGGGGCTTAAGACTTGACACCTGTACTTGTTGGGGATAAGACTAAGCATTTTGTCGATCCTTGAGAAATGTATCAAGGTGTTGCCATGCTACTTGTATGGCCATATCTGAAGTAGATGATGTGGATGTGGTTGTAATGGATGAAGTAGGTGGAGGATAAGTTGTAATAGGGATTGCAACTGAATGTGGGGTAGTGGATGCAGTGGAATATAGCACTTGTGAAGCAACATTAACATGTGCTTCATACAATGGATTGCCATAGGTGGTGGTATATGAATATGGAATGGAAGTGCTTTGGACACATGACTATTATGGAAGGGACCAATGATTGGAAGGTGCATATGACACCTCAAAAATAGGGTTAGTGTACACCTAGGTGAAACTAGAAGACTAAAAATGGGTAAATTCCTACTAAAAAGGAGGATCATGCCTGGGTGGATTTTTTATTTGCTCTAGGACATATCTAGAAAATATTTGAAAGGCTTCCATTTTAGCCATGTCTATGCAAGTGATGTTATGATCTATAGGAGATGATGGATCAGTTTCTGGAATGGGGATGTTGGTGGCTCTCTGTAACACATCAAGGTTCAAGGTATACACAGTGTGTGATGGTCTCGTATACAAAATAGAACAACTTATCTATATCACACTGACAAGGTTAACCACAAAAGTGGCAGGTGAAGAAATGGAACACTCCATAGATGAAGTGGCTTGGATGGAAAAGGTTTGAATCAAAAAAATTATTGGCTTTAGGTTAAAACCATAAGCTAATGAGTCATATGAGGGTGGTGAAGTGTGTGGAATGTGTAGAAAGAAAATTCAAATGGAGAACACACATAATAAAACAAGCAATTTAACCCTATGCTTTGCAATAATTTTTTTTAGTGAGGTTTGTGTGTTGTAGATGTGCTAAACTAAACTACTATTCAAGGTGGAATATAAGGCTAGATGGAAAATGATATTCTTCCTGGTAATGAAATCCATAAATTTTTCTCATGGGTGACTATGGATTCTATGGGTGAGATATGAAAAATGGATATGAAGCCCATTGTCACAAATCTCAAACAATGCTTGGTGATGAAATTCTACTCACTGTTGTTTATTGTAAAACATGCAAAGTGTGATTCATTTTAATATTTGTGTTATCTATTGTGTTCACTCAATATTGAAAACACATCTATTTCACTCATCTAATTTAGAATCCAAGAACATCAACACTAAGCTCCTCAAAAGAACTTAGGGGTACACCACTTAAGACCCACCCTAAATCATCAAGTGATTCCAATAGTGGAGGGTTCACCCAGTTCTTCTACCCTGAATCATCAAGTGATTCCAACAACAGGAGTATACTTAGGTATTGTGACCTTGTTCTAAATTAGAAAAGTAAAAATGGAAGCTTTCAACCCTATTATGCAGCTATTTTATGTTTTTGTAATTTCAAATGCAAAAAACCTATAGAAATAATGAATGAATACATCATAAAGTAATAGAAATATAAAATAGATGTGATCTATAGTGAATGCATGAATGCAATTCCAATATATATGTAATTTATATGATGAATGTATATGCATAAAATGAAAATAAAAAGGCAGCTACTTTAAATAGAAAATGAATGATTTTATTTTTTTAGTTATACTATTAAAATTAGGAAAATGAAAATAGAAATGAGTTAGGATTTGAAGTAGGCTTACCAGGAAGCCTACAAATTTCTTCCCCACTCTATTAAATGTTATCCAAAGTCTTTAGAATGTTGTAGGGCATTTATTTAATGCTACAAGGTGTCCCTCGAACGTTGTAGGGTGTTCGTGTGACCTCTGATCGAATTCTACAACTTACAATTTTTGCATGAACAAACTTCTAAAACCTGCAAAATAGAAACAAAAAAAGAAATTAGTGACAAAATAAATTAACATGAAGAACCCTTTGGGGGTCCCACCATGATCACCATTTTTAAATCAAAAAATGAACAACACCAAAGAAATAAATATAAGCAATACACAAATATGTTGCACAATGAATATATAGATAATATTTTATTGATATAAATGGAGCCTTGATCTCCAATATTTACAACATGATTTGGTATTGATACAAATGTTATAGATCTAGGGTTTAAAAACCCTAGTTTCAAAGAATAACTAGTGTATTTTAGTTTATCTTTGATCCAAACAAGAGTGTGGGTGGGATTTTGTATCCCTATAGGACCACCCTAGCTTCAATAGCTTCTAGAAAGATGATCCTACACCTGCAAATAGAAAACAAAAAAAAAGAATTAGAAACACCTGCAAGGGCTCCATTGTGTGAGACCCTTAGACAGATAAAAAAAACTAAAACCCTAAATTTTGCAATATAATACTATAAATATAAAGTACAAAAATATAAAATAAGTACAAATAACTTCTTACCTTGTCAACATGCTAATTTATATCTCTTCTTCTATCATTGATGGCCGCGAGGATGCTCGAACGACACCCAAGGATTGTAGGACTACATATCTACTATGGGAAATACCTAGAGGTGTTAAATGATGGTTGTGAATGCACCAGAAAGGTTCTATAAATACCTAGAGGTATTCTATAAACTCGAGATGGCATTCAAGGGTTGAGATATGTGTCATAGAACTATATCTGGTTTGCATAGGTTTGGTGATGGCTGGAGATGCAATGGTAGTAGAAAACAATGAAAGTGATGGCAAAGTGGATAGGGTATAAGGACTTAAGTATTTCTTCTAGGGATAAATGTTCTAAGGTACTTAAGGATTTGATTCATAAAAATGACTCATATTTTATAATATGCCCTTGAACATGTTAGGATTTCAACGACACAAAATGGGTGGCCAAGATTAAAACATGAGGAAGGGTGGAGATTAAGCTTGGGCAAGTGACATGGATTGATATGGATGGATGGCTAAGATTAAAATAGGGTGAATGGATAGGATTTATTCATATAAATATATATAAATATAATATATAAAATATTAATTAAATAAATATATATTAAGTAAATAAATAAATATATGTATGTATAAATAGTCGATGGCTATGATTGGAGGGCATGAATGGATGACAAGTGGCTAGATTTTGGTGTCTACAATATATATATATATATATATATATATATATATATATATATAATAAATGTTATGTCAAAAATGATATTTATAAACTAAATTAAACTTATGACAAGATATATATTAAAATATAGTTTAGGAGATCATAATGGTAAAATCATCATCACCTTCATGGAAAACTTAGGTACTCAAACTAACCATGTTGCAAAGATAGAGCTCTTCTCTGTGGCCTCTCCATTGTGAGCAACCTCCATAGTATAATCATCTTAAAAGGTGACTCTTTGAATGCGATAAACTACACTAGAAGAGATAAAGCCCTAGCGTGGAGAGTTAGCAACATTAGAGTCCAAGAGACTCCTTCACCAACACCCTAAGACAATCACTCAACATATATTTATGGAAGCTAATCAAGTGGCTAACTCTCTAGACAACCTGGGACTCAATCAAGAGTCTCTAACTATTTTACACAATGACTTTCCCCAACCTCTCATAAATTATGCTATTTGTGATCGACCTTTATCTCTATGAAGCCTTCCTCAAGGCCATATAGTGTGGGCATATCACCCCTAGTCCAAAGTAGAAACTCTTACTGATGATTAGTTCTTACCACCAAATTGCAATCAGAGTTGACATGTTGACCTTTCATCTTACTTGGGTCACCTTTTTAATCCTTTTCATCCTCTTTCTTTCCACATGACTACCTAATTTAAACCCCAAATCTACATCATATGACATGTCACCCATCATCCATCTTGTCATCCTCTTTTCTTCCATGTGGCTACCCACTCTAATCCCTAATCCCACATCATCCACCTTGTCACCCATATTAACCCTTTTTGTTCACCCATCCTCTCTTTTTTTCCACATTTGGTAGACCCATGTTTGGCGATCACTCTCAGGCCCTATTCATTATTGTCTTTAGTTCCTTCTATAGCCAAAGTTCTTCGATTGCCATCCACGATTGTAATAATTTCTACGATACTATTTCACCCAGTGTAAACCTTCCATGTTGGCACCTTTCCCATGCAAGGAGTGTCTTTCACACTAGGGCACATGAACCAATCCCTATCACTAATTGATGCCAGTAGCGACTTTCAGATTTATCTCAGTCCAAAACCTTTGACATGTTTGATGCTCAGGTCTATAAATCCATAGCTTAAAATGGCTAGATTAATTGTTCTCTATTTCCTCTTTTTTTGTAGTCCATATCTTGCATTTTACCCATGGCCTTCCTTGAGCCTGAGTTCATCCAAATTGATCCTATTATTTAAGATATCCTTGGGTCCCATGGTTTCATTCCTTTTATAAAAAAATTTAATAGAAATGATGAAGATATGTCCAATGATATATTCAAGACCTAGAACCAGAGAAACATAGTCATCTGATATCTGGAGTTTCAAATCAGCATTTTCATATGGGCTAAAGTTTTTTTCTTTCAAATTATGGATGAACTATCAAGTGGGATAGGCACTCTATTGTAGTGGAAACAAAAAATTTCATCGACAAAGGTAAAAACCTTGTTTGGGAAAGTGGTGGTATTGTGAGAACCTCCCTTCCTTCTCCCTAGGACCATGTGATGATTCTTGTCATGCAATACCTTACTATTGATAATATTAATATCCCTTTACGTAGTTTCCACCTAGCCTTCTTAAACCATCTTAGGGATATCAAGTTTATCAACATTCCCAACTACTTGTATAGATCCATTGAACTCTCTATTGATAGTGTGAGAAAAAGGAATTCATCCCACCTAACCTACTAAGGCATGCACCTCATTCTATATAAACATACCCGTTAAGAACATTTAAAAACACTATTATAGCTTAAAACATAATTCCCATTGATCCACCCAAGGATAACCCTAGACATGTTACCCATATCAATGAGGTGCCTAGTGACGATGGGGATCCCAAGTACATCTCCCATGACTCAAAGTTGAATACCCTTATTTTAATGAAGCAAGAGCCTTCCTACTCTAGGTATGAATTCAAGCATCAGTATCTCAAAGATTTTGTGCATAAGAATAAGCATGATGAAAGCTCTATAAAGGTTTGAGGCTCCACTCATTATAAGTAGGTGAAGATAGAGGGGTCATCCTTGGGGGTGTTCCATGAATAGAATCTTGATGATGGATGCATGCAGGAGTCAAGCTCTACCAAAGTACTCCAAATCTCCATCCTCGATCATGTCACTATCTCCATTGTAAATCTCTATATAGCCACTAAAATAACTAAGGCAACTTGGATGCTTTACCATAAAGCAACCAAAACCATGGATGAACTCCACGACTAGCTTAAGAAACTCTTTGAGAATGAACATGATACCAATGAAGCCCATGTGGAGAACACCAAAGGTTGACAATATATGCTCCCATTTTGGTATATTTGAATACTAGTGGTTCATTTTATTTCTAGTATCATCTCATAGTTTGACTATTTTTTATTGTTGGATCATTCCTTTAGATATGCCCAGGGTTTCTCATTTCTCCTTTGATGATATTTTTGTATTTCAAGATCATCCCATAGTTTGTCTATTTTTTGTTTCTGGGAGCACCCCTTTAGGTATGCCTAGTTTTGCTTGTTGTTCCTTTGAGTTGGTCATAATGTTAATTTTTTTGTAATAATGTTTTGGGGCCCTTTCAAAACCCACTTATCAATATACCAATATATATATATATATATATATATATATATATATATATATATATATATATATATATATATATATATATATAGTTTTAAAAACATAATCTTATTTTTAATCCATATGGTGTGTTTGTGTGTTATAATAAGAACAAGAAATAACTTTATGTATTCAAATAAAAATGAAATTAAAGAATTATGAAAAAAATTAAAATATGATTTAAGATAGTATAAAATGTTTTCCATCTTACTAGACTAACTAAAAACTAATAAATAGAATATAATTAATGAATATATACAACATGCATGGAATTAAACACATCTATGTATCCTCTGATAAAAAAAATATAGTACTTGTAATAGGCATGTGGTCTCTTCTTTCTTGTTAAAGCCTTTATTTATATTTTGATCAAAGTTTTTTTTTTTTGAAAAAAAATGAAAAAAACTTGTATTAAAACAAAAGACAGTTACAAGAGGGAGAAAGGGCATCCCAACCAAGCGCAAAGAGACCAGAAGTACAAAGGGCGCGAAACGCGACATGTCGCGAAAACGCGACATGTCGCGAAATCGCGACACCAAACCAAACAACCGCCGCGCCACAACAACCAGTCGCGATAACGCGACAAGTCGCGAAATCGCGACATGTCGCGATATCGCGACAAAAAGCGCCGGAACCACAACACACGAAAAAAGTCGCGAAATCGCGACAGCACAGCACCAAATCACCCAAACGCCAAAAGCGTCGCGAAATCGCGATGAGAAAGCCTGAAGGCACCTGCTCCCCGAAACTGTCGCGAAATCGCGACGAGGACCCCTTTGATCAGCAACTTTGAGAAAGTGTCGCGACATCGCGACGACTTTTCCTTGGAGCCCCACTTGGCCGGAAGTGTAGCGAAATCGCGACAAGAAAACCAATGGGCGCCCCATCCGTAAAAGTGTCGCGAAATCGCGACATGTTCACCCCCGAGGTGCCCATTACCAAAACAAGTCGCGATATCGCGACGTTTTTCCTGCAAGCAGTTTTTCTCCAGAACTGTAGCGAAATCGCTACAGGTTTGCCCCTGTGCTTCCTTTCCATAAACATGTCGCGAAATCGCGACAGGTTATCCATTGGGAGGCTTTTCTCAAAAAGGTCGCGATATCGCGTCGGTTTTTCCCCCTTAACTAAATTTTGCTCAAAACATCTCAAAATCGCAACAAGAATGCCCCTTTGAGTCCTTTCCTCAAAAAAGGCACGAAATCGCGACGAATTTTCCTTAGAGTAGCTTTTCACACAAATTGTCGCGATATCGCGACGGTTTTTCCCTTTCATGCAATTTTTCTCAAAGCGTCGCGATATCGCGACACTTTTCCTCCAGCAGCAAAACCAACCAAAAAGGTCGCGACATCGCGACACCTTCTCATCAACGACCGCGACGACGCAACATGTCGCGAAATCGCTACAATATTCCTCCCAAAGCCGCAGCAACCAGAAGGGTAGCGAAATCGCTACAGTTTTCCAGGATAGGTCGCGACAGAGCAACATGTCGCGACAGAGCGACATGTCGCGACAGAGCAACATGTCGCGAAATCGCGACAGAAAACCAAACAGGGTCGCGACGGCGCAATATGTCGCGATATCGCGACAGAAACTAACCTTAGTCATTTTTGAGCTCATGGATGTAGGGATCGTTCCAGACCACTCCGAATCTCTTCATCTATCATAGGCATATCACTGTGCAGCTGAACACCTACCTCTTTCTCAGCACCCATCTTCGCAAGGAAGTCGGCTACCGTGTTCGGATTTCTACTCACATACACGGGGATGACATCATCTAACTCCCTCCATAACTCCTTGATTTGAGATATCAACATCCGCAGTCTCCAGGCTTTTAAAGAGAAATTCCGCAAGCAATCTAGAGCGCCGATCAGGACTTGAGAATCAGATTCAAGAATTATCCTCCGGTGACCCTGCTTAACAGCCCAGATAGACGCGGACTTAATGGCCAAGGCTTCGGCTTCATTGTTCGTGGCTCTGCCCAATCCCTGCAATTCCCAGTAAAGAACCGCACTCGAGTGATCCCGACAAACAACACCAATTCCGCGTTGCCGGGTTGCCTTTTGCGGCCCCATCGGTATTGATCTTGATCCGGCCTTCGGGGGGAGGTTTCCGGCATGATCTGTCTTGCCTCTCAAGACCCTCAACCCTCTCTTCGGGATGCCCAAGAGTAGCCTTGATTCTTTTCATTGACAAAAGTAGCAACGGTTTACGTGACTTTGCTCCGGATGACACTGCCAAACGCCGTCAATCGAGGAGAAAGTGTTTCTAAAGATCCGGGCGTTTCTCTCCAACCAAACTTGCCACCAAATGAAGAGAAAGCCTAGCGCCGGCCGGTTCGGAGAGCTATGGAATTGAACCTGCCCCATTTCCATTTTTCCCAAATATTGGTACGATTGAGAACACCATTAGCACTGGAGTTTAAATTGAGAGAACCAGCGTTCCCAAATCTGATGAGTAAAAGGACACTCAAAAAACAAATGGTCTGCAGTTTCCTCATGTTGGAGGCATAAAGCACATTGAGAGGGGCCATTGAAACCCCTACGTATGAGATTGTCAAAGGTGAGAAGACCATTATGCATAAGTTGCCAAGCGAAGAAGTTCACTTTCGGCCAACCCTTTGAATGCCAAATCCTTTTCCAATGCTGGAACCGGAAAAGAGTGTGGGGGAGGCTCGGGGAGGATCTCTTCATATCCGGCCTTAGCCGAGTAGACCCCAAGGCTTCCATAGCCCCGAGGCTAATTCATCTTCCTCATCCTTCCCCGTGAGGAACCTTTACGACAATATTTTTTTGCGGGATAGGCGCCAACTCCGGAGAGACGGTAATTGGCCACTCCTCCCATCGCTTAAACTTTTTAAAAGTATACCCCCCCCAAATGAGTGGTAAGAAGATACTTATCAATAAGGATCCAACCATAGGCTTCTAAGGCGGTCATGATAGGTTGTAGCTCGGGGAACATAACAATAATGGGCGGATGTTGGTCCCAAGAGTCTGTCCAGAAGCGAGCCTTGTCTCCTTTCCCCACTTTCCTGAATAATTGATCTTTGATAATCTGGGACCCAAGCTTGAGAGTCTGCCACACTAAGGAACCAGGACCTTCCAAGGGAAAGCGACCCACCTCATTGGGATGGACATGCCCCAAATATTTATTGGAAAGAATTCTGCTGAAGAGAGAGGATGGCTGAGAAACCCACCTCCAATACGGTTTTCCGGCCAAAGCCACTGTTATTAAGCATAGAACATCTCAAGCCCGACCCTCCTTTATCCTTAGGGTGGGTAACTTTGTCCCCACCCAACCAAGGCCCATTTTTTCTTCCCTTTTGCGCCTTCCCATAAAAATCTTCTAGCCATTTTGTCCGGCTCTTTCCAGATGGTATGAGGGGCAGCCAGTATTGAGAATTTATAGATCGGCAAAGCCTGAATAACTGATTTCAAGAAGGTTAATCTACCCCCGTAGCTTAGCCATTTATGGGCCCAATGATTCATTTCTGTCTTTGATGCCTGCTAACAGGTTCTTCCAAATATCAATATTTAACTTTTTGAAATGAAGGGGAACCCCCAGGTAAACAATTGGAAGAGAGGTCCTTGTGAAGCCCAGGATCTCAATAACGCGCTCCTGAAGCCGTTGGTCGAGATTGAAAAAGACCACTTTGGACTTCCTGTCATTTAGAACCTGATTTGAAGCCCTTAGGTAGACATTCAAAGTATCTCTGATTCCTCTAGCTTCCCGAAGAGTGGCCGCACCAACCAGACCCGTATCATCCACAAATTGCAAGTGAGTCAGAGTTTCCTCCCCAACCTTGATACCGGAAAGCAGACCTTGTTGCCTTCTCCTCAAAAACGATCTGCCCAAACCTTTAGCCAAGAGAAGGAAGAGATAGGGAGAACAAGGGTCTCCCTGGCGGAGCCCACGGGAGGCGCCGAAAGGAAGCGAGGGAAGGCCCTTAATGAGAACGAGAAAAAGAGGGAGAAGAAACACAACTCATAACCCAATCAATCCATTCTGAGAGAAGCCAAAGGCAGACCGGCATTTTCGACAAGAAGCACCATTCCACCCGGTCATAAGCCTTGGACATATCCAGTTTAATGAACATGCCTTTGTTGCCCGAAGTTTGCATTGAATGGATGGCCTCCTGGGCCAAAATCACCCCATCCAATATTTGTCTTCCCTCAACAAAGCCCCCCTGTTCAGGAGAAATGATGCTATGAAGAAGGGGTTTAAGCCTCTCAGCCATTATCTTAGTGATGATTTTGTAAATCACATTGCATAAAGCAATAGGCCTGAAATCAGAGATATGAGTCCCCGCTTCCCCTTTCGGAATTAAAGCAATGAAGGTGTGATTGATCGCCCTGAGCATTCTTCGATTGGATCTGGATTCCTCGATGATGACCGAACATCCTCCTCCAAGGTATCCCGGAAAGCTCTGAAAAAATTCAATAGGAAAGCCATACGGACCGGGAGATTTTCCAGTACTCATACCAAAGACCACATTTCTCAGTTCATCCCTTTCAATGGGTCTAAGCAGGGTCTGATTGTCCTCTTCAGAGATAATAGGAGGAATAACATTAAGAACTTCGTTCTGAGCCTCAATATCTTGCTGCATACTTTCCTTAAAAAGTTTAGAAAAGTAATCGATAGCATGGGAGTGCATACCAGGAATAGTATCGAAGACATTTCCCTGTTCATCTTTGAGAACTTCCATATTGTTCATCTGTCTCCTAGCACAAGCTGACCGATGAAAAAATTTGGTATTTCTGTCCCCCTCTAATAACCAAGTATTTCTAGCCCTCTGTTTCCCGTATAACTCCTCTTGGTTGTCAATGTCCTCAACCGCTTTACGCGATTCGTCATCTTGATTTGAGTTGCTCGATAATTGATCCTTCCCTAAAAAGTTTCCGAACCTCCTCCCATCTAGCCACCAAGGGGGCCCTTTGGGGCCTGGAAATCCGACTTGTTTCCTTTCCTCCTTTGTTTCAATTGAAATTTGACAAATTGAAGGCTCGTTTATGAAATTTGAACATTCCTTGTCCCAAAAGGTGGACGGCCTTACGTCCCACCAATGAGGAATTTTTTGTCGAAGGTCCTCCTTTTGTAACCAAAAATTCTCAAATTTAAAAGGCCTATGGTGCTGTCCTCTCGAAGTCCCTCCCTCAAGCAAGATGGGAAAATGATCCGAAATAGGGCCCTCCAAAATCAGGAACTTAAAAGTCCATTTAACAAAAGCCTCCTCCGAGACCAAAAAGCGATCTAACTTGACCTTCTGCTATGTGGCTCCTTTCTCTTGTTTGTCCAAGTGAAAAAAACACTAGGGCCTTGAACGTCCACTAGATTAAAGGCCTGAACTTGGGCAATCAGAAGCCGATCCCCTGGATCCAAAGTAGGGGAGCCACCTTCCTGGTCCCGAACAGAGATAATTTTGCATTAAAATCCCCTGCAATAATCCGGTCATAACACTCCCTGTATGCTCTCATGTTGTGAACAGCGTCCCATTGGAGCCTCACGGCCATCAAGATCTTGGGCCCCATAAAAGTTGGTTATAAGGACCAGCTCAGAATTGAAGTTATTTCTGAAGAGAGAAGTAAGAACACCCCTACAAGCTACATGTTCTAAAGCAGTCCAGACCAGAGGGTTCCAAAGGGTAACAATTCCACCTGAAGCTCCTTGGGCAGCCACGTCCATATACCCAGCTCCCCGCCAGATTTTAGTAGCGGTTTTACTCATAATATCTAAAGACATTTTGGTCTTCTGAAGAAGCAAAAAATCTGTTTTACGGTTTTCTAAGAGTCTTTGAACAGCAGATTGATGGGTTCTACTGTTTAAACCCCTAATATTCCAAGATTGAATAATCATTGAAAACCTTGTGAGCAGTAAGAATCAATGGTCCTCACCAATCCTTCATTGATTAACTTATCTCCTTGGGCTGTTAGTAATTCCTTATTGGATTTTCTTCCCGCTCCTTGAGAGTTATTGTTTCTTGATCTCTTTTCCACCTGGGAAATCCCTAAAGCAGGCCTTTCTCTGTTTTTATCTGCATTTCCCATGGTAACATCTTTTATAGCCGGCTGTGCTGGGGAGTGTATAACCAAAGCCCCTGGATTCTCTGACTGCAGGTACTCAGCTGGCACAGTCACCTGTTCTACTACGGGAGTGAAGGAAGGAGAAACAAGAGGTGGAGTGTTGACATTCTCACCATTCCCAACCACTCCTTCCATAGATTGGTCCTCCAGATCCACTAATGACTTAAAAATTTCATACCGATTGTTTGGCTTGAGCTGTACCTGCTCCTTGCCATTTTTCTTTTTGTTTCTCTTTCGTTTCACTGTTCAAAGCCATCCTGTTGAGCATCAGGACCTGGAGAATTGCTAGAGGGTTCATTGACCGGACTGGACTTACCCTCTCTAGGGCGGTTTGACATTCCACTCGGAGCCTCCGTTTTTGTGCTCACTACGTTTGGGCAGAACCTTGCCAAATGTCCATGCTTATGGCATACTCGGCACTGAAAGGTAGGGCCTCATAGTCTAGCTGCTTTGGATCCGGGGTACTCCTGCAAGCTCAAGTTCCACCTCGGTGGTAGAGGTGACTAATGTCCATCTCTACACATATTCTAGCAAAGGCAGCGAGAATTGCCCTCTATGGTATCTTTGGAGACTCCCAGAAATCTGCCTAGGGAATTACCTATTAATTCCAAAACACTGCTCACCCCAAAACTCCATCGGGAGAGCGTACGGCCGGATCCAGGACCGGGACGGCCGTGGGTTCGATGCGGGGGTCGAAACCCACTCTCCGGGGTTGGACAAATAACCCTGTTTGGTCCATGGTTTCTCTTTTACGATTCAAATGCTCTGTTTCTATCCGCTAAAGAAGAGAAACTTATGATGAAATACCCATTGCTTATAGGCCATAGAGAGTACTCACCGTGTGGCTCCCGGTTCGACGAACCCGGGTATGCGAGAAAATTCGGTGTGGGCCGGATGCCCATGAATTTGCAGATCAAGTCGTGATTAGCTCGGTAGACGATTGTATCTTCGACCAGCATTGGTTCTATTACAATCTTAGGCACGGAGGAAGATTGTGGGAGGCATCCATTAACGCGGTGAGCATTTGGGCCATTGGCAACAGTCTTGAGTATCGATTGAAAAGCATTCCGGCTGAGCTCCGTCCGTGGAAGGCGAGGGAAAATCTTTCAACTTCTCGGCATATGAGGTCTTTCTCCCGGCGGGAGAAACGGGAAGGAGACCCCATCGGGCCCTCCCGGGACCACTACAGAACCTTCAGGCGAAAGCAGAAACAACCCCCCAAAGCCCTAGGCAAGATCTTCGGGCCAGAGTCCCTCGAGCAACACCAGACGCCGTCACAGAAAATTTCCCGCCAAAAGCCAAATCGCCAGAGCCTTAAATTTTTTGGTGTAAATAAATGCCATATTTTGATCAAAGTTACATATATAAACATAGCTCCAAAATATTAGAAATATTTTCATTAATTTTTTGATCATAAAGTTAATTAAATATGCACTATGACAACTTAAACCAACATATCACAACTTGTATATGCATAAGGTACTTCATCAACTTGTGATTCTTTATTTTTAGGTAAATAAATGACACATATTCTATAATAAAAGCATCATGATGTTTTACTTATATTTTTAATTTTAAGTTATTACAAACAAAGGTTGCATGTCACTTGTAAATTTTGTAACTCTTTACATCGTTTTCTATTCTTTTTCAAGAACTGTGATTTTTTTATTAAATTTCTTTAATTTGGAAAACATTTAAGAGTAAAGGTTGTAGTACTTTAGATTGATATCATATATTTCAAATAAAAATATCATAAAGTTAACATCATTTACTTTTTATTCTTACAATTTGATAGTAAAAAATATCAAATTAATTGTGTGATTAGCAATATTGATTCTTGTATATATTTTTTAAACATTTATTACTTAGCATTTTTCATTATTTATAACCTACAATTATAAGTGGAAAACATGTACAAAATATAAAAGTATAACATCTACATACCCAATTTTGAACTACACTTATAGTCAAAATACCTAGGTGAAATACATTATTAGTATTTTGAGAGATGTGGTAAACAAGTAGTATTATTATAAAATCTATTACATAAAAAATGATATATATTCTCTATACATATATTTCACATACCCAAAAATTATTATATTCTAGGCATGTTACTAAAAATAATAATATTTTAATGTTTTTACTTATTAAAAGAATATGAGAGGTAACTTTGTCTATAAACTATCAAAATCTAAGACTACTAGATGCCATAAAAATTGTTATGAATATATTAAAATAGCTCATCACATGAAAAGTCATGTTTGTGCACATGCTCTTTTATTGAAAATACTTATACCAAAAAATGAGAATCTTATGGAAACTAAATTCTTCATAATGTACTTTCTTGACCTTTACTTGGATATTATCACAGACCACCACTTGAATGGATATAAAATTTAAAAATTATATATATGGTCTAGATGAAATTAGTAATTGTACTATGATGACCAAAACTCAAGCATAACATATGAAGAACACAAGCTTATACTGATAGGGGGGGCAAATAGTATAATATAAAACTTTTACTTTTATTTCCAAAGTAGTATTATCTAATATTATCAATTGCAAAAATGAAACAATGCATATATTATCACACACATAAGAAACACATATTTAATGTGGTTCACCCAATGTGGACTACATCCATGGAGAAAATATTTTTTATAAATTTTCTCAACAAATCTCTTGGGAACCAATTCCCTATTACAATGTTTATGGGCACCAACCCAAAGGATACACCAATCCCCTATGCTCACGTTCATGGACCTTTATCCACAAGAGACACCAATCCCATCTACTCTGGTTCATGGACCTCTATCCACAAGAGACACCAATCCCATTTGCTCTAGTTCATGGACCTCTATCCACAAGAGACACCAATACCCTTTGCTATGGTTTGTGGACCTCTATCCATAGGATATACCAATCCCATTTGCTCTATTTCATTCCAAATATTGCTCATGACTCTACTTAATTCTGCTCACCAAACTTGCTTAAATATTCTCACCAAACCTACTCTCAAAACCTGCTCAATCCTGCTCATAAACTCTGCTTAACCTGCTCACAAAACTTGCTCAAATCTGCTCATCAAACCTGGTCAAATCTACTCACCAAACCTGCTCAAATATGCTCACCAAATCTACTCAAATCTACTCACCAAACCTACTCAAAAGGCTTTCTCAAATCTACTCACCAAACCTGCTCAAAAGGCTTGCTCAAATATGCTCTACAATCTGATCCAAAAAATGCTCATATATTTCCCACATATTGTACACAAACAATACTCATAATGTTTCCAAATATTGCACATAAACAATGCTCATAACTTTCCCAAAATTACTTTCTCCAACTAAAGTAATTTAGACATATTCTACCCATAATTCTTCATGAACATAAAGAGAATGATATTCATTACAAGTACCCAATATGTTCTTTCACATTCATTAAGTCTGTAATTTTCATATATCACATTTATTACATTCCAAAAGATAGCTCTAGTATAGCATTTGATAATTGACTTTCATTTTAATCAATCTATAACTATTGCCCATTCATTCCCAATTTCATTCAACACCAATACACAAGTTTACTCATAAATTTTATATATAATATTCCCCAATTTCAATCAAAGCAATGCACATAGAATCACTTCTTATGTCTCCAATCATATGACAACAAAATATTTTCCTCAAACAAAACAGCCTTGAGAAGAAGTTAAATCACCATACCTCTAAAAACTGCCTTGATGATGATGTGCCTTCAAAACCTATCTCAAACATAATTTTTCTTTCTTATGTCATTTCAAAATTTAGTTATAAAATCTCCTTTTCAAATCATCCACGTTAAAAACATTTCTCAAAAATATGTGCACAATAAGGCTTGAAAATAATATTTTATAACTCCTTTTTGGTCTTCACAAAATAAAGCTTTTCATAACAAACCCTCAAATTTCCCTTCTTCTATCATGCAAGAATACAATTAAATGTAAACCAAAATACACCTTATACCTCCTTTTCTAATATTCAGAATTTACAATTTCCAAATAAACCCTAATACACCTTATGTCTCCTAAACTTAACATGCAGAATTTACAATTACCAAATAAACCTTAGTACACCTTATATCTCCTAAACTTAAAAAATATTTGCCCTTATTCAAATCAGAAAATTTTTTCCTTTCAAATTAAATTTAAATAAAATATTTGTCCATACCTTCAATCAACATGCCAAGCAAACGAATTCCTTTCTAGCGCCTGTAGGTTTTGACCCTAAAACCTACTGCCCTCCAACGCCTTAGTTCCAGCCAAGCGACTAGCTGGGCTAGCCACCCACTTGAAACCTATGATGCAACACTGTAACTTTATTTCCACTTTGCTCACGTTTTTATTTGACCCTTTTCTTATCTATTTCAATGCATGAAAATGATATTTGAATTGCATGCACACTTAGACATTAGCCAAATGAATTAATTCAACACATATATATGGATTTTTATGTTATGAGGGTACATCGACGCTCATATACTTTTGCTTATATGTTTATGACATTGGCACCATTTTATTTTGAACCCTTATTCATCGACACTCATTTTATTTTGAAACTTTGTATCATAATATTTAAAATAAATACTATAATATTATTTTTAAACCTTTGTCCATTTGAAAAATTAAATCTCTTTTTTGTCTTTAGACGTTTGCCTTCTCTTTTGGTCTTTAAATATTTTTTCAAGCAAATATAATATTATCTTTTAAACCTTGTCCTTCTTCATAATATTTAAATTTGATATTTAAATATTATAATTCTTCTCTTAGAAAAATATCTTGGAGATATACCTTACCTTGAATTATGTCCATATACCTTGCTTTGAATTTTATCCATTGCTTGCTATCAAACCCATGGGAAATATTTTTTGCCTTGACTACCATGCACATTTGACATGAAAATATTTCTGCCTCATGTACCCTTTGACATCAATGACAACTCAATATACTCAATATTTTCATCAATATCCCCCTTTGTCATTGATGGTAACCCTATAAAAAATTTTTTTTTAATGCAATTGGATTCTCAAATTGCTTCCCATGACAAGCTTCTCCCCCTTACTGAATTCTCTCTCCCTTTGACATCAATGGCAAAGGTCTCCTTTTGGGGCTAAAAATAAAACACTTAGCATAGCCCCCTCACCAACTCCTTTTCTTGAGGTGATCAATTTTGATATGAGAGTGAAGTTACTCCCAAATTTACTCTAATATACTCAAAAGTTTCCTTTGGAAGTGGCTTGGTAAAGATATCAGCAATATGTTCCTTTGTAGCAATGTATTCCAATTTGACTTGTTGATCAATCACTTGATATCTCAAAAAATGATATTTGATTAAAATGTGCTTAGTCCTTGAATTCATCACTAGATTCTTTGAGATATTAATGGCACTTGTATTATCACACATTATGGGGATAGGATGATCATGTTCTATTTTGAAATCACTTAAAGTATGCTTCATCCATAAAACCTGTGTACAACAAGCAACTGCTACAATGTACTCTGCTTCTACAGTGGATAAGGATATTGATGCTTATTTCTTGCTTAGCCAAGAGACTAAACAATCTCCAAGAAAGAATGTTCCTCCACTTGTGTTTTTTGTCATCAATACTGCCTACCTAATTCACATCTGCATATGGAGTGAGTGTGAAATTATTACATTTGGGGTACCACAGTCCAAAACTCATAGTTCCATTCAAATACTTAAATATTCTCTTTACTGCTTGTACATGTGTTTCTTTTGGTGCAGCTTGAAATCTTACCACCAATCCGACTGCTTGCATTGTATCTGATATAGTGGCTATGACATATAGTAAACTTCCAATCATTTATATATACAATGTCTGATTTTCTTCAGGAGACTCATCATATTTACTTAACTTACATCCTGTAAAGATGGGGGTATTCATAGGATTGCAATCCTCCATCCTAAACTTTTTCAACATTTATTTCACATACTTGGTCTGAGAGAGAAATATAACTTTATCTTATTGTGAAATTTGCAACCCAAGAAATAAATATAACTCACCAAGCATTGACATCTCAAATTCATTTTGCATACAACACATATTATCATTACTACCTCCACAAATGATATCATCCACATTGACCACTATAATCAACAACTTATTTCCTTCATTTTTGATGTATATATTTCTATCAACTATACCTTTTCTAAAACATTGTTCTTGGAGATACTTATCCAATATTGAGTACCAAGCCTTATGGGATTGCTTTAGTCCATAGAGATCTTTCTTTAATTTGCATACATAGTCTGGCCTATCTGTCAAGCTAAAACCATCTGGTTGCTCTATGTAGACCTCTTCCTCTAAGTAACCATTGAGAAAAGTTGATTTTATATCCATTTGATACACCTTGAAGTTTTTTAAGCTTGAGAAATCTAGGAATATTATTATGGCTTCAAGACGTGCAATAGGAGAAAATGTTTCTTCAAAGTCAATCCCCTCAACTTGTGCATAGCCTTTGCACACAAGTATTGCTTTATTTTTGATAACCTGACCATATTCATTCAAATTATTTATGTAGACCCATTTGGTGCCAATTACATTCTTGTATTTTGTATGTGGGACAAGTTCCCAAGTTTCACTCTTTTCTATTTGGTTTAACTCTTCTTCCATTGCTTTAATCTAGTAGTTTTCTTCACTTGCTTCATTGAAATCCTTGGGCTCAAATTTGGATAGCAAAGAAAAATTTACATGTTCACATGTTCCTATTATCTTCCTCCTTGTTTGTCTCTCATCTAGATTCCCAATAATCAGTTCTCTCATATGATTCTTTTGAACATACTTGGATGGTGTCTTAGGTGGTGCCCTTTTTGTCTCATCTTCTTTAGTTTATTCACCTTATTCTTCTTTGCAAATTTCTCCTTCTTGATACACAATTTGTTGAGTTGGTTCTCTTAGATCTATTTCTTCATCAACTCTTACATTTGTACTTTACACAATTTTATGTGATCTTTTATTGTAGCATCTATAGGCTTTGCTCTTAGTGGAATAACCAAGGAAAATACCTTCTTCACACCTGGAATCAAACTTGCCTAGATTTTTCTCTTCTCATATAATGTAGCATTTGCTTCCAAAATTTTTGAAGTACTTCACAGTAGTTGGTCTTCCCTTCCAAAGCTCATATGGATTTTTGTGGTGATTTACTATTATTTGAGCTCTATTAATAATGTAAACATTTGTATGAATTACCTCTTTCTAAAATGTATCAGAAATATTAGACTCATTTAACATAGTCCTGGCCATACACTAAATACTTCTATTTTTATTTTCAACTACTCCATTTTGTTATGGAGTTCTTGTTACTGAGTATTGTCTCTTTATTCCATGTTGTTCACATAATTCTACAAATTCACCTGAAGTGAATTCTCCTCCTCTATATGATCTTAGACACTTGATATTTTTGTCTATTTAATTTTCTACTAGTGCCTTGAATACCTTGAACTTTTCAAATGCTTTTGATTTTTATTTTAAGAATGTTACCCAAGTCATTCTAGAGAAATCATCAATAAATAACATGAAATAAATCTCACCTTGTAAACTTTTTGTCCTTGTAGTCCCACATAGATCGGTGTGAACTAGCTCCAAGTATTTTGATGAAGAAAACTCATTTGATTTGAAACTTGATCTTATTTTCTTACCATACTGACATTGTGAACAAATCATGCTTGGGAGTTTTGCTATTTTGGGTAAATATTTGATTGCATGTTTGTTGATTAATTTCACTATGTTGTAAAATTTTAGGTGATCCATTCTTCTATGCCATAACCAACTCTCATCGTCTTGTATTAAAAAGCATTTTCCTCCCTTAATTTCACTTAACATGTAGATATTGTTTGTAGTTCTACTGGTGTTTGCAATAAGCTTTCATGTCTTGGATTTCTTGATCTCACATCCATTTGGGTGAAATGTGAGTATGTGCCCTTGATCACATAGTTGAATTATGCTTAGTAGATTTTGCTTCAATCCTTCAACATATAACACATTTTTTGTCCTAGATTTTTCATTATCTAAACTCAAAGTCCCTTCTCCAACAATTTTGGTAGAAGCATTATCACAAAATTTCACTATCCCTCCATTTATTTTCTTGAGAGAAATAAATTTTCTTTTGTCACCTATCATATGACTTGAACAACCACTATCGATGTACCACTGATTTACTTCATTTTGCACATGAAGAGCTATTTTTACCAACATGTAATTTTCCTTTTCTTGTTATTTTTCCTTTTTCTAAAATTTTGAGGACATCTCCTTCTGAATAGTTTGACATTCCTATTTCTTTCTTGATTTAGGAAGTTCAAGAAATACTATTTTACACCATCTAGATTTGTGTCCAAAATTATTACATTTGTTACACATGAAATTGTTATTCATGAGATATGCAAAAGAATTGTAATGTCTATTGATTAACCCAACATTATTTTTCACTTAGACCATGCAATGTACAACTTTATGGTTATATTTGTTACATGAAAAAAAATAACCATGGAAGAAATTTTTAAATCTACTTGATTGCCTTGAATGATATGGTTGCATGTTTCTTTCATTTTTGTTCATGTGATTTACTTTTATCCATGATGATTATCTATCTTCTTCCTTCTTCAATACATTAGCATAGGTCATTGGCTCCTTTTTACTAACTTTATTTGATGCATTTTTTCCTTTTGAGCTTGACTCCTCTTTCTATTTCTCTAACCTTATATTTTGTTGCAACTTATCCTTAGACTTTTCTACTTACTTTCTTAGAGAGACAACTTCATGTTCCAAATTTTCACATTCTAATTATTTTACCTTTAATTTCTCAACCATAACTTCTTCAATTCTTTTTGTCTCTTCAACCTTCACTTTTAATTCTATGAGATCTTGTAGAAGCTTTATCTTTATTTCCTCATCCTCTTGAACTTGAGCCTTCAATCCTGAATTCTTCTTTCTAACCCTTTTCAATTCTCCAAGAGAATTAATAAGTTCATTTTGCATATCAAATATGGATTCCTCTTCCTTTTCTAAATATTTCTTGGTGATTTCAACCACAGTATCATCTTCCATCACTTCAGTGGCCATGTGTGTTCTTGTAATATCTTCCTTCAAGTTATTAGAATTTTATGAAGGAACCCGCTCTGATACCAATTGAATAATACAATATTATATTGAGAGGAGGTGAAGAGTATAAGATAAAACTTTTACTTTTATTTCCAAAGCAGTATTATCCAATATTATCAATTGCAATAATGAAACAATGTATAGATCATCGCACACATAAGATACATAGATTTAATGTGGTTCACCCAATGTGGGCTATATCCATAGAGAAAATATTTCTTATAAATTTTCTCAACAAATATCTTGGGAACCAATTCCCTATTACAATATTTATGGGTACCAACCCAAAGGAGACACCAATCCCTTATGCTCATGTTTGTGGACCTCTATTCATAGGAGACACCAATACCCTCTACTCTGGTTTGTGGACCTCTATCCACAGGAGACACCAATCCCCTTTGCTCTAGTTTTTGGACCTCTATCCATAAGAGACACCAATCCACTTTGCTCTGGTTTGTGTACCTCTATCTACAAGAGATACCAATCCTCTTTTATTTGGTTCATTCCAAAGCCTTCTCATGACTCTAATCAAATATGCTCATCAAACCTACTTTCAAAACTTTCTCAATCTTGCTCACAAAATCTGCTCAACCTTCTCACAAAACCTGCTCAAATATACTCACCAAACTTGCTCAAATTTGCTCACCAAACCATCTCAAATATGCTCACCAAACCTAATCAAATATACTCACCAAACCTACTCAAAAGTCTTGCTCAAATATGCTCTACAATATAATCCAAATAATACTCATATATTTCCATTATATTGCACACAAACAATTATCATAAATTTCCCAAATATTGCACACAAACAATGCTCATAACTTTCCCAAAATTACTTTCTTCAACTAAAGTAATTTAGACATATTCTACCCATAATTCTTCATGAACATAAAGAGAATGATATGCATTACAAGTACCCAATATGTTCTTTCACATTCATTAAGTCTATCACTTTCATATCTCACATTTATTGCATTCCAAAAGATAGCTCTAGTATAGCATTTGATAATTGAATTTCTTTTTAATCAATAAAAAATCTATGCACAAATTTGCTTCACAAATATAATATATAACTCTTGCACTTTCATTATTTTTTATGGTTTTTTTTTTTTGCTTTTTTTCTCAACCCTTGCTCATTCAATTTCATTCAACACCAATGCACAAGTTTACTCATAAATTTGATATATAATATTCCCCAATTTCAATCAAAGCAATGCACATAGAATCACTCCTTATGCCTCCAATCATATGACAACAAAATATTTTCCTCAAACAAAACCACCTTGAGAAGGAGTTAAATCACCATACCTCTAAAAACTGCCTTGATGATGATGTGCCTTCAAAACCTATCTCAAACATAATTTTTCTTTCTTATGCCATTTCAAAATTTAGTTATAAAATCTCCTTTTCAAATCATCCACATTAAAAACCTTTCTCAAAAATATGTGCACAATAAGGCTTGAAAATAATATTTTATAACTCCTTTTTGGTCTTCACAAAATAAAGCTTTTCATAACAAACCCTCAACTTTCCCTTCTTATATCATGCAAGAATACAATTAAATATAAACGAAAATACACCTTATATATCCTTTTCTAATATTTAGAATTTAAAATTTCCAAATAAACCCTAATACACCTTATGTATCCTAAACTTAACATGAAGAATTTACAATTACCAAATAAACCTTAGTACACCTTATATCTCCTAAACTTAAAAAATATTTACCCTTATTCAAATCAGTGAACGATTTAGTTTCAAATTAAATTTAAATTAAAATATTTATCCATACCTTCAATCAACATGCCAAGCAAATGAATTCCTTTCTCTACCTTACAAAAAAAGTAGTGCCTACGGGTTTTGACCCTGTGACCTAATGCCCTCCAGCACATTTGTGCTAGCCATGTGACCAACTGGGCTAGCCACCCACTTGAAACCTAAGATGCAACACTTTAACTTTATTCCCACTTTGCTTGCATTTTTATTTGACCTTTTGTCCTCTCTATTTCAATGCATGAAAATGATATTTGAATTGCGTACACACTTAGACATTAGCCAAATGAATTAATTCAACACACACACACACACATATATATATATGGATTTTTCTTTTATGAGGGTACATTGGTGCTCATATACTTTTTCTTATCCGTTTATGAAATTGGCACCATTTTATTTTGAACTCTTATTCATCAGAACTCATTTTCTTTTGAAACCTTATATTATAATATTTAAAATAAATATTATAATATTATTTTTAAACCTTTGTCCCTTTGAAAAATTAAATCTCCTTTTTGTCTTTAAACCTTTGCCTTCTCTTGTGGTCTTTAAATATTTTTCCAAGCAAATATAATATTATCTTTTAAACCTTGTACTTCTTCATAATATTTAAATTTGACATTTAAATATTATAATTCTTCTCTTATAAAAATATCTTGGAGATATACCTTACCTTGAATTATGCCCATAGACCTTACTTTGAATTTATCCATTGCTTGCTATCAAATCCATGGGAAATATTTTTGCCTTGAATACCATGCACCTTTGACATCAAAATATTTCTTCCTCATGTACCCTTTGACATCAATGACAACTCAATATTTCCAACAATCTCCCCCTTTGTGATTGATGGAAACCCTATAAAAAAATTATTTTACTGCAACTGGATTTCCAAACTGCTCCCCCTAACAAGTTACTCCCCCTTACTAAAATCTCTCCCCTTTGACATCAATGGCAAAGGGATCATTTTGGGGCTAAAAATAAACACTTAGCATAGTATCCTCACCACCTCCTTTTCTTGAGGTGATCAATTTTGAGATGAGAGAGGAGTTAATTCAAACTTTCCTCTAAGATACTCAAAATTTTCCTTTGGAAGTGGCTTGGTAAATATGTCAGCAATCTATTCCTTTGTAGCAATGTATTCCAATTTGACTTGTTGATCAGTCACTTGCTCTCTCAAAAATAATATTTGAATTAAATGTTCTTAGTCCTTGAATGCATCATCGGTTCTTTGAGATATTAATGGCACTTGTATTATCACACAGTATGGGGATAGGATGATCATGTTCTATTTTGAAATCACTTAAAGTCTACTTCATCCATAAAACATGTGTACAACAAGAAACTATTGCAATGTACTTTGCTTCTACAGTGGATGAGGATACTGATGCTTATTTATTGCTTAGCCAAGAGACTAAACAATCTCCAAGAAAGAATGCTCCTCCACTTGTGTTTTTTTATCATCAATACTGACTACCCAATCTGTATATATATATGGAGTGAGTGTGAAATTATTACATTTGGGTACCACAGTCTAAAACTCATAGTTCCTTTCAAATACTTAAAGATTCTCTTTACTGCCTGTACTTGTGTTTCTTTTGGTGCAGCTTGAAATCTTACCACCAATCCAACTGCTTGCATTATATCTAGTCTAGTGGTTGTAACATATAGTAAACTTCCAATCATGGATCTACACAATGTCTAATTTTCTTCATGAGACTCATTATATTTACTTAAATTACCATATTTACTTAACTTCCATCCTATAACTATGGGGGTACTCACAGGATTGCAATCCTCCATCCTAAATTTTTTTAATATTTCTTTCACATGCTTGGTCTAAGAGAGAAATATAACTTTATGTTATTGTGAAATTTGCAACACAAGAAAGAAATATAACTCACCAATAATTGACATCTCAAATTAATTTTGCATACACTTTGCAAATTTTTGACACATCTTATCATTACTACCTCCAAAAATAATATCATCCACATAGACCACTACAATCAACAAGTTATTTTCTTCATTTTTGATATATATATTTCTATTAGCTATACCTTTTCTAATATCTTGTTCTTGGAGATACTTATCTAATATTGAGTACCAATCCCTAGGGGGCTTGCTTTAGTCCATAGAGAGCTTTCTTTAATTTGCATACATAGTCCAACTTATCTATCAGGCTGAAACCATCTGGTTGCTCTATGTAGAAATATTTGAGAAAAGCTGATTTTACATCCATTTGATACACCTTGAAGTTTTTGAAGCTTGAGAAATCCAAGAATATTCTTATGGCTTTAATACGTGCAATGGGAGAAAATGTTTCTTCAAATTCAATCCCCTCAACTTGTACATAGCCTTTTCACACAAGTCTTGCTTTGTTTTTTATAACCTGACCATCTTCATTCAACTTATTTTTGTAGACCCATTTGGTACCAATTACATTCTTGTCTTTTGGATGTTGGGCAAGTTCCCAAGTTTCGCTCTTTTCTATTTGGTTTAACTCTTCTTCCATTGCTTTAATCCAATATTTTTCTTCACTTGCTTCATTGAAATCCTTGGGCTCAAATTTGGATAGAAAAGAAAAATTTACATGTTCACCTATTCCTATTATCTTCCTCCTTGTTTGTCTCTCATCTAGATTCCAAATAACCAGCTCTCTCATATGATTCTTTTGCACATACTTGGATGGTGTCTTAGGTGGTGCCCTTTGTGTCTCATCTTCTTCAATTTATTCAAATTATTCTTTACAAATTTCTCCTTCTTGATACACAATTTGTTGAGTTGTTTCTGTTAGATCTATTTCTTCATCAACTCTTACATTTGTACTTTACACAATTTTATGTGAGCTTTTATTGTAGCATCTATAGGCTTTGATCTTAGTGGAATAACCAAGGAAAATACCCTCTTCACACCTGAAATCAAACTTGCCTAGATTTTTCTCTTCTCGTCTAATATAGCATTTGCTTCCAAAAATTTTGAAGTACTTCACAGTAGCTGGTCTTCCCTTCCAAAGCTCATATGGGTTTTTGTGGTGATTTACTCTAATTTGAGCTCTATTGATAATGTAAACAGTTGTATGAATTACCTCTTTCTAAAATGCATCAAAAATCTTAGACTCATTTAACATAGCCCTAGCCATACCCTGAACAGTTCTATTTTTTCTTTCAACTACTCCATTTTATTGTGGAGTTCTTGTTGCTGAGTATTATCTCTTGATTTCATGTTTTTCATAGAATTCTACCTGTAGAAATAATGTTTAGGAGAACTACTCATATGAGCATCCATATACCATGTGACTAAACCTTGGGACCTTCCAAGTACAAAAAGTGGTTTTCACCACTTATTCAAGCCTGGCCGCTATGAACCAAAGTAGTTGAATATTGGTTGTTGAAGCTTAGAGCGGCCAATCCCTAGCCACTATAGATGACAACGACTAAGCATTAAAATACAATTTTCCACCAAGATAGTATAATCACAAGTGTAAGTGGTATTTTACATGCAATAAGGTTGAGCGGGGATAACTTTACATTCCTCCTCATAGCCAGTTTACATGAGAGACTCATGACCAAATTTAGAGATTGGTTTAACTAGCATTCAAATGCATAAAATACAAAGCTTCTCATGATAACCTCTAGTGTGCATGAATAATTTAATCTTAGGGTTGTATATTGACCTAGGTTTTCAAATAAATTATAAGGTGCAAACCTAAGAGCACCAAAGGGGGGATTTTAGACACTTTTTACAGATAGACAACGGAGGAGAGCTTTTGAGACTTGAAGATATTTTCTTGTGATGAAGCCCTATCGAATTGGAGAGCAAATTGGAGTGCCTTTTAGGAGCAACAGAGTGCTATATTATTGAGGGGTTATCACCTACAGGACATTCAATACATTGGACACAAAAGAATAATAATTTCAACATCAGCAACAAACCTAGATCCATAGCCTTGGAGCGATAGAGATAGATTTTCATCTTAGAGGCTACTATCTCAGAAAATGGCCAGTAGGCTTAGTCTAGGGTTATTAGCATTAGTTCCTTTTATTTAGATTATTACATATTTTCATGCAATTAGCATAGATCTGATTTGTTGCATTTACTTGCATTCATAGTGTTAGTTTCTATTTTCATTGAGCATATTTCTATTTATCATTAGAAGTTATCACTAACAACCTCATACGAGGAGGCAATATCAGGTAGCTGAGTGTTTGTTGTTGTTTTCATGCTTGCAACAAGTTCATTGGATAGGTTATAAGCATATGAAAGGAAGAGGATCCGTCTAGGAGCCAGACCTAGAGAATGAGGCATCTATAAGCCCTCATATAGTTTCATGTGCATCACCAGGAAGATTGTGAGAGTACATATTCCCTTGTGATGGGATACCATACAACTACTTACCCTATTTATAAAATTTGTATCAAATGAAGGGAATCCTTTAGAGGGATCTATATGTAATCGAACTTGAGAAAAAGCAATAAAAAACATTATCTATTCATTTCTTCATATTTTGGTTGTACCTTAAATTTTAATGCATGATTAAGAAAATAATATTGGCAAATAGACTAATTGGATGGTGCGTCGCTTCCTCAGGGTCACTACAGATGGTGATCACGGTGGGACCCCCACCAAGTTTTTATTTTCTACCACTCTACTGATCCATGTTTTTTTGTACAAGTTTAGCCGCTCTAGTCTATAGCAGCCAAAAATTAGCCGCTCTAGTCTATAGTGGCTAGAAACTAGCTACTCCTACTAACAGCGGCCAACAATTATCCACTCTGGTCAACAGCGGCTAGAACTAGAGTGTAGTAGAGGATAAAATATCTATTCTATAAGCTGGAGTAGAGGTTGGTATACCTTTTTTTAATATTTATGGCTTTCTATCTACTTCTATTTTCCTAAAATAGTGAAATTAAGACACATTTTGATTTGGAAACTAAGGTATGGAAAGGAAAGAACTTGCATCTTACACATCTTAGGGTTTTTCTTAGATTTCCACTAGGTGTTGCTGGGAACAACGACTTATGCTTGTAAAGTACACCCTAGAATCCAACGTGCTATAAATTGTGTATTGGTTTGCTTGCTTTGAGGCCCTGCTAGAGGCCATATTTTCACAAAATAGAATGCATCCACGAAACTCATACTAGTTATGCATATTTATAAAAAGTGAAATGTCATTTGTATTAGGCATATAGGAAAGAGTCATTACTATTGTATGATACATTTTACTTTATGTAAACTTAAAATGAACCCCACACACGCACATATGTTTTAAACATTGGGAAGTTGGATTTCATCACCAACTCTCAATTTAGTATGATGATGTTGGCATTCATCTCCTTCTACCATATTTCCCCCTAGATATTTCTATAATGGAATAAGGAACTTATTTATAGTGGTACTAAGCTACTTATGTTCAAACTGTCTCCCATTGTTGGAACAATCATTGGTTCAGAGTGGAAGAGCTAGGCGAACCCCCTCTAGGACTTCAGCAGTGTACCCTAGTTTCTTTTGAGAAAATCATGTTTGGCATGGGTGTTCTTGATTACTACTATGGATGAGTCTCCTCATTCTAAATCCAATACAAGATCAAAAAAATAAAAATAACAACACATCAAAACATAGAAAATAGTTTAGGACACACATAAATTGGTAATTAAGATAAACAATTTCTTCATATTGTTTGGCTATCATTAATTGCAACAACACTCAAGATTAATTCATGAACACAATGGTCAAAACCAGAAGTAAACATCCTCGGTCTAATACCAAGGTAGAATCTAAAACAACACATACCCATAGGCGAAGTTGTAGTAACATTGAAGCACCCACTCATAAAACCATTGGATGTAGTTTCGCGAGCCTAAGGGGTGAAAAATCAACCCTTAGAGGTTCTCCTTGAGAAACTCCACCTAGGGAGTCACATCATGGAAATAAGTCACATAAACACAAATATGCTTCATGGCCATCATCATAAAGAATACACGGGGAGGCCTCAAGGACCTCCTCTCAACACACAAAAACTTCTCAAAGGCATGAGGAGGCTTCAAGATCTTCCTCTCCACATAGACATAAAAGGTGTTCTATACCAAAATATTCGCATAGGGATGATGAGGGTTCCCCACATCCTTCCTCATGGATAAGAGGTAAGGCCATAAAACCTTCATCACCAAAAAGACACACAAGATTCACAATGTCTCAAACTTTGCATGAGCCACTTAGAATAGGTTTTCCCACTAAGGGGCAAGAAACTAGAGTTACATCCAGTCATAGACACCAAAAAAAAGATACCCTTCACACCAGAGGAAGGTTTATAATAGATTATGACCTCATTAGAGTAAATTGCACCCCACGAGATCAGCCATGGATAAAAAAGTAGTTAGATGAGTTGGATCGATTTCATTCGAGGCCAACTCCCAAAACCATAGCCACAAAAATTTTTGCATCTGGAATTTCACAAAGTGTAACTTATAAATTCACCATTCAACCTGGGGAAGCTTTGAAGTGACCCCATAGTATGCATACAGGGTTTGATCATAGAGGCACTTATCAACACACTGAACAAGTCACATTAGCCAGTAAGAGCAAAGAAATGGCAAAAATATCTTCAAGGAATCTGCGAGTCAAAACCACAAGAACAAAATTATACAAACATGAATCTTCTTTGAAAATGCAATCTGACTGCATGTGACAGTTAGAAAATACATTGTGTAAAGATCGAGAGCTAGTGGAATATCTCGAGCATGATAAACAAATATAAAGGCTTTTATGCCAACATGAGTAGCATTTAAGGGAACAATCTAAGCAGCTAGCTCATATAAACCTACAAGAAAATGGTAGTGATCACCCAAGAAATGAATACACCGACTCACAACAAGAAGGGCACATTAGACAAGAAGACAACCCATGATGAAACCACCACTCAAATCATGAACAAAATCAAACTGGTGGGGAAAGGGTAAACATGATAAATCAAGATCAAACACATCCTGAATCTTCTCCTAGGAGGGAGGAGAATAGAACAAGTCAAGTGGATAAAGGGTTACCTCCATTACCACCACAAGTGGGCCTGCAAGAAGAGGAACTCCTCACATCAAATGCATTCTAGGCACTTGCTAAAAATATAAAGTCCTTTGAGAAGCAAGATACAACTGGGAACCAACCAACACTAAGTAAAATACACAACCAACCATTATGCCCATTAGTTCCTAGCCCTACATATCCTAAGAGCTTTGAGATGCCTAGGTTAGAAAAATTCAAGGGTGAAGAGGACGCATAAGAGCATGTTACCAATTTTATCAATTCATATTTTCATCTTGAAGATAACGATTCTCTTATGCTACAAACTTTCATTATGACATTTTTGGGTGCCGTAAATCAATGGTTCAACCAAATTCCTAAGCATAATATATCCACTTTTGAAAAACTAGTAAATGCTTTCCTAAAATATTTCTCCTTTAGGGCTAAAAATAAGGTGAATATTTCAGACCTGGCCAACTTAAAACATTATTATGACAAGCTAGTAATGGAGTATGGGGATAGATGGAGAAAATTCATGGCAAAGTTATCATTCTCCATACCCCAAGAAGAGATTGTTCGCATGTTCACCAAGAGTTGTTCCAAACACATTTCCCTCTTGCTACAACTTCAACAATATCTTTCATTTGAGGAAGCCTTGGCACAGGTCAAAATAATTTAGGACATAAAAGTATATGAGGGAACCATTAAGCTTCGAACAAAGGAGTGGAACAAGAATGACAATAATAACAAATACAAGTGGAATCAAGACAACCCTGCTCTAGTTAATTAGGTCGTATTCACTAAACCTAAGGATGGGGCTATGCAGCAACCCTATAATTATCAAGCATAGCCCCAACCAACCAATTATGATCAAAAGAACAATCAAGGGTGGAACAGAGAACGTAAGCCACCTCGCTACTTTACACCTCTATCAGAGTCGATGCAACCAATTTTCAACTGGTTGAGTGAGGATAGGAAGATCAAATTTCTTGATGTACCTCTTTTAGATCACAACCATCCTAAGACAAAAGGATATAGGGAAGATCAATTTTGTCCTTACCATAGAATACCAAGGTATAAAATCAAAGGGTGCATTGGTTTCAAGAACTACGTGCAAAATATGATTGAAGTAGGAGAACTTAAAGTTGACAACCCATTGGCTCCTAATAACAAAAATATGGGCATATAAAAAAATCCTCTACCGAAACATGAGGTCCCTAGAGGGCAAGGTGCCCAGGTCACTTAGGTCATAATCGATACACCTACCCATGGATGCATTGGTATGGTTGAAATTGTTAACATAGCAACTAGGAGTAGATGATATGGTCAACCATAACCTCCTGTAGCTCCCATTATTGTCCTAGTTGCACCTAGGCAGAGGTAGGGGTAAAACAACCTTCTAGGTCCACAAACTCGACCTGTGGTAACTGTTCGGAGTAGACTAGAATATAACTTACAAACAACTCCAACCAAGTTATCTATCTATGAGCTCATGAATAGTCCACAAAGCATAGAGAGAATTTTATGGAGATTTTGAGATCAATTGAGCTCTAACCACAAGATCCCAATGCATTCACACATTTTATGGGACAAGTACAACAATACCAAGAACCTATAATATGATTTTATGATCATGATATTAAGATAGTACCTACTGCCTTACCAGACCCTCCATTGCACATTGTTGTATCATTCAATTATTTACCTTTTAAGTAGGTCTTGATTGATACAGGGTTATCAATCAACATCATAACAACAATAGCCATAATGAATCTTAATATACCCAAGTCCAATATCGTTCCAGGGGCCTACACATTAAGAGATTTCAATTATGCTTTATGATATACTATTGGAATGATATTCCTAACAATAAAGGTTGGGCATAAGACCATCCCTATGATGTGTCATGTCTTGGAATGGGCCATGTAATACAACATCCTCGTAGGGTGCCCCTGGATAAGAGATATAAAATATGTGTCTTCGATTTTACACCAATGTGTCAAGTATGTGCACGATGACAAAGTATACGTAGTTTTGGCTAATGAAGAGCAATTCAAATATGTTCATCAAGTGGATCTTCCAGGATATTTTGTGGTTCCTTCCACCCACCTGTATGTAAGACCTTCATCTCCAACTACACGATTGGATGACATAAACAAAGGGATACAAAAAGACCCATCTACATTGGCACCTCCTCTTGTACCTAAAACAATTAACACTTCTAAGAGACCATCAACGTCTAAACCTAAAGATAATAAGAAGCTAAATTCACCCTTGATCGAGGAAGAAAACCAAGGAATTGCTAACTATAGCCATTGTGGAAATCCCAAGTCCCATGGAAGAAGAAGATCTCCAGGATCAAGCAGAGAAAATACTAGAGCCCACTTTGCCAGTACCGTCTGTAGGGTTATCCACATCACATGCGATAATACACTTGGCAAGTACAGGGATAGGATATCACCTCATACAGAACATAATATTCATGCCCATAATTAAGTCTACACAAGACATGGGATGACCAAAATACCTAAGACCACTAGTGGGAATAATAGTTCTGCTTGGAATCCCTCCCAACTAGACCAACTTTATCTATGCTATCCTAGACTGCGCCCATAAGTCTTCAAACATAGAAGAGGACAATGATGAACTATTCACCATTAATTTTAGCTATCTCTCTAATCCTAAGTTTGCTTGAAGCTACTTTAAGCATAGCCATTGGCATGGCTACGGTCTTGGTCTATATGATCAGGGGCGTAGGCGGCCATGCGAGCCGCAGTACCAACTTCCCATTGACAATTTTGGGTTAGGCTACCACATCATAGGTCAATATGACTCTATCATAGCATATCTAGATAGATTAATCTTGGTTTTAGGAGAAGACATCGATTTCATTCCTTATCACCCACCAGGTACAAGATATTTGATCAACAAACAAGTGGTCATGGTAAACATACCACCACCAGATATTTATCATTTGAACTTCTCAATTGATGCCACCCCAACAAGTTGCAACTTATGGGATGAAGAGCAAGAATAAAGTGGATATGGGGTAAGTGATGATGAAATACGGGCAAGCTTAGCCTTTCACGGGCCTTGCTATTTATAGAGCCTTATCTGGTCCAACCACAATGAAAGTGGATACATATTGGATGAAAGTGGCTGAGTCAGAAGACTCAATAGAAAGAGCCTACCTAGGTCCAAGGTAGTGGCCCCATGGCTTGGGGCAAGACACTAACACAAATGGCATATTCATAAGTGATAAATAATATGAGGATGAAATAGATATGGCCTACTTGGGGCCAATATACGTGTCCCTTGTCCTAGAGCCACATACCAATGCTAATGTTTTTTGGATAAGTGATGATGACTTTGAAGACAACACTGATATGGCTTATATTGGGCCTCACCACTTATGGTAATTAAATATTATAGTGGAAATATAAGAGGCACTTCATGCCATGGACCCTACCTCATAGTTTTTGGAAAAACTTGTCGACTTAAATGCCATTTACTGTGCAATAAATCCTCCTTTGCCTATGTTTATGGAGCCCTTGGAACCCAAAAATCCTATTATCTGACCTACTCATGGGCTAGATCTTGAGATTCCTTTTCCTCTAGAGCCTCATCATGATTATAGGGGGAAAACCTATGAGACAATATTCCACCCATGTGGTCCTAGATATTTCATTCCATCCACCAATACAATCTCCATTGATTTGACCCCTCCACTTCACAACCCAATAAATCTTACCAAACCATTGTATATTGATATAGATACTATTGATTGAGATCATGTTGATTCACTTGTAGAGCCTGAGGATCTTTTCCCTGGTGAAGAGATGTTACAACCATTTCATTTTGCAGCAGGCTATGCATATGACATATTCCATGCTGGTTTGGATCCTGAGTCAGTAGGACCTATAAATCCTGTTTATGACATTCATTTGATACCCATGCATCACCAGCTAGAGGATGGGTCACATATGGCTATAGAATTGACTTTCAAGGTGGACATTAGAGATGATCCTACTCAACCAAAGAAAGTCAATTTCAGAGAAATTCTATATCCAAAGGAACAAGCCATCATAATCCCTCTCCTTAAGGAGAGACCAAACCTTTTTTCTTGGACTTACAAATACATGCCAAGGCTTGATCCAAAGTTATTTTTCCAAAACCTTTCGTTGGATCCCACAAAGAAGCCAATCAAGCAAAATCTAAGGAAAATGCATCCAACCATCGCTTTTATGGTGAAGAATGAGTTAAGTTTTTGGATGTGATTTTCATAGTTCCTATCGATTATCTTGAATGGATCTTGAACATGGTGCCCATGGAAAAACCCGATGGAAGATTTCGCATTTGCACAAACTTTCAAGACTTGAATAGGGTAACACCAAAGGATTCATTATTTTTGCCAAACATAGATGCTCTTGTTGATGCCACTACAGGTCATGAAATGCTCTCCCTAATGGATGGTTTTTTTAGGTATAATCAAATCAAAATTAAACCCAAATACCAGCACAAAACCACTTTTATCACTCCATGGGGAACATTTTGTTACAAGTTAATGCCATTAAACTTTAAAAATGTTGGTGCCACATATCAATAGGCCATGACATACATCTGTCATGACTATATGCATAAAATACTAGAGGACTACATGGATGACTTACTAGCTAAGTCTTTATTGCAACAAGAGCACGTTGAGATCCTTAAGAAAGTCTTCAATTGCCTCATTGAGCACAATGTCAGATTGAATCCTAAGAAGTGTGTATTTGGCATAACTTCTGGTAAGGTCTTGGGTTTCATAATTTCTAAGAGAGGCATGGAATTATTTCCTGCAAAGGTAGAGGCTATATTGGAAATGGCCACCCCTACCAACATTAGGGAGTTGAGAAGCCTACAAGGCAAGATAACATCCATCAAATGATTCATTTCTCAATTATCAAATAAATATCGACCCATGAGTCAGCTACTATGCAAAGGAGTCCTTTTTCATTGGGATAGAGAGTGCCAACAAGCCTTTGCAAAGATCAAAAATTACCTAGAAACACCACCAGTATTGGCTCCACCAAGGCCAGATGTAATGCACAAGATAAAGAGCAAGCCTTATATTACATTAGTCACACCTTGGTAAGTTATGAGCTAGGGTATGTGTATGTAGAAAATTTATGTTTAGCAGTGGTATTTGCAACCAAAAATTTGTGACACTACATGTTGAGCCATATGACCTATGTTATATCAAAACAAAATCCTTTGTAGTACATGATGAAAAAGACCTATCACAATACATGTACTACAAAGTGGATCATTCTATTGATAGAATTTGACCTGGAATTCATAAGCCAAAATTCCATCAAGGGACAAGTCATAGTTGATCAAATAGTAGAGGCACCTCTTCAGGATATCAAGCCTCTCACCATAGAATTTTTTGATGATGCAATTTTTACATTATCAGATCCATTGGAGCTCGAAGAACCTAAGAGAGAAAGATACATGTTATTGTTATTTGATGGTTTGAAGTGCGAACAAGGGGGCAGAGCAAGGATTGTCTTTATCACACCATAGGGTGCTCCATTGCCCTTATCATTCAAACTAGACTTCCCTTGCACAAATAATAACACAGAGTATGAGGTCCTGATATTGGGACTCCAAAAAACCATCACAATGGGCATTAAAAGATTGAACATATTTGGTGACTCCTTGCTCATAGTAAATCAAGTCAAAGAATTGTTCCAATGGAGGTACCCAATCCCAAAAGCTTACAAGGAGCTTTTTGACACTTACCTAGCTCGACTGGAATGGTATGACATCGATGCAATCCCTCATATGCCAAATATATTTGTAGACACCATGGCATATTTGGGATCCTTAATACCTTAGAATCCATCTATGGATTTCACAAATATTTACATTAAGATGCTTGTGCACTCAGTGATACAATGTGAGGCTATTGAAAATCTATATTAAACCAAATAAGGAGTTCTTATAGATGGCACCTTGGGTGTCTTTGATCTCTCAAGGTCCTACGGAGTGTGGTGCAACCATTCACCATAGGGTTGTACCTTAATTTGTATTTACAAGCTTTGGAATGTAGGAAGAAGGGACTGTATTTTCTATAGAAGTTGTGGATTATCAAGATTTGCTTTCCCAATTGCAGGATTTATTGAAGCTCAGAATAGTACCACAAGGTCTATCACATGTTAAGAGATGAACATTTAAATAGAAGGCAAGAAGATACATATTATTAGGAGATATCCTTTATATACGAAGGTACGATGGAATGCTCCTTCTTTGTCTTGAGTTGCCGGAAGCATCTTGGGCAATTTTATAGGCTCACGATGGTACATGTGGTGGTCACTTCAGTGGCATGGCCATTGTTAAGCGCATATTGAGATTGGGATACTATTGGCCCATAATGGGGAAATACTATTGTGAGTATGTCAAGAAATGCGTTAAATGTAGCATCATGAGAATCTCACACACTTGCCATCACAAACCTTACAACCTATCCATGTAGCATGGCCCTTATCATAGTGGGGTTTAGAATTAGTTGGGAAGATGTCACCCTTGTCCTCATAATAATGGCCATTGAGTATTTCACTAAATGGGTCGAAGCGATCCCCTTGACATCGACAAATGGACCAAGTATTGTGGAGTTTATACTCCACAATATCATAAGTCATTTTGGGGTCCCTTTGAAAATAATATCAGATAATGGGCCATCTTTCAAAAACAAAAAATGTGCATGCTTTGACGAACAAATACCATATTCAACATAGTTTTTCAACACCCTATTATCCGTAAGCAAATGGGCAAGAAAATGCCTCAAACAAAATAATAGTCTCCATCTTGAGAAATATGGTGAAAGATAATCATAAGGACTGGCATTTTCAATTACCTCTTCCATTATGGGCATACAAGACTATTGTGCAGACACCCACTAGGGCAACACCATTTTTTTTTGTATATGGTGCTAAGGCCATCATGCCCCTAGAGTTGGAAATTCCAACCCTTCACATAGCATTAAAAGACTTCATTGATGATGACATTGCACGACAAGGCCACCTTGATCAATTAAAACTTCTTGATCAATTAAACTTTTTGATGACATCGCATGGCAAGGCCACTATGCCTTGGACCATCTCCATGTTTATCAGGGTTGTCTTGCATGAGATTACAATAGTAAAGTCCACTTAAGAGAATCCACAGATCTTGTGCTCAAATAAAATCAACAAACCTCAAATCTTCTGCCACACCTACGAGACAAATCTCTCTTTATTTTTTTCTTCTTCCAATTTCCATTTCGATTCATGTTTCCCTCTTTATTTAGGCCCATACATAATCTCAGAAAGTGTTGGGCTTGGAGCATATCACCTCACATCATTGGATGATTTTGAAGAGCCTAAGCCTCTCAATATCATCCACTTGAAGGAATTTTACACATAAGATACAAAAACATCCAAATATACATAAAATACAAAAGCATTCAAATATGTCATTAAAATTACAAACAAATAATGAAAAACATAAATGATTCAAAAACATAAAAATGTTCCAAGGGCATATTTAAGCCACTTGGTCAAGATTCTAATTCAAAAATTCTCCAAGGGTATATTTATGCCGCTTGGTCAAAATCAATCAAAAACATAAAAATGCTCCAAGGGTATCTTTAAGTCGCTTGGTCAATATTCTAATTCAAAAATTGTACAAGGGTATCTTCTTGCCACTTGGTAAAAACATAAAATTCCCAAAGGCACACTAAGCCCTTTAGTAAAAATAATCAAAAGTACAAAAAACAATACAACATAATCAAAAATGCAAAAATAATGCAAAGATCAAAATTACAAAAACATTTACATCTCATATGCACCCACATAGTTGCATTACATTAAACATTGATATCCATTGCATGTGCATATGTTGTGATCACAATATTGCAAACAATGCCACAATTTGTATCGCAATCACAAATCCATATTCATCCATTCATCCATGTATGTAACTGTGTTTTTCAACACAACCATTTAATGTTTATATACATAATAGGATAAGGTTTTTCGATCATTCAACCATATCTAGTGGTCCTATTAGCTTTTTTAGAAACCCATATTGATTAGTAGAGGGTAAGGTCTAGTGGTGATAGTGCCTAGCATACTTTAGAATCCCATCACTAATTAAAAAAAATAAAATCCTAGTTGGTACAAGGGAAAGATAGAAGATGCAAAAGTGGTCTAGGTTACCTTAAGTAAAAAGGGTCTTCCTTGCTTATCCCCCTATGTGATCGGTTCAAAGGTGCTGAGAATTGGCAAAAGGACAAGTTTTGCCCTACCCAGTTAAATCCCTTGATTTTATCAAAACAAGCAAAATTCTAAAGTCAATAAAAAGTCAAGAGTAACACAAACGAGCGATTATCATCACTACGTAAATCCCTTGATTTCATTAAAATAAGAAAAATCCCAAAATCAAGCAAAATTTAAGAGTCAAAATCAAAACAAGCAAGTATCATCCCTACATAAGTCCCTTACTAAAAAAAAAAATCAATAAAAAATAAATAGTGATTTTCATCACTATGCATGAGAAAGTATCCCAAGTAAAATGAAGAAAAGAAGAGAATAGAGCTTGAATCCCTGGAATTCTCAGCATTGTACAAAATCGAAAGGTGATCCCAATTATAGGTTGGTGAACAACCATGCCTGGTAATGATGATACCCTTACATATGATGATATGTCTATCACAATAGCATCTTGCATTTGTATAGACCAATGTTTGCATGTGGATGAGCTAGCTTTGGGTAACCCAATACTTCCTAGTGGTATAGTCCAACTAAGTCCAACATAGGATCAGATGAACACTTGAGGATCCCTAATCTTAGCAATGGGCTAAAATAATCCCACCTGACATCAAAGGAAATGCTTGAGTTCTATCTAAATATATTTAGTTGCACACACAGGTATAATGAGTATCTAGGTCCATGATGAAAGCCTTGATTTTCAAAAGTCTTGTATGGTCAGTATGCAACTGTTGATAGGGTAGCAAGAGTGGTTGAGTCTTAGGAAAGGCCTCAAAACTTCCTACGTAGCAAAAAATCATAACATCAATCACATCATCAATTTTATTTATGGGGTTTTGTGAATTAAAGGGTATTAACAAAGTAGGTTAGATACCGAATGGATGTTAGAGATGATATTTAGATGACAACTGACTATTTTATATCTTTTAAATTATAGAAGTTTATCAAGAAACTACACACATTCACACCATTATATTTCACATACGGATATTTAAACAAATTAGTTATTGTAATAAGAATGATTGTTTACATTCATAACTAATATACTTTCTATGGTGTCACCCATTAGATTGTTAAAATCATATCATATGCATTCCTTATGTTTTAAGTGATTAAATCATATAGGTTCATTTACATATAATAAAAAACCATGTAGATAATACATTTCACACATTACATTTACCACATCATAACATAAGTCGAATGCATACAACTAAAAGCAAAATTAAGCATGCATTTAACAAACAACATTGCACCCATAATGCATAGATCATCAATTATTTATCTGCACCTAAAATCAGATCATTACATCCACATACGTTGCATCATAAAATAATAGTCAAAATATATATCCATATGAATCACGTCATATAACCATAATCAAAGCACATGAAACCCCAAAACATCCACATATTCATACATCATAATCCATCTATGCACCCATCATAAATCCATCACTAAGTCAACTCATGATACATCACATCATGACACGATAATCAAATCATATAAGCATCCACATAAGCATCCATTCAAATATCCACATCATCATAGATCTTATGTATCATCTGTAGGGTTATCCACTCATCATAATTACATCATCACATCGCATAAATAAAACAAAAGCATAAGCAATAAATGACACACATACTAAATCATAACGCAAATATATCATATAAATATGTGTACCAAATACATGGATGTACAAAAATTCCCATGGGCTATAGCCATATAGGTCAACTGAACTCAAAAAATAAAAGTCGAAGTGCATCATCAATCGAAAATGGGGCCTTCATCTCCTGCAACACTCCCCTACGGTGGGATCTTGGGGAGAGTGATGAGAGCTAGATCCTGCTGGTATATTTGTATGATTTTGGATCCTCTACCTAGGGTACACAAATGACTACCATGATGTGGAGTGCCTACTAATATGTGATCCACCTACACCTATCCTCTCCCTAGGAGTGGCTCCTAGCCTCCTAATATGCATCGAGAGAGTAGCAATATAGGTTGCATCATTAGAAATATTCATGTCATACTCATCCAGCAAGGCCTACATCTACCTATTCTCTATCCCTATATCTACCTCTGTAGGAACCTATGGTGTAGGAGGATCAACAACAATCTACATCCTAGAAGCACCTCCCTCGATAGTAGCTTCAAATACCTGTATTTGTATCATGAGCTACTCTATAATGGTATCTCACTGTGCTATAGTGGCATCACACTATTGTACCTAGATCTTGGATAATTGGAGATCGACCTCTACCTCATGTAAATGTGCTCTCAGAGAAGAATATCTCTCCTTGGGATCCAACTCCTCCTCATCCTCCTCCTCAGGGGCTTCTTACTCCTCTACTGCCACATACTCTATCAATTTGCCCCATCCCTCAGTCCTACCTCAGACTCTGCGTCCTACTGGGTTTGTGTCTCTATCACTGTCATCATCCTCATGGCCTAGACTATCATCACCATGCCACATCCAATCACCCCACCACTCCGCATATGCATTTGTGACTCCCCCAATGACTCCTCAATCAACTATTGGGGCATCCTCCTCATCAGTCAGCTTTGTAATACAAGGTGTAGGAAGGTATTTCTCTACTCCAATACACCTATACAAGAACAGGACAAGTGGTATTGATGAAGAACTTAGGATTAGAAGAAGTACTCCTTGATTTCAGCCTTACGGCCAATGAGACACCACTCATACCGCATTCTAGCTATTAAACTAGTTGGATCATCCCAACCTAGGCACTCGTTGTATGGCTACCATGTGAAATCTCTGGATTGTAGCCCAGTAAAAGTAGAAATGTAATGGGAAATCTCCCTCGTAGAAGGGTGTATTTTGTGCTCCTCTCACTCTCGAGCCCATATGGCAGCGTAGCACTACATCCGATCATCAATAGTTGTAATCCTAGCAGGGAGCCCTCTAGGATGATCTACATTGATATGCTCCCATCCCCATATCTAAAGGAAAAATCTACAAGCAATGCTGACATGACCCCATCGATGGATGTGGTACAACTTGTCATAGCACTGTACCTGCAAGGACCTCCCCCATACATAGACTATAGGCTCCACACTATCCATAATGTCCTGAACCATCACAAGGAGGTTCTATAGAAACCTCAAGCCTGAGCAGTCTGGTATAAGAATTTTGCTAATGACCATCAGTAACATTGCATGCCTCTTTGAGAAGACCCTCTCCCTATACCATCATAGGATAGATACACCTCCAGACTTTGTGCCCTTGAAGGCAACCGCAACATACCTCCCAAACACCCTATAAAAGACTATCTCACAGTAATTAGTTGCTGAAGAGATGATGGCCACTCCACAAAAAGGGATCCAAAAAATCTTGTACAAATCCTTCGATGTGATAGTTATATCATCGGTAGGAAGGTGGAAGGTGTTCGTCCTAGGGTCCCATCGGTGAACCAAGGTCATGAGGTAGGCCTAATTCGACATAATTTATGGTAACCTACTCACATATTGTAGTTCACGGGCCTTAAACCAGGCCCAGTCCATATCATCCATGAGGGGAAGGAGGTCATTTAGGAGCTTTGGATCCCAAGCTTGAGCAGTGAGAATCTAAGGATAAAAATCAAGGTATAACTATAGTGCATTTAAGGCATAAAACACAATAAAACATGAAAAATAGTGCAAATAATGATAGAATATCCTAAGTATAAGTGAAAGAGCCATATATGCACCTAATCATGCAGAGAATTTCATAAAAGAAACCCAAAAATTTCAAAAAAAAAATCAATTAATCATCTCAAAAATAAAAAAAATAAAAAAAATCCTAAGGCTTCTTGGCCACTCTCATCTACAACAAACAAGAATTGGTCATTGAGGTTGGCAGCAGCCAAGCTCCAATGGTCAAATTTTTGACCATTGAGATTTTGAACTGGCCACTGCCATCGAAAGCGGTCAGGCCGCGGGCCAAAATGGCCACTCTGAACGATAGCGACCGAAAAGCAACATGAAAAATGTGTGTACCCTAGGCCATAATCACCAATGTTTTTTGAAAAAATTCAAAAGGGAGGCTAACCCACATAAAAAAAACCTAAACTAAACCTATCTATAGGTTCAATTCATTATCGATGATTTTAATGAGATTAATTTCCCAATTGCTTAGTGCGGTTCATTTTTTTTTACCAAAAAAAAGTAGGTTTAAGGTTGAGAGAATACCCAAGAATATCTAGCTCCTCCACTCATCGATGCCTCACCCTATGTAGCCATAATCCTCGATGCAAATGCACCCTAAGTCGCAAGTGTTACTTTCTATCTAAAGCTCTGAAAAGCGAATCGCCAGCTAGAAGAATGAAAATTCAAAACCCTAGGCTACTTTTATGTTTACCAAGTTATGCCTTAGCCACTACTATCATCAGTGGCCTGAAATTCTTGGTCGCTTAGGTCAAGAGTAGCCAAAAGTAAGCATTTAGGGGTCATTGGACCTGATAACGGCCAGAAGCACAAATAAAAACAAGAAAATTCCTCCCATGTGGAACAACAAAAAAATGAAATAAACACATTCTGATGATACATGAACATCATAATGCTCAAAATAACAAAAAAAATTACATAGGAATAAAATCTCAAGTAAGTCTCGTATCTAGTTAGTTACTCTATCAACTTAGCGGTTGCAAGGATTTGCATTCCATGCAATTCAATGAGATGAGTGAGCTACCATAAGGCTACTTGGGATAAAATAATCATTTTGGAATCATGATGTGCCCCCTCAATCCCAAAGAAGACCAAGATGGTCAAACTACTCCACGGGTATGATGGAATCATCCTAATTCCCTTATGACATAAAAACACTGAGCCAAGTGATTCAATGAAAAGCCTAAATAGAATAACTCATCCTAACTCCCTAAGAAGGCCATTTATGGTCAGACCTCTCCCAGGGATAGGGATGAATGATCATCATAAATAGTTGAGATCACACTTGGATGGGGGTTTGCCCATTAAAAGAACAAGCCCTAGAAAAGAACCAATTTAGTCATATTGATCAAGCGACTAGTCACTTCATTCATTGTCCTTCCCTCATCAATTAATTGTGTGAGGGGGTAATTAGCTCTTCAAATAATCATAATCAAATTCAACTAAATATCACTCAATCATATCAAAATTTCATTCGTCCTACAAATCATTGCAGGCAACTATTACAAAATTTCCCACATTTTTTGGGTTCATAAACAAAATATGACATTTTTAGTTTGTAGCTCTCCTCCGGTCAGATCTCATTGTAGTGATATAAGCTACCCGATTGTTTTTAAGAAATGAGTGCAAGATAATATGTGAAAGCCCTGTGTTAAGTTAAAACCTTCCAATACGTTGAAGCAAATATTCAAGGGTGTGCCCAACTTGCATAATTGGGCCATCCAATATTGATCAGACCAATGATCATCATACACCCTACAAACATAGTAGTCTACAGTTTTGCTCAGCGCTATGTTTTTCCCACACAACGCATCCCAAAAAGGGGTATTTGTAGACACCTAAAACACATGTTTAGGAGAACTAATCATATCGTCATCCATAGACCATGTGACTAAACCTTGGGACATTCCAAGTGCCAAAAGTGATTTTCATCACTCATCTGGGGTAGTCTTAGCCCATCCAAGCCTGGTCACTATGAAGCTCAAAGAAACCAATCCCTAGCCACTACATATGATAGTGGCTAAGCTTTAAAATGCAATTTGCCACCAAGATAGCATAATTACAGGCAGAAGTGGTATTTTGCATGCAGTAAGGTTGAATGGGGATAACTTTGCATTACTCCTCATAGCCAATTTACATGAGAGACTCAAGTCCAGGTTTAGACATCGGTTTAACTGGACTTCAAACATAGAAAAGACAAAGCTTCTCATGCTAACCTCTAGTGTGCATGAAGAATTTAGTCCTAGGGTTGGAAATTGATCGAGGGTTTCAAAGATATTATAAGGTGCAAACCTAAGAGCACTAAAGGGGGGGATTTAAAAGACTTTTTGTAGACAGACAACGAAGGAGATATTTTGAGAATTGAAGAGCTTTTCTTGGAGCAAAGCCCTATAAAATTAGAGAGCAAATTGGAGTGCCTTTTAGGAGCAACGAAGTGCTAGCTGACTAAGGTATTATCACCTATAGGACATTAAATACATTGGACACAAAACAACAATCATTTCAACATCAACTTCAAGCCTAGATCCATAGCCTTGGAGCGATAGAGATACGTTTTCATCTTAGAGGCTACTATCTCAGATAGTGGCCTGTAAGCTTAGTATAGGGTTCTTATAATTAGTTCCTTTCATTTAGCTTATTACATATTTTCATACCATTAGCATAGATATGATTTATTGTATTTACTTACATTCATAACATTAGTTTCTATTGTCATTGAGCATATTTTTGTTTATCATTAGAAGTTATCACTAAAAACCTCATCTGGGGAGGCAATCTCAGACAGCTGAGTATTTTCTATTATTTTCATGCTTGCAAGACTACAGGTTCACTGGATAGGTTATCAATATACGAAAGCAAGAGAATCACTCTAGGAGCCATACCTGGAGAAGGAGGCATTTGTAAGCCCTCATACAGTTCCATGTGCATCACTGGGAAGCCTACAAGAGCGCATATCCCCTTGCGAGGGGATACCATACAACTATTTCTTCTATTTGTAAAATTTATATCAAATGAAGGGAATCCCTCAAAGGGATCTATATGTAACCGAACTTGAGAAAAATCAATAAAAAATACTATCTATTTGTTTCTTTGTATTTTGGTTGTAACTTTCATTTTAATGCATGATTAAGTAAATAATATTAGCAAATAGAGTAAGTGGATGGTGCACTGCTTCCCCGAGGTCGCTACACTACAAATTTACCTAAAGTGAATTCTCTTCCTCTATCTAATCTTAGAAACTTGATCTTTTTGTCTATTTCATTTTCTACTAGTGCCTTGAATACCTTGAAATTTTCAAATACTTCTAATTTTTCTTTTAAGGATGTTACCCAAGTCATTCCAGATAAATCATCAATAAATAACATGAAGTAAATCTCACCTTGTAAACTCTTTGTACTTGTAGGCCTACATAGATCGGTGTGAACTAGCTCCAAGGGTTTGTATGAATAAAACTCCTTTGATTGAAAATTGATCTTATTTTCTTACTATGTTGGCATTGTGCACAAATCGTGCTTGGGAGTTTTTCTATTTTGGGAAAAATTTTGACTGCCTGTTTGTTGCTTATTTTCACTATGTTGTCAAAGTTTAGGTGGCCCATTCTTCTATGCCAGAACCAATTCTCATCCTCTTGTGTTAAAAAGCATTTTCCTCTCTTAATTTCACTTAACATGTAGAGATTGTTTGTATCTTAAATGTGGTTGTAAAAAAAAATGTTACTAACAATACAAAGATATTGAAAGACCATGTGATTTATGAAAAGAGCTCAAAATGTTTACATATGTAAAAGTTATAGCCCTAAAATCAAACAAAATACCACCAAAACCTTTAAAATTTTAATAATATTATTTGAACCTTTAGATAATGGGAAACTATCACTTTTTGCTAACATGATATTTTATGTGGTTCCAATTTGTTATTGATTAGTCTACCACTAAGATTAAATGATAAAAATTTGACTACCATCAACTTAAATACAAAGAAAAGGGGTAATGATAGATCTACGATAGGTTACAGAGGTAGTGAATCAACCATAGGCTTCAACAATGATGGATCTACCATGAGCTACAATAGTAGCAGATCTACCATAGGTTTTATAGACACAAAATCCTACCCACTTGTCCACCATCCCCCTTTCCCACGATTCAATTGGCCATCCCATGCCTTTCCCACCATCCAATGGCCTACTTTAGCCCTTTTCCCACCATTTTTTGACCCCTATTTGACTTATTTATATTTATTTTATATAACTAACCATGCCTATCAGCTGCGGTCATGACTCAAAATTAGTTAGCCTTAATCTGACCCAAAATCAGTTGCAATGGCCAATTGGTTTCATATTGGAGCTATTTGAGTGAGGAAGGTTTTGGATCCTTCCATCCAACAAGCTCAAATACCCAATCTTGATCTTAGCTTCCTCATGAAGCTACTCTTAGCCCCTTGGCAATTACTATATAATCCCTCTTCGAATTGGGGAAAAGAAAGAGAAATATAATAAATTGAATAGTGAAGACCTGTTGAATTGCATAACCACTCACATGCATTGATAGGAATACTTTTGCTACCCAATTAGAGTTCACATTGCCATGGAGATCCTAGGAGGATAAGAGAGCCAATAAATGCTAATATGTGCAATCCATGCACCCCCTAAGCCATCCAACCACCAAATCTATCAGATGACATAGAGGTGACCCTTGACCATCAATTTGGCAATGATAATCATATAATTGACCCTAATTTGGAGGGTAAACCTATTTCAGTCTCTACCATGGTTGTCAGCTATAGTGAATAGTGCCCACCACATGAATGACCCACAATTAGCAGGTGATCTCTGATATCCTTGTTCTCAGTTTTGCATTATATTTAATTAGGTTATATTAATCATTTTGTAGGGTTAATTCGGTATTCTAGAGATATTTGATTGATAGATTAGGAGATAATTACAATTTGCCTTCATTGTTGTAGTGTAGGCAAAACAAACCTTTTTCATGCTTCTATGTCTTCAATTGGTTAATTAGGAGCTTAGATAGATTCATATTAGTTTCTTTTATGTTTCTATTGGTAGATTATCATGTTTTAGATCAATTTACATGTATTTAATTACTTTCTTGATTTCTTTATTATCATGATATATTTTATACAAGCATCCTTTTAAAGCCTCATTGAGAGAGGTCTCCTTTGTTTTTAATGTTTCTTGTTGTTTACTGCACGTAGGACTAATAGGGTTTTGGAATGCAAAGTAACAAATCCTCTAATCATGGATAAGAGGGTCATCGACACCCTAGAGCAGTTAGTGTCACCCTGGAAAGCATTTTGATTGCATCTACCCTTGAGAGGGATTTGAAATTCTATTGTAACTGATATATCAAATCGATATCCCTAAGAGGGATGAATCTGTAACTTGGCTTCATTGATATTAATAAAGAGATTCTTCATATTTGTTTTATTTCTTGTTGTCAATTTATGTTTTCCCATTTGTGCTTATTTCGTGAATTGCAATAGATAGAGTAGATAGCAAGAGCCTTTTTGGTGGTTATAGAAAGTGATCACAGTGGAAATCCATATTTTTTACCATGATTTATTGATTTTGGTATGTGTTTTTATGGTAGGTACTCACTGTGGCTGACAGTCGTAAGTAAAAAGTTGGCCCATGGTTGACAGGTGTGGGCAATAGTCATAGCCACGTATTAGAGTTGTGGTCAAAAATAGATCAACCACAAAGTAGGAATAAAAAGATATATCATATGAAGACTTGAGGTAGGCCCTTTTGACACCCTTTGTGTTTGTTTTATATCTCTGTGTTTTTACAGAACATAAAAAATGAAATCTAGCTAGGATAAGGATAAAAATAAATAAAATGAATTAGGTCCTTGGGATTTTTATTTGATGCTCTACTAGTCATTGCTAGGAACAACAGGTCTTTGAGTGTAGCCCACCCTAGTATCCAATTGTCTAGGCCATATGAATTTTAGAGTTTGCTTGCATGAGGCCCAATCAGTGGCCAATTACTCATACTAGTTGCATTATTTAAACATCAAGTAGTGTAGTGTGGATATACCTCTGAATATCAAATGTTCTTTGTTGCATATCAGATAGGAAATGATCATGTTAATGTTGTATTATGCATCTTTCCTTTATGCAAACTAAAAATAACCACACACACCACATTTCATAGTAAACGCTAGTGAGTTGGGAGTCACATCCAACCACTAGTAGGGTTTCAATGACGGTGGAGGTGATTTCCATCCGTTGGCCCAACTCCCTCATACCTTCTTGTTACTAGACCAATACCGGATCCAAGAACCATCTATAGCTTAGAAAATTTGCATGTACTTATATTTTGAGGGTATAACACTGACTGGGTGAGATTGGGTGAGGATCTAGGAGGACCTATGCTCCCTACCTGGGTGTGGACTTCATTACCATATTTTGGGAGGATTACGCAACCTAGAGTTCATCTCTTGGATGTCGAGCTACGAGCATACAGGTGAAATCCATTAAAAATTTGAGAAAATTATCAATGTATTACAAAACACAATAAGAGTTACTTTACTGATACAACAAATTGAAAACACATCAAACAATTTAGGGCTCATTTTTAAAACTGTAAAAGGAGATAATCATCATTGTATTCTTTGCATGCTAATAAAAGTTAAATTTAGACATAGGATACATACTGGTGCAAATGCAAAGAGGCCAATAATATAATAGACCCAAGATCGAATCCCAAGCTCCACCTACTACACAAAATAATGTGGAACACCCTCAATCACTTAATCCTCTTGGACATAATTCAACGAGCATTAGAGGGGATAATTCCACATGAGGGGACTCCATTGAGAATACCTCGATTAGAGGAAGTACTAGAAGTCCATCTAAACACAGATCATAGCATGGAAATTCCTAGCATGGGGGTTTCACACATGGTGGCATCTACCATGATCCCATTCCATGGGCATCCACGGGTTCAACTAAAGAATATGTCATCGAGAGATCTAGATTGGTACCCCTTCGACCTGCATCTAAGGGAGGCTCATGACCTCCATCGTCAGAGTCTATATATGTACAAGATCCATCCATTTAGGGGTAAACCAAGAGGGCTACTTCTGAGTATAGACCCACACAGACTCCCTATGGGGTGAGCCCACCAAGTTCACCATAGATATATCCAAAGTGGGAACAAATGTTACACTACCTCATGAGCCATGGCATAGAAAATAGTTGGATGGTCTAGATAGAGTCCTAGGGAATATAGGATATAAGCCTATTCCTGTACCCTCTCGACTAATGAGTGAGTGTAGCGCAAGCAGCATTAGGACCTCTTGATAACATTGAGAGTGCTCCAAGAATTTTCAAGACATGCATGCTCTTGCATTACATACAAGCACTAAGTATAGGAGACAACCTGACATGAATGTTATATTTACAGACTGAGGCAAGAGTGACGTAAATCAGTCCATTGTACGACATACCCATAAATTTTCTCGAATAGAGTGCACCCCTAAGAGGCCTCAAATGACGACCATGTTGATAGATCTCATAGACTAATGTCAAAGTAGAGATGCCAGATTCTCCAAGATCAATTGGAGGATGTTCATGTAGAGAAAGAGTGCCTCAAAAATAAGAATACTCATAGGTAAGGGTTCATAAGACAAAAATTATATGAACATTGCATGCACAAACAATGCATCCTCGATAATAAGGAGCATGTAGAGAGAGAGGATCGATTGGCTAGAACCAATTTACCTCCTCATAGTGAGATCAAGGAGAATGTCAATATACGAGTGGCTTCATAGCCTGAGTTACACCTTGAGCACATAAACACATATATCTGTATCCAGTGTTAGAAAAATATAAGCATAGGTATTATGAGAATGAAGTGGGAGAGGAATTAGAACAAGAATATCCTAAAATCTCCCAATTCGAGGAGGGTGAGCCTAGTCCCCCACCTTGATCGAGGAAGAATCTACCTCCGAGGGCACCTCCAAGGCAATCTTGAGAGGAGGAGTTTATTTCCTTGCAAGCCTACAAGACCTTAGTAGAGAAGGTCTGAGCCATAGACAAGCAAGGAATGACTTATCAGA